>JAWZYU010000002.1:8422570-9710868 GCA_038380435.1 Ryuthela nishihirai
TACTAAGCTACCAGTCCTTGTCTATTGAACAGACTCTGTAACAATAGGCCATGTGAAGAGCGTATGTTCTCGATGATTGTTTGTTTGTCACTACTTTCATATCCATGTGCTTCTGGCTATGTCAGCCTACAAATTCCATACACTGGTACATAAAGAGAAGGTATTTTGTCCATGTTCTATTGGTATTCATTAAAAATCAACCACTGTTTGGTTATCCTCCAATATATACACAAATAGGATCTCGAGTGCTGACACTGCTGTTCTATTGAGAAGATTGTAGTATGCCTCAGATAGAACCCATAGTTGAATCACATGTATCTATCTATAAACTCATTACATATGCAGGCTTTGGATTGTAAACCCTTGCTTCAATCATTGGCAGCATATTCAAACATGGGTATAAGTTGTTATTAACGTCATTACAAAGTTCAGGTTCTCTGGTTAAGAATACACGGTGCTATCTAAATGTAAACAGCTTTATCGTGTTATTAAATTTGATCAAAGACAAGGCCCATGATCATTCAAGGCTGGTTGTCCTTTGCAGTTTGTTCGGGTGCTTGTTTTTTTGGCAGAATTTTCATGGTCCTGGAACACTCTTGAAACTATCATACGAGAAAATCCAAGTTGGTTGACAATTTCAAAGATCAAGTGTCCCATCCGTCGGGCATCTATGATCTGCCCTCTGTCAAATACGTCTAAATCCTGTGCCTTTCCCATTATGCTTCTCATGATGAATGCTTGGGGAAGCCACATGACTAGAGTTTCATGCGTGCAAATGAGGGACTTGCGGTACTGAATTTGGATGTCTCCTATCTCTAATTCAATGGCACTTCAGTGTATTTCGTAAACAGAATATCATTTTGTATATACACTGAAATCCTTCTCTAACCAATTTGGTCTACCAGTCATTTATCTTCAGCCACCAAAAATATTTATTTCATACGGACTCTTAAGATACAAACAATGGCATAATCAAAATGGCTTTTGATAGTATCATATGTGATTTTGACAAAACATATAATAGATGCTAAAAAAAATATCAAATCTGGTTACATTTGCAATAATCACAAATACAAACCCGAAACCATAAATCAATTATGCTTTTATTATTTATACACTAAGAAGCACTTTTCATTTAACTTTCATGAAATCTTATAGATATTCAGCAACGAAGTTGTTGCAACAATGATGTGCCCATGCCACAGGGTATTAAAGAATCCTCCTCCTAGAAAAATCCTCCCAATTGATGAACTACCACTATATAGCATCCAAAAGCAAGAGTTGTAATAAACACATTAAGCAAAGAACAATATTAATTTTTTTTACAAAAAGTAGAAAATAAAACTAGAGCATATCGATGGTGTTCATCTATCAATGAATTCATATTCACTTCAAAGGTAGATAGGGGATGTGATGCCCCCTCATTCACTTTTACTTTACCTTAACCAGTTTTGCTTAATTTACGTTATATTTATCATTTTGGGGATTTTTATTTCCTTTTTGGCATCACAGTGCTCGTTTCCAAGAGTTAGGAGTTGCAAATGCACAACTCCGAACTTTCGATTGTCACCCACTAAAGCGCGTGTACAAGGACACGCCCCTCTTGCGTCATAGCTTGCACCGTTTGTCAATTTATGCAAATGCCTTTCCCGGCATGCAATATGACATGTGCAGGCTCTGTAGCCTTTTGTTATAATCTGGCGACATGTTAGTCACAGTTAGTGTAGCACGAGAACAGAAGAGGGTTGGGTTGTTTTACCTCTGAGCGGCACTTTTTTGCACACTATGGGCTAAATGGCCAGGCCACAAGGACCCCGAAGGATCAGAGAAGGTTGGGTGAGGGGACCCACTGGAACAGCTGTTGGGAGACAGATGGTAGCCTCCCATCAAGGCCATCCAGCGTGTTCTTTAACGTGCACAGGGTATGGCTCTCCCGCACACGGAACCACGGCTTAACGTCCCATCCGACGGACGGCGGCCTTTCCAAGCCCATCGGTGTCCCCTACTGACCGTGGGCAGGGTGGGAATTTTGCGGAGATAAATCTCCGCAAAATGCTGACCCATCTGGGACTCGAACCTGGGAACTACAGATTACGAGCCTGGCACGCTACCGACTGAGCCACCCCCGCTCCAGAACAGAAGAGAGTTGAGCAGTTAGTCACAGTCAGTGTTTAGTCAGTGGAGTTGGTGTTGAGTGTTGGAGTTTTGTTGAAGAGTTTGCAATGAGTTTGAAATGATGTAGTATCTTCTTCATTGAAGTTTTGGTGGGTGATTTTTGGAATTAAATTCGTTTGTTATTTAAACCTTTTGGAGTCTTTACTAATTTTTTTCTCTTGAGTAACGTTAATTATTTTGATTAGAATTAATCTTTAAATTTTGACAATCATTAACATTTTTGAATTCTTACTCATTAATGCTCGCTGGTATTTCGAACTCTAATTAAACTTTATTTTTTGGCAATTTGTTAATTATTGCCTGGCACCCGACTCAGCTATGCGGAGCATGAAAATAATTGGATCAGACAAAGGGTCCAAAACTTAATAAACTTTAAAAGTATATAATTCTTTGGAGCGTTACAGGGACCAATTTACCTATTCACCAAGATTGCCAGTACCCTGTCTTTCTTGAAACTGAATGCAAATTCATTGACTGATTGCACCATCGACATGCTTTAGTTTCATTTTCTACTTTTAGGAACAGAGCTATTTTTTAAAATTTTCAATTTATATTTTTTCTTGTCACTAAAAACACTTGTTTTCAGAAACTTTCATTTGATATATATATGAATCAAAAACATCAATCACATTTTAATCTTCCCTCTATAGGTGAAGGGGGGGGGGGGGGGGGTAGCCCACGACATTAGAGACAATGTTGCGGGTCAGCCTTGCGAACCCCTCAGAAGAGAGACAGCAAGAGCTGCAACCCCTTCCTCATTCAGAAGATCATCAAAACATGCTCCAAGATCAGTTCCATCAGTATCATGATCCATTTTCAGTGGATCCTCTCCCATGTAGGGATACCTGGAAATGAGCTTGCTGATTGGACCCAAAAAGATGCCCTTGAGAGTCAGAGGTAGTAACCAACTACCCTCTCTCTCTCAGTGACTGCAAGAGTTTTGTCTCAGAACTGATGAGCCAATATCATCTTGCCCAATGGCAGAGGGACTCCAGTTGTTCCTCTTTCAGGCACCTGGTAGACCCTTCTCTCATTGCTCCTAACCTCGGAGACCTCTACAAATATGAGGAGACCCTCCTTCATTGTCTCTGAGTTGGTGTCATCTACAGCAACTCTATACTTCATACTCTCAGTTGAGCATACAGTCCTAACTGTGCCACATGCAGCACATCTGAGACTGTATTTCATGTACTGCTCCCACTACAATGCTGAAAGAGATGCTTTGTTCTGGGAGCTTCATGCTATCGGAAACACTGATTATTCCATCACCTTCCTTCTTGGAAACCACCGGAACATGAAGCTGCTGCAAACACGCTTGCATAAATAGACAAAATAAACTCGACATATTCAATATCTACTAATAAATCAGCACTTTAATGTCGATTCACATTTCAGAGGAAAAATTGTCTTGAGCCGGGCGGGATACGAACCCAAGACTTCCTGATAACATTTATGATACATATCAGGAGGTCGTGGGTTCATATTCCACCCGGCTCAAGACAATTTTTCTTCTAAAATGTGAATCAACATTAAAGAACTGATTTATTAGTAGATATTGAATATGTAGAGTTTATTTCATCTATTTATCACTAGCACACTTGTAATATATGCATTCCATCTCTATGGCAAATAGAAAGCCGCTTGTGGCTAAATTGCCTGAATGCTCCTATATGTGACATAATGGAAATGTTAATAGCGTTAATTAAAGGAGATCTTGATCGGCGGCCGGTAGCTCAGTGGTCTAGAGCACCTGACATGTTATCAGGAGGTCGTAGGTTTGTATCCCACCCGGCTCAAGACAATTTTCCTCCTAAAATGTGAATTGACATTAAAGTGCTGATTTATTAGTAGAACACACTTGCAACTGGTCACTATTTCATACAACAAAAAGAAGATACAACCAACCGAGATGTAAAAAAACCCAGTCAGACAAAGAATATAAACAGCAAAGCCCTAAAATTATATTCTGTTAGAATACACAGTAAAACACAAAAAAAAAGGCAAAGACAGTACTAAAGTGGAATGATCAGAAAAGTACTAAAGTGGAATGATCAGATAAAAGATGCCCAAGTGTAAGGGGATCAGAGGGTAAATGAGAACTAAAGTACATGATGCTCAGCATTAAAACAAAGACAACTGATCAAAATATGTTACATGGTTATAATAGTGTCACAAAACTTGCATTTAGGTTGGTTGTCTGTCCATAAGAGAAATGAACATGTAATAAATACATGACCTAAGTGGAATCCAAGCAAATACAACTTCCTCTTTAAGATTCCTGTGAAAAGAATTGAAATTTACTGAATTGAAATTGCAAACAGAAATTTGCTTTGAAATATAATCAGAACTGTAGCTAATTTTTCTCACTTTAAACTTTCTTGTATAATTCAGTCTACTTTATTACCAGTCTGATCAACAGTATTAATAAAAAGAGTTCCATCTTCTGATTATCATTTGTCATGAGAACCAAAATGACTAATGAATATTAAATGAACCAGAATCAGATTCAATGCTTATAAATGTCTAAATTATATAAGCCCCAGTCTCCTCCTTCCAAAGCTTGTTTCTAACATAATTACCAAATTAAGTAAAAAAGGTGACAAAACTCAGCGCTGCTCAATCTGCATTTATTCAATATACACAAATTATATTTTACCTCACCAAGAATAATTTGGCAATTGCCACTGAGGCAGAAAACACACATATTTTACTATGTAGAATTCATGGCCTACTCAGTTAGTTACAATAATCATTTTGTTACAGGAATTATAGGTATATGGGTTAAAATAAATTTAAAATATGCAATGTAATATATACATATTTAGGAAATGTAACAAGTCTTTATTGTGCTATTAAATCAGTTAAAATTAAGACACACAACTAAATATTATGAAAAAAACAACACTTAATCTGGTTTCATTGTTCTACAGTTCATTCAGCCTGTTATACACAGTCATATCAGAATAATATGACCACCTACCATAGTATATGTATGGTAGGTGGTCATATTATTCTGATACGACTGTGTATACATTATTTAATACTAAAGTAATAAAAAAGGTACAGAATGCTTTATAAAGAATGTATTTTAACTTACAGATATGGAAAAGTCAGTCACTGTTTTTTCTCCTGATAAAAGTAACTTTGCAGTGTTTTCTTTAATAAACTTCGTAATAAGTAGTTTGGCATAATGTCGATCTAACAATTCCAAAGCCACCTGAATGGCTCTACTCAGGAAACTGTTTTCCTTAGTTATTAATTCTTTTGGATTGTAGATTATACCAAGACGAAACTGGTTACTAGATTTCTGAAATAAGTAATAATTTTCACTAATTTCGTAAAAAAAACTTAATTTCATATAAATATTTAAATAAAAAAAGTTAAATGACAACAGAGTAAAAAAAAAATGAAATACCTTTGGATTGGTTATTACAGCTCTAAGTGAATATTTGCTAAACAATAAGTTAAAGGACACGTAAAAAAATTACTTTTGGAGCAGATACAAGTGCATGAATATGAAAAAAATATACACTAATTGTAGTCTGGATCAAAGTGATCCTGACTACCATAGTGAGCACAGATAGGCTTACCCTGGTAAGCTGTGTGGGCATGACTGTATCTCTGGGACTGAAAACAGTGCAGAGGATTGGGTATATGTGGCCATACCTCGCAACACAAATAACCTGCCTTGATGAATAAAAGAATGGCATGGTGAAAGCTAAAATTAGTACCCAGGTGGATACTAATTTCCATCATAACATATCGAAATCTGATGAACAGCTGTTATCTTTGGGTGGAGAGCTCAGAGAGGATTTCCTCCTCAGTGACTTTGAGAAGTCCTCACTCAGAGATCACACCCCGAGAAGAATTCAACGACTTGTGGAGTGTCACAATGACAGCCATCCCACCTATTATCATAACCTTAAAAGCAGTTCTAAATGTTGTGAATAAGTAAGTAGCCAGTCATAGGCATTTAATGGATTTCAGTGAACCAGCAAGATCCTCAAACCCTTTACTTTAAAAAAAAAAGGGGGATATGTCTCCAATTACCTGATCACTCATAGAAGGAATAATCAGGATTTGTGGGGCAACAGAGACAGATGAAGATGAAGGCTCATGTCAAGCCCTCTCGAATTTTCAAAATTTTGCAATTTTATGATTGTTTTATTTGTATTTCAGTGCCCATAGTCCCCACCCACCATGGGGATGCCTCTGATTGGACACCAAAGCTGCATGGACACTATACCCACACAGCCATTGAGCCAAGCCCTCACAAATAAATAAAAAGGAAAAATAAAGGCAAGCACCTAATGTCCAACCCAGTCTTCTCATGGTGCAGGCCATTAGTACCTTTCAAAAGAGATACTCTCTTGTGGAAGGGAATGGAAGGAGAGAGCTGCCAAATCAGTGTGGCCTACTGATCTGGACAACTATGTCTACTTTTCTTTTTTTCTACCCTGCTGAGGAGTGGTCAACAACACAGGGTCTTGGTGCTGACCATATACACTAACCGGACTGGAAAAGGTTCTGAGCTTGATTATAGATCCTGAATTTGCTGCACTGATGGGCTTCAGTGGAGGGAAAATCTTCCGTTGTGATTTCTATTTGTTTGTGGATTGACAGCCCCAAATGAATAGATTTACAGGATACATTTTATCAGTTGGTGGATAAATCCTGAGCAGAGGTCATTGCAGGTACCTGAATTCTTGCTTCTACGGGCATCATCAAATTCTACATTGGAGGAAGTCTTTCAATGTAGGTGGCTTCATAGATAGTTGAGATGGAGGAGGACTCTGCACAGAGCTTATTCTCTTGATGTCCTCACAAAAGAGAATTCCACCATTATAATTTAGATATACTCGGCTCGAAAGAGAACAGATGGTCAGATTCTTAAAAATAATTATATGTTTCCCTTTTCAGGGAGGGAAGATAATAAGCAACACCAAGGCGTGGGTCTACTTCTCAGCAGACATGCTAGTGATGCTCTTCTAGGATATGAGTGCATTGATGAAAGGTTTCTTACAGCAAAATTTCAGACAAGCATTAAAGAGTTGAATGTTATCTGCTGCTATGCCCCCACTGAGGATGCCGATGAGGATGAGAAGGATAGGTTTTACGGACAACTTCAGGATATTTTGAATTCTGTCAAGAAAGGAGATATCACCCTTGTTCTAGGTGACTTCAATGCCAAAGTTGGTACTGTTGGTTGGTTGGTTGTTTAGGGTTTAATGGCGCATTAACATCTAAGGCTATAATCTGCCAAACGAATGTCCAAAATGTAAAAAGATAAAAGTCATGAAACCCTCAATCAATTTTTAAAATAAACTACAAAGCCAACAACACAAATGTAGAGCAGTAAATAACAATAAACAAATGTAAAAATATGTTGTAAAAATAAATAAAAGTAACCCAGGTGTAGGCAATCTGGGTTAATCATATATATAATAAACAGTAGAGTAAAACTATAGACAAGTAAAATAACCTGTAAGTTGTAAAAATTAAAAAAAAAGCGTTAAAACAACAATGATCTGATAACAAATGTCCGAGTGTTAGGGGCTCGGACGTAAAACAATGAAAAGTAAAATACAAACGTCGTTCTAGATTAAAACATGGGCAATGAATGTTTGTGCTGATTTTCTGCTGAGGGCCTGCCATCCTCTCAGACCTTCTACTATGGCATATAAACTGACAGGCTCCTGTCAGACCTCTGTGGCAAGCAGCTGCTTGAGGGGGTATTTATTTATTTTTTAATGAATTAAAATATGTTTGATAGTTAAAATGGTGTCACAAAACTCACACTTAGGTATGTCGTCCACCCGTAGAAGAAATGAATGAGTAATAAATGAGTGACCTAAGCAGAGCCGAGCAAATACAACTTCCTCCTTGCGATTCCTGCGGTAAAAAGACTGCCATGGTTTGATGATAGGTTTGATCTCAAAGAGCTTGTCCGTAAGCTGTTCAGACCAAGATCTCTGCCACTGTCCCCAGAGTTTGATAGTAAAACGTTGCTGAAAATCCAGATATGGCACCAGCAATGGAGAGTCGGACAGGGGCGTCTCTCTGTTGCCCCCAGAGTGTCAGTAATTGCTTTGGGCATCTCTCTGTTGACCTGGCAACAGAATCTGCCAAATTATTACCCCCGATTCCGACGTGACCGGGCACCCAACAGAAATGGATGGTGGTTGTCGCTGCCAGATGATGTAGCTGCTGGCAGATCTTAGGAAGAACTGGGTGAGGCCGATGCCTCAACGAGATCAAAGCCTGTAGTGCGCTAAGCGAGTCGGTGTAAAGCACACACCGATGATGATGCTTAGCCACCACGTGGTCCAAGACAAGACTAATAGCGTGCAACTCTGAAGTGAAGATGTAACACTGCAGTGGGATCTGGTCTGCAATGATTACATCACAGCAGACCATGGCTGATCCCACTGATGTGCAGGACTTCGGAGCCATCTGTGAAGACAGGCAAGAAGTCCGGGTGCTCAGTACGATGGCTGGCAAAGAGTTGCCGGTACACACAGTCGGGTGTAAAGGTCTTCCCCGTCCTGAACAGGGAAAAAAATCACAGGAAGGGGAAACAGCGAGCCACAGTGGAAGCGGCTCGGCTGTTGACTGTGCGATGCTATCAAGACTGGTGTTGATGTCTGTGAGGTAGCCTCGAACTCGCAAACCTAAAAGACGAATGGCAGTCGGCCAATTTGTGTAAAGACTTTTCCACTTTGGACTGAAAACCAAGTGACAAATCCCAAGTGGGATTGCTAGGCAGGGATTGCAATTTAAATGCATATTGTAGGGACAACTGTTGATGGTGAAGAGATAAAGAGGGTTCGTCGGTCTCAACCTAGAGACTCTGGACTGTGAGGTATGGAAGGCTCCCGTGCAAACACAGAGGGTCTGATGATGGAGGAGGTTAGCACCTTCACCACCGAATCCCAGGCAGTCATACACCTGGGATCTGTAGTCCAGTATTGATCGGACAAGTACATGGGTACAGGTGGAGCAGAGAACATCAGTCAGCTGCCCAGGAGAGAGAGAGAAGAGGACATTGACAATGTTCAATGCCCGGGTGCACTTGGACCGAGATAACGTATGTGTGGTAAAAAGGTCAATTTTCAATCAAATATGAGACCAAGAAACTTGGTCTCCACAACAATTGAAATGATGTTACACCCGAAACGTTGCTCAGGATTCAGGTGAAGATTATGCTTGTGGCAAAAGTGCACACAAGCGGTCTTCTGTGGGGAGAACTGAAACCCGTTTGCCGTCACCCAAACCGAAAGATTGTTCAGGGCAATTTCAGTTGTCTTTCAATGAACCTCATGCTAGAGGAAGAGCAAAAGATGCTAAAGTCATCAACATAGAGGGCATTGCCTACTGATGGAGGAAGTTGTCTAGTAATAGAATTAATCTTGACAGTGAAAAGTGTAACACTCAGAACGCAGCCTTGTGGCACCCCCTGTTCTTGGGGGTATGGCCGCGACAGAGTGTTACCAACACGGACACAAAAAGAATGTGCCGATAAGAAGTTGGAGATGAAGATCAGCATGTGACCTCGCAAGCCGAAGCTATGAAGGTCACGAAGAATGCCGAATCTCCAAGCCGTGTCGTACACTTTTTCAATGTTGAAGAAAATTGAAACTAGGTGCTCTCTTCGTAAAAAAAAGTTTCTGATAGCCGATTTGAGGCATATCAGATGGTCAAGAGGTGACTATTGACCATCTGATACGCCTCAAATTTATAGCTGTGAAAGCCACACTGCGAAAGCCACTATTCATAGCTGCGAAAGCCACACTGGGTGTTGGAAAGAAGGTTGTGGTGTTCTAAATACCAGATGAGTCTGGCATTCACCATTCTTTCTAACACCTTGCACACAAAGCTTGTCAATGCTAAGGGATGATAATTCGAAGGAATCTTGGAATCCTTTCCTGGCTTCGGGAAGGCCAAGACAATGGCCACCCGCCAGGAGTCCGGAAATTGCTCCTCGAGAAAAATGTGATTGAAGAGTCGGAGCAGTCGATCCTTACTCGATGTTGTAGCATGGCATAATGGACATCGTCCAGCCCGACAGCAGATGCACGAGGCAAGTGCAGAGCAAGGCGAAGCTCCTAGGCTGTGAATGGCCTGTTGTAAGGCTCCATGCCATTCGAGTGGAAGGACAGTGGAGAGCACTCCGCCCTGCCCTTCTGGGCCAGAAACTCAGGGGAGTAAGAAGAAGAAATGGAGGAGAATGACACCCTCAGAGTGTCGGCAATTGCTTTGGGATCGGCAATTGTCTGTCCATTGTGCTCCAAGATCGATAACGAGTGGGACGTGTAGTTCCCACCCATCTTCAGGACTTATCCCACACAACCTTAGAAGTGGTCGTGCGGGTGATAGAAGACGCATACTTGATCCAAGATTCCTTCTAGCTCTGGCATCGGACGAAACAAGCTTTCGCCCTGGCGCGTTTGAACTTTTTTGAGGTTTGGCTACTGATCTAAAGGACCTGGGTTCGAGCCCCGGGTAAGGCATGGATGTATGTGTCGTTTTTCTGCTGAGGTCCTGCCATCTTCACAGACCTTCTGTTGTGGCATATAAACTAATAGGCTCCTGTCAGACCTCTGTGGAAAGCAGCTGCTTGAGGGGGTATTTATTTTTTATTTTTTTTTTTTACTTTTTGTTATTGTTGTGAGGGCTTATTAAACATTTTTTTTAATCAATTGTACTTAATGATTGCTTACCTACTTTAACTACAAACTTTGCATATTTGACATTTCACCAGTTGGGTTATTTTACCTCTGAGTGGCACTTTTTTGCAGACCATTTTACATTTAACCAAAAATTTTCTGAAAACACAATTTTTGTGATTGGTTTTTCAATTTTGTTCAAAGGTGTATTTTTTTATAAATAAAATTGATAACTTTATTTGTTGCAAGGTGTTCTGTCCATAGTTGTCTGTTTAGAACAATTTTGAAACCTTGGATTTCATTCCATTCTATGCAAATTATTTTTTCCCTTTTTAATTTCTGGATAAAAACTATATTTCAGTAGTCTATATGGGGAAAAGCAATTAACTTATAATATCTAAAAAAGAAGTGAATGTTAAAAAGGAAACTACCATATGAGTGAGAGCTGCTGTCAGAAGTTTACGCCCACTTGGCTTCTCCATATCTCCTACTACCCAAATTGTTAAGGGTCGCACTGTTATTTCCTCTGTAAAACAATAACAAGTATAAATTTCACATAATTAGGACAAAACAACATTTAAAATACAAACAAATACAATTAACTAGAACTTGT
This sequence comes from Ryuthela nishihirai, assembly GCA_038380435.1. NCBI lineage: Eukaryota > Metazoa > Arthropoda > Arachnida > Araneae > Heptathelidae > Ryuthela > Ryuthela nishihirai. Next base: position 8,434,025 of record JAWZYU010000002.1, read on the forward strand.
TCTTTATTCAGCAATAGTAATGAAATTCTCTGCAAGCATAGTGTAAAAAAATTGTTTATTAATTGCTTTCTGGCCCAACTATCAAATAACTGATGTTGTAGTAACAACTTGGTAATGTGCTAAAATTATGTCAAATAAACAAGGAATTTAAAAAAAAAAAGAGAATGATTTGAGCATAGACAAAGAATATAAATCTCACAAGAATAATTCCTTAAAAGGTTTTTATGCTTGAACATGCAAGTAAAAGATAACAAAATAATGACATAAAAACATAACATATTCTTTAAAAAATATGGGTTAACCCTTCCAGTGTCCAGCCTGAAAAACAGTTTCCGTTCAGAGGCCAAGATATTTTCTCCCTGTGCTCAGCCAAAAAAAAAAAACTTTAACTTTGGATTTTTTTTGACAAATAACTAAGGAAAGGAATTATGGCATGCTGTATGTCAAATTAATCAGCATTTAATTCTAGATTTTCTGAAAATCAAGTATTTAACAAATAAGACCATATGTTTATTTTAAAAGGACTTTTTTTTAGAGTCGTGTAGTAAAAAAAATCGGACAATGCAAATAAAAATTTATTTAAAAAAAATTAATACACAGAAATGATTACAATGCACATGAATAGAATGGCTATATATTTCTGAATAACAAAAAATAATTTTTTTGGTTTTAAGTAAATATTTCTCTCATTTTGCAATTTTTTTCTAGGTACCATACTTTGAGAAAATTCTAAGCTTTTAGCCAAATCTGCTGAGTCAAATAAAAAAGTCAACTTCAAAATTAAAAAAAAAAACAATCAATGGAAATAGCTCATGTTATATATCAAATTAAACAGAATTTAATTACGAATTTTATGAAAATAAATAACATCAACAAATTTGCAAGCAAGCATATTGATTTTAATATGCCTTTTTAAATGTGATATGGTGAAAAAAAAGAATGCACTATACAATTAAGACTACATTTTGGAAAACCTGATGAATAAAAATAGTTAAATTATATATTTATTGAAAGGAAATTTCCTCCCGAATAATATAATATTAAATCTGAAATATGATTTTTATTTATTTTAATGATTCTTTTCAGTATTTTATATTTTAAACATGGCCAGTGTTATACAAAGTGACTTGAACTTCTCACATTCATGAAATTTTCTGAACTAGTTATGAAATAGAAAAAAAAATCATTGTCTGCTTTTTTTTGCTAAACATTATGAATTTTTCCTTTGGGTTTTGAAGTTTGGAGATCTTTGCTAAGTGCAGAAAGATTTGTGCACCAAAGCAAAAAAAAAAACAGCGTTATATCGTCTGTGTGGCAAAGCCAAGGCACTGAGAGTGGGGGGATGCCTTTAAAATCATTCAATATAATCATAAAAACTCGTAATTTAAAAAATATATATATTTTTCTAGATGGAGGGAGAGGTGAAACTTTCATCATGAGTTTAGCAGAAGGGACACCTTCCCAAAATTGCCCTCCCACATGATGACTGATTTCCGTAGAAAGGAAGTCTATTTTGCTTCCGCATCCAAGACCTTCATTTTCAAAAACAGTACAAGCTCAAATTTTTTATTAAAAAAAAACAAGTAATAAAAGAAAAATTACATAAAACCTAATGGGATGAGAAATAAAATATTTGCAACAGCTTTTAAGCTGGCCCCCAATCTAGCATAACTCGGAAAGATTGATAAATTAGCCAATCGAAATATCACTAACTAATGGAAATAAATCTACAGAAATACGCTTCCATATCCAAGACTTCATCTATTTTCTGAAAATGATACCATGCTTGGAAAAATGATAAATATAACTTGGGAATACTGAAATAGGTTTATGACAGAAAAGAGTGTAAAACAGAAAAAAAAATGGTGGTACGTATTTTGTAATTACTTCCAAAATCTATCATTTTTAAAAATAGAAGTTTTTTTTTGTTAATTTTTAGGAGATTTTTAAAAATTTAAGGAAAAATTTGTTGATAATAGTTCAAATCAAACTTGTGAGCTTAAATTAGAAGGTTGTTTTAGCAAATAGGAACATTAACAAGCAAATCGGCAATACCGTTTAGTGCTTCTAAGAAATGGCAATCAGATGGCTTTATCAAATTATTTATATTGTAGTTTAATAAAATATGCATTAAATTAAAAAACAAAATATTATTTTTGAAGCCTGAATTACATATTTTTATAAAATATATATATATATAAAATTACAATGGCAATTTTTATTTTTTAAAAATCTTTTTTTTTGGGTTGTACTAAAAAGGGATACCTACGTCCTTGGCCTCTCAATTCAGATTCCCCGAACATAAACAGACGATGTGGACACTGGAAGGTTAAGATCAGTTTGATATTTAAATAAAACCTTATTTTGATTTCATAACAGATTTAGAATCTGCATTTGTTTTAAACAATTATGCAAAAGTTCAATAAATACAAAAAGAAATACCTCGTTTTGACAAATATTTTAAAGTAGAAGGAAAATATGAAAGTCCATTTCTCCTAGAATATTGGTTTATATTTTCCTTCTTAGAATCTTCCACTGTAAAAATAAATTCAATCATTAAAAGAAGCAAAAATATTCCTTAAAACTAATCAAATAAAATTTATTTTAAATATTCTATAAAATTTAATAAGATGGGAGTTAAACTCTTTTGAAGACAAAGTTAAAACAAAACTAAATTGTATGCATTAATTATTTTAAACTATATAAGGAATTAGATTTCTGGTTGGAACATTGTTGGGTGGATTCAAACTTTTTTATGACTCAAAGAAAAATATGTAAATCAATAAACTATACATTTGTTTATTACTTATTTCTTTATTAACAATGAGGTTCTACTACTTTCTGCAGTAAAAACTACAAATACAAGAAGAAAAGCAATGGAAAAAAAATTGTTTAATACAGGATTCTTGCTGCATTACAATGAAATAAGGATGTAATTGCCAAGGAATTTTAAAAGAAATTATGTTTCTTTTTTCCCTCTGCTACTGTTACTGTATTTTGTAGTGTGAGTTTTCCCTCTTTTTTTTAATTATCCTGCATATATTTCTGGAATTGGAATGATAACAGAGTGAGACTGGTAACAATATACAATTTCTTACTGCATACAATTGATAGCATTCAAGATCACTTGTTACTCAGAAAAATGTGCACTATATTTTGCAGTGCTAAACAAAGAAAGTCACTTAGGTTTCAGGTAAGCTTCATATCATGATACACTGCTTCTTTATAATTACCTCACTGTGACTGTGCAATCAGATTCATCCCTAACTTAAAATATGCATAAACAACCACTAGAATAAGTGATTACAGATTCAGAACAATGATACTTAATAACAGAAATACACACATAGCAGTATGAGATACGTCTCTCAATGACAGTACAGGATGCTACATGTCATGGCATCATGCAACAAGTGTCTAATTTTGATTAATAAAATATTCCACTATGCTTGTGATAATTTAACTCTAGTAACTCATAGACAATTGCCTTGATAGAAAAACTTTTTTTGATTGAGAGAGAAAATAAAATTTGAGCTAGGTGATATAAGAACTGTAACTTCCTGCAATGTCAGATGTTTTTCGAATTAAACTATTGGATTCATTTCCTAACAGTTCAAATCAGATTTTCTTTACTAACAGGAAAATGCTGATAATGTAATGATATTGTCCTTCAAATGGGTGTAGTTTGACAAGATGAGTAAGGGTAGTAAGTCACAATCCCATCATGTTTCAGGTAAGCTCTATGGGTAACAAGTCAGGTGACCTAGAGGGACATAGACCTGATTACTAGGGACAGGGGTGGCTCAGTCGGTAGCGCACCAGGCTCATAATCTGTAGTTCCCAGGTTCGAGTCCCAGCTGGGTCAGCATTGAGATTTATCTCTGCAAAATTCCCCGCCCTCCCACGGTCAGTAGGGGACACCGATGGGCTTGGAAAGGCCGCCGTCCGTCGGATGGGACATTAAGCCGTGGCCCCGTGTGCGGGAGAGCCATACCCTGTGCACGTTAAAGAACACGCTGGATGGCCTTGACGGGAGGCTACCATCTGTCTCCCAACAGCTGTTCCAGTGGGTCCCCTCCCCCAACCTTCTCTGAGCCTTCGGGGTCCATGTACCTGGCCATTTAGCCCATGGTGTGCAAAAAAGTGCCACTCAGAGGTAAAACAACCCAACCCAACCTGATTACTAAATTTAGGTTAACACTTTGGTCCTCTCTAAAGTTTATTGTGTTAGTAAAACTTGGACTGTGATGCCCCATCATTCACTTTTGCTTTACCTTAACCAGTTTTGTTTAATTTACGTTATATTTATCATTTTGGGGATTTTTATTTCCTTTTTGGCATCACAGCACTCGTTTTCAAGATGTTGTGAGTTGCGTACACGCAACTCCGATCTTCCGACTGTAACCGCTAAAGCGTGTGCCAAGAACACGCCCCCTCTTGCGTCATAGCTTGCGTCGTTCGTCATAGTATGCAAATGTCTTTCCCGGCATGCGCATTGTCAAAAACCGGTGACCTGCGAGTCACTTAAGCACAAGAAGTACACAGCATAAGCAGTAGAAGTAGCACAAGCGAGTGCACGAGCACAAAGTGCGTAGCACCAAGCACAGTGCTTGTAGCACAGGAGTTGTGTTTTCTTCATTGATGTCTTGGTGAGTTGAATTATTTTGGAAATAAATCTGTTTTGTTATATTTAAAACCTTATGAGTCTGTACAGTTTTTTTCTCTTGAGCAACGCAAATTAAGGATTTTTTTATATTTAATATTACTTGACAATCATTTTGATTCTTACTCATAAACGCTCGCTGGTATTTGAACCCTAAATCAACTTATTATCAACTTATTCTACTTTTGGCAATTTGTTAATTATTGCCTGGCGCCCATCTAAGCTATCCGGAGCATAAAACTTCAAGTATTTTGCATTTCTTTGGAGCGTTACAGAGTACAAGAAAAGAAGTGGCGCAGCGAACAGGGACTCGCCAGTATTTAAAGATAGTATATATATACATTTGATAAATTTTGTATGATTGTCAAAGATAGTAATTTTTTTAGCTCAGTAGTTGTATGTACTAGTTATAGATTTAACGGCAGCTTAAGCCGAAAATTTTTGTTGAGCAAGTATCTTAACATTTTTTGTGTATTATTCAAAGGTACTGAAGTTTCAGCGTAGATATTGCTGAATATTTAAGATATTTGTTGTATGTAATGATTAGAAGTGTCCGGCACACACGTACGTAGGCACGATAAGAAAAATCTTTTTTGATAAGCAAATTTATATTTTTGTAAGCTTAGTTATAGCTTTAGTATTGTTGTATAGCAGTACCTTTGAGCGCTGCTCAAGATTAAAAAAGGTTTTCAAAATTTCCAAAATTCAAAATTTCGGCAGACCGCTAAACATGTGTGCTAACAATATGGCCGATTCCGCCATAATAACTCCCGACATAGAAAGAGTAAAGGGTAGATTGCAAGATGTAATGATGGAAGCAGAAGTGCTAATGAATCTGCTTGATGATAATCGGGAGAAAAGGGGAACGACAACAACCCCTAAATTTGCTGACAATGCTACGTCAGTTCACCAACGAAGAAACTTTGAACATAAGGTTCCATTTTCTGTTCCGCCAGAAGCAAGCGATAGAACAGAGTATTTTCAACCGCCACAACAATGATTTGCCAACCCATCCATTAACTATAGTCCTTATGTTAATTGGCCTTTACCTGAGATAAGGTTCGACGGTTCGAAACGTCCATCATCGTGGACATTTGTCAAGTCCATGGAGGATCACTTCCGTTTACATGTAGTGCCAAGCAACAAAAAAGTTGTTTTAGCAGTATCTTGCCTAACTGGATGTGCTAAGCAATGGTGGAATAACGTAGGATGTCGTCATGGCATAGAACTTTGGGAAGAATTTAAAAACGAAATCATGGGCATATATCCGGCTTATAATGATTTTACAGAACTAGCTACAGAGTTGTTTTTACGAAGACAAAGGGAAAGAGATGACATAGAAAAATTTATATGGGGTACAGTAGTTATACCAGCTGTACGATGCTTATGTCGCTGAAATTGATATTGTAAATTGCATTTTGTCTCAATTGCTTTTGCCCATTAGAGAATTCCTAGAAGTACGAAACGTAAATTCAGTTGCAGAGTTAGTCAAATTGGCTCAGCAATACACTGCAAGAAGAGAATCTGCAGCAAATACACTTAAACAACAATGGATGCCATTCCCGCCAAAGCAGCGATATCAGGTTGAGTCGCGTAGAATGACTCCCGCACGACCGGAATTTACACGGTCCCGACAATTTGCGCCGAACATGCCTAGAACTATGGAATATGAACTTAGTAGAGACTTTTTGCCACGTCAAACTTCGAACCATAACACTAGACCTAAAACTTTGGTTAAACAAAAGAGAGAAACTATCACTTGTAATTTTTGTGGCCGACTAGGACATACTGAGAAATACTGCTATCTAAGGAATGAAAATTCGGGAAACTTTCATCGGGATCTTTGAAGCGAGAGGCCAAAGTTCCTCAAGAAAAGTCCTCTCAGGAGTTATGCCTTGCCACTATGTCTTTACCTTTTGTTACTGATTGCCACGAAGTAACTAAAGTAACAGATCAAAACAATACAGAAGTCGATCTTCAGTTTGCTAAGGAACAAGTTTTCGACGATAATAATGACGAATGTCAATTAACAGTGCAGCCGCGGTCCCGTGGACTTTTTGACTTACCTTGTGGTCCAGAACAGATTATTTCAGAAGCACCTATAAAATGTCCCGTTAGTGCAAACAATAAAAGTTTAAATTACGATAATAATGACGAATGTCAATTGACAGTGCAGCCGCGGTCCCGTGGACTTTTTGACTTACCTTGTGGTCCAGAACAGATTATTTCAGAAGCACCTATAAAATGTCCCGTTAGTGCAAACAATAAAAGTTTAAATAACGAAGTTTGTGAAGTAGAACAACCATATGAGAAAGCCGTTTTTGAAAAGGTTTTTAAAGTAGAAGTTTTAAAAGAAAGTAATAACAATGAAAATAATTTTGAGTCTGATTAAGTGAAGAAAAAACCAACCAAGAAGTTGTGCCGACCGCAAGTATCCCTGACAAGTCTGGAGGTCCTCAACTATTAAAGCGTCATTTGGAGGCGGACACCAATAGGCCTAGAAAGTATGAGAAAAGGTTCTTCAAAAATCCGCACGGAGCAACGAAAAGCCGACGAAACGACCAGAGTGACAACCAGCAGCGAAGTAGCGAACATCGGGAAGATGACGTCACGAGAGAGATCTACAGCGACGACTTGACTTGAACGAGATCTTCAGTAACAGCTTTACGTGAAGCCACCCAACGACGACGGAAGGATGTTATTGGAAACGGACTAGATGATTTATTGCCACGGAGTGCCAACAATGAAATTTAAGTATATTTTTCTTTCATTTGGCACTTGTTGATTTATAAATGTTCTTTTTTTCTGGAATAGATGAAGACGAAGAAGAAGCCTTATTGTGAATTATATAGTTAGCGATGTTTAATTTCTTGTTGAAACTTTAGAGTTCAATATTTATTTTTGAAAAGTGAAATTATTGTAGTTCGAGTTTATACTTGTGTGAATAGAATTTTTTTTTTGCATTCTTGTTCATCGAAGTTCTAGTTATTGTATTTACTTGAGTTAAAATGTATTTTTGTAGATTTTTTCGTTTCAGCTGACTGATAGCTGAAAAATTTTGTAAGTCGATATTGAAAGTTTAGAAATTGTAAAATGTTTCTGGATATGAATGAGAAGAGTGAAAGAGAATTAGTAATTTAATATTTTTTATGTTTAAGAATTTGTATTGTAAAATATCGTGCATTCCAAAGTGAATTTATGTAAAAAAAAAAAGGAGATTCATGTAAAAGTTATTCGATGAAATGTTATCATCGTATATTATAAATTATTCACACTCTTTTTTCTTTATTCTTAGATACGATTTATGTATATGTGTTTAAATCTGTTCAGTGTCATCAGTGATATTTATGTGTCAATGATACATAATTTTTGGGATGACATTGGCAGTATTTATTGGTATATATAGATGATGACCATGATGATGACTGCAGAATTTTGTGTTTTTCTTGTGTACCTTTTTGGAGCTGTCCCCAAATGGCATAGTCTGATAACCGAGTTGTTACCAGCATAACTCCTTTGGGAGTGGGACGTTGGCTCTGAAGAGGGAGGTAATTAATGATTTTTCATTTCAACTAGATCGCGATTTCTGTGAATAGAAGAAGAATTAGCAGATGATTACATTCCCGCTTGTTTGTAAATTTTGAATTCTCTTAGCTTTGCGTATTTGAATGTAATTAGGAGGAGATAACGGTGTTCGAATACCCGTTTTTTTATGTGATTTAGGTGAAGATTTAGCTGTCACATACTTTTTTGTGGTTAGGGGAAAAGCGGAAGTTATCACCCCGCTAACAACAATTGTAATGAATTTTTTTCTCTTTTCATGTATTTAACATTTAGAATCTAAGTAAAATTAGGAGTTCATTAACCTGTTATTTTCTGTACAGTTCAAGATATGCCAATTTCGAGTTTGTATCAGAATGTGATACTAGTTAGACCGATGATGCTAGTATACAGTTAACTGTCACAGCCACTGGTACGTAAGTACACTAGGTTAGCTGTTAATTACATATTTTTGTCAGGAGGAAAAGGGAGGAGGTACCTTTGGTTGTGCTGGAAAATTGTGTCAAAGTGAGAATAGTTCGTCATATCAAAATTTGCGCTAGCATACTTACTTATTTATGTTCAGCCATGTGTAAATGACGTAAGATGTGTCCTTTATTCAAAATTGCTCGTCAAAATTTGTTAGGTCAAATCTTTTGACTCCCTTTGGAAGGGGGAGTTGTGATGCCCCATCGTTCACTTTTGCTTTACCTTAACCAGTTTTGTTTAATTTACGTTATATTTATCATTTTGGGGATTTTTATTTCCTTTTTGGCATCACAGCACTCGTTTTCAAGATGTTGTGAGTTGCGTACGCGCAACTCCGATCTTCCGACTGTAACCGCTAAAGCGCGTGCCAAGGACACGCCCCCTCTTGCGTCATAGCTTGCGTCGTTCGTCATAGTATGCAAATGTCTTTCCCGGCATGCGCCAGCTCATTGTCAAAAACCGGTGACCTGCGAGTCACTTAAGCACAAGAAGTACACAGCATAAGCAGTAGAAGTAGCACAAGCGAGTGCACGAGCACAAGGTGCATAGCACCAAGCACAGTGCATGTAGCACAGGAGTTGTGTTTTCTTCATTGATGTCTTGGTGAGTTGAATTATTTTGGAAATAAATCTGTTTTGTTATATTTAAAACCTTTTGAGTCTGTACAGTTTTTTTCTCTTGAGCAACGCAAATTAAGGATTTTTTTATATTTAATATTACTTGACAATCATTTTGATTCTTACTCATAAACGCTCGCTGGTATTTGAACCATAAATCAACTTATTATCAACTTATTCTACTTTTGGCAATTTGTTAATTATTGCCTGGCGCCCGTCTAAGCTATCCGGAGCATAAAACTTCAAGTATTTTGCATTTGTTTGGAGCATTACAGGACCCTTTACAGGCAAGATAATAGGATGTTTGAGGCTTTTTATTCAGTAGTGTGTGAGGCATCATGGGTATTGGGTGGTTTTGTAAATAATGATGGTAGAAAAGGAGTCATCAAACACCTTTAGGAAATGTTTTATTAAGGAGAGAGTGTGCTGAGTGTGCTGGTTTGGCAGTTTGTCTACATGCATAACTACAGATTAGCAAATAAAGTTATGAATTGTTCTGAGATTTGAGAAAAAAAATGCATACAAACAATAAGGTGGGTGGAAAATATATAAAAAAAAAGACTTATTAGAATTTGCCTTCAGTGACTAAATGCAGCAGTTGTTGGTCAGGACAAACATGTTTGAAAAACTAAATTGTGCAGTCTGGTTGTATCCCTGTAGTCAAAACCTTTGGCTGCTTGAAGATTATATATGTGGCAAATAAGTATGTTACTCTATTTAAATTAGAAACAAAATTACAAAACAGCTGCTCTTTCTCCCACTGATTGTTAATCTTTTTAATTCTTATTCATTCTTCAATTCGTTTTTCATTCTTATTTCACTTCTCTGACAGTAGATTTATATCTTCTTTCATAACAAAAAAATGCACCTTGACTATGTTAAAATTTAATAAGTACTTATTTCCAGTAGATTTTGTTTTCTTGACATTTAGTAAAGTAAATCAATATGAAATTGGAAGACTTAGCAAACTAAGCAAAATATGTCCAGGCCCCACCTGGGATAGCATTGAGACTTATCTCTGCAAAACTCCCCTCCCTACCCTTGATCAATAGGGGACACTGATGGGCTTGGAAAGGCAGTTATCCATCAGATGGGATGTAAAGCCATGGCCCCATATGGAGGAGAGCCACATCTTGTGCATGTTAAAGAATACACTGGATGGCCTTGATGGGAGGCTACCATCTGTCTCCTAACAACTGTCCAGTGGGTCCTCTCCCACAACCTTCTCAGGGTCCTTGTAATCTCACCATTTAACCTAATGTGTGCAAAAAAAAAAGTGCCACTCAGAGGTAAAACAACCCATCCCTAAGCGAAGTACTCAAAGAAACCTACTTTATTTTTCAAAGGAAATTTGGCTGGAAAAGAATAAAAAGAAAATATGAACTACAAGCATACCATTTTCCCCAATGAGATCTATGTAAACATATTCAGATGTTAGAATTCGTTGATTCAGTCGGGGCATCACATTTTTCTGATCCATTAAGTAATCCAATATATTATGAGAATCTGTCAGTTCACCCTAAGACATAACCAGAAAAGGGAACAAAATTCAATTATAGCAATATTCATCTACTACATAAAACATTACACTATTTTGTACAATTAAAACTCCAATGAAATTTAGTATCAATGGAAAATTAGTAAGCATATTAAAATATTAAAACCTGATTATTCCCGCTTAAGAAGGCTTTCAATTGTGACACAAAGAAAATAAAATCATGATTCGATATAATGGATTCTAATACTTTGTTTAAAACAAGAAACTTTGCAGAAAAAAACGTTTCACACTCCAATAGTTATCCATAACTACTCATTAGTTTCAAGGCTAGTGAAAAAAAAAACGGTTTTGAATCAGGTGAGACATGAACCCCCACCTCCTGGTGACATTAATACTAAGAAATAACAGAAAAGCATCTGGTGGGTGAACTAATTTGTAATATATAATACATATTTAAGTATTTACAGGAAAAATTGTCTTGAGCCTAGTGAGATACAAACCAATTATTGCATCTTGATAATATGTAAGGTGCTCTACTGCTAAGCTACTGGCTGTTGATATATCATATTGAATGTAGAATTACACAATGTTGGATATGAGTCAAATTTTTATAGTCATATCCCCACTTTGTTCTGTTCCTTTTAACATCTTCCATCAATGTTAACATATCTCATCATTAGCTCTACCAAGTTCTCCATGGACAAATCTTTCTGAAGGGACTTAAGAAGCCCCATGATATTTCCCTCTTTTAATATCTGAACACTTTTCCCCTTGACATTTCAATGACTTCAGAGAACGGAGTCAATAATCCTATAAAATCATAGTTCATTATCTTTCCATAATGTCTTCCAAATTAATAGAGCTGCTCAATTTTCATTCCCATGCACTCTTAATGTTGTAATAGCATGCACATTATTGCTTTCCACAACTCAAGAACTATTAAATTACAGAGTCCATTTGTAGAATTCAGTTAACTGGGATAGCATCTACCTCACATAATACACTTCAAAATCTACGAGGATGCTCTGATTCATGGGCTGAGCTAAAGTGGTGGAGTTGTACATCATCATCTTCAAGCAGCCATGGGTTACGGAGGTCCAACCACACCATGCAATTTAGTTCTTCAAGCAAGTCTGTCCTGAGCTACATCAACTGCATCTCACCACTGCACACCAATTCTAATAAGGTCCTGTTTGACACTGTCAGCCCATCGCATCATCGCATCCTAGGTCTCCCCAACCACACCATGCAATTTAGTTCTTCAAGCAAGTGTGTCCTGAGCTACATCAACTGCATCTCACCACTGCACACCAATTCTAATAAGGTCCTGTTTGACACTGTCAGCCCATCGCATCATTGCATCCTAGGTCTCCCCAACCACACCATGCAATTTAGTTCTTCAAGCAAGTCTGTCCTGAGCTACATCAACTGCATCTCACCACTGCACACCAATTCTAATAAGGTCCTGTTTGACACTGTCAGCCCATCGCATCATCGCATCCTAGGTCTCCCCAACCACACCATGCAATTTAGTTCTTCAAGCAAGTCTGTCCTGAGCTACATCAACTGCATCTCACCACTACACACCAATTCTAATAAGGTCCTGTTTGACACTGTCAGCCCATCGCATCCCAGGTCTCCCCCTCTTTCTGAGGCCTTTGGACACACTGTTCATAACCCTATTCACCAATCTATAATTATCCATACAGGCAACATGGCCAAACCAATGGAGTCTCTCTCTGCACAATATGCTAAGGAAGTTGCAGACTCCTTTGCCTAACCTCATCTTTAGTTACAAAGTTGAAACACATAATGCACAAGATACTGCGTAGGTATCTAGAATCTAAAGCATCTAGTTTCCTGTTATCTTGTTTACAAAGTGTCCAAGTTCACTACCATAACTAACCCTAGAAAGAACCAAACTATTATACAGTCTAAATTTAGTCTTTAGGTGTATACGCCTATTTCTCCACACTCTCCATAGATTCTTAAAAGTCCCAGCAGCAATCCCAATTCGTCTGTTAATCTCATGCCGCACATCACCAGTATCAGTTACATAGCTCCCAAGATAATTAAACTGTGACACCTGCTCAAGACTGCAACCATTCAGATTAACAGAATCACAGACTGTCTGACCAATTTTTATCACTTTAGTTTTCTCTCTGTTTATAACCAAACCTACTCTAGTACCAGTTTCAATCAACAGCTCGAATGAAAGAGTTCATCTCATCAACATCAGTTGCCAAAAGGGCTAAATCATCAGCATAATCTAAATCAGAAATTTTCGTATCTCCAGCCCATTTGATTTTGGCATCTCCATAAAAAAAAAATCAATCATCATTTAAGGCCAAATTCTTTCCTTTGAAGTGAGTTTCGCATAACATAATTAATAACCAAACTAAAAAGAAAAGGAGACAAAATGCACCCTTGTCGAACACCAGAAGTAATGCCAAACCAATTGCTACAAACCTTACCAACTCTCACACACGACTGTGTTATGATAGAGAGCTTCCGTTATGTTAACTAACTTGTCTGGTATACCATATGATCTCACAATAAACCACAAATTATTTCAATCGATAGAGTTGAAAGCTTTTTTGAAATCAACAAAGCTAGCAACCAAAGGTTTCTGAAACTCTAAACATTTCTCAAGAATCTGCCTAAGTGAAAATATCTGATCTACATATCCCCTACCACTTCTGAATTCACATTGCTCATCACGCAATTGCCTGTCAACCAGATTCCTAATTCTATTAAGCACAATCATGGAAAGTACTTTCCCTGGAACAGAGAGTAGGCTGATACCCCTATAGTTATCACAAGAGCTGCAATCACCTTTTTTGAAAATAGGGATAACAATAGCTCTGTTAAAATCCTTAGGAACCATGCCTTTTTCATTATCAGCCTGCTCTCTGTTCCAGGGAAAGTTCTTTCCATGATTGTGCTTAATAGAATTAAGAATCTGGTTGACAGGCAATTGCGTGATGAGTAATGTGAATTCAGAAGTGGTAGGGGATGTGTAGATCAGATATTTTCACTTAGGCAGATTCTTGAGAAATGTTTAGAGTTTCAGAAATCTTTGGTTGCTAGCTTTGTTGATTTCAAAAAGGCTTTCGACTCTATTGATTGAAATAATTTGTGGTTTATTGTGAGATCATATGGTATACCAGACAAGTTAGTTAACATAACGGAAGCTCTCTATCATAATATCATATAGGAACCATGCCTTTTTCATGAAAGATATTCAAAATTTCAGTCATCCAAGTGGTAACCAAAACATTCCCAGCTCTAAGCATTTCCGTAGTAATTTCATCTACCCCTGGGGATTTATGAAGTTTAAGTTTAGAAATAGTCAAACTAACTTCAGATTGTGTTATAGGGCCAACATTAAAGCCAGTAATGCATCTATCATTATTACAAGCAATGGGAGTAGAACTAACCACATTGTTTAGAACATCACTGAAATGCTCAGCCCACCTAGCCTTGACAGAATCCTCACCTTATTTATCCTTCAATCCCTGTATACTTGTTCGTTTTCTACCACACAAAACATTAACTATCTGGTACAGCTCTCTGCTGTTGTGCTGTTTACCTGCTTCCTCGGCTTTGTCAGCCAAGCCATCAAGCCAAAGATTCTTATCAGCAGCCAACTGATCCTTTACACTTTTATTAAGCTCTCTGTAATACTTTCTATTAGGACTAGTAGGGTATTGATTAAGGACATTCCTGTAGTTCCATTTGGGGCGGGGGTGGCTCAGTCGGTAGCGCGTCAGGCTCGTAATCTGCAGTTCCTAGGTTTGAGTCCCAGCTGGGTCAGTGTTGAGATTTATCTCCACAAAACTCCCCGCCTTGCCCACGGTCAAGTAGGGGACACTGATGGGCTTCGAAAGGCCATCGGATGGGATGTTAAGCCATGGTCTGTGTGTGGGAGAGCCATACCCTGTGCACATTAAAGAACACACTGGATGGACTTGATGGGAGGCTACCATCTGTCTCCTAAAAGCTGTTCAAGTGGGTCCCCTCCCCCAACCTTCTCTGAGCCTTTGGAGTCCTTGTGATCTGGCCATTTAGCCCATTGTGTGCAAAAAATTGCCACTCAGAGGTAAAACAACCCAACCCAACCTGCAGTTCTTTCTTTCTGAAAAAAGCTCAAGTGCCTTATCACTCAAATAATTTTGCCTTCTCTGCTCCTTTTTTCCTAAAAGGGTAGTTGTACACCTCTCTTTAATATTAGGGTAAAGATCTGAAATTCAAGCCCCAGTGTGAGGCATGGATGTTTATGTTGTCTTTCTGCTCAGATCATCCCTTCATCACAGATCTTCTCTATTGTATATTAAACTGAAAGACTCCTGTCAGACCTCTGTGACAAGCAGCTTTTCAGGGGTAATTTATTATTTAAGATCAGGTAATTGTACAAAATGTCCTGGGTTATTGCTAGCGATGATTAAATCCTTGAAAGCTAGGTTACACCCAGAAGAATATCCCCCCCTCCCTTCTTAAGTACAGAAGAATATCCCCCCCCTCCCTTCTTAAGTACAGAGTCACCCAGTTACCAAATAGTTAAGCACCCAGTCACCAAACAGTTTTGCAGTTATTCAGTCTTTATTTATTCTCCAGTTAACTGATGTCCTTCATATACACAGTATGATGATAAGTTCATCAAACAGCTCAAGTGCAAAATCACATCCCACACTTTAAAAAACAGACTACATAAAAGCAGCCTATAGTATATTTACCATCTTAACATGATTGGCATTGGTGAGGGGATTGGAGAAGGAAGGGGATACGTGGTACTTAATTGTCACAAAAGTTTGTATACTTCTACAATTAAAATTAATTTCAAAAGAATTTGGGCCATAATAATTTTTACATTTTACTTCTGGTAGTTACTGTGACATTCTTGTGGTCTGTGAAATTTACAGAGAGCTCAACAGTTGTATTTCTGAAAAACAAACATACAGTAAAACAATCTGTGCTATCATGATATGCAATACTAGTAATCATACCATTGTGAACAAAAGATACTACAAAAAGAAATTAGAAACCTTAAGCCTTTGCTTAATAGTCAGACTTACCTTATACACACTTTTCTGAAGAAATGGTGTTTGCCTCATAATTTCTGTTACAATTGCTTCTTCAAACATATCTGCAGTGAGCTATAACATAAAAAAATTTATTGGGAAAACAAAGATAAATTACTAATCTGATTTTCAAATTTGGGTGGATATTAAATTTTTGCTTATTCACTATATCTGTGTATCTAAATTCCACAGCAGCTTCCAATATTTAGAGGCATAGAATTTAATGTGTTAATCAGTGATATATAATATACATACACACAATAACAGAATTTATCAGTGAATTGAAATTCAAATACTAATTTGCATAAAACAATGCCAAGGCACAAAACTTGCATGAGTAAAATATTTTTGTAAATGAATGCACCAATGGGGAATGATGAGACAAAATTTTGCATCTAAAGAAAAACTTACATTCTTCATAGTAAAACAAAATCCCAATTCAATTACAAAATAGTCTAAATACATTTATAAAGGAAAAGACATAATTCTGCTCTTTTCATAAACTTAAATGTTAGCAGCAATGCTAATAAATCTGTTTTATTTTAGCTAATATACAAGTGGAACAGTTTTATTTAGTCCTTACAGCTTTAGGGTTTTCATTACAGAAACAGAATTTTCAAACTGAAATACATATTAAAAGTAATGAGAACTTACTATTACCTGAGTTTGCTTTAATATAACTCCATTCAGTAAAACTTGAGGAGGACTCCCCATTCCTGTCCTATTAATGAAATCCCATGCCAGCTTTAAAATAATTAAAATTAAATGATTAAACCAACAGATACTGATTATGACAGCAGAAAGCTATATTAACTGAAATAGTATATCAATAATATGTTTAAGATCGGAGACTAAATCAGCAGATGACTATTATAAAATAATAAAGAAAATTAAATTAAATATGCAGTGCTATCATACCTTGATATAGATTAAAAATGAGAAGATCAAAATTCATACCTTGCTTTTTGGAATCCAGGGAAAGGTATGGAGTTTTAATGTTTTAATCACAAACTGTAAGAATGCAAATTCTTTGATTTGATTTATCAATGTTGACAAAAAGATTATGTTTCATTTCCACTTTTACTTGATTCCAATTTAATGCAATACACACTATTTGAATATAAAGAATGAATGCAATGCAATACAAATGGCATGAAAGTTATATGTGACTAATCATATGTATTACACACACATTTGTTTATCTTTTTAACATGATGCCACATGTCACACACAAAGCCTCAATGTTAAAATATTGTTTATGAACTGTAGAGAGGTACAGAGAATTGATGATATCTATCTATTACACTTGCATTACCATGGAATTAGGGAGAAAACTTTACATATGTTGAAGCATTGCCCTTATGTTGTTGCAAAGTAAATTCAAAAATAATTTTATATTATTGTGCACAACATTGGGATATGTAGTAACTTTGCATTAAATTAAAAAAAAGTGTGTTTATTCTCCCCCTTGCTCAACTGCAGCTTGCTGACTAGAGAAATCATATGAGCAACCAAAATCCCTTTCCATAACCTCATCTTAACCTCCTAACCAATCAGGTCAACCTTATCCCAATCATCACTTTCTCAAAATAAGATTTAAAAAAAATTTTAAATCTTAAAAACTTGAGACTAAAATGTCTTTAAGATGTTTTTCCCTAAAATGATGTGATGGTTCACCCATTCACTTCTACTTTTCCTTAACCAGCTTTACTTTATGTTATAATTATCATTTTGTGGTTTTAAGTTGATCCATCATTCTCCCCACCAGTTCCATTAGTGGAATTGTGATTATGCAACTCCACATTTTGACTGACAGCCGCTAAATGCACACAAAAGGAAATGCCCACTTACATAATATCTAGTAAAAGTGCATGATCATTATAAGCAAATGTGACTTCCCAATGTGATGCGCACGTCACAGATTGCACACCAGGATGTATGGCATGTGACAGGAGGTACAGAGTTAGTTGGCGATGTGAAGTCGGAGGAAGTTAGATGTAGTTGGTGATGTGAAGTGGTAGTTAATA
Source organism: Ryuthela nishihirai (assembly GCA_038380435.1). Lineage (NCBI taxonomy): Eukaryota > Metazoa > Arthropoda > Arachnida > Araneae > Heptathelidae > Ryuthela > Ryuthela nishihirai. Next base: position 8,451,940 of record JAWZYU010000002.1, read on the forward strand.
GCACTGCTGCTATTGTGAGCAGCAGTAAGTGTAAGTTGTGAAGAGCTGCTTTTTGGTAAGTCTAGATTTTGAATAAGTTATTTATTTTATGAAATTTGTGTTTGACTTTATTTTTTTCTTGAGCATACGTTGTTTACTATTTGAGTACTTTAACTTTAACGGACAATAGTTTAAGTTCTTTTTTCATCTCACATTATTAAAAGAACCCTCATTTAATTTATTGGCAAAATTATTTGTCTGGCACTTGAGAATATCAGCTATCCAGCAAATTAACATACTTTGGAGTGTTACAATGCGATAGGTTAGGGAAAAAGTGTTTAAAAATGTCACATCATATAAATATTGACTTTAAAATGTGTGTGTCTGTTGCAATGACTGAAGCAGTCCCTATTCCTACCTAATTTTATTGTATCTTACATGAATAAAATTTCTGTTGTGTATTGAAATGGTAAAGTAAATTATAATATGGAATGGATCACCCTATTTACATTAATTCATATGGAGGAAAAATGCCTGATATACATCTTTTCTTTTTTCTTGATGTTGCATTTTTCTGATTACTATCCCATACACATATTGCACATCCTCTGTATTGGGTTGAACCAAAAGTTTGTTCAGAATTTTCCCAGAGATGTCACTGGATGTGATCTGCACAATCATGTCCATAAGCAGCTATAGTGTGTGCTTGCAACAGGAGCAGTTGTTAACCTGTTCTGAGAAACAAATCATGCAGATTGAACAAATGATATTCACAAAGGATCCATTTGAAAATGGAAGATACGAAAATACATTTTCACCACCTTATGCTTTATTTCTGGAAGGATAAAAATGCAACACAAACCCAAAAAAATTTTCTGCAGTGTACAGAGATGATGCTCTAAATGATCGAATGTATCAGAAGTGGTTCGTAAATTTCAAATTGAAAGAAGTTCCAAATTGGGAATTTCTCTCTGAAAGATGACTCATGTTCTGGAATGCCCTCCAAGGTTGACAATGACCAAATTGCCTTATTAATCCAAACTAACTAGTGCAGAACCACAAGAGAGATTGCTGAGATACTAAAAATATCATAAACATCTGTTGTAAGGCATTTGGAGTAGCTGGGATGTGTGAATCAGTACATGTGGGTGCCGCATTGATTGAACAAAAAACATTTAATGGAGAGTGTCTTTGCTTATGATTCATTCCTGCATTGCAACAAAAACAACCCATTTTTGAAATGGTTAGTGACAGGAAATGAAAAATAAGATTTTTTTTGCAATAATATCTAAAGGAAAAAAGATCCTGGTGCAAGCGAGGTGAGCCTCCATTATTGCCACCCACAGCCAGCCTGCATCCAAAAAATGTCGTGCTGTGTGTGTGGTGGGGTTGAAAAGAAATCCTTCACTATGAGCTGCTGCCAAGCAATCAAATGATTAATTCAGATCAGTACTACTTGCAATTGGATCGGCTGAAGACAGCAATCAATGAAAAACTTCTGGAATTGGCGAATCGCAAAAGAGTTGTGTTCCACCATGACAACGCAAGACCATGTGTGTTTGACCTCTAGGCAAAAATTGTTGTAGTTGGGTTGCGATGTTTTGTGCTGCCCACCATATTTGCCATTTCACCCTCAGATTACCATTCATTCAGTCGCTGCAAAATTGTTTGAACAGTAAAGAGTTTCAATCTTTGGAGGCCATCAAAAACCACCTTGATCCTTGGTTCACTTTCAACAAAAACCAACCAAGTTCTACAGCGACAGAATAACGAACTCAATCCCAACAGATGGCTTAAGATAATTGAACAATATGGTGGATACATTATTGACTAATGGTATTAGTCAATAATGTATTATTTATTACTATTTAATATTTGAGTTTGAATTTTTGCCTAAAAACGAATGAACCTTTGGTTTAACCCATACATTTCTCTGTTTGTTAAACAGTAGTATGTTTTGATGTCCTTGCATGTTATGAAGAAATGTACATTAGGGCCCTCACTGTGATTATGGGTTTTCAAATACACCATTTCATTTTTAACTCTTGCATTACAAATGGGGTCCTTATAGACCACACTAATATGATTATAATAGAATAGATAATATATGATAAAGAATTTCACCCACATCTTTCATCTCTTAGTTGTATTTTTATTATGCTTCAATTATCTAAAACACAGCTGTTTTTACAATTCTCTTTATTTCCCCCATAATCAGTTTTCAAAAAATCCTGGACAAAATGAACCCTATTTTCACTCCGTAATAGAAAGGTCAAACGACCAAAAGCAGCTAAATCCTACCCCAGTGCTCTTTTCTTCATTTTTTACAATGGTGAAGGTGTTGGGGGGATAAACTGAAGGAGTTGTGTGTATGTGTGTGGGGGAGGAGGGGGTAAGTTAATAAATTTATGGAAAATGTTTTGATTTTACAATAATCAATTGAAATGTGTTGATGGATAAAATGGTGCCACAAACTTCACATACCGGTTGGTTATCCACCTGAAGAAGAATGCTTTAGAAAATGCCTTGACTGGTGTAGTGGTTAGGGAGCTAACTACTGTTCTAGCATGCAAAATTTGTGTAATGAATTAGCTTTGACTGAGACAGTGGACAGCAGTAAGGCATGTCCTTGTATGAGAAGGTCTAAAAAAGCTAGGAGTAGCTTCTTAGACCCTTCTCTGTCCTACATGTTGGGAAAAAAAATCATGACCAATGTGGAGTCAAGTAAGTACAATTTCCTTCTTGCAATTTCTGCAAAAAACTGTTGCAGTTTGACAACAAGCATGATCCGGAATCAACTATTGTTAATCTGTTCTAAAATCACTCTACACTGCCCATAGATCAATAGACAACACAGTAGAAATCCACAGAGGGATCTGGTAGTGGAAAGCCAAAGGTATGGTCGGCCTGGCAGCAGCATATGAAAAGTCATTGCCCCTGATAACGGCCTGTCCATGCAACAGCCAAACTTGATGGTAAATATGATGAATAGATGGTGGAGCTGATGGCAAATCTTTAAAAGAACAGGTGAAGCTGAGGCCTCACTCAGATCAAAGCCCATAACAAGCTAAACAAGTTTAAAGTACACACTAACAAATGATATCTAGTTGCTATGTGATCCAAGGCAAGAGAGATAGCATGCAACTCTGCTGTGAAGATAAAACATTGAAATGAGATCAGCTATGATGACATCACTACATGGCTAATATCACCTAAGTGCTGAACTTTGAGCCATCAGTGAAAACAGAGAAACCCAGATCAACAGTGCAATGGGTGAGCATTTCCACCATGCCTTACCATTTACCCTTTGTGTGATTTTTTTCCTTTCAGATCATGGGTCTCACTGAGTGTATTAGTAATGCTTTGCCACCCATTACACTGTTCACCTGGGCTTCTTGTCTGTGCCTTTACTGATAGCTCAAAGTCCAGCACTTCAGTGGAATCAGCTATGGTCTGTGCTCAGCTATCAACTGGTGACATTATGGAAACTGGCTTTGATGTCTCACAGGTAGTTTTGGTGGTTTTCATAGATAGTCACAAATGGACACATAAAGTGAAAGGACAAATGACTGTTGGCTGATTAATTAGGGATTAAAATAAAAAATCTTCTCTTGGTGTACGTGGGAAAAAACCTAAGAGTTGAAATTTACCAGGTGAAATGGTTTCGGGTGAAATGTTTCATGGCTAAATGCTAATGAATATAGTGTTTTAACACAAGTACAAGAGCCAAAAAACATTTACTCTCGTTTTGACTTCAGTTAAATACACTAATTCTTAATTATCCAGTGAACTGGAGGTTTTAGTCAGTATTTCTCAAACAAACCAATATCACCATCTACTAGGATAAGACAATTTATTATATTAGCAAAGCTGTGTGAATAATAATATAAGATTATATTTCTCCATAACTACAGATACCACTAAAGAAGGATACATAACTATTTTCAATATAGTGCCACTTTTCTATACAAAAAATCTGACGTGTAAAAAAAAAAATCCCAGGACTTTTTCACAAATGTACTCACTCTTATTTATTGTATTACAATATTTAAATTTATACTTATGTCAAATGGTTAATGAAATATAATTAGAAATTATACCTTTCTACCAGTATCATAGTCGGAATCAGAACCAAATATCAGGTCCATATCTTCATTAGGATATCTAGACTTGAAATGCGAAATTACACTACTAACAGGAATCTCTTTTTCTTCTACGGCTGCATAAACCTGAAAATATGTTCACATATCTTATGAAGTAATTATATGCACTTAAATTCAGAGTTTAATGCCATTTTTGAATTGTAAAAATTATGTAAACTATAAACATGGATTAAAAAGATTATGCATATAAGTATCACATGGAACACACAAAAAATTTCCCTTAGACAGCCACTTGCTACATGTCCATTTAGATTGAAATTTCTCTACACTGCCCATATGGACCACACTAATATGATTATATCCAAAACTATCTGTGAGACATCAAAGCCAATTTCAATAGAATAGATAATATACGATAAAGAATTTCACCTACATCTTTCGCCTCGTAGACCTCTTCTACACAAGAATTGCAGCATTTTACAATTAAAAAACATGTTTTTTTTTTAGATTCTAATTAATATTGAATGCTCACCTAATCTCACTGCACACAAATAGTGCAATTTTCTTAATTTTTCTTGTTATCTATATCACAAGCAAGCAACATGACCAACTCAAAACAAATTTTCTTTAGAAAAATTTAGATCCTGTAATTTAATGTTTCAGAAGAAATACACCTTTCTTTTGTTGTCAAAGCCTTCATTACAGGGACATGAGCTTTCTGTACAGTCATACTAGAATAACCCAGATCACCTGTGTCAGCAATAATTTTTTTTTATGCAGACAAGAAATTTTATTATACTAAAATTAAATTGAATATTCACCATAATTCTCTATGACACTGTTAAATGTTTTTAAGCACTTACACACATGGTCTATGTTACCAAGTATCAAAAGTTATTATGGAGAAATTTACGTACCGTACCACAAAGGATGGGTAGTACAGGAACTTCCGGGATGCTTTCGAGTGACAAATTTAATAATCTTTGATGTTCTTGCCAACAAGTGATGCCTCAGTAGAGTTTGAGAAAATGATGAGGGATGCTGATGATTTATTTGCTTTGGTGAAGGAAATAACCAATTATACTTTTGGTAGCATAGAGTGCTTAAAAACATTTAGTTCCATGACACACATTTCGTGCCTTGACTTTGGGTGCATCGTCAGGTGAGAAGTCAGCAGCTTAAGCTAATGCATGGGAGGCAGTTAGTTGTTGGTGCAGAGGACGGGTGGGGTGCCATAAATTGAATTGTCAGTGGCTCAGTTCCAAGGTTCTGAGTGGTCGGTGGATGTTCGGGTGGCCGTGATGCAATCCACATGTGACAGAGGTTGGAAGAGGGTGTAGAATTATGGGAACTGTCCAAGTTCAGCGAGTGTTGAGGGAAGCTTCATTTTGTGAATGGATTAAAATATAGTTATAATGAGTGGGATACTTTTATTAAGTTTATAAATTTCGTGAACTAAGTTTTGGGGTTAAAATAACTATGTTAGTGAAGGCCTGAATAATGGTTTTTATATTGGTATTGATATTGGGAATTGTGTGTTTTGGGGGGGGGGGGGCATTAATGTAGGTTGCAAACAGGAATCAGCAAAGAGAAAGGAGAGTGTTTAAGGGGGTGTGGTATTTCTGAGGTGTATGTTATATCCCTAAGGATCAGACACCATGCTGGGAAAAGGGGGAGGATGTCTGTGTTGCACAGTTCAGTTAATTTTCTATATCCCCTTTTCCCAGCATGGCATCTGATCCTTAGGGGATATAACATACACCTCAGAAATACCATGCCCCCTTAAACACTCTCCTTTCTCATCGCTGATCCCTGTTTGCAACCTACATTAATGCCCCCCCCCCCTAAAAAAAAAAAAAAAAAAAACACAATTCCCAATATCAATACCAATATAAAAACCATTATACAGGTCCTCACTAACATGGTTATTTTAACCCCAAAATTTAGTTCATGAAATTTATAAACTTAAGAAAAGTATCCCATTCATTATAACTATATTTTAATCTATTCACAGAAGCTTACCTCGACACTCACTGATCTTGGAGAGTTCTCATAATCCCACACCCTCTTCCAACCTCTGTCACATGCAGATTGCATTACGGCCACCTGCACATCCACCGACCACTCCGAACAGAGCCACTGCCAATTAAATTTATGGTATCCCACCCCTCCCCCATGCTCAACAACCAACTGCCTCTCATGCATTAGCTTAAGCTGCTCACTTCCCACCTGACAATGCACCAAAGGGTGTGAAATGTGCATCGTGGATCTAAAAGTTTTTAAGCACTTTATGCTACCAAAAGTATAACTGGTTATTTACCTCACCAAAGCAAATAAATAATAAGCATCCCTCATCATTCTCTCAAACTCTACTGAGGAGTCATTTGCCGGCAAGAACATCGAAGATCATTAAACTTGTCACTCGAAAGATCCCGGAAGTTCCTATTACTACCCATCCTCTGTGGTATGGTATGTAAATCTCTCCTTAATAACTTTTGATACTTGATAGCATAGAACATGTGTTGAAGTGCTTAAAAACATTCAACGATGTCATAGAGAATTAAATGACACTTCAATTTAATTTTAATTACTGCATTGTGTACCTCTACTGTAATTTTTTTGTTCATTATACTAGCTACAGCCAGGCAAAAGTTTGGGGGGAAACATATTTCTTCTCTCCATTGATGACTTTTGCAACTACCATCAGTAGATTGCCACATATCAGTAATTTACCCCTACCTGGGCTAGTAGTTAGCATACCACCTGACTACTATTCTAGTGGGTATGTTCTTAAGTGTTTCTATGTTATATTCCTTGTGTAAGTGTTTGTATTGTGTACAAGAAACCAACACAAGCCAATAGCTTACATGTTATCTCAGTCCCTTAAAAATAAGCATTCCATTCATATCTCACACACACACACACACATATCTCCATTGATAACTTTCACAGGTAGCTGAGGTGAGAGTAGTGCCTCCTATTTACAAAGGGATTAATTCCCACCCACTGCAAATAGGGACCTGAGCTTTTCATCCAACACAGAACCATACAAAAGACACTTAGAATTTGGGACCAATCAGTCAAGTATCTATGTACTTACAGAGCACCAAATCTGTTGATAAGAGTTTCTCAATAAGATACATGCTAATATAGAACAATGTAAAAGAAATGCATGTAACAGTATCCACTCAGTTGCTTGCCCGTTCAGAATATGCCTATTACTACATATGATATTCACAAAAATGAATTATAATATTTACATAAATATTAAAAACAGAATCAAAATCTTAACATGCACAGGGTATGATTCTCCTGCATATGAGGCCACAGCTTTATGTCCCATCTGATGGAGAGCAGCCTTTTCAAGCCCATCAGTGTTCTCTACTGACCAAGAGCAGGGTAAAGAGTTTTGCGGAGATAAATCTTAATGCTGGCCTAGCTGGGACTCGAACCTGGGAATTGCAGATTACAAGCCTGGCTTCCTGTGATGATTTTGAAACTGCTTACTTTGAAGAACTTGAGCCATGGAGTGAAAGAGATGGTAGTCAGAAGGAGCTAGGTCTGGACTATACGTTGGGTAAGAAAGAAGCTCAAATGCCAGTTCTCAAAGTTTTCCTTCGTACAAAGTGTAGTGTGAAGTTTTTGTTGTCTTTTTGGAGGAGTACCTGATGTTCTGTTTACCAATCCTTGTTAGAACTAAGGATCACAGAGTATACACATTCCAGTTGTGCTGAGTAGAGGTTGGCATTGATGTCACATCCATCGGGAACCATGTTCAAAGTGCATTGCACCCTCAAAATTCTATCAAACACACAACATTGCCTTGTTTCAAATTGCTCCCTCATTGGGACAGGGAGTGTGGGCTAGCATGGGTCAAATCAGTGCTTTTGGGAGTTTGGATTGTTGAATTTTTGAACATTTTTCCTTCCATGTAATAATTTGTTTGATGAAATGGTGGTCACGTGGATTAGTGAGCAGTTTCCTTCACACTTCAATACGATGGTTTGCTTGTTCAGTAGTCAATTCATGTGGAACACTTTGACAACTCCTGGATACCTTACTGATGCTTGTAGATTCCAAACTACAGTTGGTTGTGAGCAACCAAGTTTGGATGAGAGACTGCGACTGCTTGTCAATGGATCACTTTCAACAGCAAGGCACAAAATATTGTGATTTACTAATATTGGCCGTTCTGGCCATGACACACTTTCAAGGCTCATTTGAACTTTTTCAATACCACCTCTGAACTTCTTGAACCAAGCTTGAGCAGCATGAATGGAGACTACTCCCTTATCTTCCACTTTACGTATTTCCAGGCCGCTTCAATAGATTTTAATTCTTTCTTGCTAATAATAACATAAAACTGCACAAATTTCAATAAATTCACTCACTGTACATTTCTAATAATGAAAACCAAGACTCCAATACTTGTAAGAGTTATGGACTGACACAGTGGACTTTATACTTCTCCTTAATACTATGTTCTGAGGTATGCAAATGCAACACAGTGATATATTCCCATACACATTTTGCATGGTGAAAAATGCACAGACTTATGAATTACATAAGCATAATTACACAATTAGTTGCTAGATATAAATTCTTACATTTTAATTTGATTTCCACATCAGGAATAATTTGATGGTAATCATCTTCTGTTTATTAATAAACACCTAAAAAGTTAAAACTATGGACATCACAACTTATGTTGCATATTTTTTCAAATAATTCATTTTGAAAACTTACATCAGTAATAAAAGATAGGCCTTCATATGGTGTTTTATCTTGACTAATAAAATTGAAAGCTTCCAGCATTGCGATGCCTGCATCATGAAAACCATCAACTGCTGTTTCAGGATTTACAGCAAATATTAAGCCAATTCTGCAAAAAATGAAGAAATTTAGGTATTCCTTTCATTTAATAATGAAAACTGCTTTTAATACAAAACTAAAAGTACAGTTCATATTAACACAATAAAACTATATGTGAAAATATTATATTCCATGTAGGCAGTTGCTTTTCTGGTTATGTTTGATATTACAATTCACTTTTTTTAAAGAGAGCCTTGCCAAATGGAACACTATATGACTCATGGCATAAGAACTATATAACTTACACCGAAGAGCCAAAACATTATGACCAGCGTATCTTTATGCAAATTGAAGCAACTACAGGAAACAATAGTGCATGTGAAGGCCATGAAATGGTATAAATAACACCTGATACTGAGCCCTGTTAATCAGTGTTATTCTTATTCTTCAGATGGGAAAGTGAGTGAGGATTTAAGTGAGTTTGACAAAGGTTAAATTGTAATGGCCAGACGACTGGGTCAGAGCATTTCTAAGATGGCAAGGCTTGTGGGGTGCTCATGGTCAGCCATGATTTGTACTTTCAAAAAGTTGTCCAAGGAGGGAAAAACCATGAACTGTCAGCAAGGTGTAGGCTGACCACGGCTCATCGATGCTAGAGGGGAGCAAAGGCTATCCTGTATGGTATGAGCCAACAGAAAGGATACTGTGGCACAACTCACCCGTAATTTGAATGCTGGTGACAGGAGTAACGTGTCATAACACATAGTACATCGAACCCTGCTAAAAATGGAGCTGTGTAGCTGCAGGCCTCTCCGAGTGCCCATGCTAACCTTGTTTCACCATTAAAAGCACCTACAATAGGCACATGAGCATCAAAACTGAACCTTGAATGATTGGAACACAGTTGTCTGGTCTGATGAATCTCGTTTCCTGTTGTACCATGTGGATGGCTGGGTACATGTGCGTCGTTTACATGGGGTAGTGTTGGCACCAGGATGCAATGTGGGACAAAAACAAGCCGATGAAGGAAGTGTAATGCTTTGGGCAATGTTCTGCTGGGAAACCCTGGGTCCAGTCATTCATGTGCATGAAATTATGGCATCTACCACCTACCTAACATTATTGCTTGGCAACAGTATTCCCCCCTAGTAGTGCCTTCTTTCAGCAGGATAATGCACTATGCAACTTCCGCGATTGTTCGAGAATGGTTTGGTGAACATGAGGAAGACTTCCAGGTACTGCCCTGGCCTCCAAATTCCCCAGAAATCAATCTAATTGAGCATCTGTGGTTTGTGTTGGAACAGCATATCCAATCTGCAGTGGCTCAATCATGTAACTTACAAAAGTTAAAGGATCTGCTGGTAACATGTTGGTACCAGATACCACAAGATATCTAGAAATCTTGTAGCATCCATACCTTGCCAGGTAAGAGCTGTTTTGGTGGCACGTGGAGGACCAACATCATATTAGGCAGATGGTCATAATGTTTTGGCTCTTTGGTGTATAAGAATTTAAATATATAAATATAATAATGTTTAACTTCAACATACTACAGAATGTGAATTTTGGCAATAATTCAATAAACTTTATACGTGGGGTGATAACTAAAGTAATTTGTGCTCACATAATAGAAGTACATATATAGTTTTATTGAAAACATGGCCATTTAGAAGAAGCAACATAATGCTATAAGCACAAAATAAAAGTCACACAAATTATTGAGTTTTTATCTTTGAGGGTCACTTTTTTCACACAAGGTACTAAACGGCAAAGTCACAAGGACCTCAGAGAAGGCTGGGGAAGGATTGGCAGTGTTAGTAGCAGAGATATATCTCAATGCTAGCACAGTTGGGACTCAAACTGGGAACTGTAGATTCAGTGCCTGGCATGCTACCACTGAGCCAACCCTGCCCTTAATATGGTGGGAAACTGTAAACAATTTCCTTAAAAAAGTGTAAAATCACACCTCAAGAACATCAAAAGAATTAAAGACTGGAACCATTACAAAACAATAAAAGAATACCTGGAGCAGTTAATTTAAAGCCATAAAATGAATCACCTCTGCTTGCTCAACAATATCATTATCTAACCTTCACAAAACCACTGCAGAGTTACAAAAACACCTAGTAAAATACAGTTTTCCCCACTAATTTTTATTGCATTTTAAAGAAAAATAAGATAATGTTTTCACTTTATCTGTCCATCTATCTCTCTGTAGACATCCAAAGTTTTCACTTTTAGTGATAAATTAAAAATTCTCTTTAGATTGGATAGGCATTGCTGAAATATTAGTTTGCACTTTCTGAATATCCAAAAAAGTTAAAATTAAGCCCTCTAAGAGTGGAAAAAGTTCTAAACTGCATAATTTTAAATGAATATTGCAAATGAGTATTTAGACTAGAAATTTTGGTACTGGATGTGGTTCTGAGGTTTCCATTAGCAACAATTATTTCTTCCCTTACTTCCAGGGTGGGTTGAAAAATACATTTTTTGTTTTAAGAGATAACTGTTTTTAGAGATAAACACAAAATTCTTTCAGGGTTGGATAGATATTGGTTAACTGTTACAATTTGAACTTTCCAAATGGTCCCAAAGCTTTAATTGCACATTCCAATGGTGCAAAAAGTTGACAATTGCAGAATTTTAAATGAATATTGCAATCAATGTATTTTATGTCAGAAATTTTGATGGTGGAATGCAAAGGTCATGAGGTTTACAATGACAATAAGTTGCTCCCTTATACCCAGGTGAGTGGTAAACACAACTGTTTTATGTTAAGAGATAATTGGAAAATTCTTTTTCAGCTGGATAGGTACTAATGAATTATTGTAATTCTAATTTTTTAAATCCTTAGATTGTTTTACTATCCTTAGGTTGTTCAAATTTACATTTTTTTTTTGACATAAAATAAGGAAAATGTGAAACTTTTAACAAATGTTGTAAGTGATCTGTTTATTGCAGAAATTTGAAATGATGGTAGAGAGTCAAGCAATATTCCACTGACAGCAATACTCTGTCCCCTTTTCTCAGAGGGGTTTAAGAAAATAAACTTTTTTAATTTTAAGAAATAAAGATAAATACTTTTTACGTTGTATAATTACTAATAACATACTACTATTTGCATTTCTCATCTTTGCCAGAGGCAATATGTGTTGTTCTAGTTCAGTTTTAGTTTCAATAACAGAAACTGCAAATTACTTGAATTTTGTGACAATTTTCAATAATGGAGTTAGCTTTATTTGATATCAATGACAAATTCTGCTTTTATGATTTAATCATGATGTTGTACCTCACAAAATAAAAAGGGCTCTAATAATAGCCTATCATATCGTGGAAGAAACTAGTGCATAACATTACATTTCAAGCTTCTAAATTAATATTCCTTTTACTATTTATATATTTTTTAATTGCTTGTTAAATTTCTGTAACCATTTTGTATATAAATAGTCTATTTCAGACAACTATTGAAATTATACTTCAAAATATTTAATTGTTTCTGTTTTTGATTAAAGCATGTTATAAGTTTCACTTTTTATTAACTTTAAATTAAGAACAATTTATTTGATGGTAAATGGTACCTGTGACTGGCTGCAAGTACGTCTCCTGCAGGCACACACATATGGGCTGGTGTGCCTGAAATAGGATCTTGATGTCATCAAGATTCCTCTGGAATTTGGGTTGGGTTGTTTTACCTCTGAGCGGCACTTTTTTGCACACAATGGGCTAAATGGCCAGGTCACATGGACTTCGAAGGCTCAGAGAAGGTTGGGGGAGGGGACCCACTGGAACAGCTGTTGGGACACAGATGGTAGCCTCCCATCAAGGTTACCTAGTGTGTTCTTTAATCTGCACAGGGTATGGCTCTCCCACACATGGGGCCACTGCTTAGCATCCCATCCGACAGACGGCAGCCTTTCCAAGCCCATCAGTGTCCCATACTGACCATGGGCAGGGTGGGGAATTTTGCAGAGATAAATCTCAACGCTGACCCAGCTGGGACTCGAACCTGGGAACTACAGATTACGAGCCTGGCGTGCTACCGACTGAGCCACCCCTGCCCCAATTCCTCTGGAAACCACAATAATTCCATTGTAGGTGGCCATTTCAGGACGTAGGAGAATGGGCAGATGACGAATTCCTATTCAATTTAACCACTGCTGTTGATGGTTTTATGAACAGCAAGCAGTCTATATCCATGTTCTGGAATCATCCGGAGACATAAATCTGTTACCACCTTTTGTGGAGGTAGTACACTGATATCTGTCTGCACTACCATCAAAGTCATGGAATGATGGGCTTTCCAATGACTGCACCGGCATAGGAAATAGTGTTTGGTTGGGCGGCCAGTGCAGTGAGCTTTCTCACCTCAGAGTAAGAGATGTTATTAATTATTTTCAAGCAGTGAACTTCCTTTTCCTCCTTCCACTTGGAACATACAAGGGATTGTTGTGACTACAGTTCACACAGCTTGCCTTATCTGCTGTGCAGTCAGAATCAAGGTGATCATGGCTGCCATAGTGAGCACAGGAGGGTTTGTCCCAGCAAGCTGTGAGGGCATGACTATATAGGCACTGAAAACAGTGAAGAGGGTTTGGTATATACAGTCATACCTCATAATGCAAATAGCCTGCCTTGATGGAAGAAGGCATGCATGGCATAATGAAAGTCGGAATCAGTACCCGGATGGGTACCAATTTCCCATCACAACGTGTTAAAAATTTGATGTACACCTTGTTACTCCTTGGGGTGTGAGCTCTGAGAGGATTTCCTCCTTATTGACTTTGAGGAGTCCCCACTCAGAAATCACACCCCAAAAAAATTCAAAGTTTTGTGGGGTGTGACCATGTTGGCCAGCCCACTAAACTCCGTAACCTTAAGAAGCAGTTCCAAATGTTTTGAACAAGCAGTCTCAACTTGCAGTTCGCCAGATCGCAGGCACTTGATGAATTTCTGTGAACCCACAAGACCTTCCAAACCTTTATTAATAAAAAATGGGGACATGTCCCCAATTACCTGATCACTCATGGAGTCGATGATCAGGAATCTTGGGGACACAGATAAAAAGCAAAGACGATGACAGTATAGCCGACAAAGACAACAAAGAAGATGAGAGCTCATGTTGAGCCCTCTTAGCAGCATCGATCAAATCAATTTTTTTTAATTAATCTCATGATTAATTTAGTATGGTTCAGAGCCTGCTGTCCCCACCCTCTGTGGAGTCCTACAAGCACCATACCCACACAACAAATAAAAGGAAAATGAAAAGAGAAGTATGAAGAAATAAACTATCCTTACAAATAGAACTAAGCAAAAAATCAACAAAAATTCTGAAGAACCTAATTGGTCTCACAAAATACGCATAACTACAAAAGGAAAATAAGGTGTGGGGAAACTCAGAAACCTGCACCAAGACAGGGGCAAGGGTACTCACCGTTCTGCATAGTTGGCCCTAACAGGTCCAGCCCACCAACCAATTAGTCCTGGGGGGGGGGGCACCCCAAGAGCTCCCGTTTACCAGAAACACAGCATAGCAGTGGCCCAGGAATTCGATGCTCAGCCCCACAACAAACATCCAAATGGGACCCTACCAGCCAGAGCTAAGGAGAGAAAACTTCCAAGCAACTATTAGGATCCTCCTTTCCCAGGACACGGATCTCCACACACGGCAAACATGCAGGCGAGCATTCAGGACCCTGTGAAGGTACCTGAGCCATGAGAACCTTCACAGGGTGGTCCTCTCACCATGAAACAGGAGCTCGCATTGAAAGGTTGTTAATAGGAACTATTATTCAACATATTAAAGCATTTGGATATATAAATATTCAATTACAAAAATCACCATACCTAACTGGAGCCTTGTGGACATAAAATGATTCTGCCAATCTAAAAATATCTTTTGAGTGGCTTTTGCTTGGATCTGCTGCTATTACCTGCAATGTGAAAATACATTTACAATTGAATTAGTAATTATTCCAGGATATAGTAATTATAATTATACACTTGGTCATCGACTTACGACTGTCAGCACTTACGACCACAAAAAAAAAATTAATAATATCCTGGAACCAAGGTCCACAGGACACGGTCGCTCTAAGTGAGCAGTAGAAATAAAGGGACAGGTTTTACATGGGGAAGGACCGTGATTGCCTGACGAGGATTGAATGGACCAACCTCGGGGTGTCGTATTACCGGAGAGACACCCAACCTCCGTCTGCAAGATGGGTGATGAGCCTGTATGAATGATTTCCTCTTCCTAGGTGGAAACAAAAAAAATTAATTAATAATAAATCTGGCAGCTGCACGTATGATAACTATGTAAGAATCTGGTAACACAGGTCCCCCACACACGCGAGCATCTACTATCTCTCACTTACACTCAGTCACTTTCAAGTATCTGTTGTGTGTAGTGTATTAATTAAAATTCTACTGAAAACCTACCCATAAAATGTTTAGTAAAAGGAAAATGCCTTCTTCTACAGATATGCCAGCTAAGAAGTCAAGGAAAATTATTGATTTAGAGTGTAAAATGAAAGTTATCCAGAAGTATGAAAGTGGAAAGAAAGTGAATATGATATCACGTGACTTGAAGCTATCACATTCCACGACATCGACGATACGTAAGGACAAGGAGAGAATTCGGGAAGCTGTGAAAGGTTCTGTATCTATGAAGTCTACAATTTTAACCAAACAATGACAGGGACCTATACATGAAATGGAGAAATTGTTGTTTATGTGAATGGAAGATTTAATACAAAAAAATACAGGAGCCTTCGCACAGTGCAAGCAAAGGCTAGAAGTCTGTTTCAAAGTTTAAAATCACGCGCCGGAGACGATTACGAAGAAAATTTTCAGGCTAGTACTGGGTGGTTTAAACATTTTAAAAAAAAGGTTTGCTTTGCATAATGTACGTGTCACAGGAGAAACAGGAAGTGCAGATGAAGATGGAGCCCAAAAATTCGTTGATAGTTTCGACTCTTTAATCAAAGAAGAAGGTTATCTACCAGAACAAATATTCAATGTAGATGAAACCGGCTTGCAATGGAAATGCATGCCTAATCGTACGTACATACACCAAGAAACAAAAAGGATGCCAGGATTCAAAGCTTTTAAGGATCGGTTGACTTTGTTGCTTGGTGGGAATGCTGCCGGTTTTAAGCTGAAACCTTTTCTCATTTATCGTTCAGAAAACCCTCATGCATTTAAGCACATCAACAAGCACACACTGCCCGTTCACTACCGTTCAAACCCTAAAGCTTGGATGACTCGAGCACTGTTTGAAGACTGGTTCATGAACTGCTTCATTCCCCTGGCTCACGAATATTGTGCGGAGAGAGGTATCCCTTTCAAGATTTCATTAATTATGGACAATGCCCCTGGCTACTCCCCTCATCTGGATGATCATCAACATGATGTTAGAGTGGTTTTTATGCCACCTAACACAACCGCTCTCATTCAACCCATGGATCAGGGTGCTATTTCAACATTCAAGGCTCACTACCTCAGAACGACATTCACACAAGCCATCGAAGCGATAGATTCTGATGCTGAAATTTTTTTGCGAGACTTTTGGAAGCAATACAACATTCTTCAGTGTATCAAGAATATTTTGACCGCATGGGAATGTAAAACAAAGAATTGTATGTCAGGGATTTGGAAAGTGTCTAAAATGTTATACGAATACATTTGAAGGATTTAAAAAAGGAGAGGAACTGGAAGTGATTATAAAAAAAAGTTAAACTTGCAAAAAATCTTAAATTATAATGTGAAATAAAAGATGTAGAGGAGCTGCTAGATTGTGACACGAAAGAACTTTCAGATGAAGAGTTGAATGAATTGGAAGCACAGAGAGTGGCAGAAGAAAAAGCGAGAGAGAAAGAAGAGAAAGAAGAAGGGGAGCCAGAAAAGAAATTCACTGCACAGGGTTTATCAGATTCTTTTTCGCAACTGAATAAAACTCTCACCAGTTTCGAAGCAATGGACCCTAATGTTGAACGATTCACAAAAGTTGAACGTATCATTCAAGATGCTATGTCTTGTTATCGTGAGATATATGAAGAAAAAAAAAACTGTTCAAACATAGCTCAGCATGCTCCTAATCAAGAAAACATCTCCTACCTCAATCCAAGAACATGACCCTGACGATCCACAACCCAGCACAATCAAAGATTAAAAATTGATTTTGTAAATTTCATTTGTATTAATTTTTACATTAATTTTGGATTGTATTTTTGTGTTTACAGTACAGTATATACAGTATTATTTTTCACATTATGTAGAATATACATAATTATAAATATAGAAGATGATAAAAATAAATTATAAATATGATAAAAAGATTAGAAAGGTTAAAATACTTTTGATAAATATATGACCAACTTACGACCAGATAGACTTACGACCTGTTAGTCAGAACGGAAGTCGGTTGTAAGTCAATGACCAAGTGTATTCTAAGTGTGAATTATGTTGTTAAATACTTACCGATATTTATTTTTCAGATAAATTTAACCATTCAAGCTATTTCATGTCAAAGTTGAGGTTTATCAAAGTAGTCCATACTTGAATTTTTTGTCCTTCAACTTTTGTACGAAGTTTAAACTACAATGCATTTTGTATAATAAATGTTCATCTCTATTATTTACATTCATTCTTCAAAATTTAAAACTTAGAAATCTTAACACATGTAAATCCCACTGTCAAAAAAGTTTTCCATAGCTAAGAAGCGACTGAATAAAAATAGTTTCGATTTTAGCTTTGTTAAAGCTGTCATGTCTTAATTTTAAAGGTTTCAATATCTTTTGAGAGATTATTTTTTGCTTCAAATTTTTATAAGAATTTTTTACATTAAACTTATTACACACACACACACACACTGAATGGACAATACTATATACACCGTGATAACAATATGCAAAGCAGAAGTATCACATCCAGTTACGTGGGATGCTGAAACTGGCAATGCCTATAAACAGAGCAGGTCTCTAAGCATTGGAAACCAATCACGGAAAAGCAATCATGTGTAAAGGCAGTGATGTAAGTTTGACAGTGGCCAGATAGTAAGTGCGAGGCAGGCTGGCTGTTCAATCACTACAACTGCTGAACTATTGGGATTTCTACATTAGACTGTCGTATGTGTCAAGACTACGTGAAATACAGCAAAACTTCCAACCAGAGGGAGAAATGTGGACATAAATGTGCAATTGACTATAGAGGTGAGCCCAGACTGTCCTGCATCATTACAAGGAATTGCATAACTACCATGGAGCAGATGTTGGAATTGAATGAGGGTGCATCCACAAGATTATGCACGAAGACTATACATTGTACCATGGAAAAAATAGCCTATAGCAAATGACATCCACATTGTGTCCCCTTGTTGACTGCAAGGCACCAAAAGATTAGGCTGCAGTTTCCAAAGGCCTATCACAACAGGAGTGCAGAAGACTAGAAACATGCCATCAGGTCTGATTGAATCATGGTTTTAACTCCATCACGCTGATGGGAGGGTGTGTGTGTGGCACAAACCATACAAAGCGATGAACCCAGCTTGCCAAGTTAGGGTCATACATACAGGTGGAGGCACTGTAACAGTTTGGGGTGCATTTATATGGGCTTTCTTGGCGCCCCTCGTATTCGTCGAGACCTCTAACACAAGCAAGGTATGTGAACATCCTCACTAACCATCTACACCCATTCGTAACAATTCTCTTTCCATGCCATGACACCATCTTTCAACAGGACAATGTCACACCACATACTTCCTGAGTGGTGACCAATTGGCTCCAGGAGCATTCAAGTGAGTTTTCCTCACTTGAATGGCCCCCTCAATCGCCAGGCATCAACTCCGTTGAGAATTTGTGGGGCGAACTGGAAAGATCTGTGTTCGAGCCCACCAACTCTGACTGGCAACTGTGGATGCTCTACGACAGGCAATTCTCGCTTCACGGGCAATAATACCACCTCCATGTTTCACCACCTCATTGAGTCCTTACCAAGATATCCAGCTGATGTTGTGAGGGCAAGAGGTGGAGCAACAGGCTACTAGGTAGGTCTATATAATAATTTGTCCATTCAGCATATATTATTATTTTAAAGAATTTTTTCTCAGCCTGCATTGTTGTTAGATTGGGTTGTTTTTCCTCTAAGCAGCACTTTTTTGCACACAATGGGCTAAATGGCCAGGCAACAAGGACCCCAAGGACTCAGAGAAGGTTGGGGGAGGACACCCACTGGAACAGCTGTTGGGAGATAGAGGTAGCTCCCATCAATGTCATCCAGAATGTTCTTTGATGTGCACAGAGTTTCCACACGTCCATCACAGGGGCCATGGCCTAAAGTCCCATACGACAGATGGCAGTCATTCCAAGCTCACTGGTGTCCCTTACTAACCGTAGGCAGAGTGGGAGTTGTGTGGAGATAAATCTCAATGCTGGCCCAGCTGGCACTCAAACCTGAGAAATGAAGATTACGAGCCTGGCATGCCACTGACTGAGCCACCCACCCCCCCAGCCTGCATCAGTAGTAGTTTAGATTTCATATAACACAATTGATATATACCAAAGAGACAAATTATTATGACCACCTGCCTAATATGATGTTGGTCCTCCACATGTCACCAAAACAGCTCTTATCCAGTGAGGCATGAATGATATAAGATTTCTACAGGTGTCTTGTGGTATCTGGTACCAACACATTACCAGCAGATCTTGTAGTTATGTGGCTGAGCCACTGCAGATCAGATATCCTGTTCCAACACAAACCACAGATGCTTGATTGGATTGATGTCTGGAGAATTTGGAGGCCAGGACAATACCTGGAAGTCTTCCTTATGTTCCGCAAATCATTCTCGAACAATCCAGGCAGTGTGGCATAGCACATTATCCTGCTGAAAGAAGGCACTACTAGAGGGGAATACTATTGCAATGAAAGGACATACCTGGTCTGCAATGATATTTAGGTAAGTGGTAGATGTCATGTTTACTGCACATGAATGACTGCACCCAGAGTTTCCCAGCAGAATATTGCCCAAAGCATTACACTTCCTTCACCGCCTTGTTTACATCCCATGGTGCATCCTGGTGCCAACTGCCGTCCACGTGGTGCAACAGGAAATGAGATTCGTTGGATCGGACAACCTTCTTCCAATCATTCAAGGTCCAGTTTTGATGCTCACGTGCCCATTGTAGGCACTTACAACAGTGAACCAAGGTTAGCATGGGCAGTTGGAGCAGCCTGCAGCTAGGCAGCCCCATTTTCAGCAGGGTTTGATGTGTTGTGACACATTACTTCCATCACCCATATTCAAATTACAGGTGAGTTGAGCCACAGTATTCCTTCTGTTGGCTCGTACCATACAGGATAGCCTTTGCTCACCTCTAGCATTGATGAGTCATGGTTGGCCCACACGTTGCCAGCGATTCATGGCTTTTCCCTCCTCGGACCACTTTTTGAAGGTACTAACCACAGCTGACTGAGCACCCCACAAGCCTTGCAGTCTCCGAAATGCTCTAACCCAGTTGTCTGGCCATTACAATTTAGCCTTTGTCAAACTCACTTAAGTCTGCTGTCTTTCCCATCTGAAGAACAATAACACTGATTAACAGGGCTCAGTATCAAGTGTTATTTATACCATTTTATAACCTTCACATGTGCCATCATTTACCTGCAGCTGCTTCAGTTTGCATAAAGATGCATTGGTAAATATGTTTTGCTCTTCAGTGTATGTTTTAAGTTTTCAGCAGTTTCACATACCATGAAATATCTATACATATATGCAGTTCCTATTTTTAAGTAAGAATTTTGAAGAGCAGCTGAACATATTGTAGTAAAATATATTGTAGTAAAGTAGTTTTGCTGAATATATTGTAGTAATACCAAATTACTACAATATATTCAGCTGGATTTAAAGATTATTTGCTACATTCTGAAACAATTTGAATTGTTACAGAATTAGTATAAGATATCGGTATCTATGAAGCGAAAAAAATTAAATTTAATGGTTTTGGAGGAGTAGGAAATTAAATGTAAGAGTTCCACATAGGGGAGAATGGCAAAACATCGGAAGGCACTTACCATATGATAAATATTTTTCCTGATGCTACGTAACATTCCTGGGTATGTTGGTCTCAAAAGATCTTGAACACTTCCTGGCCAAGTCCTATACTGGCGATCATTTTCCACATCATTGATATACTATATAAATCAAAATCTTTAAATATATATTTGAAACACAATACTAAGGTTTTTTACATAATCATAATATGCACTTTATTTGAAACACTATTACCTGTCAGAAACAAAATGTATGAAGTAAGGTTTACACACTATGCCAATATAATTGTATTCACCAAGATTTAAACAAATTACTCCTGAAACAATTACTTGCCACAGAAGTCTGAAAGGAGCCTGTCAGTATAGTGTCTCAGCTAACCACAGAGCCACAGATCATCTGAATACTTTTATCCTAGTTATAAAATCTCAGTTTAAAATTCAGTCTAGATAGTGATTTCTAGATGAAAAATAAGTTTAAAATATTTTAGGGTAGTCTGAGATGCACATGTTAATCAGAGAAACATGCTGTGATGCAATCAATGTGGGAAGTGAAATATCACAAGTCATAGTTTCAGAAATTATGGGATGTACCCATTAGATACAAGTTCAAAGCTCAAATTTTCAAGCCAAACCATTTTGACAATTATTGAGCCTAAGTCAGATTAGGGAAAAAAAATTTTGATGTCACGAAACAATACAAAAATGTATGCTGCTAAATCATTTTTCAATTCTTTCAATTATAAATCATTACACACTTTAACATCTATTATAGTTATTTGATGATGAAATAAAAAGCAAATTATGTTATTAGGAACAAAAATGCTAGAAATAACTGAAACTCCAAAAATATTTGAATAACATCATTTTAAACACTAAGAGCAATTCATTAATAAAAGTGAGAGAATACCTAAAAACAATCAAAAATCTGAAGGCTGTTATTTTCAATTAAATATCGATTAAAAGAATAATAACCAATTCTTCATGACATAATAAAAATACTTGAAATTAATTCAAAAACATTATAAAATCAAAATTCTTACAGTAAGTATACCTTATCATGCTTATGATCACAGGTATAACTAAAACATCCTGTATACATTATGTATATGCCCCTTCTTGTAGTTCATTGGATGCTTGGTAAGCATCTGATGAATCATTATAATAGTCCATATGTTGAAATATTTTAACAGAAGGTTCATAATGAATGTGCAATCTTAGTCGAACATCATGTGGTTAGATGTATTCATTGAGACACAGCTTCAGATGTTGAAAGTTAGTGTAGCAATGGCCAAAGAGTGTAAATTTTGGCATGTCAAGACTGATGATGTATAATGATGTACACAACAAAATTGGGTATCATATGGCTACACATAACCAATGCTATAGCAATTCTCACTTATTGAGTGTCATAAAAGTTAAGCAAAAAATAAAGGTTAAAAGCTTCTAATGCAGGTTTGCTACGAGTTTCATATCATTGTATACAATGCACCTAGCAATGCATATTCAAAATGTGTAGCAAATATATCCTGGGAGAAGTATTGCCACCCTTCAACCCCCTACCTGAATCCTCCAAATCTTATGACAGCTCATATTGTTCAGTTAGGCTTTATTGCCCTCCCATTCTCTGGTTAATCTTATTAAGAGCATGATGCTAAGTAAAAATGCTAGTAATAGTATTAGAGGTAAAAAACTATTAAACTTATATATATTTCATGCATTTTTTTTTTGAAGAAATTTTTGAAAGACCTCTAAAACAGTGAGGGAAACGTTACATTGCAATGGAAATCCATTCTCTGCAGCACTGCCCTTTTTCTGGTTCAATTGAGTTTTTTGCTCCCCCCCCCCCCTCTTTTTTTTTCATTTTTAGATCCAAAGAAGTCCCAAAATTTTTAATTTTTCTTACTCTATATCAAGGAATGATTTATATCTATGAAACTTCAAATGGGAAAGGCAGCATTTTAAGTGTATATTCATTGTGAATACACATTTTTCATCCCGTGAAATTCACCACCATCATCATCATCACAACGTCACAAAAAGAATTGGGAGGTCCTTATACAGTCTTTCCCAGAAAAATTATGTTTCACTAAGTTATTTTAGTTTTCTATTTTCCTTGTTATTTTAATTTTTTTTTTCACTCTTTTTTTGAGCTATATTTATTTACACATTTTTTATACTTTTTTTTATATACTTTTTTTATGCATATTTATATTTTTTTTTATTATTATTATTTTTTTTATATTTTTTTATTATTTTTTTTTATTTTATTTTTTTTTTATTTTTTATATATATATATATATTTATTATTATTATTATTATTATTTTTTACTTTTTATATTTATATATATTTTTAATATATATGTTTTTTTTTTATATCTTGAACCATACTGTATCCTGGAGGAAATCAAGTAAGAGGCGATAAATTTTTATTTGTGTGGATAATTTTGGGTAGTTTAGAATGGTAGTTTAGAATTGAATTTAAATTAAAATCATTCATTCCTAAATTTTCAAGCTCCAAAAAAAATTTTTTCCTTTGTGTGATAAATTTATCACAATTTAATATCAAATGAGTAGAATTTTCTTTTAGGTTGCATAGAGAACAATTTGGACTATTGGTTATTTTTAATAAAAATTTAGATTTGTTTAACATGATGGTATCTGTTCTTAGACGCATAAGAACTCTAATTTCTTGTCTTTTGAATGAAAATTTTAAGAAATGATTAATTTTATTGGAAAGAAAATATCTGAAGTTTGGTTTGAGGAGTGAATTTATTTGAAAGTATTTTTCCAACATGATAAATTCTAAGTTTTTTATCTCTTTTTTAGTTCGAGTATAAAAATTATGTATTGGAGTAAAAGTATACAAACATAAACACATTTAAGTACATAAAGATTTCAAACTAGAATTATGAAACTTTCATGACATACCAGCAGAGATGGATCGAAAGGGGCAGCATACCCCCCTTGCTCTCCCCCATTGAGAATGCTAATAGTTGAAAGGGAGGCAAAATATATATATATATGTGACTTTTAAAGAAATTTGCCTAAGACTACTAAAATGGAGGTAAAAATTTTATGCCAAAATGGTGTTCCAGTTCATTTCAGCTTGATTCCCTTTTCCTCCTCCTTTTTTTTTCTAGATCTTGGCCTGCATAAGAGTATATATTTTATTCCTAACTGATGCTCACTTCTACAAGTTCAAATATAAAAAAGTACAAAGAATGTAACATGAGTTGAGTTTGAATTCCCTGGTATATATACTTTCATATTCATCATACTCTATTTATTGCCCAGTTAGGTAACTTCAGTATGCCTACTAATAGTTACATTTCAAAACTACATATAAAAAATGCAATTGCATATTATTTTCATATGATTTTCAGTGCAAAAATATACATTTAGAAACACACATTCATATCATTGATATAGCAACCTTAATTAGCAAATTCTGATTTTAATTTCCTAGTAACACTAGAAGAGACATAATGCAGCAAACATATACAATACACAGAGTCAAAATTGTAAAATAATGAAAATATAGAAAACTAACTTGTATTGCAGAATCTCTAATGTCAACAGCATACTCCTGTTTATCTTGAGAGAAATCCATTTTCAACAGCTTAATTAACTTTTTATCCTGTATTGCAAGAGAACACGTATAAAAACAAATATTAAATTCGAACACAGTGGATTAAGTGTCACTAAACTTTAAGTGTACAATATCACTGCAACAATAATATAAAATTAAAATGCTTTTGGATGATCTAGTAGTGTAACAAAGGTTTATTAAGTTCATGGGAGCACTACTAGAGATTTTATATACCCAGTAAAGCAAGCACTAATGTCATTTGAAGAAGATATTGATTTCATGAAAACAAAACAGTGGCAGTCAGCTTCAACTCTTTCACTACTATACCAGCCCAAAACAGCCAAGATTTTAAATGGACTCATCCAATCAATGCTATTCTTTTCCTCTTCACTACCTCTTACCTGCAGGTTGGGCTGGTGTGATTGTGAAAAGGTTAAATATTTTAACTGTCTTTTTTTCAAGATTAAAATAGGCTATTCTGTAACAAGTAAAACAGATAGTAAAATGTTCATTATTGTTCCAAAATTAAGAAATTTGGCAAATGAAATGTGTAGAATAATTCCAAACTATAAAATTGTAGCTTGTATTTTTTTTTTTTTTTTTTTTTTTTTCATTATTATTATACTTCATGTTTTTAATCATTTTACAATTTGCTATTTTTCTGGTCAATACTTGAAGGTCATTTTTGTTATTGTGTGTGGGTGTTGGTATATATATATACGTATATAAATTTAACTCGGTGTGATTTAAGTCAAATACTTTTGCATTGTTCTGAAAAGTCAATGTTGAATTGTTTGAAAGATAAAAATATATTTTAAAGATATTTATATTTCAGAAAAATAAGGTTTTCAACTGATCTTTATTGATTTATCAAATTCAGACAGGCATAAAGATCTGTAGCTGAAAGCTAAATACAAAAATAAGCTGAATGCATAAATAAACTACTAAGACCATTATAAATAGACCAGTAATATTAATATTCAGAACTATAAAACATAAACTACTTACTGCAATTCCTATCTTATGTAATCCTTCTAATACTCTTGTCTCCTGCTTCAAAACTTGGAGTAAAGTGAAAATATCAGTTACTTCCATGTCAAAATACATTCCATTTAAAAAGAGAGCTGCATCAGCTGGTGCCAAATTATGATGCTGCATAAACATCTGTAACAAATAACACCAGTGAATTGATTTCCCTTTCATGTATTCATTTCTGAATATAAATGATAAAAGAATGGCATGAAATTCAAGTCACACTAGCTCTTTTCATAATTTTTACAAACAATATACTACTAGCTAGTAGGAGAATTAGCTCTGTTTTATTTATGCAAATACTATAACTCTGAGGGTCTCTTAAGTGTTATTGCATTAACAGCTAGTTTGCAATCAGTATTCAGTAAAATTGATAGTTGAATGATGTGTATGAAGAACAACAGAAATACTGTAACAAATAAAGGTGCTTAGCATTTCATAATCATAGTGTCATTTAATAATCACTGAACAGACAACCTAAGCAGAGTTTTTATTTACTATTTCTCAATGTTACTTAGGCAAATAGCACATCATTACAGTTTTTAACATCATTTTCATTTCCTTTACTTGTAAAATGATTTTAAAATTTTTTTCACTTTAACACTCATACCTAAAAGATAGAATTTCATTGAGAAAGTGGCAAACAAATCAGAACATATTGGAAAAATTGGGTTGTTTAGTTGCTTTTTTATCTTGAATGGCCCTTATCTGCATACATGGATTAACTGATCAGATCAGGCCCCAAAGACTCATAGATGTGTAGGGGAATAGGGTCCACTGGACAGGGAAACTTTTCATCAAGGCCATAAAGCCTGCTCTTTAGTATGTGTGGGATATGTCTCTCCTGAAAAGAGAGCCATGGCTTAATGTCCCATATGAGAGATGGTGACTCTCACTGAGAACAGAATAGGTCAGTGAAGAAAATCTCAATACTGACATGTGCAAATGGCAAGTGTTGGATTGTTTTACCTCTGAGTAGCACTTTTCTGCACTCTATGGGCTAAATGACTAGGTCACAATGACCCCAAAAGCTCAGAGAAGGTTGGGGGAAGGGAGCTCACTAGACAGGTCTTAGGAGACAGATGGTAGCCTTTCATCAAGACCAACCAGTGTGTTCTTTAATGTGCACAGGGTATGGGCTCTCCCACATACAGGGCCACAGCTTTACATCCCATCCAACAGATGGCCTTTTCAAGCCAACTAGTGTCTCTTTTCTGACTGAGGCAGAGGGTAATTGGTTTAGTGGAGATAAATCTCCCTGTGGGACTCAAACCTGGGAACTGCAGATTATAAGCTTTGGGTACTACCAACTGAGTGAATCCCAACACCACTTGGTAAGGAGAGCATTAATTGCATAGTTAAAGAGTTTCATTTAAAAATGCTTAAAACTTTTTGATGCTTTAAGCTTTAATTTCAAGCTCACTGAAAATTGTTCTTTAGTCTTCTTGGGCATAATTTTAAGATGAATCTCAGCTTTATACATCCTTTTAAAAAAGAAGACATTAATTCTAAATGCAATATTTGATCCTACTTCATATGTGTTTATTCATAAGTTCAAGAGGCAATAGCATTCAGATAGATAAATATGTCTCTTCCAGATGTTGGTTGAGCTTTGGGAAGATGTTGATAACAGGCCATACATATTGATCTGCACCTTAAACATACTAAAATGAAATCTACAAAATTTGGTGATGGCATCCCACCTTGATGTTCTATATGCTCCCAGATATGGTTTGGTTGTTTGGGGTTTTGCATTGCAAGAGCAGTTAGGCTATATTGCACCAAACAAAAACACATAAAGGGATAAAAGTCACTTAACCCACAACCAAAGTTGAAATTTACAGAAATAAAACACCACAATAAATATGAGTATAAATAAGAGGAAAAAAAAGAATCAACAATTGTATAAGTCGACAATAAAAATGGGTGTATAGAAACCCATTTAAAATCAGTAACAAGTGTATAATTAGGTAACAAACTAAAAAATCATAAATGTGTAAAATATCCAGTAAAACTTAAAAATGCAAAAACAGTGGTTAAAATAGAGCATTCAGATAAAAGATGTCCAAGTGTAAGGGGTTCGGACGTAAAATCATAAAAGTTAAAAAACTATGTCGTTCAAAGTTAAAAGCGGGATATGAGATTAAAATAGGTTTGATTGCTAAAATGGTGTCACAAAACTCGCAGTTAGGTTTGTTGTCCACCCAAAGAAGTAATGAATGTGTAATAAACGAATGACCTAAGCGGAGCTAAGCAAGTACAACTTCCTCCTTGCGATTCCTGCAAAAACAAGACTGCCACAGTTTGACAAAGGGCTTGATCTCAAAAAGATTGTTCCCAACTGTTCAAGAATAAGATCTCTGCCATGTGCCTGGAGCTTGATGGAAAAATGCTGCCGGAAGTCCAAGTTTGGAACCGGCAGCGGAAAGTCGGATAGGGGCATGGCTGACCTGGCAGCAGCATCTGCCAAGTCATTGCTTCTAATCCCGATGTGACCGGGCACCCAACAGATGCGAATGGTGGTGGTGGCTGCCAGAAGATGGCACTGCTGGCAGATCTCGGAGAGAGAACAGGGTGAGGCTGATGCCTCACCAAGATCAAAGCCTGTAGCAAGCTAAGCAAGTCGGTGTAGAGAACACACCGGCGATGACGCTTAGCTGCTACATGGTTCAAGGCAAGACTGGTAGCATGCAACTCTGCAGTGAAGATGGAACACTGCTGCGAGATCTGGTCTGCAATGATTACTTCACAGCAGACCATGGCTGATCCCACTGATGTGTCGCACTTCAAGCCATCTGTGAAGACAGGCAGGAAGTCCAGGTGCTCAGCACGATGGCTGGTGAAGAGTTGCCAATACACACAGTCAGGTGTAAAGGCCTTCCCCATCCTGCAAAGAGAGAAATTACAAGAAGGGGAAACAGCAAGCCATGGAGGGAGTGGCCTGGCTGTTGATTGTGAGATACTATCAAAACTGGTGTTAATGTCTTGCAGGTAACCTTGGGCACGCAAAACCGAAAGGACAAATAGCAGTCAGCCAATTCTGATATAACATCTCCCACTGGGGACTGAAAAGTCAGTACCAAATGGGATGGCCAGGCAGGGATTGCAATTTTGCTGCATATTGCAGGGACAACTGCTGATGGTGAAGAGATAAAGAAGGTTTGTCAGTCTCATGTAGAGACTCTGGACTGGTGAAGTGCAGAAAGCCCCTGTGCAAACACAGAGGGTCTGATGGTGGAGGGGGTCCAGCACCTTCACCACCGAATCCTGGGCAGAGTCGTACATTTGGGATCCATAGTCCAGTCTCGACCAGACAAGTGCATGGTAGAGGAGGAGCAATGAACATCAGTCTGCCCCCCAAGAGAGAGAAGACCTTGAGGATGTTCAATGTCCGCATGCACTTGGACCTGAGATGTCTTACGTGTGGTAGAAAGGTCAATTTTCAGTCGAAGATGAGACCAAGAAACTTTGTCTCCACCACAATTGGAATGACGTTACTCCTAAGCCACAGCTCAGGGTTCAGACAAAGGTTGCACTTGTGGCAAAAGTGCATGCAAGCAATCTTCCATGGGGAGAAGCAAAACCCATTGGCTGTTGCCCAAACCGAGAGATTGTTCATGGCAGTTTGCAGTTGTCGTTCAATGACCCTCATGCTGGACGACAAGCAAAAGACACCAAAGTTGTCAACATAGAGGGCATTGCCTACAGATGGAGGAAGTTGCCACGTAATGGAATTTATCTTGACAGCGAAAAGTGTAACACTCAGGATGTAGCCTTGTGGCACCCCCTTGCCTTGGAGGAAAGGCTGCGACAGAGAGTTGCCTACATGAACTCAAAAACTACGATAAGATAAAAAGTTTGCGATGAAGATCGGCATGTGACCTCTCAAGCTGAAGCTATGGAGGTCACGAAGAATGCTGAATCTCCATGCCATGTCTTGCGCTTTTCGATGTCAAAGAAAACAGACACCAGATGCTCTCGACATAAAAAGGGAATTCCTGATTGTCAATTTGAGGCAGATCAGGTGGTCTAATGTAGACTGTTGTCTGCGAAAGCCACACTGGGTATTGGAAAGAAGGCGGTGAGATTCCATTACTATTCTTTCCAACTCTTGCAGACACAGCTCATCAACTCAATTGGATGGTAATTCGAAGGAATTTTGGGATCTTCGCCTGGCTTGTGAAAGGCCAAAATGATAGCCTCCCACCAGAATTCCAGAACCTGCTCCTCATTGAAAATGCAATTGAAGAGTCTGAGCAGCCGATCCTTACTCGATGGTGAGAGATGTTAGAGCATGGCATAATGGGCGTTGTCTGACCCGACAGCAGATGCACGGGAAAAGTGAAGAGCAAGGCGAAGCTCCTCTGCTGTGAATGGCCTGTTGTAAGGCTCAAGGACATTCGAATGGAAGAACAGTGGAGAGTGTTCAGTCTTGCTCTTCTGGGCGAGAAACTTGAGGGTGTAAGAACACAAGGAAGAAATGGAGCAGAATGACTCCCCCAGAGTGTTGGCAATTGCTTGTGGATCAGCAATTGCCTGTCCATTGTGCTTCAGGATCGATAATGAGTGGGACATGTACTTCCCACCCATTTTCTGGACCTTAAAACTGGTCATGCGGGTGATAGATGATGTATAATAATTTATCCAAGATTCCTTCTGGCAATGGACAAAACGGCTTTTGCACTGGTGTGTTTGAATGCTTCAAGGTTGGGGGACGTTGCATATCTCTGAAACAACCCCCAAGCCTTGTTCTGAACCTTATGAGCTGCAGTGAAGTTGGGATTCCACCACGGTGGAACAGAGTTGAGGTCTGAGGAATAGTACAGGCAGCTGCATGGCTGATGCAGTCTGTCATCTCTGTCACTGCAACATTGATTGGCTCCTGGCTGACAGAGTGCTCATCGAGCTCAGACAGGAGCTCAATCAAGCCTCCACTGGTTATATCAGTGGGATACGTGTGAAGGGGATCATCCGTATCAGTGGGATACTTCCACCGGTATACGTGTGAAGGGCTGTAAGGCCCTCCACGGGACATGATGTACACCATGGGAAGGTGATCATTTCCATATGGATTGTCCTCAATCTCCCATGTAAAGAGTAGAAGAATCGAGGAAGAGCAGACAGTGAGATCAATGGCAGTGAATGAGCTGGCTGGGGAGTGGAAGTATGTACTGACACTGGTGTTCAACAGGGAGAGAAATGGATCCAGGAGCCACTGCTCCAGGACCCCACCCCTCTCATTGGTGTCAGCACTACACCAGAGTGGACTGTGTCTGCTGAAGTCTCCCATGATGAGGAAGGGGGAAGGGGGATGGCAGCTGCGAGATGAGGTCATCGAGGTCATCCAATAGATTGTCCAGTAGATTGTTCGTCATCCAGTAGATTCATCCAGTAGATTGTTCGTTGACTGTCTATTCTATAGAATAGACAGTCAACAAAAATCCCACAAAGAGGCAGATGACAACTGCCTCTAAGTTGGTGGTGAGGGGTACAACCTGGAATGGAGAATGGTTGCTCATGAGGGTGGCGAACCCCTGCGAGTGGGACCATCTCCATCCTGGTCCCAGCAAATGAGAGAGAAGTGCCAGATTAGTGGGATCATTGGCTGTCTGCAAGTATGTCTCCTGCAGGCACACACAGAGGAGTTCGTGTGCCTTCAGGAGAACCTTGATGTTGTCAATATTCCTCTGGAATCCATGACAGTTCCATTGTAGGAGTGTGGCTATCTCAGGTCTTAGAAGAATTGGAGGATTACTTTCAGTTTATTTTAACTGGTTTATTTTAACAGGTTTATTATAACAGGTTATATTAACAGGTTTATTTTTCAGTTTATTTTAACGGTTTTGGAAAAATGGGACAGTCTGCGTCCATGTCATCGGAGTCGTCAAGGGGCATGGATCAAAGACTGCCGAACAAGGTGTTTAAAGTTTGTTTTTTGGCCCCGTGGGCTTGGCAGGTCTTGCTGTCTGAAGGCAGGATGGAGGAGGCCTTCCAGAGGTGAAAGTGGAAAGCACAGACGCAGGAAAAGAAACCAAAGTCGATGTTGAGACCGACTTTGGCTTTGCCTGGGTCAAGAGGTACTTGGCAGCAGGCGAGAAAGATTCAGCAGGTGGGACAGTGATGTCAATCTGCACTGCCACAGAAGCCATCTTAACAACAGAATTTCTGACGACTACACCAGCATAGACCTTGCCAGGTGGGGAAACTGTGCAGCAAGCTTCCTCACCTCTGGATAACTGATGTTACGAAGAATCTTTAGGTGTGGTACCTCTTTCTCCTCCAGCCACTTTAGACAGTCGCCATGGTAGTATATACAGCATGCCTTTTCTGCTGTGCAGTCAAGTACAAGATGATCCCGACTGCCACAATGAGCACAGGTAGGTGTGTCCCGGCATGCTGTGTGGGCATGGCCGAACCTCTGGCATTGAAAACAATGCAGAGGGTTGGGTATAAATGGCCATACCTCACAATATCAGAACCCTGCCTTGATGAAAGTTGGTAGGTGTGGCGTGTTGAATGTGATAATTAGTACCTAAGTGGGTACTATTTTCCCATCACAGCAAGTGGACTGCTATCATTTCCTGGGATGACAGTTCTGAGAGGATTTCCTCCTCAGAAACCTTGAGGAGGCCCCACTCAGAGATCATGCCCCAGGAGGAATTAAGCGTCTCATGTGGAGTGACCATGACAGCTACTCTTACATTCAAGAGGAGCTCAGACTGTTTTGAGCAGTTTCCACCTGCAAGTCACCAGATCTTAGGCACTTGACTTATAATGGTTCTCCGCAAGACCTTTCAATCCCGTATTGATAAAAAAAAAAGGGCATGTCCCCAAGAACCTGATCACCAGTAGAATGGATGACCAGAAATCTTACAAACGGAGAAACACAGATGGCAATAGCAATGATGACAATGAAGACAAGGAAGATGGTGGCTCATGCCGAGCTCTTTTTGTGGCATTCACCGATGAAGTTTCATTTTTAGAACTCATGGTTGTTTTTTGGGATTCAGTGCCCATTGTCCCCAAACACCACGGAGTCCAACAAGGGGATGCCCAAACAGGTGCGAGGGCTGCCTGGACACCATACCCTCACAGCCAGTGAGCCAAGCCCTCACAACTACACAAAATGAAAATGAAAAGAGAAATGTGAGAATCATCCAAGGTCTCACAAAAGAAAAGTGAGAAACAACTCATTCTCACAAATGAAAGAAAATTACAAAAGTAATAAATCCGTGGGGAAATTTGCAAACCGTTGCCCGGATGTGGGCAAGGTTACTCACCACTATGCACGATTGACCCTAGCAGGACCTGCCAACCAGCCAATTGATCCTGAGGGGGCCATCCCAGGACCTCCTGTTTACCTGAAGCAGAGGCCAAAGCAGTGTATAGCAGCAGCCCCAGAATTCGCTGCCCAGCCCCGCGATGGTTGGGTTGTTTTACATCTGTGCGGCACTTTTTTGCACACCATGGGTTAGGTGGCCAGGTTACAAGGACCCTGAAGGCTCAGAGAAAGTTGGGGGAGGGGACCCACTGGAACAGCCGTTAGGAGACAGACGGTAGCCTCCCGTCAAGGCCATCCAGCATGTTCTTTAACATACAAAGGGTATGGCTCTCCCACACATCGGATGGGGGTTCTCGGCTTAACGTCCCATCCGATGGACGGCAGCCTTTTCAAGCCCATCGGTGTCCCCTACTGACCATGGGCATGGTGGGGAATTTTGCGGAGATAAATCTCAACGTTGACCCAGCTGGGACTCGAACCTGGGAACTGCAGATTACGAGCCTGGCATGCTACCAACTGAGCTCCCCCCTCCATGATGGATGGGCTCCCCAATGGCAAGACAGCCAAAGGGGACTCCCCCCCAGTCATGAGCTGAGGTGAGAAGACGGGGGGGGGGGGGAGCAACTTCCAGGATCCTCCTTTCCAGGGACACGGGTCTCAGTGCACGACAAACATGCGGATGCGCATTCAGGACCCTGTGAAGGTACCTGAGCCAGCAGAACTTTAACAGGGTGGTCCTCTTACCACAGACAGGAGCTCCCACCGAGAGTGCTCCCAGATACTGGGATACAAATTTTGCTGTGGACAAGTATTATTGTTCATCAGAAGGTAGTCACTGCAAATTAGGCCAGCCCAGAGTCTCATACATGGATTCAATATTAGATAACTATGTATAATAACACAGTCACTGATCTTTCTGGAAATATACTGAAATCTGTGCAACTACTGATAAAGTTCCTCTCTATATCATTATTCAATGTCAACATATGCAGCTCACTGTTTTATGTCTGATGATATGTCACATATTCCTACTTCTCTCCAGATAGGAATAAGCCTAGTCTGACAATAAACCAAAACTAGATTTATCTGTGAAGAAGCCCTTGTTACATGTTCATGTCAGAAGTTCAAGCTGCACCAATCTTGCTGATGCTGCAGAATGAGGCACTCACAAACCATGGATAATCATAAAGAGCTCTTTTATGCAACCTTCTGGGTAATTAATTCCTGCATTAATATTTCCTTGTAATAACTTTTATACTTAAAATTTATTTTTTACATTTAAAGTTTTTAAACATCATGGTTGATGATTTTGTTGTAAAAAGGGTTTATCCCTTTCCCTTCTCTTTACTTCTATTATTTCTCTGCTAAAGACTCTGCTCTCCAAAAGGTCATGAGAAGATGCTGATAATCATCTGCTGATATCATCTCTATGGGGATTTTACTCATATAATCCTATCAAATTTAACGGTATTGAAATGTGAATTGATAATTAAATTAACATATTACCTGTTGATTTCTTTCCACCTCCTTCCTCAGATCATCACTTACAGCCACATGAACCAGTGAATGTGCCTGAGTGGGAAAATTTTGAGCAATATCCTTCATGACTTGTAAAGCTTCTTCAATAGGAGAATTAATTATACGTTGAGCAGCTTGTAAACTTAACTCTGAAACATCAAATTCAAAATATTCAATGTAAGAGTGAATAATGAAAACATTAATATATTCTAAATGCATAAAATGCTCTAAAGTAATTTAACATAAAAACATTTTAAATTTGATGAAATAATTTAAACATTAAATCTTATTTTACAGAGCATTATAAAATACCCCCCTTCCATGCATCCAGAGAGATAAAGAGATACTTGCCTTGCAGTTCCCAAACTTTTAAGGTAGGAATTTCTTTAGTACTTTCAAGAATGTGTGTTTTCAAATCATCCAAGTTGTCTTTCTTTAAAGGATATAGCTCTCTGTTCAAAAGCAAATCACTATTAATGCTAATTATAGTCATGCAAGTTAAATACTTTATGCAATTAATTTAAGCTCTTTTTCTTTACTATTATACTAATATT
This sequence comes from Ryuthela nishihirai, assembly GCA_038380435.1. Classification (NCBI taxonomy): domain Eukaryota; kingdom Metazoa; phylum Arthropoda; class Arachnida; order Araneae; family Heptathelidae; genus Ryuthela; species Ryuthela nishihirai. The sequence goes on from JAWZYU010000002.1 coordinate 8,486,857, forward strand.
CAGTGATTCTGAAATTGTGAAGAATGGTCAAAACTTTATTCAACCTATTTTGCATGATTATTCTCTAAGATACTGTGAGATGAAATATCAAAGAGAAATACTAGTTTCTGACAACTTTGTACAACTGATGAATAAACTAAACATTAGCCAATGTTCTGTATTAGTTTTATGATATCTCAGAGACAACACAACTAATATAATTAAATATGTGAGAAAATATTATGAAGAATTATTAACACTATGATCACTAAAGGATAAAAAAAATAGAGGAGAAAGATTTCCTTACTCTCTGCATTATTCCAATTCCCATAAGTTTGCACAGGATAAAATATACTACTTCTCTCTTTAAAATTATTCTCCCAAAACTTGGGTATAAGAATCTTGTTAACTCTTACTGGTGAGGTACAATCTGACAAATTTTAACATATGTTTTTTCTTTGTCCCAAATGTTCAAGCTAAGAAGTTTGCCTTTTCAGAGCCTTCAAAACTGACTGCTGTTTTCAGTGGAAACTGAATTTTAACACAATGCAGCATTCATTATTTTGTTATGAAGTTTCCAAGGGTTTCAAAAACCACCCTTTATTATTATTTTTTAATTTCCAAATATAATGAAAAAAAAACATTTTTAAAGTATCTAATGAGTGAATAGAGATATAATTGCATTTTTTGGAGGAAAATAAATGCTTCTTATGGCACATAGAGCCAAAACTCAATTCTCTGCGGGGGTATTATCTAGTATGCAGAGTATCCATGCCCATGTGCACATCAAACATTGACAAACATTAAAATCCATTATATATTTTGAACGAACATTATATACAGTAAACTCCCAGTTTTCAAGTACTCATGCAACTGGAATTCTCATGCAACTGGCATAAATTTCAAATGGAGCATTTGAACTTGGAACAGCAAATTTCAATGCACATGGTAGTTCTCCCGGATGCTACTAGTGCTGCCATCATCTTTCACACATTCTTTACATTCACTCTATGACATGCTATGACACGCTAGTTCCATTATGGTAGGTAGCAGGTAACTGAATTTGTAATCATGTTTTTCTGTTTATCAGAAATCTTTCATTCCTCAATTTGTAATGCTGTCAAAGAAGAATATCATGTAAGGACTAAAGTGAAAAACATTTTGTTTTGACTTTGAAACAAAAAATGAAATATGCAAGTCTGCAAAAGGATAAAAATCACAATATGCTTATGCAGGAATTCAATGTTGGTTCATCAATGATCTATGACATTAAAGTGGAAAGCTTCAAGAATTCTTTGTGAAATCCAAGAGTGATAAAAGCTGCATCATACACATCATACCCTAAAGCTTGAAGACTTGGAGGGTGATTTATATGAATGGGTCTCATTAAAGAGGTCAGAAGGCACATGCATCTCAAGACTAATGCTAGTAGAAAAGGCGAAGGAATTGCATGAGAAGATGAAAATAACAGAGCAGTGTCCTTTTTATCAGGGATGGCTAATTCAATGGATGACCCTGATGAAATGCTACCAAGTTTCTAGAACCTAACCAGTAAACTATGCTTCAAATGCATAAGTAATTTTTTTAATTAAAGTTCAGCTTAGTTTCATTACTGGTGTCTCAGATGGTATTTTTTGTCTTGTATATGCTTTTCTGTTGACTTTACATTTTAAAAATTCTTTCACATTTCGTTATTAGGAAAATATGGCACTACCGGTAGTAAGCACCATCTGACAGCCAAAATTACAACTCTTTCCATGGTGGCTTTTAGTGAAGCAGTTACAGAAGTTTATGTTAAGTGCATGAATTCAATTCAAGCATTAAGTGTGAAAATATGTATAAACATTATATTTTAGGTATTTACATTTTCATTAAGGGCATTATACTTCATTTCTATTATTATTATTGTTTTTAACTGCATTTTTATTTTGGTTTCTATAAAAATTTGTCTCGTGCAACTGCAGAATCATGTAAATAACAACCCACATTCCCCATAAATGCTGGATAATTGGGAGTTTACTGCATTTTGAGCATAAAAATTTTATTTTAAAGTTTTACACACGTGTTCCTGCTCTTATATATCCCTTTTATTAACTAAGATTTTTCATAAATTCACAAGTGTTAGTTTTATTATTTCAACCTACTCACAGTTAAAATTCTTTCATCAGTTCCTTTCACAGTAATTGATGTACTTCAGAACTGTCAAAGACTTCAATATCTTGATTGACAAGTTGGAGAAATTTCTCAAAGTTTTTCCTCCACAACCTCCTGATGTTATCAGGATTCATGGATTCATATCCCACTGGGCTCAAGACAATTTTTCCTCTAAATTTGATATTAATGTTAAACTAAGAGTGATGCCTTCCTTGACAGTGATTTATAAGTTGAGGTAATGCTACATTCTACTATGTGTAATGGAATCAAGAATCATGAGACACTAAATTTTGCTTCAGAAATAATGCAAAACAGATTCCAGGGATTCATATTTGAATGCTTCATACAAAATGCTTAAACATGTTAAACCTTTATACAATAATTGTTATGAACTACTTTGGGTATGGCCATTTCAGACAGATACTAATAATTAACCAATTTGAGCCTAGCTTAAATTTCCCTTCATGAATATGTATTTTCAACATAAAAGTCTCCAAAAGACATTGCAAATAAATATCACAAAGAAGTACTCCAAATACTACCACTCACCCCTCCACCCAATGTGCTCCAGCCTCCTGCCATAAAACTATGCACCTTCTGATACAATAGAGCAGCAATGTGAAGCTTATGTACTAATATGAAATAATTGTTTTTTGTTAAAAAGATGTGATATCTGCTGACATTCTACAATTATTCTGGTTGAGCTGCAAGTCAGAGACTCCAATGTCTTATCGTCTATCCAATGAACATCAACCTCGCAACAAAATCCACACCAAGGATGATGCTATCAAAAACAGTGTAAACACATAGTAATGAGGATTGAAAGACCCTACATTCGACAATAATCTTGCTTATTTATCGGATTACATCACAAACCAGGCAACTTTTGTAGAAATTAATAAAACCAACTACATGTCTCAGTTCTATACGACATTACAGTGCTATAGAGTATATTTATATATTGCTTATTACATTAACATTACAGTAATATTACATTGTTAATAAATATATTAAAAATATAAATTTTAAATTGGCAATATGATTTAAACCACTTTCTTTTAAAAACTAGTGCTATTTAGGTGCTCATAACATAAAATATTAACTAATTACATCTTTCCTAGTGGCACTATCAAACTGATTATTTTTAGGGGAAATGTTTAGCTAAAATTTAAAACTCTATCTATTATATTACATATGTACAGCAATGAGGAACTATTAGTGTCAAATGACAAAACCATATAAATATGGTTCTCTAGAACAAAGTAAATGCATACTTTAATCTGTTAAATATAAAACCTTCTACTTCTTCCAATTTATCTGTTTCATCTTGTTCTGGAGCTTTTTCCTCTGGAAAACAAATTATATAATTCAATGTGTACTCAATATTTACATATATGTACTTATCAATGAATGCAGTAAGTATCAATTGTATGGTTTGCATAAATGCAAATGAAAAATTCAAATTTAATTACTAATTAAATAATTTAATACATAGTTTTGTGGAAAAATTTTGAAACTCTGGCACGAATCTGGAGAGAGAAAGTTTAAATCCAACACTTTGGCAAAACTAATTTTTTTCCAAGATGACTTCAAAAGTCAACATAAATAGTAAAATCTATATATTTACTATTTATTAATTAAATAATTACTTTTAAAATTCCTTTTACTATTCATCTGGATGTACTGAAGATTTATTTCCTGAATTTTATCTTTTACAAATACACAAAAGCTTTTAAATGAAGAAATGAACACAAAAAAAAAGTACCAGATGACAAAATCATATATAATTAATTAATATCATTTCTGTTATCTCTAAACAAAATTTCTACCATACCTTTAACCTTCGTATCATCTTGAGCTTTATATTCAGTACTTTTGATTGCCAATTCAACACCATATCCTGACAAATGAACTTTCCTCTTTGCTCGTTTCTGGAGTAGAGAGGCGAATTTGCAGGGGAAAAAAAAAAAATTATTTCATCTTTAGTAGAAAAAACTTTCAATTTTCAAGTAATTATTAAAAAAATTACTGAAACTAACAAATTTACTACAACTTTTGAATGCAAAACTCTTCATGATACTTAAACTCGAGATTAACTGGCTTAAAAAAGTCAACTTAGGAGCTGTCAGATTTTGGTTCTTATGCATGTTTAATTTTTGGGACTGGCATAAATGAATTTTCCAATATCTGCATATGCCCACTCATCTAGCTGACTATGAATGTTCTTGCAATGTAGACATGAAAAGGTTTTGCCATCTGGATTATGCATCTCAGTGGCAATGTGAGAAAATTATAGGTGGTCTTTCAAACCATAGGACATATACTGATGCTAAGTAATATTTCCCATATATTTGCTTTACCCCTTTCTATTGTTTCTTGTTAATAATTTTATGAATGAACACTAAAGATTTTTAATAGTTATGAATGCAAAAGCATTTTATATACAACTGCATATGTATATAAAATGTCATCAAAACCTAAAACATATATTTGCATAATCTTTCAAACAATAAAACTATAGAATTATAATGAAAGCGAAAAAAAGTTCAAAAATGATTGCTTAGAACAAAATTTTTAATAGAGATTAGCTTTCAGAGGTAGCTAAATGATCCTCACATCTACTCCTGAATTACCATACTGTAACAGTAACAGATAAGGCAAAACAAAATAAATAAGCAAATTTAACTGGCCTAGTGGTTGGGGGGGCTAGTGACTGTTTCAGCAAGGAAAACTTTGTGTGTTGGGTTAACTCTAACTGAGGCAGTGATCAGCAGTTGGGTTGGGTTGTTTTACCTCTGAGCGGCACTTTTTTGCACACCATGGGCTAAATGGCCAGGTCACATGGACCCCGAAGGCTCAGAGAAGGTTGGGAGAGGGGACCCACTGGAACAGCTGTTGGGAGACAGATGGTAGCCTCCCGTCAAGGCCATCCAGCGTGTTCTTAAACGTGCACAGGGTATGGCTCTCCCGCACACGGGGCCATGGCTTAACGTCCCATCCGACGGACGGCGGCCTTTCCAAGCCCATCGGTGTCCCCTACTGACCGTGGGCAGGGCAGGGAATTTTGCGGAGATAAATCTCAATGCTGACCCAGCTGGGACTCGAACCTGGGAACTACAGATTACGAGCCTGGCGCGCTACCGACTGAGCCACCCCCACCCCTTTGTGATCAGCAGTGACTTCAACCTTACTAGGGCATGTCCTTGTATGAGAAGGCCTGTAAAAGCAAGAAGTAGCTTCCAAGTTTCTTCTCTGCCAAAGGAAATAGACTATACAATTAGTTAATTCTCAGTTAAGTGCAATAAAACAAAAGTATAACAAATTACTGGGGAAAAATACTTCGGTCAATTAATATTAAATTTCAATGTACTGAAAATTACATAATCCTTAGGGTACGAGTTTCTAGGGTTTTATTCAATTTCATCCAATTTTACCTCCTGAACAAGTGGATTAAACCAAAAAAACTTGGAAAAATATGGCTTTCATAAAAGCTTGTTAATTTTTCTTATAAAAAAAAAGATTAATTTAGTATCTGCCAATTTGTTTTGGTTGGGTTGTTTTACCACTGAGTGGCACTTTTTTGTACACAATGGGCTAAATGGCCAGGTCACAAGGAAATAGGCTCAGAGAAAGTTGTGGGAGGGAAAACACTGAACAGCTGTTAGGAGACAGATGATAACCTCCTGTCAAGGCCATCCAGCATGTTTTTAAATGCACAGGTATGGCTTTTATGCACACAGGACCAATGTTGACATCCCATCTGACAGGCGGCAGCCTTTTTGAGCCCACTGATATCCCCTACTGACTGTGGACAGGGCAGGGAGTTTCGAGTAGATAAATCTCAATGCTGGCCAAGGCAGAACTTGAACATGGAAACTGCAGATTACGAGCCTGGCACAATACCAACTGAGCCGTCCTCACTCCATAAGATGGCTGACAAAGGGTTGCTGATACATGCAGTCAAATGAAATCCCCATCCAGCAAAGCAAAAAATTGTAAAGAAATCATAAAAGGTAGGTTGATTGGCTGGTTGTTTAAGGTTTAATGGCACAAGGGCAACTAGGCCATATTGCACCAGACAAGACAATCAGGAAAAATAAAGCAATAAAATATCATGCAAACCCACAACCAAAGTTAAAAGCAAGACTATAAAAGCAAACATAAAAAGACCCATGCAAAAAGAAAGAATAAGTATAAATTACAAATATAAACAATGGGTTGGGTTGTCTTACCCCTGAGTGGCACTTTTTTGCACACAGCGGGCTAAATGGTCAGGTCACAAGGAACCAAAGGCTCGAAAAGGTTGGGGGAGGAGACCCATTGGAACAGCTGTTGGAAGAGATGGTAGCCTCCTGTCAAGGCCATCCAGCGTGTTCTTTAATGTGCACAGGGTATGGCTCTCCCACACACGGGGCCACAGCTTAATGTCCCATCCAATGAACGGCAGTCTTTCCAAGCCCATCGGTGTCCCCTACTGACTGTGAGCAGAGTGGAGAGTTGTGCGGAGATAAATCTCATTGCTGACCCAGCTGGGACTCAAACCTGGGAACTACCGATTAGAAGCTGGTGCGCTACCGACTGAGGCAACCCCTTCCTATATAAACAATGGGTGTAGAGGACCCACACTAAGAGTAAAGTGTATAATACAAGTGTCAAAGGTAAAAAAGAAATTGCAGACGTTTAAAAATACCATGTAAATTGTAAAAAGTCAAAGATAAAGGGTAAAAAAGAATTATTAGATAAAAGTGTGAGTGTAAGGGGCTTGGATGTAAATTCATGAAAGTTAAAATATAATCTACATTCAAGGGTAAAAACTGGACATTTTATTAACATATGTTTGATGGTTAAAATGGTGTCATAAATTTCACATTTAGGTTCATCATCCACTTGTAGATGAAATGAATGGGTGGGTAATGAACGAATGACCTAACAGAACCGAGCACATACAACTTCCTCCTTGCAACTCCTGCTAAAACATGACAGTGGGCTTGATCTCAAAAAGTTTATTACCAACCTGTTCAGACCAAGATCTCTGCCACTGTGCCCAAGCTCAGCAGATAAACATTGCTGGAAATCCACATATGGAATCGATAGGGTCATGGCAGACTCGCAATAGAATCTACAATCTGGACTACAAAGCTTGGTGTCCAGATAAAGATTATGCTTACAGCAAAAGTGCATGCAAGTGGTCTTATGCGGGGAGAACCAAAACCCATTGCCCAAACAGATAGATTGTTCAGGGCAGTTTATAGTTGTTGTTTGATGGCCCTCATGCTGAATAATGAGCAAAAGCTGCTGAAATCGTCAACATAGAGAGCATTGCCTACAATAGGAGGAAGTTGAAGGGTAATGGAATTTTTCTTGACAGCAAAAAGTGTAACACTCAAGACACAGCCTTGTAGCACCCCCTGATATTGAGGGGAAGGCTACAAAAGATTGTTGCTGACACAAATACGAAAGGAACAGGAAGATAAAAAGTTAGAAATGAAGATTGGCATGTGACCTCTCAAGCCGAAGCTACGGAGGTCATGAAGATGTCGAATCTCCATGTCGTATGATTTTGAATGTCGAAGAAAATTGACACCATATGCTCTCAACAACAAAAAAAAAAAATTCCTGACCAATTAGAGGCAGATCAAGTGGTCTAAGTAGACCATTGCCTGAGAAAGCCACATTGGGTGTTGGAAAGAAGGCAGTAGTGTTCCAAATGCCAGACCAGTCTGGCATTCACCATTCTCTCCCACACCTTGCATACACAGCTTGTCAATGCAATGGGATGATCATTTGAAGGAATCTTAGAATCCTTTCCTCGCTTTGGAATGGCCAAGATGATAGCCTCCCACTAGGAATCTGGAAACTGCTCCTCAAGAAAAATACAGGTAAAGAGTCAGAGTAGTCGATCCTTACTCGGTGGTGAGAAATGTTGGAGCATGGCATAATGGACATTGTCTGGCCCAATGGCAGATGTATGGGAAGAGTGCAGAGCAAGGCACAACTCCTCTGCTGTGAATGGTCTGTTATAACTCCAGGCCATTCGAGTAGGAAGACATCAGAGAATGTTCAGCCTTGCTCTTCAGAGTGAAACTTTGAGGAGTATGAAGATGAAGAGATGGAGGAAAAATATTTCCCCAGAGTGTCGGTAATTGCTTGAAGATGAGCAATTGCCTGTCCATTGTGCTCCAGGATGGATAATGAGCGAGATATGTAGTTCCTATCCATCTTCTGGACTTTATCCCACATGACTTTAGAAGTGATCGTGCAGGTAATAAAAAATGTGTATTTGATCCAAGAGTCCTCCTGGCTCTGGCACCAGATGAAACAGACTTTTGCCCTGGCACATTTGAATGCTTCAAGGCTGAGGATGTCAGATACCTCCAAAACACCCCCTAAGCCTTGTTCTGAGCCTTATGAGTTGCAGTGCAGTTAGCATTCCACCACAGTTTTGGAAATCACGAAAACCACGTTGAGGTTTGAAAAATTGTAGAGGCAGCTGCATGGATAATACAGTCCATTATCTCTGCCACTGCATCATTGATTCACTCCTGGCTGACTGAGTGTTTGTTGAACTCAAAAAGGAGTTTGAAGCCCCTCCAGTCATCCAAATCAAGCCTCAACAGTGATACATGAAGGGCTGCAAGGCCCCACGCAGGAGATGGTACACAACACAGGGATGTGATCGCTTCCATAAGGGTTTTTCTCGACCTCCCATGTAAAGAGTGGAAGGATCAAGGAGGAGCATATTTTGAGATCAATGGCAGTGAATGTGCAGGTCAGAGAGTGGAAGCATTTACTGACACCAGTGTTCAACACAGAGTGATGGATTCAAGAGCCATTGCCTCAGGACCCCACTCCCCATTGGTGTCAGTACAGCCTCAAAGTGGACTGCACATTGAAATCCCCCATGATGAGCAAGAGGGGTGGCATCTGTGAGATGAGGTGATCAAGGTCATCCTAGAAGACAATACTTCCAGGCAGTAGATAGACAGAGTAGACAGTCAACGAAAATCCCACAAAGAGGCAGATGGCAACCACCTTTAAATTGGTGGTGAAGGGTACGACTGGAATGGAGAGTGGTTGCATCTGCCTATCTCTGTTCTATCTCTGAAAACAGCGCAGAGGGTTCAGAATATACGGCCATACCTCACAATGCAAATAACCTACCTTGATGGAAGAAGGCAGGCGTGGCGGGTTAAATGTCACAATCAGTATCCTGGAGGGTACCAATTTACCATCACGGCATATCGAAACCCAGTGGACCGCTGTTACTCCTTGAGGTGTGAGCTCTGAGAGGATTTTCTCCTCAATGAGTTTCAGGAAGCCCCACTCAGTGATCACACCCCAAGAGAAATTCAAAGTTTTGTGGGAAGTGACCTCAACACCCCCCCCCCCCCCACACACACACACACACACCACCACCACCAATTTCTTTGACATTCAGCAGTTCCGAGTGTTTTGAACATGCGGTCTCAACCTGCAAGTTGCCAGATCATAAGCGCTTGACGGATTTCGGCTCTCACTCAAGACCTTTCAAACCTTTATTAAAGGAAAATGGGGACATGTTCCTAAGTACCTGATCACCCGCGGAGTGGATGATCAGGAATCTTGAACCTGACACAGACAAAGGAGACACAGACAAAAATGAAGACACAGGCAAAGAAGACGATGGCAAAGATAACAATAATGAGGAAGATGGGGGCTCATGTCAAGCCCTCTTAGTGGCATTGATCGCATTAATTTCATCATCAACTGGCAGGTTTTATGGCACCAGGGCTATGCAGGCACTATACCAACACAGACAGTGAGCCAAGCCCTCACAAATAAATAAAAGGAAAATGAAAAGAGAAATGTGCGAAAAAAATTTCTTCACGAAAGGAACCAAGTGAAAAATAACAAAATTGTGAACAGCCAAACTGGCCACACAAAGAAAGGATAATGACAAAAGGAAAATAAGTTGTGAGGAAACTTGCAAACCTGTACCCAGACCATGGGCAAGGTTACTCACTGCTCTGCACGGTTGACTCTAACAGGACCTGCCCACCAGCCGATTGCTCCTGGGGAGCCACCCCAGGAGCTCCCATTTACCGGAAGCAGAGGTCAAACCAGTGTATAGCAGAGGCCCCAGAATCCGCTGCCCAGCCCCACGATGACAGGCTCCCCAATGACAAGATGACCAAAGGGGACCCTGCCAGTCATGAACTGAGGAGAGAAGACAGGGATGCCTGAGCAACTACCAGGATCCTCCTTTCCAGGGACATGGGTCTCCACGCACGGCAAACATACGTGCAAGCATTCAGGACCCTGTGAAGGTAACCGAGCCAGCGGAAACTTCACAGAGTGGTCCCCTCACTGCGTACAGGAGCTCGCACCAAGGGGAATGCATGTGGGAAAATGATGACAAACTGTGCAGACATGGCAGTACTTCTGGAATCTCTTCACTGGAAACAGTGAAGAGAATTAGGAATATATGGCTATATAGCAGAATGCAAATAGCCTGCTTTGGTTGGTTGGTTGGTTGTTTAGGGTTTTATGGCGCATCAGCATCTACGGCTATAATGCGCCAAACGAAAGTCCAAAAAGTAAAAAGATAAAATTCATGAAACCCTGAACCAATATGTTAAAAGATAAATTACAAATATAACAAGAAAAATGTAAAACAATAAAATCCCACGTTCGGATTAACAGTAAACAAATGTAGAAATATGTTAAAAAGAAATAAAAGTAACCCAGGTAAAAGCAATCTAGGTTAAATATATATATATAAAATTGAAGAGTAAAAAACTATAGGCGAGTAAAATATCCAGTAAATCTTAAAAATCTAAATACAGAGGTAAAAGAACAGTTATCAGATAACAAATGTCCGAGTGTAAGGGGCTCGGACATAAAATCGTGAAAATTAAAAAACAAACGCCGTTCAAAATTAAAACATGGACATGAGATTAAAATGTGTTTGATTGTTAAAATGGTGTCACAAAACTCGCACTTGGGTACGTCGTCCGCCCGTAAAAGAAACGAATGAGTAATAAACGAATGACCCAAGCGGAGCCGAGCAAGTACAACTTCCTCCTTGCGATTCCTGCGGTAACAAGACTGCCATGGTTTGATGATAGGTTTGATCTCGAAGAGCTTGTTGGTAAGCTGTTCCGACCAAGATCTCTGCCACTGTGCCCGGAGCTCGGTGGTAAAACGCTGCCGGAAATCCAGATAGGGAACCGGCAACGGAGAGTCGGACAGGGGCGTGGCTGACTTGGCAGCAGCATCTGCCAAGTCGTTGCCCCTGATACCGACGTGACCGGGCACCCAACAGAAATGGATGGTGGTGGTGGCTGCCAGACGATGGAGCTGCTGGCGGATCTTGGAGAGAACAGGGTGAGGCCGATGCCTCACCGAGATCAAAGCCTGTAGCGAGCTAAGCGAGTCGGTGTAAAGCACACACCGACGATGATGCTTAGTCGCTACGTGGTCCAAGGCGAGGCTGATAGCGTGCAACTCTGCAGTGAAGATGGAACACTGCAGTGGGATCTGGTCTGCAATGATTACATCACAGCAGACCATGGCTGATCCCACCGAAGTGCCGGACTTCGAGCCATCTGTAAAGACAGGCAAGAAGTCCGGGTGCTCAGCACGATGGCTGGCAAAGAGTTGCCGGTACACACAGTCGGGTGTAAAGGCCTTCCCCGTCCTGCACAGGGAAAAATCGCAGGAAGGGGAAACAGCGAGCCAAGGTGGAATTGGCTCAGCTGTCGACTGTGCAACGCTATCGAGACTGGTGTTGATGTCTCTGAGGTAGCCTCGGACACGCAAACCAAAAGGACGAATGGCAGTCGGCCGATTAGTGTAAAGCATTTCCCACTTCGGACTGAAAACGCAGTCCCAAGTGGGATGGCCAGGCAGGGATCGCAATTTAGACGCATATTGTAGGGACAACTGCTGACGGCGAACAGATAAAGACGGTTCGTCGGTCTCAACGTAAAGACTCTGGACCGGTGAGGTGCGGAAGGCTCCCGTGCAAACACGGAGAGCCTGGTGATGGAGGGGGTCCAGCACCTTCACCACCGAATCCCGGGCCGAGTCGTACACCTGGGATCCGTAGTCCAGTTTCGATCGGACAAGTGCACGGTATAGGCGGAGCAAAGAACATCGGTCCGCCCCCCAAGAAAGGGAGGAGAGGACCTTGACGATGTTCAATGCCCGCGTGCACTTGGACCTGAGATGACGTATGTGTGGTAAAAAGGTCAATTTCCGATCGAATATGAGACCGAGAAACTTGGTCTCCGCCACAACTGGAATGATGTTACCCCCGAGCCGCAGCTCGGGATCCAGATGAAGATTACGCTTGTGGCAAAAGTGCACACAAGCGGTCTTCTGTGGGGAGAACCGAAACCCGTTTGCCGTCGCCCAAACCGATAGATTGTTCAGGGCAATTTGCAGTTGTCGTTCAATGACCCTCATGCTGGACGAAGAGCAAAAGATGCTAAAGTCATCAACATAGAGGGCATTGCCTACTGATGGAGGAAGTTGTCTAGTAATAGAATTAATCTTGACAGCGAAAAGCGTAACACTCAGAACGCAGCCTTGTGGCACCCCCTGTTCTTGGGGGTACGGCCGCGACAGAGTGTTACCGACACGGACACGAAAAGAGCGTGTCGATAAGAAGTTGGAGATGAAGATCGGCATGTGACCTCTCAAGCCGAAACTGTGGAGGTCACGAAGAATGCCGAATCTCCAAGCCGTGTCGTACGCTTTTTCGATGTCGAAGAAAATGGACACCAGGTGCTCTCTACGTAAAAAGGAATTCCTGATCGCCGATTCGAGGCGGATCAGGTGGTCTAAAGTAGACCGGTGCCTGCGAAAGCCACACTGGGTGTTGGAAAGAAGGTTGTGATGTTCTAAATACCAGATGAGTCTGGCATTTACCATTCTTTCCAACACCTTGCACACGCAGCTCGTCAATGCGATAGGACGATAATTGGAAGGAATCTTGGGATCTTTGCCTGGCTTGGGGAAGGCCAAGACGATGGCCTCCCGCCAGGAGTCCGGAAACTGCTCCTCGAGAAAAATGCGATTGAAGAGATGGAGCAGCCGATCCTTACTCGATGGTGAAAGATGTTGGAGCATGGCATAATGGACATTGTCCGGCCCTACAGCAGAGGCACGAGAAGAGTGCAGAGCAAGGCGAAGTTCCTCCGCTGTGAATGGCCTGTTGTAAGGCTCCAGGCCATTCGAGTGGAAAGACAGCGGAGAGCGCTCCGCCCTGCCCTTCTGGGCCAGAAACTCGGGGGAGTAAGAGGAAGACGAAGAGATGGAGGAGAAGGACTCCCCCAGAGTGTCGGCAATTGCTTTGGGATCAGCAATTGCCTGTCCATTTTGCTCCAGGATCGATAACGAGTGGGAGGTGTAGTTCCCACTCATCTTCCGGACTTTATCCCACACGACCTTAGAACTAGTCGTGCGGGTGATGGAAGACGTATACTTGATCCAAGATTCCTTCTGGCTCTGGCGTCGGACGAAACGAGCTTTCGCCCTGGCGCGTTTGAAATTTTCAAGGTTGGGGGACGTCGGATATCTCCGAAACACCCCCCAAGCCTTGTTCTGAGCCTTACGAGCTGCGGTGCATTCTGGATTCCACCACGGTTTCGGAAAGCGAGGAAACCGTGTAGAAGTTTGAGGAATCGTTGATGCAGCTGCATCTACGATACAGTCCGTTATCTCCGCTACTGCCACATTGATTGGCTCCTGGCTGACAGAGTGGTCGTCGAGCTCAGAGAGCAGCTCGAAACCACCCCAGTCAGCCCGATCAAGCCTCCACCGTGAGACGCGTGAAGGGCTGCAAGGCCCCCCACGGGAGATGGTGCACACCACGGGGAGGTGATCGCTTCCGTATGGGTTGTCCTCGACCTCCCATGTAAAGAGTGGAAGGATCGAGGAGGAGCAGATGGTGAGATCAATGGCAGTGAAAGTGCGGGTTGGGGAGTGAAAGTAAGTGCTGACACCGGTGTTCAACAGGGAGAGAGAAGGATCCAGGAGCCACTGCTCCAGGACCCCGCCCCTCCCGTTGGTGTCAGCACTGCCCCAAAGTGGACTGTGTCCGTTGAGGTCCCCCATAATGAGGAAGGGGGACGGCAGCTGCGAGACGAGATCATCAAGGTCTTCCTGGAAGACGATGCTCCCAGGTGGAAGATATACAGAGCAGACAGTCAGCGAGAACCCCACGAAGAGACGGATAGCTACCGCCTCCAAGGTGGTGGTGAGGGATACGACCTGGAATGGAGAATGGTTGCTCACGAGGATGGCGACACCCCCGCGAGCTGGACCATCTCCATCCCGGTCCCGGCGAACCAGTGAAAAGTGCCGGATCGTGGGATCTGTGACTGGCTGCAAGTATGTCTCCTGCAGGCACACACAGATGGGCTGGTGTGCCTGAAGGAGGGCCTTGATGTCGTCAAGATTCCTCTGGAATCCACGACAATTCCATTGTAGGAGTGTGGCCATCTCAGGACTTAGAAGAGTGGGCGGACGACGTGTTTCTATTCAACTTAACCGCCGCAGAGGACGGTTTAGTGAATAGGGGGCGGTCGGTATCCATGTCCTCGGAATCGTCCGAGGGGCATGGATCGGTGACCGCCCTTTGAGGTGCAGTGATTTTCTTTTTGGGCCCCGGCGGGGGCCCCTTAGGTTTCGAAGGTCTTGCTGTCTGAGGACGGGAAGGAGGAGGCCTTCCGGTGGAGGTGGAAGGCTGAACTGCAGGAATGGAAACCGGGGTTGATGTCGAAGTCGACACCACCCTCGGTCTCGCCTGCGTAAGGAGGTATTTCGCAGCTGGCGAGAAAGACTCAGTAGGTGGTACACTGATGTCAGTCTGCACCGCAACCGAAGTCATTGGAACGATGGGCTTTCCAATGACTGCACTGGCATAGGAAACCTTGCCAGGCGGGGCGGGCGGTGCAGCAAGCTTTCTCGCCTCAGCGTACGAGATGTTATTGACGACTTTGAGGCGTTGTACCTCCTTTTCCTCTTTCCACTTCGGACAGTCGCGGGAGTACGCCGGATGTTCGCCACTGCAGTTCACACAGCATGCCTTTTCAGCTGTGCAGTCAGGATCGAGATGATCCTTACTGCCACAGCGAGCACAGGTGGGCTTGCCCCTGCATGCTGTGCGGGCATGACCGTATATCTGACACTGAAAACAGCGCAGAGGATTTGGGATATACGGCCGAACCTCACAATGTAAATAACCTGCCTTGATGTAAGAAGGCAGGCGTGGCGTATTGAATGTCACAATCAACACCCGGGTGGGTGTTAATTTTCCATCACGGCGTGTCGAAACCCGGTGGACCGCTGTTACTCCTTGTGGTGTGAGCTCCGAGAGGATTTCCTCCTCAGTGACTTTGAGGAGGCCCCACTCGGTGATAACACCCCGAGAAGAATTCAAAGTTTTATGGGGAGTGACTTCGACAGCCACCCCACCAATATCTTTTACTTTCAGGAGCAATTCGGAATGTTTCGAACAAGCGGTCTCAACCTGCAAGTCGCCAGATCTTAAGCGCTTGACGGATTTTGGCTCTCCCGCAAGACCTTTCAAACCTTTATTAACGAAAAAAGGGGACATGTCCCCAAGTACCTGATCACCCGTGGAGTGGATGATCAGGAACTTTGGGAACGAAGACACAGACACAGAAGACAACGGCAGAGATAACTTTGACAACGAGGAAGATGGGGGCTCATGTCGAGCCCTCTTGTTGGCGGCGATCGCATTAATTTCATCACTCTCTCTCATGATTTTTTTGTGTGGTTCAGTGCCCGCTGTCCCCACCCTCCACGGAGCCCAACAAGGGGACGCCCAGTCGGGCGCCAGGGCTACGCAGGCACTATACCCACACAGACAGTGAGCCAAGCCCTCACAAATAAATAAAAGGAAAATAAAAAGAGAAATGTGCAGAACAAAAACGTTCTACACAAAAGAAACAAAGTTTAAAATAACAAAATTGTGAATGGCCAACCTGGCCTCACAAAGAAAAGATAACGACAAAAGGAAAATAAGTTGTGAGGAAACTTGTAAACCTGTACCCGGACCGTGGGCAAGGTTACTCACCGCTCTGCACGGTTGACCCTAGCAGGACCTGCCCACCAGCCGATTGCTCCTGGGGGGGCCACCCCAGGAGCTCCCGTTTACCGGAAGCAGAGGCCAAAGCAGTGTATAGCAGAGGCCCCGGAATCCGCTGCCCAGCCCCGCGACAGACAGGCTCCCCAATGGCAAGACGGCCAATGGGGACCACGCCAGTCATGAGCTGAGGAGAGAAGACGGGGACCCCCGAGCAACTACCAGGATCCTCCTTTCCCGGGACACGGGTCTCCGCGCACGGCAAACACGCGGGCGAGCGTTTAGGACCCTGCGAAGGTAACCGAGCCAGCGGGAACCTTCACAGGGTGGTCCCCCTCATAGCCTGCTTTGATGGCAGCAGGCAGGTATGGAGTATTGAATGTTAAAATGAGTACCCTAGTTGGTATTAATACACAATTTTTATGTGCCGAAACACATTTGACTACAATGCCTCTTTGGGCAGATAGCTCCAAGAGGATATCCTCTTCAGACACATTGAAGAGGGACCACTCAGGGTACCACAGGAAGAATTCAGAGAATGGCAGGATGATATCATAATAGACACCCTACACAATGCCATAGTCTTCAAGCAGTTGGAACATTTTATAGTGGCAGTCTGTAAAAGAAAATCACTGAATCATGGGCACTTAATGGATTTTGACAAACCCGCCAGATCCTCTGAACCTTTCTGCATGAAGAGAGATGTGTTGTCAATCAACTGGTTACCATAGAATGGATTTAGAATCTTGTGAAGGTAGCTGAAAAAGCAGAATCTTTACAAGATGGTCCTCTCACCAAAGAACAGGCTCCCATTTCAAAGGGTGGACATTCAGGACCCTGTAAAGGTATCTGAACAAGTACAAATATAACATAGTGGTTCCCTCATCACAAACAGGCTCCCACATCAAGGAGATCATAATGGATTGGTTTGTTTTACCTCTGAGTAGTACATTTTTGCACACAATGAACCACAAGGACCCAAGAGCTCAGAGGAAGTTGGGGGAGGGGGGGCCCAATGGACAGCTATTAGGGAACAGATAGTAGCTTCCCATCAAGTGCTTTCTTTTACATACAGGGTTAATAACTCTCCTGAACACAGGGTAACAGCTTAACATCCCATCCAACAATGGTGGCCTTTCCAATGTAATCAGTGTCCCATTTCACACTAAGGACAGGGTGGGGTTAGGAGAGATGAATCTCAATGTTTAACACCACTGGGAATTGAACCTGGAAACTGCAGTTTACAAGCTTCGTGCCCTAGCCACTGAGCCAACCCCCACCCCATATCATAAAGGGAAAGTAATCTAAAAGTGTTAGTTAATCCCACTTATCTTACCCTGATGAAAAACAATGAAAAGAGAAAGATACAGCCAGTAGTGTACAGTTCACCAAATTTCAACTATGAGAAGCCACTTCACTATAACACAAGATGAATAAAAAGGTTAAATTTAAAACACAAACACCATGCTTCTTTTTTTTTTTCACATTTCTTGTTGCATTGTTTATTTTAATGTACTGATATCAAAGAAAAAGCAAATGTGCCCAAATACTGTACTACAGTTGAGGATATGTATTTCAAAATCCTGTTCCCATTACATTAATCCTTATAACTGCTTCATTATTCACCAAATCATTATCTATTACACTTTTTACTTACAAAACACAAATGAACAACAGGGTATGAATGTACATATATAAGTAACATTTACAAATTTGAAGGACCAAATCTTCAGTATAATCACTGTGTTACAAAATATTCACACTAGATCAAAATACTTTTTACATGTATAACAATTTCATAACATAAATATTAGATACATACCCACACATAATGTCGAACAATATAATTTATATCATGTTTTTCAGCTTTATCTTTTAATATACCATGAAATTCACTGAATGTATGCTTTCCTATTTCTCCGTACAGTATAGCTGTCACCTGATGTGAAGTAGAACTTAAATAGCAATGATCCACTTTATATATATCCGATTTCTCTCTGAAACAAAATGTTTTCATCTTACAATATAAAAAAAATATTGTCAACTATTAGTTCTTAGAGTAAATTATTTCTTAAGTTAGTGATAAGCTCCCTTTAATCCCTAACTCCTTTAAGTTACCACAACACTACAGTGAAATCGTGAAGGATTATTTTTATTTAATATATTATCAATATACCAAATATTAAAGATGCTTCCACATGAAAACACAAATGACTGTTGCCCATGATTATTGAATATCCTAATATTTGTTTTACAGACATATACCAAAACAAAATTAAAAAATTGAAGACTAAGAATTGATCAATTCTTCAGAAATCAGCCAAATGGATGCTAGTCTTCAATGACACAATACCTTGACAACCAGTGGATCAATCACAGCAGTTCTATCAAACAATATATAAAAAAACTAGACTGCAGATATCACATAGGGGAAAAAAAAAAGAAAATCCTTGGGGTTTTATAATCTATAAAATAAAACAAAAAGTGATGTGGAAAAGTGCTTATTTTCAGATAACCCAAATAAATAAAAAACATAAATTAAAAAAATTTAAAAAATACCCATCTTCCTACAGGGCCCTAAAAAAATAGAAAATAAACCTAAAAAATATATCGAAGGTGCAATCAGTCACGAGTTCATATTCGCTTCAAATGAAGATAGGGCACCAGCAATGTTGTTGTGTAGATAAATCAGCACCCTATCTTCCTTTGAAGTGAATATGAACTCAGTGATTGGTTGCCCCATCGATATGCTTTAGGTTTATTCTCTTCTTTTTATTACCTTATAGAAAGATAAGTATTTTTTTACTTATTTACATTTTTTTCGTCACTAAAAACACCTACCTTCAAAAACTTTCATTTGATATATGACTCATAAATATTGACCAATTTTTCTCTCTTTTCGAGTCAAGTTTGAGATAGTCCATGACATTGGTGATAATTTGAGACATGACTTGCTAAAGTTTAACCCCAGGAAAATCTACTCCCCCCTTTATCAGGGGGGAGAATAGTGGGGACATAATTCAAAACAGTTTCTAACAGTAATTATATGAGCTTTAATTTGGCACCTAACACATAAATGTAGGCCCTCACATTCTGAAGATATAGTAGAACACTTTCACATTTCCCGTTTTTTAGGGGGGGCGGAAGAAAGCATAGGTGTCAATTTTTTTTATAGCTTATGACACTCCCAGCATCACAAGCTTTCATTTGACACATAGCTTGTTACTTTCTGCACTCGCATTCAGAAGATAAAGGGGAACAATCATTTTCAATGCCCCCCCCCTCCTTTTTAGGGGGGAAGAAAGCATGGGGGATCAATTTTTCATAGCCTATGACATTCCCCATGTCAGAAGTTTTCATTTGACATTTAGCTTACTTTTGGCATTCCAGTTCTTGAGATATAGCGCAAGAATAGTTTACATATTTCCCCTTTTTTAAGGAGGAAGAAAGCATTGGGGGGTTAATATTTTATAACCTACGACACTCCCTACATCACAAACTTTCATTTGACAGATATATCATTTCTCCATTGCGTTCGAAAGATATGGTAGAACAACATTCTGTGAAATCCACAAACTGACAAATGTAGAGCCAAAAGCAATAGGAAAATACCAATTTTTATTGTTATTATCTGCCTTCTATAAATCTTCATGTGCAATCCAACACAAGAACTGCTGTGATTAATCATCTTACTGAGATACGGGTGTTTGTATCATTTGGTACAATATCCAACTTTGCCAATCTATAAAGAGCTGTAAATTTTTAGTCTCCCATTTCTCAAAATGTTGGTTGGAACATCTGTAAATTCTTCTGTTATTTTGTCATTGGCATCTGTCTTAAAAAGAAATCCAAACATTCCACAATGATACATCAATGTCGCAGTGTTTGTAATAAGTGTTAGTTATTCTGAATCCATTGAGTTTACTTACCTGTAGGAGATGTTGCCCATTGCCATTGCAGCTACCAATAACAAAAGGGCCTATTACTCCTCCCCAAAGGTCAGAGTCAGTACCAAATTTGGCATTGAAGTCACATAGAACAATGGTAATATCTCTCTGACAGAATTCAAAATATCCTGAAGTTGTCCATAAAACCTATCCTTCTCATCCTCATCGGCATCCTCAGTGGGGGCATAACAGCAGATAACATTCAAGTCTTTAATGCTTGTCTGAAATTTTGCTGTAAGAAACCTTTCATTAATACCCTACTGAGAAGCAGACACACCAGGTGACCCACCAGCCTTGGTGATGTTTATTGTCTTCCCTCCCTGAAAAGAGAAATTTAAGATTATTTTTAAGAATCTGACCTTTATCTGTCCATCTGGTCTCTTGCAAGCCAAGAATATCTAAATTATAATGGTGGAATTCTTGTGTGAGGACATCAAGAGAAAAAGCTCTGTGCAGAGTCCTCACATTCCAACTACCTTTGGAGAGAAAATGGTTAGTGGGATGTTTAAAGAAACTATGTTTATTGAGAGAGGGAATGCCGACAATATGAAACAGCCCCCTAATCGTAGACATGGGGCAAAGACCCATTCCCCCACCACTAAAGGCTGAAGCCATCTACACTGGAAGACTTCCTCCAATGTAGAATTTGACGATGCCAGTAGAAGCAAAGAGTTCAGGTGCCTGCAATGACCTCTGCTCAGGATTATCCACCAGCTAATAAACATATCCTGTGAATCTATGGGTTGACAGCCCCAAGTGAATACTTGGAGCTGTCAACCCACAAACAAAGAGAAAACACAGCGGAAGATTTTCCCTCCACAGAAGCCCACCAGTGCAGCAAAATCAGGATCCATAATCAAGCTCAGAGCCATAATTCCGTTCAGGTTAGTATATATGGTCAACACCAGGACCCTGTGTAGTTGACCACTCCTCAGCAGGGTAGAAAAAAAGAAAAGTAGCCATAGTTGTCCACTTCAGTAGGCCACACTAATCTGGCAGCCCGCCCCTTCCATTCACTTCCACAAGAGAGTACCTCTTTTGAAAGGTACTAACGATCTGCACGACGAGAAGGCGGGGTCGGACATTAGGTGCTAGGCCTGGCCAGTTCTATGCATCATAAACTCGACATATTCAATATCTACTAATAAATCAGCACTTTCATGTCCAATTACATTTTCAGAGGAAAAATTGTCTTGAGCCGGGTGGGATACGAACCCACGACCTCCTGATAACATGTCAGGTGCTCTGGACCACTGAGCTACCGGCCACCGATCAAGATCTCCTCTAATTAACACTATGAACATTTCCTATTATCTCACATATTATATCACGAAAGTGCTGATTTATTAGTAGATATTGAATATGTCGAGTTTCTTTCATCAATTTATCACTAGCATACTTGTAATATATACATTCCATCTATATGGCAAATAGAAAGCCGCTTGTGGCTAAATTGCCTGAATAGCACCTATATGTGACATAATAGGAAATGTTCATAGCGTTAATTAGAGGAGATCTTGATCGGTGGCCGGTAGCTCAGTGGTCCAGAGCACTTGACATGTTATCAGGAGGTCGTCGGTTCGTATCCCATCCAGCTCAAGACAAACAATTTTTCCTCTAAAAACGTAATTTGACATGAAAGTGCTGATTTATAGTAGATATTGAATATGTCGAGTTTATTTCATCAATTTATAAGTTGAGCTTTAAAACTGTAGTGAAGAGAAATTTATTTTTTTAATAAAAAGAGAAGTGGGTAATACCATAAACAAAGGATGGAGATAACCCAGAATAGCTAACAGGCTTGCCCTGGTATCTCATACAACATACAAATACATTAACAAACACACACTTGCTGGCGTTGTAGTCAAGCGCATTAATCACTACACCAGATGCTATCATTTCTATATATTTAACAACTTTATAGCCCTATAGTTAAGATATTAATGCATTTTTCATATAACTTAAGTGGAAAACAGCTTAAAACATGCCCAGTGTTAAGCTTAGCAAAAAGATTTTTACATTTTTTTACAGCAGAGCACAAGTGCATCCACTTGTATTATGATGAAATAAACTCTCAAGAAGTTAGGGAAAAAATATTTTTTGGTACTGAGAAATAATTAGATGTGCTGCAAAAAAACAAAAGAGAATAAGCTTCAAACAGCTGCTTGCCATAAGTGTGACAGGAGTTAGTAACATAAGCCATACAGATGATGTGAGGAAATGGAGGCCGGCACAGATAGCTAGTTGGTGTTTGTTATGGCACAACTAAAAATATTAAACATCAAATAGGTTTTAAAAGAAGCAGGTAAAAGACATAGAACCCACAACCAAGTTTAACCCTTTAATGCCCATGATAGCCAAAATCTGAAATGGACTTGTCCAAATAGTGCTATTCCTTTGTGTTTAAAATCCTCTACCCTTTTCTGAAATTTCCTGGGTGTTAAAGGGTTAAAAGTAAAAAAAAAAGGTATAAAAAGTAACAAAGAGAAAATCAAAAACAAGGAAACAAGACAACAATGATCTAAAGAGCTTGTTTAAAAACAAGAATCAACAATTATATATTAAAAAGAAACATGAATGTAAAGGATCAATGTAAAAGGCAAAACAATAAAAATAAAATAAAATGGCCAAGAAATTGGAAAAAGCAAAACAGCTTCTAAAAATCAGTCATTTAATAAAAGGTGCCCAGATATAAGGGGCTCAGATGACAAGACAACAAAAAAAATTGTTATTCAACATTAAATAAATGCAATCAATTAAAATGTGTT
The DNA here is from genome assembly GCA_038380435.1 of Ryuthela nishihirai. Taxonomy (NCBI): domain Eukaryota; kingdom Metazoa; phylum Arthropoda; class Arachnida; order Araneae; family Heptathelidae; genus Ryuthela; species Ryuthela nishihirai. Next base: position 8,509,803 of record JAWZYU010000002.1, read on the forward strand.
TTATGGTTAAAATAGTGTCACAAAACTCACAAATAGATTGGTTGTTTGTCTAAAGGAAAAAAATAATGCATTGTAAGTCCATGACCTATGCAAAGATGAAGAAATATAACTTTCTCCTTGTGATTCCTGTGAAAAGAAGACTAACAGTTTGGCAACAGGTTTGATTTGGGACAGTTTGCTGTTAATCTGTTCTAACCCAAATTTTTGCCACTGTGACAAGAGCTTCATGTAAAAACACTGATGAAAATCCATGTTCTCAGCAGAGAGACTGAAACAGAAAAATCCATGTCTTATCCAGAACTTGAAATAAAGTCAGCCACCAGAATAGTAAAAAATTACATATTAGATGTGCATGATGTTCTTAAATTATTTCTTAAATTATTTAACTAAGATTCTCATTAAGTTCCAAAACACTCAACTCTTTTTTTTAACAAATTCAACTATGGTTGAATTTCTCCTTTTTGCCTTTAGCTAATACATTTGACTAAATTTTTTATCAGTATTTCAATGTCTTTCACTGTTATATTTAACCAAAGTTGTATCATGCAACAGGAAAGATGCTTTTGTCTTTGAAAGTGCTTCATTTTATTGACAACCTTTCTGATCTATGACATGAATAAAGTAGACACTTCATTCAATTATTAAGTGAGAGATTAAAATCAGATATTAAATATTTATTAAAATTCCCATGCATTTAATACACAAAGGTGCAAACAGAATTATCATGATTTGTTGTCAAAATGAAAAGCACCATTTTTATTTCTATGATGTATTTTCAGCATAGACATCTAAAGTCAAGGTTGTTATCTTCCAACATGTTTACATACATAGTTGTAATACTCAGTATAGTCAATGAATTTCCTGTTCACACAAAAGTTGAGTTGTTCTACCTCAGCATTAAGTGCACTTTTATGAACACAATGGGATAAATGGAAAGCTCACATGGATGCCAAAGGCTCAGAGAAGGTTTGGGAAGGGGTTCCCAAACTTTCTCTGAGCCTTTGGCATCCATTCAGAGGAGATCTGTGAGAGAAGAGATGGAGGCCTCTCATCAAGGATATCTAGGGTGTTCTTTTAACATACACAGAGTATGGTTTTCCTTCCCACGGGGCCACAGTTTAATATCCTATCTGACACACAGTAGTCTTTCACATTAACTGGTGTTCACTTTCTCATTGAGAGCATAATAGGACTTAGTGAAGAAAATTCTCAACGCAGGCCCAGTTGGGACTCAAAATAAAAATAACAAATAAATACCCCTCAAACAGCTGCTTGCCACAGAGGTCTGACAGGAGCCTGTCAGTTTGGGAAAATCAGTTTACAAGCCTGAAGCACTATTCACTGAGCTAATTCCTGCCCCTCACACAAAAATGTTCACAATATCATTTCAGTGAGATACTGGTATATTTGTATACTTACTTTGAAGTCAATCCAATCATTATTTTACATATGTAATAGAAGCCTTTAAAACATATATTTACTCACACAAAATTTGAATGCTCTTATTGAATTTAATAAATAATATACATCGAAGAGCCAAAACATTATGACCACCTGCCTAATTTGATGTTGGTCCTACACATGCCACCAAAATAGCTCTTACCCAGTGAGGGTTGAGTTGTTTTACCTCTGAGTGGCACTCTTTTGCACACCATTGGCTAAATGGCCAGGTAACATGGACCCCAAAGGCTCAGAGAAGGTTGGGGGAGGGGACCCACTGGAACAGCTGTTGGGAGACAGATGGTAGCCTCCCATCAAGGCCATCCAGTGTGTTCTTTAACGTGCACAAGGTATGGCTCTCCCGCACACGGGGCCACAGCTTAACGTCCCATCGATGGACGGCGGCCTTTCCAAGCCCATTGGTGTCCCCTACTGACCGTGGGCAGGGCCTAAAATTTTGCGGAGATAAATCTCAACGCTGACCCAGCTGGGACTCGAACCTGGGAACTACAGATTACGAGCCTAGCACGTTACCGACTGAGCCACCCCCGCCCCACCCAGTGAAGCATGGACACAAGATTTCTAAAGGTGTCTTGTGGTATCTGGTACTAACATGTTAAGAGCAGATCCTTTAACTCTTGTAAGTTATGTTGTTGAGCAGCCGCAGATCGGATGTTCCAACACAAACCACAGATGCTCGATTGATGTCTGGGGAATTTGATGGTCAAGACAATACCTGGAAATCTTCCTCAAGTTCTGCAAAACCATTCTCAAACAATCCAGGCAGTGTGGCATGGCACATTATTTTGCTGAAAGAAGGCACTATTAGAGGGAAATACTATTGCAATGAAAGGATGTACCTGGTCTGCAATGATATTTAGGTAGGTGGTAGATGTCACAGTTTCCTGCACATGAATGACTGGACCCAGAGTTTCCCAGCAGAACATTGCCCAAAGCATTACACTTCCTCCACTGACTTGTTTTCATCCCACAGTGCATTCTCGTGCCAACACTTCCCAGGTAAATGACGCACACATACTCGGCCATCCACATGGTACAACAGGAAACGAGATTCATCAGACCAGATGACCTTCTTCCAATCATTCAAGGTCCAGGTTTGATGCTCATGTGCACATTGTAGAACTTTTGATGGTGAACCGAGATTAGCATGGCACTCAGAGTGGCTTGCGGCTAAGCAGTCTCATTTTCTGCAGGATATGATGTTCTATGTGTTGTGATACATTACTCCCATCACCAGCATTCAAATTATGAGCAAGTTGCACCACAGCGTTCAACAGTTCATGCATCCTAATGAACATGGGCAGCGACACAATATGTAGTCCATCCAGCTTCACATAGGCCTATAATTCTTCCTCTTTCATAATCATCTAAATGGCGATAAACCTGCCAATGGCGTGTACCAGGCATTTTCGGCCTTTGTTAAACAATTTCCAAGCGGAACCACCTAATCTTAACCGTTCGCACGACTTCCACCTGTATAAACACAATACCATCCCTGTTCCTTCTTGCACCTTTTATCTCTTGAACTACACAAGTCATTGGCTCCAGATTATCATGATTTGCATATCTCAACTGCACACAATTCTATTTGCATATTTGTACGACATGCCCTTCTGGGTGGGGCCTTTCAATATCGAGCAGTGTATTTTCACAGTCTAAACTAATGAATCAAGTCACAAATACAATAATTAACCTAAATAAATCACCAGAATTAATTGAATCAAGCACAAATCTCAAAACCGTGAACAGTGCACCACTGACCAAATTATAAAAAAGCCCCCAAAACTAAATAATGTCCTCACAGACAACACAAACTAAAAAACATGAAAAGCGGAAACAGTACACCAACTGAATTATAAAAAAGCCACTGAAACTAAATAATGTCCTCGCAGACAACACAAACTGAAAAAACATGAAAATCAGAAAGAATGCACCACCAACCGAATTATAAAAAAGCCCCCAAAATTAAAAAATGCCCTTGCAGACAACACAAACTGAAAAACATGAAAATTGGAAATGATGCACTGCCAACCGAATTATAAAAAAACCTCCAAAACTAAATAATGTCCTCACAGATAACACGAACTGAAAAACAGTGCACAGCCAACTGAATTATACAAAAAGCCACTGAACCATATAATCTCATCAGAGGCAACAAAAAACAATATACCCCCCCCCCTCTTATAACTCAAAGAAACCTTCCCTAAATTACTCATTAATCATCCTGACTCCATCAAAAACTGCCATTTTTCCACATCGACAATTCTACACCAAAAATTCTATCAAAAAAGCCGCCAAATGCTTCCACATATTAACAATAAATCATATTAGTAACTTTAAAAGACTCTTGAATATCTAACAAAAGTAATATATCACTATAATACACTAATAATTACCATACTACACATAACTACTAATAATCACTCACTTCATCCCAAACTACTATAACGAGAAATACATGTGTTCATTACTACAGACGTGTTCAGTCCCACACATAAAAACTTCCAACATTCTTTCCCCCAAACATACTCCCCCCCCCCTCCCCATACACACACTACATTAGAATCCTCTGAAAACTCACTTTATACGTTTCACCAAAAACTATTCTCCTAAAACCCTAATACCCTATCTCTCATTTTTAAAACTTAATTTCCCCACATTATACTCTTCCATTTTCTTCCACACTCACAATAAAATACATACATCATACTAAACACAAAACAAGATTTAAAATAATTCTAACTAGTTCTAACCACTCCTCCCTTCTTCTTCAAATGTCCCTCACTATAAAGAATTTACATAAAACATTCCCCCACACACAGTCACAAAAAGCTACCAAACTCCAACTTCCAAAGGACATGGCCATAATATTAGAAAACATTTGACTAATACTTTCAACAACAACTCTCCAAATATTAAATAATTTCAATTCCAAAATATCCTAAATAACTTTTATTTTACCATATTTAACAAAATTTTGAAAAAATTGGTATATATCATTACCCCTATTCTGCCTATCATTAAAAATCCCTCATTAAATATATTATACATATGCACTTACCTCTAAGCTTGTTATCTCAAGGAGTAATCCAGCAAAAATGGTGAAAAATAGCAACATAACATCACACACGACATGTGACTTCTCGTTACCTACCCAAAAGAAACAAATCATAGAACCATAGGCCACCAATGGTTGTTTCTATGTCATGCTTTACACTTCAACGTCATATGCTTCTTGAGCAGTGCCATCTGAGGACTGTGAACAACAAACTGACCAAATATATAATTTGAGCTGGAAAAATAATATTTTATTTTTTCATTTTATGCATATTTTATTAAATTACAATATAAATAATTCAATAAAGCCATCTGACTGCCATATTTTAGAAGCGCTATATGGTATTGCCAATTTGTTTGTTAACGTTACTCTGTATTGAAGCAATCACCTGATTTAAGCTCAGAAGTTTGAACTATTATCAACATATTTTTCTTTAAAGTGTCTAACATCTGATAATTAACAAAAAAAACTGCTATTTTTAAAAATGGAAGATTTTTGAAGTAATTATGAAATATGTATCTTTTTTTTGGTATACATTGTAAAATGTGTTATTTAAAGTTATAACAAAGTTCAAAATTTTTACTTCAATAAAATTCAGAATTAAATTCTCTTTAATTTGTATATATAGCCTATTTCTGTTGATTAGTTATTTATTAAAAATATTCTAAAGTTGACTTGTTTATTGGACTCTGCAACAAGCCTGGACTTTTCTCAAAGAAGAGTATGGAGAAAAAATTACAAAATGAAAAAAAATGTTTACTTTACACAGGAAAATTATTTTTTTTTTGTTATTCAAAAATAAACAACCTTTCTATTCATGTGCATTATAATCATTTCTAGTGTTTTTTAAATAAATTTTTGTGTTGCCAGATGCATTTTTTTACTATATGACTAAAAATGCTGTATTAAAATAAAACTTATCTTTTTTGTTAAACATTTTATTTTCAGAAAATCCAGAATTAAATGTTGATTAATTTGGCATATAACATGCCATAATTCCTTTCATTACTTATTTGGCAAAAAAGTTCTAAAGTTAATATTTTTTTTTTGCATAATCAGAATGAAAAAATTGCTAACCTGGGAAGGGTTAATAATAGAAATATGAAATTTTGATGGTGGAACGTGAACATCATGAAGTTTCCATTGGAAACAATGAAAATGATAATTAAAAAACTCTTTTTTGGTTTCAGTGGTACTAATGAAATGTTATAATTTGCATTTTTCAAAATATTTAGTAGTTTTAATATATATATATCTTTACAGATCACTAAATATGAAATGGCAGAGCTGTTAATGAGTTTTACAAATATGTATAAATTAGAAATTTGTAAAATTAGTGGTATCTTTTAAGAGATATTCTACTGACAGCAATAGTCTACCCACTTTTCTGAAAGGTGTGGGAAATGCAACTTTTTAAATTTAAGAATTAAAAGACAAATACTTTGAAGTTGTTCATTACTAAGAAATTACTATTTGCATTTTCTCCATCATCTGCTAGCTCAAATTAAAACTTTTAAGGAATGAAATGGTACAGGAAAAACTTTTCTTTGAAAACAAGATTCTCATATACCAGAGGCGATATCCATTCTTCTAGTTATTCCTGCTAACTAAAATGCTATGATTTGTTGTCAAACAAAATACCACCAACACATATTAAAGTATTGTTTACATCAATTACACTTTGTACTAAACTTTTAATCCAATTTACACTAAAACTTAGTTCTCTAATAAGTGCAGATAACTTTTCAAATAACTAGAATTAAAAATGCATAAATCGTTTTTAAGAACTTTACTGCTAAAATATATTTACCTTTTGCTCTATTTACTATTAATTTACCTTTGTTCAGCATTAATAAAGATGTTTTCCAAATCAACAGGATTACAGATAAATTTCCTGTTCACTTCTACCACTGTTTCACATTCTACAGGAAACCTTTTGTCACTGGCAATCTGTAATATTATGTTAAATAAAAAAAAAACTAAGTGAAATTAAATATAAATCAGCAGTCTTAAATCTAATACCAAAATGCTAAAGAAACCAAAATTAGATAGTAATTAATTGAATTTTTGATACAATTAGAAAATTTGTTGTTGGATAATGTAAAAAAAGTAGGAATGTTGCATTAATCAGAGACATAATTACAGATATTAATTCAGAATATTTAGAGGTTCAAGAATATCTAAATGTAGTTGCATCAAAAAGATTTATCTCTTTAAAACTAACACATCAGATAAAACACAGTCCTGATACTTGTCTCAATCATTTCCTTTGAAAAGACAATCAAAGCAGATAATGTAGAGTAGAAATATATTTCTCAAAGCTTCCCACATCAAGGCTATGCAAAGCATTCTTTAAAATGCAGAGGCCATGGCTTTATATGGCCTATCTGGCAGAGAGTGACCTTTCCAAGCTCCCAATGTTTCCTTTCTGACCAATGGAGCATTGGGGTTTAGCAGAGATAAATCTCAATGCTGGCATAGATGATTTAATGACTTCTTAGATTTATGGCTGAGATTGGTTAGTTGTTTTGAGTTTAATGGCGCAAAGTCAACTAAGACCATAATGCTCCAAATGTATGGAAAGAGATAAAAATCACGGAACCCACAACCAAAGTTAAAAGCCAAATAATAAAAGATAAAGAATAAAACCAACAGATAGAAAAAATAAAAAAAATAAACAGGTGTAAAGCAATAAATATAAAGATACAAAAGGTAAAATCAACCCAGGTTGTATAGTGTATAAAGACAAAGCCATAAAATTACAATCTGTTAAAATAGCCAGTAAAATGTAAAAAAGCAAAGACAGTAGGTAAAAAGGAGTCATCGTATAAAAGATGTACAAGTATAAGGGGCTTGGATGTAAAATTATGAAAGGTAAAATAAAATCAGTGTTCAAGATTAAAAGCTGGACAAGAGATTAAAATATACTTAACAGTTAAAATGGTGTCACAAAACTCACACTTAGGTTTGTCATCCGCCTGAAGAAGAAAGGAATGAGTGAGTGATAAATGAATGACCTAAGTGGAGCCGAGCAAGTACAACTTCCTCCTTGCAATTCCTGTGAAAACAAGACTGCCACAATTTGACAACTGGCTTGATCTCCAAAGGCTTGTTGCCAACCTGTTCAGGCCAAGATCTCTGCCACTATGCTGGAGCTCCATGGAAAAATGCTGCCAGAAGTCTAAGTATGGAACCGGCAGTGGAGAGTCGGAAAGGGGCATGGCTGATTGGGAAGCAGCATCTGCCAAGTCATTGCCTCTGATCCCAACAGAAGAAAATGTAGTGGTGGCTGCCAGATGATGGAGCTACTGGCAGATCTTAGAGAGAACAGGGTGAGGCAGATGCCTCACAAATATCAAAGCCTGTAGCAAGCTAAGCGAGTCAGTGTAGAGGGCACACCAACGATGACACTTAGCTATGTGGTCCAAGGCAATACTGATAGCATGCAACTCAGCAGTGAAGATGGAACATTGCTGTGGGATCTGGTCTGCAATGATCACATCACAGCAAACCATGGCCAATCCCACAGATGTACCAGATTTTGAGCCATCTATGAAGACAGGCAAGAAGTTCAGGTGCTCAGAATGATGACTGGTAAAGAGTTGTCGATACACACAGTCAGGTGTAAAGGCCTTCCCTTTCCTGCAAAGAGAAAAATCACAGAAAGGGGAAACAGCGAGCCACAGTGGAAGTGGCTTGGCTGTCAACTGTGAGATGCTATCGAGACTGGTGTTAATGTCTCTCAGGTAACCTTGGATATGCAAATCAAAAGGACGAATGGCAGTCGGTCGATTTGTGTAAAGCATTTCCCACTTTGGGCTGAAAATGCAGTCCCCAAGTGGGATGACCAGGCATGGGTCGCAATTTAGATGTATATTGTAGGGACAACTGCTGATGGCAAAGAAATAAAGAAGGTTTGTCGGTCTCAATGTAAAGACTCTGGACCAGTGAAGTGCAGAAGGCCCCCATGCAAATACAGAGGGCCTGATGGTGTAAAGAATCCAGCACCTTCACCACTAAATCCCTGGAGGAGTCATACATCTGGGATTCATAATCCACTTTCAACCGGAGAAGTGCACGGTAGAAATGGAGCAATGAACATCGGTCCGTCACCTAAAAGAGAGAGGAGAGGACCTTGAGGATGTTCAATGCCTATGTGCACTTGGACCTGAGATGTCGGATGTGGGAAAAAGGTCAATTACCAGTCGAAGATGAGACCAAGAAATTTCGTCTCTGCCACATATGGAATGATGTTCCAGGGAGTGACAGAAGTCTACCGGGTTTCACAACACTGTGATGGAAAGTTAGTACCCAGCTGGGTACTAATCATTTCTTTTACAAGGACATGAGTCTCCACACATGACAAACAAGCAGGTGAGCGTTCAGGACTCTGTGAAGGTACCCAAGCCAACAGAACCTTCACAGGATGGTCCCCTCACCAAGGACCACAGCTCACACCAAAGGGTTTATGGTTGAAAGATAAGATATATATGATAATGAAATTATTGCAGTATATAAATTCAGATCTTACAGAATGCCTTTATAAATTTTTATTCATATTAAATTTCTTGCATTTCTAGAAAAATAATCACAATATATATTATATTAATGAGAAAAATTCAAGAATTATCAGAATCGTTAAAGTTTTGCTTTGCTGCCATTCCTAACCTTGATGAGGATCACAATTTGAATAGTTCATGATACATTGAGCAATTTATATTCTATCATTCTATTAACAGTGATGCCACTATCATACTTTTATTTTCTTACAATAAAATATTGGGTAACATATATAATATTCATTAACAATAGATACAAAAAAAAACTGAATATTTTGGGAGAATAGAATTGTCACATTTAATACAATAATATAAAGAAGCTCACCTGATGAAACATTTCAACTGCTGGAGAAAAACTTCTAAGAGATAATGAAAATTTAAGAAGGGCAATCTTTGCTGGTGAGAGATACTGATTTGTGACATTTAGGATTACTTCATACTGATCTCTTGGTGATTCTGTACAAAAAAAAATATTAAAACTTAAAAACATGTATTAAAAAATATACAATTTAAAAAAAACATACTGGTATATTCCATACATTTGAAAAATAGAAACACTTGAAAACAATTTAATGATTAATAAGAGAATGATTGTGAAAATTTCAAATAGCTTTGCTGATTGGTGCATTTCTTTTAGCCGAGAGGTTAGCAACATTTCCTTCAGGCAACTCCTAATCTACTATTCACAGTTTAATATACACGTGTTTTATATTCTACAACTACAGTGTCTCAAATTTATGCAAATTCAATTTCTTACAATCTCTCTTGACTCCTGAAGTTTTCTCAGAATTGGGATGTGACATGAATTTCAAAATCATTTCTTTCTGTCATTTATTTCTATCAATTTATATACTTAAAATTATTACTTATGTTTTTATTACTTATGAATTATATTATGAACTTAGAATTATTACTTATGTTTTTTACTCATTGTATTGGGAAGTTAATGGAGAAAATTAGTATATTAAATATTATTTTTGAAATTTCACTTAAGCGAATGCTCACAACATTGAACCCTCACACAAAATGTGACCCTCCTGTACTTCAGAGCAACCATTTTTTTTTACAGAACAGTTTGATGTTACAGCAACAGTTTCTTTTTTTGCATATCTAATCATCTTTTGAAAATTCCAAATGTAAGTTTTCCCACACATGAAGAAGTGAATGCTTTGTCCTGGATCTGTGTTCTTCCTCACACTGAGTTTAGTTAGTTCATCCTTTATTTTTTATTTCAACTGCTTCCTTTTTCTTCCAAGAACTTGAAGCAACCTAAAATTATTGAGCATACATACCTAAAAATTAGGATGTAATATTTATAACAATGGTTAGGAATTATTTTAGGAACTTTTGGTGAGCAAAACTTACTTTTTTGTAAAAAATCAGGTCCTAGTTCTGCAGAATCATCTATAAATTTCCAAAACAATTCTGAACTTTCTTCTGCTAAAAATTCACTGAAAGATTAAATATGTTTATTAAAATTGTGAAGAGTTTAAGATATTCCATTTATAACAGAATGCAAATAATTATAAGGCAATTCTTTTATACAAAAACATACAATAATCAGAAACACACAGCATGTATGTGGTGCAATCCAAAAGTTCCCAGACTTACTGCATGCAGCACCATCTAGGCATAATTCCGACTTCTGCCAAGGTACCGCAAGCCTTCTCCTTTGTCAAACAGTCTGGAAAGTTTCATTTTGACAGTTGGAACCAAGTCTGCTTTACAAGCTTTTTAGTGTGTTTGTGCAGCTTTACAATCATTTTTAACAGAAAAATGGAAGGCATGAAAGAACAGCACATTTGTATCAAGTCTTGTTTTAAACTCAATAAAACTGCTTCAGACTTGCAAAATGCGTAAACAAGCATTCATTGATGACGACGTGGTCCAAACTCAAGACTTTTAAGTGTTTCTCATGTTTTAAATGTGGCCAAATATCAGTGCAATATTTCAAAAGTTCTGATTGACCCTCAACAAGCCGAACAGGTAAGAATATGGAGAAAGTGCTTCAGGCCATCCAACAGGGCCGTTAATAAAAACTGATAATGAAAGCTGCATTTCTGGGTATGACCCAGTAAAAAAGCAGCAATCATCCCAATGGAAGAGTCCTCCTCCACTGTGACCAAAAAAAGTGAGGCAGGTAAAGAGCATGCTGATTTGTTATCTTTGATGTGGAGGGAATTTTGAACAAGAAGTTTGTTCCTACATGCCAGACAGTGAATCACTGCTACTACATCAAAGTCTGAAAGCATTTGAGCGACAGAATGAGGCTATAATGTCCAGGAAAATGGTATGCACAGGACTAGGTGATGCATTACGGCAACACACTGGCCTACACCACTCTATATGCTCAGCAGTTTTTGGCTAAAAATAACATCAGTGGTCCCCCACATCCTACTCACCAGACCTCACCCCCATGCAATTTTTTCCTATTCCCCAAAATGAAGTTCCACCTTAAGGGTTGATGATTTCACTATGTCAAAATTATTCAGGCAGAATCAAAGGTGCTGAACATCTTGAAACAGGGGTTCATTATTTAGTAATAAAGTATCACAGAAAAATGTCCTGTAGACAACTTGAAATAATCAGCTGAAAAAAATTTGATTTTGCCTTGAGTGTTTCTTATCTGTAGAACATTTTCCTGTGATACTTTATAACTGAATTATTTATATAGCACTATAAGCATCAGTGACAAAATATTACTTCCATCATAAAAGGCAGCTTGGTTGCCCAATTCCTGATATAGATGGTGCCAGTGGCAAATCAACAAAATATGAGGAATGCTTATGTCACATTGCTGAAGAAAATGGTTAGTCACTGATGGTGTATTGGTTATCATACCTGACATGTTTCTGGAAAACGTGGGTTCAAATCCTACTCAGGGGGAAAATAATTTTTTTTCAACTAATTATTTTAAGTGTTTCTGTCTACAGAACATTTTCCTGTAAACTTCATTAATGAATTATTTATATAATTCTGTGAGTGACAAAATATTACTTCCATCACATGAGGCAGCTTGGTTGCCCGATTCCCAACATAGATGGTGCCAGTGGTGAATCAATAAAATATGCAGGAATGCTTACATATCACATTGCTGAAGAAAACGGATTGGAATGTTTTACTTCTGAGCAGCACTTTTTGCACACAATGGGTTAAATAGTCAGGCCACAAGGACCCTGAGGTCCCAGAGAAGGTTGGAGGAGACCTACTGGAACAGCTGTTAGGAGACAGATGGTAGCCTCCCATTAAGGCCATCCAGCGTGTTCTTTAACCCTTCCATTTTTCCCCCCTGTTTTACACTCTTTTCTGCCATAAACCCATTTCAATATTCCAAGAATTATTTTTAACATTTATATCATTTATCCAAGTATTCTAGGGCATCTTTCCCACTTTTAAAATTGAAACTATAACACAAGCCTTCTTAGAAAGATTAAAAAGCCAAGAGAGTTACTGTGAAGCTCCCTGCAGTGTAAAGTACATCATGGCAAACCAGATGCAGTTGAGTGCAATGACTTAGTTATTGCTCACATGTGCAATAAAGTAGCTCTATAGTGTATGTTTACAGAAAGAGTTCTCAGATATAGGATAATGTGACCATGCATCTAGTCAGTATTTATACTTTTATAATTAAACATTGTTTCTGTAGATTTATTTCCTTTCTGCATATTACTGATTTTTTCATCAGTTGATCTATCAGTCTTTTGGAGTTAGGCTACATTGGATGGCCAGCTTACAAGTTGTTGAACATATCATTTCTTCATTTTCTTGTAAACAAATTATATCTTGTATCATTTCCTGAAAATGAATGAGGTATTAGATATGGAAACAAAAAGGACTTCCCTGACATGGAAATCAGTCCTCCTGTGGGAGGGCAATTTCGGTAAAGTTTTTTACCCCTCCCCCGCTAATATATATTTGTTGTGACACTCTGATGATACAATTATTTTTTTGCTTTGGTGGACTGACTTTTTGGCACTTAGCAAAATATCAGCAAAATTTAACAACCAAAGAAAAAATTTGTAATGTTTAGTAAAAAAAAAAGGCAGCCAAGAAAATGCAAATATTATATTATTCACAAAGAAATTTACTTTTGATGAATTGTAGACAACAACTTCAAGTAGTTCTGGTCATCACTATATCTCCAAAAGGTATGTAGAATCTGCAATCCCTTTTAGATTTGGTGAGTAACAGAAACAACATACAAATACATTTCAAACAGAATCATATTTAATAACAGTAAATTTAAATTGAAAAGAATAAGAAATTTGCATTTCAGTTTGTTATTTTTCTCTTATAAAGTTAAATTTTAAAAAGAGTAATGGTTTTATGTTCATTCCAAGTTTTTGACTTTACCCCACATTTTAAGATATTTATTCATTTTCATGAAAAACTGCAATGTTAGATGTATATGTGACTTTTTGAAATAAGAAATAATCACTGGACATTTATCATAAAGTTAGAACAAATCAAGTAGTTACAATTTAGCGCAAAATTTATTTCATTCAGAAACCAAATATAAAAATTTAACATACCTTGCTTCTAAGTGCAGTGGTGTATCCAGCCATTTAGAATTTAATATAACAGATACTGATTTATGACGTTGTGAGCATGATAGAAGTGGATGAAGTAGAACAATTATGATAAGACATCCCCATCTTGAATTTCTTTCACAAGCCATATGCTGAAATACACAAGCAGAAATAAATCTTTCATAAAATGCTTCGAAAATAACTATTAATCTGACATATACAGCACTGAAATTTACAATTAAAAAACATTATACTTTTATTGCCTAATTTATAATGTCCAAACTACTATTTGTATTAAACTACAAAATATAGATGTCCTAGTTGTTGGTATATCAGATGCATAACTTGAAGTTTACAGATTTTCACATTATATCTAGCCATAAATTAAATTTTTTTCCAGTTTATTCATACTTTACCCTTGTTGCAAAAGAAAAAGAGCAATTTCAAAGAGGCCTCTATGCATCCAATAGCATGTTCCACTTTAGTGTAACATTCAAGAAACTATTTCCTGATGCATGGCATAGTAAATGGTTGAAAACAGGTATGGGTGGTGAAGGCCATGAGACAGAGAAAGGAAAGTTAATTAAAACATAAAATCATAAAACAAGCAAAAGTTATGATAACATAGAAAATGAGGAAAATAAAAACATAAGATTATATTCCTTGCACACACTAAAAATATCAAAATTGTACATAAAATCTTTAAATTCTGAATCATTTGTGCAGCACCATTCTTATCACATAACTTATTGCAATTATTTGAACTTCTGAAACTGAATCATTATGAATAACTCTATATAACGGTATCAATATTTTCATACTAAATCCCCAGGAGTAGATGAAATTACTACGGAAATGCTTAGAGCTGGAAATGTTTCAGTTACCACTTGGATGACTGAAATTTGAATATCTTTTATGATAAAGGTATGGTTCCCAAGGATTTTACCAGAGCTATTATTATCCCTATTTTCAAAAAAGGTGATCACAGTTCTTGTGATAATCACAGGGGTATCAGCAAACTTTCTGTTCCAGGTAAAGTTCTTTGCATGATTATGCTTAATAGAATTAGGAATCTAGTTGACAGGCAATTGCATGATGAGCAATGTGGATTCAGAAGTGGTAGGGGATGTGTGGATCAGATATTTTCACTCAGGCAGATTCTTGAGAAATGTTTAGTTTCAGAAACCTTTGGTTGCTAGCTTTATTGATTTCAAAAAGGCTTTCGACTCTGTTGATCGTCATAATTTGTGGTTGATTCTGAGATTGTATGGCACACCAGACAAATTAGTTAACATAATGAAAGCTATCTATAATAACAGTGAGTCATGTGTGAGAGTTAGTAAGGCTTGTAGCAATTGGTTTAGCATTACTTCTGATGTTCGACAAGGGTGCATTTTGTCTCCTTTTCTCTTTAGCTTGGTTATTGATTATGTTATGCGAAATTCACTTCAAGGGAAAGATTTTGGCCTTAAATAGGCTGGAGATACGAAAATTTCTTATTTAGATTATGCTGATGATTTAGCCCTTTTGGAAAATGATGTTGATGAGATGAACTCTTTCATTCGAGCTGTTGATGAGACTGGTAGTAGAGTAGGTTTGGTTATAAACCGAGAGAAAACTAAAGTGAAAATTGGTCAGGCAGGCTGTGATTCAGTTAATCTGAATAGCTGCAGTTTCGAACAGGTGTCACAGCTTAATTATCTTGGGAGCTATGTAACAGATATTGGTGATGTGCGGCAAGAGATTAACAGAAGAATAGGGATTGCTGCTGGGACTTTTAAGAATCTATGGAGAGTGTGGAGAAATAGGCGTATACACCTAAAGACTAAAATTAGACTGTATAATAGTTTGGTTCTTTCTAGGGTTAGTTATGGTAACAAAACTTGGACGCTTTGTAAACAAGATAACAGGAAACTAGATGCTTTTGATTCTAGATGCTTACGCAATATCTTGAGCATTAGGTGGTTCAGCTTTGTAACTAATGATGAGGTTAGGCAAAGGAGTTGGCAATCTCCTTTAAACAGCATATTGTGCAGAGAGAGACTCCGTTGGTTTGGCAATGTTGTCCATGTGAATAATTATAGATTGGTGAATAAGGTTATGAACAGTGTGCCTAAAGACCTCAGAAAGAGGGGGAAACCTAGGATGCGGTGCGCAGACAATATCAAACAGGACCTTGTTAGAATTGGTATGCAGTGGCCAGATGCAGCAGATGTAGCTCAGTACAGATATGCTTGGAGAACTAAATTGCACAATGTGATTGGACCTCCGTAGCCCATGGCTGCTTGAGGACGATGATGAAACTGACAAAGATTTCAGAACATTTTAAAAAATTTTAAATTTCTTAAATTCCAGCCTGATATTTTTATTTTGAGATTTATATTATTTTATATATTTTATTATTGTGAAAAGCAATTTGGACTACACTGCAATGAGAATTATTCACATGCCTATGAACAGTTCAGTGCTGAACAATTTTTCAGCACTAGCAATGCTGATTAAACAGAGAATAGGCTTCACTGAAAAAAATATGTTAGCATGTTCAGAATTGAAACGTAACTCTTAAAATTTGCTTTCACTTATTTATGCTTAATATATGATACTGATTCTCTTAAACCATTTTGTGCCTTGTTGCAGTTCAGTGTACTAATTATTTATTGGCAGATGACTGAAGCATGCAAGTTGGCTGTTAAAAGTTTTGAAGATTAGAAAGCGGGTTAATAAAATTTTTGAAGATATATAAAACAGTAACAGAAATTAGTTTCTCAGATAGCAGAGAAAGATATATTAATCAACAAACCATAAGAAATTTGCATTATTATATTTTGACATTGTTATAATTATATATATTCAATAAAAAATGAAATATATCAAATTTAATTTTTTACATCTTTTTTTTAATAGAGAGAGTTGGTTTTTAAACATTTGGCAGCACACCCCTGGGACAGATCAAAATCCAAAAACCTTTTGGATGGGCAACTCTAATGAGTTATAAATTTAAGAGTTTGCAGTAAGCACTCAAATATCTTAATTATAAAAATAAAGTAAATAAATACCCCCTCAAGCAGCTGCTTGCCACAGAGGTCTGACAGGAGCCAGTCAGTTTTCAAAAGTTTTGGAAAAAATGATTATGCACTGATCCCTAACATATATCGTAATGCTTATGGTAGTAAAAAGTTAGAGACAAAACTCATTTTACATTGCATTAGTCCACAGAACTTACCTATGAAACTAATTTTACACCAATATATTAATAAAGTACCACTTATTTCCTGCAAGATTTTACAAAACCATACGCTAGCATTAAATTTTTGTTCTTTACTTTATGGTGGTAATTCTATATATTTCAATTTTATAAAATATATTCTATATCAGTGGTTTTCGGCATAGGAACAATACTTCATATTTACTACGCCGAAATAAGAAATACCATACACAAATCAAACCATGCCACGGCACCGACAAGGAAACTACCTAAACGCAATATTAGAAACTGCTTTGAGGTTAACCTTGGTCAAAAATGCAGCGGCGGCCCACAGTAAAAGGGGCCTAGTGGTTAGGCTGTTTGAGATGCTTCTGCTGACGTTGTGCCTCCCGCACAAATCAATTTCTGAAAAGCATTATATGCTCCTCATCAATAAAAATTGCCCCACCCAGACGGTATGTCACGCGTACGATACAAGGCGACGTACTAAAAGATAGTAATGTAGGCAACAAATTAACAGTTAAATGGATAAACATACCACCGGTTGAGAAATACTATTTCAATCTACAGGGTGATTCAGAATTCATCATCAATATTTAGTGGGGAGGAAGGGAATAAGAAAAGAAAGAGATTTCACATAGGAAAGTATGGGGGCAGACGAACGCATGGTGGTGTAGAGGGCGCTGTGTGTACACACCTCTCATACAGAAGCACAGCTGTTTGACGCGTGCAGTCAGTTGTCATTCGACAAGGTGAATTTGCAGAAGTAACATGAACCGGTATACGTGGAATGAATGTGCAGATATGCATGTAACTTACGGTGTGGCAGGAGAAAGATGTCTTCGAGCCAGGCAATTGTATGCAGCGCGCTTCCCAAACCGCCGTGTGCCACAGCATCAAATGTTTTCACGTATTCATCGCCAACTGCGTTCTAGCACATGGTCGGCAGTTCGAGCACCTCTTGTAAGTCTGTACAACCAATGCAAAGAAATGTTACATGTAAGATAATAAATGTTTTTTCCTTACCACTTCCTTCTTATGTGTTCTTTCCATCATTGAACTGGGTCATTTTGCCCTACTACATGGCATATGCGCCCATGCTTTCCTATGTGAAATCTCCTTCGTTTCTTATTACCTACCTCCCCACCAAATATTGATGATGAATTCTGAATCACCCTGTATAACCTGTGAATGTAGATTACAATATATACTCTTGAAATATAAAGGGAATTTGCAGAAAAAGGTTGTAAAACAAATATCGCCCAAGATATTTGCCAGAAAGTTGGTGAGGAAGTGCTTGCAAACGTGCTAAATAAATATTAAAGGTGTAATAAACGTTTAATCATCTATCTTCAAACGTTTTACAATGTTAGCAAAATGATCACAGTTGGGCACAGATTAGTTACCATATGTAGTGAAAAATATTAGATAATATAAGGGAAATAGTAGTGCACCGGAAACAATACCGTGAACTCAATCTTCTTCCCAGAGATCGCTATTTTGGTGGCAGGAACTTATTCAAAAATTATTGAATTGCGTTTAAGATCTCCTATGCAACATTGATTTGAAATATTCTAAAAGAAATATTGTTTAAAATTTTCAATTTTTTTTTTCATGATGTCACAAAAGTTATAGAATGCTAAACCATTGTGTTACAGCGCCACCAGTCGGAAACCAAAGCTAACTTGTTTGGTGCCCACTCTTTACGTAGCCGCCCGCACCCATCGCCATCTGGTGGAAGCCAAAGGAAACAATTTTGATCCCGGAGTTTAAGTGGTTGCTTTACTTCCACCAACGGATATAATTAATAAATAAAATAAAAAATAAATACCCCCTCAAACAGCTGCTTGCCACAGAGGTCTGACAGGAGCCTGTCAGTTTATATGCCATAGCAGAAGGTCTGAGAGGATGGCAGGACCTCAGCAGATAAACGATACATACATCCATGCCTTACCCGGGGCTCGAACCCAGGTTCCTTAGATCAGTAGCCAAGCGTGTAACCACTCGGACATGGGACATAATGTAAGATATATTAAAATTATTACCAGGTTTATTTGATTTTTATAAAGCGACCATGTAAAGGGTGGGCAGTAATTCAGGCAGCCGCTATTGCTGAGCATTGGCTTTATACATGCGTTGGTAATTTAATTTTCACTAAAAACAATACCAACTACATAATTATTCTCGGAATTATCTAGAAGTAAAGCTGCCTTTCAAAAATATTTAATATACGTTTTTTCTTATTTTAATTCTTAAAAAAACTTTAAAAAAAAAAACTCTGAAACAGCTGCTTGCCAGAGGTCAGACACATGCCAGTCAGTTCAATACGTCATAGCGATAATTTCATGTAATAATCAATATCTGACAGTTCAATTAAAAGTAAAATCTAATTTTCCAAAGAAAGCGAAATTTTGAAGTATTTTTGTATCAGGAATCTTTTTTTTCTCTTCACATTTAACTACTTTTTAAGCCGTTTTTCACACGATCACAATCTTGCAGATATAGAATGATACCTAGTATTTTAATCTCTTTTAGTTTTATTTTGAAGAAAATTTTTAAACGATTTTAATCAACGAAACTGCTTTAGGGTTTCCAGCACACGTTTGGTAACTTATTTTCCTAATCTGTCACTATATATAATAAAGTAAAAAAGTAAAATACCCCCTCAAGCAGCAGCTTGCCACAGATGTCTTACTGGAGTCTGTCAGTTTACATGCCAGAGGGTCTGTGAGGATGGCAGGACCTCAGCAGAAAACAACACATACATTCATGCCTTACCTGGGGCTCGAACCCAGGCCCCTTAGATCAGTAGCCAAGGGTGCTAACCACTCGGCCATGGGACATGCTAATGAAAAAAACATTGTTTATTCATTGGCGGACTGGTCTAAAAATATTGATTGCCAGGAGACAATATATTGTTATATGTTAATATTGTCTAATGTTTAAGGGGATACACTTCATCAGGGGCCCATAGGGCAAGCTGACACCCTGGCCAGTCTGCCACTGTTTATTCCTTCTTTTGATTTTGCAGAGCGCTCTTAGATATCAACCTCAAAAGTATAACTTAAAGAGAATTTCGCTGAGATTCGCCTATCAGTTACCTAACAGAACACATAATTGCAATTAATAGATGTCATAGACCCAGCTTGCCATTGGTGTAACTATTTGGGCACAAGAACTTTACCTCTGTCTTTAACCCCCCCCCCCACCACCACCACCACCAAAAAAAAAAAAAAATCCTATTATACGAAATCTCAAAACTTGTCTACTTGCTTTATGATCCAAAACAGTTGTATTTGTATAAATTTGTTTTATGCTCATTTTTATGTCCGACACTAAAAATAGATTTAAAAAAAAAACTAAAATTTTGTTCTGTATAGAATATTATTTATCCTTTCCTGTTCAGTGGAATATTTCAGCATTTGAGAAACCCTGCTGCAGTCTTGTTCTCAAGATCACATCTTATTCTTTAACACACACCCTTCCTCCCGAAAATAAATAAATTCTCTGAGCCTCTCGGAAACTGAACCTACCCCCCACCCCACCCCCAAAAATGGAAATAACAGTAATTCTTGTATCCTTCCTCCCTACCGAAACTAATATGTTAGGTATGTTTAGGGATATCTAATGTTTTAATATCTCCAATTTTTTCTTATTACAAAAATAACTGATTTTTTTTTAAGCAAAAAAAAAAATGACAAATATTGATATCACCTCATTTTTTCGACACTTAGGTCAACGCTTTAGTTTTTAGTGAATCTAGGGAAGTTGGCAAAACTGGAAACCACTAGTTAAAGAGGTGAGTTGTAAAAATTGGGATTGATTTTGTGAAATTAAGGACAGTTGGAAAAACCGAGAACTCTTCGCAAAATCTAGGGGAGTTGACAAAATTCGAAGTCACTTGGTAAAACACAGGGGAGTTATGAAAATTGTGCCTTCTTGCGCAATTAAGGAGAGTTGATACAATTCGAAGCGAGTTGGAAAATTCAGGAAAGATGTAAATATTGCGATTTTTTCTGTAAAATTACGGCAAGTTGGCAAAATCTAGGAGTTGGTGAATTCGAATCCACTTGGTAAAATACGGGCGAGTTGTGAAAATTGGGATTGTTTTTGTGAAATTAAGGAGTTGACAAAATCGAGAAAACTAGACAAAATTTTTGGAAGTTTGAAAATTTTGAAGTGACTTGCCAAATTCAGATGTAAAAATTAGGATTGTTTTGCGAAATTAAGAAGAGGTGGTAAAATCGAGGCAACTTGGTAAAACCTAGGGAAGTTGGCAAAACTGAAAACCTCTTGGTAAAGTACAAGGGAGTTGTAAAAATTGGGATTGGTTTTGTGAAAATTAAGGAGTTGGCGAAATCGAGGGGAGTTGGGAAAATTCACACCGACTTGATACAATTCAGACGAGATGTAAATATTGGGATTTCTGTGAAAACATGGCTAGTTAGGAAAATTGAAAGTCAAATGGAAAAATGCAGGAGAGTTGCAAAAATGTGAAGCAGGACCATACATGGTCCTGCTTCACAGCGAAGGTATCCCGACTTGATACAAATTGGCAGGCAGGGGTGGCTCAGTCGGTAGAGTGCCAGGCTTGTAATCTGAAGTTCTCAGGTTCGAGTCCCAGATGGGTAAGTGCTAAGATTTATCTCTGCAAAACTCCCAGCTTTGCCCAGTCAGTAGGGGACAACGATGGGCTTGAAAAGGCACCATCCCATCAGATGGGATGTTAAACAGTGGCATTTGCAGGAGAGCCATACCATATGCACTTTAAAGAACATCTGGATGGCCTTCAAGGGAGGCTAACATCTGTTCCAGTGTATCCCCTCCACCAACCTTCTCCGAGTCTTGTGGGTCCTCGGCAACTTTGAAAAGTCCCACTCAGAGATCACATTCCATGAGGAATTCAATGATTGTAACCAATCTCTATAACGTTAAGCAGTTTCAAGTGTTTTGACAAGCGAACCACAAGCAAGTTGCCAGATTGCAATGTTTGAGGGATTTTGGTGAACCCACAAGATCTTCCAAACCTCTATGAAAAATGGGGGCATGTCCCAAATTACCTGATCACCTGTGGAATGGATCAGGAATTTTGGGATTGAATGCAATAACTATGGCATAGATGACGAAGACAATTAAGACGGGAGCTCACAGTGAGCCAAGCCATCACTGACAAAAGGGAAAAATAGGGCTGTGAGGAACTGAATAGACTTCACAACATAAAGGTAACCAAAGAATAAAAATGTATGGGAGAAACTCAAACTTGTACCCACAAGTGGGCAAGGCTACTGCATGGTTAGCCTAGCAGATCCAACCTACCAATGAATCGAACGATTGGGGGGGGGGATTAACAAATTTGTTGTAATAACAAACTCATATCAGTATACCACAAACCGACGTTTATAAACTTAATACCCTACAATACATCCCATCCATGACAATATGTCTCCAAATTTAAAGAGTATTTTACAGAGCTTTCAAATTATGTAAACCAATTATCATCTATAAAAGATCAAAATAGTACTCTCGGGAATAAATGCAGGTTATCCTTTCAGTTGCATGCAAAAATGCCATTTTATTACTGTTAAGGGCTCGATCAAGCTGGGGCGAAGCCATGAGCGCTATTGTGGCAGATCTCTTCGTCTAGCGATATCATTGGAGCCACTTCCGTTGGGAGTAGGGGTGAGAAATGTATCCAAGGACTGCCGTGGTCAAAAAGTTTCGGCTGTGCGCAGATGTGGACATACCCCATTGGCTGACGGACCATAGCATGCCCAGTGGACATCACGTGACTGCACTTGGTGGGAGAGTTTCAACAGAGTTGCGTTTTGGACTCAAGTAGGGAACGGTCATGAAGACGTTGCCCTATTAGCATTTTTTCCATTGTGATGGTGTTGAAAACACCAGAAGGCTTGGTTAGACTTGCAAGTAGGATTTGGAATCCTGCCATCTTATTTGCCAGGTGGCAGTCGCTGTACTTTGTGATTATATTTGCCTTTGCGCTGTATTGCTTCTAAAGCGGAAATAAATGTAGATATATAAATAATATACATACGAGTCCAGTTATTGAAGTGAACGAGTAGTGCAATCCTGACATAATTATTAGAGAATGTGCACAGAGGTAAAAGCTCACACACACACGGGGAGAAGGAAGAACGAACTGTTACAACTACTCACAGAAGTAATCATCAGACCACCAATAGAACTACTGAAAACATCTTCAAATATCCTCATTCTATAATGTATCTATGTGCTCTAAACACTATTAAAAACATCACAAGAGTCTACAACGTACTGATTAAATCTTCCATCATTGTCAAGATCAATTTTAAAAAGACAGAGAGCTACATTCCACAAGGTGTCCACCACTTGGATATACAGGCTTAACCTCAAGAAGCTTACATGAAACAAATAACACAAATACAATATCAAACATTATCATCAATAGTAATGCAACTCCCTTCTTTGAAGAACTTAAAATTATCGCAATTCCTGATTCACAATTCAAACTTTTTTACATTATCAATAAGCAATACTACAGTGATGACTTACCAACTTTACAGCCAAGCTAATTTTCTCGCAAGTGGATGAAATTTTCTCGTCGAGTGGATGAACTGCAATAGATATATGCAGTTCATCCTCTCAATACTGATACATCAAATGCAAGCATTCAAATGATATATCATGTTATCATAGCTATTTCAATGTTTTCAAATAAACCTTCTCATTAACAGATTTTGATGTAGTACTAGTGTGATTTATTCTGTACTACTTTTCATTTTTACGATGCGATTCTACTCAATCTTGTCCTTCAATGTGTACGATACAACCATACCCTTAACTTTTAGGCAATTCCCGACACTATTAAGCTTGTTCATCAAGGATGTGCTTTTTACCATTCCACTATTCAGAACTGTTAGTGCATCTCTAAATGATATTAAATTGAACTTTTGCCAAATATATAATCTTCACATCTTCATTTTTATAATCGCACTCTTGCATACAAGAAAATTTACATTGTGTAAAAATTTATCTGTTTAAATGTTTTAACTATTTACATCTCTATTGTATGCACACTGAGACCTTCAACTCTCAGGAGAAGTCTCACATAAGCACAACATAGGCACTTTTGTTTCAACTTACTGGTTTAAGAGTCCACCTCCCCAAATTTATCTTATTTTTGCACACAAAAACCAGGATTAAGCTTATTATAGTCAACTAACTGCTGGTGTCCTAATGAGGCCAAAAGTTTCTATCTCTGCTGAATGGCTGCAAGAAAATTTTTGCATCCTAGAATTATGTATTAACACGAAATTGAAGTGTTTCCACTGACTACTTTTAAAAAATCACATAGAAATAGTCATCAAACATAAATGTGAAAATATATAATCAAACTCTACAAAGTTGATCAAGTAGTTTGTAAACTAAATTTCACTGATAATGCATATTAAAATATTTATTTCCTCATGTTTTTTTTTATATAGAATATACTGTTTAAAAATTATTAGCAAGGATTTTAACTTGGGTCTTTTTGTTCTGCAACATGTTAATCACTCAAATCAGTGGAGTCCAACTAATCTAGTATGAAAAATAATATAAAAAAACAGATGTACAATATACTGGTGCTTTAATGACTGATTTACAAAATGAATGCTTCATAGAGGCATTGTATTAAAAGATAAAACAATGAGCATAATGAATGCTATGCTTTAACATATGAAGGTATGTCTCAAACAACACAAGTCAATGTTCTGGCTCTGCGTCATCAAACTGTCCAACATCCATTGGTTCTTCTTGTTCCCCATTCCGGAATGCTGCATAAATATACATGAATTGGAATAAGTGTGGATGTGCATAACAAAACTTATTATTCTTATATACTGTAAAACAGGAGTGTAGCATTTAAAAATGGGTTAAAAAAAATAAACTATGACAGAAAACACATATATCAGGTTTTGTTGTTGCTGTTCATCATTAAGAAATATGCAACCCAAATGGTCCACAGCAGGACTGCAAGTTCCTTTTATAAACAGATATTAACTAGTATCAGAAATGCAAAGGATTGGTTGTTAAGGCTCTGGATGGAACTATTTTCCACACAAATGGCCTAAATGGTCAGATCACAAGAATCCTGTGGACTGAGAGAATGATGGAAAAAGGTATACACTGGATAGCTGTTAGGAAACAGAATATTCCTGTCAAAGCCATCCAGTGTGTTCTTTAACATACATAAGGGTTGGCTCCTCCTATATATGGTGCAATAGCTTAACATCCCATGTAATGGAGAGTGGCCTTTCCAAGTCCATTAATGCCCTCACTGACAGGATAAATACAGGACTATGCAGGGAAAATTCTCAAGGCACAGTTAGGACTTGAACATTGGAAGTGCAATTTACGAACATGGTGCACCAACTGAAACATTTTTTGTGGGTTGGGGATTGTTTATCTTTCTCAAAATGTTACACCTAAACACAGCTGAAATCAGTTTTAAAGTATCTAGTATATACAGTACAGAATTTGTGGAATAACTATTGCTATTCATTTTGATTTTTTGTATGAATTTGATTTAAATTTAATAAAACGCTATACAGATTGTCAAACACCAATAGGAAAAATAATTTGCAACCACTACTATGGAAGAAATGTCAAATTCCCAGCTTGCCTAAAAAGAAAAGGGCATTTAAGAAAGAACAACTGTGAATTTTTATTTTAGGTTATTAAACGGGAGAGTGGTTTGAAAATCACATAACACTGATTATTTTCTTTTGTTTTGCTGCACTTGCTTTATAGACTTCTAGAAAATGTAAAATTATTAACTGTTCTATTGCAAATCATTTTCATCAGTAAAACTCAAATTGAACCCAGAGAGGCTTACTTTCAGCATTTCATTATTAACTATATGAAGATTAATGCTGATATTTTAGCAGCACCCAGCAATTTATACAGTAAACTCTCGGTTATCTGGTACTCAAGCATCTGGATATCTCATGCAATTGGCAGATTTTAAACTGATCGTTTGAATTTGATACAAATTTTAACACACGTGACAGTTCTAGATGCAACTGGCATGGTGTCATCTTTTACACATTGTTACATTCACACTTTGCAAGCTATTTCCATTACAGCCATTAAAGCAACAGATAGTTAAATTTGTGATCGTGTTGTTCTGTTTAACGGAAATCTTCCACCCCTCAATTTGTAATGCTGTCAAAGAATACTACTCAAGGACTAAAGCAAAAAACATGTTGTTTAGGCTTTGAAACAAAAAGCTACGAAATGGTGATAATCTCAATGAGCTTATACAGGAATTCAATGTTTGTTCATGAATGATCTATGACATTAAAGAGCAAAGTGGAAAGCTTCAAGAGTTCTTTGTGAAATCAGAGTGATAAAATCATAGAATGACATCATACACTTCATACCTTTAAGCTAAAATTACAACTTTTTCCATGATGGATTTCAGTGAAGCAGTTAACAAAGTTTTCATTCAGTGCCTTGATTCAGATAGTGTGAAATTTTGTATTAAAAAAAATTACATTTCAGATATTTACATTCATAATTAAGGGCATTACACTTCATTTTTATTATCATTGTTTTTAACTGCATTTTTATTTCAACTACGGCTTGAATACAAGATTTTATCTCCTGTATTTGGTTTCTATAAATTTATTTCTAATGCAACCAGCAACCCCCATTCCCCATAAATGCCAGATAACCAGAAATTTACTGTATAGCTATTTAAATTTAAGTGAACAATTTCGTAATTATACAACAGTTTTCAAATCATTCTCTTTGTTTTAATTTAATGTACAATGGTCCAGTACTTCTTGCATTTCTGAGAGTCAAAGTCCACTTATTTTGAACTAATTCTATTTAAAAATGATTTTTAGTGGTTTGTTATTTAATTATTGATGATAATTGTAATTTTCACACTTTTTTAAATTCCAAATTAGAAACATTTTCACCATTCCTATGTTTAAAATATTTATGAACTTCACTTTTATTACAAATTATTTTTCATTGCATTAACATTTGTTTTAAATATCAGTTTACACCAGGTTTTATCCTTTACACATACCTACTGCTTCAGTAGGACCATCACCTTGTCCTTGATGACCTTCAGCAGCACTCACATCATATTCACCATCATCTTCTTCAGCATCATCATAGCAGCCTTCTTCATCTGAAAAAGAGAAAATGCGAATATTATGATTTGCAAAAAGATGCTTTTACAGATTACTTTTTTTTAACTGCTAATGGATATGCTGATTTGTTCAGAGCTGCCAACCTTGCATAATGAAAATTACGATTTGGGAGAGTGAAAAATTGCAGGAAATCAGAGCAATGCAGTTCTGCAGTTTATGGTGTTAAAGGCACCATTTTTTAATGCAATAATGCGTTGCATCAGACGGAATGCTCAACTTTCAAACCGCTAGTGGTGACTAAAATTTTTTATTTTTCCAGAATTATGCCAAGTTTCTTATTATTACTTCTGTAAAAAAACCTGCTAAATTGCAAATTAAACTAATCACAAAAGCATTTCAATATCATATTAGGAAGAATATTCAGCAAAACTGCTGATTCAGCGAATGGCCACCATCTTCATTTTTTGAAACCCGACAGTCCTTAGATGAGCATTGTGCTAAATATTCAACTTCTTGGAAAGTTCTACAAATAACCTAAACAATCATATTGCTAGCAGTAAAGAGGTCATACAACGAGAATATGCTGAGCAAAGAATATAATGATAAGCGTTTTATTCCTAAGCATAAAATTTTGTTCCCTTTAGAAGAAATAGTATCTAGACATATTTTTCTAACTGTTCATATCGTTATATGAAGAATGTCAGTCAGTACCATCCGAGGCTACTTGTTTCAACAGTCTATTATCACTAGCCAATGAATGTTCATTCTGCAATTTAAAAAAAACTTTCAAAAATTAATAATTTTATCGGAAATGGCTATTCAAAAGAGTGCATACTGCTAAACAACAAATTACCGTTCCACAATTTAAGAAAACCCCAGTACAAAATTATCAGAGATAACCATTTTAACTAAACACATCTCCAAACAACCACTATGCTCTTTTTACTGATCAAAGCCTAAAAACAAAATTGTAAACAATTCACCGCAAATCAGCAGTAATAAAAGAAAATCAGAACTAATTAATCCCATCAAAGACAACAAGCCTGAAACACATGAATTATCCTAAATAATGAACTGCCAATCACAGTATATATATAAAAGAAACCCAGAACTAAATAATCCCATCAAAGAAAACAAGTCTAAAAAACACAATTGTAAAGAATGCACAGCCATTCACATTATTAAAAAATACCCAGAACAAGATAATCTCATTGGAGACAACTATTTTAAAAAGAGTTTTTTAACATGCTATTTTAAATGGAGAATTTAAAACATTGCTTCAGGTGGTTAGTTAAATAGCATAAATCAGTTAAAGGTTAATTAAATAGCATAAATCATCTGCAACTTTCAGTACATACCGGAGGTAAAATTTATACCTTTATAAAGGGTGTTTCAAAAAGGATGCAAACCTCTATTGTATTTTTCTATTTAAACTTGACAAAAGACACAAATTTCAAATTTCAACAGATGTTGAAAGTGATTTCTTGCAACCTGAATGCAGGTTCATACACATTTCATGACATTTGCAGCCACCTTTCGAAATGTTTGTTTTCTTATGTTTAAAATCTCTCTTTCAGTGTTAGCCTTCAAGTGTATGAGGATTGTCTTGAAACACTACACATTTGCAACATTCCCAAATGAAAAAATCTGGAGGAGTAAGATCTGGGGATCTTTGGGGCCACAAATTTTTTGGAATCATATTATCACCAAAAAATTTCTGTAACATGACCATTGTGTCATTTGCATAATTGGACAGTTGTGCTTATCTTGTTGAAACCAACACTCTCATTCATTCACATCCAATAGTGTAATAAACTGTTGGATGAGGTCATGGTAAACTTCACCAGTTACATTAGAGTAAAAAAATAAAGGCCCTATCACACAACGAGGGGAAATTGCACACCAAACACCAGTTTTCCGTGCATGTAATGGTTGTTCGTGAAAAGTGTGAGGATTTTCACTGCTCCATATTAGGTCGTTTTGACTGTTCATATTGCCATCCAAGTGAAACCAAGCCACATTACTGAAATAAACACGATCCAACACCTCAATTCCATTTTCACCAACAAAAGAACGAAACCAACAACAGTACCGTAAACGTTTTTCATGGTCTGGTTCTTTCAGTTCATGAACGATGCCAATGCGGTAGGCATGAAATTTTAACTTCTTTGTAGCCCTGAAAACAGTAGCTGGTGACAGTCCAACCTGTGAAGATAACTTTCTAAGAGATTTTCTGGGTGAGGAAGTTAAATGCTGAGACACATCAAGAACTTTGGCAGTTAACAGTGATGGCCAGCCTGGGCTCTCAATCCTGTACATACCCAGTGTCACGAAATTTATCAATCAAACGAGATATTGTCAACTTGTTGGGAACTGCAGACTCAGGAAACTTCAACTCAAACTCCTCTCTCACACGTAAGATTTGTACGCGCAATAAGTCTCAACAATAAATACACATTTCTTTTTGGAAAACAACTAACTGACACAACACAAAGGAATGAATGCTTGAGTGAGACTAGCACACGACAAGGTCATTTCAACTGCTAAAGGCTGTTAACCTTGAGTACAGTAATGCCAACTGACTAATATTAGGGCATAAAATGTATATGCACGTAAGTTCTACTCTCTTATATATAGGGTTGTGTCCTTTTTGAAACACCCTGTACTACATATATAGGAATTAAATCCAAACTGAATTTAAAAAAAATTATATGTTAGTTAAATCTGCGTTTATTAGGAAAGTTTAAGTTCTGAAAATAAACTTCTTTTATTCACTTTAGAAGGTTAGACCTGCAAAAAAAAATCAATTAGAGGCTGCACAAAACATACTAATAGAGAACCAAATAAATCTTTCGATACAATGAAAAGCTATCACATTATATAAATTCACTTACGTTTTTTTAATCCTACTAAAAACAAACATTAGGGCTTTTAACCTTACTTTACACGCCTTAAGAAGGTTAGCCACTCATGAGCTGTGTCGTAACTGCAGGGTTACTGCCAAAACAGACATGTACAAGACCCATTCAAGTTGCAATTCAATCATGGTCCACTGATAGGAAAGTTTTCTAATCTGTATTATTTTCTTCACTCTGAAGTTTCTGATTCTAAGTAATCCAATTAGCATTTAGTTGGTCAGAGCCAAGAGAGTTTGGTATAGGTTCAATAAACATCCATTTAAAAATGATCTACGACCTTCAGCTCTGTAAAGGAATTTAGGTGTGGAGCTAGAGTTGTAGATTTCCTCTGATTGCTAAGCAGGTGAGCCCACAAGTAAGCACAGATTAGGGAGTGGGGACACAGCTGCACCTTTAGTACAGTAAAAGAACTTAATCGGAAACAATTCTTCCTTTTCATTAACATTCACCTATTAGGAAAAGGTAAAAAATACCGTACAATTAGGAGGATTTTCGTACAGATTTTCTTAAGTATAAAACTGAAAAAACCTTAAAAATTGGATTTTCACAGACAAAATCGGATTTTCGGATTTCAAACAAAAAATTGGAGAAAATCTGATAAAATCATAGTAGTTGGCAGCTCTATTTGTTGTATCATTTGCATCAACAAAAGAAAATGCTGTATATAAATATTAAAAGGCTTGCTGAAGATTAATTTTGTACCATTAGGAAAAACTGCAAAAAATATAGCATAGTAGCCTTTTGCTGTATTCCTGAAATGATAGCCATTTGTGGGACAATTTTTTTCTCCTTTAACCAGTGTTTCATTTTAAAATGAAGTTTATCAATGGGGATTTTACAGAAAAGATTTCAGCCTCAGGGTGGATGTTTCTTTTCTGTATTGTCCTGCTGAGGTTTCACATTCCTCACAGATGTTCTCCATGTTATATTAAACAAACTCCTGTCACCATCTGTGGCAAACAGCTGGTTGAGGGTTATTAATTTTTTAGATCAAAAACAATAATTCTAGGTTAATTAAATAAACATGCATCACAGTTCATCTAACAGAGAGTAGGATATACACTGAAGTGCCATTGAATTAGGGATAGGACACCATAATAGTGTAAACTATGCGTTTTAAAAAAATCCAGAATCTTTAGTGGTAATTTGTGTAATGTATCATAGCTTACCTTCTGATAATGAATCTGATGGATCGGGATGTAATGCTTGACATTCCGACATTGCTTTAAACATTTCATCCACTAAACAGAAAAATGCATAACATTAAATAATTTTCAGCAAATGGCTATCTTGAAACTGGCCAATCAAAAGTATAACAACATAAATTAATTTACTTTAAATCTGTGAACTTTTACATTGAATTGCTGCAAATTGATTTAAAAATCATCAGCTTCCCATTAATTCCCTCCCATTATTCTACATATCATTCTTAGACAGAAACTGAAGAAATTTATAAAAAAAATTTGACAGAGTATATTAAAACTCATGAATAACTGTTATAGAATTTTGGTATTAACATTTAAAATCTACACAACAGCTATATGTTTTATCTTTTACTAGAGTAAGCAGAAAAATAAAAGTGATATTACAAGGTGATTTTAAGTGAAGTACACTATGATGAAGGCCCATAGAGTATGATACTGTACAAAAGAGTGCATTAAAAAAATTGGGGGGTTCCAACAGCATGGAAAAATGTCAAACCCTGAAAAAGCACAAAATTTTTGCAAAACGAAAAACTTCCAAGCCCTCGAATTTTTTATCGTCATTAAACTGATATAAAAGTTTGTACTTTTTTACATTTCAGATTTCAGTCAGTTTTTGTGAAAACAAATGATTTGTGCTTGTGTGTATGAATTAGCACTGGTAGCAATTTGGAGGCTTGCCAATGGATGTTGTTGACAGATTGTGTATCAAGAGGAAAAGTGGAAACTGAGGAGTTCCTAGAATTGCATCCCCAACTGTTCAGCTGTTTTCACACTGAGAACCTCTATCCTGTGTTTTAAAACTTTTATTCAAATGATAACAGCTTTAAGCTGAGTTAATTCCTTGACTTTGGGATACTGAATATATTCTTTCCCTACCTAATTACATAATGTGTAAATCAGGGATGGGCAACCTTCTCTCATCGGAAGCCCAGATGTTTTTTTTTCCACATGCACAGGCCACAACCTTAGTTTTTACATAAAACACTCTAAACTAACCCATGTCCAACAACTTGAGCAAACTATATATATTTTATAAGATAATAAATATTAATTATAAATATAAAAAAAAATAATTTTTACATTAAATATATTTATTAAAAAAGGAACATAATAATTAAATATACAAGAAATTAAAAGCACATAACATAAATATAAAATGCATTTAATCAGACTTTTTATGACATTTTTTTCATGATCTTCAGTGCTGGGTAAAATTTTCGTACTTAGTGAGAGCAAAATGACATCAGCATGAGGGCAGCTCATGACTGGCTTTCATTTGTGCACAACCTCGTGTTGTGCAACCACCACCTTTCAAACGAAAAATATTGATTTTTTTTTTCACAAATTACTTTAAATATTAAAAAAGAAATTGGGAAATTATTTTTATGCCAAACAGCCATGGTCCATCTGAAAACTGCAAGTGGGTCATGGGTTACCCATGATTGGTGTAAATCAATACAAGCAAAAAGAAGAGGTATGGTGGTGGCAAAAGGTCCTGAAGACACCTGTTTTTTGCATGTTTATCTTATATTGATTTGTGGCCAAAGAATTATTAAATATGTATAACTCTTATCATTCAGTCAAAAGTTTTCTTAATGCTAATTTCAACTTTCTATTTTTTTGCAATTTAAAACGATTATTTAGATATAATTACTGGAACACAAGCAAGTAAAAATTGCAGTGTCATATGGCCTATCTAATTTACAGAAATTTAAATTCATGAAATATTTAATATCATCCTTATTTTAATCATTAACAGCAATTGTTACATATGTTAATGAAAATATTAAATATTTAAAAATCAACATTTTATAGGCTAGCCTTTGCTTTAATGACCACTTTACATCTTTTGGCATGGAACCTATCAGTTTCTCAATCAGTTTTTCTGAAACAATATGGTTTGGAAGGTCTGGCTGTCTGTGGTCATGACAAAGATGGCCTTCATGAGGTAATTGCAGGAATAGAAATTGGCAGTGATGTCAATGCTGACACCAACCTTGGTTTCGTCTCTATAAGAAGGTACTTGGCTGCAGGTGAGAAAAATTCAGCAGGTGGAATGCTGATATCTGTCTGCACTGCCATGGAAGTCATTGAAATGATGGGCTTTCCGATCACCATACCAGCAAAAGAGACTTTGCCGGGTGGGGCAGGCGGTGAAGAAAGCTTTCTGACCTCTGGATATGTGATGTCATTTGAGAATTTTATGGCATCGTACCTCCTTTTCCTCCAGCCACTTAGGACAGTAGCAGGAGAATGCTGGATGGTATCCACTACAATTCATGCAGCTTGCCTTTTCTGCTGTGCAGTCAGGATCAATGTGATCCTGGCTGGCACAATAAGCACAGGTCAGTTTACCCAGGCAAGCTGTGCAGGCATGGTGTACCTCTGGCACTGAAAACAACACAGAGGGTTTGGGATGTACAGCCATACTTCACATTATAAATATCCTGCCTTGATGGAAGTAGGCAGGTGTAGCATGTTGAAAGTGAGTGTAAGTACTAAGTGGGTACTAACTTCCCATTGTTGGGAAACCCGGTGGACTGCTATTGCTCCTTGAGTGGAGAGCTCTGAGAGGATCTCCTTCTCAGAAACTTTGAGGAGATCCAACTCAGAGATAACCCCTCAAGAGGAATTAGTGATTTGTTGGGCGATACAGCAATGCCAATCCCACAAAATGTCACCTTCAGGAGTTGCGCAGAATATTTCGAGTATGCAGTTCCCGTGAGCATGTCACCAGATCTTAGGCACTTGATGGATTTCGGTGCTCCTGAGACCTTCCAATCTTTTATTAATGAGAAAAGGGGACATATTCCCAAGAACCTGATCATCCATTCCATGGATAATCAGGAATCTTGGGGATGCAGAAAGACAATGGTGACAATGATGACAGAGAAGATGGGGGTCATGCCGAGCCCCCTTGTTGGCAATGGCTGATGAAATTCCATTAATGAAACTCATGTTTGGTTTTAGGTGTTCAATGCCCATGGTTCCCACCCACCACAGAGCCCAACCAGGCACCACAACTGCATGGGAACTATACCCACACAGTGAGCCAAGCCCTCAGAAAAAATAAAAAAATAAATAAAAAGGTAAAGGAAAAGAGAATTGTGAGGAACTCACTAGATTACTCACAAAATAAATGAAAAAAAAAAGTATAAGAACCAAACTGTCCTCACAAAATAAAAATAACTACAAAAGGAAAATAAAATGTGGGTAAACTCATGAACCTGTACCCAGATATGGGCAAGGCACTCACAGTACTGAATAGTTGGCCCTAGCAGGTCCAGCCTGCCAGCCAACTGATCTGAGAGAGCCTCTCCAGAACCTCTCATTTACCTGAAGCAGAGGCCAAAGCAGTATTTAGCAGTGGCCCTCAAAATTAATGCCCAGCTCCACAACAAACAGGCTCCTCAATGGCAAGGTGAGCCAAAGAGAACCCAGCAAGTCACAAGCTGTGGAGAGCAGACAAGGACCCCTGAGTAACTACCAGGATCCTCCTTTCCAGGGACACAACCGCACATGGCAAACATGCAGGCAAGCATTTAGGACCCTGTGAAGATACCCGAACCAGGGGAACCTTCACAGGGTGGTCCCCTCACCACGGACAGCAGCTCGCATCAAGGGGGGTTTTGAATGTTGCAAGGTAAAACAAGAAAACATAAACCTCCTGGAGGCTTTGGGATGTGAACCTATGGCTGAACACAGGTATTAGAAGTTCATTGCTGCACGATTTATAGCATGAAAGCAATGAGATATGTTTACAGGTCTTATTTCACAAATTTTAGGGTTAAAAACACAAATGGAAACTATATTTTCCAACTCCCAGTAATAAACGTAAGTATCTCACCAACATGAAAATACAAATTCTAATATCATGCATATAATGAAAACATTTTGTAACAAATTGTTTACTGAGTCCTTCCATCCACCCAAAACTATTATGAGGTAATTACAAGTCTTTACTATATACAGCAATGCACTTACACACATCTTTGTTATCTGGAATAAAGCGTATCTCTGATACTTTATTGCTTTCTTCTTCATCTTCATCATCGTCATCATCACTGTCTTCTGCTTTTTCTGTTTGAGAACCAAAAAATTGTAACTAAAATAGAAATTAAGTGTTTTTCACATAAAAATGCATAGAACAATTTTAATGCACAAGTGAAAGTAATAACATATAATAGTGATATAGATATATATATATATAAATGCATTAAACACATTAAGCATTTACTATGCTTTCAATGATAAAACTGTCAAAGGAGTTTTGCCAATTTGCTAAATCTGTAACATAAATTGCTGCTCATTAGCCTTAATGGTCATTTGCTCTGGGGTTAATAATATTTTACTATACAAAAAAAAAATACTAAATTTTATGAATGAGAAAAAGTTTACAGGTTACACCAAGTAATATTAAAGTATTATAAATAACGAAAAATGCATTTCATTTGACTGAAACTGTTGAATACTGATTAAAGTGGAACACTGAATAAGTAACTGGAAATGTCAAAATTTGCAACGGGGAAAAATATATATATATGTATGCTCTATTCCTTATTTTAATTGTATGCATACTAAGTTATGATCACCAACACTGTTCGGGTTGGGTTGTTTGCAGTTTTATGGTTCATTGGCAAGTAAGGTTATTTTATGCACCAAACAAGATGAAACGGTTAAAACTAGGGGAACCAACAACCGAAATTAAATGCAAAATGTAAAAACAATGAGTATATCTCTATTAGTACCATAAAGGCCCAAAATGGCTGAGATTTTAAATGAACTTATCCAATCAATACCAAAGGGTTAAAGAACAAAGAAAAAAAAATCAAAAACTGCATAAAACTAGAGGCAGAAACAACTCTAAAAAAATACAAGATAAAACACTATGATTAATATAACCAAGAAATTTTAAGAAACCAAAGTGTTAAAAACAATTCAATTGATAAAAGATGTCCAAGTGCAAAATACTAGTTAAGAGTTATCACACCTTAGGTGGAGAGCTCTCCACCACCAAAAGGTGTGGTCTCCTAAGAAATAATGAGGAACCCTCTGACGCAGAGATCACATTCCACAGGGAATTCAATGTTTTGTGGGGTGACACTTTGATGGCCATCTCACAAATAGCTGTTATCTTTAAGAGTAACAAATTTTGGCAAAACTGCAAAACTTTCCAAACTTTTGCTTATGGAAAAGGAGGACATATTTCCTATCAACCTGGTCACCCATAGAGTGGATGATCAAGAACTGAGAAACAAAGACAATGAGAGTGAAGAAGACACAAAAGAATCTTCATGATGAGGCCTCTTGGTGGACAACACTAGTGAATTATAAATTTTAGAATACAAATAAAGAAGTAAAAGATTCAGAGCCAACGGTTTCCACCCATTAGAGCCCAATGAGCCTGATTGCACAGAACATTAGTCTGCATGGGTATCATAATAAGAGGCATAGACTGAGGTGCTTCCAGCCAGGACAAGTAATATATATTCATGTTTTATTGCAGAATTAGGTTTATACAGAATTCATATTTAAAATAATTAACAAAAAATTGGTTTCTCTGAGTGAGATTCAAACTCTCATCTCCTAGAAGATGCCAGGCATCATAACCATTAGACTAATTGTTTTCTTCAACTATGTGACATGTTTCCTGCATTTTGTTGATTCACCACTGGCACCATCTATGCCAGGAATTGGACAGCCAAGTTGCCACATATGGTTTTACTGAATTCACATTTAATTGGTTATACAGTATAAATGGCTATTATATGTAGTGTTAATTGCATAGATTATTATACATTATGATGTTAATATTTTCAATGCCTTATTAAATAATACTGTTTAATTTCATAATATATGAAATAACACATTTTTTTTAAAGAACTATTTTAAATTTAGAAGACTGATTATCGAAAATATAAGGAAATGTTGATTTTTACCATGATTTACACCCAAATCCTTCGATTATGCATATACAAGCTCATCTAAAATAATTTAGCAAAACCTTTACTTAGTCATGTTACTTACCATTGTCATCTAACTGAGCATCAATCATTAAATATAAGCATTCTTGAGGAAAAGAAGTTAAATCTCTGGATACAGCATGAAGAGATATTGAAGGATATTCTAGAGAAAATCCTTGACCATGATCACCAACCCATGATAAGCGGCTAAAATATAAAAATATATTCAAAAAATAAATTTTAACCATGCTATATTATTATACTGAAGGAGTATAGCATGTCTAAATCAGTAGCAATAAAGAAACACTTTTAGTACTGCAAGCAGGTTAAATATTCACATCAAACTGATAATTTGGTAACATTATCCAACAAATAGCTATGTACAAGAAAATATTGACTCCTGCTTTTTTTTAATTGGGATAATCAGAAAATCAGTTTCATAAGTTCGACATCTACTAGCCATGGTAAGTGAAGTAAATATTTCTACCATGTAGTTTGACTCATATTTTTAATAATGCTGACTATTCCTTATAGTAGGGAATTTCTGTAACAATGGCTCTGTTGGTCAATCTTTGTGTAGCTGCCCTTTTAACATAGGCTGTTGCTTCTGCTGAAACTGTTGGATCACAGTTGGAAATTTAAACAGGGTGCTGTGGTGCAAAAAAAATTAAAATTTGCAACATATTTAAGACCTGAACACATTTGTTACACCTACGAACAAATTGGAAGAACATCAGCATTTAAGTAAGGTACAAGGATACAATGAGAGAAGTATGAACATTTTCCTTCCCCTTTTGAAAGATTTCATGCCATATATGCAAAAACCACATAATGAATGACATACTGATTACTAACACAAGTTCAAATGTTCATACTTTCCTCTTTCCCAAAGTTACTGATTATTGAGATATTACTAACAATTCACCACTGAAAAAAATCATTATCCCAAAACTTTACACAAGATGTATCATTCACATACACAATTTTGATCAAATTATATACTAATGATGGCCAACAAAGCAATAGTAGACAGTGTTTGATAATTTTCCTAATCTTATGAATATTTTGTAAGATTAAAAAAGCAAATATTATGCACATGGCAATAACTGATGCAAATGCATTTTTATCCCATGAGGAAATATCAGTTCATCCCTTCTGAACTATAATTTATATTGCAAGATGACATAATCATCTAAACTTTATTTGTCATTTAAATAACCAGAGATAGTTGTGCATCTGCTCTATATATAGTCTACTACATATTCTACAAACCTCAATCCAAAGATGGGGATTTAGAAAATCCAGTGATAAGATGTAAATTTACATGCACCTGCTCAGGTTACAGTTGCATGTCTTCTCTAAAACACTGTGTAAGAACACAGCAATATGAAAGCAATAAGCAAATACAACCATGGTTTTAGTTTGCTCTACAAACA
The DNA here is from genome assembly GCA_038380435.1 of Ryuthela nishihirai. NCBI lineage: Eukaryota > Metazoa > Arthropoda > Arachnida > Araneae > Heptathelidae > Ryuthela > Ryuthela nishihirai. The sequence continues at coordinate 8,548,279 of JAWZYU010000002.1, forward strand.
ATACTAATGAGCAAGGAATGTAATATCCATCTGGCTGAAAAAAAAAAAACCCTGCAAATTCCTGGTGAAATTTGTGACATATAGAGGTATTAGATTTTCCATCTCCAGTTAATAACATAATAATGTCTTTACATCTGACTTCTCCTTTCCATTGATATCTCTAACTTTTGTTGACATTTTCTTCCCAGAATTTTACCTTAAAGTCATTTTATATCATTGAGGCTTACACAACAAAAATGAAGATTCAAGTTACTGGTGGAGCATTACATTATAATCCAACTATTATTTAATTCAAAATAAATATTACATTAGATTATCCCTAATTTTGGGGATGATTTGTATATTTATGCATAACTGAAATCTGTAATAGGTGATTTCACTATTATAGATTCAGCTATGTAAAACATTTGGACAAATTCACAAAGAATGACCCTTCTGTTAAACTCTTTGATTACATAAACAAGAACAAATTTTCTACTAACTCCACTGCAATATATTATCTGTAAACTGAGAAATTTTCTTTATATTTATAAATAGTGGTAAAGTATATTTTTATTGGTCTAGAAATAACATGAACTAATTTAAAAAATAACAACAGAAGTTAACCTTTCAGCAATATATAGTGTGCCTTTTCCCAAATCTCTTTCCTTTACTCTAACTGCTGTGTTTGGCTCCTGGTGTTTTATTCCTTCAGTAGGTGGAGGGAAACTTGTTAAGACAACCATTGTGTGATATGAGGATCTGAATAAAAAAGGAAGTATAATTAGTGAAAATCATTAATGTTTAAATTACAAAAATGTTTTATATATGTTTAACAATTCAATGCAAATCTTTTTACAATAAGCAATGAAACAAATTTTGCCAATTTTTCCCCTCTGATAATTTTTCTTATAGAGACAGCTAATGTGTTAACATTGGTATTAAAATGTGACATTTACTACAATTATGGCAACCTGTAAAATATTTATTAAAGTTCATCCATCTACCCATCGATCATTTATTTCCAAAGATATCGATACATGGTTTATAGGTACATATATATCTAAAATATTAATATACATTGATTTTTTTTGGGAAAAAAAAAAACCTACATAAGGGTACAGACTACATAAGAGGCACAGGATACCTTATATCAGCTGGTGGATAACACTCATCAGAGCCACATTACAGATATCTGAACCCTTACTTAGCTAGTTGGGCATTGTCAATCCTAATGTGATGGTCCACCCATTCACTTTTACTTAGCCAGTTATACTTTATTTACATTATAATTTTCATTTTGGAGATTTATTTCATTTTGGACTTGATCACAATTCTCTTTTCCAATCTGTGGCAGGAGTTGCAGATGCACAACTCTGACCTTTCGATTGTCAGCCGCTAATGCACGTGTGTAGGACACGACCACTCTTGTGCCATAGCTAGCGCTATCGTCAGATTATGCAGATGTTTTTCAAGGTATGCAACAGACACATGCCGGATTGTATGCTGTATGTTATACTACGTGACATTAAGTCACAGAGTTAGTAGGGGTTAGAATTGTAGAATGTTGAGTACGTAGAGAATAATGTTAGAAGGAGTTGAATTAAAGGTAGGAATCAGTAGGAGGAGAAGTCAGTAAGAATGCGTTGTGTAGATTGAAGTTATTAGCAGAGATTTAGGTAGATGTGAGTTGTTAGTTACTCCAACTTTTTGTATTCATCACCTGAATTGGCGAATCTTTGAATTTTTTAGAAATAAACTTTGTTATAGAATTTTATTTTTGCTATTTTTTTCTTGAGCAACGTTAATTGATTTTTGATTATATTTAAACTTGATAATCCTTTTTGAATTCTTACTCGATAAGTAACACTATTCATATAAAATAAACCCTATTTCAACTTTATTTGGCAAGTTAATATTGCCTGGAGCCCCATAAGTTATCCGGAATTTTGAATAAATTTGGATCAGACAAAAGGTCTTCAAAAGTTAATAATCTTTGGAGTGTTACACTAGAGCCATACAAGTGTAGCAGTTAGAGTAAAGGAAAGAGATTGGGAGTGTTACACAAGAGCCAGATGGCCTGCCTGAGACACAAAATGTGTCTCAGGCAGGCCATATGGCTCTTGAAAAGGTCCACTTGAAAAGGTGGTGCCTGAAGTTCCTACTAGCATGGGTAATTTCAACATTTGGTGATGGGGGAACAGGTCTTAGCCCCATGCCTGGGATTTGGGGGCTGTTCAATATTGTTGGCCCTACCTCTCTCAATAAACCTAGTTACTTTAAAAACCCTACTACTAATTTTCTCTCCGCAGGTACATGGAACATGAGGCCAGTACATAGATATTATTCTCTTGACATCCTCACACTGGAATTCCAGCATTATAACCTAGATATTCTAGGCTTGCAAGAAACCAGATAATCAGGTAAAGTTCAGATATTTAAAAACAATTTTACTCTTTTCAGGGAGGAGGGATGTAACGTCTCTCCAACGTGTAGGTTTGCAGCAGAAATGCCAGTGATGTTCTCTTCTAGCATATGACTGCATTAATGAAAGTTTTTTTTACAGCTAAATTAAAAACATACATCAAAAGACTTGAATATCATCTGTTGCTACACCCCTACAGAGAACTCTGATGGGAACAAGGGTAGGTTTTACAGATTTCAGGATAGTGGTAGAGCATCACAGGAGATGTCCTGTACGTATGGAACACATGAAACAAGCTGAAAAAACATTGGTTTTGCCATGAGTGGGATTCAAACCCATATTTGGGAGATGAGATTTCAAATCCCACTCACTGCAAAATCAGCTTTTTTCAGCTTATTATTTCTTGTGTTCCATGTCTACAAAACATCTCCTGTGATACTATAATAAATAAATAAATAAATACCCCCTCAAGCAGCTGCTTGCCACAGAGGTCTGACTGGAGCCTGTCAGTTTATATGCCACAGTAGAAGATCTGAGAGGGTGGCAGGACCTCAGCAGAAAACAACACGAACATCCATGCCTTACCAGGGGGTTCGAACCCAGGTCCCGTAGGTCAGTAGCGAAGCGCGCTAACCACTCGGCCACGGGACGGCTGTGATACTATACCACTGAATTATTAATATAATGCCATGAGCATTTGACAAATATTAAATTTTGTCTCTAAGTGACAACATAGTTGTCAACTTCCCAATAGATGGCACCACTATGCGGATCAAATTAAAATTGTGAGAAAGTTTGTAAGTCACACTAGCTGAAGAAGAAAACATTAGCTGTTGGTGTTATAGTTAGCATACCTAGGCAGTTACCAGGAGATGCAAGTTTGACTCCCACTCACTGCAACACCAATTTTTTTCAGCGTATCATTTCATAACTTCAAGATATTTTGAATTCTGTCATGAAAGGAGATATTTCTCTTCTGCTAGATGACCTCGATGCTAAAATTGGTATTGACTGACATATTTGACAAATGTCAGTCAATATTAACATGTACTACAAACATTGGGATATTTATCAAACATTGGGAATTAACATGTACTACAAACATTGGGATATTTATCAATATACTTGGGTTTCACCTGGTAGGTTGCACAGGAATGTGATAAATTATATTTTAATCAACAGCAAATGGGTTAGTTCTTTTAGGAATATCAGATCATACAGGGGAGACAAAATTGGGTCTGACCATTACCTAGTCAAAAGTATCTTGCAAGTGAAGCTTCAGAAATGTTACGCCACAGTTAAGAGAATTACTTTTTAACACTGAAGGTCTGAAAATCCAGATATAGCCAAAACATACTATGATGCGCTACTTAGTATGCTACAGATTAATCATTATGACAATCATGGTTTGCTAACTGCTGAAGTTGAGAAAGAATGAGATCAGTTTAAACAGGGTTTTCTTGAAACCAACAGTATTCTTTTCAGTAAAAAGGAACAGAGGAAAAAAAATTATTTGAGTGATGAGGCTATGGAACATACTCAGTCAGCCTTCTTCCTCAATAACTCCTGATCAAATCAAAAGAGCCCTGGCAATCCTGATTGAAGACAGACAATGTGTTTTTGATATCAAAGGTGTTCTTGTTACTCACTTTGTGCCTCGTGATACAACCATGAATAAGGAAGTCTAATCAAAGGTTCTCAGAACCAAACTTTGGTATGCCATTTGTGAAAAATGTCTGGAACTTTCTGGTGACTTGGTTTCTCCATCATGACAATGGCAGGCCCCATACAGCTAATATTGTGCAGCCAATGATTATTGCCATAGGTGCTGGTATGGAGGATGTGGTTCTGCCACATCCTCCATATTCCAAGGACTTAGCACCCTGCAATTTTTTCCTCTTTCCGCGACTGAAGAAAACTTGAAAGGGAAACATTTTGCATCTGACGATGAACCTTGCAGAACCACAATGACAACACTTCACATGCTTTCGAAAAATGGCTCCAAAGACGCTTTTAATGCATGGGTACAATGATGGCAAACATGTGTGAAGTTCAAGGGAGAGTATTTTGAGAAAGACAAAAGCCAGGAAGATTCAGAGGATGATATTTAATGTAACTTTTTGCTTCTGTCCAGGAATTAAATGATCACCCCTCATATTTTCACTTAGGCGGATTCTTGAGAAATGCTTAGGGTTTCAGAAACCTGTGGTTACCAACTTCATAGATTTCAAAAAGGCTTTTGACTCTGTTGATCAGCATAATTTGTGTTGATTGTTAGATCATATGGAATACTTGATAAATTAATGTAATGAAAGTTCTCTGTAATAACACTGAGTCATGTGAGCGTTGGTAAAGCTTGTAGCAATTGTTTGCCATTGCTAGTGGAGTTAGACAAGGGTGCATTTAATCTCCTTTTTTGCTTTAGTTTCGTTATTGATTATGTTATGCAAAATTCTTTGCACGGAAAAGATTTTAGCCTTAAATGGTCTGGAGATTGCAAAATATCTGATTTAGATTATATAGATGATTTGGCTTTCTTGGCTAATGATGTAGATGAGCTAAATTCTTTCATTAGGGTTGTTGATGAGACTGGTAATAGAATAGGTTTGGTGATAAACAGAGAGAAAACTAAAATGATGAAAATGGTCAAGCAGATGATGTTTCAATTGCTTTAAATGGCTGCAGTCTTGAGACTGTCTCAGTTTAATTATCTTGGGAGCTATAATATGGATACTGGTGATGTGCAGCATGAGATAAACATAAATAGGAATTTCTGCTGGGATTTTTAGGAGTCTGTTGAGAATGTGGAATAATAGGCATTTACACCTAAAGACTAAAATCAGGCTTTATAATAATTTGGTTCTTTCTAAGATTAATTATGGTAGTGAAACATCTACCCTTCATAAGTAGGATATCATGAAACTTGATGCCTTTGATTCTATTGGGTTGATGCACATGAAATGCCGGAAATGAGAGTGCCACCTGTAAATTCTCATAGAAATAGAAAGTAGTTACCAGTCTAGTCATAGTTCCACTCAGCATCGACCCATTTCTGCCAACAGGTTACAAGGCAGTGGATCCCACAGCGATAAAACTCTGGAGTCTGTGAAGCAAAAAAGGTGGTAACTGCTTGACACACAGCTCAGTCATTTGGGAAGGTCTTCTGTGCTAGGAAATGATCCAGATGTCAGAAGAGGAGATAATCTATAAGAGAAAGGTCATGGGGATTGCAGGGTGTAACAATGCTTTGTAGTCCAACTGGTGGATTTGATGGAAGGTCCTTTGAGACACGATTCAGGCATTATCATGCATCAAGAGGACTCCATGTCTGTTGACCAAAACTGGCTATTTCGTACAGAGCATTCCTTGCATCTACAGCATTTCAGCACAGATTCAAACTGATGGTCTCACCCAGCAGGAGAAAAGCATCAGATCATAACTTGTGACTTTCATCACAGGTTATGATCTGATGCAGGATTCGTCAAATTTGTTCGGGGCAATGCACACCTCCAGATGGCATGCCTATTGGCTCCTGTCAACTTGTATAGCACAAAGACATCCAGTTTGTTCACCTTCCCTAGGGCCGCCAGGTGCCAGACAACCATCAAATTACACACACGGACCTTTGCTGTGATCTCATGGACACTTTGTCATGGGTCAGCTTCCATGATATTCTTCACATCCTTATCTGTTACAGCTACTGGTGAATGACCAGGAGACTCATTTTCAAAGGGCATCTCCTGCTTGGAATTTTTCAAACCATTGGCATATGGTACATTCATTTGCAGTACCCTGCCTAAATGCCGCATTAATGTTTTGGGCTGCTAAACCCATGGAATGTCACAGTTTGAACTCGTTCAGAAAAATCACATGCAACAGACCTGTCTCCATGGTCCACTTTGACCACAGACTGTGCACTTTGGTTAAACCTCATCACAAAATGCATATAACATATACGCCAAATAAATACTGACCTTTAGATGTATGCCATGTACCGTTGCTGGGACACCAATCTGCTGGAAGGGTTTAACATGTCCACCTGCTGAAAGCGAACATTTCATCTACACCAACCTAATAGATGCTTGTGCACAAATGGTTTGACTTTGTATGTAATGATGAGATTAGGAGTCAGCAACCTCCTTTGAGCAGTATTTTGTGCAGAGAGAGACTGCATTGGTTTGAATATGCTGCCTGTAGTAATAGCTGCTGATAAGATTATGAGCAATGTGCCAAAAGGTTTCAGAAAAAGGTGGATACCTAGGATGCAATGGGCAGACAATATGAAATAGGGCCTTTTTAGAATTTGGTTAGAGTGGTCAAATGTAGCATCTGTAGTTCTGGACATACAGGTGTGGCGAGCAAATTTATAGTCTGGTAGGACCTCTGTAACACATGGCTGCATGAGAATTCCATATGTAATGGGTTTATATTAGAATTTATATTAATTTTAGCTCTTATCGTAATTATTATTATACTATTCAACAACCAGTACAGTTGTACCAGTTCAATATCACATATATGGGAATTAAATCCAAAATGCATTAAAAAAATACAATTATATGAATAGCCTGCACCTTCCCTGAAAATAAACTCGTAACTTTTATTCACCTTAGGTAGAACTGAAAAAAAGAAATAAAATCAAGAACCAAAGGCCACACAAAGCATACCAATAGACAATGCAATAAATCATTCAATACGATGAAAAACTATTATACTGTATGCTATTCACTTACATTATACCACCTTAAGAACATTCAGTTCCTCCTCATGGCACCATCTAGTGATCTGAGTGCCTGCAGGTATACCTAATAATGAATTATTAATATAAATGAAACAAGACCTAAGTTCTTAACCACTATTCAGAGAGTTGGGTTGGGTTGTTTTACCTCTGAGCGGCACTTTTTTGCACACCATGGGCTAAATGGCCAGGTCACATGGACCCCGAAGGCTCAGAGAAGATTGGGGAGGGGACCCACTGGAACAGCTGTTGGGAGACAGATGGTAGCCTCCCGTCAAGGCCATCCAGCGTGTTCTTTAACGCGCACAGGGTATGGCTCTCCCGCACACGGGGCCACGGTTTAACGTCCCATCCGACGGACGGCGGCCTTTCCAAGCCCATCGGTGTCCCTTACTGACCATGGGCAGGGCGGGGAATTTTGCGGAGATAAATCTCAACGCTGACCCAGCTGGGACTCGAACCTGGGAACTACAGATTAAGAGCCTGGCACGCTACCGACTGAGCCACCCCCGCCCCATTATTCAGAGATGTCCATTTCTGACATTTTCTATTTTTTATAATTCAATAGGTGGATTCTTTCCCAACATTTCAAGACAATGGCCTAAAATATTACTTTAAACTACACTTTTGCTGCATACTTTTATAGGTTATGACATGCTCAGTATTTGCTGGAAGTCTTGTGGCAAATCAACATACTTGATTTGTTTCCAAATGGTTTCACTAGCTCTTTTTTTTTTTGTGCAATTTGCAAAAAGATTCGTTTTTATGCCGTCGTTTAAAAGAATGGTATTTATAAAATGGAAAACTTTATAGTAAGGCATGAATTTGCTTCAGGGAAATGAATGTTAACTGACAAAAATGTAATATTAAACTAATTACGGCTTCCCTTCAGGTCAATTTGCTGTATCATAATAAACAAAAATCTATGAAATTAATATTTAAATTTCAACTAAATTTTACCTTGAAAAGTTAAGTTTATTCAGCTAAATTAATATTCGATGATGATTTAACGTTACCTTTATATTGACACTTTTTTAATTTCTGTCATTACTACTTTTAATGTTCGAAAAGAATGATAGAATCCTAATAACTGTAATTTTTGGATCGTATCTTATATACAATATCACCTGAAATATATATCAGTACTTGGGCTTACCTTATTATTTTTACTTTGCTGTAAGCCCTATGCACCGCTACAAAACTCAAAACGTTCCAACACACTTTTCATAACTGTTACATATAACAATGATGATGCCACTCTGAACAAGCGTATTAACAGTTCATGTATCAAAAAACGTTTTGGCCAAACCTATTTGAAATCAAAAAGAGGTTAAATAATATAATACCGACAGAAAAAACAGATAACCTATCATCAAATTTCAAACAATTATATACAAGTTCCACAACTTTAAAGATAAGCATTTCTATCTATTACGCAAAAATATTCTGAATTATTAACGTTTGTAATCAACGACGTAATGATAGGTTCAAGGTGTTAAACATCCTCCATCTTCCAAACTGGACTACTTTGTAAGGGGGCCGAGTGGGTCTCCTATCATCTGGTCCAAACGCAAATTAAGTGCAGTGGAGGCAATATGGAAAGTGAAGGTAGGGACCCATGCAACAGTGATGCAAGCGTACCAACAAGTTGCGAAAGGGCATGAAGGCCGCAGGCCGCCCTGTGAGATGAATTGAAGGAGATGTTGCAATTCTGAACAGTGCCTGGTAGTAGTTGGTTGGAGATATCAGTGGAGAAGGAAATTAGCAAGAGGTGTGTAGTAGAGAGTTAAAGGGGGAAGGGAAAGAGGCTGAGAAGTGCTAGAAAAATGGATTTCCCCATCTTCCCCCAGGGTGGTGAGCATGGGGGGTTGTCAGGGGAAGAGGAAGGGGTAGGGAGTTAGGGGATAATTCCCTTGAGGGGGGGAGGTAATTTTTTTCATAACAAATATCATTCTCCTTCCAATAATAATAAGGGGGGTGGCTTAAAAAATTAAGGGGAGGGAGGGAAAGTTCACAAAAAAAAAAAAAAAAAAAAAAAAAAATGGAAAGAATGCAGAAAAATCTTGGTGCAGAAGGGAGGAGATGTGTTTAGGTAGAAAAGCATGGTAGAAGGTAGATATGTGCTGGGATAGTATCATAATATCGTGCCTATATAAGATCATATAGAGGCCTTGAATCTCGGTTAGACTTAGCTGTTATTTATGTCACAATCAAAGTTTGATAAAAGGGAAGAGGGCTAAAAATGTGTGGAAACTTGGGGGAAAGTGAGTTGAGTGATTGGCCATTGGTCGGGGCGACTGTGTCAGGGAAATAGTGGATAAAGCTGGGTAAAATTAAAAAATTTTAATATTTGTGGTAAGTTGGCCATGTGGGTGATAAAAGTTTCAGTTGAACTAATATTGTAGGCTGATAATGTGTTATATACTTCAGGTGATGACATTGTATAAGGGGGATTATTATTCATAGTTGATTTATAGTGGGATTGATTTAGGTAATGTTTCTTTATATATTTTTAATAATGAAAAATTTATACTCAATGTGACAGAGTATATCAAAGGAGTGTCCAAAGATCATCTTTTTGTCCTTTCTGGATCTTTTTTGTCACAAAGATCTTTTTGGCTCCTGGATCTTATAATATGTCCAAATGGATCTTTTGTTGGAAACAATAACAAAGGGTGAGGAATAGGCAGTGGGGAAAACACAGTGTGGGGGGAAAGGGAGAGGAAATCAAATGGATCTGTGACAAGAAAGGAGGAACTTGGCCAGTGCAAGGAAGTTAGTTTTCTGTTGTTTATGTGTAGGGTTGAGAATGGTTTGTGTGGTGTGAGTGGTGACTCCAAGAAGGGAAAGTTGGTGATAGAGAGTGTTTCTGGGTGTGGTGTATCTGGTGCAATGGAGAAGGAAATGGGGTATGTCCTCTATTACCTGGCAAGTGGAGCAAAGTGCAGAGGGTACTGAGTTGGTAATAAAGAGATCTTTATTTAGATTTGTCCTGCCAGTCCTTAATATGTGAATGGAGGATTGTGCACTTCTGTGTAAATAATTTAAGCTGATAAAATTAGGGGTATGATCTATTGTGGTTCTGAAAGTGTGTTTGTCAGTGGCATGATGTGTCCAAGAAGTTGACCAGGTCGAGAAGAAATTGTCCTTGTGTGTGAGTAAATGAATATGAGAGTTGGGTGGATGTGATAAGTTGGATGTGGGAGGTTGCGAGCCAATTTGGCAAGTGTATCTGCAGTGTCATTGTGGGTTACGTTAGAGTGAGAGGGAATCCAGTGTAAAGAGACTTGTTTCTTAATGACTAGTAGGTTATGGGAGAGTTTCTGTACGTGGTATAGGGAGTAGTGTTGAGAGCAGTCATAAGTAAGTTTATTAATGGATTGTAGTGCAGGTTTGGAGTCATTATGGTGATGGAGGTGTTGTTAAGGGAGGCTGCCCATTCAAGAGCTTTCTGAATAGCTGCTAGTTCTGTGGTGGTGCTGTTAGAGGCATGTGAAAGTTTAAAGGAATATGAATAATGTTGAGTGGGACAGTGAAAGGGAGCTGTTCTTGTTGTGATGTGGGGAAGGTGTGAGCCATTTGTATAGATGTTGAGGTTGGAGGGGGGATCTGGGAAAGAAATTGTTCAGCTGCTAATTTAAGTTCAGAAGGGTGGTGTTGTTTTTTGGTGGTGATGTGGGGTAGAATTAGAGTGACTGTAGGGTGTTTAAAATGCCAATAAGAGAGAGTAAGTAATGGTTTGAAGTGTTTTATGTGTTTCCAAGTGGTGTAATGGGGATGGTTAGTGATAACTGAGGCAGTTGGGTGGGAAGCTTATGATTTTCAATTCTGTGTATAACAGAATGATGAGGTGAGTAGTGTTTTAATTTGATGTAGTGTTTGCAAGTGAGGTACTGTTTTTTAGTGGTGAGGGGAGGGGGGGCATGTTTGCTTCTGCTCAAGTGGCCAGATTTGGGCAGTTAGCTTTTAGGTCCAGGGCAAGCCTTATAGCTCTTGTTTGGATTGTTTCTAGTTGTTGAATTTGTGAATGAGATGCTGTTTTTAGAGCTAGGAGGCCATATTTCAATACTGGGCTGCTGTAAGCTTTGATAAATGTGATCATAGCTTGGTCAAGAAATGTGGTTTTAGAAATGGCTGAGAGGATGTTGAGTGTGTTTGTGCAGTTGAGCTTACTTTTTTGAATGTGGTGTTTCCAGGTAAGCTTGTGGTCAATTGTTAGCCCTAAATATTTATAGCAGTTGACAGTGGGAATTGTATGTGTGTTAATTGTGATAAGGGGGAATTGTTGGGAATGTTTTTGCGAGTAATGGGAAAGACCGCAGATTTAGATGAAGAGATTAGGTTCAAGGTGTAAGTTCATGGTGAAATTAGCCTCCAATGAATGGCTCCATACACCAGTCACAACAGAAAGGCGAAAAAGTAGAGGCAGAAGGGACTGCCTCTCAGCTATCTCTCGAAGCAAATAAGAGTAATAATCTCGAGAAAGAAAAAAAGAAAGAAATTAGAAATTGCAGAAGAGGCCAATGTTCTGAAAGAATTCAGTGACAAGTTGAAAGCGCGTTCGCTGCAGCTTCAGATTGTGGTGGTTACCAAGAAGAGAGGTGATGGAATAGTCAGTGATTACGATAGCATGAAGTTCCCGGAACAAAGCTTCTATTTCGGCATTGTAGCGGGAGCAGGTGAACAGAACGTGAGATACAGTCTCAGGTGTGCTGCATGTGGCAAAGTTGGGACTGTATGCTCTGCCGAGAGTGTGAAACGTCGAGTTGTTGTATATGACACTAACTCGGAGACGATGAAGGAGGGTCTCCTCAGATCTGCATAAGTTACCGAGGTGAGAGAGGGGTCAACCAGGTACCTGAATGAGGAACAACTGGAGTCCCTTTGTCACTGGGCAAGACGGTACTGACTCATCAGTTATGAGACAAAACTCTTGCAGTCGATGAGAGAGAGAGGGTAATTAGACACACATCTCTGATTCTCAAGCGCCTCCTTCACAGTGCGATCAGCAAACTTGTTGCCAGGTATCCCTACACGGGAAGGGATCCACTGGAAACGAACCGTAATTCCGGTAGAAGTGATCTTGGAGCATGTCACAATGATCTTCTGGATGAGGAAGCAGTTGCAGCTCTTACTGTCTCACTTCTGGAGAGTTTCCATGGCTGCCTTCGTGTCGCAGAAGATGACAAATTTGCCACTCTCGAGGTTGAGTATGTAGAGTACAGTTTCAAGGTTAGCATGAAGCTCTGCACGGATGGAGGAACCATATTTTCTGCTATATCAATTATTTCAACTAACTTTTAATTTTCAAGACCGATTGAGAATCTAAATCTATCTTTATGTAAATTTGAGCTATCTTTTCCACTTTCTTTACTGTATTTCATATGTTTTGCTATTCTTTATATTTATAATTTTATTTTACATTAGGAAAAACAAGAGCTGTGGGAGAAATGCGAAGCACTAAACGTCCAGAGTGTGTGAAATGTAAATAAATGAATAAAATCCATTTCTTGTGACTTCATGATAAATTATTTTCACAATCATTGTTTTCATTTACACATCTCTAAATCCTTAAAACAGCCCAGGCTCGAAATCTGCAGTTCCCAGATTCGAGTATCACCTAGTCCTGCTTTGAGATTCATCTCTTCAAAACTCGCCATCCTGCCCTCGTTTAGTTGGGGACACTGATGGGCTTGGAAACGCCGCCATCCATCGGATGAGACGTTAAGCAGTCCCCGTGTGTGAGAGAGCCATAAACTGTGCATGTTAAGAACATGCTGGATGGCCTGGAAGAGAAGTTTCCATCTGTTTCATAACAGTTGTCCAGTAGGTTCCCTTCCCCAACATTTTCTGATCCCTGAGATCCTTGTTATCTGGTAATTTAGACCATTGTTTTCAAATAAGTGCTGCTCAAGGGCAAAAGAAACCATCGTTAAAACAGATCTGAAAGGCAAATTTTTTTGTGTGTGGGGAAGGAGGTAAGTTGGTTGGGTGGTTGTTTGGGGTTTTATAATACTGGAGCAACAAAGGCTATGTTGTGCCAAACGAGAGTAAATAAAAGGGTAAAGTATAGCATACCCACAACCAAAGTTAGAAGCAACACACAAAGAGGATGAAGCGAAGAAAAATGGAAGAGACAGAAAAGTAAAGAAAAGGGTGAAACAAAAATACGTTTCAAAACCAGGTAAAACCAGTCAACAAGTGTAGAACGGAAAAACCACAATGGCTGCATAGCACCCATAGAAGAAATAGAAGTCAAACGACCAAAAACGTTAAATACGTGTAACATAACCAATAAAAACAAAAATTCGAAAACAGAATTTAAAAGCGAGCCATCAGGTAAAAGATATCCGAGTGTAAGGGGATTGGATGTAAATTTATGATGACTTAAAATAAAAATGGCGTTCAAGGTTGAAAGCAGTGCAGTCGATTAAAATATGTTTAATGGTCAAAATGGTGTCACAAAACTTACACATAAGATCTTTGTCCACCCATAAAAGATATGAATGTGTGATAAACGAATAACTCAAGTGGAGCAAAGCAAGTACAACTTCCTCCTTGTGATTCCTGTGAAAACATGACTATCACAGTTTGACAATAGGTTAGATCGACTCAAGATCGCTGTCACCCTGCCTGGAGCTTGGTGGAAAAACACTGCCGGAAGTTCATCTATGGAATCAGCAGTGGAGAGTCGAACAAGAGAGTGACCGACCTGCCAAGCCATTACCCATGATGCTGACATGACTCTGTACCCAACAGAAGAGAATGGTGTTTATGGCTGCCAGACGATGGAGCTGCAGGCAGATCTTAAAAAGAACAGGGTGAGGTCGATGCTTCACCAAGATTGAGGCCTGTAGAGAGCAAAGCGAATCAGTATAAAACACACATCGACAATGATGTTTAGACACTGTGGTCAAAGGCGAGGCCGATAATGTTCAACTCTGCAGTGAAGATGGAACATTGCTGTGGGATCTGGTCTGCAATGATAATCACACCACACCATGGCTACTGATGTGCTGGACTTCATGCCATCTTTGAAGACAGAAAAGAAGTCTGGGTGCTGAGCATGGTGGCTGGCAAAGAGTCACCAATGCACACAGTCGGGTGCAATGCTTTCCTGTCCTACAAAGAGAAAGGTTTTAGGAAGGGGAAATAGCAGGGCATAGTGAAAGTGGCTTGACTGTCGACTGGGCAATGTTATCAAAATTAATGATGTCTCTGAGGTAGCATTGGACATGCAAATCGAAAAGACGAATGGCAGTTGGACAATTAGTGTAAAACATTTCCCACTTGGGACTGAAAATGCAGTCCCAAATGCGATGGCCCAGCGGGAATTACAATTTAGGTGTGTATTGCAAAGACAATTGCTCATGGCGAATAGATAAAGATGGTTCGTTGTCTCAACGTAAAGACTCTGGACCAGTGAAGTGTGGAAGGACTCCTGTGCAAACACAGAGGGCCTGATATTGAAGGGGGTCCAGCACATTCACCACCAAATCCTGAGCAGAATTGTACACCTGGGATCCATAATCCAGTTTTGACCAGACAAATGCATGGTTCAGGCGAAGCAAAGAACATCATTCCACTTACCAGGTTAGAGAGGAGAGGACCTTGATGATGTTCAATGCCCACGTGCATTTCGACCTGAGATGATGTATGTGGTAAAAGGGTGAATTTCTGGTGAAAGATCAGACTGAGAAACTTGGTCTCCGCCACAACTGGAATGATGTTAGTCTCAAGCCATAGCTCGGATCCAGATCAATATTACATTTATGGCAAGAGTACATACAAACGGTCTTCTCTGGGGGGAAACCAGAACTGCTGTCGCCCAAACCGAGAGATTGTTCAGGGCAGTTTGCAGTTTTCGTTCATGACCCTCATGCTGGACGATAAGCAAAAGATGCTAAAACCGTCAATATAGAGTGCATTGCCTACAGTTGGAGGGAGTTGTCTAGCAATAGAATTAATCTTGACAGCAAAAAGCATAACACTCAGGATGCAGCTTGTGGTAACCCCTGTGTTTAGGAGAAAGACTACTTAGAGTGTTATCGACACAGACGAAAAGTACGAGTAGATAGAAAGTTTCAAATGAAGATTGGCATGAGATTTCTCAAGTGGAAGGCATGGAGGTCACGAGAATGTGAAATCTCCATGTCTGTGTCGCACATTTTTACGATGTCAAAGAAAATTGATACCAGGTGATCTTTATGTAAAAATGAATTCATGATCGCCAATTAGAGACAGATCAGGTGGTCTTAGGTACACTGTTCCCTGCTAAATCCACACTGGGTGTTGGAAAGACCATGGTGTCCCAAATACCAGGCCACCTGGTATTTACCATTCTTTCCAACAAATTGCATATGCAGCTCCTCAACGAAATGGGACGATAATTTAAAGGAATATTGGGATCCCTGCCTCGCTTGGACCAAAACGATATCCTCCAGTCAGTAGTCTGCAAACTGCTCCTCTAAAAAATTACGACTGAAAAGTCAGAGCAGGCGATCCTTACTAGATGATGGCGGACAGTATATGCACAAGAAAAACTTATAGCAAGGCATAACTCCTCCATTGCGAATGGTCAGTTGTAAGGCTCCAGACTATTCGAGTGAAAAGACAATGGAGAGCATTTGGCAGTGCTCTGCAGGGCCAGAACCTCAGAGGAATGAGTACAAGGAAGAGATGGATGAAAAATATTTCTGCAGGGTGTTGGCAATTACTTTTTCCTTTTGCTCCAGGATTGATAATGAG
Organism: Ryuthela nishihirai; assembly: GCA_038380435.1. Lineage (NCBI taxonomy): Eukaryota > Metazoa > Arthropoda > Arachnida > Araneae > Heptathelidae > Ryuthela > Ryuthela nishihirai. Next base: position 8,564,169 of record JAWZYU010000002.1, read on the forward strand.
TGGAATATGTAGTTCCCACACATTTCTCGGACTTTATCCCACACGATCTTTGAAATGGTCATTAGGGTGACATGTATTTTATCCAAGATTACTTCTGGCTCTGGCATAAGATCAAACGGGCTTTTGCATTGTGTTTGAATGCTCTAAATTTGGGGGATATTCGCTATCTCTGAAAAATATCAAGCCATGTTCTGAACCTTACTAGCTGCAGTGCAGTTGGGATTCCACCACAGTTTCGGAAATCGAGTTGAGATCTGAAGAATGGTTGTGGCAGCTGCATGAACGATTCATTCCATCATCTCTGCCACTGCAACATTAATCTATTTCACAAAGAAGTTAGAAGCCACTCCAGTCACACTGATCAAGCCTCCACCATGAGATGAATGAAGGGTTACAAGGTCCCTACAGAAGATGGCACATACCATGGGAAGTTAATCACTTTCATACGGATTGTCCTCAACATACCACGTAAAAAGTAGATGGATGTTGAGAATAGCTGTTGAGAATAGCAGTGAAAGTGTGAGTTCGGGAATGAAAGTAGGTACTGACACTGGTGTTACAAGGAGCCACTACTGCTGGATATCACCCCTCCCATTGCTATCAATACCGCCCCACAGAGGACTGTGTCCATTGAAGTCCCCCATGATTACAAAAGAGGACATGGATACCATGATTACAACAGCTGCAAGATGAGGCATCTAGGTCTTCCAGGAAGATGATACTTCTGGGCGCTAGATAGATGGAGTAATCAGTCAACGAAAATCCCATAAAGAGACAAATGGCAATCGCATCTAAGTTGGTGGTGATGGGTATGACTTGGAATGGAGAATGATGTCTCACGAGGATGGTCACACCCCCACAAGCTGGACCATCTCCCTCCCAGTCCTGGCGATTGAAAGAAAAGTTCCAGATTTTGAGATTGGTGGTGGTCTGCAAGTACTTCTCCTTGTGGCACATGCAGATGGGTTCATGTGCCCTCAGGAACACAAACCTTGATGTCATCAATAATCCTCTGGAATCCATCACAATTCCATTGTAGAAGTGTGGCCATCTCTGGTCTTAGGAGAATGGATGGACGATGATTTTCGATTTATTTTTACAGTTTCAGAAAATGGGGTGGTCAGTATCCATGTCCTCAGAATCATCTTGAAATGAGGGAAGGATAAAATTTCCTTCTTGGGCCCTTGGTTGACCCCTTCTATTTGGAAGGTTCAGAAGAGGAAGGCACAGATTCAGGAATAGAAACCGGCGTCGACGTTGATCCTGGTACCAAAAGCAGTTTTGTCTGGATCAGGTGTTACTTGGCAGGTGAGATAGATTCAGATGGTGAACACTTATATCGGTCTGCACCGCCAGAGAATCCATCGAAAACATAAACTTTTCAATCACTGCAGCAGCATATGAAATCTTGCCAGATGGGGCAGGTGGTGCAGTGAGCTTCTTTGCAATGAGGGATGTCATTCCTCATTGTGGGGTTTAAATCGCTTCCCAGCCCTACAATGATATATGCTCTAGAGCATAGATTCCCAAAGGGGGCGATACCGCACTCCAGTGGGCGCTGGAGCCTTCCATGGGGGCGGTAGCAGATTCAGAGGCAAATGGTGGGCGTTGAGGCAGTCAAGAGGGGCGGTCAAATAAATAAATAAATTTAATGTAATTTTCTGTGACAACCTTTTTATCTCTTCTATTCTGTGGTTGTGAGGGGTATAACCTGGAATGGAGAATGGTTGCTCATGATGGCGACACCCCCGCGAGCTGGACCATCTCCATCCCGGTGAACGAGAGAAGTTCAGGATGGTGGGATCTTTGGCTGTCTGCAAATGTCTCCTGCAGGTACACGAATATGGGTTCGTGTGCCCTCAGAAGGACCACGATGTCAATATTCCTCTTGAATCCACGACAGTTCCATTATAGGAGTGTGGCCATCTCAGGTCTTAGGTGAAATGGCGGACGACTTTCGATTTATTTAACCGTCGCCAGCGACGGTTTTGGAAAAATGGGGTGGTCTGTGTCCATGACCTCAGAGACATCCGAAAGAGGAGTTAAATTTTTTTTAGTCCTGGTGGGGACCGAGGCTTGACTGACTATGTGGTATTCCAAGCCTTGGGTTTGGAAGGTCTTTCTGTCTGTGAGAAGGAGCTTTCCAGAGGCGGAATTGGAAGGCACCGACTTTGGCTTTGCCTGGGTCAAGGGGTACTTGGCAGCAGGCAAGAAAAATTCAGCTGGTGGTACACTGATGTCAGTCTGCACCGCTACGGTAGCCATCTTAACGATGGGCTTTCCATTGACTGCATCGTCATAGACCTTGCAAGGTGGAGCAGGCGGTGCAGCGAGCTTCCTCGCCTCTGGATAACTGCTGTCATTATCTTTATGCACTGTACCTCTTTCTCCTCCAGCTACTTCAGACAGTCGCGGGAGTACGCCGGATATTTGCCACGGAAGTTTACATAGCATGCCTTTTCTGATCTGCAGTCAGTTCAAGAAGATCCTGACTGCCACAATGAGCACATGTGGGCTTGCCCCAGCATGCAGTGCGAACATGGCCAAACCTCTGGCATTGAAAACAACGCAAAGGGTTTGGTATAAATGGCTGTATCTCGCAATGTAATCATTCTGCAGTGGCGTATTCAAAGTTAGTAATAGTACCAGGCTGGGTACTAACATTCTATCACGGTGTCAAAACCCACTCACTCCCTGGGATGAAGCAATTCTCAGAAACTTTGAGGCCCCACTCGATCAGCCCAAATAGGAATTAAGCGTCTCGTGTGGAGTGGTGACTGCCTCTCCACCAATAGCTACGACATTTAAGAGTAGCTTCGAATGATTGGAGAAGGCAATTTCCGCCTACAAGTCACCAGATCTGAGGCACTTGAGAGATTTCGGTTCTCCCACAAGACCTTTGATAACTTTAATAAAAAACGGGGACGACTCCAAGCACCTGATCACCCATAGATTGGATGACAAGGAGTCTCAGAGACACACACGAAGACGATGGTGAAGACAAAGATGGGGGTTCGTGGTGAGCCCTCTTTCCGCATTGGCCGGTGAATTATGAGCTGTAGAACTTGATGTTTGCTTTTTGGGATTCAGTGCCTGTTGTCCCCACCCAACACGGAGTCCAACAAGGGGACGCCAGGGCACCATACCCACACAGCCAGTGAGCCAAGTCCTCACAACGAAACAAAAGGAAAATTAAGAGAATCTCATCTGAGGACTCGCAAAAAAAAATAAGGAAAAATGGGTTGGGTTGTTTTACCTCTGAGCGGCACTTTTTTGCACACCATGGGCTAAATGGCCAGGTCACATGGACCCCAAAGGCAGGGGGACCCACTGGAACAGCTGTTGGGAGACAGATGGTATCCTCCCGTCAAGGCCATCCAGCGTGTTCTTTAATGTGCACAGAGTATGGCTCTTCCGCACACGAGGCCACGGCTTAACGTCCCATCCGAAGGACGGCAGCCTTTCCAAGCCCATCGGTCCCCTACTGACCGTGGGGGGAATTTTGCGGAGATAAATCTCAACGCTGACCCAGCTGGGACTCGAACCTGGGAACTACAGATTACGAGCCTGGCGCGCTACCGGCTGAGCCACCCCCTAAGGAAAAATGACACAGCTCGTTCTCACAAATGAAAGAAAATTAAAAAATTAATAAATCCGTGGGGAAACTTGTAAACCGTTACCTGGATGTGGACAAGGTTACTCCATTGAGGTTATGGGTTACTCACCGCTCTGCACGGTTGACCCTAGAAGACCTGCCAACCAACTGATCCTGAGGGGGCCTCCCCACGACCCCACCTTTACCTGAAGCAGAAGCCAAAGCAGTGTATAGCAGTGGCCCCAGAATTCGATGTCCAGCCCCGCGACGGACAGGCTCCCCGATGGCAGGACTGCCAAATGGGACCCCCAAGCAACTGCTAGGATTCTCCTTTCCAGGGGCACGGGTCTCCGCACACAGCAAACACGCAGGCGGGCGTTCAGGACCCTGTGAAGGTACCTAAGCCAGCAGAACCTTCACAGGGTGGTCCCCTCACCACGGACAGGAGATCGCACCGAGGAGTGAAACTGAATAATCTGGTTAGTAACAGAACTATTCTACTTGTGGAACACAGCAAAAGAATTTTACGTAATTCTAATTTCGGTGTCGATCAAAGCTGGGTGAAAAGCAGAACTGCATAGCCAAAAAATTAAGAGTGGGTTTTAGAAGCGCCTTGCCATTATACAATCATGTTACATAAAAGAATTGCGAACGACAGTTGTTTTTGGTGTTATAAGCCTTCCTTTTAATGTAAAAAAAAAATTCTGTCTGCGAACAACAGTGGTTTCCAGCACCAGCCCATGTATTTGGATGACCTTACACATTTCACAAGTTATAAAAATGTAATAATATATGATACTACTTTTAGCTTTATTCAGACGCACGGATTTCTTAATTGCAATAAAACGCTCTTAAAATTATATTCCAAATCGCCAGTGTTGTGATTACCTTAACAAAAAAAAAAAGCTTACATTTAAAAATTTTATTTTTGGATAGATGTGGTGTTATATACACCACCACATGGTATCGCTCGCTTCTTCTCAATGAACATGTATCGCTTGCGGTCCAATTTGGTAAAATCTTCTCAAGGTGAAATTACGTAAGAGCACAGAAATACAGTACAAATTTAACTTTATTCCAGTTGCTAATATTCATACATACAGATGTATAAACCTCAATTGAGGGAAAAGCAAGCAGTGAACTGTTGATGCCATACAATTTGGGAATAGGATGAAGAATGCTAAAGCAACATTTTTCAGTTACCGCATTAGTGCATCTTTCGACTTCTTTTAGCTTCTGAGAGGAACAGTTTCGCCTCTGCTGCTTTACTACAAGACTTGGTGGCAATGGAAACAACTGCATCTCAAAAGTAATCATAAAAGAAATGGAGATTGTTTTTGGCATTTTTTTTTTATTACAACACATTTTTAAAAGTAATATAGCCAAATGTACTGTTACTATAAATTATAGTATTTTTACTTCTAGTAATATGACAGTTTTTTTTAAAGGGTATACGCCATAAAATGCATTTTCTAAAAAGATAAAATAGTTTGCATATAACAGTGACACAAGCAGCATTGCTATAAGCCTCAATATAAAGGGAGGAAACGATCTCATCAATATAGCTTATATTATAAATGGCTTTGTTTGAAAGATCGCCAGTTCTAATTTTGAAAGCATTTATATCGATCTCAGCAAATTAAATAAGCATTGCACTAAAAGTTTCTCTTCAAATATTTTCCATTTGAAATCTCTTTCTGCATACTGACTGGATCATCTTTTTACACTAATCACTTTCACGATCTGAAAAAACTGCTCACTTAAACATAGTCTTCAGTGAACTGTTTTTAATATAGGACTTTCGTAATAGGTACATATTTATCATTATATAAAGTGCACTTTCTTATTATGAAGGCCAACAATTTATCTTATAAATTGATCATTGCATTCAGAAAGGAATGAATGGAAAACAAACTGACTGGACAGGCTATTCGTAAAATACATCAGAATGATAAAAAGCTATTATAAAATGTATAGTTTGCAATATAAAATATCAGCTTCAAATTTTTTCATAATTATAAAACTAAATTCATACCGAAAACTGTTTTTTTCCTGTATCAGATTGTTTGGTTGTATTATATCATAGCACTGTGTGTTTGCTTGATGCGTTTTATATTTTACAGAAATGGGCTATATAACTGTTGTTGAAAATAAGTAGTTGCAGGGAAGAATTCCCTTTTATATGCCTAAATGTGACTTTAAAAAAAAATGTGGAATGCAATCATTATTCCACACCAAAAAGAGGAAATACCACTAATATCAATGAAAAAATCTTCAAACAAAAACACCACAAGAATAAAGCATTAAATTGTACACGATTCTGAAAAATTCATAAACTTCTGGCATAAAAAGTGAAGGCTTTGGGCAGATATTGCACATAATTAATATTGCTAAGTGGTCAAACTTCAATGGAACAATGCTACATACAAAATAATTTTCTGTACTTCTAGAGTTCAAAATGTAGTAATACCACAATTAGATATATATAACAATCAAAACTATTAAAGATTTAATAGAAGCACTAGGCAGAAAACTGATTCACATTTATGCAAAAGTTGAAAACGTCAATATTATTGATTATTGTAGTATTTTGTAGTTCTTTAAAATATCTAACACTGATTGAAAAATTTTTGGCTCTTTTTAGGATTTAAAGATGTAATGAAATTATGATCTTGAAATCAAATGATAATATATGAATGGATAATATATAAATAGCTAATAAGCATTCAAGAAAAACAGCTTGTGAAATTTCATTTGCTATATGTAAGAAAACATTTGCTATATGTTGCTAGTAATTGTGAGAAAAAACATATGCTAAAGTTTAGAATAGAGGAAATGATGGTGTTGTTATAGTGCATTTTAAATAAGTTGGGAGCTTTCCTTTTGGTATAACTTCCCATGTAATTGATAATTTGTGAATGTGAACTTTTCCCCAGAAGTTTGAAAATATTAAAACCTTAACTGTACAATGGTCAGAGAACTTAGTGACCATTTCAGGAGACACATAATAAATAATACTCAAACTAGGAGCTTCTAAATTCCTCCCCATTATGAGTAAGTGTAAAAAAAACTGAGATTTCACTCAGTCACATACTCCTATATTGTTTTTCATCTTTTTATGAAAATAGATTTTTCCAAATTTTTATTGTATGTATGAAAAGATGAAGAGTAAACCTGAATTAAATTTTATATTTTGCAGTTCAGGGGATTATTATTTGGAATTTGTTTTGAGGAAGGAGACTGTCTTCTATCTGCATTCTTGAGAGAAACTCGTACCGAAATTTATGTAACATTTTGCTCTTTCAAATATTATTATTCCTAAAGATATTTAAAAGAATTATATCAGTTCTTGAAGTAAAGCAAGTTGCAATCGATGCCATTTTATTGTAATTGGTATATGATCTTATATAATTCTAGTGACCTGTAGAATATTCCAGTGGAAGAGACATTCAACTTAGACGCAACGTTTTCTGAAGAACTAAAGTGCTTCTGTTGCATTCTGACTTCTGTCTCCCATTTTCATTACGAAAAAATTTATCTGACAGGGAATACTCTATTTTGTTGTTGATAATAAATAAAAATAAGGAGTTGATTTTCCATCAACTATATATTGTTGAATATATATAAATCAATAAAACTTTTGCTACTAAGTTTCAAATCTGAAAGTTCTGTTTACTTTTTTTTTGTTCCATTTCTACCTTTAACTCTTGGCATTCCAATGACAGTTCTTTTCTTTTCAAATTTTACACTGTGCTGCCATTATAGTTTCTGTGTCATAATGCAATACTGGAAACTCTTTTCTCATAAAAGAAATTGCTGTCTCTTTTTCCTTTAAAACATTCTTTTTAAGAATATTAAAGTTAAAAAGAAAACATGATTACCATATTAATTACTTACCAAATCTGAATTGTAGAAATAGTATTGGGATAGAGGTAGCCATCTTCATTTACCTAAGTTTTCTAATTGAACCATTCTGGAATTAAACTGCCTTTGTAAATTGATTCCTGATCTGTTCTTCCTTTTTTTAAAAATACTTTTGTAATAGTTTCAAAAATCTTTTTTTCGTGATTGAAGACTGACATCATTCCACAAGTGCATCTTTATTATTCTAAAATTTTTAACTGTTTGTACAACTGATTTTCATTTATAAGTAGACATACACCATGAGTTTCATAAAACGATTTTTTATAACAAATTTAAAGAAACACTTTCACCATTAAAATTATAATGATAACAGTTTTCCAGTTGAGTAATCATAATAAACTGGACTTCACTTCTTTATTTATTACTTGATAAACGACATCCAAAAGAGCAACACATTTGCTTTATCTATTTATTTGTTGTTTTCCTTGCACTAAATACATACTTCTCACATTTTGATTGAGCATATTAATTTCTTATTATCATCATTACGTCGAGGAAACTTGTCTTGGCATTAAGTAATGCCATTTTATAATGTCTGTATTCTTTGCTATGATGTGTTACTTCTACTGATTCATTGACCTGCTATGGCTGCTGTTCTCATGTGATTTTTTTAAGTTCAGTGTTGAAGGAAGTAATCACTTTTTGTCACTGTCATATGTTTTCCATTTTACATGATTGCATTCTCAAGATGGATGACAATCCATATTGACATATCTTCCTGCTCATCAAATTTATACCAAAAGTATGTTCACTATTGAGCATTGTCAATTACGTGGGAACTTAAAAAGAATTCATAGTGGTGCAAAATTTGGTGGTTAAAAAATTATTTGGTGCTAGAAGAACAATATGATTATCATACAGAATGACTGATAATTCCAAATCAAGTGCAAACTCAGTTTTCTGCCTTAAATTCTGGTTTTTTTTTTGCCTACCAGGAATAAGGGTCATAATACAGGTAATTCTGCAATTTATGATTATATATTATGTACACCTATATAAAGTAACTACATTTCAAAATATAAGTCAATTCTTTAAATTATTAAATAATGTGGAATGTTACATGAACACAATTTTTAAACAATGATATATTTTGATTTTAATTTTTTTGGGAGATGAAACAGACTAAAAATATAAAATCTTTACAACCAGAGAAACATGTAACATTAACAAATCATGTAACTGACTTTATATTAAGCAAATATTCTAAATTTCAGCATCATACTGATGTCAAAAGATTTTATAAGCTATTTTAACTGTCCTGCAGCAAATCACGTTTTTTTAAAATAGAGTTCAAATAATTTTAAAACATTATAAAGCCTTGTGTAGAACTTATAACAGTAAGCAACAAATCTATACAATACTATACCATTTAATTAAATTTTATGAATAATTTTTCATTCTGTTATTAACTATCATTTTAATATGCCTTGAACCAAGAAGGAACTTTGTTCACCATGTTTGTAAGCTATATTGATACTGCGGATATTGTTGGTTAACTACTAGCTCAATAATGAGCTACTGCTACCATCCATTGTATACTGCAGATAGTTATTATTAACTAAAGCACAAGACAGGGGAAATGATAATCATATACCAAATAGTTTATACACAAGGATCGGAGCAATACAACTGGAATAACACTTCAGGTCATTTAAACTTTGAGAACATATCACATTTTCAAATACAGATTATAATCCACTGCACTTCCCTTCACCAATAGCACAGTAGCACCAATCTTAGGAGGGAATGGTTCTCTCCTTGGTACAAAGAGGGATTGACACAGAAACTGGACGTTTTAGGAGAGTAACAAAATACCACAATTGTTTGAAGAGTAAGAAGTTAGAAACTTCACATTTCAGACGAAGCACTTGGTTCAAATCAAAGTAACAACATACACACATTACTATGTATTTATATATTAATGTGCACCATTGATCCCTGTCAACATCTAAGTTTGCAAAATATTAATGTCTGTGTGCAATGAAAAATATATACCAAGAAAGTGAAGTACAAATTACAAAACATCTGACCTATCAGATTGTCTTTAATGTGGAGAAATTATAAAGATTAATATCACTATTGCTGGAATGATAGTGATAAAAGGCAATGATAGAAAATTCCAGACTAAAAATAAATTTGAAATGCTGTGACCTTTTGGTATAACTGAAGTTTAATATACACTTCATAAACATGTTTAACTATTATTTGCACAAAAGATGGGCATTCCAATAACTGTATTAGTAGTACTTTGATATGGAAGTGAAGTTTGTGACATCAGGTAATGCAGATACTTCGCATAAAATCTATGTCACGAGTATTTCATCATTAGACAGGAATACAGTTTATGAAGTATTAATTATACTTGTACTTTATGTCAAGACATTTATAAGATTTAGTGCATAGTTTTATGCCCTGTCCTAGAAAACTTAAGTAGTTCTACATTGGATGGTTGAAGAGTAAGCAATGGGAGGAATACACTCTGGTAATTTCAAACAGTTTACCCAATCTGCTAAAAACGTACCACATTATGCAGGCATGGTGATGCATAAGAATTGTGACATGCTAATCAAAGGTTAAACGAAATTTCCACACTATAACGAATCTACCTTTACTTGGAATTAAAACAGTCTTTAATGTCTACTTTAGTGCTTGAACCGATTGCATACTCCAAGAAATATATTAAGATATCCAGAGCTCATAACATTATTTCTAACATTTGTAACAGCTGTTAAACAGTTGAATCACATTTATCTCCCAGCACTTTCCTTTACTTCATGAAGTAAAGAAATGCTCTTTTGGGGCAAGGCAGCTGCAAAGCAAGCAATCTGCTAAGCTCAGAAGGTTAACTACCATGATCATCTAGGTACTGTACACCCTTTAGCTTTCTTAAATCCTTTTATGAGGTTAGCAAATGATGTAGCAAATACACTGTTTCTTTTGGTACATTTTTTAAATCACCGGACAGATTTTGGTGATAACAATGAGTTCATCACTTTATATCTCTGATAGAAACATCTTCAGAAGTAAATAGAAATGTAGTAAAATCATAATGGACATAGTAAGCTATATTTACTTCATCACAAATATTTGTTGGTAATAAAACAATATTACATGTACAAAACATTATTAAAAATATTCTCCATTGAATAAACAATAAAAATTCTTCCATAGCTCATGATTTATCTAATTCACTACAGTTCAATGGTAGTTCATTAAACTTCTGGATAATTCATAACTTCATTCTGTACATTGTTAGGTATAGGGAAATGAAAAGGATTTATGAAGATAATATATAATGAAACACTGCCTATGAAATTGCAATTCATATTATTTGCATAGAGAGTATAACTCAAGTGCTTCTAAAAATAAGAGCTAATGATGGGATTTCTCTAAATCAAGCAAAGGCAACTGAAGGAGTCTAAATTTAAACAGAAAAAGGGTATATTAAGACTGCAGGGTAGTCTGGACATGGCACTCATAATGGCTGTTGCTCCAGTGTCTGACTAGTGTCTCACAGCCACCAAAGTTGCAAGAAAATAATCTGTTATCACAGAAGGATTTCAGCAGATTACCACTTCAGGCCACAGATGGGTGCAAGTCTCTTATTCATCATCCCCATCAAAGTTCGTGGAAAAACACTACACCCTGCCTTGGTCACAGCACACTGTTCATAAAGGGAGCTGACAGAGGTATGTGGTAGTATTTGCACAGAGGACGACTACATTTCCCTTTGACAGCATCCCGGCATACAGTGACTTTACCATCCACGATTTCTACATAATCTGGAACAATACATTACAATTAGCTATTGCTGGAAAAAATTAACAGATGTACATGCAAATACCTAGATATAATATGTAGATGAATCATTTAATGCAAAAAATCCTTAAAGAATATAAACTTATACTAGAAAGCAGTACTGTGTTCAATTATAAGTACACAGAAAAAAGAAAATACAACAGAAAATAAGCAAATATTTGTAATATTTATGATCAAAGATATAGTTTCTTCTAAAAAATATAGTTTTTACTAAAATGGGTGGTAAAAATTAGCTTTTTTTTCATTTTCTCATTAGTTCAACTTTTATTTCAAAATTAAATTCATCTGCTATGAAACAGAAAAAATAAGTTGGAAAAATATGGAAAAACAACTATTGCTCTCCATGATATTAAGATTAAAATTTTCTGATCTGCATAAATTCTTGTTTCTACAGCATGTTGAATGAAAATAAATGGAGCACCCCTGTCTTAATAATACTGAATCCCCTTGAATTCCTTGAAAAGAGTTTGGAAATGTTTAGATAGTATCATGCTCAGGTACTCTAATGATGAACTACCCTATATGTTGAATGTAACCATAAGCTTCATGTCAAAGCAAGGATATCTGCAGAGTTTTTTTTTATTTTCTTCACATATTCAGGGGGTGCTTGGTGTGCTAAAACACCCTGCTAAATCTTTGAAAGCCTGAAATTAAAAAATGATAAAACTATTTACATGCTTGGTTCATTGTTTTAGGGGAAAACTCTGTTAACTCAAAGTGAATAAAGAAAATACTAAAAAAGCGGCAGCATATAAGAATTTAAAATAAGGGGTATAATAAGACACTAATCAGTAAGCAATGAAATTATCATTCAACTTGTGAAAGTTTGTTTTTCTCAGACAGCAGTAAAGATTGTGTTGTTTCCGACAAGGTTGAGTTGTGTTGGGTTATTTTACTTCTGAGTGACACTTTTTCACACAATGGCACAATTTTCACAAATGCTTAAGGACCCTGAGAGATCAGAGAAGGTTGGGGGAAGGGGACCCACTGGACAGCTGTTAGGAGATTCCAACAAGGTAAATCACCTCTTATGGTGAGAAGAAGAGAACAAGTTTCTTTCTTTTAACCATATCTTAATTTTAACCATAATTCTTTGAATGCATATACAGGCATACCCCAGTCATATGACATGTTAGGTTCCAGACCCCTGTCGTATAGTGAATCATTGCTTTTTTTAACTTGTAAATGACATTTTTTAATAGTCACATATATGCGCAACTTTTCTTCAACTTAGTTTCTTTTGTAAAAGTTTATATTCCTCACAAAAGTAACTTAAGTCGAAAAATAACAAAATTGTGAAGAATGAAACTGGTCTTACAAAGAAAGGATAACTTCAAAAGAACAAAAATGTGTGGGAGAAACTCACAAAGTTGCACTCAGACATGGGCAAAGTACTCACTGTTCTGCACAGTTGGCTCTAGCAGCACCAGCGATTGGTCATGGGGGGACCACCCGAGAAGCTCCCATTTACCAGAAGCAGAGGTCAAAGCAGTGTGTAGCAGCAGCTCTGGAATTCGCTGCCCAGCACCGCAACAAACAGGCTCCCCAATGGCAAGGTGGCCAAAGGGGAACCCACCAGTCATGAGCTGTGGAGAGAAATGAGGACTCCTGAGAAACTACCAAGATCCTCCTTTGATGGGACATGGGTCTCAGCACTTGCCAAACATATGGCTGAGTGTTCAGGATCCTGTGAAGATACCAAAAAACAGTAGAACCTTTACAGGGTGGTCCCCTCACCATGGACAGGAGCTTGCACCAAGGGGTGTTTCAAGTAGTCTAATGGACTAGTCGCCTCTGCTAACCACTAGAATCGGCTGTCATGACTAAACTGAGTTAGATATACTGGGATATTTACTGACATGTCCTGATTTTTAGCAATTGAAACCTGGATACCCTAGGTATGCCATGTAGTCTCAAGATCAACCACAAATTATGATTGTGAACAGAGCAAAAAGACTTTTTGAAATTTACAAAGCTAGTAACAATGGGTTTTTGAAAATTTAAACATTTCTCAATAATCTATTTGGTCTATACATTCCATACCACCTACAAACCCTATTTATTCATCCTGAAGTCATCCATGAACTATATGTTGATTTTATTACGAACAGTAATGTAAAAATAACTTTACCTGGGAGAGAGAGTAGACTGATGCCCCTGTGATTATCATAAGAACTGCAAACACTGTTCTTGAAAACAGAAATAATATCTCTAATAAAATCCTTTGGATAACCTCTTAATCATTGAAAATATTTAATACTACAATCAGCAATGTGATAATAGTATCCTTCCTAGCTCTTAGCAATATAGTAGTAATTTCATCTACTCTTGCTGATTTACATAGTTTCAATTTTAAAACAGCCAAAGTAACTTTCCAGATTGTAAAACAGGGCTAAGATTAAAGACAACAATAAACGAATCTTCATTACAAACAATGAGAGTAAAATTAACCACATTGTTCAGAACCTAACTATCACATATACCTCATCTTCAACATGTTGATTTCAAGAATCCCATTTAAAATAGTCCAAGGTAAGAGTAATATTCAAGGTGGATTGCAACAAGGCTTTATCTATATCCATATAAACAGGACAGAATCTGGACAGCTTTTGGACAATAAGATGGAATTTAGTAATGTGTGAAGTATCGAAATGAATTGATTTTACCCAAAAATTTCAAATTTATTGATGGCTATTAATTTGAAAATATATGTTAATTTATATTATTCAATAATATTTTATTTTAATTTAATAAATATTATTTTGTTTTATCTCTTTATTTTTAAATGAATATTCAGCAGCAAAATTTTAACTCAAATAATTCACCAACACATTACTAGGTTGGGTTGTTTAACCTCTGAGCAGCACTTTTTTGCACACAACAGGCTAAATGGCCAGGTCACATGGACCCAGAAGGCTCAGAGAAGGTTGGGGGAGGGGACCCACTGGAACAGCTGTTGGAAGACAGATGGTAGCCTCCCGTCAAGGCCATCCAGCGTGTTCTTTAACGTGCACAGGGTACGGCTCTCCCACACACGGGGCCATGGCTTAACGTCCCATCCGATGAATGGCAGCCTTTCCAAGCCCATCGGTGTCCCCTACTGACCATGGGCAGGGCGAGGAATTTTGCGGAGATAAATCTCAACACTGATCCAGCTGGGACTCGAACCCGGGAACTACAGATTACGAGCTTGACGCGCTACCGACTGAGCCACCCCCGCCCCTGTTATCACTAGGTTCCCCTAATTTTGTTGGAGAGCTACCCAATCACAGTCCTGTCTGGATAGCTCTGATTAGTTAGAATGACCAAAATTCTACTCTATTACCTAGTTCAAAGTTTAATATCAGAAGCACAGCCAGTCAGAGATATTTAAGTGCTCTGGGCAAATGACATAAACCACAATGCCCCCTTTTCATTCACAAAATCTTGAATAAAACATTTTACTATTTATATTAATTTATTTTTACTTTTGATGAATTATAAAAATTGCAATAACAACTGGAAAATATATAAAATATCCTCAACAAATTAAAAAATTTTAATTGCAATGGCAATAAAGAGTATCCTTAAAATCTTGATGTTCCAGGAACCTATAGTTTGCCATGTATCTGGCCCATTCTGATTTAGAAATGCATACAGAAATATGCATTAATCCAGTATTGTAGATATAAAATGGAAACTCTAATTGCTAATGTCAACTTTTTTAACAATGCTTTTTAAGTGCTACATTTGGTATTTATTTTCCACAGAAGGCACATGTGATACAGGATGACAGTTCTTTCCCTTTCCCTATTTTCCTCTGGTGAAAGGAACTGGTCATTCATTATAAAGAGACATTATATCTGAAATAAACTGTTGATGGCTCATGTGATGCTCGTCTTATCCACCCAGTGGCAAACGTAATTATAGGTGGTTTTAGTGGCTCTTTGGGTATCATCTGCTAAACCATTGATGACACAATTTCCTGATGTGACATGAACAACTGTTTATTTCATCATCATGCCTCATGACTTTTGATCATCGTCAAAGGTGCAAATAGCTACCTCATGTGAACCCTGCCACTCGATCCTGTCGGCTGCTCATGCTCTATGGGAAAAAAAGGGTAAAGTCAGGATTTGCATTCCTTTAACCCTTTCTCTACCATACCAGCCCAAAATGGCAGAGATCTTAAATGGATTCATCCAATCAATGCTATTCTTTCCTCTTCACAACCTCCTACCTACAGTTTGGGCCAGTATTGTAGTGAAAGGGTTAATTCCTATTCTTAAGAATGTCCATTTCACTTGGTCTTCATAACACATGGTCTAGGTCTTAAAAATTTTAAAGCCACTTCGTTCAACAGGAAATCTGAGATTCTATGAACAATTAAATATTGAACATTTAATTAGAGAAAAATGCAAAACTCAGTATTTTACTTTAAACAATAAACAAGCCACTATGGTGATGGTGGCTTATGGTCTGGTAGACATCATCATCAATGGCTATAGAAAACTACTACTGAAATGATGTTCATTTTTTAATATTTTCTGTAGCATTTAGTTTTAAATATCAGTACTTAAGACAGTTAAAATTTTTAATAATGATTTACAGTGCTTTTGAGAATGAAGTATTTTTAATAGTATTAAATATTTCTATTTACTCTGCTTTGATTAACATTTATATTTGTAGAAATGTATTTTTTTACACAAAAGAATGAAGGAAAATAATGCATGAAAAATATGAAACAATACATAAACTTTTGTATACTGTTTTACACTTTGCTACTTTAGGAAAAGGTTATTTTCAATTTAGTTTTGTTCTTAAACCAATATGTTTTGACTAACATTTTACAATCAATATTACCAGTTATTAAAAATATCAAAATACATCACCCGCATTGTCAAAAAAAATAGATAGTGTAACAAGGTGGCAGGGAACGTTTTCCCACCCTGGGAGAGAGATAAATCCAATGCATGTCAGCTAGTATTGGATGCAATAACTTCTACCTATGTTTATTATTTTTAAAACTAATATTTAATCCTGTCATTATTATTAAAATTGCTACATAAATTATTCTGATATAAAATACTTAATTAAAAATTAAAAATGACAGAAAAAGATGGAGATTAAGTGGAAATCATTACCTTCTAACAGGTGAACGTAGCGACATTGTTGCCTTTTACACTGACCTGACTTAAAATCTCGGCACAGTGGCAGGGTGTCCAGCAACTGCAATAACAATATTGATAAGTATTTGCATACTTAAACCTGCTAAAAGGGAATTAAGTATGTATATGTAACTTTCACGGACAAATGAATATACATATAGCCCACGAGCAATATATTAGAATTGTTTAATGATTAATGAAATAGCTTTTTAATATGCTACATGTTTTTAGATTCTAAAGAAATATTACCTTCTTTGCCTATCAGCAATAAAATTTATCTTCTAAAAATGTTAACTACTTAAAAAGCATTATCAGGAAAAACCAAAATCTTCTCCTATCAAGGACAGTCTCCATCATCAGCGATATAATGCTGAACTAGGCTTACCAGATGCCAGTGTTCTAAAAGGAGGACAAAAAAGGTAGAAATGGAGGACATGCTTTCAATTTGTGAAATTAATAATTTTTTTCCTACTAAGTTTTATTCCAATACCGACTAACAGTTCAGTCAGAAAAAGGCATAATTCTAATTGCTAAGTAAACTTCAAAATATACGACTTGCTGATTTTTATTCATACTTGATAAGCAATCATGACTTCTTTGGCCTTAAGTGGCAATAGTGGTTAGCAACTATCTACTATTCCATATGGCCAACTTTGTGTGTTTCTATTAACTGTGACTGAGGTAGTAATCTGCAGTGACTTCGATCTTGGTAGGGCATGCTATTGTATGAAAAGGTCTTTACAAACTAGGAGTAATTCATTCACTGTCCTTTATGCTGCAAATCGAAAAAGTAAATAAAACTTCTGTTAACATTTCTAGCTCCCCTATCCTTTGGAAGAAGCAAAATTTTATGCAATTTTCTGAAGTGCATACTTTTTATCAATCTCACATGTAAACTTCTAATATTGAGATTACAGAAAATAGTAACCTTTACAACATTAACAGAATCAGTTTAGCATTCCAATTTGCATTTACAATAAATTATTTCATAGTTAAGAGTAAATTATATAATCATAGTTTCAAGAAATTTAAAAAAGTAAAGAACAAAAAAAATGAGTTCTTTAATCTTAATTTAAACGTTTTAAGTTTGTTTCAAAAATTTTTACCAAAGGCATTGCAAGAGCTCATACTGCACTAGGTAATTAATGATTTACTACCACCCACCTATTTAGTGCTTTAATTATTATGTTTAAATTACTCATTAAAGACTTGTTACCTAAATATTAAAACTGTGAAATAAGTACAGATCCTTTTGCTTTTTTCTGAACATAATAAGATAATTTTCATTGCAACCTTTTCCACTTGCAGAAAAATTTTCAGCAATTTTTCAAATCAAAAATTCCTTTGAATCACCAGCTTTATCACACAGTTCTATTAGCTTCTGGGTTTTGAACAGGGGATTGTCAACATAGAATTCTGCTACAGAGATTTATTCAAAAAATTCCAACAGTTAATGGAAATTTGTAGAAAATTTAATTTTGATAGTAATTGTTTACTTTTCCAGAACATTACCACTATTAAAATATGCC
This sequence comes from Ryuthela nishihirai, assembly GCA_038380435.1. Lineage (NCBI taxonomy): Eukaryota > Metazoa > Arthropoda > Arachnida > Araneae > Heptathelidae > Ryuthela > Ryuthela nishihirai. The sequence continues at coordinate 8,582,183 of JAWZYU010000002.1, forward strand.
GTGCCCTAAATTTTACAGACAATGATAGCTTTTTAATAGAAAAGGTGCCCTAATTTTTAAATTATAAATGATATTTAAATGATAAACTTCAAATCTTAATTCTCATAATTACATAATTAGAGAACTTATTAATTTTTATAATGAGTACAATGGGTTATATACTTTTAGTAATTAGATATTGAGTGCAAGGAAGCAGCTGTTGCAGTCTCATCACTACCACATGAGGCTCAATGCTTAACATCCTTAAACAGATATGAAAAACTAATTCTTTGATCTAGTAATAAGGGTGCTTACTTTTTAAGCCAAGTCCTATAATTGATTCCCACAGACTTCAGGGATAATAAATAGAATGACATCCCAGAAAAAACTGCAGGTTTATATGCTAATTTGTTGTTTATACGCTTATTCGTTGAACATATAAAAATTAAGTAAAAATTATTTTTAAAGTTCTCATTTAAGAATAAATGTCCAAACTTGATTTCTCTTTTCTTGGAATACTAAAAAAACAATGTGTTAAATTTTGCATTTCCAAACAAAAAACAAATTCTGAAATAATAATTGGCAATTTTGATGAATAACTTTTAGTATGCATGAAGTTTATATCAAGGTTTGAATTTTATTTCCATGAGTAGCACAATGTCAACTATATTTTACTTGTGATGATCTACACAAATTCCAAAGTTTTTGCAATAAACCTACTAAATTCTACATCGCTCCTAATTTTAAAAGGCAACATAATGAAAGTAATATGGTATGAAATACAATATAAACACTTATGGGAAAAAATCCTGCATGATTTTAATTGTTTTCAAACAATTTCCAAAAGTATTTGATACCATATTTAGGAGTCACTGTCCATGACTAAACTAATCAACACATTTATACTGAAGATCAACACAAATTCTGTACTTTTTTTGCATAATTACTGAAAAACTATTTGGTACTAACCAAAATTTTTAAAGTCAGAAAAATAGATGAAAAGCTCATAATATCCACTTAGTATATTTCATTATTTTTTTTCATTTTTTTCATGTCTATTTAAAACTATAACAATGTTTATCTCTGTATGATCATTTCTGAGAAGTTTTAGAATGTTTTTTCTCTCTCCAATGTTTATTAAGTAAAGGTGCAGTCTTCTGATATAGACTGTATTGAACTGGAATGACTTGTGGACATTTGCAAATATTCTGTTTATTCATAGACCCTTCAATAACCTTCATCTTCATTTCATCTTGCTTTCCTTATTGAGGTCAAGAGGACAATATGTGTGAATTAAGCTTTAGGATGATTTCTTAATTTTTAATTTGCTACTGAATCAAGAATACGAATTATGTGTACTTAAAGGTGAGGGAAAAGGAGATGGCTGAGAATGAGGCAGGAAGAAATGTTAATAGGACCTTACTAAACTGTCTTTTGTAACTGATGCTATAATCATTTATCAGAATAGATAAGTATGGAAAGTGAAGTTGCAAAATTGGTCAGAGTTCCATAGTGACTGGTGGCTTTCTCATATGAATGCATTTAAATTAATACCCATATGGCACTTTTCAACCAGCAAATCTATGTTCAAAAATATTAATAATTATTACAAAATATAAAGTTTGCACTTTCAAATTGTGGCTGTCTGCACTGGAGTATATATTCTAGAGTTCTCACAGCAGAAAAGCTATGTAAATGGTTTCACAACTCAATATCAAATACAGAGAAAAAAATAAACTATACTCTTTCTGATAATTCTTTTTATTATACTTGCTGGAAAATTAATTAAGCTATTTGTATCAATTATAGTAAATAGTAGTCTAACAAAATCAGTGAAGTGAGAAAAATAAAAATTTATTTTAATCCTTTTGGTAACATTAAATAACTACATTATTTTACGCATCTTAGTTCTAAGGTAGTTCTACAAATTAGCACTGTTGAAAGTAGGGCTCTTATTTTAAAATGTCTAGCTGATTATTTCATGAGTTCAATGTCTACAGGACACATCATGTGATTTTTTTACTACTGAATTATTGATTTAATGCCATAGTGTGAGTGACAAATATTAAATTCCATCTCTATGAAGCAACACAGTTGTCCACTTCTTGGATTGATGGCACCACTGTGCAAATCAAACACAAAAAAAAATCTGAAAAGTTTATATCACACTAGCTGAAGAAAGGGTTAGCTGATGACGGTGAAGCAATTAGCATAACTGGCATGTTTCCAGGAGATGTGGGTTTAAATCCCACTCATGGCAAAATCAATTTTTTTCAGCTTATTATTTCATGAGTTCCAGGTCTAAAGGACACATCCTGTGATTCTTTACTACTGAAGACACTATTTTGAAATTGACGATTTCCTTATTTTAAATCAATAAATATTCAGTGGAAAAAATTTTCGCTGACATATGGGATCCTGTATGTCGGCGAAAATTTTTTCCGCTGAATATTTAGTGATTTATCAATGCCAAATGAGCAACCGGTGACACTGTGATTATCATCTATGTTTAAATCCTTATTTTACTCACAACACAACTAGATATTGCTCATGCTGTGATTTATAGGTAGATATCTCTCAAACAATGGTCATCCAATAATGCCCTTTATCACATATATCCACTTACAGTACAAGTTTTTTAGCCATCTATTGTTTTACTAATGACTTTGAACTCTCAGTCAAGTAATTCTATAGCAGATGCATTATAATTACATTAAACCAACCTTGCAATTATATTCTATTTCATGATATATATGTGGACATTACTAAACCTTGATTTCATACACAAAAATCTTAGCTAAGAAAAAAAAAATGCACTCCTAATAGGAAATAGAAATTTAAGATTAAAAGCATATGAAACAGGAATATAAAGCAAAATGGCAAGATTATAGAAATGTGCATAAAGGCTAAAGTCAAAGAGAAATAAAAGGAAAGGTAGAAGTAGCTGATACCTGGCCCTTTTCATCACAGTAAGTGACAGTAGCAGAATTACAGGCAGCAGTGCCGGTGGTAGCCACAGGAGCAGAGTGCATCATGGGTACTGGGACAGGAGAGTGGGAGGGATGTGTGAGTGAGGCAGAGTGGGAGACAAGCAGAAAGAAGGCAACATGGTGCAGTCAGTGCAGGGCACAGCCATGTAAAAAACAGTTTTTAGAGTCAGTGTTATAACTAGAAGTAATACTGTAGATAATTACATTTGGAAAGGAAGAATTTTTTTTAAGTTGGGCAGTTATCTAAATATGAACTTTACTAATTAATCATGATCATTAGTTTATTAATTGCAGGTAATGTAATATTTTCATTACTTTTTAATTAATTACTTTTTTAATTAATGAAGTCATATTTCAAATGAGATGTGAAAGAAAAATGCAGAGAACTAGGGTCATCTCTTGTTTACATTTATAATGAAATAGAAATAGCATATATTAATAAAAGGTTAGCTCAGTCAGAAGATGCAAAAACAGAAGAGAAATTTACTAATCACAGAAAAATGAATAGATACAGTACAAATGATGAATGTTATTTTTAAATTATATACATTACAGAAATTTGTTAAAAAAAAAACACATTATGTGAAGCTCACATCTTCAGTAATTAGAAAATCAAATAATCAAATGATGCATATTTATCCATTTACCTAATAATTATTCATCATAAGAATTGGAAAAATACTTAAAAATATTGTCATAAATAAAGGTGAGGAAAATTCATTATGTCTTTAGGGGTTTACTTATGAAATTTATATCAAGTTAAACTTGGATCTCTAATACTTGAAATGAAAGTAAAACAATGGCACTTTCATTTCAAGTGCCATTCTTGCAAAGCAACAGTTTATTGTTTTTTAATTCATATATAATACATAATGCACAAAATAAAAATCAGCTAGATAGTAGTTCACTTTTTTAAACCTAGAGCAGTTGATATGAGTCTGAGCAAACACTTTTTTCCCCCATAACTTTATGCAAACAACAGAGCATTTCACTTTCTTAACATGATTTATGTTTGCATTAACTGTAAAATGGTAAAAATTTTATCCAAACTATGTTCATTGCATGGAAAAAAATTACACACACATAATTACATAACCTAAATTCTGCTAAGCATGAGTTCTTATCTACAGCTGCTCTTTCACTTGTTTAATATACACAGCATTTCACAATGTGGTATTTGGGTGTGATAATTAAAAACACTCATCTTTTATGTTTCTAAAGCAAACCGATATTCTTCTGTTTTACATAAGATATGCAGTAGACAACATGGACCAAAAGGCTCAAAAGACTTGAAAACTGGTCTTTTACAGAATTGCTGACTTTGCATGCCTCAACCCATGCACTGCAGCAGAATTTCATTATGATGGAAAATGAACTATTAGAGTATTAAACAAACTGTGTAACATATATTTTTCCAAAAAGGACTGAAATATTCTACAAGTATATTATTTGGGCATCCTCTATTCATGCAATGACCATGCTAAGAAACAAACAGATTATATAAGTGAAACGAACACTTGCTAAAGCACCCAAGTAAATATTTCACAGGAAAAAAAAAATGTTTTTTTTTCGGCAAATTTTTCACATACCAATAACTGTATATATTTTTTTGTATTATTCTTTATATCAAACTGCCTCTTGAATTGTTTTAAATTCAATGATTTTTATATAAGTCCTTAAAGGCTGTCAGCCTATGTTGGTTGGACTAGGGTTTAAACTTTTTAACTTGCTATTTTATTTTTTCTGACAAATTCCCTTTTCTAACTTTAATAGTTAATGTGTTCAAGTCAAGTCCTCCATTAAGCAACAGTTGCTTGATATGCAAAACAGAAAAATCTTTTATCTTGAAAATAGGTTTACCCTTCTTCAAGTGGAAATATGAAGAGGGTCACTCTTTTAAAACAAACTTCATTTAAGCATGGAACGGACTTTTTTGTGAAAATAGTTTTTTTTTAATTTTGAAAGCTTATTGATGATTTTTAATATTCTGAACATTTTTTGTTAATACTCTTCACATTCCATCCCTTTATAATGTCACTAACATCAAGAGTTGCACTGGCCTGTGAAGGGATTACTGAACCGTGACGTAACTTGGACAAGCACACTGTGGAATGCCTTACAGCAGATGTGGCCAACCTTTTTCTACCTTTCTCTCTTTACTTTTCCCAGCAAGTGAAAGCAGTATATGAGGCCAATCATATCTCTGTCTCCATAAGGGGAAACTGTTGGTATCACTTTTAAGGAAGAAATTATGGACTATTATTGATCAGCTGCAGCCATTGGAGAACAATGCAACAAGCATTGAAAAAAATTATTTCCCATTAGTTGGTAGCACTTGGCAGCCATTGAATATTGCAGGTTGTTTGAAAAGGCATGTAAAGGAGATAGATTGTATATAATTTTTCACTAGAATTTTGGCTATGCTTTACGATTATTTAGACAGCAGAAAAATTGAACACCAAGAAGGGTGTGAAAAATTCATAGCAGTGGATAAAATCAAATGAGTACTCCAGAAAAACACAAGATTGTCTCGCATTGAGTAGCTGAAGGGTGTCACTGGGTAAGACAAGATAATATGTGTCGACATACTGCTAACATCTGTAGTGGTAATAACCGAAGATGTTAGCGAACAACTGCTAACATCTTCGGTTAAGGGCATGCAATGCAATGGATTCTGTGCTGAAGTCCTGTCTCTGCCAGTCATCAAGATATGACTTATCTTGTGATGGGATGACTTAGAGCAACATTTACCACTCTTCTGATGGCAGGTAGAGTGGCCTTAGGGGCAGCATAAGCTTCTTGACAAATCAAACAATCCTCCAGTGGTGTGGTTGTCCTGCATGCTCTAGATCCTAGCTGATAGAAGGTGTCACTGGTTTTGGTGGCATGTGGAGGATCAACATCATATTAGACAGGTGGTCATAACGTTTTGGCTCTTCAGTGTATGTACTTTTGATTAAGAGAAATAACTGAGGTGGTGATGCTACCAGCCTTTGGGGCAATGATATAATGAGAAAACAGGTTGGGTTGATTTATCTCTGATCAGCGTGTATTTTGCACAAAATGAGCAAAATGGCCAGATTACAGGGACCTGGACAGCTGTTAGGATACAGATGGTAGCCTCCCACAAACATTATTTAACATGCATAGTATGGCTCTCCCAGACATGGGACCACACCCCATCCAATGGATGGTAACCTTTCCAAGCCTATCGGTGTCCCCTGACTGAGAGCAAGATAGGGGTTTGGTAGAAATAAATCTCAACACTGGCCCAGATGGGACTCGAACCTGGGAATTGCAGATTGCGAACCTGGCACGTTACTGACTGAACCACTCTCACCCCTAAGAAAAATAGGTGCCATGGCAACTAAATAGTGAAAAAATTAAGGTTAAGCTAAAACTTCCATAACTCTTGAAAAACCAAACTAATAGTGCTGAAATTCAAGATTTATATTTATTTCAGATCTTTGTCTTCAGTTACATTTCACCATAAAATTTTACTTTACAAAAATACAGTTTTGAAGTTAGCTTCCCATTAACATGAAATGGGGTTACAATTTAACTTTTGTGCTTGAGTGTCTGTGTTAACTTAGGTGTGGAATAATCTTGTTCTTTAAAATAATGTTAATATATTCCCTTTCTTTTTCTACAACAATATTTTTCATTTAGTGCTCTTGTCCTGCAGCCTTGTTACACTACATCAACCCAGCTAATCACTAATAAAAGATTGCTGAATACACTCTGTAACATTGAAATAGCAACACCAAGATGTGATGGAAAAATTCAACTGATATTCACATATGGGGAAGTGTTGGAGACAAGCACAACATGATTGTTTTCAAAATAAATGTAATTTTATTACCAGAAAAATAAGGCACATTGGTAGTAGGTACAACCACCGCATTGGCAATACATTGTGATAATGAATCGTAGAGACTGCTGATAGTCTCCTGCAGCGCTATCCACCATGCTTCCTCCACTGGTCTTGCAAGGTTGGCTATTGTCTACACTGATTGTGGGTAGGTGCCGAGATGTCATCCAACCATGTCCCATACATGTTCTATTAGGAACAGATCTGGAGACCTTGCTGACCACTCCAAGAAGTTAAGCATGTAAATATTCCCTGGCAATGTTAGCAGTATGTCGACACATATTATCTTGTCGAAACATGCTGCTAGGCATGTTTCCTAAGGGATAGCAACAGTATCCCAGATATGCTCCAGGCACTGCCAAGTTGTTAAATTGCCTGTGAGGAACACTATATTTGTTTTGCTGTCATAGCTGATTGTTTCCCAAACCATGACACCTGCCATTCGCACTGTATGCCACTCAACAATTACTCTTAAATTAGTCTGTTCTCCAAGACTTCTCTATATGTGAACCTGGCAATCATCGGACCCAAACAAAAGTGAGATTTGTCACTGAACACCACATAAAACCATTCTGTGTTCCAGTTCAATCAGACACAGCACCACTACAGATGCTGGCAATGATGGTCATTGGTTAGGGGCATGCAATGCAATGGATGCTGTGCTGAAGTCCTGTCTCTGCCAGTCATCAAGATATGACTTATCTTGTGATGGGATGACTTAGAGCAACATTTACCACTCTTCTGATGGCAAGTAGAGTGGCCTTAGGGGATAAGCTTCTTGACAAATCAAACAATCCTCCAGTGGTGTGGTTGTCCTGCATGCTCTAGATCCTAGCTGATAGAAGGTCACACCTACTCTCAAAAACTGCAGTCAGCATCGATGCACAGTTGCATTGTCATGGTCCAAATGTTGCACAGTACAGCAAGTTGACCATCCAGCCTCTTGGAGGCCAATAATCTGTCCTCTCTTTCAAATTCATTCAGCTAGTGATATAGTTAGCAAATCTTTTGCCCTAGCATTCCATACAATCTTCACTTCCTTCTAGAACTCACAGCTTGAACCTGGAAGACTCATTTCATGAGGAAACTGATCTTAGGTGTAATGTTATGGTAGAGTTGTTCTTACTGATATCGGCAAATGCTGCAGCCAGTATGGTCCCATATTTTAATCATTTGCATATCTAGGCACAACCCAGTTGTGTGTTGATTTGCATACATTTCCAATCATTCCTTCTGGTTGTTGCAATTTCAATATTACATAGTGTATTATGTTATAGCATCAACAATAAAATATTAACCCATCACCCGGAATTAATTTTGATTGGAAAATAACTTTATATGGAGGAATATTCAAAAAGTGCACTATTGTAAAAATTATCTAAATTTAAAATTCAAGTTTTTAATTCTCTATGACACTGTTAAATGTTTTTAAGCACTTCAACACATGGACTATGCTATCAAGTATCAAAAGTTATTAAGGAGAGATTTACTTGCAGGCAAGAATGTCGATTATTAAATTTGTCACCAAAAGCATCCTGGAAGTTCCTGTTACTACCCATCCTCTGCAGTAGGTACATAAATCTCTCCTTAATAACTTTTGATACCTGATAGCATAGTCCATGGGTTCAAGTGCTTAAAAACATTTAACAATGTCATAGAGAATCAAAAACGTTAATGTTAATTACCATACTGTATACCTCTACTCTAATTTTCATCTAAATTTAACTGAAATTGATATGTCAGATATAAAATATACTTCAAAATAATATTTAATAACTTCTAAGCCAATATACACTATATATTACCAAAAGCATTTCAATATTATGTGAATTGAAAGTCACATTCAAAGCTCTCTAACTTTGAATATTATATGCTTTTTATAGAAAAATGCCTCTAAAGCTGAAGATCTTACATAAATCTCAATTTGCAAAAATATTAATTTAATATTCAAAGAGTTGTTGAAGCTGAATATTTAATAGAAAAGTTGCTAGTCATAAGAATTTACTACAAAAGTTAATTAAAAGGCAAATAATAACTTAATATAAAATCATTTAACAAATAAATGTATTTTTAGAAGTTTGTGTAATGATTCAGCTCTTGTCATTTCTGAAATGTTTAAGATGAGTGTAATAACAGCATCTGTTGTTAAATGTTCTAGTCTCAGTAATTCTAAATATTAAATGGTTGTTTTTGAAAAATTGAGATTTAGATAAACTGAGATATTCAATTTATTTCCAGTAAGATTTTCTGTGAAAAGCATATTTACAAAATTAGGCTGCTTTGGATGTGTGCTACCATTAACATAACACAGATGTGTCTGAATACTTTTGTTAAAATAGTGCATATATTAATTTATTTATAAAATTTTATGTTTATCAACTAAAAAGTGATTAAATTATGATAAATTATAGTCTCAAGTTAAAATAAATACTTGTGTATGTAACATACCAAATCCATAGTGGTAAATTATGATATAGTCTCAAGTTGAAATAAATACTTGTGAATGTAACATACCAAATCCAGAGTGGAATAAAAATTTGAAACTTACAAGTGACAGGCACAAAAGGTTGTTGAACTTGCATGGCAAGTGCCTGTTGATAAGCTGCACTGCTGGGCTGATACACAGGCAAGCCACTTTTGTCAACTGCAGGTCGTTTAGCATATGGAACCATACCAGGAAATGCCTATGGCCAAAAATATTTTTATTATACTTATTAAATTATAGCACTTTTTATAAAAACCAATAATGGTACTGTAAGAAATCAATGTTTCCAAAAAACATCACTTAAAAACAAACTAATGTTCACAATCAGATTTGAAAAATTTAAGTTTTGAAAATATAGCCTCAAAATTTTTAATACCTTTAAATTAAAACAAAAAGCCTCAAATATGCAAATGTATAAATCTTTCATTCTACATTCAAAGATGGAAATGGATGCAATGAGGAAAAATGAGAGTTAGTTTATTTTTTGCACTAGCTAATAGTTAAAGGTCTTAAAAAGTACTTTCTTTTATACTTTTGTTTCTATGTAAATGATCAGTCACATCATAACTTCCTACTTATAATAATTGATTTACCTCACCCCCAATTGGCCCTGTTGGGAGGGGGAATAAATGCTTTTGTCCCCTCTCAAATTCAATATATATTTAGAAAAATTCATCAATGGATTAAAAAACGTGAACTTTAAACTTCAAAGTCAAGAAATGGATGTGCAGTGCTTGAAACTTCTAAATAAGGAATATGTTAAACGAAAAAACATGCTTCTGGGAGACGTGGGTTCGAATCCCACTCAGAAAAAATTTAAAAACATTTTGTATTTTGCTTCCCTATGACTAAATTACCATTTATATTCATGCTTACACCCTTTTCCTTAAAAAATCAGAAGATATCCATATATATATAAATGAACGTTCTTGTGTAATATTTTACACAAGAAAAATTTTAGTTTAAAGGCCAAGCAACTGATACATAACAAAGAGATACTGAAAATCGGAAATTACAATTTTGATTTTACAATTACTGTTAAATATTACCATAGGTAAAAAATCACTACTATGGATGAAATTGGGCTAAAACTTCAAAGTCAAAAGCACATAGAAGCAATACAAGAATAATCAAACTTAAGTAGAAGATAGGATACAATTATACACATTCTGCAGATCATGCATAATCCCATGTCTCCTCAGTAAAGAGCCTTTTAATGTCCAATTTAGCTAAGATATTAAGGTTGAAATGGACTATAACTCCAACAAGATGTCACACTGATTGCAAAAAATGCAGCCTACAGTACATTCCAATGACTGAAATTCTATAGAAAATTACTGAAAATTCTACAGAAATCCATTAGTATTCACCATGAACTTCATAACAATATTAATCTTACTATATTGTCTGTAGCCCAATGCCTATATATGCAACTTTTCTTTCCTACTTTCAGTTACCATATAAAAAGTGTACTTTCAGTCTTATCACATAAGAGAGTTAGGACAATTACTGTTTTATGGAACTAAAATTTGACTATAATATTACAAAGTAAAAAATATTTTTTGATTAAAAACTAGCATTATAATAATAAATTTAAATGACACTTATGTTACTGTACCATTTTTGACTGATGATCTGGTGGTGATGTATCGACCTTCAGATAACATTGATAAAATATTGTACAAAATGGATGTTTACTAGATTTTTCACACATATAAACCAACAAAAACCCTCAAGTAGTCATTGAGAGAATTTACAGACTATGCACTACTATTAAGCAGCTTGCAGAGGCTCGGTCAGACAGTAATTTAATTCTCCAAAAATGTCTATCCTGCGCAACAGCTGCTGAACTTTGCCTAATAAAGATCTTACTTGACATAGTCCACCCACTTCATTTTAAGTCCGTTCCCTTTTCCTCATTCTTTACAACATTGTTCACAATCTATTCATTACCCCAGTGTTTTCCAATTGTTGTTCTGCAAAATATTCTTCAATCCAAAACAACTTTAAATTTCTTGAATGTTTTATGAAATAAAAACTATTTAAACAGTTGCAGTTGATTACATGGCTAGTTTGCTTACATTATAACAAAATATGCCAACCCCATTGTCCCACCAAATTTTTGTTATGAAGTATTTCATCACTGAAAAAAAGTCACTTAATACTCAACATGCTGTATATGTATTTGGAATCAAAATGCATCAAATTATCTTACTCATGAAGGGTCCATGTTTCACTACCATAGCAAACTCTAAAGAGTCAAATTATTATATAAGTAATAATCTTTAAGGATATCTCACCAAAGACATGCATTTCTCCCACCTTCTGCAGTTCTCTCTCTCTCTAATATTAGATAGCACATAGAAGATCCTTATTTATTTAAGTATCAGGACTCTTCTTGAATCTATCTGTAGAGAGCACAAAACTTGTCTCAAAATCTTGTGATCTAGCTCATTCCAACTGACATCTTTCAACATCAATCCAATCAAGTGTGACAGTAGCTAAGAGTGAGAAGAAAACAAATCATTTCTCTTGCAAGAAGTCTTCTTCACAAATTTTTTTTGGACAGACATAAATTCCCTCTTATTAATGATATGAGGTCAGATTGTGGTCATCTGTGAGAATCTGGTTAGTCAAGCCAATTATATTCAAATGATGGCCATCTTGAAAGGTTGTATGTACATCTCAGACAACTTTTGCTTAGTCTTGAGAACATCAATTGCAACTTTCTGAAATTATACAGTACTCTATGAAGAACCTTGCTCTTCCAGCACAGATTGCCCTAGCTTCAAACTATAGATTAACTCACTACCTTCCCCACAGATGATGTTTATGAGGCATGGTTTAAAAAAAAAATGGTTATTTAAAACTTACAAAATGTTACTGTTCTAGAATTGTCATGTCATGCATGTACATTTCATAGGATGGCCTAATCTGAACATGTGGATGATCATATTTGTCATGATAAACCATATGACATGCAATACAGCAGCCAGTTTCTTCCCACACTTTTTTTTCATGGTATAGTTTGTGGAAAGTTACCCTACCTACTAATATTAGAGAATCCTTTAAAAGGTCTTAGGATGATCTGCTGTAGGAATGGATTTGACCATTAGCCAATGGGCAAATGAAATGGTCTGGGATAAAGAAATGTAACTTCTTGCATAAAAAACAAGAAACAGTTCTCTCTTTGCAGTCCAGAGCTAGCAACTGTGTTTTCTCTTGCAATATCCAGAGGCACAATTTGTGATTATAGCCTGGCTTTAACGTTGGAAAGGCTGAGTGCCTTAGCATCTCTCAAATTTATGGCATACTATATTTTTTTATATAAATCAGAAACAATAAATTTGTATGTATTTGCAGAGTTGGATCCCAATCGATAAACATCATTATAGGTACCAATATTCATTAATTAATAATGAAATGTGCATATTCCACATCATGTCACAACTTGCAAAAAACTCTAAAGAAGAAGAAAAAAAACTGGATAATACATTTGGAGTAATTTTGTTATTTTACTTTGCATATTATATCTGCTATACACATATCAAACATTTCAGCTTTATTTTATATACATTTTTTAATTTCTTAGAGATTTCATAGTTCATGGTTTAATTTGATGAGCAATATTGAAATATTGTTCAAACTCTTATAGCCAGAGATTAAGTTCACCCAATTTGCTAGATATTCAGAAGTCAAAAGCATGCTGAACATCAGACAAAATAAAATCACAACAGGTTTGTATTGCACCAAAAAGCTGAATAGCCCTAAGAATGATTTTCCATATCCAGAATTAAATGCCACTGAAGCAATGAAAATATATATCTGAAATAATAGGTTTTAGAATATATATATGTCTTGCAAAAGTGTATTTTCTATTATATTTCTACACTTTTTCATTTCACCCTAAAACAAAATTTGCATTAGACTTCTGTCAAAAAAATATTTGGCATGGATTATAAGTTGATAATAATACAAAGTTCACTACATATATGGTGGCTCCTGACTAAAATGTTTGATGAGACATTTTGATTAGCACAAGCAGGGCCTGGATATAGGAAACAAATTTGGGGAGATGTCCGATATTGAACTGAACCAAATTGGAGTGAAGATGCGTTTAATGCATATATTCTTTTTTTTAGCTATTCTCAAAACACATTATTTAAATAAAAAATTTTTAGGAAAAAAAAAAACATGTCCTGTCTACGACAATTCAGTATTTTGCCACTCCATTATATAAATTTATAGTTTTTGCTTGAAACTGAATTACTCATAGTAAATTATCACTTCAAATGTTGTCTATTTTGATTATCTTTTAATATACAATATTAATTTATTATATTTATACATTTCATTACATATGTTAATTTTACAATGAAGTGTAAAAATGTGATATGATAATAAAATGAATTATAAGGCTAAAAAAACTATTAGAAGTGTGGCTGATATTGAACCACAGACCTATGAGTTGCAGGTCAAAAGGTAGTGCAGTCAGCTGACCGAGCTAAGCATTACTGATGAAACATCGTGTTAAAATATACTATCAGTATTCCATTGTAGATCAAATTTTCAATATATTTTATATTTTCACATCTAACGTTCTTGTCAAATTGTTCATATATGAATATCCTTCCATGGCAAAATAAAAAGTTGTAAACCCAGTTCATGTTTGATTCAAAGGTATCCTGTCAGCAAAATTTAGGCCTATCGAGCTTGGCAGGTCAAATGATTTTTTTGCTAAGTAGTAGGATCTTGACTATTGGTTACATCGGTTGAATCAGCCAATCAGGTATCAAGGGCCACCTAAAATAAGTCACTCCTCTCTTACAATTCATTGCTCCTGTATTTCAGTGCACACACATTTGTGTAACTGTTACAGCAGATACTGTTAAAATTATGGACGATCGCCATAATGTAAAAATTTGTATTGTATAAACTGAAACAGATGACATAGCACTCTTTGTCTAAACAGACCTAACATCACCACAGAGTGTCACTGTGGTGATGTTAGGTCAGTAACAGAGAGCTGTCATTGCTCCGAAAAGCTTTCAACATGCAAATAGTTTGAAGGATAAACTTTAGAATTTTATTGCTCAACAACAGATAATTTTAAGTTATTTTTAACTGATTCACAAAGTGAATGCTATGATTATCTATATAATATGGTAATAATGACTACAGAAAAAATATAAAAATGATACTATGTTGATTTAGATATAACAAATAATGAATACTAAATTTGATATTTGTTTATTATTTCTTGTGATTACTTTTGGTGGTGCAATGCTCCAGGTGGCCTAATGGGCGAACTGCCCATGTGACTACATATTTTTCAGTAATTCAATGTTTCAGAATATATAGGTAATGAATAGAACTCCTGATATATACACACACACACACACATGAAACATTAATTAATAGATTCTGAAAAAAATTCAGCACCGCCACGGCGGGAATCGAATCCACATCTCTCCAGATTCATGCCAGAGCGAGCTACCATTGCACCACGTGTCAGACAACGAACTCTTTCAGATATGACCTTATAAATCTTCTTCCTGAGACGTGACTGAGACAGCGCCATCTATACTCAAGGAGATGCAACTTTTTCAGTCGTTGCATTTGATTATCAGATGTTAATGAGAAGGTCGCTAACGCTAAGACATTAATATATACTTAAAAATCAATCCAAAGTGAATGCACAGTATTCCCTGTTAAGATAAACATCAAACATTAATTAATAGATTCTGAAAAAAATTCATTGCTGCCACGGCGGGAATCGAACCCGCATCTCTCCAGATTCATGCCAGAGTGCGCTACTATTGCACCATGCATCGGACAACGAACTCTTTCAGAATATGACCTTATAAATCTTCTTCCTGAGACGTGACTCTGGATAGCTGAGTCGGGTGCCAGGCAATAATTAACAAATTTCCAAAAATAAAGTTTAATTAGGGTTCGAAATACCAAAGAGCATTAATGAGTAAGAATTCAAAAATATTAAATGATTGTCAAAATTTAATGTTATTTTTAATCAAAACAATTAACGTTGCTCAAGAGAAAAAATTAGTAAAGATTCAAAAAGTTTCTATAACAAATTTATTTCCAAAAACACTCATCAAAACTTCAATGAAGCAGATACTACATCATTTATTACAAACTCTTCAACAAAACTCCAACACAACACCAACTCAAACTGAAGCTACTCTGACAAACTCTACACTGTTCTTCTTCAACTATACTGTTCTCAACTAACTCTAACTGTGCATAACACATCACCAAGTTATAACAAGAGGCTACAAAGCCAGTACTTCTCACCTAACTCTAACTGTGCATAACACATCACCAAGTTATAACAAGAGGCTACAAAGCCAGTACATGTCATGTTGCACACCAGGAAAGACATTTGCATAAATTGACGAATGGCGCAAGCTATGATGCAAGAGGGGGGCATGTCCTTGTACACGTGCTTTAGCGGGTGACAATCGAAAGTTTGGAGTTGCGCATGCGCAACTCCTATGCTCTTGGAAACGAGTGCTGTGATGCCAAAAATAAAATAAAAATCCCCAGGATGATAAATATAACGTAAATTAAGCAAAACTGGTTAAGGTAAAGTAAAAGTGAATGAGGGGGCATCACACGGCAGTGAGTTGTTTGGGTTGTTTTACCTCTGAGCGGCACTTTTTTGCACACCATGGGCTAAATGGCCAGGTCACATGGACCCCGAAGGCTCAGAGAAGGTTGGGGGAGGGGACCCACTGGAACAGCTGTTGGGAGACAGATGGTAGCCTCCCGTCAAGGCCATCCAGCGTGTTCTTTAACGTGCACAGGGTATGGCTCTCCCGCACACGGGGCCACGGCTTAACGTCCCATCCGCCGGACGGCGGCCTTTTCAAGCCCATCGGTGTCCCCTACTGACCGTGGGCAAGGCGGGGAATTTTGCGGAGATAAATCTCAACGCTGACCCAGCTGGGACTCGAACCTGGGAACTACAGATTACGAGCCTGGCGCGCTACCGACTGAGCCACTCCCGCCCCCTCACATGGCGGTGAATTTTTTTTCAGAATCTATTAATTAATGTTTGATGTCTATCTTAATAGGAAATACTGTGCATTCACTTTGGATTGATTTTTAATTATATACATGAGATGGGCAGAAAAATGAAAACGTTCCCATGTTAAGTCAATGGAGGGTCAAATTTGAAGATCCGTAATTTCTATGAAAAGCATTTCAAAGGAAAATAAAACTAAATAAATTAAAATCTCATTTAAATCTCTATAAATCACGATTTTGGATAGTATCCATTCAGTACTTAATGAGTTATAGAAGTTTGAATATTGAACAACAGCGATGTCAGTCATAAGAATTTACCAGAAGTTAACAAACTTTTTTAAAAATGTATTATTTCAAACTATTTAATAATATGTGTGTTTTAGAATTTTCTGCAAATAATTATCTCAATAATTTTAAAAACAAGTTTTGCATAATATTATTAGGTATTTAAAGAGCTATAGAGGCTTGAATATTTAACAGCAGCAAAGTCAGTCCTTAACGAATATTGTTGAAAATCTAGATTTGGAGATATTTTAATGAGATTTTAATTTATCTAGTCCTATTTTCCCATAAAATACTTATTCTCGATATTGCGGATATTCGAATTTGATTCTTCTTTGACTTAGTAAATTAATGTTTTCATTTTTCTGTCCATTACCTGTAGTTCATAGGAAAACAAAAAAATAAGTTACATATCAGTAAGATCAAACAAGAATGCCAATATATCAAAGCTAAACCTAATTTTTTTGGTTTTACTAAAAAATATCAATAATATAGAATTTATGAAAAAACAAGTATATGCTAGTAACAGAAAGATTGTAAAAGTATAAAGATTTTATATTTAAAAGTGAAAATACAAACTTAGCTTTGTTTAATGATTTAGCAAAAAAGTATTTACTCATCAGCTAAACCAACAAAATTAGAGCCTTTAAATAACATATAAGCAATGATGAACAGCAGAGTAAAAGTTACAAGTTAAAACAAAACTTGCATCAAATAAAAATTACTACAATGACTGTATTTTTAATTTCTTAATGAACTAAGCTAGGAAAATAGATTATAACAACAAAGACCTCATTAATAATTTTTTTGTTATTATGAGAACACTTTATAGTTATTTCTCACAAAATACAAAAATAATCTGCAATAAAAAATTATATTTATGAAAAAAAAAACCTTAGAAATTTAAGTTCAAGTTCTTCAACTTTTTCCAAGATGAGTTTTGATAAAGGAAATTTATAAATGCAAAAAAAGTTCAATTTTGCATGAATTTTGCAAGTTAGTGTTCAGAATTCTAAACTACTCGTCAGATGATCAGTAGTTTAGAATTCTGAACACTAACTTGTAAGATGAAACATACATAACAATCAGAATAATAGTAGTCAAACCATCAGTTTCTAGGGGAATAAAGCTTTCATATGCAATAAATTTATGAAAAAGGACATAAAATGTGACAATAGACAATTTAATATTACTTATCATGCAAAATTTTAATAAAGATTTCTCAAAAACAATTAACCAATTGTTATTGAAGGTGAGGATTCTGCCATGGCTAGATGGGTTGATCATTTCAGAGATCTCCTAAACAATTGTTAGTTTTACTTCCATTGTTTGTAATGAGGATAGATGCAATACTGGCTTTAATGTTGGCCCTATATCACAGTCTGAAGTTATTATGGCTATTTCAAAACTTAAACTACAAAAATCCCCAGGGGTAGATGAAATTACTACTGAAATGCTCAGAGCTGGGAATGTTTGTTACCACAAGACTGACTAAAATTTTCAATATCTTTTATGATAAAGGCATTGTTCCTAAGGATTTTACCAGAGCTATTATTATCCTAGTTTTAAAAAAGGTGATTGCAATTTTTATGAAACTATAGGGGCATCAACCCTGCTTTCTGCTCCAGGTAAAGTTCTTTGTATGATTGTGCTTAATAGAATTAAGAATCTGGTTGACAGACAACTGTGTGATGAGTAGTGTGAATTCAGAAATGGTAGGGGATGTGCAGATCAGATTTTTTTATTTCAGGCAAATTCTTGAGAAATGTTTAGAGGTTCAGAAACCTGTGATTACTAGCTTTGTAGATTTCAAAAAGAATTTTGACTCTGTTGATCATCATAATTTGTGGTTGATTGCGAGATCATATGGCATACCAAACAAGTTAGTTAACATAATGAAAGCTATCTATAATAACAGTCATGTGTAAGAGTTGGCAAAGCTTATAGCAACTGCTTTAGCATTGCATCTTGTGTTCAACAATGGTCCATTTTGTCTCCTTTCCTCTTTGGTTACTGATTATGTTATGCAAAATTCACTGAAAGGGAAAGATTTTGGCCTTAAATGGTCTGGATATCTGGAAATTTCTTATTTAGGTTTTGCTGATGATTTGGCCCTTTTAGTATATCACAGGTAATAAGTGGTAGCATTTGTGAACAAGGTTTCTTAATATGAACCACTGAAAGTTTCAGATATGTAGTTTATAAGATAGTGTATACAAATGTTAAAACTGAGAGTTAAACTAGAGGTCAAAAAGACTACAACTTTGACTAGATGTACCTTTGGTGAAACTTTCAAAAACTTTTGAAACCAGAGGTTAAAAGGTTTAGTTTCATTAAGCACTAACAATGCCCGCAATGGAAGCCCAATATAACACAAATTTCATGGACCATGATACACAATTGTATTTTACAAAGAAATATTCCATTTAAGACATATACTGTTTAAAATATCTGTCTGTATGCATTTACTTTTATGTAGAGAAATTTTTTTATCAACAATTACTTTTTATTTTTTCTTTTAGATTGAATAATGATATTCAAGACAAATATGTAGGAGGTATAGCCATAATATGCCAACAAGAAAAATGGATTTAGTGACCCCATAGTCTCTGAAGAACAGCTAAAGAAATGAAGTGCATTTAACTACTACCAATGGGGAAGAGAGATTTAATACAACACTTGCACTACCATTGCTTTTCTCATTGATTAATAGTATATTACATATTCATTGCTAGCTGTAATAGAAACACCAATTAGTATTATGGAAGTCTTGCTTAACACTCAAGGAGCTGGTGTAGAGTCTGCTTTAACCTTTCACTGCCAGTTTCAACACTAGACATTGATCCAATGAATAAAAACCCAACATCACTGAAGAATTCAATTCATAGATGCCAAATGGATAATAAATTTAAACGAATAAACAACAAAGAACTGGAGATGAAGGGAGGATATGACCTGACTAATGCTGTACCCAAAGTTGCAGTATAATGAGTTTCTATTATATTAATGCACACAAGATTGGTTGACTGATTGTTTGGGGGTTTATGGTGCAAGGGCAACTGAGGCCATGCTATGCCAAACACATGATAAACAGTAAAAGATAAACAGATAAAAGTCTTATATACCCTCAACAATATACACAAGATATTGCTGTATCATTTTATAAGATACAATATACTTTATCTACAGAAAAAGTGCTTAAGCCATCTTTTTTTTTTCAAGCCTTCAGTTGCACCTTACAGACCTATATTAAGCACCATTTAATCTACACAAGAACATAATAATTTCTATACTTTAATCTATAGTAACATGGTGAGAACATTAAAGCAAGTGCCAAATAAAATTAAGACATGCTTTATGCTAGAGTAGCATATATACCATCAGTATTTTACCAGATAGTGCTATCTGTTGCAGATGGTCAACATAAGTATCTTTCGTCATGGCAGTACAAACTGTGCATTGAAATATCCTCTTACAACAAGGGAAGAGACATCAACACTAGATGGAATGTTGAAAATGGTAGCAAAACCCTGGAGTTCCAAGGTGGTGAGACATCTCACTATATAATGCAGTTGTCAAATTGCTTTGCAAACTGTAGAAGCACCCTTTTGTGTGCTGTGAAACCAGGCTGCATGCAAGACCAGACTTTCCACGCTTTAAAGATGAAAGCTTTTAAGGAATTTAATAAGCAGCACTTGATGGCATCTATCCCACATTCATCATGTGGGCACTCAATGCCACACCTCCGTTTTGTTCAGGTTTAGACATTTAAAATTTTGTTGGAACATCTTATTGGTCTTACCATTGCTCCATACACCTGTTGACTCTTCCTGTTGTTCTTCTTTGATGTTGATACTCTTTAAGTCAACCACCACTACTATCTCTGAATGACTGGACAACTGCATGCATTATACTGAAATGCCTCACTACCTTGGAACTCCAAGGCTTTGCCACCACTTTCAACATTATATTCTTCCCCATGTTGAAAGAGAACATTTCAATGTCACAACAAAAGGTATCTAATATTGACCATCTGCAATAGATAACACTATCCAGTATGATACTGGTGATCTGTTATATGCCATATTTTCTCAATGTGTAGCATAATATCTTAATTTGATTCAGTGCTTATTATAATGTTATTATTAATTACTGTGTATTAAACTATTAATTATTACACAACATTTAATATTTTGCTTTATAAAGACCCAGACAGTGGACTGAAAGCTAAGAAAAATTTAGTAAATTATTTCATTACTTAAATTTTTAGAAATGTTTTTATTTAGTAATGTAATATATTTAATGGTTTAAAAGATTAAGTAGCAACATTAGATATCTTTTTGAGCACAGTTTTCAATATGAATTCCTACATATGCTATTTATCCAGTTATCTGTTCTACAGTGATCCAAATACAGCTTTCAGTTAAATATATATTCCATATATAGATTAGAGAACTTTGATAAAAAAAATAAGCTTTTATATATAAAATACATTTCTGTCCATAAAAAAATGAAGAAATTTTTTTTAATTACTATTCTTGTTACTGCTAACCCAAATATTAATCACTGAAGTCATGGACATGTTGAATAAATGTGATCCAGCCATCACTGCCTGCAGTTTAAAATGTGGTTCATGTGTGATAGCTCAAAACTTAAAAAAAAAATGCAGAGTTCACTGTATGAAGTTTTATAAATAAATTGTGGTACTAGCTATTGTTGTTCTTAATTATTTGCATAAATCATGTTTTATTAGAAAAACCCTTCTATGAGCCACTACTGAGACTATATTAACTTCTAAGATACTAGTTATAAACATTAGTCAGCATAATCATTAATATGTTCAGTTAAACTTGTTTCTTATTACAGTTATTTTCAAACTCTGCTAATTGATCAGTATGTTAGAAAAAGCATTAAATAATAGTAATAATAATGCAACACAATACATTCAGAAAAGCTTACTGTCTACAATATAAAAGGAAAGTTGGGAAGCATTCCAAATACCACCACTGAAAGTGCAGTAGATTAATAAATAATGCCTAATATCTAAAGCAGAGGGCAATGCCAAATTTTACCAGAAAGTTGTTTCTTTTTAGATGCCTGGTCAGCAGAATTTGAGAGTGGCTTGTAAGTTTTACTTTTCTTTCACATAATAATGTTTATTTACTAATGACATATTCAGTTTCATTTTATCCAGTTACTCCATATTCAGTAAAATTTTCACTGCTAAACAATTGTATTTATTTTTTCCATACTATTTCTTAATGGATACTAAAGTCAACAGTTAAATGTGATGTTTCAAAATCAATCGCAAAATAAAAGCAAACAGCATGCATAACTAACATAATAATATTATCTAGCACATGTGATAAAATAAAATAAATGGAATAAAACAAGTTAAAACCAGTTAGTAGCAATTATTTTTTGACAATGCGAAAATCTGCAAAAAAAAGTAGGTGGAAAAAAAAAAGCTTATATTTATGTTTTAGCATTGCCTTTAAATGTTATGTGCCCCTAACTTTTTAGAAATAATGTTTTGATTAATGAAAAAGCCTATTTTGCAATAACTAAATTAATAATGTAATACTTTTGTGAGCACTGAAATGATGAAATGTGCTCAAATTGAATTGTTTTACATTTAAACATTGCTTTTATACTTCACAATGGTCTAAATGGCTAAGTCATATTATTGTAAAATTCAAGGTAAAGCTTATTATGAAATTTGACAAAAGATCCAAAATGGCATTTAATTAAAATACTAAAAAAATATTTTAATGTAAAAAAGTAAATAATTTTTTAATGTAAAAAAAAAGGCAATTTTAAAGATTAAATATATGATACTGGTAACATAAAATAATAATGGAATATCATATATTTTTTCTGAGAGAACAATGTTGGTTATGGTTCCATTACACATTTACCTAATGTTTTGAATCAGTAAATATTTCATGTGCAATGAATACAGGGAAAATTAAATTTGCTTTGATGGTAGAAAAAAAAGCTATTGCATTCATACACCCTGCTATATGCAGAATGCAGTCTGCCCAGTAAAAGAAATGCTTAACATTAAAGGTTGCATAGAATACACTTGGTTATGCTAGACTTATTATAAACAACTGATGCTGCAATTGTCTCAAAGCAGCTATAAACAGCTTGAAGTTGTGACCATAAATAAAATGGTGAAATATATAGTATAAAAAAAACTACGTATTTCAAAATAAGTATTTACCTTCAGACAAGAATTACAATTTTTATTTACACTGATTTCCATAATTAAGGAAAATCCCTATGTTAAGTCAATGGAAAGCTAACATCAAAACTCTATAAACTTTTAAAATAATTTTTTTTTGTTTTGAAAAATATGATTGCAGATAAAGATCTCAATCAAATAAATCAATATCTCGGTTTTCAACAATATTCATTCAGTTATTTAATGAGTTACGGAAGTTTGAATATTTAGCGATAACAATGCAAGCCACAAAAATTGACTTCAGAAGTTAATTAAAACTTAGTAATAAGTATTATGTCAAAGTGTTTAAATAAAATAAGTTTGTATTTTATAACTTTATGTAAAGAATTCTTTCACTATTCTTCAGTTTTGCATTAAGTTTCTTAAGACTGGCATTGCTGTTGTTAAATATTCAAATAACTCATTAAATACTGAATGAATATTGTTGAAAATCGAGATATTGATTTACTTGATTGAGATCTTTATTTGCAGTCATATTTTTCAAACAGAAAAAAAAAACTTATTTTAGAAGTTATAGAGCTTTGACATTAGCTTCCCATTGACTTAACATAGGGATTTTCCTTAATTTATGAAAACCAGTGTAGTTACAGACTACAGGGTAGCAAATACTGTAGTAGATTTTGTATAACAGACTAACATGGTTGTAATGTGTAGCTTTGTTGTAAGTTAACTAAATCAAGTGACAAATTAATATCTGATTATTCATTATTAAATATGTAAAGCAAATTTTTCTGAATACAAAGTAAAATCTGGATTACAAAACCATCACTTAAAATATCTCGCATCTATTTTAAGTTACTTCATTGAGTACTTACGAGTACTAATAAAAAGGTTTTACATTTGTACAAAATAAATGTAACTACCTCATAGTTACTTTTCATAAGTTACTCTTACTTGTGGATATAGGCTTGAATCTGCAAGTGTGAAAAGGTCAGCTGTATACTCATAGCACAGTGATACTAATTCATTCACCTACAAATTGATCTGTTAGCACTGGCTGGCCTTTCCCCTCTTGCTTAGTAAGTTCTATCTAAATGTTACAAAACTCTAAATTATAGTCTCTATTAAAAACAAAATTATGCTTAAAATACCGCAGTAAGTACTCAAAATTACTTTAATGTATTTAACTTCCATTAAAATTTTTACTGCTGACAGAATGATTAGGCACCAACTTTCTAGTTTTGTGGCCTTGCTCTATGCTTTTATAGCATACTAAAGAGCTACATGCAAAAGCAGTAAGGGCCAATACCAGAATGAGGTCATCAGCAGGGTCACGAGGGCGCTTCTTGCTGACCAAGGTCTCGACCACGTGCGGCTAATTAGTATGCACAGCAGTTCGTGGTGATTGGCCAATGATTGGCAGGTGGCAGGAGTGGGCGGAGGTTGCAGCACATGACACAGCAAGCAGCAAGGCGATGAAAGAAACAAAAAACAAAAGAGCAACAATTATAGGTCAGCTCACCGTGTCTATGCATGCAATTTAAGAGCCACTCAATTTAAACAAAAGGCCTTGTCCTCTGTGACCGCTTCAGGAAAATCTCTTTAAACATCTGAATCAAAAAGATGGCTTACGTCAGAAGAAATCCAGAATCCAGGTGCTCTTCTTAGAGTTGCATTATGACAGTTTTAAAACCTTCAACAATCAGAGAAAGTTGAGGAGTTACAAAAATATTTTTGTTTCTAAAATTAAAATGACGTTTTTGTGGCTCCTTATGATAATATCATGTTAATAACACATCAATTTAGTGGTGGGGAAAAAACAAGATTTAGTAGTTATAATTCTAACACTAAAGGGGCATGCAGCACAGAGGACATGTCCAAACATATCATATACAGACCCCAACACTCCATGCAGTGCACTAGCAGACCAAGCTAACACTGACATGACTCAGCAGTGGCCAGAACCTGGAACAGTGATGTCATTCTATTCTACTGCTGGACACAAGAAATGGCTGAAAGGTAATTTACACATTAGGTTATGTCTAAACATTAATATGATAAATTTATCCCATCACTCCAGATCACATATTTTGTGGCATAGAAAACAAACTAAATACTGTAAAACAATTTAAAACTCATTTTGCATTTTTAAAATCAGTATGACAGATTTCAACTACTGCAATATTATATTCAATTAAAAAGCCATCTAGCATTAAATGAGATACGTACTACACTCTAGTAAAATTATGTAACAATTCAAATTTTTGGTTAAAGCAAACTAATAATCCATAATGAAAGAAAATGTCATATATACTTTTACGTTAGATCAATTTTACCATTAAATGTAAGTTGCAGTAATGATATTAACAAACACTATTATACATATGCAATAGTACTACACTGAAGTGCCACTGAATTAGAGATGAGACATTATCCAAATTCAGTACCGCAAGTCACACATCACGCAAGTCATGGCTGAAACTCCGGTCATATATAACTGTCAGCTTCGACTCCCCCAAGCATTTGTCGTGAGAAGCGTAATGGGAAAGGTGTGGGATTTAGGAGCATTTGACAGAGGGCAGATCATAGGTGCCCGATGGATGGGACACTTGATCTCCAAAATTGTCAATACACTTGGATTTTTTTGTAGAGTTTTAAGTGTTCCGGGAATATGAAAATTCCGGCAAAAAAACAAGTACCAGGACAAACAGCAAAGGATAACAAGCCTTGAATGATCATGGGCTTCACCATCTGATCTACATCATATGGACTGATAGGGCCCAAACATTATCTGAAATCATCTCCCTCTGAATGCGGGGTCCAGCCAGGAAGTCAGTGCACGGACCATGCAACACTCACTTCATCGTCTCTGCTTCAGGAGCCACTGACCTACTAGAATCCCACGATACCGGGCTCAATGAAAATGAGCTAAAGAAACATCAAAACTGGACCATCAAAAATTGGCAATATATAGCTTGGAGTGATAAATCCCGATTCCCATCATTCATCAACTGAGGGTAGTGTGCCAATCCCATGAAGCCATGGATCCTGCATATCAGGTTGAAACAGTACAAGCTGGTGATGGCTCAGTGATGGCGTGGGGTGCCTTCAGTTGGACATCTGTGGGACCTTTGGTATGTGTACTGATGACCCTCAATGCATCCCGGTACGTAGAACTCATGGCTGAACATTTACACCCATTTATGGCCATCCTGCATCCCAATGGAGAGACATCTACCAGCAAGAGAACTGTTCATCTCACAGTTCCAGGTTGGCTACTGCATGGTTGCAGGAGCATTGTGCTGACTTTGAAATAATGAACTAGCCACCTAGAAGCCCAGATTTAAATCGCACTGAAAATCTTTGGGATACCATCGAGCAGAATGTTCAGGCCTGTGTCCCATCAACGACGACCTTGAGAGAATTGTGGACAGCTCTGGACGATGCATGGGTCGCCATATCTGTGGAACATTTACGCAAGCTTGTGGAGTCCTTGCCTTGTCATGTGGCGGCCATTATCAGGGCCAGAGGGGGTCCAACACATTACTAGGTTGCTATCCTATAATTCAATGGCACTTCAATGTACAAATGAATTAAAATACGATTTAATTATGATACAAATGGAAAAATATTTAAAGTTCTAAAAATGATGAGTGATAAGGGCTTCAATATTTCAGCAATAATGCTCACTAAAGAACTGTAAATATCTGCTGATACTATCTTATACATAGTTCTTTTCACATTTACAAACTTGGCTATGCAATATACAGTGGTATATAAAATTACATTATCCCATCTTTTTTTTTTTAATTTTAAGTGCCTTAATTCTTCTAATCTTTATTATATTTCCAGTAAAATTCCTACGCTTTTTTAAAATATTTTATCATTCCATTCAAAAAATATTATTTTGAAATAATGTAAAAAATCAGCTATTGGTTAATTTCAATTTTTATTATCTATTAAAGTATTATAATAAGGGCTAAATATATATATTCATCTACTCACGCATGATAATGAAAAATCAGGTCAAAGATAAGTGAAAAAATAGTTTTATGTATTAAATATTGGCAAAAGATAAAACAACTGATGGGTAGAATTTTTGACTAGTGAAATAAGACAATAGTCAGAGTATCTGACATATCATCATTGATCATGGTTTCAGATCCCACCTGGATTCAGACAATTTTTCCTCTACATCCACTGTCATCATGATACCTCAACAGTGTAATAGTGGTTAAATAACTCATATCTATGAAGTGCTATTCTATAAATATAAATGTAAGCCAACATTTATTGAACTCTGGTGATAACCATATCCTGAAATTGGCTCACCAGTATCCTAAAAATATTTTAGGTGATATCAAGTGCATGGAAAGTAACCCCATCAATGAGCAAATTGTCTTCTTGTATCTAAAAAACTTTATGCAATGTGAGCCCCAAAATCAAAATTCTGGAAAATATGAAGAATTCTTAATGAGCATATGGAAGAAACCATATATGCATTGAGAAAATTGATTTGGGAGCACAACAGAACAATCAATTGTTCACAGATACGGTTTATTTGCCTGCACCTAATCATAACTTTAATATTAATTAAAAGAAGTTGTAAGTGATAGGAAGAAACCTTTGTTTCCCCACTTTCACAGTATTTCTTGTCTTGGGGATAAACTAGTATTTTGTTATAGGCAATTCTGCATTATTTAAATATTAATTATATAATCAGTTGTGAATCATTTAGGTTGTTCATTATGGTGCTACTCTAAAAAACACTATGTAAAAAAACTGCATAAAAGTCTAATTACAAGTTGTCATTCACAATGATACAATCAACAATCTCACTGGATAATCCTTATTCCATTCTTATTTACAATTTTTTGCCCATCACACAGCTAAGTCTTATTAGTTTATCAGCATCATACTTCGACTTGTTGAGTTAAACAACCAGTGACAACATACTTGGTTATAAGTGTCATTGTGATTGTAAAAAATAGTTATTTATTTTTAGCATTTTTCATGTCTGCACCAACATTTAGAATTTTGTCCAAAAGTTTCTAACCAGAAGTTTCTAACTTATGGCCCAAGCAATTATTGTGATGGTCTATATCAACTCCTTCCCTGTGATGGCTCCACTGTTGGAGTCAAACAATACTATACTGATTGCTGAGATGACTTCACAGTTGGAGCCGTCATAATTAAGCTGCTTTGGGGCATATATATAATTTGAAATTATCACTTATAAGTGCTTGGAGGCTTTTGTAATGCTTATTAGTGATGACATCATATATTTTTCGACCAATCAAAATTTACCACACCATATAAAGGCCTGAGGTAGGGAGGCTAAAAATCAGTTGCCAATGGGCATTCAGGCAAATATGATGTGTGCTAATTTGCAGCTAATCGCAATTTGACTTTCATATTTGATTGAATAAAAATACAATAAATATGTCGCATGAAGAGGAATTGAGTGATAGTGAAAGTGAATATAGTCCTGATGAAAGTGATATGGACTGGAGTGGTACTGATTTTTCTGACCTTACTGATAACGAATTTTTAGGATGAAGAGCGAGAACCCCAGGAAATGGCGGGAGACTGGAAGCACATTCCTGAAATATTTGATGTCAGACCTCAACAAGAGCCACAATTATCAGATATGCTATTTGTTAAAAGTCCAATAAAATTCATATTGTACAGCATGATGCTAATATCAGGACTCCTATGGTTAGTTGGTTGGTTGGTTGGGGTTTAATGGCTCAAAGGCAACTAACGCTGTGATGCCCCAAACAAGGTGTAAAGGGTAAAAAGAAAGATCTAAAAGTTAAGGAAACCCACAACCAATGTTAAAAGTAAAAAGACAATAAATGTAAACACTAAAACAACAAACAACAAATATTATAGCTTCCCATGAATCTGGAGATGCAAGTTCGATTCCTGCCATGTCGGCGATGAATTTTTTTCAGAATCTATTAATTAATCTTTAAATACTAAATAAATATTGTTGAAAATCAAGATTTAAATAGATTTGATTATGATATTTTGTCTTCAGTCACATTTTTTCCATTAAATGCATATTTTAAAAGTTACTTCACTTCGAAGTTAGATCACTGTTGACAACATCGAAATTCTCTAATATTTCAGCAGGGCAGTTCCAAAAGGTTCCAATATTTTAGCAGCCATTAAAACTTCCCAAATATCAGTAAAATATGGTCACATATAATGACAAAAACAAGTAAGAAGTTTAAAAGGTATGTTTACTTGTGGTTGATAGATATTTTTGAACTTGTCACTTAATATTCTACATAGCATATTGCTAAACATTTCTGTAAAGGGGCAAAAAAGGTCTACAGTTCATAATTATCAAATGCTTCGGTTTACTAAACAAATTAAAAATTTTTGTAACTATATCTTAATATTATTTATAATGCTATTCCACTCTTTTGATATACTGAAATCTGTTATGATCTGTCATATACTTTTTCATTCAAAATTTAACATTATCCATAACACATTTGAACTTTATTAATTTTTTGTGATATACATTTAAAGCTGGAACAATAAGTAATTATTAATGCGCTTAGAAAATTTAATATGACAGTTAAAACTAAAATATAAAATTTTCTCCAAGAAGGTAAATAACCATTATAGAACACAATTACTATTAGCATTACATTTTTCAATATGCATAGAGTTACAGTGAATAAATGCACTATTCCTTTAAACAAATACCTTTGTAGCATTTTTTTTGTGTTCAAAACTTGGCTTTGATGCACATTTTAAAAACATTTTATTTCTTGCATTCCTTTTCCATAATAAAAATCAATATTATTACATAACTTTAATAGTACCTTTCAGCCATTTCTGTCATCAAATCATGAAATCAGGAAAAAATAATAGATTTTGAAATTGTACTTTTTGAAACAAGTGGTTGGCTTTACCACACTCAAATTTTTCCTGAAGTAATTAAATTTTGAAAACATTAAATAAACTAATAGTAACTATAATAATAAATTTGGTTTGGTCACACTAATCACAGTTCTCAAACAAGGTGGACAGAGATCACAGTTTTAAAATAAGAAAGTTTACTTAGCACAGTTAATGCCATTGCTATAATTGAATTAGCAAATACAATGTAAAGCAATTGGATGATATGGTTTTTTCTGTTATACAAATTAATTAATAGTTGATGATGTATATATATATATGGAAAAATGTCTAGGTTGGATTGTTGTTACCTCCAAGTGTGTGTTTTTACACAGTTTGTAACTAAATGGCCAGGTCTCAAGGGTCCCAAGGACTCTGAGAAGATTGGCAAAGGAGATCAATTGGACAACGATTAGGAAACAGATGGAAGTCACGTTAAGACCATTCAGCATGCTTTTCAATGTGTGTTGGGTTGTTTTACCTCTGAGAGGAACTTTTTTTCACACAATGCACTAAATAGCCAGATCACAAGGATTCTGAGGGCTCAAAGAAAAGGCTGGGGAAGGGGACCCACTAGACAGCTGTTAGGAGACAAGATAGTAGCCTCCAGTCAAGGCCATCCACCATGTTCTATAATGTGCACAGGGTATGGCTCTCCCACATAAGGAGCCATGGTTTTATGTCCCACCTGACAGACAGCAGCCTTTCTAAGATCATTAGTCCCCTGCCAAGGGCAGATAGGGAGTTTTGAAGACAAATCTCAATGCTAGCCCAGCTAGAATTTGAACCTGGGAACTGCATATTACAAGCCTGGCATGTTACCAACTGAAACACCCCTACCCTTTCAATATGTGCCATACAATTCTGTTATGTATAATAATATGTATAATCCAAAGTAATTATTAATTTTTTATTATCAGATGATAAACTTTTCTTCAAATTAGAATTCAGATATTTTAAGTGTGCCAAAAATATAAGGTGCAGTATCTTAAAAGTTAAAGGAAATGCTATTTCTTGAACTTAAAGCCAGTACATACAAAAACTGTAAGAAAATTTCTAATTAAAAAATACAGCCAATCCTTAAAATTCAATCTTTAAAGAATAGAATTAATGAATAAATTAGGTACTACCATTTTTAATTCAAATAACATTTAACAGATAATATTCTCTAGCCAATTTCTTATACTGAAGAAAATAGCACAATTTGGGTTGCTATCTTTTTAATATTTGGAGTACAGTAACCAGAGCCATCATGCAAGCAAAGTAACTGGGTAGTTTAAGTAAAATAGAACTGATTGGAATGCCATTCCTGCAAAATTAAAAATAACATCCCAATTGGGAAAAAGTGAAAGTTTAAATTAGTGTATTCATTAGTTACTTTTGTGGTGAACTGCTCTTAATGCTAAATAAGAAAAAATTATGCAAATTGTTTTTGTAATTTGTCACTGTTACCTAATTTTTGAAGAATATTTTTCTTTTATTTAACAAGTGTATAACTCAAAGTTTAAAAAAAGGTTCTTATATAGGCTAAATGTATTGCCAGAGTGATTTAGAAATGCAAAAAATTGCATTCTTATTGCTTACAAAGGTTCCAAGCTTCACTACAATAATAAACTTTAGAAAGGATCAAACTCTTATATACCCTTTGTCTTTAAGTATATCTAAATATCCTTCCACTCTCCACAGATTCTTAGTAGTTTCAGAAGCAATCCCTACTCCTTGCTTACTCCATATCACACACTGTATTTGTAACAGTTACAAAATAAACTGGGAAACTTGCCCAAGAGTACAACAATTTAAAAGAAAATCATCACTCATCTGAGCAGTTTTCATCATTTTACTTTTCTCTGTATTTAACACCACATACTATATTCCCTATCTTACATCTCACAGAATTCAGTATTTGGTAAACAAACACGCATAATGTTATCTAACAACTTCTAGATTGCTTACCAAAAATTTGATTGATTGCACCTGATACAGATAACATGTGCATATATATATATTCCCAGTTGATTAGCAAATGCCACACTGTAGTAGCGAGAATTTCATGCACAAATCAGAATTTGTATCTTCACATCACAGAGAGCAAGGGATGTTTTATTTTTTGCTTTTGAGATGCATTCTTCTGTTACATAGCTAATGCATTTTGCTTTCTCTTTAAATTTATGATTCTTTACAATTTTGTAATTCACTTTGCATCTGATATTGACTATCACAATTTCAGTCATGGCTGACAATATTTCAAATATACTATAAGAGCACTGCAGTTCTGCCTGACGTCCTGTCACTACTGGCTTCCTAATCAATATTATCGATATTCAATCTATCAATCATCATCATCAATTTTTTTGTGGAAGTAAATATTCATGAGATATTCTCCTTGTTATGGACTGTCTTTACTACTATGTTGATTTTATATGTAATATTTTAAATTGCATTTCCATTATGCAATAAAACATAAGAATGCCAAAAGATAAAAAAAATAGTCTTTTATGAATGGGTTTTAACTAATTGTCCTAGTTTTAGAAGGCTGAAACTAGAATAATAACTAAATTGATAGTTTAGTTAAAACAGTCCCCAGTTTTGAAAAAATGGTCACCCAATATTTTGATTTCTTAAATATTAGTTTCTTGCTCTTCTACTTACAAATCCTTAAATTAATTGTAAGACATGTATAAATATATTCTTTGATGTAAAAAATATTTTTTGATATATTCTTTGAATAAAATTTTTAGTTAACACTAGATATTAATATATCCTATTAAATTTATGTGTTTGCTTTTCGGAAAGTGATACAAGAAAGAGGTTGAAAAATATCACTCCATTTTTTAACATTACTAAAGAGGTAAATCATTCTACTAAAATTGAGCAAAATAACTCTACTATTTCTAGGACTAAATGCTGAAGCCTTATCAACAAAGAATTATAATTAGGAGATCCAATATTCCAACAATTGTAAAAGGCAATTTTCATTGTTGTTAATTGAACAACTTGCCATTATACTCATTTTATGATGTGAATTGTTCCTTAATTTGAACTATTAATACTTGTAAAAGAATTATACTGATATTAACAAAAAAGAAACTATATTTAAAACCAATTTTGCTACTGAACTTAGTAGTTATTACTTTCAACAAACTGAGGCTTCAAAAATATGAAATACATCTATTCTATTATGTAATAAATCATTAAAAACCACTTTCACAATTGCAAACTGTATATCAAATATTTCAACAATGCATATGAACTCCAAGTGCTGAAGCAGGATGATAGAACTTTAAAAGTATTGAAACATAAGTTTTATTGATGTCAGATGATAGAATTTACATTGTTAATATAACTGTTTCATTCTAATATGAATGTTACGAAGTTTAGCATTTTTTTTAAATGTGGAACTTAAAAAAAGAATTACAAAATGGTTGCTAACAGCAATCATTTTATTACAATTGTTGGCAATTGCTTAATAAATTTTCATATTTTAAAACAATATTGCTGATCTCTAGTCACCTTCATAACATTTGTGATGATAAAAATGAAATAACACTTCTTTGTTAAGCACAGTGTAAATATAAAAATAAAGAGCAGTGATCTGCATTAGATGGCAGAAGCACTCATAAATTAAAAACTGTGGGAGAAGGCCTACCACAGCAGCAGCATTAGCTCTACTTTGGGCTGCCTTCAGCTGTGCTTGTAAGTGAGCTGGAGGGTGGAAGTAACGGCACTGGTCCCGTGTACAGCGACCCTTCACAAAATCCATACATACTGTCACCATGCCTTCACTACTGTCGACAGTCACATGCTCAGGAGGGTGAGCAAAGCGACACTCAGTTTCAGAACGCTTGCAGTTGCCCCGTTGGAACTCACGACAAACCTGCAGAAAGCAAAGCAAAGCCAAAGTTCAGAGAGGCCAAGCAAGCTACTACAGAAAGAGAATATATAGTAGCAGTGCAAACGATTATGCTTTCACATGCTCAAACAGCAGCCATAAAAAAAACTTGTGAAGTGCATAATACAGAAAAGAATTTAAAAAACATTAATACCTTAATTATTGCTTATATGAATAGCATCATAATACTACTTAATCAAACAGTATATATACACTCAAAAAAAGTTAAGCACTACTATATCTTGCACATACTGAAATTCAGGATATATTTTATAAATGTACACCAATAATAGTCCATGTAAACTGATTTACTTATAAGAAAATGAAAACATATGTCAAATAAGTAATTATAGATATTAAAAATATTTAACTTTATGTTGCTTGTTATTCTCCTACATAATGGTATTTCTAATATTTTTACATATTAATTTGTATATAGTCACTGTAGCACAGCATCTAAAATGTTTATTCGAAACATATTACAAGAGGCATTTAAAATGTTTTTGACATGCATCTGCAGAACAAAACCCATTGCACTTATCTCAATGAAACTTTTACTGTCCTTCAAAGTACTCAGTTCTAGAACCTATGCAAAGTTGCAGATATCTATGCCAATTCTAGAATGCTTGGTGGTATCCTGTTGCAGAATACTCCAACTTTGAATGAATACATTTTGCAAGGTCTTATACCTTTGAAAAAGGCTTTCCAGCAAGTTCCTTTTCAATTTTTGGAAACAACCAAAGATTACATGGTGCAAGATCAGGTGAATATGCAGGATGGGGTAGTATTCAATTTTTCCTGCACCAGATAGGCCATAACTTGCCAGGTTTTGTGAGCATTGGTACTATGATGAAGAGGGAGAACCCTTGACATGACTGTTGTTGGATGTTGCTCCTTCATCTCCATCCATTTTGGGCAAAACAAAGTTGGAGTAGTATTGGCCATTTATAGTTATTTTTTCAGGTATGCTTTCCACAGCAACCACTCCTTGGGAAAGAAAAAAATTGTGAATATCCATTTCCTTGAGTGAAAGTCTTGTCAGAGGTTTTGGGATATGGTTCATCTTCCACAACTCAAACATAGTTTCAGTTGTGGAAGATTTTCTGGGAATTTCTGGAAGATTTTCTGGGAGTTTCTATAGTAATAAAACCATGTCTCATCACCACCTGTGACAATGTCTGTTAACCTTTAGGGATCACTAGGTTCAGAGATTGCCAGCATTTCCTTGCACAAGTCAACTCTAGCCCTTTTTTGTTCTGTCAGTTTGTGGGGTACAAATTGGCACAGATCTTTTGGAACTTTAAAGGCTAATGAATAATCGTTTCCATACTGCCAATCGATATACTGACATCTAAATTTATTACTGAAAGTTGATATATGGGTTTTCCTTAATGAGTTCATAAACAGCTGTGATGATTCTCTCATTCACAGCATCCTTTGGTCTTCCTACACAAGAAAGGTCTTAAAAGCTCTGTCATCATTCTCTAAATTTGTGCATCCATCCTGTAACAGTGCTGTACGAACAGGCATATACTTGTGATAAATTGGTGTGAATTTTTTCACCTCATTCCCAAGCTGCACCCTTGTGAAAATGTAAAATCTTTCTCCCCATCTTTAGTAGGTTCCATAGCAACAACGCACAGATTTCACACACCAAATTTTAAGCACCACTAACAAAAAGAGAAATGATGATACAGCCTTTGTTTTTAAAATGTAATGACAAGTTTAAGCAAGATTTTAAACAAGTCAAGCTCGTTAACTTCGGAGGAACAAGTGTAAATCTAGACAGGTATTAAGAACTTTTTGAACTCCTACTGTAATTTATCTTAAAAGTGTGAAATCCTATGCTCCCTAACTTGTTTTAAATGTGTGTGTGTGTGTATATATATATAGAAATTAAATGTTTAATATCACTGACAATGTAATCACTAAAACTGTTTTGTGCAGCTATATCAAGCAAGTTGCAAAATAAAATGCTATAAAAGAGTGGGGTAACTTCTATGCAAATCAACAGAGTTTGCAAACTATAAAAACATTAATGCTAGCTGTAATGAAGTTTAGGCCAGGGACCTCAAATATAGAAGCCAAATCAGTTACTTCTCAATATATGGAAAGATGCATTTTATTTTTAGCAATAATAAGCAAAACATAACTTACATTGCTGTTTTATTATTTAAATGTTACATAATTTTGACACCAAAACGTAAACTGAACATTGTTAGCTTCAAACGCACATCCCTGCACAGCCAACTCCTGTAGAAATCATTATATATATATTTTAATTATATTTTGTTAAACAAAGTTACCTTTACAACTGTTTAGATTTTGTGTGAACTCGACAGCACTTTGATTGTTACATAATATTTATCCTGGGCAAGAAATTGCTAGAAACCACTTTCATTATTAATTTGAAATGCTTCTATTCGTGAAGATCTTGTTTTCTAAAGCCGATACCTACTCATAGGTCATATTCAGTCAAATCCAGTTGTTAGTTATATTATAATTATGATAAATGCATCATCACAACTGCACTCATTAATGAATGGCATGACTTAAGCATTTCTATCTTGAAACATTCATATTCGTTTTGTTCTCCCTGAAAAAAATATTCTGTTGAAGTCCATGCTCCTAGTTTTCATTACAGTTTTTCTGATCGCTTAACCCAGTGGTTCTCAAACTGTGGGCTGTAAGCAGCTTGAAAGGGGATCCATAAAGGTTTAATTGTTTTATACTTGCCAGTAATTTTTAGTAAAATATTTTTTGAAAATATGTAGGTACTACATTTCAGGGAAGAGGGGAAGGAGTTGTATAATTTTATCTATGATTCTAGGGGGGGGGGGGGTCAATTAAATTTATTTATAATTCAAAAGGGCCACAGTGTCATTTGAGAACTCAGATTAACTTATTAAATGGGTGCTCCAAAAAGAGTCAACTTTATTAAGTATTCAAATTATAAATATTTATAAAAAATAAAATATATTGCTGAAGGAAACTATGAAATACTTTACCACAATATAAAACAGAATAGAATTTTCAACTGTATATTTAACACAATTAAGCTACACTTCCTTTACCCCCTTCTCTCCTGAAAGCTACATAAGAGCATTGTCAATTGAATAGATATGACTGGACAACAAGCTAGCATATATTAGCCCAGATGGTGTCCCTTTTCCCACTTCTGCTGAAAGCTACCATATGGTCAAGCAAAATAGATATGATTGGTGTGGGGTAGGTTACGATTTCCTGACTGTACGGCTAGTTGCAATTAGCTCCGAATGATTTTTCCTTTCCCACTGATGCTTAATCATGAGAGAAATTTGAACTGAAAGTGGTCACAACTGAGCTGTTCTGCTTAAAATATAAACTCAGATATTAAATGTCTTTTTTTTATCAAACTTTTAACATTGTTTTCATTTTCTCAAATAAAAGGGAATCTTCAGGAATTGATGTGAAGCTGAGCCCCAGTAGCCCCAAATGACGTGACACCACTGGTGTGTACACATAGAACAACTGCCCCAAAACAGTAGGGTTCAATCAGATCACTTGAAAATACCTAAGTACACCCATATTTCTTCTATAGTTACTTCTTATAATTCTTGTCTTTGGAATGGTGAGGAGGTGTAGATCAAGTATTGTTTTGGATATTAATTTATTTCAATATTAATATGACAATTTTATAATTCAAAATATATATAAGAACAATATCTCATAAGATATACGAGAGTAAGGCAGAGAGTAAGGTTCCCAGTTTGCTACCTTGCAAACTAACAAACACCTAGGGTTGTGCCACCATGGCTTGTTAATACCAATAGTGTCATTTGGTGGCAGAATTCATTACTGTTACCCACCTGTACTGTGAGGCACCAAGTCAGAGCAAACATGGCAAAGGTATTGCATGTGTGTACAAAGCTGAAGAAATGAGCAGTAATTTAGTTTCAATGGTGACAGAATACCTAACCAGTGGAAATCCATCGATAGCTTGTGGCAAGCATACATCTTGGATGCCCTGTCAGCACAACAATGTGAGGAAATGGTACCATGTGTTCAAAAATAGTTGTGTGATTCTAGTGGATGAGGGTCCCTGCATCTGGTGGTCAACACCCACCATACAGTCCAAACCTGGTGCTGTTAGATTTTCACCTTTATGAGAAGATGAAGAACCATTTCCAAGGATGACACTGTCAAACACACTGTCACAAAGTGGGTTCAGCATCCTTCTTATTGGTAGGGCTTTGATAAGCTGATCAACTGCTATGACAAATGGTTGGGTTGTTCTACCTATGAACTGTGCCTTTTTTGCACACAGTAGGCTAAATGGCCAGGTCACAAGGACTCCAAGCACTTAAGAGAAGACTGGGGAAGGGGATCTGCTGTAGAGTTTTTAGGAGACAAATGGTAGCCTCCCATCAAAGGCTTCCAGAGTGTTCTTCAATATGCACAGGGTATGGCTCTCCTGCACACAGAACCATGGCTTAATGTTCCACCTGACAGACAGCACCTTTTCAAGCTCACTGGTGTCCCCTTTCTCACCAAAGGAAGAATGAAAGTTAGTGAAGAAAATTATCAATCTACGCACAGTTGAGACTCGAACCTGGGAACATCATATTATGAGCCTGATGACATGGAAAAATAATGCACACATATGGGGAAATTCCATGAATTTTTTCATATGTGTAGTTATCTGCCCTCCAGAGAAACTAAATAGGGAACCTTACTTTCTGACTTACCTTCATATATATATATACACCACTCAACATAGAAAATGCCACACCATGAAGGAATGCATGAAACGAGATGAAACTTACCACACATGTAGACAAGTAAGTGCAAAAGAAGTGATTTAATTTCTGAGGGATTACATGAATGAATGGGCGAGAAGACAATATAATAATGTGGATTGAGTAACATGGTGTGGCATTGAGTGGGAAATTCCCTGGATGGTGTGCCGAGGTATCCCGGATCATGCGTCATTGACTTGTGTCCAAAATTCATCAACATTGCAAGGGGGTTATGCAGAGGCATGAAGCATTTGCCAATGATATCCCACACATTCTCTATTGGGGTGAAGACTGGGGATCGCACTGGCCAAGGCAGCACCTAGACACTTTGTAGGCACTGTCTGCTGATGTAGCAGTGTGCAGGCAGGCAATATCGTGTTGAAACTGGGCATCGGGGATACCATGGAGATACAGCAACGAAACAGGCTGCAGCACCTTATCGATGTATCTCATGCTGTCATTGTACCCACTATGTGTAACAAGTGGTGAACAGCTATTGAAACTGACAGCACCCCAAACCATGACACCAGGCTAAGGAGCCATATGATGCTCATGGATGGCAGCAAGATCAGCCTGGTGACGTCATCTCCAGACTCTCGATCGGTGATCATCAGCGCTGTGACAGAAGCAAGACTCATCGCTGAATACAATATGGTTCCATTCTTCCCACCACATGTCTGGTACGGCACTACTGCAACCTTGCGCGACATTATGCTTCGGTGAGGGGCAGTTGTCACAATGGCTGGCGAAAGTGCAAACCTGCCTCAGTCAATCTGTGGTTCAGTCACAGGGTCACAGGTCTGTAGCTGCCTGTACACCGCATCGAATGTCATCTGCTGTGGATTGTGGGGCTGCTACAGATTGCCATCGAATGCGGCAATTGAGGCATTTGGACGTCCATCTACATGTACCAGTTCCACTATGGTGAAGCACGTTATCTTCCTCCAACTACTGTTGCCAAATTAAGCAGACAGCTATTGTATCCTGATGTGTTTCTACCATGATGCAATGCAGGGACCAACCAGCTGTACGTAGTCCTATGATGAAGCGTTTGGTAAAGGTGTTCAAGTGATGGTAAGATTCCTGATGACGTCACCTAGGCATTCTTACTCCTTACATGTGTTTTCACCACTGAGATCACTCTGATGCATTGGGTACACACCCAGGTGAGGACGACCAAACTTAGCTATACTGAGCCATTTATTAGCTATACTGAGCCCTGTTATCTCCCTCACCTATCACGACTGGTTTGCAACTGCACTCATTTACATAATCTGACTGTCGACACATTCCCACTTATTTTCATGGTGCTAAGATAAATAGTTCCTGGTGTGGCATTTTCTACGTTAAGCAGTGTATAATATAGAAAATGACTTTTTAGTTTATGGTTGGCCTATTAAAATTTCTACTCTAATGTTCAATATGAATGTGCCAATCATTGGTACAATGTCAATCCAAATTCAATCTGTATTTTGGGGCATCCTGGGCTTTTAGTTTCTTGACTATTAGTAATCATTAAATGACTACCAACAACAGAATTATCAACTTAAGGAAATATTGTATCAGCATCAATTTCAACTAACAGTGATGATTTCATTACAAATATTATTTTATTATTATCACAAGTCTCCCTGGATCATTAATTTCATGTAATGATAAACTGATAAACAGCAGAAACAAAATTGCTTTTCTAGTCAATACAAGTAGACTAGATTGAACATTTTTTTTAGAAATATTTAAATCAATTTATTACCAAGATTTTAGCCTAAGGTTTATCTAGCAAACTGCAATGGCATGCAAAATGTGCCTTGTGCCAAGAATAAAATCATGCTTTTGGCACAACACTGCTAGAAAAGCCTCAACATGAAATTGTAATTGTATTACGAAAAGGGTCAATTGCAGTCAAAATATATTTGTACAACAAAAGTAGAATCAAATTATATTTGCACAACTGAAAGCTCACATTAATAATCATTTTATAAAATATACTAGCACCTATGAAATACAATACTCATAAAAAATTTTAGTGATTTATTTTATTTTGATTATATTAAAATCTTTGTTAATAAATGTTGCTACACTAATATCTCTCAAAATTTATCTCTTTAGAAATTTACATTCACAAGAACTCTCCATATGTGAATGGCACAGGAAAAGTATTACATTTATTTCTCAAACTTTTATTGCAAAAATTTCGAATGCAACTGCATGCAGCTATACTGCCATGATTGATGAGATAAAAGCAATATTTTAAATCATTTAAACACATCTTAAATCTTATAGAATTTTAAAAACTGCTATTTATATTTCAACACAGTTTGAACTTTTAAGAAACTATTAGTGTAAAAGAACTGTGCCATTTCTAATTAAAATAAAAATTACCCCTCAAGCAGCTGCTTATATAGAAATATTTATTAGTACTACTGTATTAATGAGAATTTATTATTTTAAACAGTTGTCTAGTACAGCCACGAGTAATTCTCACCTACATTCCACAAGATGAAAATAAAAAGTAAATAGCTAGTAAATGTTTCAAACAGAAATAAAGAAATTAACCATTTTCAAGTCTAACCTCCAGTCTGTCAGTCCTTGGTAACTTTTGGGCAGCTGCAACTAGAGGAGATGGAACAATACTCAAAGGAGAAGTCATAGCTTCTGCAGGCAACAAACCAGCCATAATGGGAGTGTGGCCAAGGTATGGACTAAAAGTGGATGCTGCTGCCATTGCAGGCAGGTATGGTGTGGTACTGGCCTAAAAGAGGTTCAAAAAAGCACATTCATAACAACAAGATACAAATTGCATAAGCAATAAAACAAATAGCAATGCATTACCTAGCTATGAATTCACTATTTTATGATTATTATTTCATTTTTTAATTGCAAAGTACAATTATATTACTTTATCTCTTTTACTTGCTCTTGCAAACTTATTAATTAAACCTGTGTTTAAAAAAATTCCAAAATTTTAGTAAATCTTAATTTTATGTTAATATTAGAGTGATTCATAAGTTTGTGCAATTTTGCCATACAAAATGTGTATGGTGGCATATCACCATGTTGCATTTGCATATTTTTGAATGCAGTACTAAGGGTAAGTATAAAGTGCATTGCATCAGTCGATAACTATTACGGACTTATGCATATTATTATGAGTATTGGAGCCTTGGTTTCCATCATTACAAACATTGGACAATAAATAATATCGAAATTCATGCAATTTTATGTCATTACTAGAAAAACGGATTAAAAGCAATTGAAGGAACCTGAGAAATATGCAAAATGGAAGTTGCGGGGGCAGTCTCCATCCATGTTGCTCAAGCTTGGTTCAAGAAGTTGAGCCTCAAAAGTAAGCTGTGCTCGGGATGGCTAATATTGGTAGATTGCACCATTCTGTGCTATGCTGTTGAAGCTGATTGATCATCTAAACTCAGCTTTCATCCAACTCGTTTGCTCACAAGCAACTACAGTGCAGCATCTGCAATGCACTGGGGTAAGGTAACCAGGAGTTGCCAAAGTGTTCCATGTGAACTGACCACTGAACAAGCAAATCATTGTATCGGAGTCTGTGGAAAAATCCACTCACTAATCCATGCAACTACCATTTTATCAAGTGAATTGTTATATGCGATGAAAAACGAATTTTTTTTATGATCTGAACACCCAAAAGCAGTGGCTTGACCAAGTTAGCCAGCACTTTCTGTCCAAAAGAGGGGATGATTCGAAACGAAGGCAATGTTGCGTGTTTGGTGGAATTTTGAAGATGGAATACACTTTTAACTGGTTCATGATGGATGTGCAATCAGTGCTGACCTCTATTCAGCACAACTAGAGTACATGCACTTTGTGATATTTCAACATTACCCATGATTGGCAAACACATCAGATACTCTTAAGACAACACAAAACTGCACTCTGCACTTAAGACCAAAAAAAAAATCGAAAACTGCCATTTGAGCTGCTTCTTCACCCAGTGTATAGTCTATACTCCTTCTGACTAGCACCTCTTTCATTCCATTGTTCATTTTCTGCGATCATTTTCTGCATTGATCTTCTGTTTTTGGAAGTCAAAAACAGATGTTGGGAGTTTTTCCCTTCCAACGACCAAACATGGTATCAAGGAGGAACTGAGTAATTTTCCAATAGATGGCTATGAACTATTGAAAATGATGGTTTGTAAAGATGAAGGCAATTGCTATTTATATTGCAATAATCGTTTTTCAAGTAACAAAAAACGTAAAGACTTATGCATCACCCTAGTAGGTAAGGCATGTACAACATAAATTACAGTGGCAAAATTTATTAAGTAGTTTGTTACCTTGGTCTATCCAGATTTAAGGCACTTCTATATAGCCAACATCATAATTTAGTACTATTCTAGTAAACCATTAGGCAGCAGGTATATATATATATAACAATTCTTCTGAACTATTTAGAGTGAATCTTCATTATGTATAATTTATCTAAAACTTTCCTTCCTTTATTTTATAGTCACTACTCCTCAAGTTTAACTTTGGTCTGAACAAAATTTTGCACTAAATCTGTTACTTAATAAAAAATTTTTCATTTCCTTATTCATAAATTTTGTGTAACATGTTTAGACAATTAATATCTGACCATATCAACCCACTGGACTGGACTGAATTATGGCTCCGAGCTTGATTATGGATCCTGAATTTACTGCATTGGTGGACTTCTGTGGAGGGAAAATCTTCCGCTGTGTTTTCTGTGTGTTTGTGGGTTGACAGCCCAAAGTGAATAGATTCACAGGATATGTTTATCAGCTGGTGGATAATCCTGAGCACAGGTCTTTGCCCCATGTCTGCGATTAGGGGGCTGTTTGATATTGTCGCCATTTTCTCTCTCAATAAACATAGTTTCTTTAAACATCCCACTAAACATTTTCTCTCCATAGGTAGTTGGAATGGGAAGACTCTGAACAGAGCTTTTTCTCTTGATGTCCTTGCACAAGAATTCCACCGTTATAATTTAGATATTCTCGGCTTGCAAGAGACCAGATGGACAGATAAAGGTCAGATTCTTAAAAATAATCTTAAATTTCTCTTTTCAAGGAGGAATGATAATAAACATCACCAAGGCATGGGTCTGCTTCTCAGCAGACATGTTAGTGATGCTCTTCTAGGATATGAGTGCATTAATGAAAGGTTTCTTACAGCAAAATTTCAGACAAGCATTAAAGACTTGAATGTTATCTGCTGTTATGCACCCACTGAGGATGCCGATGAGGATGAGAAGGATAGGATTTACGGACAACTTCAGGATATTTTGAATTCTGTCAAGAAAGGAGATATTACCCTTGTTCTAGGTGACTTCAATGCCAAAGTTGGTATTGACTCTGACCTTTGGGAAGGGGTGATAGGTCCTTTTGGAATTGGTAGCTGCAATGGGCAACGTCTCCTACAGGTAAGTAAACTCAATGGTTTCAGAATAACTAACACTTATTACAAACACTGCAACATACATAAGTACACATGGGTTTCACCTGATGGGCTGCATAATAATATGATTGATTATATATTAACTAACAGCAAATTGGCTAGTTCTGTTAAGAATACCAGGGCATATAGGGGAGCTGAAATTGGATCTGACCATTACCTTGTTAAAAGTGTCTTGCAACTTAAAC
Organism: Ryuthela nishihirai; assembly: GCA_038380435.1. Classification (NCBI taxonomy): domain Eukaryota; kingdom Metazoa; phylum Arthropoda; class Arachnida; order Araneae; family Heptathelidae; genus Ryuthela; species Ryuthela nishihirai. The sequence goes on from JAWZYU010000002.1 coordinate 8,626,253, forward strand.
TTAAAAAGTGTTGTGCTAGGGTTAAAAAATTTACCTTTAATACTGAAGCTCTGAAAGACCCAGTTATAGCTAAAGCTCACCATGATAGGCTACTTAGTCATTATGACAGTCATGGTTTGCTTACTACTGAAGTTCCGGAAGAATGGGACCATTTTAAACAGGCTTTTTTGAAAACTAACAGTACTCTTTTAGGAAAAAAGGTGCAGAGGAGGCAGAATTATTTGCGTGATAAGGCACTTGAGTTTATTTCAGAAAGAAAGAACTGCAGGAATGTCTTTAATCAATACCCTACTAGTCCTAATAGAAAGCATTACAGAGAGCTTAATAAACATGTAAAGGATCAAGTTAGCTGCTGATAGGAATCTTTGGCTTGATGGCTTGGCTGACAAAGCCGAGGAAGCAGTTAGACAGCACAACAGCAGAGAGCTCTACCAGATAGTTAATGTTTTGTGTGGTAGAAAAGTACAGGTATACAGAGATTGAAGGATAAACAAGGTAAGGTTATAGAAGGTGAGGATTCTGTCATGGCTAGGTGGGCTGAGCATTTCAGTGTTCTAAACAATGTGGTTAGTTCTACTCCCATTGTTTCCAATGATGATAGATGCATTGGTGGCTTTAATGTTGGCCCTATAACACAATCTGAAGTTATTTTGGCTATTTCTAAACTTAAACTTCATAAATCCCCAGGTGTAGATGAAATTGCTATGGAAATGCTTAGAGCTGGGAATGTTTCTGTTACCACTTGGATGACTGAAATTCTGAATATCTTTTATGATAAAGGCATGGTTCCTAAGGATTTTACCAGAGCTATTATTATCCCTATTTTCAAAAAAGGTGATCGCAGTTCTTCTGATAACTATAGGAGTATCAGCCTACTCTCTGTTCCAGGTAAAGTTCTTTGCATGATTGTGATTAATAGAATTAAGAATCTGGTTGACAGGCAATTGCATGATGAGCAATGTGGATTCAGAAGTGGTAGGGGATGTGTAGATCAGATATTTTCACTTAGGCAGATTCTTGAGAAATGTTTAGTTTCAGAACCCTTTGGTTGCTAGCTTTGTTGATTTCAAAAAGGCTTTTGACACTGTTGATCGTCATAATTTGTGGTTGATTGTGAGATCATATGGTATACCAGACAAGTTAGTTAATATAATGAAAGCTCTCTATAATAACACTGAGTCGTGTGTGAGAGTTGGTAAGGCTTGTAGCAATCGGTTTAGTATTACTTCTGGTGTTCGACAAGGGTGCATTTTGTCTCCTTCTCTTTAGTTTGGTTATTCATTATGTTATGCGAAATTCACTTCAAGGGAAAGATTTTGGCCTTAAATGGGCTGGAGATATGAAAATTTCTGATTTAGATTATGCTGATGATTTAGCCCTTTTGGCAAATGACGTTGATGAGATAAACTCTTTCATTCGAGTTGTTGATGAAACTGGTACTAGAGTAGGTTTGGTTATAAACAGAGAGAAAACTAAAGTGATGAAAATTGGTCAGGCAGGCTGTGATTCTGTTAATCTGAATGTTTGCAGTCTTGAGCAGGTATCACAGTTTAATTATCTTGGGAGCTATGTAACAGATACTGGTGATGGTGATGTGTGGCATGAGATTAACAGATGGATAGGGATTGCTGCCAGGACTTTTAAGAATCTATGGAGAGTGTGAAGAAATAGGCGTATACACTAAAGATTAAAATTAGACTTTATAATAGTTTGGTTCTTTCTAGGGTTAACTATGGTAGTGAAACTTGGACACTTTGTAAACAAGATAACAGGAAACTAGATGCTTTTGATTCCAGATGCTTACTCAGTATCTTGGGCATTAGGTGGTTCAACTTTGTAACTAATGATGAGGTTAAGCAAAGGAGTTTGCAACCTCTTTTAAGCAGCATATTGTGCAGAGAGAGACTCCGTTGGTTTGGCCATGTTGCCTGTATGAATAATTATAGATTGGCGAATAGGGTTATGAACAGTGTGCCTAAAGGCCTCAGAAGGAGGGGAAGACCAAGGATGTGGTGGGCAGACAATGTCAAACAGGGCCTTGTTAGAATTGGTGTGCAGTGGCCAGATGCATTAGATGTAGCTCAGGACAAACTTGCTTGGAGAACTAAATTGCACGGTCTGGTTGGACTTCCGTAGCCCATGGCTGCTTAATGATGATGATGATTCAATTTTCAAAACATAAAAATTTTCCTATACACATAAATATTAATGAAAACAATCTTTTAAAATTGTTTATTTTATTGAAAATGTTACTTGGGCATTCAGAATGGAAATGTACTAGGTTGTGTGGAACCCAACGCAAGCGCAAACCTACTGGTGCAGGAGCCCATTATAACCATTTTTCATTGTATTTCTAGAAACTTAACCAAAAGTGCAAACCCAAGATAAAGGCTAATTGAATTCAACAGTTGCCTTTCTGGCCCTGTTGAATGGAACTGCAAGAGCTTTTCCATAACAAGGTTTAACTGCTTTAACTGTTTAAGAAATAAATTAAAAAAAAAATAAAAATAACTAAAATATTTAATGACATGGGAAAAATAAACATATTTATCGATGTTCTAACCATTTATTCTTGTCTCTTCCAAAATCAGAAACAATACACTTCCTGCTACCTCATATTGCAATTTTACCTTTCATTTTGAATAACGTATTACTGCATATTATATATGCATTAAAAACTTTAATAATACATAAATACATTAAAGTACACATATAAGCAATTCTATGTTATTTGCCAGTTATATTCCTAGAGAAGGTGTTAAGTTGAAACCGATTTCTTTTTACATATATGTATTCATATCTGTAAAATCTGTTTGATCAATTACAATCACATATATAATACAATAATGTTGAAATTAGTCTCTAGAAAGTTCTCTGTACCATTTGCCATTTAAATGGGAGGGGGGATATCACTTGTAATAAAACTTTTATCATTTGGATACATCACATGATATTGAGTCTGATTTTGAACCCATAAAAGCAGAAGTCTTTCCATCTCAGTTACAAGGCTGCATGTTTAATTTCAGCACTGATTCTTATATCTATTTTTTAACTATTGTTTGCACATTTGTACAAGCAAGATCCAACTGTCTTTCAATTTTACACTAAGCCAATCACTTTCACTAAGTTATATAATTTTTCTTTTCGCTTCTACGGCAGATGTTGGCAAGTTCAAGTTAATATTAGATCTTGGTAAAGTTAACCTCCAATAAGGGGCTCCCTACACCAGACAGATGTTGGCTGAACTATTAGCATTCCGTGCTTGTAATGTAATATGATGTTCCCAGGTATGAGTCTTTACTATGTCAGTATTGAGATTTTCTCTACTGACCTCTACTCTACCCTCAAAGAAAAAGGGGATTTAAACATAGATGATAATCACAGCGTTACCTGCTACTCTTTTGGCATTTTTCCACAAAATATTTATTGAGAAATGGGATATCAATGGGTTTGGAAATGCATCATCTTTCAGATGGGTTGATTGATTGAGGTTTAATGTCTGTTAGATGGGACATTAAGCCTTGGCACTATGTGCAGGAGAGCCATACCCTGTGCACATTAAAGATCCCTGTATCAGATGCCTAGTGGCTACCCTATTCAGACCTGAGTTCTTGGCATATTTGTGACCTGGCCTCTCAGATGTAAAAACCAACCAATCTTTACTTCTTATGCAATAGCTTTCTGGTATATTTCTTTGTAACATCATCACTAAGACACTCGCCTTTCCTTTCATCAACCATTTTCACAGTCTAAATGAAAACTGCTTAAAACCACTAAGAAAATTATTTAAAATAGAGATTTTAAAATTGAAGTATGTCATCATGCAAATGTTTCCTTGTGTACATAAGTGCTGAGTAACTGGCAAATGCAGAATATTCCACAAAAATTGCTACCATTGAAATTAACTTATGTTTCATATTTAAAATTTCATGCTTCTGTCACTCTTTTTCAGACCAATACTGGGTAGGGTTATTTTATTTCTGAACAGTACTTTTGTGCACACAATGGCCCGGTCCCAAAGACCACAGGGGCTCAGAGAAGATTGGGAAGGGGATACACCAGACAATTGCTAGGAGACAGATAGAAAGCCTCCCATCAAGGCCATCCAGTGTATTCTTTAACATGCACAAGGTATATATGGCTCTCCTGCACAAGGGGCCATGGTTTAATGTCCCATCATATGGACAGTATTTTCGAAGTCCATCTGTGTCCACTTTCTCATTGAAAGTAGGGTGTGGGTTAATGGAGATAAATCTCAACACTAGCCCATTTGGGACTTGAACTAGGGAACTGCAGCTACCGACTGAGCCAACCACCACCCTGACCAAAATAGGTGCTTTTTGACTCGTTCTACTCCATTGCCTTTAAGTGAGTATTGGCTTTTTACTAGTAGCTAAATTTTATTACCTATTTTTAATTGCATTTGTATAAATTTACCATTTTTCATCTTTTGACTGTATCTTTAACTATATTATGTTTTAGAAAAAAAAATATTTTGCAAACAAATTAAATGAAAGAGATTACTGTCTTAATAGTTGGCATCTGTTTCCTTCTACACTAAGCAGTTTTTTTACTTCATGTTTCTCCTACTTTTGTTTCATTTAACTGCCACCAAACTTTATTTTGTGAATATCCACAATTCAAATGATTTCAATATTGGATTTCCCATATCCATCACATTAGTAACTTTAATATCCTTTCTAGATATGCAAAATGTTTTTTTTTTTCTTCTGTTTTTCGCTATTAGCTTTTTAAAGGATGCACTATTCTAGGAAACACATCTCTCTCTAATAAAATCTGGATTCAATAGATCACACTTGTTTCAAGTTTAACAGAACATTTGCCTGCTAAGTACTATAAATGAAAACAGTAAGCATGAAAAAGGTCTTTTTTGTGAGTCATTATTTTTTGTTACCACTAGTTATTTGACAATTGTAGTTTGAAACCTTGCACCAACCTTTTATAGGGCCCACAACTAATTTTGTTACTGGAAGCTTTACAAGGCTTCATCTTGGGGTTAACTCTTCAGGTGATACCTTTTCAGTTTCATCATACCTACCCTACTAAGCTTTTATTCCAAACCTTGCATCCAAGGTTCAAATCCACTCCTAGCTTATACTATACCAGTCAATTACTGCTATCAACTATGGCAAATTTGGATACTACAAATTTTGTTCAATTCCTAATCTACTTGTATATTCCTAAATATTCTATGGGCAATTTTAAGCTTTATGTGTTGTGTGGTTTTTAAACACTTAGACATACATAGTACAATATATAGCATGTAATTAAAGAACTATAAGCACACTAACACCTTTTACTTCAAATTATCTATATTATTTTTGTATGGCCAAGATGGGATTTGAACACTACCACATTGGTTATCATCTGTTTGGCCAATGGAATACTGAACCCACTAATTAATTTTTCCATCTTTAGAATTGACTTTTATCAAATCTCATGATAGTCATCTTTTTTTAATTAATATTGGTGCCCATAGGTTTATATTATTGATCATATTATTGGGAGGGGCAATCAAAGTCACTTTAATAATCAAACATTGAATCCAGCCATGTTTTAATCCAACACAAATGATGAGAAATATAAATATTAATAATCCTATTTTTTCTAGTGACAATGTCTTCAAAACTGCAACTTTTTTTACATGGGTGGGGTAAAAAACTTCAAGGCATGTAATCATCAAAAATGCAGTTCAAGCTCAACAAGGATCAATATTTTTTTTTATTCTTAAAAGCATTTTATTCACTAGCAAAAATATTTTGAATATTTATAATTGCAGCTCTTTTGCTTTTTAGTACTTTGAATTACCTTTATTAAATATCAGTCACAATGAAAGGGAATTCCTGGGGTTGGTTGGTTGGTTGTTTGGGATTTTATGGCACATAGGCAACAGGGCCATAATGTGCCAAACAAAGTAAAAAAAAGAGTAAAAGACAGACAAATCCACAACCAAAGTTAAAAGCAAAAAGTGTAAATGTAAAGAACAAAACCAATACATATACAAAAGCACAAAAAGACAAAATGAATCCGGGTGTAAAAGACCCAGGATAATTAAGGTAAAACAGATAATGCCATAAAATCACAGTCTGCTAAAATAACCTGTATAAAGTAAAAATGGAAAAACAGATGGTAAAAAGGTGTCATCAAATAAAAGATGGCTGAGTGTAAGAGGCTCGGCCATAAAATTATGGAAGGTAAAAAATAAACGATGTTCAAGGGTAAAAGCAGGGCAAATGATTAAAATATGTTTAATGGTTAAAATGGTGTCACAAAACTCACACATAGATTTGTTGTCTGCCCGAAAAAGAAAGGAATGAGTGATGAATGAATTACCTAAGCGGAGCTGAGCAAGTACAACTTCTTCCTTGTGATTCCAGCAAAAACAAGACTGCCACGGTTTGAGAATGGGCTTGATCTCCAAAAGCTTGTTGCCAACCTATTCAGACCAAGATCTCTGCCATTGTGCCTGGAGCTTGATGGTAAAATGTTGCCAGAAGTCCAAGTATGGAACCGGCAGTGGAGAGTCGGATAGGAGCATGGCTGACCTGGCAGCAGCATCTGCCAAGTCAATGCCCCAGATTCCGATGTGACCGGGCACCCAATAGAAAAAAAATCGTGATTGTGGCTGCCAAACAATGGAGCTGCTGGAAGATCTTGGAGAGAACAGGGTGAGGTCGATGCCTCACCAAGATCAAAGCGAGTCTGTGTAGAGGACACATCGACGATGACACTTAGCTGCTATGTGATCCAAGGCAAGGCTGATAGCATGCAACTCTGCAGTGAAGATGGAACATGCTATGCGATCTGGTCTGCAATGATTACATCACAACAAACCATAGCTGATACCACAGATATACTGGCCTTCAAGCCATCTGTGAAGACAGGCAAGAAGTCCAGGTGTTCAGCACGATGGCTGGCAAAGAGTTGCAGATGCACACAGTCGGGTGTAAAGGCCTTCCCCATCCTGCAAAGAGAGAAATTATAGGAAAGGGAAACACCAAGCCACAGAGGGAGTGGCTTGGCTGTTGACTGTGAGATCAAGATTGGTGTTAATGTCTCGTAGGTAACCTTGGACACGCAAACCGAAAGGACAAATGACAGTCGGTCGATTCTGGTATAACATTTCCCACTGGGGCCAGAAAATGCAGTCCCAAATGGGATGGCCTGGCAGGGATTGTAATTTTGCAGCATACTGTAGAGACGACTGCATGGTTCATTGATCTCAATGTAAAGACTCTCGACTCAGTGAAGTGCGGAAGGCCCCCATGCACATATGGAGTGCCTGATGATGAAGGGGGTTCAGCACCTTCACCACCGAATCCCGAGGGGAATCGTACACCTGGGATCCGCAGTCCAGTTTCGACCGGACAAGTGCACAGTAGAGGCGGAGCAATGAACATTGGTCCACCCCCCAAGAGAGGGAGGAGAGGACCTTAAGGATGTTCAATGCCCACATGCACTTGGACCCGAGTTGTTGTACGTGTGATAGAACGTGTGTTCGGGGTCCAGATGAAGATTACACTTGCGGCAAAAGTGCACGTAAGCAGTCTTCTGTGGGGAGAACCAAAACCCATTAGCAGTCACCCAAACCAAGAGATTGTTCAGGGCAGTTTGCAGTTGTTGTTCAATGACCCTCATGCTGGACAACGAGCAAAAGATGCTAAAGTTTTCAACATAGAGGGAATTCCCTACAGTCGGATGAAGTTGCTGTGTAATAGAATTTATCTTGACAGCAAAAAGCATAACACTCAGGACACAGCATTGTGGCACCTCCTGGTCTTGGAGGAAAGGCCGCGATAGAGTGTTGCTGACACGAACTCGAAAAATACGAGATGATAAAAAAATTTGCGATGAAGATTGGCATGTGACCTTGCAAGCCAACACTATGGAGGTCACGAAGAATGGCGAATCTCCATGCAGTGTCATACGCTTTTTCGATGTCAAAGAAAATAGACACCAGGTGCTCTCGATGCAAAAATGAATTCTTGATCACTATTTTGAGGCGGATCAGGTGGTCTAAAGTAGATCTGTGCCTGCGAAAGCCATACAGGGTGTTGGAAAGAAGGCCATGATGTTCCAAATACCAGGCCAGCCTGGTATTTACCATTCTTTCCAACACCTTACAGATGCAACTTGTCAACGCAATTGGACAATAATTTGAAGGAATCTTGGGGTCTTTGTCTGGCTTGGGAAGGCCAAGATGATGGCCTTGTGCCAGGAGTCCAGAAACTGCTCCTCAATGAAAATACGATTGAAGAGTGAGAGCAGCCAATCCTTACTCGATGGTGAGAGATGTTAGAGCATGGCATAATGGACATTGTCTGGCCCAATGGCAGATGCATGGGAAGAGTGCAGAGCAAGGCGAAGCTCCTCTTATGTGAATGGCCTGGAGTCTTACAACAGGCCATTTGAATGGAAAGACAACAGTGAGCGTTCGGCCTTGCTCTTCTGGGCCAGAAACTCGGGGGAGTAGGAGGATAAAGAAGAGATGGAGGAGAATGATCCCTCAGAGTGTCGGCAATTGCCTGTCCATTGTGCTCCAGGATTGATAATCAGTGGGATATGTAGTTCCCACCCATCTTCCGGACCTTATCCCACATGACCTTAGAACTGGTGGTGAGGGTGGCAGAAGATGCATATTTGATCCAAGATTCCTTCTGGCTCTGACAATGAACAAAATGAGCTTTCGCCCTGGTGCGCTTCAATGCTTCAAGGTTGGGGGATGTCAGATGTCAGCAATAACCCAAGCAAACATTGGGAAATTTTCTTTGTGTTCAATCTGTGCTGAAGTTCAGGGGAAGGGGAAGCACTTACTAAACCTTTACTGCAGTGAAAATAAGAATATATAGATTTAAAGTGACATCATGGCAGCATTGGGTGCTGTTCAGCTAGTAGTTAATAAACCCCATAAACAATTCAAAGAATGGGTGCTTTCTGCTTAAATTCAATACACCCAGTCCTTGTTCAACACAATAGACAGGTTCTTTAAAAAATTGTGTAAAATCATGTTAGACATGAATTTCTCATAAGAAATAACATAAATAAGGGACATACTATGATAGTGTGACCAGATGTTCACATTTTCTGGGAACAGTCCATAGATGAAATGTTCTCACTCTCACAAAAAAATGCGAATTTGTTTTCAGATTTTTTAAAAATATTAACTGTACAACATGAGATTTTTTAGTAATAGAACAGTAGTGGCAACACTGTTATAAAAGAAATTTCAGTTGGTAATGTAGGCAACTGAAAAATTGAGGTTACAATTTTCTAATGAAATAGTCAATTGAAAGATATCAAATTAAGGTGACTGATGTCCACATTTTCTGGGGACCTTATTTCAAAATTCCCTAGTTTTTTTTTTTAATTGGGTTAATCTAGCAGCTAGAGTGACCCCTTCTTTAACAGGATTGTCCTGTTCCTCTATAAAGTGTCCAATTAAGTTAATTTGCTTCGTTTTTCATTTACTTTTGCAACTGGTTTGGAAATAAGTTTATTTTAGATCAAGAGGTGGGTTCATAAGCTTATATTATTGACCATATTATTAGAAGGACAATCGAAGTCAACAAAAAATTATAGCAAATATTTGAGAATATTAAGCAAACATTTATATATTATATAATAATTAAAACAAATTTTGTTTCCTGTGGCCAAGTGGTTAGTATAATTCAGGCTTTAGTATACTGAGCATTTTTCTGCAAGTCCTTTTTTTTTATAAGAATTAACTTAAAATGTGTCATTTTGTCATTTTCAAAATCTGGTCAGCCTAAGGTATATGAATTCCAGAAACCTAAATGTGATATATTTTTAATATTATTCCTTTATAACTATATTTTGGTTAATACTTTGTGTCTTTTATTAGTTTATGTATATTTTATATATGTAATTCCTTTTTACAGAAAAAAAAACAAAACAAAAAAAGGCTAGATGCAGTTTTATTTTAATAATGGTACACATAGATGATTGTTGAATAACGAAGACTGGAAATGAGAAGTTGATTGCTGCAAAACTTATTGTCAAGTATGAAAATGACTAACTGTATGTTTATAAATGTTTCTACTCTACACGTGGCAAGTTATAATCTTTAACCAATCAGAGTGAATTTGTATACATTACATTATCATCAATCAGATCAATCAGCAACAATTAAAATGCTATTTTTTATTACAAATATATTACATGTTATATCTATTTAAACACACTAATTTGTATAGGATAAAGTGAAAAATCTTTTTCAAATGTTGAAATTATGAACAAGGATAGACCAAATGGATGACAGGAGGAAAGCACTTAAAGTGTCTTATATGGTAAACACAATAATATAAACGATTGTAGAGAAATAGTTGGAGATATTGTGTTAAATCAAATGACCAGTTGTGTTAGTTGAAAAACCAGTCCAGTTTAAAAATTGTGTTAAATTGAAATTGTCTTGGTAGAATTCATGTTAGTCAGGGACTGGGCATACTTCACTATAGAGTGATATATTCCTGCCTAGAATTCATTTTTCTCATTACTGCTTTCATGTAAATCAACATTCCTCAAACTGCAGCATGAAAAAAAAAATCCACATGTGTGGATCACAACATAATACTTCGAATAAAAATTTGTAGAAAATAAAACCCTATTAAGGTTGATCCTATCATGATATGGAAACATTTTAGATAGTGATGTAAGTGATAAATTTGCAACAACTGCTATTGAAGGACAGGATCTTCTGATAAAAAATGAGTCTGCCCCTTCCATTCCTGGATCATAGAGCCATGGTGGAAGTCAAGCCAACATGGAATCTTCTCAATTATCAATCATGCAAAATTTTCTACACAATGTAAAAATAATTCAGTAAATGGCTTTATAATAAATAAAAATAAATATAAATACCCCCTCAAGCAGCTGCTTGCCACAGAGGTCTGACAGGAGCCTGTCAGTTTAATATGCCAGAGTAGAAGGTCTGAGAGGCTGGCAAGACCTCAGCAGAAAAACAACACACACAACCATGCCTTACCCGGGGCTCGAACCCAGGTCCCTTAGATCAGTAGCCAAGTGTGCTAACCACTCGGCCATGGGAACTCCCTAAAAAGAGCAAACATTCCTCAAGGTATTCTTGAATTTTATACATTATTACTTTTAACTAAAGTGGACATGATGCATGTAGCATCAGGGACCCTAAATATTGTTAGGTATACATGACAGCTTCATCCATAGATCTAACAGAACATAATGTTAATTGGAGGACTTATGTCTAATTTAATCTAATTGAAAACTTAAATGCAATTTCATTCACCTTCAAATGTATCTTTTCATGATATTTCCAATTATAGCATTTACAAATGGATCAAACTCAGAATTTTAAATACCCAGGGGTCTAAGAGATAGTGAAAGTGTTACATGATCAAGGAAAGAACCAGAACAGCTAGAAATGCTAATGAAATTTTACACCCATTTACGTTTAATAAGACAATTTCAAAAATTCCTAAAACAAAATTTTCTGCACCATCATTGAAAGTATACTCGTATATGGGTAAGAAACCTGCACAATAACTAAAAAAAAATGAGGAAAAGATTAAGGCATTGGAAATGGGATTTGGAAAAGTTGCTATCAGAACACTAAATTAGACAAAAATAGAAATGAGGAAATTTTCAAAATTATGAACATTAAAGAAACCAAGAATAAACAATTCCTTGTGGTATTCTTTAATTTTATATTATTATTATTCTTATTTAAATTAACAGGATCACAGTATGGGCACATAAGAAAGATGGAATATAAATGGTTGATAAGAATTAGGAAATGTGAACCAGAAACTAAAAAAAGTTGAAAATGGATGGGAAAGGGATGATATGAACAAGAGGAATATGGAAGAGTAGAGAACTGGAACAATAAAAGAATGTGGCTTAAAATTTCTAAATGCAAGCAATCCTAGCATGCAGATAGACCTGAAGAGTGATGAATGATAAAAATCAATTTATAGGAAAGCATGATCAGTTATACAGAATATTTATCTCTGTACAAGGAGTAAGCAGCAAGAAAAGTTTTTAAAATTGTAAATCGACAAGAGGACAAAGAACACTTTACAGTGAAAAACACAAAAAGTTATAGAAGACTTCATCATAGAGAAGAACAAAGCTAATTTTAGAAAACAGAAGCAATTTAAATGATTGTGAATCATCTGTTTATTACACATGCCAAAATATGAATAAGGCATACCTACAATCCTACAAATCTACAGTAGTATAATTTTAAGTAACATCTAACAGAAAGTTAGAACACAAAGAATTTTAAAGGTTTTTTTTTTCGCTACAAATTTTCAATTAACAGAATTTATAATAACAAACCTACTGTTTACCTGTGTATCACTTAGCTTGTAATTAAAGTACAAAAATGAATTAGGTTATATAGTATGGACTTTATTTCAATGGTGATTTCAACTGCATAAATTACAATTTTATTTAACTTGGTATTTTCCTCTAGAGTGCTATGAATGCTTTTGCCTACCTGAAAAAGGTTTCCAAGTCTCGCTTGTAGATAAAACAATTTATTAACATGCAAAAAGAGAACTCATGCAAAATAAAATTAAGCAAGCACAAGTATGCAATTTAGTGCCATGCAGTTTTATGTGCAATCATCAATGTTAAAGATTAGAGCTATCAAGAATAACACTTGCTTCCCAAGCATATATTTATACACTAGTGCTAGCTACAAAACATAACTAAAACAGCCCAGAATTAATAGTAACAATGAGTTATAAAAACACAGATTTGTAAAATAAGAACAATACAAAAAGCACCATGAAATACTAATCATGCACCACTGCTCTTACTGGATGGTCAACGTTTTGCATTGAAAAATCAATTAACTTTTTTTACTGTTTTCCTGTCTTGGGGTAAATATTTAAATTGCATGAAAAATACAAAAATAAAAGTTTACCTGTACTCTTTTAAAATAACAGATTAGTGTTACAAAATAATAAATTTTTACTGAAAACTTAAATTTTGTCACTTCTATGAATTTCTAAATGTTGGTTTTATTGATAGCCTATTCTTCTTACAATTTTTAAAGATTTCTGCTGCACAAATTTCCTCGACATCAAAAGGACTAAATTTCTTTCCAATGAGCTATACAGCACATTTAAGTCATGTTAATATAGTTCGAACTAAAACTTTTCTTCTATTACCTTTATAATATGCATAAAAAAAAATGCAAAATGTAGTTTTATGCTTATTAAATTGGACTTTGTTGTTTTCTTATTTAGTAGTATTTTCAGTGCCTAGTGGGCTAAGTGGTAAGGCTAAAGTAATTCAGGAACAGTTTCTATAAAGTTCTTTAACATACAGAGCTATGAACCTCTGCAATCAGGATCATGGTTAAACATAAAATCTAATAACATCAATAGAGGTATTGCAAGATTTTGATCAATGAGAGGAAAACGAAAGTAATTATTTAGGCCAAGGGAGGAGATATAAATTTTCAGTATTAGGTTTTACACTTATTTTAAAACATATTTTTCAAATTCCTGTGGGTAATGCCTTCCACTGTTTAGAGCAAAACATTCTGAAGAACTTAGCTTTTAACCCTTTAACACTTAAGAATCTTAGAAAAGGGTAGAGGGTAGTAAAGACAAAGAAATAGCACTATTTGGACTAGTCTCAAACTCGGCCATTTTGGGCATTTAAAGGGTTATAATAATAATTTTAATTAAACACAATGCTGTATTATGAAGTGCACATAGACAATAGATTTGCACATCTAAAATGTAAAGAGGAAAGACACCTGTTTATAATAATATTTATGTATATTTTTCATTGTTTTGTTCAGTAATGTTTGTTTTGCATTTGTTTTTCATTATTTTTTGTAAATCACTGTTATTTTTGTTCCATAAATATGTATAAAGGTCCTTATCAATAAAAAAAGTATTTGCATGCAAGTATTTTGATAATATTTATATTTAAAATATTTTAAGCTATATGAAAAAGTTGTTTTATCAATATTGCTCCGAGTAACTGGTAACACCTATATAAAAAAATTTCGAGTGCAAAGGGTTAAATTTTGGTGTCATTCATCAATCTAAAGTATAGAATATTTTATACTTACTAAAAAAATATAGACTATAGAAATAATAATTGCATAACAAGGATATTTAAGATTATTTTGAGTTATTAAATTAAATGTACTGTTACATGCAAAATTAATAAAACTATCCCTAACATATATTTAGTGGCTTACTGTATTTCATAAAATACCCTTGCTTTAATGCCCTGCTATTTCCACTGTATCAATTTTCTGTTCAAGTTCCAGCAATAAATAACATATTACATCGAAACCTAAGAGAATATACCATCCAGTAAGGTAGTTTTAATACCAGACTCAAGATTTGCAACAGGAAAAGTCAGTTCTGTGAAACTATATATCATAAATAAAAACATAATACTATGTATTAAGTAGTGAGCTCTTAAATATCTTTGACTTATGTAAAACTTTCAGCAAAAATAACATTACCTAAATTTCTTTTGCATATATTACTCGAAATATATATTTCTAAATTTTATTGGTTTTTTACTTTTTTAATATGTTCATATACAAAAAGTATTTAAGTAGATATGAAGAACATGTCACATTTAATACAGACAACCAGTTGAACAAACCTAAATTTCCTCATATTATTGATTTACAACACCAAAAAAGTTGGATATCATTGTTGAAAATCAGAACAGTTTGAGGAAGTTCTTTTAAAGAATATTATTTATGTATATGTTTCTTTTTAGATTAAAAAAATGCAATTTTATTTTCAATATTGAATATTTTATATAATCAAATATATGGGAATACATAGTTTACAACTTACTGCAATGGAATCACAGTTAGCTACCTCACTATCAGTATACAATGGTGCTCAAAAGTTAAAGACCATATGCAAAACTTGAGTAATATTTAAATGAATTCAAATAAACCATCGAGGAAATATTCATTCTTAGTTTATCATCAATATCAATTTTGAGGTAAAAATTGTCTTGAGCGGGGTGGGATAAGAACACACAACCTCCTGATAATGTGCTATCCTAATATACATATATTATTATGTATTATGATAACATGTTTCCCTGATAGTTGAACAAAAATGCTGATGGATTTCTTCAAATTACCAAATAAATCAAATTTATGTCATATATGAAACAAAACTAATTCTGTCTGATACTCTAGAAATTTCCTTCAAACTACATCAAATGTACATATCAGGCAATCAGATAAAAATAGCCCAATGTACATTTTGGAAACACTATTAAATGTTTGATGCTTAACTGTAAAGGCCAAATTGCTATCATTCTGAGAGAGTCATAAAGGAATTGCACAAAGGAAATTTAATGGCTCTTTCAGGTAGAGAGTAATGATGGGTATGGATGCAAGTCAAAATCAGGCAGAAGTGGCCAGGAAGTTAAATGTGAATCAGATTATTGTAAAACAGACTGTGGAATCAATCCCAAAATACTTAAAAAGTCTTTTGAAGAACTTCTCAAAGTCATCAAAGAGTCACTTCATTGCAAAATGATCATTATGTGACCCTACGTGCAAAACACCACAGAAAATACACAGCATGTCACATCTACTTGCTTCAGAACTTACTGCATGCACGTGTTTTCTATGAGAAAACAAGGAACCATTTCCATTTTTCTGTCCAGTACCTTTATATTAATTATAAACTTCAATTTGCATATTTTCAGATTAATTAATAATATTTATCAACTGCCACTTTCGACAGGAAAAAAACTTATGATACTTTGGGCACCAATGTCTTCCAGCTGAAATTTATGAATGCATTTTAGTGTCTTTTAGTGCACAACAGTTTAAAAGCATCATGGTCAGAAAGAGTTGTATATATCTTAAAGATCTGCAAGATTTATGAACTGCAATGCATTGAAGATTCAGTCACAATCAGAAAATGAGAAAACCACAATGAAGTTGAAATGTTAGAAGCAGGTATATGGATGCATGCAGGCACAGAACTCTGCCACTGCAATAATGATCAGATCCTGGCTGACTGTTAGGATCAGGGTCACAGGCAGTTGGCTCCACCAATATAGTTTTTAAAGATTACCCATGAGACTGCTGATATATCATAAGGAGGTGACTGCTTCCAAAGGCATTACCTTCATCCTCCCATTGGAAGAGTGGAAAGTTAGATCAGATGGATAGATTAATGGAAATAAACACAGGTTTGGGAGTAAAAACCTGTGTTGCTATTATTAGTGTTTAACAGGGAAGGGACAGATTGCTAAGTCATTACTAAAGAATCCAGCTTCTCCTGATGGTGTGAATACTACTCCACAGAAAAATCTCACTGAAGTTCTCCAAGAGAAAGGAGGACAGTAGCTGAGAGAATAAGAATAAAGTCCATCTAGAAGACAGCAGTCTAAGAGAAGATATCTTTCACATAGATGCAAAAGTTATTCCCTCTAGTGAGAGGCCAAGACTAGAATAATGAATGACAATAGATCATGAAAATGGCAACATCTCAATGAATGGGATCATTTTTATCTTATCCTGGCAAATTAGTGAAAACTGCTGTTTAACATGCAAACAGGCTCAAGGGCATATAGAAGAACCTTGATGTCATTCCTATTTTGAAGAATCCACAATTTCACTGTAAGAATTGGCATCCCAGATCTTCGAGGCTTAAGTGAACAGTTTCTAATTAAAATTACTAATTGTGCTAGATGGTTTAATAAATTCAGTAATAAATAATCACAGAAAAAGTCCTGAAGACAAGGAACGCTTGAAAAAATGAGTTGAAAAATTGGTTGTCCTGACTGGGATTTTACGCTATCAGTGTTAATGTTGTCAAAGACATCTGCTGAAAAACTGCAGTCACCTTGGATAGTTTCCTTGGAATCAAAAATGCAGGACAAGAAACAAAGTGCTATTTATATAGGCCCCAGTAGAAATCCCTTTATGTTTAATGAGTCCAGCTTTTTGGGGATGGAAAAAAGAGGGCTAAAGGTGAAGTGAAAAGAATAAAAGTAGATATAAACATTGGTGTCGACTGCATCACATGCTACTGCTTTAGATTACCTTCATAATATTTTGCCATTATCTGCAAAAAATTAATATGTTTAGTGATACTGTAACTGTTGCTGCATACTTTTAGTTGAAAGTGTGCTTCAATGAATATGTATAGATTGCAAATTTTAATTGTTTAAAGTATTTACCTAAATTAATTTCTGGATTTATATTCTAGTGGTAAAAATTATTGGCTAACCACTCTTGCATTAACACCATATATATCCATTTTTTAACAATTTAGAGAAAACAGGTTTACACCTAATATTGATTCTTCATACAAACTGTAATACTTCGATATATTGCTCATTTTATTACATGTAACTTTAATTTTGTACGATGAATTAACATACAATTCATTCCTAGAACAATATATATTAAAGCTGTACAAAGAACGGACTTTTCCAGTTGGCAGAAACAGAGCAGCATGATTAAAACCTACTCACCTTGAATGCAGCATTGCTTAGAAGAGTGAGGGCAGCACGTTGCTGCTGTTGCTGCTGTGCCAGCTGACCATACAGAAGACCACTTACCACAGCAGGCAGCTGTCCTGTCAAGAGAGGTTGAAGAGGAATCTGCTGGAGCAAAGCATTCTTCAGTGCTAAATGGTTACGGCCATTGATTAGAAGCTGATCCTTGAGGTGCTGTGGAGGATGAAAGTATTTGCATGGGGGCTTGTCTCTGTTACACCTTCCCTGTTAAATGCAATTATGGATTATTAATATTTTAAGCATGAAGGTGGGGAGGGATGAACACATATTAAGACAGAAGAAGTATGATTAAAGCATTTAATCAGCTATTTTAATGAACAAGAAAATAAAATTAGATTTTTACAGTTCTGACTTTTAATGCGTGGTCTGATCAAATTTAGAACTCATGGGCTATTTACCATAACTGTAATCCAAAGGTCTGACATCACTGCCACATAATCCTTGAGATATCTTAAATACAAGCAACACAGCCAATGGCCAACCATGGGATGGGACGAGTATGTGATATATATATACCTGACATCCAAAAAGATGTTATTGTCATTGCTTGATAGATTAGTGCAGTTCCCCAATTTAATATGGCCACAGAACCCTTATGAACTCAAAATATTTTTACAGAATTTAAAAAATTCCTATATACGAAAAAAATATATATATAGAAAGATAATAATAAATATTAAACAAGGATATGAGATCAACATATTATTTAATTGAACATATTTAGAAACAAAAATCACATTTCAGGTATATGAAAATTTAAGAAAATTTTAAATTATTATTTTATATTGTTATGGAATTTTCTTGTAGAACACTTATTTTCACTTCAAGGTTGGTTGCTGGATGTTCAGAGTTTTATGGCAAAAGAGCTATATTGCATCAAACAAGAATAAATAAAGAGGTAAAGGGCATTGAACCCACAAAATAGAAACAACAAGTAGAAAAATGAGGAATAAAAAGAACCAATGAGAGCAGAAGTCAACAATCAACAACGTGTGTATAGTTTTACACTTATTTCTGATTTAAAAATCAGAAACAAGTGTAAAATCTGTAAAACAAAGTATAAATATTATAAATTATTAAAATATCCCATAAAACATAAAAATTCGAAAACTGGAGTTAATAAGAGTCATTATGTAAAAGGTGTGCAAGTGTTGCTTGGATAGAAGTGATAAGAACCAAAATAAATTCAACATTCACTTAAAAACAGGATATGCAACTAAAATATGTTTGATAGTTAAAATGATGCACTTAGGTTCATCATCCACTGAAAGAAGAAATGAATGTGCAATAAACAAATGATCCAAGTGGAGCTGAGCAAGTACAACTTCCTCCTTATGATTCCTTTGAAAACACGACTGCCATGGTTTGACAATAGTCTTGATCTCGAAAACCTAGTTACCAATCTGTTCCAACCAAGATCACTGCCACTGTGCCTGGAGCTTGGTGGAAAAACATTGCCAGAAGTTGAAGCATGGAACAGGCAGTGGAGTGTGGGGGGAGGGGTGTGGCCAACTTGGCAGCAGCAACTGTTAAATCACTGCTCCTGATGTTGATGTGACTGGGCACCCAACAGAATAGAATGGTGGTAGTGGCTGCCAGATGGTGGATCTGCTGATCTTGGAAAGAACTGGGTGAGGCTGAGGCTTCACTGAGATCAAAGCCTATAGCGAGCTAAAGTGAGTCAGTGCAAAACACACACTGATGATGACACTTAGCTATGTGGTCCAAGGTGAGGCTAATAGCATGCAACTCACAGTGAAGATGGAACACTGCTGTGGAATCTGATCTGCAACATTTACATCACAGCAGACCATGGCCAATCTCACCAGGGCTGGACTTTGACCTCCTGAGGCCTTAAGCTATGACAAGTTTAAGAGGCCCCAAAAAATTTGAGTCAAAATAAGTTATATATTTATTATTCTGATTGAAGGGAACAATAAAAACTAAATATATGAAACTGTTATGGTGAAAACATTATACTAGCATTGATATTCAATAATGACTGTCTACAACCAAGATGAACAGTGTATTTGTAACAGTAAACTTCAAACTTAAATTTTTGAGGCCGCTCATAATCGTGAGGCCTTAAGCTGTAACTTAGTTATAAGTCTAGCCTTGAATCCCACTGATGTGCCTGACTTCGAGCCATCTGTGAACACGGGCAAGAAATCTGGGTGCTCAGCACAGTGGCTGGCAAAGAGTTGCTGGTACATGCAATCAGGTATAAAGGCCTCAAAAGCCTAAGATGTGTGGAAAATTCCGTCCTGCAAAGAGAAAGTTGCAGGAAGGGGGAAACAGCGAGTGACGGTGAAAGTGCCTTGACTGGGCAATGCTATCGAGGCTGATATTTATATCTCTGAGGTAGCCTTGGGCATGCAAACTGAAAGGATGAATGGCAGTCAGACAATTAGTGTAAAGCATTTCCCACTTATGACTGAAAGCACACTTCCAAGTTGGATGGCCCAGCAAGGATCACAATTTTTATGCTTATTTTAGGGACAACTGCTGATGGCGAATTGATAAGGATGGTTTGTCAGTCTCAACATAAAAGACTCTGGACCGGTGAGATGGGGAGAACTTTACAGAAAAAGTAACTTTTAAAAGAATAATTGTTTGTGAACAGTCAAGTTCTTCCGCAGATGGAGTCTGTTCAATATTAATGTATAGGTCACAAATTCAACACAAAATCCCAGTGCAAAGGTGATTGAATAAATCATTCAAGTAAAACAATTTTTGCACTTGGTTGTCATAAGGATTAATTCTGAGACAAAAGGGTTTCTTCAAAATTCTGCTTAAAAAAAGAATACAAGTCACTTATGATTAGTACTTATATTTTGGTCACCAACTGAGACCATCTTCATTTGGAGGCAGACAAAAGTGTAAATTTTTCTAAAGCAGAATTTCAATTGATAATAGTTCTAAGACAGCTAAAAATTCTATCATTACTGAAAATGATTTTGATCTGTAAATAGAAACTATTTTTTTACCTAAATATTCATTTTACTTTCTTAATGCCTTAATGTTGCCTTTTTCTCCAAAAGAATGAGGTATGCCAGTGTAGTACCAAAGCACATTTAAAAAATATTCATAGATAATTATTTTGCAAACATATATTCAACACAATATTGCTTCAATAACCAAGATTTTATTTTTTTTAATCTCTAATTTCTCATCAATAACTAAAATAATAGTTTCATTTGAACTAGCAGCAGTGACCATAGGTACAATCTTGGTTTCTTTCACATTCTAGTGGGACTTAAAGGTGGAAGTTTTTACAACATAATGCAGCAGAAATTATGGGATTAGGGGTAACTATATTTCATTAAATGAGATCAGAGCAAGTTTGATTTCTTTTTTACATATGCCTAGAACATTCTTTCATTTGTGAATTGGTAATTGGGTAGAAACAATAGTGCACAACAAACTTTTTAAACTCTTTTTAATTCGTACAATATATAAGAAATGAATATTCAACTCTGCTGTAATAGCTACCTATGCTGAAGCATTTGCTAGTGATGAATGCTACTCCTATAGCCAGGACCATAGGGGGGGGGGGGTCTAAAGCACTCTTCTTAAATTTTGAAATCTCAAAATTAAAAATTTTTAAAACTTTTACAAGCACATTTCAAGGCTTGTGGAAAACACCATGTTAACTGAAAGCGAGGAAAAGATACTAAAGCAGTTGTAGCTTATCAGGGTACAGCATATAGGAATGTCCCATTACCTTATTTTCAATAAATAAATACCCCCCCCCCCAAGCAGCTGCTTGCCACAGAGGTCACAGAGTTCTGACAGGAACCTGTCAGTTTAATAAGCCATAGAAGAAGATCTGAGAGGATGGCAGGGTCTCAGCAGAAAAACGACACATACATTCTGCCTTACCCGGGGCTCAGAACCCAGGTCCCTTAGATCAATAGCCAAGCACGCTAACCACTCGACCACGACAACCACAGAATAAAATAAAAAAACATAAAATAAAACACTAATCATCAAGAAAAAAAAATTATCAATCTGTGAAATTTAATTTTTTTAAGCCACCAACAGGGACAGATGTTTCTAACAATGAAAAATCACCTTTTGTGATTAAAAGAGAACATGCGTTTCTTTTAAACTGAGTAGAAATGCCGTGTACGGCCTTCTTGTTTTACTTTTCAAGTTTTTTCATTTCTTGTTTATTTACGATATCAATGGGTAATTCTTAGATAGGAAAAGCAAAGAGAATGGAAGTTGACAGTAACATGTAATTACAGAAGTGTTCGTCCCTTGTAAAGTTAGTTTCACTACTACTACTTTTCACGGCGATGAAAAAAGGGCAGAACTGCAGTATCAGGTCCTCAACCGCCATCTTACTTTTTTTCCACCGCAGACTGTATGAAGGAAACGCAATGAAAAAGTTGTCCGCTCCGCATCTACCTTCAGACATGTTTATAGGCTATGCATCATAATATATACAATGCTATACAAAAGAAAATCACGTTTCCGCACTTGAAAATAAACCTTAAAATAATTCCATCGAAACAAGTGTTCATTAACAACGCTTATCGCTGAGGAATGAAACTTCGTTCCGCACTTAAAAAAGCCCCAAAAATAAATCGTCATTAAAAATTGATTTAATTTAAAACGCTTATCGCTAAGGAATTAACCTTGGTTCAGCTCTTACAAAAGCCCCATAAATAAGTAATCTCATTATAGACAATTATTTGAAACAGCGCATAAAAGTCATAATACCAGAATAAACAATTGCAATTCTTACCAAAAAAAAAACATGTAATAAAATGTCTAACATAAATTTAAAAATGCATTAAGAAACAGAATATTTACCTTGAAGAATATTACAGTACAATCCCACAAATCACGATGTAGTAACTACGCGGAAGAATCTGAGGGCCCTATACTGCAGGGTAGCCATAGAGGGTAACGCTGATGTGATAAAAATGTGATGGGAAGGTTAGAAACCTTAACATTGGTCTTCCTTCTATGATTATCAATTATTATTTATACCTTGAGACATGTTTAGATATAGTACGCTGCCGACTGAGCCACCCCCGCCCCTGTTTATGACTGTTATATCAAAGAACGTATAAGAAAAAAAAGTTTAGCTTTGACAAAACGTAAGTGGCGATCTCAAGCGGTGTTTCGATTCGTGTCGTACATTTGATTAAGCTGGGAAACAGGGGAAACAGACAATAAGGAGCTAACGAATTATGCATCTAAAAATTTATGTTTAAAAAAAAGTAACTGCACTTTTTATTTTAAAAAAAATAATATGATTTTAATAAAGGTTTATTTTCTCCATTGGAATTATTTTTTGTTGAACCAACAGTTATAAATTGACCAGATAGAGAAGATTTCAAATTAGCCTGAATTCAATTTCTAGAATAAATTATTACAATTAAAAGCTTTCTAGGTATTACACAAAGAGGGAATAAACTGATATTAATATACTCTTTCGGATATCAATGAGTAATTCTTAGATAGGAAAAGCGAAGAGAATGGAAGTTGACGTGACAGTAACATGTAATTACAGAAGTGTTCGTCCCTTGTAAAGTTAGTTTCACTACTACAGAGAATGCACGATACTCGATTTTACACTTATCTCTTTGGAAGCTAAACTTGTTACTTAAACAGTTAGTGTCCAAAAAAGCCTGTTTAAAATGATCGCATTCTTCCTCAACTTCAGTAGTAAGCATACCATGACTGTCATAATGACTAAGTAACCTATCATGGTAAGGTTTGGCTATAACTGGGTCTTTCAGAGCTTCAGTATTAAAGGTAAAATTTTTAACCCTTGCACAACACTTTTTAAGTTTAAGTTGCAAGACATTTTTAACAAGGTAATGATCAGATTCAATTTCAGCTCCCCTATATGACCTGGTTTTCCTAACAAAACTAGCCCATTTGCTGTTAATTAATATATAATCAATCATATTCTTATGCAGCCCATCGGGTGAAACCCATGTGTACTTATGTATGTCATAGTGTTTGTAATAAGTGTTAGTTATTCTGAAACCATTGAGTTTACTTACCTGTAGGAGACGTTGCCCATTGCCATTGCTGCTACCAATACCAAAAGGGCCAATCACCCCTCCCCAAAGGTCAGAGAGTACCAACTTTGGCATTGAAGTCACCAAGAACAAGGATAATATCTCCTTTCTTGACAGAATTCAAAATATCCTGAAGTTGTCCCTAAAACCTATCCTTCTCATCCTCATCGGCATCCTCAGTGGGGGCATAACAGCAGATAACATTCAAGTCTTTAACGCTTGTCTGAAATTTTGCTGTAAGAAACCTTTAATTAATGCACTCATATCCTAGAAGAGCATAACTAGCATGTCTGCTGAGAAGCAGACCCACGCCTTGATGATGCTTATTGTCGTCCCTCCCTGAAAAGAGAAATTTAAGGTTATTTTTAAGAATCTGACCTTTATCTGTCCCATCTGGTCTCTTGCAAGCCGAGAATATCTAAATTATAACTGTGGAATTCTTGTGTGAGGACATGAAGAGAATAAGCTCTGTGCAAAGTCCTCACATTCCAACTACCTATGGAAAGAAAATGGTTAGTGGAATGTTTAAAGAAACTTTGTTTATTGAGAGAGGAAATGGCGACAATCTCAAACAGCCCCCTAATCGCAGACATGGGGCAAAGACCCGTTCCCCCACCACTAAAGGCTGAAGCCATCTACACTGGAAGACTTCCTCCATGTAGAATTTGACAATGCCAATAGAAGCAAGGAGTTCAGGTGCCTGCGATGACCTCTGCTCAGGATTATCCACCAGCTGATAAACCTATCCTGTGAATCTATTCACTTGGGGCTGTCAACCCACAAACAAACAGAAAACACAGCGGAAGATTTTCCCTTCACAGAAGCCCACCAGTGCAAAAAAATCAGGATCCATAATCAAGCTCAGAGCCATATATCTGTCCAGTCCAGTGGGTTTATATGGTCAGCACCAGGACCCTGTGTGGTTGACCACTCCTCAGCAGGGTAGAAAAAAAAGAAAAGTAGCCATTGATGTCCAGATCAGTAGGCCACACTAATCTGGCAGCACTCCACTTCCGTTCACTTCCGCAAGAGAGTATCTCTTTTGAAAGGTACTAACGGTCTGCACCACGAGAAGGCGGGGTCGGACATTAGGTGCTAGGCCTGGCCGGTTCTATTCATCATCACAGGGAATTGTTGCATAGCTCTCCTTCCAGTGACTACCTAGCTACCATTTACAGACCCATTCATACGCCACATTATATTTTCATCATATCTAATCTGTGCGACTCTACCGACTCACAGCTCCATAGACAATATTAGCTCAAGTATTATGACGCGAAAAATATAGTCTCAATAGTTTTCTTTTTAATTCTCTTAACTAATTAGACTTCAGAAAAAATACTTTCTCAGCTACGTTTATTAATCAAAAACATGCCAATATGCTTTATTCCCCACTCTCGCAAGCCCTTTAATAACCTTGAGTATCGAATGCTAAATAATTACCTTTAGCGATAAGAATTGTTAATGAAATCTTTTAACAAATTTATTTTTGGGGCTTTTCTTCAGTGCGAAGCAAGGATTCAATCCTCGGCGATAAGAGTTAATGAAATCTAATTTTAATGAGATTATTTTTAGGGCTTTTTTAAGTGCGAAACGAAGGTTCATTCTGTAGTGATAAGCGTTGCTAATAAAATATTATTTTGATGAGATTATTTTGTTTGTTTTTGGTACAGAAACAGGATTTTCTAATAGCTTCTAATTTCGAAAATTTTTTAATACACTAGTTGAACGTACCCGGCACTACCCGAGTGTCACATTTAATCTGTATATTTTTATTTTCACTGCACTAAAGGTAAATTTTGTAAGTACCCCTTCCCCCATCCCCCCCCCCCCCGACACTTTAGCACAGATTTTGAACAGGAAGAAATATGCCTGGTGTTGACTTGAATCGTTGTTGACGTCAGCGAGCTCTCTCGTAGCCCATGGCTTAGGTTCTGCGTAAGCTATCGAGATTTTTACTTCCGTTACCTCAGATTTTGCCGCCCTATGGCTCACATGATATTCGTCCGCACGGTCTAAATTTCCTGCACAACGTCCCCCGTGTGCCCCAGTGATTGGTTTAAAAATCAGGTTCCCACTTGGCCCATGGCTTTGTTTTTACACAAATTGTGAAAGCTTGTCTCACTTTTAATCTGTATATTCTGTTATTTCCTGCACTAAAGGTTAGTTTCGCGAGTATCCCCCTCCCCCGACATTTTAGCACAGTTTGAACACGAAGAATTTCTTGATGTTGCAAAGGTCATTACTGACTCGATGCACGCTCTCAAAGCCCGTGGCAAACGATCTAGATATTTACTTCGTCAGAATTTGGCATTCTGTAATTCCCGCCGTACTTCACCGAAAGGCCCCAAATTTCGTAGTCGCGTTCCCCCTGCTCGACTCCATGTTGGGTTAGAAAATCAGGTCTAGCTGCAATGGAAACCCTCAATAATGCCTTTGTAAATGTGGGGAATCTGACAATGGAAGCAGATTTAAATGCTATTTTAACTTTTTACCGGTGGCAACAATAAATTTGATAGCGAATCTCGTTCCCCGTAGGAATAGCATGTAAATATTGTTGCTTCTAGAAAGGTCGAAAGTAAAAAAAGGGGGCCCCTTTTGGACTTTCGACCTGAAATTTGAAACTACAATCCGGACCACAGCCAGAAATATTCTCTGAAAATTTGAAGCGTGTACATTGATTTCACGATGAGTTATGGCTGTCACAGACATCTTTTATTATATAGATATCTTCTAAATACATCTGAGGGTTTAGACTACTTTTATCACTCGGCAGGCAGTTTTTTCCACCGTGGCGAAGCAAGAACAATATGGCGGCCGAGAGCCATACAATGTATTTCTACCGTAATTCCTAAAATAGTTATTGTATTTCTACGTTTATCTATCAAAAATTCAGCTACATAATGTTTTTCAGACTTTGCAAAACCCTCTAACGAAGAAGTAGTAATACTAAATAATTATCGTAATTTTCAATAACTGCTATTATCGTTAAGGAATAACCGTTTTCAGCACTTAAAAAAGGGCCCTAAAAATAATCTGATTAAAAGTAAATTTCATTAAAAACGCTTATTGCTAAATGAATGAACCCTCGTTCCACCCTAAGTCTCAGAAACAACTATTTTAAACAGTACATGTAGTAATTCCAAAACAATTATAAATGTATTTTAATAACGCGTATCGCTAATTATCAAACACTACCTCTTCACCAAAAACTCACAAAATCATATAATAAAAATTCGATATACAAAAAAATTCGAGCATACAAATGGCTACATATATTGCAATTCAACATTACAAGCTCTACCTAACGAAATATCCAAGATGGCGACTGAGGCTTTACACTGCATCGTAGCCTTATTTCAAAAGTCTATGTACACCAAAGGGCCAAAAGGTTATGACCAGCGCGTCTTTAAGCAAATCGAAGACAACTGCAGGTAAATGAAGGTCTGTGAAGGTCATGAAATGGTATAAATAACACCTGATACTGAGTTCTGTTAATCAGTGTTATTCATGTTCTTCAGATGGGAAAGGCAGTAGACTTAAATGAGTTTGACAAAGGCCAAATTGTAATGGCCAGATGACTGGGCACCCCCACAAGATTTTCAAATAGTGGTCCGAGAGTAAAACCACAAATCTGGCAAGGTGTGGACCAACCATGGGTCATCGACGCTAGAAGTGAGCGACGGCTATCTCCCATACGGTATGAGCAAAAAGAAGGGATACTGTGCCGCAACATGCCTGTAATTTGAATGCTGGTGATGGGAGTAATGTGTCACAACACATCAAACCCTGCTGAAAATGGGGCTGCCTAGCTGCAGGCCACGCCAAGTGTTCATGCTAATCTTGGTTCTCTGTTGAAAGTGACTACAATGGGCACAAGCATTAAAACTGGACCTTGAATGATTGAAAGAAAGTCATCTGGTGCAATGAATCTCATTTCCTGTTGCACTATGTGGACTGCTGGGTATGTGTGCATCATTTACCTGAGGAAGTGTTGGCACCAGGATGCACCATGGGACGTAAACAACACGGTGGAGGAAGTGTAATACTTTGGGCAATGTTCTGCTGGGAAACTCTGGGTCCAGTCATTCATGTGGAGGAAATTATGGTGTCCACCACCTACCAAAACATCATTGCAGACCAGGTACATCCATTCATGGCAGCAGTATTTCCCTCTAGTAGTGCCTTCTTTCAGAAGGATAATGCACCATACCAAACTGCTCGGATTGTTCAAGAATGGTTCGTGGAACATGAGGAAGACTTCCAGGTATTGCCTTGGCCTCCAAATTCCCCAGACATCAATCCAATTGGGCATCTGTGGTTTGTGTTGGAAAAGCATATCTGATCTGCGGTGGCTCAACCATGTAACTTACAAGAGTTAAGGATCTGCTGGTAACATGTCGGTGCCATATACCCAAGACACCTGTAGAAATCTTGTAGCATCCATGCCTAACTGGGTAAGAGCTGTTTTGGTGGCACGTGGAGGATCAACATCATATTTGGCAGGTGATCATAATGTTTTGGCTCTTCGTTGTATATTCAAAAATGAGCTGCCCTGGTCAACAATCTCCAGAATTATCAAAATAAGATCTTGTGAAAGTCCATGGTTTTTGACCAACAGACAAATTCATGGGGATTTAGGCGTCCAACATATTTACACTCATATAAAACAGATCTCTAAGAAAATCTTAGAAGCTGTGGACACAAACCTCACGAATTCATTAATAACATTTTAAAGTTTGATCATGATCCTATGAGCAGATTCAAAAGGGCTAGACCATTGGTTTTCGATCAGGAAACCTTTTTGTTCTAGCACCATGATCTACCATATTTATCATTGTTTTTCTGCCCCTTGAGCACACCTATTGGTGATTTTTTGTCTTGTTCCTTGTTACTCATGCCACTTTTTGGATACCATCAGATGGAGGTTATGGGATCATTTAACCTGGTTCTTCGAAAAATCATAATCATACTACATGCCCTGGAGAACACAAATATCTTGACTTACTGCATAAGGCATTCCAGGATTTTTTGAAGCTATTCAAAGAGAAACCTGTGTTCTGCCCCCCAAATAAATAAACCTGGATGCGTGCCTTTATCACCCGCCAAATTGAAATATCGTATGAAGTAGTCTTTATTGCCTACATATTCAAGTGTTTATATTTTGAAAACATCACAAGAAAAATTTCCTGATATTGAAGAGTCTACTTGTTATACAATTACCTTAATTGTTAATTGTTAAGATGCCGAATTCTACTTTGTAAGTTTCAGAACATTTAAAATTTCTTTCATACAGCTTTCTTAGTGAGTAAAAATTGCGGTTGCGGTTCAGAGTTCAGAATTTCTGCACTGTGTCCTTTCTTACGAGCAATGTAAAATCTGGAATTGTGGATGGAAAAAACCAAGCACGTGTGCTTCAGGATATTTGTTTGACAAAGTTGCGAAGAGTATAACTTCCATACAATACTTTGGAAGGCAGGCTGATGGATATTTTTCTTCCAAGGATTTGAAGGCTGCAATTTAATTATCTATCTAATCCTACAAGTATGACCTTTCAGGTTTCAAGGATATCTTATTCAATGTTTTGACGTCTAGTGAAAGTCATCGTCGACAGTTATTTTTAATGCCACTCTCCCCTTGCCAATGTCGACCTTTTTGTCACACTTCTGCTGATGCTGACGTCACTTTGGCGCATCATGTACAGACGCCTTGAAGTCTGTGCGATGCGAAAATTTCTCTTCCTAACTGCGGCCCCTGGAAGCTCGTTTCCTTCGCGACGAAGTCGACCGACGCCTGCAAAGCCAGCTGATCGCTGTCGAGGTCACGTGAGCGATCGATGCGTCTCGGCGCTCGACTGGCGCCACAGGTCAATGGGCTGGGATGGGTGGGTCCCTCTAACGGGCAAGGGCAGGTCGGATCTGCTGCAGATGCACACATATAGGCGCAACATCCACCGCATCGGAAGACGTAGCTTGCCGGGATGTATCATTCTTGTGTCGCCATTTACAGTCCCAATCGGCAATGACTGGTCCCCAAGGAAAGAGCTTAAATATCAAAATTTCCGTCTAAAAATGGGCATGCCCTGTATTACCGGTTAGATTAGGCAAGCCAAGTTCTTTTTATACGACTACTTAATTCGATCGGAATCTTTAATTGACATCATGGAGATGAACAAAAGTGTTTGTTTTCGAACACTTAAACAATTTACAATGGATCGTTTTCGTAAAGTTTTAGAATTGTACACACAGAAGTATCGAAATGATAACATGTAGAATTCTGAATATGATGTAAGTCAGGGATTCTCAACGTGGGGTACGCCGTGAGAGCTCAAGAGTCGCTAGATCTAGTAACAAAGTAAAAAAAAATCTTTATACTATAACTTAGTTATATAACTATAGTTTTATCTATCTATACAAGGGGTACGCCAGTTACATACACATTTCCAGGGGGTACGTGAAGCATCAAAGGTTGAGAACCACTGATATATATATTTTATTTCCATTGTTATACTATAACTATAGTTTTATCTATCTATACAAGGGGTACGCCAATTACATACACATTTCCAGTGGGTACGTGAAGCATCAAAGGTTGAGAACCACTGATATATATGTTTTATTTTATTCCCATTGTTATACTATAATTATAGTTTTATCTATCTATACAAGGGGTACGCCAGTTACATACACATTTCCAGGGGGTACGTGAAGCATAAAAGGTTGAGAACCATTGATATATATGCTTCATTTTATTCCTATTGTTATCTTTTTTGCACACTATGGGCTAAATGGCCAGATCACAAGGACCCCGAAGCCTCAGAGAAGGTTGGGGGACGGGACCCACTGGAACAGCTGTTGGGAGACAGATGGTAGCTTCCCGTCAAGGCCATCCAGCATGTTCTTTAACGTTGGGTTGTTTTACCTCTGAGCGGCACTTTTTTGCACACCATGGGCTAAATGACCAGGTCACAAGAACCCCGAAGCTCAGAGATGGTTGGTTCTCAACATGGGGTATGCGGTAAAATTTTTGGATCTAGCGACTTTTGAGCCGTGAGAGCTCAAAAGTCGTTAGATCTAGTAACAAAGTCGCTAAATTGGCATTATTATACTCGAACTATAGTTTTATCCATCTATATAAGGGGTACGCCAGTTATTATACACATTTCCAGGGGGTACGTGAAGCATAAAAGGTTGAGAACCACTGCGTTAGAGTGAGGCAACGTGAACGGTGTATGACGCAGATGCATCCCTCTTGCGAAGGTGTTCGATTCAGTTTCGATACCCAGTGTAGCCCTGAATGTATCAGAAGAGCATTTATAACGTTCGTCCACTTGAACGCAAAAGTCTAAGTTGGTCGACATCCAATTGGCAGCAAATCCTCTCTCTATGATGCTGAAATGCAACCACTTTGCATCGGGTGATGTGACTCACCACTTCATTCGCCCATCATCTATTGTGACCCATCGGAACATAACACAGCATGACCACTCAACGCCATGCTGAAGACGAGGAAGTGAAATGGTGCTTTCCTCTGGCGCTCTAATCAGAAGTGCAAGATCACTTTCTCTGTGTCATCCTCCAATTCAGAATCCTTCACATCATCCAAATCAGAGATGGGGACTGACCTCGGCTGATACCCCCCCCCCAATAGGGGACCACCTTGTTGTGGTGGGGGGGCCTAGGGTCCAGCAACCCGATCGAAGGCTGTGCCGGCTAGATTGGGTCCCCGTTTGGACATAGCCAAGACCAACCGAGGTCGACGCCGCCGCCAACCGGTTGGACGTTCCGGTTGGGCGGTGACGGCGTCTTAGACCTCACCTCTCAGGTGCTCTGGGTGAGCAGTTCGAGGGATCTTCTGAAAATATTTGTCCCCCAGTAGGTCGAGCCCTCTCCAAAGTCTGGGCCTTACTAAGAGTCTCTACCCCGGGAGCCGAGCGAACTTGGATCTATATATCCTTGTTCATGGCTAACTGGGGAATATATTAAAGTAAGGTTTCTCCCGGTGGTTAGCTTTCCTTTTGTAGGACTGCTGCCATGTGAGGCCGGGGTTGAGGTGCGCCTATAGGGCGTATTCCTTGCCCCCGGCTCTAGATAGCACGGCTCTTCATAACTGGTAGTGCTTTCAGGCGGAATCGGTAATTGCCGTGGTTGGATAAGATCGCAACAAAATAGAACGAATGACCTCGGCTGATAGCACCCACCAGCTTTTACGTTAAGATTCCCAGGTTCGAATCGTTCTTGAGAATGCATCGAAATCCAACTGTGTCCGTGTTGTGATTTATCTCTGCCTTGGCCTCGGAGAAAAATGGGACACAATTGCGAAGGTCATCGGATGGGATGTTGTTCCCAATTCTCTTCTCAGCCCTTGAATCAGCAGAAAAGGAATTAAATATCGAAACTTCTTTTAACTAATGGCTTCATTACAAAATCATATCTGCACAAGCCACAATATAAAGTTACAAAAAAACCAATGTTTTTACAGAGTTATAATCAGATCTCTGTTAATTTTTCTCATTGTCTCTGCAACTCATCAGTTTGAAGAATCTGATCAAGTGCAGGTAATAAGGAACTCGATGTTCGAGGCAACATTTTCAAGATGAATCTGCTGGGTCATCACTGAACGTAAATGTTTCCCGGGAAATGTGATCTCTTGATAAAAAAAAATATCTCTTCAAGCAGCTTCTTGTGACAGAGGTCTGACAGGAGCCTTTATCAGCAATTTTAACACCCGATAGGGAAATGGCTTTTAATTGAAGTCATGACACACTTGATCGAGTTTTTTTTCATCCCTCAAGCAGCTGCTTAAAACAGAATGAAAAAAAAGGTTGGGTTGTTTTACCTCTGAGCGACACTTTTCTGCACACTATGGGCTAAATGGCCAGGCTACAAGGACCCCCGAAGG
Source organism: Ryuthela nishihirai (assembly GCA_038380435.1). Classification (NCBI taxonomy): domain Eukaryota; kingdom Metazoa; phylum Arthropoda; class Arachnida; order Araneae; family Heptathelidae; genus Ryuthela; species Ryuthela nishihirai. The sequence goes on from JAWZYU010000002.1 coordinate 8,658,760, forward strand.
TTCAGAGAAGGTTGGGAGAGGGGACCCACTGGAACAGCTGTTGGGAGACAGATGGTAGCCTCCCGTCAAGGCCATCCAGCGTGTTCTTTAACGTGCACAGGGTATGGCTCTTCAGTACACTGGACCACGGCTTAACGTCCCATCCGACGGACGGTGACATTTCCGAGCCCATCGGTGCCCCCTACTGACTGTGGGCAGGGATGAAAAAAAAAAAGGAGAAACAGTAATTAATTAGATTTAGGTTCTGCTGTTTTACCCCTGAGCGACGCTTTTCTGCCCAATGGATTAAATGAGCAGGTCACAAGGAACCCAAGGACTCAGAGAACGTTGGGGAAGGGGATTCACGTGACAGGAGATCGGTAGAACACTGCCATTAAGGTCATCCAGGGAGTCCTTTAGTGTCCACAGAAAATATCTGCAACAGAGGCACAACTTCTCCGACAGGTGGCGACCTTTTCGAATCCTTCGTTCTCGTTTCTTACCACTGAGCGACAGCGGTGATGAATACGAACTCTGGTCAGTTGGGAATATCCTATTAGGAGCTTTGGCTAATCCTACCCTTGTTAGGTTCAGTAGCGATGAAATTATTTAAGGCTGACGATTAGCTAATGCAATTGTCTTTAACAATCTAGATAATCAATTTTAATATTGTCTGTTTGGCTGTTTTCGTTTCTCAATTTGTCCCCCTTAAAAAATTGAGCCCCTTCGACAGATTTAAATTTCTGGGGCAATGAATCTTTTCTTCTTTGCAATTTCTGGGGCAATGAATCTTTTCTTCTTTGCAATTTCTGGGACAATGAATCTTTTCTTCTTTGCAATTTCTGGGGAAATGAATCTTTTCTTCTTTGCAATTTCTGGGGCAATGAATCTTTTCTTCTTTGCAATTTCTGGGGCAATGAATCTTTTCTTCTTTGCAATTTCTGGGGCAATGAATCTTTTCTTCTTTGCAATTTCTGGGGCAATGAATCTTTTCTTCTTTGCAATTTCTGGGGCAATGAATCTTTTCTTCTTTGCAATTTCTGGAGCAATGAATCTTTTCTTCTTTGCAATTTCTGGGGCAATGAATCTTTTCTTCTTTGCAATTTCTGGAGCAATGAATCTTTTCTTCTTTGCAATTTCTGGGGCAATGAATCTTTTCTTCTTTGCAATTTCTGGGGCAATGAATCTTTTCTTCTTTGCAATTTCTGGGGCAATGAATCTTTTCTTCTTTGCAATTTCTGGGGCAATGAATCTTTTCTTCTTTGCTCGATGGCTTGATCAAGACACAACATCGTTTCAAGAGGCATCTAAAGAAGAAAGAGATTCGAGATGGAATTTCTTACCTTGATGGAGTCATAGCAGGCAATAACTCGCCCATTTTGGACTTCTACGTGGGCTGGCGGATGGGCAAATTTACACTCGGTGTCAGGGCGGGAACATTTGTTTCGCTGAAACTCCCGGCAGACCTCCAGTTGGAGCCAGCGGGAGTCCTTGATGGATGCCAGACTGCTCACCATGGCCATTGCACGGTGGACATCACGGACGGTACGAGATCACGAGATCAGTTCTGAAAGAGATCAAGAGCAGTGGATTAGTGATTGCATTCTCATTGAAACACGATACATAAAAGTAGAGATACATTCCAAAGCTCGCACAGCAGCGCCGCCACGCAAATAGATGCAAATTATTACCCAGACATAATGCACAACCTGAAACACGAATAATTTTAAATTAATAAATTAAAAATTTAGGGAATGAAGAGTTGAGGTGTTTTACTTCTGTCCGATGCTGTTTTGCACACACAAAGTGAGTCCAAGGGTCAGGTCACAAGGACCCTAAGAGCTCAGTGTTGCGTAGAGGAAGGGAACACTGAACAGTTGCTATGGAGACAGATGAGCTAACTCACTAGGATTTTCTCGGAAATCCTTATAGCTCATGAATCTTATTTAAACTCTTAAGGTATAAAATCGAGTAAATCACGCCTGCGATGTTTTTTTTTTAAATATTTTATATGTCCTATGCTGATTGGATAGCGGATGTCTACTGATCAAAGGGACCTGGGTTCGAACCCCGACCAAGAGATTACCCCTGAGCGGTACTTTTTTAGGCCAAAATAGGCTAAATGGCCAGGTCACAAGGACCCGGAATGATCAGAGAAGGTTGGGGAAGGGGACCCACTGGAACAGCTGTTGGGAGACAGATGGTAGCCTCCTGTCAAGGCCATCCAGCGTGTTCTTTAACGTTGGGTTGTTTTACCTCTGAGCGGCACTTTTTTGCACACCATGGGCTAAATGGCCAGGTCACATGGACCCCGAAGGCTCAGAGAAGGTTGGGGGAGGGGACCCACTGGAACAGCTGTTGGGAGACAGATGGTAGCCTCCTGTCAAAGCCATCCAGTGTGTTCTTTAACGTTGGGTTGTTTTACCTCTGAGCGGCACTTTTTTGCACACCATGGGCTAAATGGCCAGGTCACGTGGACCCCGAAGGCTCAGAGAAGGTTGGGGGAGGGGACCCACTGGAACAGCTGTTGGGAGACAGATGGTAGCCTCCTGTCAAAGCCATCCAGTGTGTTCTTTAACGTTGGGTTGTTTTACCTCTGAGCGGCACTTTTTTGCACACCATGGGCTAAATGGCCAGGTCACATGGACCCCGAAGGCTCAGAGAAGGTTGGGGGAGGGGACCCACTGGAACAGCTGTTGGGAGACAGATGGTAGCCTCCTGTCAAAGCCATCCAGTGTGTTCTTTAACGTTGGGTTGTTTTACCTCTGAGCGGCACTTTTTTGCACACCATGGGCTAAATGGCAGGTCACGTGGACCCCGAAGGCTCAGAGAAGGTTGGGGGAGGGGACCCACTGGAACAGCTGTTGGGAGACAGATGGTAACCTCCTGTCAAGGCCGTCCAGCGTGTTCTTTAACGTTGGGTTGTTTTACCTCTGAGCGGCACTTTTTTGCACACCATGGGCTAAATGGCCAGGTCACATGGACCCCGAAGGCTCAGAGAAGGTTGGGGGAGGGGACCCACTGGAACAGCTGTTGGGAGACAGATGGTAGCCTCCTGTCAAAGCCATCCAGTGTGTTCTTTAACGTTGGGTTGTTTTACCTCTGAGTGGCACTTTTTTGCACACCATGGGCTAAATGGCCAGGTCACATGGACTCCGAAGGCTCAGAGAAGGTTGGGGGAGGGGACCCACTGGAACAGCTGTTGGGAGACAGATGGTAGCCTCCTGTCAAAGCCATCCAGTGTGTTCTTTAACGTTGGGTTGTTTTACCTCTGAGTGGCACTTTTTTGCACACCATGGGCTAAATGGCCAGGTCACGTGGACCCCGAAGGCTCAGAGAAGGTTGGGGGAGGGGACCCACTGGAACAGCTGTTGGGAGACAGATGGTAGCCTCCTGTCAAGGCCATCCAGCGTGTTCTTTAACGTGCACAGGGTATGGCTCTCCCGCATAGAGGACACGGCTTAACGTCCCATCCGACGGACGGCGGCATTTCCAAGCCCAGTGGTGTCCCCTTACTGACCGTGGAGAGGGTGGGGAGTTTTGTGGAATAAATCTCAACACTGGCCCAACTTGGACTCGAACCTGGGAACTGCAGATTACGAGCCTGGCGCGCTACCGACTGAGCCACCCCTAAATGGCCAGGTCACAAGGACCCCGAGGGCTTAGAGAAGGTTGGGGGGAGGGGACCCACTGGACAGGAGGAGACCAGATGGTAGCCTCTCGTCAAGGCCACTAATCAGTAGCCGTTCACTCATTGGCTACTTTAGACCACTGGCAAGCGAAAAAAATTTAAAACTTCATTTAAAAGCCACCCACTTTCGATTTTCAAAGAAGAGAATTCCTCCCTCGGTTACAACAAAAAGGATTAATGAACACAGAGATCATTCATCAGAATGCTTTGATCCAAACGACAAACTCTCCGTTTGGCAAAAAAAAAGAGGAACTACGGATTTCCTTTTCTTTTAGCTTTCCATCGAAAGGATTCGGCATCCTTAAGGCAAATACCCACACTGCACTTGCCTGCCAAAAAAGGCATTTCCTCCCCACCCCCTTTCGCACGAAAGAAATCCCACTCTTTCCGTTTTGACACCAACATTTTTAGATTGCAAAGTAAGGCCAGAAATCAGAAATGCTCAAATTCTTCTTTGACTTTTAAGGAAATGGGAAATGGTTCAGCTGCGGTGTATTCTGGGAGTCCTCTCTCGCACCCCTTGTAAACAAGGTGAGTGATGCTTACATGTCTGAAGCCACATGAACGCCCCCTCCCCCCCCCTCTTCTACTCCCACCGCCGAACATAGCTCCGATGAACTATTTTTGGGAAAGTAAGGTTTCCAAAAGGTGGAAAGACATGATTTGTCTATATATACATCATGACGGTATACACGCGACACGAACGCGCTGAGGTCACGTGATGAAAGAGCGGATCATACCTTGTTGCGCCAAAGGGTGGAAAAGATCTCTCTCTGCCAGGAAGACGATCTCGCGCTTCCTCAGATACGAATCCAACCCCTGAAGTTCTCTTCGTCGCCAACAATGCATTCTCCACTTCGTCAACAGAACGGGTGAATGCATTGCTATGGCAACCGATTTCATTTCTCTTCAAGTTCAACAAAGGGCATAAGAAAGTAGCAAACGTTTGGGAAAAGCTCAACAGGGGACGTGACAGAATTTAAACTGATTAATTCAATAAAATATTAGGAAAAAACATCTCTGTTAAAAAATTTTGAATAAATTTCCCGTTGAAAATACCCTTCCCCTCCCCCCCATCCTGCCCGAGGTCAGAAAAAGGACGACACCGATTTGCTTGGAAAGGTCGCCATCCCTCCGATGATACGTAAAAGCCACGGACCCTTGTTCAGGGTTGGGTTGGGTTGTTTTACCTCTGAGCGGCACTTTTTTGCACACCATGGGCTAAATGGCCAGGTCACAAGGACCCCGAAGGCTCAGAGAAGGTTGGGGGAGGAGACCCACTGGAACAGCTGTTGGGAGACAGACGTAGCCTCCCGTCAAGGCTATCCAGCGTGTTCTTTAACGTGCACAGGGTATGGCTCTCCCGCACACGGGGCCACGGCTTAACGTCCCATCCGACGGACGGCGGCCTTTCCAAGCCCATCGGTGTCCCCTACTGACCGTGGGCAGGACGGGAAATTTTGCGGAGATAAATCTCAACGCTGACCCAGCTGGGTCTCGAACCTGGGAACTACAGAATACGAGCCTGGCGCGCTACCGATTGAGCCCCCCCCCCCGGCCCCTTGTTCAGGAAAAGTGGACTCTGTGTACGTTAAGAACGTACTGAATGACCTTGACTTCCATCTGTCTCCTAGCAGCTGCCCAAGTGAGTTGCCTTCCCCAACTTTCTCTGAACCCTTGGGGTTTTTGTGACCTGGCCATTCAGCCCACTGGTTGCAAATAAATGCCACTCAGAGCTAAAGCAATCTAACAGAACCCATCGAAAATATAAGCACAATACTTCAAACAAATGCAGATCCCAATTATTAAATTATAGAGTCTTTGAGAGAAAATGGTTTCGGCATTTGAGTTGACGCTTTAGTTTGTTGCTTAGTAACGAGAACACTTCTATGTTGCTACGGATGAAACCTGGCGGGCTCAATGGAGGTGGTCTCGCTGCGAAACTGGAATGTTTCTGCAGTTACGACGGAGATGGTCTCGCAGCAAATGGAAGCGCATCCAATAGGAGCCAGTGAGCTGATGCAGCCCACTCCCTCTGTTGCTGGTAAGGGTTGGAGGAAGAATGGAAACGTTCAGAACGCTCAAAATGTCTTCTAAGTGGACGTACCCTAAGCGCATACCTTCTGAGACATGAAGCAGAAGAAGGAGCAGCGCTCTCTCTCTCTGAAAAAAAAATAACCTGAATTGGGACGGAAATTTAAAGACACTCTCGCTTGGCTGATGCTTCACTAATCCTCCGACATTCCAGATTGTTCGAAGTGATCACGTCTACCTTAACGTCGCTATCCGAAATCAGTCATGGCCATCCAGTGTGTTCTTTAACGTGCGCAGGGTATGGCCCTCCCACACGTGAGGCCACGGCTTAACGTCCCATCCTACGGACGGCGGCCTTTCCAAACCCATCGGTGTCTCCTACTTACTGTGGGCAGGGGGGGGGGGGGAGTTTTGGGAGCGAGCAAACGATTATCTTTTCGCAGCAAAACTGATTTCCAGATTCTATGACGGTTACCTCTTGTAGTAGACACCGATGGGCTTGGAAAGGCCGCCGTCCGTCGGATGGGATGTTAAGCCGTGGCTCCGTGTGCGGGAGAGCCATACCCTGTGCACGTTAAAGAACACACTGGATGGCCTTGACGGGAGGCTACCATCTGTCACCGAATAGTTGTTCCAGTGGGTCCCCTCCCCCAACCTTCTCTGAGCCTTCGGGGTCCATGTGACCTGGCCATTTAGCCCATGGTGTGCAAAAAAGTGCCGTTCAGAGGTAAAACAACCCAACGTTAAAGAACACGCTGGATGGCCTTGACGGGAGGCTACCATCTGTCTCCCAACAGCTGTTCCAGTGGGTCCCCTTCCCCAACCTTCTCTGAGCCTTCGGGGTCCATGTGACCTGGCTATTTAGCCCATGGTGTGCAAAAAAGTGCCGCTCAGAGGTAAAACAACCAATCCACTTCATTGTGTCTGTATTTTTGCCTCTTTGATTTCGCTGGGAACGAGACCCACGTGAGAGAAAACAATGAGGAAGCTCCTCGTGATGTGTCGTCCGCTCCCACTGATGATCGATGCTGACGAAATTTCACAAAATATCAGACAAGCGCTTGTTTCGCGTGATTTTAACTTCGAAATGTGATCAACTGATTCTTGGCCTTTGCACGCTGCTAAGCGAAATGCAACAGATTAACAATGTTTGGAGTTTAGATGGCAAACGCGAAATTGGTTCAACTCATGAATATTGCAACTGATGGTGCTCCGGAACCCCATGAATAGTGCACATGCAGGAATGTCGCTCACAATCCCAAATGGCCGCAGCACGTGCGCCAGTGCAGAGCATTTCCTGGCTTCATGGAGACAAACGAGGAAACCTTTCGTCTGCAGAGCAACGCACTCGCCACTTTGCTGTGTATCCTGTGCCCCACAGAAGCGCAGGAAATGTTAACCAGCAGTCTCGACACACAGCCAATGGTAAACGATCCTTCCTTCCGGGGAGTTGAAGCCAAAACAAAAGCAGGAATCCTTTGCGAAAGAGAAAAGCTCCACAGAGAAAGCACAACTGAAATACAAAGCACTAACAAGTTCGAAATAAAAAACACCATCATAAAAAGAGGGAATTTCAATTTTGAAATTACCTCACATTGCTTTGGGTTGCTTAAGCTCTGGGCGGCACTTTTTTTTTGCACAGAATGGGTTAAATGGCCAGGTCACGAGGACTCCAAGGGCTCAGATGAGAATGGGGGAGGTAGGGTTGGGTTGTTTTACCTCTGAGCTGCACTTTGTTGCACACCATGGGCTAAATGGCCAGGTCACAAGGACCCCGAAGGCTCAGAGAAGGTTGGGGGAGGGGACCCACTGGAACAGCTGTTGGGAGACAGATGGTAGCCTCCCGTCAAGGCCATCCAGCGTGGGGGCGGGGGTAGCTCAGTCGGTAGCGCGCCAGGCTCGTAATCTGTAGTTCCCAGGTTCGAGTCCCAGCTGGGTCAGCGTTGAGATTTATCTCCGCAAAATTCCCCGCCCTGCCCACGGTCAGTAGGGGACACCGATGGGCTTGGAAAGGCCGCCGTCCGTCGGATGGGACGTTAAGTCGTGGCCCCGTGTGCGGGAGAGCCATACCCGTTAAGGAACACGCTGGATGGCCTTGACGGGAGGCTACCATCTGTCTCCCAACAGCTGTTCCAATGGGTCCCCTCCCCCAACCTTCTCTGAGCCTTCGGGGTCCTTATGACCTGGCCATTTAGCCCATGGTGTGCAAAAAGGTGCCGCTCAGAGGTAAAACAATCCAACGTTAAAGAACACGCTGGATGGCCTTGACGGGAGTCTACCATCTGTCTCCCAACAGCTGTTCCAATGGGTCCCCTCCCCCAACCTTCTCTGAGCCTTCGGGGTCCTTATGACCTGGCCATTTAGCCCATGGTGTGCAAAAAAGTGTCGCTCAGAGGTAAAACAACCCAACTTTAAAGAACACGCTGGATGGCCTTGACGGGAGGCTACCATCTGTCTCCCAACAGCTGTTCCAGTGGGTCCTCTCCCCCAACCTTCTCTGAGCCTTCGGAGTCCATGTGACCTGGCCATTTAGCGCATGATGTGCAAAAAAGTGCCGCTCAGAGGTAAAACAACCCAATCCAACTTTTCCTTCGGAAATTATGATTTGCATATATCGTGCTCTTTTCAAATTCAGCGGAAATCCTTTTTTCCCATTCTATAAGGCACATACTAGCAAATTCAAAGATCGCATTTGTAAGGAAAATTCCTAACATTCCTTAATAGGTTCATTCCTAAGATAAATGATTTCCACCTGAGATCGAACCCCAGATAAGGCATCGATGTATGCGTCGTTTTTCTGCTGAGGTCCTGCCATCCTCTCAGACCTTCTACTGTGGCATATAAACTGACAGGCTCCTGTCAGACCTCTGTGGCATGCTTGAGGGGTATTTATTTATTATTTTTTTATTGGGCAGAGTTTTTCTCTCTCTTAAGGTCTCTGTTATTTTGAAATTATCACCTGAGGAAGAGTTAACCTGAGATGTTGGCGTCCTCATCAGATTGTCGCAGATTCTTCGATTGCAGCAGACAAAATGAGTCGCTTTGCAAATACGATTTTCTTCGCCAGTTTCCCTTTCTGCGCATGCGCAAAAACTAGCTAGCCAACGCTTTGGCAATCGGATGATCCGAACAAACCACTTGTAACGCCGCGAGGACTGTGACGCAGTTAGCGAACAGTTCTGCCTGTACTGCGGCGGCATGCGAGCCATTGAGCGACGGCATCGCCAACGGCTCACAAAGCGATCAAGATAAAGACGTCGATTATTGAAGTTGTGGTTTTGTGACGCCACCGTGAGGCTGTCACGGATATTTGTCTCGTGCTGAACAACTGTCAACGTCACAAGTCGTAACTTTTACGTTGATTGAATCGTCTGTAAAATCCGTTACAATCTGTTGCTTGGGATATTTATTGCATTCCTATCAGCTGCTGAGTTTTCCTGTTCGCACTGCTCTTCGGATCTCTGGGCGGCAAAATAAGTCTTCCGAAATGCCCTTTCGCACTCAGTGGATTCGAAGGTGCAGCGGACTCTTGGCAACACGAATCCAATATGCGATGACGATGCACAGATGGCGCCTCGTGCTGCGAGACACGATTCCGTTCACTATCAGGTTGAGCTCGTGCGAACATCGTGCCACCTTCTCGATGCAAATCGTCGTAACTTTCATTCCTGTCTATTGGCCGTCCGTCAGATGGGGGCGTTCAGAAAGATCCTGTGCACGTTAACCCTTTCACGACCAAGGGAAACATTTTTTCCATTTTAAAATTGGTGATTGTCGTATTTAATTATAACCTTATCTGCATTTTTTTATACAGAATGTCAAAATAGAACGTATGCCGAACGCAATTACGCAAACGGGAACGTTTAGCAAACAAAAACAGAACTGTCAGGACGCATAATATATGTACTATGTGCAATGTCCATCTTTGCCTCACTACCAAAAGAAATTGCTTCGCAGAATATCATAATTATCACATCATTTTGTATAGTAATTTTATTTCATAATTTTGTATTATTTTAGTTAACATTTTGTTCTAATAAACCAATAAATAAAAGACATTGCATAATAAGCCTAACTATAATTTGTGTTACCTTTATAGTCCATTGGGAAAAATATTTCCCATAAAATTCCAAAAAAACTACACATTGTTATGTATTTTTCTTATGATTTTTATTTATTTTACGTCTAAACAAACTAAAATAAACAGTTACATACTAATATTTACTCTTAGAAACCTTATGGTCCTGAAAGGATTAAAGAACACGAAGCACGACCTCGACGGGAGCTTTCCGCCTATTCCCTAACATCCATCCAGTGCGGTGCCCTCTCCCCTATCCAGCTCTGAGCTCTTGGGGTCCTTGTGACCTAATCATTTATCCTATTGTGTGCAAAAATAGTTCCTCTCAGGAGTAAAACAAATTCGGGAAAGGTCTCGTAACACTCACGCAGACAGAGAGAAAATTCAGAATCCGGATGAACATACCCGACACAATCCCCCCAAAATCAATTGAGAGGCGAACTATCATTTTAACTATCCAGTTGCTCGTTAAGTTCGAATCTTCCTGTTACTATGGTTACGGCTAAGTTGGTTTCACTGCAGAATCTTCTTTAATTTTCGGCACCATCTACTGAAGAGTGTCGGAGAATATCGTCTGCAGTATTCGTGATCCATATATCCCGTAACATCGACAAAATTAAGAATGTTAATTGCTTTCTCATTAACCATAAAAAACCTGTTTGACATTGTCTGCCCACCGCATCCTAGGTCTCCCCTTCTTTCTGAGGCCTTTAGGCACACTGTTCATAACCCTATTCTCTACAAATGAGCTGAGAATAATCCCTTCCATTTTTTTTTCTCACGAATATCGAAAAAAGCAATTTTTAAAAATGTAATACTTGTAAGTAGCGGTAGGGGATGTGTGGATCAGATATTTTCACTTTGGCAGATTCTTGAGAAATGTTTAGAGTTTCAGAAACCTTTGGTTGCTAGCTTTGTTGATTTCAAAAAGGCTTTCGACTCTGTTGATCGTCATAATTTGTGGTTGATTGTGAGATCATATGGTATACCAGACAAGTTAGTTAACATAATGAAAGCTCTCTATAATAACACTGAGCCATGTGTGAGAGTTGATAAGGCTTGTAGCAATTGGTTTAGCATTACTTCTGGTGTTCGACAAGGGTGCATTTTGTCTCCTTTTCTCTTTAGCTTGGTTATTGATTATGTTATGCGAAATTCACTTGAAGGGAAAGATTTTGGCCTTAAATGGACTGGAGATCCGAAAATTTCTGATTTAGATTATGCTGATGATTTGGCCCTTTTGGCGGATGATGTTGATAAGATGAACTCTTTCATTCGAGCTGTTGATGAGACTGGTAGTAGAGCAGGTTTGGTTATAAACAGAGAGAAAACTAAAGTGATGAAAATTGGTCAGGCAGGCTGTGATTCAGTTAATCTGAATGGTTGCAGTCTTGAGCAGGTGTCACAGTTTAATTATCTTGGGAGCTATGTAACAGATATTGGTGATGTGCGGCATGAGATTAACAGACGAATAGGGATTGCTGCCGGGACTTTTAAGAATCTATGGAGATTGTGGAGAAATAGGCGTATACACCTAAAGATTAAAATTAGACTGTATAATAGTTTGGTTCTTTCATGGGTTAGTTATGGTAGTGAAACTTGGACACTTTGTAAACATGATAACAGGAAACTAGATGCTTTTGATTCTAGATGCTTACGCAGTAGAACGCAGTGGTCTTGGACATTAGGTGGTTCAACTTTCTAACTAATGATGAGGTTAGGCAAAGGAGTCGGCAACCTCCTTTAAGCAGCATATTGTGCAGAGAGAGACTCCGTTGGTTTGGCCATGTTGCCCGTATGAATAATTATAGATTGGCGAATAGGGTTATGAACAGTGTGCCTAAAGGCCTCAGAAAGAAGGGGAGACCTAGGATGCGGTGGGCAGACAATGTCAAACAGGACCTTGTTTAGAATTGATGTGCAGTGGCCAGATGCAGTAGATGTAACTTAGGATAGACTTGCTTGGAGAACTAAATTGCACCGTCTGGCTGGACCTCCGTAGCCCATGGCTGCTTGAGGATGATGATGATGACTTGTAAGTAGAGATTTCTTTCAATTCCTGGCATCCAAAATTCTGAATCTTATTCATTGGTGAGTAGGCACCGAGAATCTTCAAGCTGAAAGACTGAGTGTGAATTCTTTCGCAGATCTAATGGGCCCATTAAGGTTGAATGTTTTTATGGCTGCCGAATAATTACATTCAGCAACCGATATATTTTCATCAGAGCGGAACTGAAGGATTCTGGGTGGAAATGCAGGCATATGGCGATTGAATGTCGCAATTCCTTTCCAGCAGAAACTGGCGCCATTCTTTTACTGGGATTGGGCCAAGATTCTTCCAAGTGAGTCCTGCAGTTCGAAGACCAAACACGTGGACTACGATGGCATGCTCCCTCGCCCGTGGAACGGTCAATGCGAGCGGCGGCACGGATCGAAACTCTCCCACCGGTGATTTCCAAACAGCATTACCAATGATCAACTTCTTCCATGCAATGGTGTCGATTTAGTTACTTTTTCCTGATGAGTTTTGCTCAGTCGGTAGCGCATCAGACTCATCATCTTTAGTCCCCAGACTCGAGATCCAGCTGCTCCAGATTTGAGATTTTATCTCCGTTTACTCCTACCCTGCCTTCGCTGAGAAAGGGGGGACCGATGGACGTGGGAAGGCTGTCATCCGTTAGATGACAGTTGAAGCCGTGGAACTGTGTGCATCAGAACCATACCTTGGTGGTGGGGGTTGCCCCTTTTCTGTAGGGTTGGGTTGTTTTACCTCTGAGCGGCACTTTTTTTTTTGCAAACCATGGGCTAAATGGCCAGGTCACAAGGACCCCAAAGGCTCAGAGAAGGTTGGGGGAGGGGACCCACTGGAACAGCTGTTGGGAGACAGATGGTAGCCTCCCGTCAAAGCCAACCAGGGTGTTCTTTAACGTGCACAGGGTATGGCTCTCCCGTACACGGTACGGAGATGGGGAGATTAACGTCGGATGGGACGTTAAGCCACGGCTTAACGTCCCATCCGACGGACCTTTCCAAGCCCATCGGTGTCCCCTACTGACCGTGGGCAGGGCGGGAATTTTGCGGAGATAAATCTCAACGCTGACCCAGCTGGGACTCGAACCTGGGAACTACAGATTACGAGCCTGGCGCGCTACCGACTGTGCCACCCCCGCCCCTGTCTGTGGGGGGTTGCCCCCTTTTCTGTATATATGTTGCCCATTTCCTAATATGATGTAATTACTTTAGTATCTTTTTAATTACTTTCAGAAAACACACCTTTTTTTTAAAGCTATAAACTGCGTCTGAAAACAGTTTATTATTTTTCAGTTTCAAACTTTCAAAGATTTAAGGGAGTTGCTTTAGCACCCCAAACATTCCCCTCAGAATAAAAACATCGTCTCTACCATTAGTATAAGGAATTCTTCCCCAGTTTATAAGGGTTGGGCTTACTTCTGAGCAGCACTTTTTTTACCCACAATGGACTAAATGGCCAAGTTACCAGGGTTGGGTTGTTTTGCCTCTGAGCGGCACTTTTTTACACACCATGGGCTAAATGGCCAGGTCACATGGACCCCAAAGGCTCAGAGAAGGTTGGGGGAGGGGACCCACTGGAACACCTGTTGGGAGACAGATGGTAGCCTCCCGTCAAGGCCACCCAGCGTGTTCTTTAACGTGCACAGGGTATGGCTCTCCCGCACACGGGGCCACGGCTAAACGTCCCATCCGACGGACGGCGGCATTTCCAAGCCCATCGGTGTCCCCTACTGACCGTGGGCAGGGCGGGGAATTTTGCGGAGATAAATCTCAACGACCCAGTTGGGACTCGCACCTGAGAACTATAGATTACGAGCCTGGCGCGCTACCGACTGAGCCACCCCCGCCCCCAGGGTTATACGAGTGCTTACAATTATTATGAGGAACTTCTTTCTGTCTATGGGGCGGGGGTGGCTCAGTCGGTAGCGCGCCAGGCTCGTAATCTGTAGTTCCCAGGTTCGAGTCCCAGCTGGGTCAGCGTTGAGATTTATCTCCGCAGAATTCCCCGCCCTGCCCACGGTCAGTAGGGAACACCAATGGGCTTGGAAAGACCGCCGTCCGTCGGATGGGACGTTAAGCCGTGGCCCCGTGTGCAGGAGAGACATACCCTGTGCACGTTAAAGAACACGCTGGATGGCCTTGACGGGAGGCTACCATCTGTCTCCCAACAGCTGTTCCAGTGGGTCCCCTCCCCCAACCTGCTCTGAGCCATCGGGGTCCATGTGACCTGGCCTTTTAGCCCATGGTGTGCAAAAAAGTGCCGCTCAGAGGTAAAACAACCCAACCCAACTCACTGGCAAGCAGCTGCTTGAGATGGAATTTATTTTGTATCGGGTTATACGAGTGCTTACAATTATTATGAGGAACTTCTTTCTGTCTACAGTCTAGAAGAGACTCGCATAAGTTTATAGAGAGTGGAGTGGCATCACCATCAGTGGCTTCGTCATTACTGCCAAGGCGTTTTAGTTAAACATAGTTAGTCAGCAGTCTCGCGAGATATGACCCTCACCCGTGTAGCACGTGCCGACTGATAAGAGGCATTAATGATCGTGCTCTGCATCACCTCCCTCGCCGAGATAACGCCAGCGGAAGTCACGTGGCCAGGAAGTGAAGGCGAGAGTCGTCGAGTCTCCACCCACGAGCCCAATGACGTCATTTGCAAGGGACGACTTTGGACGGGGCTTCGAGGGGGGAGGAAGAGAAGCTTGCCCTCGCTCGCTCTTCAAGCGATGACGGATATCGACGTGAGGCTCGCGACCGTTCAACCGACCAAGCGATCACTGACGCAATCTGTCAGAACGCGAGGGTCAAGAACTGCGCGTGCGAAACACAGACGGAGGCAACATGCACGGAATAAACGTCACGAGACAGAGAAGACAGTTTTTTTTTTGAATTTTTTATTAAAAACGAGCTAATGTGTTCACTTTGTCGTCTGTCCTTCCGCAGACATTGAACAGTTTTTTTTTTCAGAGATATTTCTTTTGGGTTGGATAGAGATCGATGAAATATTACGATTCGCATTTTCCAAAGCTATAATTGCGCCCTCTAACGGTGGAAAATTTTAAAATTCCGAAAATTCAAACTATGTATTATTTATGATAGAAATTGGAAAGATTTGGTGGAGGAAATGATGAGGATTCCATTGCCAACAATCAGTTACTCACGATCTGTTTATGGTAAAATTTTTCAATATCAGTGGTACAGTCGCTCAAAAAAATATCCGAACACTATGGTCGATTACAGAAGTCGGAAAAAATATCTGGCAACGATTCTTTTTAGAGATGAGTGATCTGGCAACCTTCGTGCCACGTGACACGAACGTTGCCAGATCACTCATCTCTAAAAAGAATCGTTGCCAGATATTTTTTCCGAATTCTGTAATCAAACCAGTGTTCGGATACTTTTTTTTGACACGAAGGTTGCCAGATCGCTAATTTCTAAACCTGGATCGTGTGGTCCCACTCACAGAAATATTGAGCGTGTGCAGTTACCGTTCACAGCAAACTGGAGTGGTTGCGGTTAATGTTCACAGCACATTGGATCGTGTGAGCTCACAAAAACCTGGATCGTGTGGGCCCACTCACAGAAATATTGAGCGTGTGCAGTTACCGTTCACAGCAAACTGGAGCGGTTGCGGTTAATGTTCACAGCACATTGGATCGTGTGAGCTCACAAAAACCTGGATCGTGTGGGCTCACTCACAGAAATATTGAGCGTGTGCAGTTACCGTTCACAGCAAACTGGAGCGGTTGCGGTTAATGTTCACAGCACATTGGATCGTGTGAGCTCACAAAAACCTGGATCGTGTGGGCCCACTCACAGAAATATTGAGCGTGTGCAGTTACCGTTCACAGCAAACTGGAGCGTGTGCAGTAACTGCACACGCTCCAGTTTGCTGTGAACGGTAACTGGAGCGTGTACAGTTGCTGTACTTCACCACTGTACAGTTACTGTACAGTGGTGAAGAGATATTCCACTGCTCTACCTTCTTTTCTGAGAGGGTTTTGCGGAAAGCATTTTTTTTTAAATTGTAGGAATAAGTGACAAATGCTTTTTAAGTTGTTCAAGTGCTAATCAAATGCTACAGTTGACATTTTCTGAATTACCCATTGGTTCGAATTAACCCTTTCAACGAGAGTGCAAAAGTAGATAAATGAAAAACTTCCTTCTCTTTGAAAACGAGCTTTGCGCATGCGCCAGAGGTGGTATCAGTTATTCTCGTTTCTTTCGTTCGATGATTCCGTTGGCTTGACTTTTGAGCGTTATCGCTCGCGTGCACATGACAGGTCAAATGCCAAGGTTACAAGTACCTTATTTGGCGCGATGTTGCCATTTAATGAAGAACGAAGGAAATAGGATATGATTTGTGAAGTATTCTTTATGTTCCCACACCGCTGCCCCTTGGAAAGGATCCCGTCCGTGCGATGGGACCTTAAGCCGTGTGCAAAAAAACATTAAAACACGCTGAATGGCCTTGGCGGGAGATTTCCATCTGTCTCCTAACAGCTGTTCCAGCGAATCCCCCCCCCCGCCTTCCTTCCTCAACGTTCTCCGAGTCTTTTGGCTCCTTGTGACTTGGCCCTTTAGCCAATTGTGTGCAGAAAAACGCCCCTCATAGGTTGGGCTGGGTTGTTTAATCTCTGAGTGGCACTTTTTTGCACACCATGGGCTAAATGGCCAGGTCATAAGGACCCCGAAGGCTCAGAGAAGGTTGGGGGAGGGGACCCACTGGAACAGCTGTTGGGAGACAGATGGTAGCCTCCCATCAAGGCCATCCAGCGTGTTCTTTAACGTTAGGTTGTTTTACCTCTGAGCGGCACTTTTTTGCACACCATGGGCTAAATGGCCAGGTCATAAGGACCCCGAAGGCTCAGAGAAGGTTGGGGGAGGGGACCCACTGGAACAGCTGTTGGGAGACAGATGGTAGCCTCCCATCAAGGCCATCCAGCGTGTTCTTTAACGTTAGGTTGTTTTACCTCTGAGCGGCACTTTTTTGCACACCATGGGCTAAATGGCCAGGTCATAAGGACCCCGAAGGCTCAGAGAAGGTTGGGGGAGGGGACCCACTGGAACAGCTGTTGGGAGACAGATGGTAGCCTCCCATCAAGGCCATCCAGCGTGTTCTTTAACGTTAGGTTGTTTTACCTCTGAGCGGCACTTTTTTGCACACCATGGGCTAAATGGCCAGGTCATAAGGACCCCGAAGGCTCAAAGAAGGTTGGGGGAGGGGACCCACTGGAACAGCTGTTGGGAGACAGATGGTAGCCTCCAGTCAAGGCCATCCAGCGTGTTCTTTAACGTTAGGTTGTTTTACCTCTGAGCGGCACTTTTTTGCACACCATGGGCTAAATGGCCAGGTCATAAGGACCCCGAAGGCTCAGAGAAGGTTGGGGGAGGGGACCCACTGGAACAGCTGTTGGGAGACAGATGGTAGCCTCCCATCAAGGCCATCCAGCGTGTTCTTTAACGTTAGGTTGTTTTACCTCTGAGCGGCACTTTTTTGCACACCATGGGCTAAATGGCCAGGTCATAAGGACCCCGAAGGCTCAAAGAAGGTTGGGGGAGTGGACCCACTGGAACAGCTGTTGGGAGACAGATGGTAGCCTGCCGTCAAGGCAATCCAGCGTGTTCTTTAACGTTGAGTTGTTTTACCTCTGAGCGGCACTTTTTTGCACACCATGGGCTAAATGGCCAGGTCATAAGGACCCCGAAGGCTCAGAGAAGGTTGGGGGAGTGGACCCACTGGAACAGCTGTTGGGAGACAGATGGTAGCCTGCCGTCAAGGCAATCCAGCGTGTTCTTTAACGTTGAGTTGTTTTACCTCTGAGCGGCACTTTTTTGCACACCATGGGCTAAATGGCCAGGTCACATGGACCCCGAAGGCTCAGAGAAGGTTGGGGGAGGGGACCCACTGGAACAGCTGTTGCGAGACAGATGGTAGCCTCCCGTCAAGGCAATCCAGCGTGTTCTTTAACGTTGAGTTGTTTTACCTCTGAGCGGCACTTTTTTGCACACCATGGGCTAAATGGCCAGGTCATAAGGACCCCGAAGGCTCAGAGAAGGTTGGGGGAGTGGACCCACTGGAACAGCTGTTGGGAGACAGATGGTAGCCTGCCGTCAAGGCAATCCAGCGTGTTCTTTAACGTTGAGTTGTTTTACCTCTGAGCGGCACTTTTTTGCACACCATGGGCTAAATGGCCAGGTCACATGGACCCCGAAGGCTCAGAGAAGGTTGGGGGAGGGGACCCACTGGAACAGCTGTTGCGAGACAGATGGTAGCCTCCCGTCAAGGCAATCCAGCGTGTTCTTTAACGTTGAGTTGTTTTACCTCTGAGCGGCACTTTTTTGCACACCATGGGCTAAATGGCCAGGTCATAAGGACCCCGAAGGCTCAGAGAAGGTTGGGGGAGTGGACCCACTGGAACAGCTGTTGGGAGACAGATGGTAGCCTGCCGTCAAGGCAATCCAGCGTGTTCTTTAACGTTGAGTTGTTTTACCTCTGAGCGGCACTTTTTTGCACACCATGGGCTAAATGGCCAGGTCATAAGGACCCCGAAGGCTCAGAGAAGGTTGGGGGAGTGGACCCACTGGAACAGCTGTTGGGAGACAGATGGTAGCCTCCCATCAAGGCCATCCAGCGTGTTCTTTAACGTTAGGTTGTTTTACCTCTGAGCGGCACTTTTTTGCACACCATGGGCTAAATGGCCAGGTCATAAGGACCCCGAAGGCTCAAAGAAGGTTGGGGGAGTGGACCCACTGGAACAGCTGTTGGGAGACAGATGGTAGCCTGCCGTCAAGGCAATCCAGCGTGTTCTTTAACGTTGAGTTGTTTTACCTCTGAGCGGCACTTTTTTGCACACCATGGGCTAAATGGCCAGGTCATAAGGACCCCGAAGGCTCAGAGAAGGTTGGGGGAGTGGACCCACTGGAACAGCTGTTGGGAGACAGATGGTAGCCTGCCGTCAAGGCAATCCAGCGTGTTCTTTAACGTTGGGTTGTTTAATCTCTGAGCGGCACTTTTTTGCACACCATGGGCTAAATGGCCAGGTCATAAGGACCCCGAAGGCTCAAAGAAGGTTGGGGGAGGGGACCCACTGGAACAGCTGTTGCGAGACAGATGGTAGCCTCCCGTCAAGGCAATCCAGCGTGTTCTTTAACGTTGAGTTGTTTTACCTCTGAGCGGCACTTTTTTGCACACCATGGGCTAAATGGCCAGGTCATAAGGACCCCGAAGGCTCAGAGAAGGTTGGGGGAGTGGACCCACTGGAACAGCTGTTGGGAGACAGATGGTAGCCTGCCGTCAAGGCAATCCAGCGTGTTCTTTAACGTTGAGTTGTTTTACCTCTGAGCGGCACTTTTTTGCACACCATGGGCTAAATGGCCAGGTCATAAGGACCCCGAAGGCTCAGAGAAGGTTGGGGGAGTGAACCCACTGGAACAGCTGTTGGGAGACAGATGGTAGCCTGCCGTCAAGGCAATCCAGCGCGTTCTTTAACGTTGAGTTGTTTTACCTCTGAGCGGCACTTTTTTGCACACCATGGGCTAAATGGCCAGGTCATAAGGACCCCGAAGGCTCAAAGAAGGTTGGGGGAGGGGACTCACTGGAACAGCTGTTGGGAGACAGATGGTAGCCTCCCGTCAAGGCCATCCAGTGTGTTCTTTAACGTTAGGTTGTTTTACCTCTGAGCGGCACTTTTTTGCACACCATGGGCTAAATGGCCAGGTCATAAGGACCTCGAAGGCTCAAAGAAGGTTGGGGGAGGGGACCCACTGGAACAGCTGTTGGGAGACAGATGGTAGCCTCCCGTCAAGGCCATCCAGTGTGTTCTTTAACGTTGGGTTGTTTTACCTCTGAGCGGCACTTTTTTGTACACCATGGGCTAAATGGCCAGGTCATAAGGACCTCGAAGGCTCAAAGAAGGTTGGGGGAGGGGACCCACTGGAACAGCTGTTGGGAGACAGATGGTAGCCTCCCGTCAAGGCCATCCAGTGTGTTCTTTAACGTTAGGTTGTTTTACCTCTGAGCGGCACTTTTTTGCACACCATGGGCTAAATGGCCAGGTCATAAGGACCCCGAAGGCTCAAAGAAGGTTGGGGGAGGGGACCCACTGGAACAGCTGTTGGGAGACAGATGGTAGCCTCCCGTCAAGGCCATCCAGTGTGTTCTTTAACGTTGGGTTGTTTTACCTCTGAGCGGCACCTTTTTGCACACCATGGGCTAAATGGCCAGGTCATAAGGACCCCGAAGGCTCAAAGAAGGTTGGGGAAGGGACCCACTGGAACAGCTGTTGGGAGACAGATGGTAGCCTGCCGCCAAGGCAATCCAGCGTGTTCTTTAACGTTGAGTTGTTTTACCTCTGAGCGGCACTTTTTTGCACACCATGGGCTAAATGGCCAGGTCATAAGGACCCCGAAGGCTCAGAGAAGGTTGGGGGAGGGGACCCACTGGAACAGCTGTTGGGAGACAGATGGTAGCCTGCCGTCAAGGCAATCCAGCGTGTTCTTTAACGTTGAGTTGTTTTACCTCTGAGCGGCACTTTTTTGCACACCATGGGCTAAATGGCCAGGTCATAAGGACCCCGAAGGCTCAAAGAAGGTTGGGGAAGGGGACCCACTGGAACAGCTGTTGGGAGACAGATGGTAGCCTCCTGTCAAGGCCATCTAGTGTGTTCTTTAACGTTAGGTTGTTTTACCTCTGATCGGCACTTTTTTGCACACCATGGGCTAAATGGCCAGGTCATAAGGACCCCGAAGGCTCAAAGAAGGTTGGGGGAGGGGACCCACTGGAACAGCTGTTGGGAGACAGATGGTAGTCTCCCGTCAAGGCCATCCAGTGTGTTCTTTAACGTTGGGTTGTTTTACCTCTGAGCGGCGCTTTTTTGCCCACCATGGGCTAAATGGCCAGTCACATGGACCCCGAAGGCTCAGAGAATGTTGGGGGAGGGGACCCACTGGAACAGCTTTTGGGAGACAGTTGGTAGCCTCCCGTCAAGGCCATCCAGCGTGTTCTTTAACGTGCACAGGGTATGGCTCTCCGCACACGGGGCTTAACGTCCCATCCGACGGACGACGGCCTTTCCAAGCCCATTGGGAGTCCCCTATCCTCTCATAGGTAAAACCACCCATTTTTGTTTGTATATGAAGACAGAAACGTAAAATGTAAAACTTATTTCCATGTAAAAAAAAAAACTCTTCGTAATGAAGCGCTGCCCGTTAAAGGGTTGATTTATTTTCAGTCATATATTTTCATCAAAAGAACTTATTTAAGAAGTTTCTGAATCCGATTCCTTATTGAGATCAGATGAATCTCGCGAATCTCTGAACGTAAACATTAACCAGGAAAACTTAATAAGAATTGTTAAGTAGGAAAATTTTGTAAGGAACCGAGTCGGCAGTTTGCGTTATTGCCCAGAGCGCCAAAATATTTCTGGCTGGAATTGAATTTTCATTTTTCTGTCGTCATAGGAGAGCATTTACGTCATCAGTGGGATGCACGAGCAACTCCGTTTCCACGCGAATCGAAAAACTCTGACTCGACATGCGCGAAGATTTATCGCGTTTGGCTCGGCTGCGGTTTCAACGCTTGTCGCCACTACACGCGCAGTTTTTTTTTGCACACGAAGCCATATTGAAACGTACGATTCTTATCAAGTGTTTGGATCGGTGTCCTTCAATATTTCTTTTTCGTTGTGGAACCCCTGTAACGAGCCGTCCCGTGGCCGAGTGGTTAGCGCGCTTGGCTACTGATCTACGAGCAGCTGCTTGAGGGGGTATTGATTTTTATTTATATGGTTGTTACAGAATTCAGAAAAATCATCTGGAGCGTGTACAGCAACTGTACAAGCTCCAGTTACCGTTCACAACAAACTGGAGCGTTACTGCACACGCTCAATATTTCTGTGAGTGGGCCCACACGATCCAGGTTTAGAAATTAGCGATCTGGTAACCTTCGTGTCAAAAAAAAGTATCCGAACACTGTGGTTGATTACAGAATTCAGAAAAAACATCTGGAGCGTGTACAGCAACTGTACACGCTCCAGTTACCGTTCACAGCAAAAGGTTGCCAGATCGCTAATTTTGAAACCTGGATCGTGTGGGCCCACTCACAGAAATATTGAGCTTGTGCAGTAACTGCACACGCTCCAGTTTGCTGTGAACGATAACTGGAGCGTGTACAGTTGCTGTACACGCTCCAGATGTTTTTTCTGAATTCTGTAATCAACCATATAAATAAAAATAAATACCCCCTCAAGCAGCTGCTTGCCACAGAGGTCTGACAGGAGCCCGTCAGTTTATATGCCATAGTAGAAGGTCTGAGAGGATGGCAGGCCCTCAGCAGAAAAACGACAGATACAACCATGCCTTACCCGGGGTTCGAACCCAGGTCCCTCAGATCAGTAGCCAAGCGCGCTAAACACTCGGCCACGGGAGGGGATTAAAATTGGAATATTAAACAGTTTAAATAATTGCTATGAAAAGCAAGTTTTAAAAGAAAACGAGTTAATAGGAACGCAATAATTCTTACTAACACGTGCGTGAGGTACTTTTGACAGTTTGCCTAACAATTAGGCTCATTTTTCCAAAATCTTGAATGATAGTTTTGCAGAACGAGCAGTTCCGCAAAAATCTCTAAATGCTGAACGAATACTGTTGAAAATCGAGGCATAAATGGACATGATTGAAAATCTTTAAAATATTTTCAGTCAGATTTTTTCATAAAAAGTTTCAAGTTACCATGTTCTCTATTTGAGTTACTGCTGACATAACCTGGAATTGTGTCTCAGAGTTGGACGCTCGGTGGATCTGTTTCAGATCGTATCATTCTGAAAGTGGGAGCACGCCTCCCTCACCCTCTAGATCCGGGTTTTCTCGAGTTTCTCATTTTCAAAGGTTGCAATCGAACATGTAAAGCCCTCATGTGCGTGTACGAGGGTTATGACCCCCATAACCATTCTTCCTTTGGTATGCGACTGAATATAAATCTTCGCTTGAAACTAAAATAATCCGTTGGGTGGGGTTGGGTTGTTTTACCTCTGAGCGGCACTTTTTTGCACACCATGGGCTAAATGGCTAGGTCACAAGGACCCCGAAGGCTCAGAGAAGGTTGGGGGAGGGGACCACTGGAACAGCTGTTGGGATTGGGTTGTTGTTTTACCTCTGAGCGGCACTTTTTTGCACACCATGGGCTAAATGGCCAGGTCCATGGACCCCGAAGGCTCAGAGAAGGTTGGGGGAGGGGACCTACTGGAACACCTGTTGGGAGACAGATGGTAGCCTCCCGTCAAGGCCATCCAGCGTGTTCTTTAACGTGCACAGGGTATGGCTCTCCCGCACACGGGGCCACGGCTTAACGTCCCATCCGACAGACGGCGGCCTTTCCAAGCCCATCGGTGTCCCCTACTGACCGTGGGCAGGGCGGGGAATTTTGCGGAGAAAAATCTCAACGCTGACCCAGCTGGGACTCGAACCTGGGAACTACAGATTACGAGCCTGGCGCGCTACCGACTGAGCCACCCCCGCCCCACAGCTGTTGGGAGACAGATGGTAGCCTCCCGTCAAGGCCATGCAGCGTGTTCTTTAACGTTGGGTTGTTTTGCCTCTGAGCGGCACTTTTTTACACACCATGGGCTAAATGGCTAGGTCACAAGGACCCCGAAGGCTCAGAGAAGGTTGGGGGAGGGGACCCACTGGAACAGCTGTTGGGAGACAGATGGTAGCCTCCCGTCAAGGCCGTCCAGCGTATTCTTTAACGTGCACAGGGTATGGCTCTCCCGAAACGGGGCCACAACTTAACGTCCCATCCGACGGACGGCGGCCTTTCCAAGCCCATCGGTGTCCCCTACTGACCGTGGGCAGGGCGGGGAATTTCGCGGAGATAAATCTCAACGCTGACCCAGCTGGGACTCGAACCTGGGAACTACAGATTACGAGCCTGGCGCGCTACCGACTAAGCCACCCCCGCCCCACGCGAAATGCTATGAGTCAGATATATAAAATGCAAGCTAAACATTTCATCTTAACGTATTTCTTCGTCGAACGATTCTCCCTTAATCCTAATTGCATTGACAGAACTGCTGCATGCAATTGCTTACAACAATCAGCACGTGTCGGCACAAAAATAAGTCGTCAAATGACGATTTAAATGTTCCGACGAATGCAACATCGCGAAGTCCTTACGTAAAGGTTTTAATAGGATGCTGCACAAAGAGAGAATTTGATTTTCGCCCTCGATGGTTGTAATCGTCTTATCTGAACGGATCTGTGGCGATGAACCAGGAACGAGACACGCACGTCGACAGCACGCCATTGCCATGCCAACGGGATCCTGTTACATCGCTCGTGCATCGCGGGTTCAGATGGATCAGTTGCTAATCTCAGATGGACACGGCAGATAGCAAATGCACGGAGATGGAATTAATTCTGATGCATGGGATGACATCTGTTTCAGTTGGGTTATCTCCGAGAGGAACTTTTTTGCAGCACACAATGGACTAAAGGGCTAGGTCACAATGACCCCAAGGTTAGGGGATGGGGGTGGGGGGGGGAACATTGGACAGCTGTTAGGAGGCAGTGAGAAATAAATCCTCAACGTCACCTAGCGCAGGGAGGGTTGTTGTAACATGGGAAGTAGAATATGAAAAAATAAAGTGCGCTTGGCTACTGATCTAAGGGACCTGGGTTCGAGCCCCGGGTAAGGCATGGACGTGCGTGTCATTTTTCTGCTGAGGTCCTGCCATCCGAACAGACATTCTACTGTGGCATATAAACTGACAGGCTCCTGTCAGACCTCTGTGGCAAGCAGCTGCTTGAGGGGGTATTTTTTTATTTATAAAAGTATAAATTATGTCACTCTTACTTGGGTAGAAATAAAAAATAGAACACACATCGAATCTCGTCTTCAAAGAGAATGGCAAAATTCTGCATTTCTTTTGAACTCTTTAACAGTTGAATTGGAAGTGATGGATGATTTGGGAATTGCAACCAGCAGTCAATTATAAAACATGAAGAGTATTTCATTTTTATCACTTAAAATGAAAAAGTTCCTTTTCTCCCCCCCCCCCCATCTGAGAAAAGGGGGCAGAGCGTTGCTCTCAGC
Source organism: Ryuthela nishihirai (assembly GCA_038380435.1). Lineage (NCBI taxonomy): Eukaryota > Metazoa > Arthropoda > Arachnida > Araneae > Heptathelidae > Ryuthela > Ryuthela nishihirai. The sequence continues at coordinate 8,683,669 of JAWZYU010000002.1, forward strand.
GGAATCTCTCTCCGTCTGAGAGGCGCTTTTTTGCACACTATGGTCACAAGGACCCCGAGGGCTCAGAGAAAGTTGGGGAAGGGGACCCACCCGAACAGCTGTTGGGAGACAGATGGGGTTCTGTTTCGTGTTCTTTAAAGTGCGCAGGGTATGGCTTTCACGCACACATTAACGTCCCATCCGACGGACGGCGGGTCTTTCCAAGTCCATCGGTGTCCCCAACTGACCGAGGGCGGGGCGGGGAGTTTTGCGCAGATCAATCTCAACGCTGGGCCACCCCCGCCCCTTCCACCTCGACAGAGAACCACCTTGACGTGGTGGTGGTGGTGGTGGTGGTGGGGGGGGTTGTGGCCTAGTGCGGTCCATTGGTGCAGTCGAAGACTCTGCTGACCGGTTTGGGCCCCGGTTGGACAATGCTAAGACCTCCATCGGGGCCCTGCTGAACGACTTCACGCCTCTAGTAGGCTTTTTCAAAATCCGGGTCAACTAAGAGTCTCCACCCCAGGAGCCGAGTCAACTCGGATCTATATAGCCTCGTTGTGGCTAACCGGGGAACAGATTAAATTTAGGTTTTGGCCGATGGATGAGCTTTCCTTCTATAGGACTGCTCGCCGTAGGGTAGTCGGGGATGAGCTGTCTCTAGATGGAACAGTCTTGCCCCGTAGTTAGTGGCGAAAAGGGAATTTCCCGATATACTGGTAGTGCTGACGGCGGAACACTAGTGGCTCTTGCTTCCATATTCCCCCCCCCCTGGGGTTGGGTTGTTTTACCTCTGAGCGGCACTTTTTTGCACACCATGGGCTAAATGGCCAGGTCACAAGGACCCCGAAGGCTCAGAGAAGGTTGGGGGAGGGGACCCATTGGAACAGCTGTTGGGTTGGGTTGTTTTACCTCTGAGCGGCACTTTTTTGCACACCATGGGCTAAATGGCCAGGTCACATGGACCCCGAAGGCTCAGAGAAGGTTGGGGGAGGGGACCCACTGGAACAGCTGTTGGAAGACAGATGGTAGCCTCCCGTCAAGGCCATCCAGCGTGTTCTTTAACGTTGGATTGTTTTACCTCTGAGCGGCACCTTTTTGCACACCATGGGCTAAATGACCAGGTCACAAGGACCCCGAAGGCTCAGAGAAGGTTGGGGGAGGGAACCCATTGGAACAGCTGTTGGGAGACAGATGGTAAGCCTCCCGTCAAGGCCATCCAGCGTGTTCTTTAACGTGCACAGGGTATGGCTCTCCTACACACGGGGCCACGGCTTAACGTCCCATCCGACGGACGGCGGCCTTTCCAAGCCCATCGGTGTCCCCTACTGACCGTGGGCAGGGCGGGGAATTTTGCGGAGATAAATCTCAACGCTGACCCAGCTGGGACTCGAACCTGGGAACTACAGATTACGAGCCTCGCGCGCTACCGACTCAGCCCCCCCCCCCCCTGGGGAATATCTCTTGACATTGAAATTTTTATCGCATAGAGATCATTTTGCAATATTCGCTGAGTTTCGTCTTTTCCTCATTCAAGTGATGCAAATTAAAGCTACAGAAAGAATTTGAAAAATGCGAATTATATTTCATTAGAGCGTATCGAATTTAAAAACAAATTTCCAGTTATCTCTTCATCAAAAGAGTTGCGTTTATCGTTTTCAATGCGAACCTCACGACAACAATGCACGGTGAAAATTTCAAAATTTCTAGCATAAATATATCGTTTACAATATTCATTAAAAGTTTTGCGGATTTCAACTCTTTCCACCGTTAGAGGGCGCAATTCAAACTTTTGGGAGATTCGAAGGAAAACGGAAAATTTTCATTTATATCTTTAATGAAAACAGTGGAATGCTTACAAGAAAAATGAAAACATTTTTTTCAAAAAAATGAAAACTTTTTTTCATTTTTTTTTTGAAAACGAGATTTAAAAATGCATTGTTCAAAATTTTGTAGCCTATCACGCAGTGGGAAAATATTTTTGGGTGGGAGGGAAGAAGGGACGAAACTAGAATTTCGGGGGAGGTGGGGGAAATGAAATAAATGGTGGGGGATGCAAAATTTTTAATGAGAGTTGTTTTTTTCATTTCGTATGGCCGAGTGGTTAGCGCGCTTGGCTACTGATCTAAGGGATCTGGGTTCGAGCCCCGGATTAGGCATGGATGTATGTGTCGTTTTTCTGCTGAGGTCCTGCCATCCTCTCAGACCTTCTACTCTGGCATATAAACTGACAGACTCCTGTCAGACCTCTGTGGCAAGCAACTGCTTGAGGGGGGATTTATTTATTTTTATTTAATGAAGTACATAATTGCATATAAATGAATAATAGAGTGTTAAAAACAAGAGAATACAGAAACAAAATTCGTTTTAAAACTTTTTACTGAAATTTCAAAGTGGAGACCTGCACCGCCCCACCCCACGACTAATAGTTCCCCTCCCTCCCAACGCTGCTGCCGAGATATCGAAAAGCTTTCTTTTAAATGCACCCGCTGATAGGGAGAGGGGGGAACTCTCTCCCCCCCCATCTCGCTATAATCAATGGATCGAATTCGAACTTCCTCTACCGGGAAGATTAAAAAAGCAAACGAGACTTTGTCCGCGAAGGGATCATCGTCGGCGTCTTGAATCGCAGTTTTCGGTGCGCATCACGCGAGAAGCACGTGCTGACCCTGCTACTGATAATCTCCGGTGGCAACGGGCGATGGAGAGGAGGCGGAGAGCCAAGGGGACGCAGCTCGCAGCAACCCGGATATGTCGTGTTGACTGAAGGCGGCGGCAAACGATGCAACTCGGACGGCAGATATCGACTCGACGACGAAAGAGTGCGCATGCGTGGCCACTTCGGAGAAAAGGTCGCTCGAGAGAAACTCGAGGGAGGGCGAAGGAGATGACCTTGCATCGGGAAATCAGCTGGCCTCCGAAATTATGTGCAGAGGGAGATAAAAAGAAGAGAATTTTCCCTCGCTCGCTCTTATGTAACGAATGGAAACGACCTTGAGAAAAGGGACACAGGAGGGGCGTCTGCAAATGGCGGATTTCATTACAATGCAGAAAGCAGTTGCACTTCTGCGATATCCTGCGCACCTTGCGTAGGCGCAGGCACATAGCCGGGGAGATGTCGTCTGACCCCAGGGTCCTCTTCCCCCTACAAAATTCGAATTCAGTAAATATATTACAGGACTTTAGACATTTTTTTTGTTTGTGTTTAAATAGTTTTTAACTTTGTTATTGTATTAGATGCAATTATATACTTTACCAGTAGTGAAAAAATAAAATAATTACCTTCTATTTTTTTCAATATTCCCACCTGAAAATATTTTCTGCCTTCTGCGATTGTCGAATAGCGGATGGATTGGCACCCGCCCTGCGCACGAAATGCACACTTCGCGAATTAACGAACTGCTGACCCAGTTGAGAAATGGACAAGATCTGAATGCATTATGAACTGATGAAAAAATAAAGTTCAAACACTGAGCACTTTCTTAACAGCATCCTTTTTGGTGGGGGGGGGGGGGGGCGGTGAAAGAGCATTTCCCTTTCGCAGATACTAAACGAAAGAGCAAAGTGGGCAAGCACTGGGCTTAAAAGTATCGTTAACACTAATGACATCATCGTGACAGTCATCGAGCGAGACCCACCTTTTCTGATTCCTTTGGGAACAGAAACTCTTCAATTAATTCTGTTTATCAGAAACCATTGAGAAATAAGTAATAAATAATGTAATAATACTGATTTATTTAAGTAAATTTAGTTTTTACTTGTATCGTACTTTTTAAGACATTTTCACACCTATGTGGCAAGCAGCTGCTTGAGGGGGTATTTATTTATTTTTTTTATATTCTTTAACACTATTGAAAATTAAATGAACTGGAAAAAGAATCTGTAGGTTGAATAGCTGATAAAAAAAAATAAATAAATACCCCCTCAAGCAGCTGCTTGCCACAGAGGTCTGACAGGAGCCTGTCAGTTTATATGCCATAGTAGTAGGTCTGAGAGGATGGCAGGACCTCAGCAGAATAGCTGATAGCCAATTTAAATTTATAATGGATTCCTAAATTTATTTCATTATTATTAAATTCCAGAGGTTGCAGAAATTGGCAAAAATATTAATATCTATTTAAAATCCTACCAGAACTGATAAAGGGGTCGATGGCATTGGAGTCCTTGCCACGTGACCTGACCATTTAGCTCATTTTGTGCAAGAAAGGTTGAGAGGTTAAAAAAATAACAACATAACCCAAAATGAACCGTTGGGTTCCGTATTGTTAGTTTGAGACTTTCTCTCTCATTATTTACTCATAATCCTCCATTGTACAGTCGCTCCAAAAAATATCCGAACACTATGGTTGATTACAGCATTCAGAAAAATATCTGGAGCGTATACAACAACTGTACACGCTCCAGTTACCGTTCACAGCAAACTGGGGCGTGTGCAGTAACTGCACACGTTCCAGTTTGCTGTGAACGGTAACTGCACATGCTCAATATTTCTGTGAGTGGGCCCACACGAACCAGGTTTTTGTGAGCTCACACGATCCAATGTGCTGTGAACATTAACCGCAACCACTCCAGCTTGCTGTGAACGGTAACTGCACACGCTCAATATTTCTGTGAGTGGACCCACACGATCCAGGTTTTTGTGAGCTCACACGATCCAACGTGCTGTGAACATTAACCGCAACCGCTCCAGTTTGCTGTGAACGGTAACTGCACACGCTCAATATTTCTGTGAGTGGGCCCACACGATCCAGGTTTTTGTGAGCTCACACGATCCAATGTGCTGTGAACATTAACCGCAACCGCTCCAGTTTGCTGTGAACGGTAACTGCACACGCTCAATATTTCTGTAAGTGGGCCCACACGATCCAGGTTTAGAAATTAGCGATCTGGCAACCTTTGTGTCAAAAAAAAGTATCCGAACACTATGGTTGATCACAGAATATCTGGCAACGATATTTTTAGAAATTAGTGATCTGGCAACCTTCGTGTCACGTGACAACGGCGATTTAATTCCTTCCATCTATTCTTGTGGATGAATGCATCCCACATACAGAAACTGCAGAGTAAAAGAACTCGAATGGTTGAAGGTGAAAATTTAAAATTAAATTGGCAATTTGCGTGATGACGTAACTAATAAAAAACTATGTTCCCTTAGTGAATCCATTTGCACAGAGGAGGGGGGGACCTCAAAAAGAAAACACCATTTTTTTTTTGTTGGGAATTCGAACCCTGTTCCCTTTCCACTCTGGGGCGGGGGTGGCTCAGTGGGTAGCGCGTCAGGCTCGTAATCTGTAGTTCCCAGGTTCGAGTCCCAGCTGGGTCAGCGTTGAGATTTATCTCCGCAAAATTCCCCGCCCTGCCCACGGTCAGTAGGGGACACCGATGGGCTTGGAAAGGCCGCCGTCCGTCGGATGGGACGTTAAGCCGTGGCCCCGTGTACGGGAGAGCCATACCCTGTGCACGTTAAAGAACACGCTGGATGGCCTTGACGGGAGGTTACCATCTGTCTCCCAACAGCTGTTTCAGTGGGTCCCCTCCCCCAACCTTCTCTGAGCCTTCGGGGTCCATGTGACCTGGCCATTTAGCCCATTGTGTGCAAAAAAGTGCCGCTCAGAGGTAAAACAACCCAACGTTAAAGAACACGCTGGATGGCCTTGACGGGAGGCTACCATCTGTCTCCCAACAGCCGTTCCAGTGGGTCCCCTCCCCCAACCTTCTCTGAGCCTTCGGGGTCCTTGTGACCTGGCCATTTAGCCCATGGTGTGCAAAAAAGTGCCGCTCAGAGGTAAAACAACCCAACGTTAAAGAACACGCTGGATGGCCTTGACGGGAGGCTACCATCTGTCTCCCAACAGCTGTTCCAGTGGGTTCCCTCCCCCAACCTTCTCTGAGCCTTCGGGGTCCATGTGACCTGGCCATTTAGCCCATGGTGTGCAAAAAAGTGCCGCTCAGAGGTAAAACAACCCAACGTTAAAGAACACGCTGGATGGCCTTGACGGGAGGCTACCATCTGTCTACCAACAGCTGTTCCAGTGGGTCCCTTCCCCCAACCTTCTCTGAGCCTTCGGGGTCCATGTGACCTGGCCATTTAGCCCATTGTGTGCAAAAAAGTGCCGCTCAGAGGTAAAACAACCCAACTCAACTGCAGCCAAGCTCGATATTACTCAACCCAGCCAAAGCGAAGTTTGAATGCTGCGTTAATATGGCACCCATGGGCGTCGATATAAAATTTATGGGAGGTGAGTTGAGGGAAGGAGAAGAGAATTCATCATCATGTCATTGCCTCTCTTCCCCCTCCCTGAAGTTCTGTCGGATATTTGCTTCATTCCGAGTGGATGTGACGTTGACTTTCATGCGAGTCACGTGCCCAGACGACGAGGTCTCATTGTGGCTCCAAACGGTGGTCACCGATGGCTGACGACTTCTGTCGATGAACTTCCGCGTTCATCGCAGCAAAGGAAGGGCCTCCGATTACACTTGGGTTGCTTTACCCCTGAGCGGCACTTTTTTGCACTCAATGGGTTAAACGGCCAGGTCACAAGGAACCCAAATGCTGAGGGAGGAACAACTGTTAGGAGACAGATGATAGCCGCCCGTCAAGGTCATCCAGCGTGTTCTTTAACGTGCACAAGGGTTGGGTTGTTTTACCTCTGAGCGGCACTTTTTTGCACACAATGGGCTAAATGGCCAGGTCACATGGACCCCGAAGGCTCAGAGAAGGTTGGGGGGAGGACCCACTGGAACAGCTGTTGGGAGACAGATGGTAGCCTCCCGTCAAGGCCATCCAGCGTGTTCTTTAACGTGCACAGGGTATGGCTCTTCCGTACACGGGGTCACGGCTTAACGTCCCATCCGACGGACGGCGGCCTTTCCAAGCCCATCAGTGTCCCCTACTGACCGAGGGCAGGGCGGGGAATTTTGCGGAGATAAATCTCAACGCTGACCCAGCTGGGACTCGAACCTGGGAACTACAGATTACGAGCCTGGCGCGCTACCGACTGAGCCACCCCCGCCCCATTTCTAAAAGAGGTGCAAAGTGGAGGTCTCAAGGCAAAAACAATGAAGTTTCGAACCTGGACTCTTACAAACTGAACAAGTAGAGCGAAACGAAATAAGATCATAAATGAAGATTTGAATTCGTCAATTTCTCTTTTACATATTATCACATTCACATTGTCGCCTCTTCATTTCATTATTGTGAAGTTCGCAAAACACATTTTTGTATTGATTATTCATTTATCCACAGATATCTTTCCAAACCGATTGGACTGTCCATTCCCTCCCTGGGGGTGCTTGTCATTTCTCCCAAGAGCATCCCCTCCCCCACATGTGTCTGCGCAGAAGGAATTTTTGTTATTCAAGTGCGCAGACCTCTTTCGCGTGTTCAGGTTCGGAGCCGAGGCACGCGCAGAGAAAATGATGCGTGTCGGAGGTCGAGGCCGTCGGCGTTTATCATCTGCGAGAGAAATATGTCGAGAAAACTGGCAACTTTATCTTTGCAGAGTCTTGGGGGAAGAAATGTGGAAGGGGGGAGAGGAAGTTTCGAGTTACTCTTCAACAAATCACCTGAGAAAGTGACAGCGTTCGCATATTTCTAAAAGCAAAGGTAAAGAGGAATAGATGATGACGGAGGAGGATGAGGAGGAGGAACTGGCACTACCTGTTTTAAGAGAAATTCCTTTTCGTGATAAATCGGGAAAGCTCTTCCCTACGAAAAGGGAAAAAAGGAAAAGCCGTTTTAGTTGAGTTTAACTTGTTTGAACTCTGAGCGGCACTTTTTTTGCACACTATGGGCCAAATGGCCAGGTCACAAGGACCCCGAGTGCTCGGAGAAAGATGGGAGAAGGGGACTCACTAGACAGCTGTTGGGAGACAGATGGAAACCTCCCGTCAAGGTCATCCAGCGTGTTCTTTAACGTGCACAGGGTTTTCCCAGCTCTTTGATTTTGTGTGGTCACTCCTGTCAACGCATTTTTGTTTGCCGCAGAAAATGTTTCTAACATAAATTACGTCTGAGCGATGAAGCTAATTTCCAGTTACTACTAATAAATTGGGGACGGGGGTGGCTCAGTCGGTAGCGGGCCTGGCTCGTAATCTGTAGTTCCCACGTTCGAGTCCCAGCTGGGTCAGCCTTGAGATTTATCTCCGCAAAATTCCCCGCTCTGCCCTCGGTCAGTAGGGGACACCGATGGACTTGTAAAGGCCGCCGTCCGTCGGATGGGACGTTAATCCGTGGTCCCGTGTGCGGGAGAGCCATACCCTGTGCACGTTAAAGAACATGCTGTATGGCCTTGACGGGAGGCTACCATCTGTCTCCCAACAGCTGTTCCAGTGGGTCCCTCCCCCAACCTTCTCTGAGCCTTCGGGGTTCATGTGACCTGGCCATTTAGCCCATGGTGTGCAAAAAAGTGCCGCTCAGAGGTAAAACAACCCAACCCAACCCAGAGAAGGTTGGGGGAAGGGACCCACTGGAACAGCTGTTGGGAGACAGATGGTAGTCTTCCGTCAAGGCCATCCAGCGTGTTCTTTAACCAGCACAGGGTATGGCTCTCCCGCACACGGTACCACGGCTTGACGTTCCATCCGACGGACGGCGGCCTTTCCAAGCCCATCGGTGTCCCCTACTGACCGTGGGCAGGGCGGGGAATTTTGCGGAGATAAATCTCAACGCTGACCCAGCTGGGACTCGAACCTGGGAACTACAGATTACGAGCCTGACGCGCTACCGACTGAGCCACCTCCGCCCCCGAAGGCGTCAGGGGTTTGCCTTCCCGGAAAAGAAATTAGCTGGCTCTTGGAATGAAAAAATAAAACACTAGCGAGTCTCTTGAAGGAGGCCATCGCCCCCTCCTTATGATTCCAACTGAATCGCCGCCATCTTAAATCTTAGAAATTAAATGGGAAAGTGATTAAAAAAAAACCTCCCTGAAAATGGCTGAAGAACATTCCAACATTACAAGAAAAATTGTGAAGATATTGAGAGAGTTGTTGGGTTGTTTTACCTCTGAGCGGCACTTTTTTGCACACCATGGGCTAAATGGCTAGGTCACAAGGACCCCGATGGCTCAGAGAAGGTTGGGGAAGGGGACCCATTGGAACAGCTGTTGGGAGACAGATGGTAGCCTCCCGTCAAGGCCATCCAGCGTGTTCTTTAAGGTTGGGTTGTTTTACCTCTGAGCGGCACTTTTTTGCACACCATGTGCTAAATGGCCAGGTCACAAGGACCCTGATGGCTCAGAGAAGGTTGGGGGAGGGGACCCACTGGAACAGCTGTTGGGACATAGATGGTAGCCTCCCGTCAAGGCCATCCAGCGTGTTCTTTAACGTTGGGTTGTTTTACCTCTGAGCGGCACTTTTTTGCACACCATGGGTTGGGTTGGGTTGTTTTACCTCTGAGCGGCACTTTTTTGCACACCATGGGCTAAATGGCCAGGTCACATGGACCCTGAAGGCTCAGAGAAGGTTGGGGGAGGGGACCCACTGGAACAGCTGTTGGGAGACAGATGGTAGCCTCCCGTCAAGGCCATCCAGCGTGTTCTTTAACGTGCACAGGGTATGACTCTCCCGCTCACGGGCTACGGCTTAACGTCCCATCCGACGGACGGCGGCTTTTACAAACCCATTGGTGTCCCCTACTGACCGTGGGCAGGGCGGGGAATTTTGCGAAGATAAATCTCAACGCTGACCCAGCTGGGGGTCGAACCTTGAAACTACAGATTACGAGTCTGGCGCGCTACCGACTGAGCCACCCCCGCCCCAATGTTGTGAGACAATGAAATCGAAATGTTCTTCTACTCTCTGATATTGCAAAAGATTACAGATTTGGCCCAGATAAATAAAAAGGAGGAGGAAGAGGGGGTAGCAAGTGATTCGACCGAGTGGGAAATGTAAAAAGGTTTGAGGTAACTTATCTATTGCAGTGTAACTTTTTCCCCTCCGTTTAACAAGTTTTAACAAATTTCTTGACAAAATGCATGAAATATGAATAAATACGATAATTTTTTGCCTCTATTGCTCTTACTGGCATTCTCTAAAGGCGGCTTGGGGGGGGGGGGGGTTCGACTCCCTCTAGATACGCCCCTGTTAAAAATGTAAACATAGGGCGCCTCTCATTAACCGAAAAATTCATACGAAAAATTCATACTTTTCCTCCTTCATGGGAAAAAAATCAGAAAAAAACTTTGTTACCAATCATACTTTTTGTGCATGTGAAAACAAAAAAAAAAATTATCGATATCAGAGAGGTTTCTCTTTTCCATCGAAAAGAAAAAATGTTAAGACCCTTAATTGTAAGGAGATGCTAAAGAAGTCGAATCCCGTGGCAACCGCAGATGTGCACAGCGGTGAGAAGTCCAAGAAAAGAGTTCCGTACAGTTTTTCTTCATTATTCGGCTAGCAGCGCAAGAATTCATTTTAACCGTTTCACCATTTCTTCCAAAAGATATGTTCCTCAATGCAAATTCGGCAGCAGGGTGACCTTGAGGAATTGGTTAATACCCAAAATGCAGTCGTCGGCCGATCGCATTCTTTCCTCATTTGGTGATCATCGAACCTCTGTCAGCCATGTTTTCATCGTCACTTAAATGTTTTTAATAATCGATTAAATGAAGTTGATTATCTCACTTTGTTTTGTAATCACTTTCTCTCATTTTTCAACATTCCTACATTCCTACAAGTTACAGCATTTATCTTCCTTACATTTCAATTACCTCTAATTAGAATCCTGAGAAGTGCATTTAATGATCTCCCATCGAAATGTTCCCGCATTTATTGTGATAACGACTCAGTTACGAACCAAAGCTCTTGCTGTTTCTGTCCTTGAGTTGACCGAAGTTCACCTTCTTGCAGAGGCAGAAATTCTTATTGGACCACTTCTAAAAAAATTTCATCAGATCATCGACAGAATCTCCAAAATTTCAAAAAGCTTCCCTTCCTCCTTCACAGAGCGACAGATTACGCGGCGAGGGCGATGCCGAGAGAAGAGGACGAAGCTCTCCTCTAGGTTCGACTAGCTTGAAAACGAGATGTCCCGAAAGGCGAAGAAGGAAGGCTAATGGGACGAAAGAAGATGGAAAGGAGGAAGGCGAGTGGACAGAAAGAAGATGGAAAGAAGGAAGGCAATGGACCGAAAGGAGATGGAAAGGAGGAAGACGAGTGGACAGAAAGAAGATGGAAAGAAGGAAGGCAATGGACCGAAAGAAGATGGAAAGGAGGAAGCGAATGGACAGAAAGAAGATGGAAAGAAGGAAGGCAATGGACTGAAAGGAGATGAAAAGGAGGAAGTCGAGTGGACAGAAAGAAGATGGAAAGAAGGAAGGCAATGGACCAAAAGGAGATGGAAAGGAGGAAGGCGAGTGGACAGAAAGAAGATGGAAAGAAGGAAGGCAATGGACCGAAAGGAGATGGAAAGGAGGAAGGCGAGTGGACAGAAAGAAGATGGAAAGAAGGAAGGCAATAGACCAAAAGGAGATGGAAAGGAGGGAGGCGAGTGGACAGAAAGAAGATGGAAAGAAGGAAGGCAATGGACCGAAAGAAGATGGAAAGGAGGAAGCGAAAGGACAGAAAGAAGATGGAAAAAAGGAAGGCAATGGACCGAAAGAAGATGGAAAGGAGGAAGCGAATGGACAGAAAGAAGATGGAAAGAAGGAAGGCAATGGACCGAAAGAAGATGGAAAGGAGGAAGGCGAGTGGACAGAAAGAAGATGGAAAGAAGGAAGGCAATGTAACTGAAAGGAGATGGAAAGGAGGAAGCGAGTGGACAGAAAGATGGAAAGAAGGAAGGCAATGGACCAAAAGGAGATGGAAAGGAGGGAGGCGAGTGGACAGAAAGAAGATGGAAAGAAGGAAGGCAATGTAACCGAAAGGAGATGAAAAGGAGGAAGGCGAGTGGACAGAAAGAAATGGAAAGAAGGAAGGCAATGGACCGAAAGGAGATGGAAAGGAGGAAGGCGAGTGGACAGAAAGAAGATGGAAAGAAGGAAGGCAATGGACCGAAAGGAGATGGAAAGGAGGAAGGCGAGTGGACAGAAAGAAGATGGAAAGAAGGAAGGCAATGGACCGAAAGGAGATGGAAAGGAGGGAGGTGAGTGGACAGAAAGAAGATGGAAAGAAGGAAGGCAATGGATCAAAAGGAGATGGAAAGGAGGAAGGCGAGTGGACAGAAAGAAGATGGAAAGAAGGAAGGCAATGTAACTGAAAGGAGATGGAAAGGAGGAAGCGAGTGGACAGAAAGATGGAAAGAAGGAAGGCAATGGACCAAAAGGAGATGGAAAGGAGGGAGGCGAGTGGACAGAAAGAAGATGGAAAGAAGGAAGGCAATGTAACCGAAAGGAGATGAAAAGGAGGAAGGCGAGTGGATGGAAAGAAGGAAGGCAATGGACCGAAAGGAGATGGAAAGGAGGAAGGCGAGTGGACAGAAAGAAGATGGAAAGAAGGAAGGCAATGTAACTGAAAGGAGATGGAAAGGAGGAAGCGAGTGGACAGAAAGATGGAAAGAAGGAAGGCAATGGACCAAAAGGAGATGGAAAGGAGGGAGGCGAGTGGACAGAAAGAAGATGGAAAGAAGGAAGGCAATGTAACCGAAAGGAGATGAAAAGGAGGAAGGCGAGTGGATGGAAAGAAGGAAGGCAATGGACCGAAAGGAGATGGAAAGGAGGAAGGCGAGTGGACAGAAAGAAGATGGAAAGAAGGAAGGCAATGGACCGAAAGGAGATGGAAAGGAGGAAGGCGAGTGGACAGAAAGAAGATGGAAAGAAGGAAGGCGAGTGGACAGAAAGAAGATGGAAAGAAGGAAGGCAATGGACCGAAAGGAGATGGAAAGGAGGAAGACGAGTGGACAGAAAGAAGATGGAAAGAAGGAAGGCAATGGACCAAAAGGAGATGGAAAGGAGGGAGGCGAGTGGACAGAAAGAAGATGGAAAGAAGGAAGGCAATGTAACCGAAAGGAGGTGAAAAGGAGGAAGGCGAGTGGACAGAAAGAAGATGGACCGAAAGAAGGCAATGGACCGAAAGGAGATGGAAAGGAGGAAGGAAGACGAATTGACCAAAAGGAGAGAAAAAGAAGGGAACAAGACGAATGAGCCAAAAGGAGATGGAAAGAAGGAAGGTGAATGGATGGAAAAAAGGAATATAAAATGAACCAGAGATGGGAAGAAGAAAGGAAGAGAAATAGACCAAAAGGAGATGATGGAAAGGAAGACAAATAGACCCATTTCAATTGAAAGGACCGAGCTAAAGTTCACACAACTTGGTCCCCCTTAATGGATGAAAACGAGATCTGTTTACGTCTCCAGAAATAGGCAGCACCAGAGAGGGGGAGGAGAGGCAATAAATTTACCAGCCTGGATCTTGAAGCTTTGTAACTTGATCTGCTCCCAAGTCAGAGACGAAAGCAAAACGAAAATCCTCTGGACAGTTGAAGCGAGAGGGAGATGATCTCGGAGATCAAGAGAAGGATTTCGTGGTCACAGATTTCTTCGAGGAAACACTCTTTGGGGGGGGGGATCATTGACGATGCCCAATCAAATGATTCAGTTGAAGAAGAGGAAGATGGAGATTCATAAAGACATCCATTGCAATCGCTTTGAACGGGGGAATGCTTCGAAGTCGACTCCATTCAGAGGTAGGCTTCGTGCCCACGAGGTTTAAAGAGCGATAATGATCCTTTGCTAAAGCCTGACCAGAACTTTACACTAAATTAAAGATTTAGGAAAGGGTCTTTTCTTTTGAGGATGGGGACTGATTTACGCCTCATTTGGTCGTCCTGTGAGAGATAAAAACATAACTAGCTGAAGGGGATGCGAAAGGTTAACTGAAACAGAACGAGGTCCCACAGTTCAATAATTGCGGTTCATTTGGGACCGAAAAGTATCGAGAGTTGCGACATTTCAGGTATTAATACAAAATGATTTCTACTCGCTCTCTAAATCATTGATACCTTGTTTCTCGAAAATTCTCTCCCCATCAGAAAATGGACTCGCCATTTTTATGGCGGTGACATGGAGGTTACTTAACGACAAACATATAAAAAATGAGATTGATTTCTTTAGATGCGATTGACTAATATTAAGGAATCTGTTGCTCATGGAAATTTTCATTTCAAACTTCCCAAAAATGAAATTGATGTACTTTTTAGGAATCTATGAAATTGAGGTAAATGAATACACACTTCAGAAGTACAGGAATAAGTATCACAGGACACATTTGAGATTTTCACCAATTTCAACACTTCAAGTTGACTTTCTTGCTTCCCTTTATGACATTCTTCTTCCCTTTTTATGACATCCTTCTTCCTTTTTTTTTATGACATTCTCCCTTTTTTACGACAATCTCCTCCCCTTTTTATGACATTCTTCTTCCCCCCCCTTTTTTTATGACATTCTTGTTCCTTTTTATGACATTCTTCTTCTTTTTTTTTTTTTTTTTTTTTTTTTACATTCTTCCTCTTTTTTTGACATTCTTGTTCCTTTTTATGACATTCTTCTTTTTTGTGACATTCTTCCTCTTTTTTTTTGACATTCTTGTTCCTTTTTATGACATTCTTCTTCCTCTTTTTTGACTTCCTAGTTTCTCTTTTTGACATTTTTGTTTCTTGCAAAAAATTGTTATACGGTGGAGAAAGGCGGCAAAGCCCCGGATGTTGCCCAAACCACAATTTCTGTAATGCGTTTGGATGTGGCATTACTCTTCACACATTTCCTTTCAGAGATGTAATCTTTCATCAGAATATAAAGTTACTTTTCATCATGAAATGGTGAAAACCATATTATGAGGAATGGTACCAAAGCTTTTTTTTACCTTCCAGTGCAGAAGACGCTCACCAGTAATAATGCTTTATATATATAATAAAAGGTAACAAAACTCTCGTTACTTATCTAAAAAGACAAACTTATTTCACTTCTTTGAAGTGAAATACATTGTCTTTTCCTGAACGTCGTCATTAATTGCATCGTTACAGATTTTGTTCCGAAATATTTTAATCATTATTGATCTGTTCCTAAGACTTGAAACGCTGCATCCCCCCCCCCTCACCCGGCGCTTTTTTAGTGTTGCTTTTAAGTAAGGGCAGGCAGCCAAAACGGGATGAGATCAATTGCAAATCCCTTTCATGAATTGCTTTTCTTAACCGCATTGGAAAGGTAAGGAGGCACTTAAGTCTCGAAGAATGGATGAATCGTAAATGTATTTTGTATAATTTATACAAATCGAGTGATCAAAAGAAAGCAGGGCTGTAAAATTTCGTTTGCCTGGGGGGTCGAAAATCTTTCCCCCCTCCTGCCTGTGAATGAAACGAAAGCCGACTTTTCTTTCCTCTAAGACTCTCTTCTCTCGAAACATGACAGTCTTCAATTCTGAAAACTGGAATGGTGCAACGAATACTTTCCCTATCGATTACAAACCGATGGATTAACAAGATGCTGTCAGACTTTTAATTGTAGCTTTAATGCCTTAGATCAATGTTTCTCAAAGTGGGCGATACCGCCCCCTGGTGGGCGCTGGAACGATCCAGGGGGGTCGGTAGCAGCCTCGGGTGCAATTGAAGGGCGGCGGAAGCATAAAGAAAGAAGAGAAGAGAAGAAAATTTTGAAAAACCGTTCGTACGTGTTTCTTCTGTTGTGTGACATAGAGTTAAAGTCGCAGTGATTATTTTCCAAATAAACACATAAAATGCAAGTTATAACCGACCAGTGGTCAAGAAAGCCGACAGGTCTTATCAGGCAAGTGTTGGCAGTCGAGCATGTCGCGCATTGTCGGGAAGCCCAGCATGGATCGGCAGGGATATGTGAAGCTTTCTGTTTGTTCGCTTAAAGAAGGTAGATTTCAAGGGGGACGCTGGGTAATTTCTTTTCTGAAAAGGGGGCGGTAGGACAAATAAGTTTGGGAACCTCTGCCTTAGATCATCAGGCGGCATTAGCGGAAATGAAAAATAGTCTTCACTGACATAGTGGTTAGGGATCGAACTTCTGTCTCATTGGGCATACCGTTCACCCATTGGGCATACCGTTCACCTATTGTGCATACCGTTCACCCATTGGGCATACCGTTCAACCATTGGGCATACCGTTCACCCATTGTGCATACCGTTCACCCATTGTGCATACCGTTCACCCATTGGGCATACCGTTCACCCATTGGGCATACCGTTCACCCATTGGGCATACCGTTCACCCATTGGGCATACCGTTCACCCATTGGGCATACCGTTCACCCATTGGGCATACCGTTCACCCATTGTGTATACCGTTCACCCATTGTGCATACCGTTCACCCATTGTGCATACCGTTCACCCATTGGGCATACCGTTCAACCATTGGGCATACCGTTCACCCATTGTGCATACCGTTCACCCATTGGGCATAGTTCTGAGACAGTGATCAGTTAAAGGTGGCTTCAGATTTAGCAGAGCATCACCTTTAATGGAAATGCTCGAATTGGCTTCAAGGATTCTTATCAGTCCTAGTATTGCAAGTGAAAAATAAAAAATGTTTTACACTGTAGTATATATATGTCTTTGCATAGTTCAGATTTTGAATCGCAAACCTACGAAGAATTCAACTCCTAAGGTTCTAAAACATTAATCTTCAACGTTATAACAATGCATGCTAGTAATCTTAGCATAGATAAAATTTTTTGTATATATTATACATATATGACAAAGAAATAAAGAGGCTTTTGTACTGGTGACCATTTCTATGAGCTTGGGATTCACATTTTTCACATTTATCCTGCTTTCAGCAGGATAATGCGCCAAGCCCCACTGCCCGGATTGTTCGAGAATGATTCGCAGAACATGACGAATACTTCCAGGTATTGCCCTGGCCTCCAAATTCCCCAGACATCAATCCAATCGAGCAGATGTGGTTTGTGTTGGAAAAGCATATCTGATCTGCGGTGGCTGAACCGTCTAACTTAAAGAGTTAAAGGATCTGCTGCTAACGTGTTGGTACCAGATACCACAAGACACCTTTAGAAATCTTGTAGCGTCCATGCCTCTCCGGGTAAGAACTGTTTCGGCGGCACGTGGACGACGAACAACATATTAGGCAGGTGGTTGGGTTGTTTAACCTCTGAGCGGCACTTTTTTGCACACCATGGGCTAAATGACCAGGTCACATGGACCCCGAAGGCTCAGAGAAGGTTGGGGGAGGGGACCCACTGGAACAGCTGTTGGGAGACAGATGGTAGCCTCCCGTCAAGGCCATCCAGCGTGTTCTTTAACGTTGGGTTGTTTTACATCTGAGCGACACTTTTTTGCACACCATGGGCTAAATGGCCAGGTCACGTGGACCCCGAAGGCTCAGAGAAGGTTGGGGGAGGGGACCCACTGGAACAGCTGTTGGGAGACAGATGGTAGCCTCCCGTCAAGGCCATCCAGCGTGTTCTTTAAAGTTGGGTTGTTTTACCTCTGAGTGACACTTTTTTGCACACCATGGGCTAAATGGCCAGGTCACATGGACCCCGAAGGCTCAGAGAAGGTTGGGGGAGGGGACCCACTGGAACAGCTGTTGGGAGACAGATGGTAGCCTCCCGTCAAGGCCATCCAGCGTGTTCTTTAACGTTGGGTTGTTTTGCCTCTGAGCGGCACTTTTTTTGCACACCATGGGCTAAATGGCCAGGTCACATGGACCCCGAAGGCTCAGAGAAGGTTGGGGGAGGGGACCCACTGGAACAGCTGTTGGGAGACAGATGGTAGCCTCCTGTCAAGGCCATCCAGCGTGTTCTTTAACATGCACAGGGTATGGCTCTCCCGCATATGGGCAACGGCTAAACGTCCCATCCGACGGACGGCGGCCTTTCCAAGCCCATTGGTGTTCCCTACTGACCGTGGGCAGGGCGGGGATTTTTGCGGAGATAAATCTCAACGCTGGCCCAGCTGGGACTCAAACCTGGGAACTACAGATTACGAGCCTGACACGCTACCGACTGAGCCACCCCCGCCCCTAGGCAGGTGGTCATAATGCTTTGGCTCTCCGTTGTATATCTGCAACCGAACTGCTTCCAGACTGTTAACATGACTGTACAGTCGCTCAAAAAAGTATCCGAACACTACGGTTGATCACAGAATTCAGAAAAAATATCTGGCAACGATTTTTTTAGAAATTAGTGATCTGGCAACCTTCGTGTCACGCGACACGAAGGTTGCCAGATCACTAATTTCTAAAAGAAACGTTGCCAGATATTTTTTCTGAATTCTCTAATCAACCGTAGTGTTCGGATACTTTTTTGAGCGACTGTACCGTGTTAGAATTGGTGTGCAGTGGCCGGATGCAGCAGATGTAGCTCAGGACAGATATGCTTGGAGAATTAAACTGCGTGGTCTGGTTGGACCTCCGTAGTCCATGGCTGCTTGAGGATGATGATGATGAACTTTAATAACATTACAAAACATCTTGATTCATACGCAACCCTATCAAAATATTGGAAAATTTTAATGTCATCTCAATGGGATTCCAACCTTGATGCTCTGTAACTTCTAAAATATGCATTTATTGGGGGGGGGGGAAGTGACTGAAGATAAAGATCATAATGAAATCTATTTAAATCTCGTTTTTCAGGAATATTCGTTCAATACATATTTTCTAGCTTCCCTAAAACATTATCACAACAGAGTCATTTCCAGGGGGCGGGGCTGGAGGAGAAGGGGGGTTACATGACCTCCCCCCACTTTGAGAATGCTAGGAACCGGAACAAAGGCGAAAATAATAATATTCATTATAATTAACAGCTTTTTTTTCTTCAAGAAATTTTTTAAACGCTACTAAAACGAAGGAAAAATGTTGATTACTGGTCTATCCTCCCCCACGATCATTTTCTCCCTATCCGAGATTATTCTCAGCATAATATTGCATCATAAGAATCTAATTCAGAAATTAATTAAACTTAAAAATAATAAATAAATATAATAAATACCCCCTCAAGCAGCTGCTTGCCACAGAGGTCTGACAGGAGCCTGTCAGTTTATATGCCATAGTAGAAGGTCTGAGAGGATGGCAGGACCTCAGCAGAAAAACGACACAGACATCCATGCCTTATCCGGGGCTCGAACCCGTATTTTTTCAAACCATTTAATAAAATAAATATATGTTTTGGCAATAATTGTTTCAATATTATACAATTCTGAGTGATTTTTACAAGTTAATTTATTGTTCAATATTTAAGCGCTCCCATAACTCTTTAAATACTGAAAGAATATTGTTTAAAACAAATTGAAATTTAAATAGCTTTCATTGTGATCTTCAACTTCGCGTTTTCAAATTAAAAGCATATTTTAGAAGTTATGGAGCTCCAAAATGAGATTCCCATTCGCATAACAATGGAAATTCTCTAATATATGTGTGGGGCGGGGGTGACTCAGTCGGTGGCGCGCCAGGCTCGTAATCTGTAGTTCCCAGGTTCGAGTCCCAGCTGGGTCAGCGTTGAGATTTATCTCCGCAAAATTCCCCGCCTTGCCCACAGTCAGTAGGGGACACCGATGGGCTTGGAAAGGCCGCCGTCCGTCGAATGAGACGTTAAGCCATGGCTCCGTGTGCGGGAGAGCCATACCCTGTGCACGGTAAAGAACACGCTGGATGGCCTTGACGGGAGGCTACCATCTGTCTCCCAACAGCTGATCCAGTGGGTCCCCTACCCCAACCTTCTCTGAGCCTTCGGGGTCCTTGTGACCTGGCCATTTGGTCCATGGTGTGCAAAAAAGTGCCGCTCAGAGGTAAAACAACCCAACGTTAAAGAACACACTGGATGGCCTTGACTGGATGATACCATCTGTCTCCCAACAGCTGATCCAGTGGGTCCCCTCCCCCAACCTTCTCTGAGCCTTCGGGGTCCTTGTGACCTGGCCATTTGGTCCATGGTGTGCAAAAAAGTGCCGCTCAGAGGTAAAACAACCGAACCCAACTCTAATATGTGGGTACGGCTATGTATTAATTTTTAATTTATATTTCATAACTTTTATTTTTGCTATTTCAGCAACAGTGGTTGAAATTTAGAGTCTTAACTAACATCAAGTGTTTGCAGATTGCAAAGTTGTTACTTTAGATTTTCTATATTGCAATAACAATGACAAAGAAATTCTGAATTGGAATTAAAATGAATCATATTCTCCGGAATTTGTAAAGAGCATAGTTAGCATTGCACAAGTCATCTGACCGCTAATTAACGTTTTGAAGTGTGTAAGGTCGTATTCACCACAATTAGTGAACATGGCATTGCACAGTTTGACCAGAACAGTTCAGGACGATTGTGTGTGAAGAGGTTGAAGACGAATGATGCTTGTCGTCAAGTAGGGAGGGTGGCGAAGGGGGAGAGTTCTCTCTTCCGTTATCCAACTGGGAGAGAGATGAAGTTGCAATGAGGATGTTGATCAGCTCCTGCACTGCCCATTAGGACAGTTGACAAGCGCATTACTCTAATCAGTTCGACCTTCCTTTTAACAGACGATGATTTTCCTCTCATTTGTTGAACTGAGGGCCACACCACAAAGCAAATCCTCCTCCTGCAATCATCTCATAAAGCAAATCCACCTCTGCAATTACCTGATAAATCAAATCCTCCTCCTGCAATCATCTCATAAAGCAAATCCACCTCTGCAATTACCTCATAAATCAAATCCTCCTCCTGCAATCACCACATAAAGTAAATCCTCCTCCTGCAATCACCTCATAAAGCAAATCCTCCTCCTGCAATCATCTCATAAAGCAAATCCACCTCTGCAATTACCTGATAAATCAAATCCTCCTCCTGCAATCACCTCATAGAGCAAATCCACTTCTGCAATCACCTCATAAATCAAATCCTCCTCCTGCAATCACCACATAAAGTAAATCCTCCTCCTGCAATCACCTCATAAAGCAAATCCTCCTCCTGCAATCACCTCATAAAGCAAATCCACCTCTGCAATTACCTCATAAATCAAATCCTCCTCCTGCAATCACCACATAAAGTAAATCCTCCTCCTGCAATCACCTCATAAAGCAAATCCTCCTCCTGCAATCATCTCATAAAGCAAATCCACCTCTGCAATTACCTGATAAATCAAATCCTCCTCCTGCAATCAACTCATAAAGCAAATCCACCTCTGCAATTACCTCATAAATCAAATCCTCCTCCTGCAATCACCACATAAAGTAAATCCTCCTCCTGCAATCACCTCATAAAGCAAATCCTCCTCCTGCAATCATCTCATAAAGCAAATCCACCTCTGCAATTACCTGATAAATCAAATCCTCCTCCTGCAATCACCTCATAGAGCAAATCCACTTCTGCAATCACCTCATAAATCAAATCCTCCTCCTGCAATCACCACATAAAGTAAATCCTCCTCCTGCAATCACCTCATAAAGCAAATCCTCCTCCTGCAATCACCTCATAAAGCAAATCCACCTCTGCAATTACCTCATAAATCAAATCCTCCTCCTGCAATCACCACATAAAGTAAATCCTCCTCCTGCAATCACCTCATAAAGCAAATCCTCCTCCTGCAATCATCTCATAAAGCAAATCCACCTCTGCAATTACCTGATAAATCAAATCCTTCTCCTGCAATCACCTCATAAAGCAAATCCACCTCTGCAATTACCTCATAAATCAAATCCTCCTCCTGCAATCACCACATAAAGTAAATCCTCCTCCTGCAATCACCTCATAAAGCAAATCCTCCTCCTGCAATCATCTCATAAAGCAAATCCACCTCTGCAATTACCTGATAAATCAAATCCTCCTCCTGCAATCACCTCATAGAGCAAATCCACTTCTGCAATCACCTCATAAATCAAATCCTCCTCCTGCAATCACCACATAAAGTAAATCCTCCTCCTGCAATCACCTCATAAAGCAAATCCTCCTCCTGCAATCACCTCATAAAGCAAATCCACCTCTGCAATTACCTCATAAATCAAATCCTCCTCCTGCAATCACCACATAAAGTAAATCCTCCTCCTGCAATCACCTCATAAAGCAAATCCTCCTCCTGCAATCATCTCATAAAGCAAATCCACCTCTGCAATTACCTGATAAATCAAATCCTCCTCCTGCAATCAACTCATAAAGCAAATCCACCTCTGCAATTACCTCATAAATCAAATCCTCCTCCTGCAATCACCACATAAAGTAAATCCTCCTCCTGCAATCACCTCATAAAGCAAATCCTCCTCCTGCAATCATCTCATAAAGCAAATCCACCTCTGCAATTACCTGATAAATCAAATCCTCCTCCTGCAATCACCTCATAAAGCAAATCCACCTCTGCAATTACCTCATAAATCAAATCCTCCTCCTGCAATCACCACATAAAGTAAATCCTCCTCCTGCAATCACCTCATAAAGCAAATCCTCCTCCTGCAATCATCTCATAAAGCAAATCCACCTCTGCAATTACCTGATAAATCAAATCCTCCTCCTGCAATCAACTCATAAAGCAAATCCACCTCTGCAATTACCTCATAAATCAAATCCTCCTCCTGCAATCACCACATAAAGTAAATCCTCCTCCTGCAATCACCTCATAAAGCAAATCCTCCTCCTGCAATCATCTCATAAAGCAAATCCACCTCTGCAATTACCTGATAAATCAAATCCTCCTCCTGCAATCACCTCATAAAGCAAATCCACCTCTGCAATTACCTCATAAATCAAATCCTCCTCCTGCAATCACCACATAAAGTAAATCCTCCTCCTGCAATCACCTCATAAAGCAAATCCTCCTCCTGCAATCATCTCATAAAGCAAATCCACCTCTGCAATTACCTGATAAATCAAATCCTCCTCCTGCAATCACCTCATAGAGCAAATCCACTTCTGCAATCACCTCATAAATCAAATCCTCCTCCTGCAATCACCACATAAAGTAAATCCTCCTCCTGCAATCACCTCATAAAGCAAATCCTCCTCCTGCAATCATCTCATAAAGCAAATCCACCTCTGCAATTACCTCATAAATCAAATCCTCCTCCTGCAATCACCACATAAAGTAAATCCTCCTCCTGCAATCACCTCATAAAGCAAATCCTCCTCCTGCAATAATCTCATAAAGCAAATCCACCTCTGCAATTACCTGATAAATCAAATCCTCCTCCTGCAATCAACTCATAAAGCAAATCCACCTCTGCAATTACCTCATAAATCAAATCCTCCCCCTGCAATCACCACATAAAGTAAATCCTCCTCCTGCAATCACCTCATAAAGCAAATCCTCCTCCTGCAATCATCTCATAAAGCAAATCCACCTCTGCAATTACCTGATAAATCAAATCCTCCTCCTGCAATCACCTCATAAAGCAAATCCACCTCTGCAATTACCTCATAAATCAAATCCTCCTCCTGCAATCACCACATAAAGTAAATCCTCCTCCTGCAATCACCTCATAAAGCAAATCCTCCTCCTGCAATCATCTCATAAAGCAAATCCACCTCTGCAATTACCTGATAAATCAAATCCTCCTCCTGCAATCACCTCATAAAGCAAATCCACCTCTGCAATTACCTCATAAATCAAATCCTCCTCCTGCAATCACCACATAAAGTAAATCCTCCTCCTGCAATCACCTCATAAAGCAAATCCTCCTCCTGCAATCATCTCATAAAGCAAATCCACCTCTGCAATTACCTGATAAATCAAATCCTCCTCCTGCAATCACCTCATAAAGCAAATCCACCTCTGCAATTACCTCATAAATCAAATCCTCCTCCTGCAATCACCACATAAAGTAAATCCTCCTCCTGCAATCACCTCATAAAGCAAATCCTCCTCCTGCAATCATCTCATAAAGCAAATCCACCTCTGCAATTACCTGATAAATCAAATCCTCCTCCTGCAATCACCTCATAAAGCAAATCCACCTCTGCAATTACCTCATAAATCAAATCCTCCTCCTGCAATCACCACATAAAGTAAATCCTCCTCCTGCAATCACCTCATAAAGCAAATCCTCCTCCTGCAATCATCTCATAAAGCAAATCCACCTCTGCAATTACCTGATAAATCAAATCCTCCTCCTGCAATCACCTCATAAAGCAAATCCACCTCTGCAATTACCTCATAAATCAAATCCTCCTCCTGCAATCACCACATAAAGTAAATCCTCCTCCTGCAATCACCTCATAAAGCAAATCCTCCTCCTGCAATCATCTCATAAAGCAAATCCACCTCTGCAATTACCTGATAAATCAAATCCTCCTCCTGCAATCACCTCATAAAGCAAATCCACCTCTGCAATTACCTCATAAATCAAATCCTCCTCCTGCAATCACCACATAAAGTAAATCCTCCTCCTGCAATCACCTCATAAAGCAAATCCTCCTCCTGCAATCATCTCATAAAGCAAATCCACCTCTGCAATTACCTGATAAATCAAATCCTCCTCCTGCAATCACCTCATAAAGCAAATCCACTTCTGCGATCACCTAACAAAGCGAATCCTCTTCCTGGAATCACTCCCAGAAAGCGAATCCTCCTCTAGCAATCACCCCACAAAAATAAATTCTCTTCCTTCTCTGAGTAGGTGATTGGCTGGATTTCGTTTCATCATGAGTTCCGTGATGTTACATCTACGCAGAGAGTGGGTTCGGCACTTGAGCACAATTAATATTTACGAAACCTTCTGGCGTCTGAAAACAAAACCATCACCAACAATAGTAACGGGGACGGTTTTAAACAGTTAAAAAATTTCAAAGCGTTCCCAACGCTAAACGTCTTCCTATGTGGACTCCAAAAAGCGGAAATCTTCATTAAAAAGATAACAAGTTTCAGCGACGACGACGTCAACAGAGTTTCGGTTTATGTCTTTAGTGCATTGATTCGGGATTGCTCGGATCTTTACCTAAGTGAGGTAAACTTTTTAAAATACAAGGAGGTGACATTCACCACACCGGAAGCTTTCATTTGACTTAATACTTGTTACGATCAACATCCCCCCTTTTTTTGGGGGGGAGAGACAGAAAAGTTAGGCCATAATTTAATTCATCGATAATAAGCCGAAAGTCCAGAATTATTTCGGATATAAATGATACATTCGCTTGTGCAATTTTCCTACCCCCCATTAATTTTTGGATGGGGGGTTAAGGGTTGAGAACAAAAGGGCTAAGCCTTTTTTATGTTCTTTTGAGTTATGAAAACAGGAAGCTGAATCCTGTATTTGATGCTCTCGTCTTCTTGCAGGAGATCAACTCTCAAAAATATATTATTGATAAAATTTATCGGAGATTATTCTGATGAAAGTGTAAAATTCGTGTTCCTCGCTTTCGTCTTCTGACGTCATTTATTTTCTCCCTGGGGTGGGGGGGGATTCATGATGAAGTTGTCGCTTTCATCCGACGACGGTTCAAAATCCCTTTATCTGCTGAAGACAGGCAAAGGAACGTCCTCACTTTTTTTTTCGCAATCTCAAAAAACAATGGAAATTATTCAAATCACTATTCTATGATCTAAAAATTATAAACGATAAATTTCTCTAAGGGAATTTTTGGGTTGGGTCGGATTGTTTTACCTCTGAGTGGCACTTTTTTCGCACACCATGGGCTAAATGGCCAGTCACAAGGACCCCAAAGGCTCAGAGAAAGTTGGGGTAGGGGACCCACTGGAACAGCTGTTGGGAGACAGATGGTAGCCTCCCGTCAAGGCCATTCAGCGTGTTATTTAACTTTAGGTTGTTTCACCTCTGAGCGGCACTTTTTTGCACACCATGGGCTAAATGGGCCAGGCCACAAGGACCGCGAAGGCTCAGAGAATGTTGGGGGAGGGGACCCACTGGAACAGCTGTTGGGAGACAGATGGTAGCCTCCGGTGAAGGCCATCCAGCGTGTTCTTTAACGTTGGGTTGTTTTACCTCTGAGCGGCACTTTTTTGCACACCATGGGCTAAATGGCCAGGTCACAAGGACCCCGAAGGCTCAGAGAAGGTTGGGGAAGGGGACCCATTGGAACAGCTGTTGGGAGACAGATGGTAGCCTCCCTTCAAGGCCATCCAGCGTGTTCTTTAACGTTGGGTTGTTTTACCTCTGAGTGACACTTTTTTGCACACCATGGGCTAAATGGCCAGGTCACAAGGACCCTGAAGGCTCAGAGAAGGTTGGGGAAGGGGACCCATTGGAACAGCTGTTGGGAGACAGATGGTAGCCTCCCGTCAAGGCCATCCAGCGTGTTCTTTAACGTTCACAGGGTATGGCTCTCCCGCACACGGGCCACGTCTTAACGTCCCATCCGACGGACGGCGGCCTTTCCAAGCCCATCGGTGTCCCCTACTGACCGTGGGTAAGGCGGGGAATTTTGCGGAGATGGAATTTTTAGAAATGGATCAATCTGATGTTGTATTGACTGTACTGAAAACTGTTCTTTGATGAAATTATTTTTAGCATAAAATAAAAATGTTTAGATTATATTGGCGAGTTTAAGCGTCTGATGTTTTTGTTCTTCTAATGACTGCTTGCTAGTTAACTGTTGTGCAAATAGATGCACGTGAATATTTCACGAATAAATTTCGTTGTTCTTGGAGTCTTTCGGCTGCTCTTCGAAATGGACACGACGCACGTGAAGAGATAGAAACAATTCGCAAAGGCTGAATTCGACATGTTCGTTTGGCATTATTGAGAAGAGGATTTGTTGTCACGTGTTGCCAAGGAGAAAGAGAAAAGGGGGAGTGGAATCAGAAGGGGGTCTGCTCTGTTGAAGTTTTGCCACGAGCATGCCCAACTGGAAAGGCTTCTTCGACATGACTCCAGCTTAATCCGCAGTCGTCTGCTCTCCGCAGCGGAAGCCTTCCATTGGCACCTGCAAGGCTGCTCATCACCACGATCGCCATCATCCGATGAAGACTCATCGATGACAGACTTCTAGGGGAGGTCAAAAAAACTTCTAAACTTTAATTCAATTAGAATTCAAAGAAAATATGGATAAGTAGTCGCATCAAGAAATCCACTTTTACCTCTGAGCGGCACTTTTTTGCACACCATGGGCTAAATGGCCAGGTCACATGGACCCCGAACGCTCAGAGAAGGTTGGGGGAGGAAACCCACTGGAACAGCTGTTGGGAGACAGATGGTAGCCTCCCGTCAAGGCCATCCAGTGTGTTCTTTAACGTGCACAGGGTATGGCTGTCCCTCACACGGAGACACGGCTTAACGTCCCATCCAACGGACGGTGGCCTTTCCAAGCCCATCGGTGTCCCCTACTGACCGTGGGCAGGGCGGGGAATTTTGAGGAGATAAATCTCAACGCTGATCCAGCTGGGACTCGAAACTGGGAACTACAGATTATGAGCCTGGCGCGCTACCGACTGAGCCACCCCCGCCCCTGCAAATCAGATGGAACTCCCGACACAGAGATCTGGTAAGAGCCTGTCATATAAAATAAAATTGTTGAAAAGATCTGCATGAGAAACAAGATTTCGAATTCCATAAGAAAGTAAATCCCCTCCCAATTGTTACTTCCGCATTATAACTGCTTAAAAAAAAAGGATAAGATTCGAATTGAGAGGTTTTCGCCAATTGTCAGACTGATGCTGAAATATCTCGAGCATTGTCCGTGGCATTCTCTGATGTCTGAATCTCCAGATCCAAAGAGAATAAACAAAGCCGATAAGTTTCTGTACCTTTACACATTCAAGGAAACAACAGTCATCTGCTTTTTTTATTCATCGTCCGAGTGCTTTCCAGTAAAACTTGTTCAACAAGTGCAGACCTATTTTGCAAAGCGAGCGGAAGGGGGAGGCAATGGCGTCATTCCCGACACTGTTTACCCATTGCGATATTTTCCGGCGATGACTTCGGCAGCGCTCGAGGCTCGTGTCGTCACAACATGGCGTCTCTACAGCAGTCGGCGCATGCGCCGCAGAAGCAAACATCCGTCCATGCCAATCGCCTGCGTCGTAATCTTTGAAAACTCGTCAAATCGCTGAGTCAACTGCACGAGTGCAAAATGCAGAAACGTCTCCAGTTCTTAGAAATTGGGAAGGAAGTTTTTTGGCGCGTTTTTCTTTTATATTCTGTTGAGATTTGAGAGATTTTTTTTTTGTGATTTAGTTTCTCTTAGAGTTTGACATTTAAATCTTCTGATAATCGATTTGGGGGAATAAGGCGACGAACCTTAAGCCTAATCATTTGCTTGTCTTGCGATGACCTCTGCCAGATATCTGATGGATACGTCACTTCCATTAGACATGTTACCATGGCAATTGATAAATGTTTCTTTTTTTATCAAGCCGTTGAAGATAATGAGAAACTAACTTCAATCCATTGTAGTCTGAGGCTGTAAGCCGCCATTTTGGGAAATAAAAAGACATTTTTTTTTCTTAATTTCCTCTCAAGCAGCGGTTTGCAACTTGGGTTGTTTTACCTCTGAGCGGCACTTTTTCGCACACCATGGGCTATATGTCCAGGCCACATGGACCCCGAAGGCTCAGAGAAGGTTGGGGGAGGGGACCCACTGGAACAGCTGTTGGGAGACAGATGGTAGCCTCCCGTCAAGACCATCCAGCGTGTTCTTTAACGTGCACAGGGTATGTCTCTCTCGCACACGGGGCCACGGCTTAATGTCCCATCCGACGGACGGCTGCCTTTCCAAACCCATCGGTGTCCCCTACTGACCGTGGGCAGGGCAGGGAATTTTTGCGGAGATAAATCTCAACGCTGACCCAGCTGGGACTCGAACCTGGAAACTACAGATTACGAGCCTGGCGCGCTACCGACTGAGCCACCCCCGCCCCACGGTTTGCAACAGATACGTCACAGGAGCCTGTCGCTTCAACACTTCGCAATAGAAGGAAATTGTGTCGAAGCTCATCTTATTTGACGCTCGAATCCGTATATATTTGTTGTGTACGAAGCACGCTACAAAGAATTAAATAGCCAGGTCACAAAGACCCCAAGAGATCAGTTAGGTTGTTGTTTTACCCTGAGCGGCACTTTTTTTTGCCCACAATGGGCTAAATGGCCAGGTCACAAGGACCCCAAATGCTCAAAGGAGGTTGGGGGGAGGGGATCCACTGGAACAGTTGTTGAGAGACAGATGGTAGCCTACTGTCAAGGCCATCCAGCGTGTTCTTTAACGTGCACAGGGTATGGCTCTCCCGCATAGGGGCCACGGCTTAGCGTCCCATCCGACGGACGGCGGCATTTCCAAGCCCATCGGTGTCCCCTTATTGACCGTGGGCAGGGTGGGGAGTTTTGTGGAATAAATCTCAACACTGGCCCAACTGGGACTCGAACCTGGGAACTGCGGATTATGAGTCAGTCCACCCCTAAATAGCTAGGTCACAAGGACCCGAGGGCTGAGAGATGGTTGGGGGGAGGGGACCCACTGGACAGGAGGAGACCAATGGTAGCCTCTCGTCAAGGCCACTAATCAGTAGCTGTTCACTCATTGGCTACTTTAGACCACTGGCAAGCGAAAAAAATTTAAAACTTCATTTAAAAGCCACCCACTTTCAATTTTCAAAGAAGAGAATTCCTCCCTCGGTTAGAACAGAAAGGATTAATGAACACAGAGATCATTCATCAGAACATTTTGCCATTAACTTTATATGACATGCTTCTTCATTTTGTCGTAACCGGGAATATCATTCTTCAAAGAAAATTTTCATGGTGAAAGAATAAAAAAAATTCCGTTTTTGCATCAGAACAAAACAATTTTATCGAACAAAACTGAGCAACACTGTTTCTTATTACTTCACAAAACTTGACGAAAATCGCGCTTAATTTTGCACCACAGTGAAAGCAACCATGTCTCACACTGGGTTCGAACCCGGATCCCTCTAATCCGAATCTAAGGATGCTAATTAATTTCTAACGTCTAGTTTCCAAAAAAAAAAGGATTTTGCGAAGTAATTTCATTCAAAGCCATATCAATAGAATGATGAATTTTCATTACGCACTCCTTTACGGTTATTAAAATTCTGAAGAAGCCCCCCCCCCCCCCGCACTTTCCTATAGATCGGATTTTACGTCCAAGCGATATTCTCCTGTGGTCCCAGAATATTAATTCCTGGCTACTGATCTAACGGACCTGGGTTCGAGTCCCCGGTAAGGAAGGTGTTGTTTTTCTGCTGAGGTCCTGCCATTTCTCTCAGACCTTCTACTCTGGCATATAAACTGACAGGCTCCTGTCATACCTCTGTGGCAAGCAGCTGCTTGAGGGGGTATTTACTTTTTTTATTTATGGTTGATTGCAGAATTCAGAAAAAATATCTGGAGCGTGTACAGCAACTGTAACCGCTCCAGTTACCGTTCACAGCAAACTGGAGCATGTGCAGTTACTGCACACGCTGCGTGATCAGTAACTGCAGCGTGTGTGATCAGTTACTGAACATGCAACACACTGCAGCGTGTGCAGTAACTGCACACGCTCAATATTTCTGAGAGTGGGCCCACACGATCCAGGTTTTTGTGAGCTCACACGATCCAATGTGCTGTGAACATTAACCGCAACCGCTCCAGTTTGCTGTGAATGGTAACTGCATCATCATCATCATCCTCAAGCAGCCATGTGCTACGGAGGTCCAACCAGACCTTGCAATTTAGTTCTCCAACCAAGTCTATCCTGAGCTACATCTACTGCATCTGGCCACTGCACATCAATTCTAACAAGGTCCTGTTTGACATTGTCTGCCCACCGCATCCTAGGTCTCCCCTTCTTTCTGAGGCCTTTAGGCACACTGTTCATAACCCTATTCGCCAATCTATAATTATTCATACGGGCAACATGGCCAAACCAACGGAGTCTCTCTCTGCACAATATGCTGCTTAAAGGAGGTTGCAGACTCCTTTGCCTAACCTCATCATTAGTTACAAAGTTGAACCACCTAATGCCCAAGATACTGCGTAAGCATCTAGAATCAAAAGCATCTAGTTTCCTGTTATCTTGTTTACAAAGTGTCCAAGTTTCACTACCATAACTAACCCTAGAAAGAACCAAACTATTATACAATCTAATTTTAGTCTTTAGGTGTATACGCCTATTTCTCCACAATCTCCATAGAGTCTTAAAAGTCCCGGCAGCAATACCTATTCGTCTGTTAATCTCATGCCGCACATCACCAGTATCAGTTACATAGCTCCCAAGATAATTAAACTGTGACACCTGCTCAAGACTGCAACCATTCAGATTAACTGAATCACAGCCTGCCTGACCAATTTTCATCACTTTAGTTTTCTCTCTGTTTATAACCAAACCTATTCTACTACCAGTCTCATCAACAGCTCGAATGAAAGAGTTCATCTCATCAACATCATTTGCCAAAAGGGCTAAATCATCAGCATAATCTAAATCAGAAATTTTCGTATCTCCAGTCCATTTAAGGCCAAAATCTTTCCCTTGAAGTGAATTTCGCATAACATAATCAATAACCAAGCTAAAGAGAAAAGGAGACAAAATGTACCTTTGTCGAACACCAGAAGTAATGCTAAACCAATTGCTACAAGCCTTACCAACTCTCACACACGACTCAGTGTTATTATAGAGCTTTCATAATGTTAACTAACTTGTCTGGTATACCATATGATCTCACAATCAACCACAAATTATGACGATCAATAGAGTCGAAAGCCTTTTTGAAATCAACAAAGCTAGCAACCAAAGGTTTCTGAAACTCTAAACATTTCTCAAGAATCTGCCTAAGTGAAAATACCTGATCCACACATCCCCTACCACTTCTGAATCCACATTGCTCATCACGCAATTGACTGTCAACCAGATTCTTAATTCTATTAAGCACAATCATGGAAAGAACTTTACCTGGAACAGAGAGTAGGCTGATACCCCTATAGTTATCACAAGAACTGCGATCACCTTTTTTGAAAATAGGGATAACAATAGCTCTGGTAAAATCCTTAGGAACCCATGCCTTTATCATAAAAGATATTCAGAATTTCAGTCATCCAAGTGGTAACCGAAACATTCCCAGCTCTAAGCATTTCCGTAGTAATTTCATCTACCCCAGGGGATTTATGAAGTTTAAGTTTAGAAATAGCCAAAATAACTTCAGATTGTGTTATAGGGCCAACATTAAAGCCACCAATGCATCGATCATCATTGCAAACAATGGGAATAGAACTAACTACATTGTTTAGAATATCACTGAAATGCTCAGCCCACCTAGCCATGACAGAATCCTCACCTTCTATAACCTTACCTTGTTTATCCTTCAATCCTTGTATGCCTGTCCGTTTTCTACCACACAAAACATTAACTATCTGGTACAGCTCTCTGCTGTTGTGCTGTCTAACTGCTTCCTCGTCTTTGTCAGCCAAGCCATCAAGCCAAAGATTCTTGTCAGTAGCTAACTGATCCTTTAGACGTTTATTAAGCTCTCTGTAATGCTTTCTATTAGGAATAGTAGGGTATTGATTAAGGGCATCCCTGCAGTTCTTTCTTTCCGAAATAAGATCAAGTGCCTTATCACTCAGATAATTCTGTCTCTTCTGCTCCTTTTTTCCTAAAAGAGTACTGTTAGTGTCGAAAAAAGCCTGTTTAAAATGATCCCATTCTTCCTCAACTTCAGTAGTTAGCATACCATGAGTATCATAATGACTAAGTAACCTATCATGGTAAGCTTTGGCTATAACTGGGTCTTTCAGAGCTTCAGTATTAAAAGCAAATTTTTTAACCCTAGCACAACACTTTTAAGTTTAAGTTGCAAGACACTTTTAACTAGGTAATGGTCAGACCCAATTTCAGCTCCCCTATATGCCCTGGTATTTCTAACAGAACTAGCCCATTTGCTGTTAATTAATATATAATCAATCATATTCTTATGCAGCCCATCAGGTGAAACCCATGTGTATTTATGTATGTCGCGGTGTTTGTAATATGTGTTAGTTATTCTGAAACCATTTAGTTTACTTACCTGTAGGAGACGTTGCCCATTGCCATTGCAGCTACCAATACGAAAAGGGCCTGTTACTCCTCCCCAAAGGTCAGAATCAGTATCAACTTTGGCATTGAAGTCACCTAGAACAAGGGTAATATCTCCTTTCTTGACAGAATTCAAAATATCCTGAAGTTGCCCATAAAACCTATCCTTCTCATCCTCATCGGCATAACAGCAGATAACATTCAAGTCTTTAACGCTTGTCTGAAATTTTGCTGTAAGAAACCTTTCATTAATGAACTCATATCCTAGAAGAGCATCACTAGCATGTCTGCTGAGAAGCAGACCTATGTCTTAGTGATGTTTATTGTCTTCCCTCCCTGAAAAGAGAAATTTAAGATTATTTTTAAGAATCTGACCTTTATCTCTCCATCTGGTCTCTTGCAAGCCGAGAATATCTAAATTATAACGGTGGAATTCTTGTGTGAGGACATCAAGAGAAAAAGCTCTGTGCAGAGTCCTCACATTCCAACTACCTATGGAGAGAAAATGGTTAGTGGGATGTTTAAAGAAACTATGTTTATTGAGAGAGGGAATGCCGACAATATCAAACAGCCCCCTAATCTCAGACATGGGGCAAAGACCCGTTCCCCACCACTAAAGGCTGAAGCCATCTACACTGGAAGATTTCCTCCAATGTAGAATTTGACGATCTAAGGGACCTGGGTTCGAGCCCCCGTTAAGGCATGGATGTTCGTGTTGTTTTTCTGCTGAGGTCCTGCCATCCTCTCAGATCCTTCTACTCTGGCATGTGAACTGACAGGCTCCTGTCAGACCTCTGTGGCAAGCAGCTGCTTGAGGGGGTATTTATTTTACTTATTAATGGAAAGCATGTGCCGCATTGGAAAGCTGTTGATTCTGGCCAATGGGAAAGGCGACTAGCTCTCTCTGTCAGCATCAAAAAAAGAACATCTCCGTAAGTGCAAGTCTCGAGTCTTCATTCGAAATTCGCCGATCGTTTGCGTAACAACAGAAAGAGAGAGAAAGCGTCAGCACGAAGAGAAACCCGACGAAGCTGACGACTGCCACGTGCCCTGCAGGAAGCACGTGGCTCGTTCCACCGCCCCTCGTCATCCCAGGTACGAGTCAAGAGTGACGAGAGATGAGACGACGCATCGTTGAGCAGATGACGTAAAAATCTTATGATCCCCCACCCCCACTTTCAACACGAAATGGATCATTTCACTGGTTCAGGTAGAGATCTCTCTGCGCATGCGGCACCGTGACGTCAGATGGAACGGAATTCGGTGCAGATGATTGGCGATTCGCTCTCAAATGAACTTTTTTGCTGAAAAATTAAATTGAATTTAAAACTAATAATGATAATTTATTTCATGCAGGGTTGGGTTGTTTTAGAAAATATGTTTAAGCAAATAATTATGCAATTCCTGTAAATATGTTTGCATTTTTGTACTATTATTAATATTTCTTTTCAATTTTTAATTTTTCAAATGTACCGGGGCATATTGACCTGACCATTTAGACCATGGTGTGGAAAAAAGTGCCGAACAGAGGTGCGGCACTTTTTTCCACATTATGGGCTAAATGGCCAGGTCACACGGCCCCGAAGGCTCAGAGAAGGTTGGGGGAGGGGACCTACTGGAACAGCTGTTGGGAGACAGATGGTAGTCTCCCATCAAGGCCTTCTTTAACGTGCACAGGGTATGGCTCTCCCGCACACGGGGCCACGGCTTAACGTCCCATCCGACGGACGACGGCCTTTCCAAGCCCATCGGTGTCCTCTACTGACCGTGGGCAGGGCGGGGAGTTTTGCGGAGATAAATCTCAACGCTGACCCAGCTGGGACTCGAACCTAGGAACTGTAGATTACGAGCCTGGCGCGCTACCGACTGAGCCACCCCGCCCCTATTTTCATGCAGAGGGTTACAGTGAAGTCAAGGTACAAGTAATTTTGGATATTAATTTAAATGTTCAAGTGGCTTTATGCCCCGGTACATTTGAAAAATTGAAAAGAAATATTAATAATAGTACAAAAATGCAAGGGGCGGGGGTGGCTCAGTCGGTAGCGCGCCAGGCTCGTAAACTGTAGTTCCCAGGTTCGAGTCCCAGCTGGGTCAGCTTTGAGATTTATCTCCGCAAAAATTCCCCGCCCTGCCCACGGTCAGTAGGGGACACCGATGGGCTTGGAAAGGCCGCCGTCCGTCGGATGGGACGTTAAGCCGTGGCCCCGTGTGCGGGAGAGTCATACCCTGTGCACGTTAAAGAACACGCTGGATGGCCTTGACGGGAGGCTACCATCTGTCTCCCAACAGCTGTTCCAGTGGGTCCCCTCCCCCAACCTTCTCTGAGCCTTCGGGGTCCATGTGACCTGGCCATTTAGCCCATGAAGTGCAAAAAAGTGCCGCTCAGAGGTAAAACAACCCAACGTTAAAGAACACGCTGGATGGCCTTGACGGGAGACTACCATCTGTCTCCCAACAGCTGTTCCAGTGGGTCCCCTCCCCCAACCTTCTCTGAGCCTTCGGGGTCCATATGACCTGGCCATTTAGCCCATGAAGTGCAAAAAAGTGCCGCTCAGAGGTAAAACAACCCAACGTTAAAGAACACGCTGGACGGCCTTGACGGGAGGCTACCATCTGTCTCCCAACAGCTGTTCCAGTGGGTCCCCTCCCCCAACCTTCTCTGAGCCTTCGGGGTCCATGTGACCTGGCCATTTAGCCCATGGTGTGCAAAAAAGTGCCGCTCAGAGGTAAAACAACCCAACCCAACAAAAATGCAAACATATTTACAGGAATTGCATAATTATTTGCTACATATAAACAAAATGACAAGTTGCCCAGACGAAGACAAACATATAATGTGAAATATGATAAAAAAAAACCATAGTAACTCTTGTGCCAAAATAGCATCCAAAGCATTAGGTTAGTTCATTTTAAATCTTAACTTTTGCACTTTCTTTTAATTAAGTAGGAAGAAAACGAAAAGCACTTTGCACTTGTGAAAGGATAAAAAAAAGATCTCAAAAAGTCTCTTTTCTGTACTTAAAGGTATTTTCGTGATAGTCACGGTAGATGGAGCTGTGGATGAGACCTCCAGCAGGGCTCAAATTGAGCTCGAAATAGTCTCTAGCTGCACAAAATGCTCTTAGAGGAAGAAACTTTTAACAAAATACTCGTTACGACCTTTAGGTCATGGCGACATTTTTTCCTCTAAACAAAGATTGGGAAACTTAGAAGAGCTTTTTTTCATCCACTGCCACGAAGCGAAAGCCCAACAACTTCTTCCTTCGTAATCTTACTTAAGCAAGAAGGCTCAGAGAAGGTTGGGGGAGGGGACCCACTGGAACAGCTGTTGGGAGACAGATGGTAGCCTCCCGTCAAGGCCATCCAGCGTGTTCTTTAACGTGCACAGGGTATGGCTCTCCCGCACATGGAGCCACGGGTTAACGTCCCATCCGACGGACGGCAACCTTTCCAAGCCCATCGGTGTCCCCTACTGACTGTGGACAGGGCGGGGAATTTTGCGGATATAAATCTCAACGGTGACCCAGCTGGGACTCGAACCTGGGAACTACAGATTACGAGCCTGGCGCGCTAGAGAAGGTTGGGGGAGGGGACCCACTGGAACAGCTGTTGGTAGAAAGATGGTAGCCTCCCGTTAAGGCCATCCAGCGTGTTCTTTAACGTTGGATTGTTTTACCTCTGAGCGGCACTTTTTGGCACACCATGGGCTAAATGGCTAGGTCACAAGGACCCCGAAGGCTCAGAGAAGGTTGGGGGAAGGGACCCACTGGAACAGCTGTTGGGAGACAGATGGTAGTCTCCCGTCAAGGTCATCCAACGTGTTCTTTAACGTTGGGTTGGTTTACCTCTGAGCGGCACTTTTTTGCACACCATGGGCTAAATGGCCAGATCACATGGACCCTGAAGGCTCAGAGAAGGTTGGGGGAAGGGACCCACTGGAACAGCTGTTGGGAGACAGATGGTAGCCTCCCGTCAAGGCCATCCAGCGTGTTCTTTAACGTGCACAGGGTATGGCTCTCCAGCACATGGGGCCACGGCTTAACGTCCCATCCGACGGCCTTTCCAAGCCCATCGGTGTCCCCTACTGACTGTGGGCAGGGCGGTGAGTTTTGCGGAGATAAATCTCAACGCTGACCCAGCTGGAACTCGAACCTGGGAACTGCAGATTACGAGCTTGGCGCGCTACTGACTGGGCCACCCCCCTCCCCACAAATCGAAGAAATCAGCAGCGGAGGTAGAGTTGGAACCATCGTGCTTGATCTCTCAGTTCCAAAGAAGACACTCACTTCCACAGTGAGGAGTGAATGCAAATGAAGAGGACTTTTGAAGACTATCAAGAAGTCGCAAAAGTCTCATACTAAAGTTAGTCATTTCAGTGATCAACAGTTACAAATCACCCGGTTTAAAAGTTGTTCTCAGAGATAAAATGTTTCTCCTGTGATATTATCGTTTGCATTACAGTATTAAGAATGAAATTAAAAACTTGTTCTTTTAACAAGTTATCGCGTTTCTTATTTATATAGCCTTTTAAATAAGATCTCACCCCTTTTTGGGGTATTTAAATCATATATATATATTAAATATTAAAAAATTATATATAGTGACGCTATGGGAAGTTTAAAATATTTTTTTTTTCTAAATTTGGGTTATATTTACATGCAAAGTTGAATTTCCAAATTTATTCAGGCCAAAATTCTTTTTCGTTTCAATGGAGTAATTATTTCATTTTACCTTCCTTTTGGCAATAACTGAAAAAAATTATATTAATTTCCGAGATTAAATATGTAAAATTTCTGTTACGTGACTTGAGTGGCAACGAAGTTGGGTTGGGTTGTTTTACCTCTGAGCGGCACTTTTTTGCACACCATGGGCTAAATGGCCAGGTCACATGGACCCCGAAGGCTCAGAGAAGGTTGTGGGAGGGGACCCACTGGAATAGCTGTTGGGAGACAGATGGTAGCCTCTCGTCAAGGCCATCCAGCGTGTTCTTTAACGTGCACAGGGTATGGCTCTCCCGCATAGGGACAACGGCTAAACGTCCCATCCGACGGACGGCGGCCTTTCCAAGCCCATCGGTGTCCCCTACTGACCGTGGGCAGGGCGGGGAATTTTTGCGGAGATAAATCTCAACGTTGACCCAGCTGGGACTCGAACCTGGGAACTACAGATTACGAGCCTGGCGCGCTACCGACTGAGCCACCCCTGCCCAGTGGCAACGAAGGAAGCAAAGAGACTAGGAGACTGCGCAGTTCAATCATCCCTCAATCAACCAATGAGCTGCGAGAACTGTTGAAGCGTCAACTGCGCAGTCTCCCAATGCTTCCCCCGTTGCCACTGACAATTTTAAATACCTACTTTGTCTAATATTTAAACCCATGCAAGCATTAGAAATAAAATACGAAAAGTATAATTACTTGAAATTCAATGTATCCGATTATTTTTCTTCAGCAAACAAATGATCACACTTAAAACGTCCGATGATTTTTTTTCACTTTTTTAATGGCACAGCCAAAAAAAACTTCTGATTGGCTGGCTGCAGCGCACGAAATCCAGACCGATCATGCACGTGGCGGCAAAGAAAGTGAAACGAAGACGGAGAACTGACTAACAACAAAAAAATAGCGCCAACTTTTGGAGAGGTCCTCCTTCGATTGGTGAGTTCTGCTCATTTGCTTTTTTTTTCTTTCGAGATTGGCAAAGTGTGAAAAACAGATTTATCTTCCTTATCATCTGCAGAATGAGATGTGATTGGTTGGCAGAGGATGAGTCAACAGGTCAGATGATGACGCTCCTCAACTGATAGTGCCGACTGTTATCTGCATTCCAAAGGTTGCCTCTCTTACCGAAACGATTCAATATTTTTCGTTATAAGGACAAAAAAAAGTTTCAAAGAGATCCCCACAGAGAAATGAGCCCTTAAAGCAGGGCCCGTCCAAAACCAAACTTGGTGAAGAGCCACTGGGGGAAAAAAAGAGCGACAGGAAACATTTTCGACTTAAAAACGAAACATGCATTTATAATGAGCAATGGGATTGGGGGGGGGGGAGGGAGGAGAAACTGGGTATTTATGGAATCGAGAAAATATCTCGATTAAAAAACAAAGGGCTCGACTGTGTTATCTCTGAGAGGCACCTTTCTTGCACACAAGGGCCAAATGGCCGGGTCACAAGGACCCCGAGGGCTCAGATAAGGTTGGGGGGGGAGGGAGAGAACCCACTGGATAGCTGTTGGGAAACAAATGCTAACCTCCTGTCAAGACCATCCAGCGTGTCCTTTAACATGCACAGGGTATGGCTCTCCTCGCACAAGGGACCACGGCTTAACGTCCCATCCGACGAACGGTTGCCCTTTCCAAGCCTACTGACCGAGGGATGGGACAGAGAATTTGGCGATTAGGAAGCAAAAATATGCATTTTTTTAACGAGCTTCATGAAATGGCAAAATCGTTTGATTAAGCACGTAAAAATGTCGGATCAAAAATTTGGAATGAGCGGTGCGGCAGCGAATAGAGCCCAATTCCAGTCCCATGTACGATAATTAATAACAAAACGACTAAGGCTTGTACAGTCGCTCAAAAAAATCTCCGAACACTATGGTTGATTACTGAATTCAGAAAAAATATCTGGCAACAATTTCTAAAAGAATCGTTGCCAGATATTTTTCTGAATTCTGTAATCAACCATAGTGTTCGGATATTTTTTTGATCGCCTGTAAGTTGTTCTTTTGCTGAAGCGTTGCCTTCCTCGGAGGTTTCCTCTGCGATGCATTTCATTTATTAACTGAGAGGATCCAATCAGATCTCTGTGGCAAGCTCAGGGAAAAATTTTTGAATTTGAAAATTTGAGGCATGCAGAAGAAATTCACAACTTTATTCCAAATATGGGCATAAATTAAAAAGGTCTGCCTTGGAACTTTTTATGTTCGTATAGAATTAATCGAAAGTTCTTTCGACCAGGCGAACGAAATCAATGTCTCCAAATGAGACGATTAAAATAAGAAATGACCCGAAAAACTCTGCAACCTATAAAAGCGTCGGAATTCGACGAAGCGGAACGGAATTGGGAAAAACAAATGGTGAAACGATCCCATTACAAGAACTGAGGGGGGGGGGGAGGGAATATCTGGCTCGAGGCAACCCTAAGCAAGGCACTGGACACAAATTAACCCGTTCCGTGTCACGTGGTACTATTTCATTACTGTATTCCTGTGCCCTCGATTCGGAGCGCCGTGTCGGTCGCTATCAGCATGCCACCCAGGTGCGGTGCGACATTCCAGGGCCACACCTGGGTCAAATTTTCAGAGGGTCACCACAAATAAAATAATAAATAAATCCCCCCTCAAGCAGCTGCTTGCCACACAGGTCTGACAGGAGCCTGTCAGTTTATATGCCAGAGTAGAAGGTCTGAGACGATGGCAGGACCTCAGCAGAAAAACGACACATACAACCATGCCTTAATCCGGGGCTCGAACCCAGGTCCCTTAGATCAGTAGCCAAGCGCGCAAACTAATTTCTAAACCTGGATCGTGTGGGCCCACTCACAGAAATATTGAGCGTGTGCAGTTACCGTTCACAGCAAACTGGAGCGTGTGCAGTAACTGCACACGCTCCAGTTTGCTGTGAACGGTAACTGGAGCGTGTACAGTTGCTGTACACGCGGAGCCTGTCAGTTTATATGCCATAGTAGAAGGTCTGAGAGGATGGCAGGACTTCAGCAGAAAAACGGCACACACATCCATGCCTTAATCCGGGGCTCGAACCCAGGTCCCTCTGATCAGTAGCCAAGCGTGCTAACCACTCGGCCACACCATACGAGAAATGCTTGCGATTCTCAAGCTTTTGACATTGTTCGTCATGTCGGCATGAATGATCTAGAGTTCAAAGTTACGACCTCCAATGTTATAGCGAAGATTATTGTTCAGTGGAAAAAGTGCCCCCAGAGTTACGGTTGAAAAAAAAATATCCTTCAGGCAGCCCTCCTACCACGGAGGATTAAGATCTGTGAGGATGGCGAGACCAGAAATAAAGCATCTGTGCCTTATGTAGGGTTGTTTTGATTAATAATGGGCTATGTAAAAAAAAATAAATACCCCCTCAAGCAGCTGTTTGCCACAGAGGTCTGACAGGAGCCTGTCAGTTTATATGCCATAGTAGAAGGTCTGAGAGGATGGCAGGATCTCAGCAGAAAGCAACACGAACATCCATGCCTTACCCGGGGCTCGAACCCAGGTCCCTTAGATCAGTAGCCAAGCGCGCTAACCACTCGGCCATGGGCTATATAGCCAGGTCATAAAGACCCCAAGTGTTTAGAGAAGGAAACCCTGCTGTTAGCAGTCAAATGTACCGTCAAGGCCATCGAGAGTGTTCTTTAACGTGCACAGGGTATGGCTCTCACGCACACGGAACCACGGCTTAATGTCGTAAACGATGGGCGCCGGTCTTTCCAGCCACAATTGAGACTCATACCAGGGAACTGCAGATGCACGTTAATGACATACAGCTTGTTAGCTGTATGTTCTTAGTGGGGGTCTTCGTTCAGGCTCTCAACAGCTCTCCAGGCTCTCAACAGCTCTCCAGCGCATCTCTTTCCTCAGCACCGGGTCTTTCAGTTTTTTGTGATCCGACCACTTTGCTCATTGTTTGCAGAAACAGTCCCGCTCAGATTTTGAAAAACCCAACAATCCTCCTTTCCAGGAATCCGTCTTCCAATTCCATTATCCACACCATTTCCAAAACAGATCTCGGATTCCGGTTGAGGAGGGAAATTTCAATATTCTGTATCTGCTAAGGGGATCATCTTCCGTTGCGGAGTGATCTCATTGTCCGTCTCTCCATCCCCCCCCCTCTTCCAATAGGCAAACGTCTGACGCATGCCAACGTCGCTCAAGGCGATGGGTCAGAGGTTACCTACCCGGTCACTTCCTGTTCTCGGCAGTCTCGGATTTGGGTTGCGAAACCGGTGTTACGTGTCGGGTGGGAAAGCTAAGTGAGGGGGGGGGGGTAGTCAATTATCACGTGATGAACGTCAACAACATTGGTCTCGCATCAAATCGTGCCACGTGAGCAGGTAGTGGTCCCAGAGCCAGCCCAAAGTGGGTCACTCGCCCTACAATTAGTTAATTTGCTCATTGCTCCGCGGAATGCTCTCGGAGGGATGCATGTTGGCGCCATATTCATTAGCCGAAGCTTTCCGACAGATGTGACGTCACGGCACCAACATTTCGGCTTTTGGAAATGCCGATGGATTTTAGCACTTTACGTCACTCTGCGATATTTCAAGCAGAAGAGGTGGGAACATTTCGAATTTCGATTTGCAAAACATATTTCCATTAAAATCCACTTAACCAGGAAGATATTTTAAACGCTAAATGTCCTTTACAGTAGACTCCCTCTTATCCGGCCCTCACGTGACCGGACCCCTGGCCGGATGAACGAAAGGCCGGTTAATCCGAAAATTGTGTCAGAAAATAAATAAAAACGGCAATTGACAAAAATACTAACTGTGCTGTATTTTAATTAATAATTTGTTGCACAATATTTTAACAGTTTGGCACACTCACTTTAAAAAGTCCGTGATTATCTTTTGTTACTTTGAATTTAACACTTTTTTACCTGCAAAGTCTTAAAAAAAAATAAATACCCCCTCAAGCAGCTGCTTGCCACAGAGGTCTGACAGGAGCCTGTCAGTTTATATGCCACAGTAGAAGATCTGAGAGGATGGCAGGACCTCAGCAGGAAAACAACACACACAACCATGCCTTACCCGGGGCTCGAACCCAGGACCCTTAAATCAGTAGCCAAGCGCGCTAAGCACTCGGCCATGGGACGACTTGCAAAGTCTTGCCGTTTTTTAATAAACATGCCATCAATCGCAGATGAGGCCTGTTGTTGCTCAATGTATCTTACTGCAACATCAAAAGATTCTTTTCCTTCAATATGGCGGACTTTCCCTTCTTCCTCCTCCTCTTCATTCTCCGCTTCATTTGTTTTAAATCTTTCTTTCGCTCTCACAAACGTTTTCGTTGGAAGAAGTTCAAAATTTAACCCAGTCTCATCTACATTGTAGATTTGTTCTGCGCATGGGCATTCTTCTTCAATAAGCACTAAAAGTTTTTCTGAAAATTCCTTTCCTGCAAAAGGATCAGCTGACAATTTCTTACCACAAACACCAAGGTAATGAACGCCATCTGCTGAGGTCCTGCCATCCTCACAGACCTTCTACTATGGCATATAAACTGACAGGCTCCTCTCAGACCTCTGTGGCAAGCAGCTGCTTGAGGGGGGATTTATTTTTTTTATTTATGGTTGATTACAGAATTCAGAAAAAAACATCTGGAGCGTGTACAGCAACTGTACACGCTCCAGTTACCGTTCACAGCAAACTGGAGCGTTACTGCACACGCTCCAGTTTGCTGTGAACGGTAACTGCACACGCTCAATATTTCTGTGAGTGAGCCCACACGATCCAGGTTTAGAAATTAGTAATCTCGCAACCTTCGTGTCAAAAAAAGTATCCGAACACTATGGCCGAGTGGTTAGAGCGCTTGGCTACTGATCTAAGGGACCTGGGTTCGAGCCCCGGGTAAGAACGCTATGTGTCGTTTTTCTGCTGAGGTCCTGCCATCCTCTCAGACCTTCTACTATGACAAAGAAACTGACGGGCTCCTGTCTGACCTCTGTGGCAAGCAGCTGCTTGAGGGGGGATTTATTTTTATTTATTAATGAACGCCATGCCGTTTTCTCCAGAGAGAAAGCGATCCCTCGCTTGCTGAACAATCTCCCCCATTACCGATTTTATCTAGAATGAAGGATTAATACTTTTTCTTTCAAGATTGGCGTTCCTTTTCGACGCTCTTGCATCAACCATGACCAAAGTGCATCATCGACAATTTCATTTTTTGGCTTTTTAAGAGTGCACCGAGAAGAAAGCGTTTTCTCAGACTCGACTTGAGAGCAAAAATCTTGCAAAGATTTTTTATTCCTTCTGCAGTCATTTACCGTGCTTTTACCAACACCTAGTTCATCAGAAATGGGCTTTACTGGATCACCTTTGATAATACGTTCTAACGCTTTTAATTTCATCTCCATGGTAACGACATTACGCTTACGTTTGCACCCACTCATTTTGTACCACGCGATAATTCAGAGATCACAACACACACTCCTGTATACACACACACACTGTAATATTCACAAAGAGGAACGGAAGCAAATATGTACTGTACTGTAAACAAAACATGCGGCGACTTGCATCCGCTTCTTGGAACGACCGGTTAAAGCGATGGTCGGTTGAGCCGAGACCGGATAAGAGAGAGTCTACTGTATTTGTCAGAGATGATGTATGGAGGCAGCGGGGAGACTCAGAACTGGCAGGCGAGT
The DNA here is from genome assembly GCA_038380435.1 of Ryuthela nishihirai. Classification (NCBI taxonomy): domain Eukaryota; kingdom Metazoa; phylum Arthropoda; class Arachnida; order Araneae; family Heptathelidae; genus Ryuthela; species Ryuthela nishihirai. Next base: position 8,727,861 of record JAWZYU010000002.1, read on the forward strand.
AACAAATTATTTCGAAAGAGGTAATTTTGTTGTGAAATTGTGGCAATCCGCTTTTCTCAGGAATCGAAGGAGGAAGTTGCTCTTGTCCGGTTTCTGATACGTCATTTCCTCCAGAAGTAACCCATGTGCGATATCATTCTTATCCAATTATCGTATTTTAATCGAATTCACTTGTTGATTGACGAGAGTTATTTCAACTCTGGCATTGTCTCATAACACACGGATTATTTTATTCCATAACTGATTTTGACCACCCAATTTTTTTTTTTGCAATTTTCAAGTGTACTGAATATTTTAATCCTTTGAATTATTTCGGTTTGTAAATGGTAGCTACGCATAAATTGGAAGGAGAGCTATGCACCAATCCTCTGTGATGATGCATAGAACCGGCCAGGCTTAGCAGCTAATGTCCGACTCCGCCTTCTCGTGGTGCAGACCGTTAGTACCTTTCAAAAGAGATACTCTCTTGTGGAAGTGAACGGAAGGGGAGGGCTGCCAGATTAGTGTGGCCTACTGATCTGGACAACTATGGCTACTTTTCCTTTTTTTTTACCCTGCTGAGGAGTGGTCAACCACACAGGTTCCTGGTGCTGACCATATAAACCCACTGGACTGGACAGATATATGGCTCTGAGCTTGATTATGGATCCTGATTTTGCTGCACTGGTGGGCTTCTGTGGAGGGAAAATCTTCCGCTGTGTTTTCTGTTTGTTTGTGGGTTGACAGCCCCAAGTGAATAGATTCGCACGATATGTTTATCAGCTGGTGGATAATCCTGAGCAGAGGTCATCGCAGGCACCTGAACTCTTTGCTTCTATTGGCATCGTCAAATTCTACATTGGAGGAAGTCTTCCTGTGTAGATGGCTTCAGCCTTTAGTGGTGGGGGAACGGGTCTTTGCCCCATGTCTGTGATTAGGGGGCTGTTTGATATTGTCGGCATTCCCTCTCTCAATAAACATAGTTTATTTAAGATTATATTTAAGAATCTGACCTTTATCTGTCCATCTGGTCTCTTGCAAGCCGAGAATATCTAAATTATAACGGTGGAATTCTTGTGTGAGGACATCAAGAGAAAAAGCTCTGTGCAGAGTCCTCACATTCCAACTACCTATGGAGAGAAAATGGTTAGTGGGATGTTTAAAGAAACTATGTTTATTGAGAGAGGGAATGCCGACAATATCAAACAGCCCCCTAATCGCAGACATGGGGCAAAGACCCGTTCCCCCACCACTAAAGGCTGAAGCCATCTACACTGGAAGACTTCCTCCAATGTAGAATTGGACTCAGGCATGCCAGTTTAACTAACAAACTGTTTACTAGAGAGTAAGCTCTGGGCCAAGTCCTTACATTCCAACTACCTTTGGAGAGAAAACGGTTAGTGGGATGTTTAAATTTCTCTTTTCAGGGAGGGACGACAATAAGCATCACCAAGGCATGGGTCTGCTGCTCAGCAGACACGTTAGTGATGCTCTTCTAGGATATGAGTGCATTAATGAAAGGTTTCTTACAGCAAAATTTCAGACAAGCGTTAAAGACTTGAATGTTATCTGCTGTTATGCCCCCACTGAGGATGCCGATGAGGATGAGAAGGATAGGTTTTATGAACAACTTCAGGATATTTTTAATTCTGTCAAGAAAGGAGATATTACCCTTGTTCTTGGTGACTTCAATGCCAAAGTTGGTACTGACTCTGACCTTTGGGGAGGGGTGATAGGCCCTTTTGGTATTGGTAGCTGCAATGGCAATGGGCAACGTCTCCTACAGGTAAGTAAACTCAATGGTTTCAGAATAACTAACACATATTACAAACACTGCGACATACATAAATACACATGGGTTTCACCTGATGGGCTGCATAAGAATATGATTGATTATATATTAATTAACAGCAAATGGGCTAGTTCTGTTAGGAATACCAGGGCATATAGGGGAGCTGAAATTGGATCTGACCATTACCTTGTTAAAAGTGTCTTGCAACTTAAACTTAAAAAGTGTGCTAAAGTTAAAAAATTTACCTTTAATACTGAAGCTCTGAAAGACCCAGTTATAGCTAAAGCTTACCATGATAGGTTACTTAGTCATTACGACAGAGTTAACCTCGACTTTCTGAGGAAGACCTCGAGCGCCAAAAGGTTATCTTCCCACTCTTTTTTTAGGACTCAACCCGCTCTTTATTAAAGTTCTGGGAATGCCGCGTAATTCTACTTCCTTTTTCAAAAGAGCGAACTGTCTGAAGTGATGATAATTCTTTTCAGGCAAGGTTCATAAATGGGTGCTTCGCGGCAACGAAAGCTACATCTTTTTTTCCAACTCTCTGCTTGTCGAAATTTTAATTAAGATTTCGTTTTTGTTTTAATTTCCACTTTTTTTTTTCTAACCCCCCAAATAAAATAAATTTCTGAATAATTTCCTACCTGTTACTTGAACTTCAGAGATGCACGACACGAGCGACGAATGCGAGAAGCGAAAACGTTGGAAAAGTATTTTTCCCGATACGGAGATTTCCTTTGGCATCGCTATTCAGTCGATTTAAGAACGATCTGACTGCGGCTAGCACAACAATGACCGTAACTATAACAACGACGCACGTGACATGGCTCATTGCTTTCCTTTTCTTTCGAGGCGGAATCTTCCAGAACGAGAAGAATTCCCGGGAAAAAGAATCGAAAGCATCTTTGGTCAGATATCGCAGAATGCAATTCGATGAGAGGACCAGTTTTTCCAATATTTATTTCAATGCTACACATGGGACAATTGTGAGCTGCATTTTTTAGCACACAATGGATTAAATAGTCAGGTCACAAAGACCCCAAGGGCTCAGATAAGACTGGGAGAAGGGGATCCACTGGGCAATTGGTAAGAAGTCTTCCGTCAAGCTCATCCAGTGTGCTCTTTAACATGCACAGGGATGGCTGTTCAGGGCGGTGGGGGGGGGGGGTCAGTCAGTAGCGCCCCACGCTCGTAATCTGCAGTTTCCAGGTTCGAGTCCCAGCTGGGCCAGCATTGAGATTTATCTCCGGAAAAACTCTCCGCCCTGCCCACGGTCAGTAGGGGGCGCCGATGGGCTTGGAAATGTTGCCGTCCGTCGTATGGGACGTTAAGTCGTGGCCCAGTGTATGGGAGAGCCATACCCTGTGCACGTTAAAGAACATGCTGGATGGCCTTGACGGAGGCTACCATCTGTCTCCCAACCTTCTCTAAGCCTTCGGGGTCCATGTGACCTGACCATTTAGCCCATTGTGTGCAAAAAAAGTGCCGCTCAGAGGTAAAACAAGCCATCGAATTGACCTGAACTGGAGACTTTAGTTTAGCTTTCATCCGCCGGGGGGCGGTCTTCCCAATCCCCATCGGAGTTCCCTTTCTCAACGAAGGCTAAGAATAATCTCAATCTAGAAATAATCCAATGCTGGCAACAGATAGGAGTCGAACCAGGGGCTGCAGTTCGAGAATTGGCTACCACTATGCGCGTGGTTTTCTTTTAGGTTCGAAATTTCTGTTCGCAGAGATTTTTTCTTTAACGAAAAGTGCTTTCGATTCTTTTTTCCCCGATGATTTTATTTCTAATGGAAAGAAAATTGAGTAAGATTGCAAATCCACGTGATGCATCAATTACACTAACTTACGATGAAATTTACTTTTGGGGCCAACGAATCTTATCAAACAGAGAAACAGATATCCGAGATAAAGAGAAATCGTTTTTTTATAATCACTAAATAACAATGTTTGCCACAGGCGTCCAGAAAAATATTTTCCGGAATTGGAAACAAACATCAACAATGTAACTGACGATGCATTCATCAGAGTCACTCTTTTGGAACCAAGAAAAGTGAGCGAAAGAAAAAGCGTGTCACGTGTCTCTGTGTGCAGAAGAATTCTTTTTTTTCGCTGCTTAGCAAGCGCAGGATTACTTCGATCTTCGCAAATAAATTCATGCTAACCATTTTACGTATTCGCTGCTTACAACGTTGCCAAGGGAAACAGAAAAATTCAGCTCTCGTCCCACATTCTGTTATCGAAGAATTCTGTGCATCCACCCTCCATTTCTCGAGCATTGTTTTTTTTCTTTTTCGAAGAACTTTGATCAGATGGCATTCTTGGGATCCCTTCCATTCCCTGTAATGAGCAGAATCACTCTCCAGATCTCTGCTAATTCATTCGGAACCTTCGAAGAAACAGTTTCTCTTCATAATTACGAATTTCTTTCATTTTTCTCTATTTAGATTTGAGTGACACATCCCACTTCCTCTCCTTGTTTTATTGGACACAATTATCAAACAGGATCAGTTCCACTTTCTGAAATTCGACGTCTTCAACTCTCCATCCAATTATCTCATTTCCTCCTCCTTCGACTTCTGCTCCCCTCTCCCCTCCCCCTTTACTGATAACTCGCGCGTTAGCGTCCTTCGGTCAAAGGTCAGCACCCACCTGCACATGCACTTCGTGGCCAAGAGATCGAAGTCCCCACTTTTCTCGTCAGCTGGCCGCCATTTGCCAATGGGTCGGGGCATGCGGTGGTCTCCGATCGGCGAAACCTTCGGTCAAGGGACCACCGAGCTGGAGATGATCTCGACCACATCGCGCTCTTCGTAGCCCTTCCCATCCTTTCGCAGTCGTCGTCGAAACGAGCGGCCATGTGCTCGAGTAACGGCCATCAGGCATACGGCAGCCACACCCATAGCCACTGACCCGTGCCCACTAACGCGGGGTCACACCCACACGCGACGGGTGGCCCCTTCGGGCGCGGGTGTCGCGATTCCATCGCCTCGAGACTTCCCCCGCGAAAAATGACGAAACCGATTTGCGCTGCGGCGCGAGCTTGAATTGGCGCGAAGAAAGACAGCGATCACCTACCTGGGAGGGCGACGCTGGACTCGATCAGAAGACGCTGCAGTGGCGAGGTCGACACCTGCACTCCGCCATCTTCATGCGGGAGCTACAAGTAGCGGCGCCAAGCCGGGCTTCGAGCTAACGTCACCAGTCGTGCAGAGAGCGCGTGCGCGGCGCGAGGCTCTAGAAGACAGGCGCAACCTCGGTGAGGCGACCGAGCCAGCGTCATGGCGGAAGGGCGAAGCGCAGTGTCCCTCTGATCACGTGGCCTTCAGCACGACAACCTCACTTCCGCCTCGAGGAAAGCGGACGACGCCGACGCAGAAAAGGTCACGAGCCGAGACGGCCCCACCGACGCTGCCTCGTTTCAAGACTCGAGGATTCCTCTCGTGAGGTGGAGGGGACGCGACCATCACTTCGCCACGAGAGGCTGCCGATTCAAGGAGGTGTAAGTTCGAGTTCAGAAGATCCTCAAGTGATTTCACTTATCGGGGGGGGGAGGGAGCTTAAATTTGCGACCACTTACTCTAACAAGATTAATATTTTCTGAGTTAAAATTATTATTTAGATATATGAATAAATAAAGATTAATTTATTAGGGAAAAAAGTGCTGTGAATAGGTGTGTTTTTTTTAATTCCCAACACCAGGTCCATTTCTCCCACGTGGGAAGAATTCTTCACTCTGCTATTTGACGAAAATAAATTTTTATTTTGTTGTGAAAATCAATATGTTCAGGGGCGGACTTACGCATCAGCTTAGGGCCCCAAAATATAGAAGGGGCTCAAAAAATTTCATTTCAAATTTTACTCTGTCGCAGGAAATTTTTTCGATATTTAATCAATTGTGCAAACATTGTTCATCTTAGTTTTACACAATTGGCAACATATACGAATGCTAGAATACCGTTTTCACCGCATCAGTTTTTTTTGTAATCCGAACGGAATAAAAAACAGAGTAAGGCATGGATGTATGTGTCGTTTTTCTGCTGAGGTCCTGCCATCCTCTCAGACCTTCTATTCTGGCATATAAACTGACAGGCTCCTGTCAGACCTCTGTGGCAAGCAGCTGCTTGAGGGGGGATTTATTTTTTTATTTATAGTTGATTACAGAATTCAGAAAAAACATCTGGAGAGTGTACAACAACTGCACACGCTCCAGTTACCGTTCACAGCAAACTGGAGCGTGTGCAGTTACTGCACACGCTCCAGTTTGCTGTGAACGGTAACTGCACACGCTCAATATTTCTGTGAGTGGGCCCACACGATCCAGGTTTAGAAATTAGCGATCTGGCAACCTTCGTGTCAAAAAAAAAGCATCCGAACACTATGGCCGAGTGGTTAGCGCGCTTGGCTACTGATCTAAGGGATCTGGGTTCGAGCCCCGGGTTAAGGCATGGATGTTCGTGTTGTTTTTCTGCTAAGGTCCTGCCATCCTCTCAGACCTTCTACTCTGGCATATAAACTGTCAGACCTCTGTGGCAAGCAGCTGCTTGAGGGGGGATTTATTTATTTTTTATTTATAAGTCTGTATATTAGACAATTTTTAAAATACCACTAGAGCGGAGAGGAAAAGAATGTATAAATAGACATGGGCGTTCGCAGAGGGGGGAAAACGGGGCACTTGCCCCTCCCCCCACCGGGAGCGAGTAAAAAAATTCCACAAATTATAATCGTAACAATTTAAACGTAATTAATTTATATACATTATGTATGTGTTTTTGTATTGATGCAATACTCTATTCTATAATCTACTTGCGAAAAAAAAACCCTAAAAATATTAAGTAATTAAAAAAATATATTCATGCAATTATTTGTCTCCAATAATGAGTTTTGAGAATAGCTGAAAAAAAAATATAAATAAATTAAAGAAAACTCATTTTCAGATTGAAGATATTGTTGCGAATTTTAAAATGGATAGACACTGAGCGTGAGTATCAATAGTTTATTTTGAAACCAATTACAATAGAATGCAAATTATTACAAGAATATGGATGAAGTAACTTATAAACAAAATGACTACTATCAAACATAAGTCATTAACCTTTCCCACAGAGCATACAACACCAGCTCTGCCTGTTCTACTAAAATACTACCTCTTCACTTCGTTTAGCAAGGTCACTTGAATACCTTCAGACGTAAACAATCTCTCGTCCTGTGCTAGATCACTAAATTTATGTTACTAACAACACAAAAACAAGCATCCGCGCACACACCAATAAATATACTTCCCATTTTCACTTAACGCGCACTGATTCAGACCATCTGAACGTCCTTTCAGATCTCTTCAACTTTAACACACTTAACGCGGAAATACTCAGATGAACTTCTTCACCTTTCACAATACCCGTCCGTCGGATGGGACGTTAAGCCGTGGCCCCGTGTGCGGGAAAGCCATACCCTGTGCACGTTAAAGAACACGCTGGATGGCCTTGACGGGAGGCTACCATCTGTCTCCCAACAGCTGTTTCAGTGGGTCCCCTCTCCCAACCTTCTCTGAGCCTTCGGGGTCCTTGTGACCTGGCCATTTAGCCCATGGTGTGCAAAAAAGTGCCGCTCAGAAGTAAAACAACCCAACTTTAAAGAACACGCTGGATGGCCTTGGCGGGAGGCTACCATCTGTCTCCCAACAGCTGTTCCAATGGGTCCCCTCCCCCAACCTTCTCTGAGCCTTCGGGGTCATTGTGACCTGGCCATTTAGCCCATGGTGTGCAAAAAAGTGTCACTCAGAGGTAAAACAACCCAACGTTAAAGAACACGCTGGATGGCCTTGACGGGAGGCTACCATCTGTCTCCCAACAGCTGTTCCAGTGGGTCCCCTCCCCCAACCTTCTCTGAGCCTTCGGGGTCCATGTGACCTGGCCATTTAGCCCATGGTGTGCAAAAAAGTGCCGCTCAGAAGTAAAACAACCCAACGTTAAAGAACACGCTGGATGGCCTTGGCGGGAGGCTACCATCTGTCTCCCAACAGCTGTTCCAGTGGGTCCCCTCCCCCAACCTTCTCTGAGCCTTCGGAGTCCATGTGACCTGGCCATTTAGCCCATGGTGTGCAAAAAAGTGCCGCTCAGAAGTAAAACAACCCAACGTTAAAGAACACGCTGGATGGCCTTGGCGGGAGGCTACCATCTGTCTCCCAACAGCTGTTCCAGTGGGTCCCCTCCCCCAACCTTCTCTGGGCCTTCGGAGTCCATGTGACCTGGCCATTTTGCCCATGGTGTGCAAAAAAGTGCCGCTCAGAGGTAAAACAACCCAACTTTCACAATACCACACTACTGCATTACATTTCTCCCATTTTCCTACTTTTGAACTGTTCTAAGTTCTAATTCGTTGGCTAAAAATGAATCTCACGCAGCGTTGTCACGTTTTCTCATGAAGTCACTACTGCTCGTTCATCTGTCGTAACAATATTTTTTTTCGGCGTATTTCTTTGGATCAAGGAAGATATCACTCCGAATTTAACGTCGATCAGTTGGAAAAACTTTGAAAAATTGACCGACGTTAAAGTCAGAGTGATATCTTCCTTAATTAAAAAAAAATACCTATCTTCCTCTATGGGTCTTAAAAAGTGGAAAATAAAAGCCAAGCCTCTCGACGGTGCATTCTGAGTCTCAACTGAGTTCCCATTCAATTGAAAGGATTTGGATTGGATTGTTTTACCTCTGAGCGGCACTTTTTTGCACACCATGGGCTAAATGGCCAGGCCACAAGGACCCCGAAGGCTCAGAGAAGGTTGGGGGAGGGGACCCACTGGAACAGCTGTTGGGAGACAGATGGTAGCCTCCCGTCAAGGCCATCCAGCGTGTTCTTTAACGTGCACAGGGTATGGCTCTTCCGCACACGGGGCCACGGCTTAACGTCCCATCCGACGGACGGCGGCCTTTCCAAGCCCATCGGTGTCCCCTACTGACCGTGGGCAGGGCGGGGGAAATTTTGCGGAGATAAATCTCAACGCTGACCCAGCTGGGACTCGAACCAATTGAAAGGAAGACAGAGCTCCTGAAATCTTGTTGAGTAGGTCAATCGACGTCCTCTTTTCCTTTGAAGCGAATACGAATATGTATAATCAATATCTAGCCATCCTGTGGCAGAGTGGTTAGCGCGCTTGGCTAATGATCTACGGGACCTGGGTTCGAGCCCCGGATTAAGGCATGGATGTATGTATCGTTTTTATGCTGAGGTGTTGCCATCCTCACAGACCTTCTACTCTGGCATATAAACTGACACGCTCCAGTTACCGTTCACAGCAAACTGGAGCGTGTGCAGTTACTGCACACGCTCCAGTTTGCTGTGAACGGTAACTGCACACGCTCAATATTTCTATGAGTGGGCCCACACGATCCAGGTTTTTGTGAGCTCACACGATCCAATGTGCTGTGAACATTAACCGCAACCGCTCCAATTTGCTGTGAACGGTAACTGCACACGCTCAATATTTCTGTGAGTGGGCCCACACGATCCAGGTTTTTGTGAGCTCACACGATCCAATGTGCTGTGAACATTAACCGCAACCGCTCCAGTTTGCTGTGAACGGTAACTGCACACGCTCAATATTTATCTGAGTGGGCCCACACGATCTAGGTTTTTGTGAGCTCACACGATCCAATGTGCTGTGAACATTAACCGCAACCGCTCCAGTTTGCTGTGAACGGTAACTGCACACGCTCAATATTTCTGTGAGTGGGCCCACACGATCCAGGTTTTTGTGAGCTCACACGATCCAATGTGCTGTGAAAATTAACCGCAACCGCTCCAGTTTGCTGTGAACGGTAACTGCACACGCTCAATATTTCTGTGAGTGGGCCCACACGATCCAGGTTTAGAAATTAGCGATCTGGCAACCTTCGTGTCAAAAAAAAAGTATCCGAACACTATGGCCGAGTGGTTAGCGCGCTTGGCTACTGATCTAAGGGATCTGGGTTCGAGCCCCGGGTTAAGGCATGGATATGCGTGTCGTTTTTCTGCTGAGGTCCTGCCATCCTCTCAGACCTTCTACTATGGCATATAAACTGGCAGGCTCCTGTCAGATCTCTGTGGCAAGCAGCTGCTTGAGGGGTATTTATTTATTATTTATTTATAATCAATATGTCTTAAGTTTATTTTCTACTTTTTAGGGCCCTGTAGGAAGATAAGTATTTTTCAATTTTTTAATTTATTTATATTTTTTGTCACCAAAAACACCTTCTTTCAAAAATTTCCATTTGATATTTGACTCAGAAACATCGACCACATTTTTCCTCCCTTTTGGAGTCGTGTTTGAAGTAGCCCATGACCTTGGAGACGTCACAATCTTTAATTTGATATGCGACGCGTTAAAGTCGAATACCGCGAAAATCCTCCCCCCACTTTTATCGCGGGGGGAGAGGAATAGTGGGGGCAAAATTCGAAGTAGTTTACGACCGTCATTACACGAGCTTTATTTATCTCCTAACTCGTAACAGTAGTCCCTTGCGTTCGAAAGATATAGTAAATGACTTTCACATTTCCCGTTTTTTAGAGGGGAAGAAAGCATGGGGGGGAGGTAATTTTTTTATAGCCTATAACACTCCCGTGTCACAAGCTTTCATTTGACACATACCTTGTTACTTTTCACATTCGCGTTCAGGCGATGGGTTGGGTTGTTTTACCTCTGAGGGGCACTTTTTTGCACACCATGGGCTAAATGGCCAGGTCACATGGACCCCGAAGGCTCAGAGAATGTTGGGGGAGGGGACCCACTGGAACAGCTGTTGGGAGACAGATGGTAGCCTCCCGTCAAGGCCATCCAGCGTGTTCTTTAATGTGCACAGGGTATGGCTCTCCCGCACACGGTACCACGGCTTAACGTCCCATCCGACGGACGGCGGCCTTTCCAAGCCCATCGGTGTCCCCTACTGACCGTGGGCAGGGCGGGGAGTTTTTGCGGTGATAAGTCTAAACACTGACCCATCTGGGACTCGAACTTGGGAACTGCAGATTACGAGCCTTGCGCGCTACCGACTGAGCCACCCCATCCCTCTCGTAGCCTACGACATTCCCTGAGTCAGAAGCATTCATTCGAAGTATCGCGTGTTACTGTTGGCCTTCTTCTGGAGATATGCCTTAAGGATAGTTTTCACATTTCCTCTTTTTTAGGGGGAAGAAAGCATGCGGACCCAATTTTTTAATAGCCTATGACACTCCCTGCGTCACAAGCTTTCATTTTGGTACATAAATCATTAAGTTTCTCCATCGCGTTCGAAAAATATGGTGGAACAACGTTTTGTCAAATCTACAATTTTGTCTTTGATAGTCTTTGATATATTGTCTTTGATATTTGACTTTTGTCTTTAATATTTGTCAGTTGGTCGACCAACTGACAAATATCAAAGACAAAAGCAGTACGAAGAGAGGTTAAAAAACGGGAATTTTTGATTCTAAATGCTTACTCGGTATCTTGGCATTAGGTGGTTCAACTTTGTAACTAATGATGAGGTTAGGCAAAGGAGTTTGCAACCTCCTTTAAGCAGCATATTGTGCAGAGAGAGACTCCGTTGGTTTGGCCATGTTGCCCATATGAATAATTATAGATTGGCTAATAGGGTTATGAACAGTGTGCCTAAAGGCCTCAGAAAGAAGGGGAGACCTAGGATGCGGTGGGCAGACAATGTCAAACAGGACCTTGTTAGAATTGGTGTGCAGTGGCCAGATGCAGTAGATGTTAGCTCAGGATAGACTTGTTTGGAGAACTAAATTGCACGGTCTGGTTGGACCTCCGTAGCCCATGGCTGCTTGAGGATGATGATGATGAGTTCATGAAGCTTCTTTTCATTATTATTCTGTTCAATATCAGACATTTCCCTAATGTTTTCCTACATCCGGGCGCTTCCTAGAGTAGTCATAGTGCCCCATGAAATATTTTAGTCCAGAGCGCCATTGGTAACCATGGATATACTCACCAGGAGAGAACAATCGCCTATAGCAAATATCGATTGCTCTTTTCCAAAGAGCATAAGTGCAGCATTTTTCAACATGGGAGGCAACCCCTCCCCACCTTTTTTTTTTCAGTACAAAAAATTCGAAATTTGTGTATTACCAAAATTTTGAATGACGTATCTAGCATTTCATATTACTGTTTGAAAGTTTAAAGAGTTTAGTCAGGCTCTAACTTGGAATTTTCGCACCAATCGCGTATAGATTTTATTGCTAAATATAAAATTTGAGGAGTTTACAAATTCCAGAGGAGAGGAAAATCATTAACTTGAAATCCTCGATCCCAATGGTTCTCCTTTTTTTCCGCCCTCCATTGCCAACATTTGTTTGTGGATCTCCATGGCGAAAGAGATTATCGTTTGGTGTCCTACTCCTGCAGCAGAAGGAAATTTTGGGCGTGGATAAACGACTCTCGAGCTGCGGAGAATGGAAGAGGACTTTGGGGGAGGAAGGAATGTGGGGAGCAAAGGGTTCACACAAACGATGATCAGGCTCTTCGGAAAGTGATCACGATCAGTGAGGTTCAACTGATTCACGAACGGAGGCAAAGAAAACATTTAATGAAGAATGAAAAAAGAAAGTTTAATCATCAACTCAGTACTGGATATGGTGAGGTGTTTTATCTCTCAGCGGCACTTTTTTTTGCAAAGGGCCAAATGGCAAGGTCACAAGGACCCAGAGGGCTCAGAGAATGTTGGTGGCAGGGGACCCACTAGACAGCTGTAGCCAGCGGCGTAGTGAAGAACTATGGTTGCGGGGGGGGGGGGGGGAAGAAATCGAAAATCAAATTTTGCCAAATGAGAAAATAATGTCTCTGTCAGGTTCGTACCTAGCTCCGTGGGTGGTGGTGGGGGGGGGGGGGGGGGGGGGTCGAGGCAATTTTCACAACTCTCCTGCATTTTGTCATTTGACTTCCTATTTTGCCAACTAATTTCTCAGAAATAATCCCAATATTTACATCTCGTCTGAATTGTAGCAAGTCAGTGAGAATATTCCCAACTCCTCTTAATTTTACAAAACCAATCCCACCTTTACATCTCTCCTAAATTTACCATGTCACTTCAAAATTTTCAAACTCTCCAAGATTTTGCCAAGTTTTCTCGATTTTACCAACTCTCCTTAGTTTCACAAACCCAATCCCAATTATCACAACTCGCCCATATTTTACCAAGTGGATTCGAATTTTGTCAACTACCCTAGATTTTGCCAACTCGCAATAATTTTACAGAAAAAATCGCAATTTTTACATCTCTGAATTGGCCAAGTCACTTCGAATTTTATCAACTCTCCTTAATTGCACAAGGCACAATTTTCACAACTCCCCTGTATTTTACCAAGTGGCTTCGAAGTTTTGCCAACTTCCCTAAATTTTACCAAGTTGCCTCGATTTTACCACCTCTCCTTAATTTCACAAAAACAATCCCAATTTTCACAACTCGCCCATATTTTACCAAGTGGATTCGAATTTTGCCGACTGCCCTAGATTTTCCAAGTTTCCTCGATTTTGCCAACTCGCCACAATTTTACAGAAAACAATCTATTTTTACAGCTCACTTGATTTTTGCAACGTCACTCTAAATTTTGGCAACTCTCTTAGATTTTGCGAAGCTGCCTCGATTTTGCCAAAACGCCATAATTTTACAGAAAAAAGATTCCAATTTTTACATCTCACCTGAATTTTGCAAACTCTACACGATTTTGCCAACTGCTCCTAGAGTTTGCCAACTTCCTAAGTTTTGCCAACTCCCCTAGATTATGCCAACTCGCCATAATTATATAGAAAAAAAATCCCATTTTTTACATCTCACTGAATTTTGTCAACTGCCCAAGATTTTGCCAACTCACTCCGAATTTTGCCAATTCCATTCTCGTTCAGATGGTTCCCAACTTTTTTTCAGACCACCGAATTCAAAATATTTTTTTCCTAGTTGAAATAATATTTACCGTGAATACAAATTTGCGAGTATTTGCATCCATGAATTTCTAACACGGATACACACACACACACAAAAAAAATCAATATCTATGATAATGTAAGAACTATTCAATATTTTACAGACGCCCCCCCCCCCCCCTCTCCGTCGGGCACCACTGTTCATACTAATGAGGGTAGAGGCAAAAAATGATAAACTGGTTTTAAAAATAAAATCTTGGTGCATATGTAATAAAGTGGTAAAAAAGAAACTTGGTGCATATGTCACGCATTTTTCAATATCTTTAAAATGCAGGGGAAATATAAATAATACCCCCTCAAGCAGCTGCTTGCCACAGAGGTCTGACAGGAGCCTGTCAGTTTATATGCCATAGTAGAAGGTCTGAGAGGATGGCAGGACCTCAGCAGAAAACAACACGAACATCCATACCTTACCCGGGGCTCGAACCCAGGTCCCGTAGATCAAGTAGCCAAGCGCGCTAACCATTCGGCACTGCAATGGAAATCCAGTCACTTAACCCCCCCCCCCCCCCATCATTAATCTTTCCCGGCTTCACCCCTCCCCCCTTTAGTTTTCCTAGATCCGGACCTGTGATGATGCATGCGGCCATTCATACTTAGGTGATATTTGTATTGTCCTTTCATGCGTCCATGCACACCGTCGACGTAAATGGTGAGGGAGCAAACCTCTAGAGATGGAAGATAATGCAGACGAATCTGCTTCTAAAAGTGTATGGATCCGACTAGAGATATTCATGCCTTCCATGAAATTCAGGACTCTGGAAAGCCACGAAGAGGCCGATTCTGATGACCCAGCTGATATTCCTTTCGAAGATTCTAATTTAAGCGTATATATTAAAAAAAACCTAAAAAGATTAGGAGCAATATAGGGACAGCCGTCGTGGTGAGACATTGCAGTGACAACAGCCGTCCCTGGCCGCGCGAGCCTTTCACCTTCGTGAGAGCAGAACGGCGCCGGAGGCAGCAGGTCAGTGGAGCAGAGGAGGTGGAGACCACCACGGGGGTTCAACCGGTTGAGATGAAGAAGACGATGCTCACTTTTCGGATCCTTTGAGGCGACTGTGCAGTGAACTCTTTGTTGGGCAAATCGAGGCAAATGACACGGTTGCAGTCAGTGAACTTCCTACCGAGGGGATGGCAGGGGGAAGGGGGGGAAGATGGAAAATAGGCAGTGGTTGCCAGATGAAAGATCAGCATTCTTGACCAAAATATTTTAGGCTAAGGACACAAAGAAAGCGATTTGAGAGGTTCGGCGTTATTAACGTCATCAAGCCTTCTGGCTTCTTCAAATGAAACCATTACCAACAATGAAGGTTGACCCCACAGCAAACTAGAGGGTGTTCTGGTAATGGTTTTTTTTTAAGACGCCAAAGAGTACGGAAACGTTAAAGAGCTGAAACCATTTTCTGTGTGACCATACTTTTAAGTTTCCGTTTTTGGCAAACGATAAAATACGAAAGGGTAATGTTGAACTTTAAATTCATAAACTAAACAGAAGAATGTGCATTAATTTAAACAATAAAAAACTATTGAAATTAAGAATGAATCTCATTAACAACTGCTTTAAAAGTGAAAAAAATTATTGCTGGTTTAATATCGTACCAATTTAAATGAACAAAATAATTTTTGTACAGTAAAAAATTTAAATTTCACCATTATTTTAATAAACTTCAAAATAATTAACTTTCTGTTAAAAATGATTGAAATTTAAAAAAATATTTGAACATCAAAATATTACTATTATGCAGTAAATAAAAGGAGTACTATTTAGAAAGCACAGGCCTAGAAAGAAATCGAAGGGGGAGGGGGGGGGGCAAAAATACTTCCGATGCAGTGCCTCATTTCTCCCTCCTTTTAACAGGACTTTAAAAAAATTGAAAAATGCATGAAACAATTAAGTTTATTAATTTTTTTTGCCTCTTTTTACCCTTACTAGGATTATGAAAGGGGACAGATCTCCCTAGATCCGGCCTGTCTTGTGTTGTTTTTTTTTTTTATAAATTTACGCATTATGAAATGAATTTTGGGAAAGTAAAATATTTCAAAATGCTGAGAAAAATAAAATCAAAAATGAAGGTTAGAAAAGTACACAGCATACTTGTCATGAAATTGCCCCACCTAGAAAGAATGGACGGATTAACCTGACAATTTACATACAGAATTCTGATGTGCAGGGCCGGATCTAGGAGGGGATGCCACCTCCCCCCTTCAGAATGCTAATTAGGGTAATAGAGGCAAAAATTGTTAAACTTATTTATATTTCATGCATTTTTGATGAAAATTTTTAATGGCCTATAAAACGGAGGGGGGAGGAATGTTATACTGCATCGGAAAGTTTCCCCCCCCCCTACATTTTTCCGGCTCGATTTTGTTTCTTGCCCGCTCTGTCCTCTTATTTTTTTCTAGATTCGGGCCTGCTGATGTATATACGGACGTAAACGATTTGCACGCCAAGTCGATTGGTGAAGTATAACGTTCACTAACGTGCCCGGTCCCTAAGGTAGAAACCTGAATTAGCGATAAAAATGGGGGTAAAATGTCAGATGATAAACAAAATGGTGTTGTTTGGGTTGTTTTACCTCTGAGCGGCACTTTTTTGCACACCATGGGCTAAATGGCCAGGCCATAAGGACCCAAAAGGCTCAGAGAAGGTTGGGGGAGGGGACCCACTGGAACAGCTGTTGGGATACAGATGGTAGCGTCCCGTCAAGGCCATCCAGCGTGTTTCTTTAACGTTGGGTTGTTTTACCTCTGAGCGGCACTTCTTTGCACACCATGGGCTAAATGGCCAGGTCATATGGACCCAGAAGGCTCAGAGAAGGTAGGGGAGGGGACCCACTGGAACAGCTGTTGGGAGACAGATGGTAGCCCCCCCGTCAAGGCCATCCAGCGTGTTCTTTAACGTGCACAGGGTATGGCTCTCCCGCACACGGGGCCACGGCTTAACGTCCCATCCGACGGACGGCCACGGTCAGTAGGGGACACCGATGGGCTTGGAAAGGCCGCCGTCCGTCGGATGGGACGTTAAGCCGTGGCCCCGTGTGCGAGAAAGCCATACCCTGTGCACGTTAAAGAACACGCTGAATGGCCTTGACGGGAGGCTACCATTTGTCTCCCAACAGCTGTTCCAGTGGGTCCCCTCCCCCAACCTTCTCTGAGCCTTCGGGGTCCTTGTGGCCTGGCCATTTAGCCCATGGTGTGCAAAAAAGTGCCGCTCAGAGGTAAAACAATCCAATCCAGTCGGAATGGGAGCATGATTAGATGACTACAAGAATTGAGAATGCATCCCCTGGCTCATCTACCTCTGACGCCCTCTCGGTCCGGATCTAGGAAAAATAAGGGGAGCGCAAAATCGAGCAGGAACGCAGTTCCAATATAAACGTTTTCCCTCCATTTTAGTTGCATTAAACAGATTTCTTGAATTCTTTATTTTTAATATGAAATAAAGTCATTCTTTTTATGAATTTTTTTTCTTCAAAAATAGCTTTTTCGCATTTACGTAATATTTTTTCTCGACATTTCCGTTTTACAATAGCTGAAATTGGATCTGGCCATCACCTTGTTAAAAGTGTCTTGCAACTTAAAAAGTGTTATCCTAAGATTAAAAAATTACCTTTAATTCTGCAGCTCTGAAAGACCCAGTTATAGATAAAGCTTACCATGATAGGTTACTTAGTCATTATGACAGTCATGGTTTGCTTACTATTGAAGTTGAGAAAGAATGGGACCATTTTAAACAGGCTTTTTTGGAAACTAACAGTACTCTTTTAGGAAAAAAAGGAGCAGAGGAGACAGAATTATTTGAGTGATAAGGCACTTGTCTTATTTCAGAAAGAGAGAATTGCAGGAATGTCCCTAATTAATACCCTACTAATAGAAAGCATTACAGAGAGCTTAATAAACGTCTAAAGGATCAGTTAGCTACTGACAAGAATCTTTGGCTTGATGGCTTGACTGACAAAGCCGAGGAAGCAGTTAGACAGTACAACAGCAGAGAGCTGTACCAGATAGTTAATGTTTTGTGTGGTAGAAAACGGACAGGTATACAGGGATTGAAAGATAACAAGGTAAGATTATAGAAAGTGAGGATTCTGTCATGGCTAGGTGGGCTGAGCATTTCAGTGATATTCTAAACAATGCGGTTAGTTCTATTCCCATTGTTTGTAATGATGTTAGATGCATTGGTGGCTTTAATGTTGGCCCTATAACACAATCTGAAGTTATTTTGGCTGTTTCTAAACTTAAACTTCATAAATCCCCAGGGGTAGATGAAATTACTACAGAAATGCTTAGAGCTGGGAATGTTTCGGTTACCACTTGGATGACTAATATTCTGAATATCTTTTATTATAAAGGCATGGTTCCTCAGGATTTTACCAGAGCTATTGTTATCCCTATTTTCAAAAAAGGTGATCGCAGTTCTTGTGATAACTATAGGGGTATTAGCCTACTCTCTGTTCCAGGTAAAGTTCTTTCCATGATTGTGCTTAATAGAATTAAGAATCTGGTTGACAGGCAATTGCGTGATGAGAAATGTGGATTCAGAAGTGGTAGGGGATGTGTATATCAGATATTTTCACTTAGGCAGATTCTTGAGAAATGTTTAGAGTTTCAGAAACCTTTGGTTGGTAGCTTTGTTGATTTCAAAAAGGCTTTCGACTCTGTTGATCGTCATAATTTGTGGTTGATTGTGAGATCATATGGTATACCAGACAAGTTAGTTAACATAATGAAAGCTCTCTATAATAACACTGAGTCGTGTGTGAGAGTTGGTAAGGCTTGTAGCAATTGGTTTAGCATTACTTCTGGTGTTCAACAAGGGTACATTTTGTCTCCTTTTCTCTTTAGCTTGGTTATTGATTATGTTATGCGAAATTCACTGCAAGGGAAAGATTTTGACCTTAAATGGTCTGGAGATCTGAAAATTTCTGATTTAGATTACGCTGATGATTTAGCACTTTTGGCAAATGATGTTGATGAGACTGGTAATAGAATAAGTTTGGTTATAAACAGAGAGAAAACTAAAGTGATGGAAATTGGTCAGGTAGATGGTGCATTTCTTTGAATGGCTGCACTTTTGAGCAAGTGTCTCAGTTTAATTATCTTGGGAGCTATGTAACAGATACTGATAATGTACGGAATGAGATTAATAGATGAGTAGGAAGTGGCGGACTGACCAGGGTGTCAGCTTCCCCGATGACAAGTGGGCCCCCTTAAACATTAGACAATATGTTAAAAACAATAGTCTTATACTTGTGCATCGGCCCCATTTGTCTCCTGGCAACCAATACTTTTAGACCCAGTCCGCCACTGTGAGTAGGGATTACTGCCGGAATTTTTAAGAGCCTATGGAGAGTGTGGAGAAATAGGCGTATACACCTAGACTAAAATTTTGACTGTATAATAGTTTGGTTTTCTCTAAGGTTAGTTATGGTAGTGAAACTTGGACACTTTGCAAACAAGATAACAGGAAATTAGATGGTTTTGATTCTAGATGCTTACACAGTATCTTGGGCATTAGGTGGTTCAACTTTGTAACTAATGATGAGGTTAGGCAAAGGAGTCTGCAACCTCCTTTAAGCAGCATATTGTGCAGAGAGAGACTCCGTTGGTTTGGCCATGTTGCCCGTATGGATAATCATAGATTAGCAAATAGGGTTATAGTATGTCTAAAGGCCTCACAAAGAGGGAGAGACCTAGGATGTGGTGGGTAGACAATGTCAAACAGAACCTCGTTAGAATTGGTGTGCAGTGGCCAGATGCAGCTCAGGACATGTATGCTTGGAGAACTAAATTGCACTGTCTGGTTAAGCCTCTGTAGCCCTTGGCTGCCTGAGGATGATGATGATGATTTACACACTTTCTTTATTGCTGTGTCCTGTACCATTTTGTTGCTTTCCTCTTCTTTGTGTGTTGATTTTAACTTTGGATGTGTGTCCACTGTCTTTTACTGAATTTAGTTTGGTGCAACATAGCCTTTGTTAATCTGTATAAATAATAATTTATCACAAATATCTATTGATTTCATATTTTATCCCCCAGTAAAATATATTGTAAAATTATTTCAACAGACTTTAAGTCGAAAACCAAATTGTTTTTGAATAACTTTGCTTTTAGCAATTGATGGACTTATCAGTGTTGTCAATCTCTCATAAACCTCCAAACAACCAACCGATCTCTCTTACCATTTCTCTTTCAGAGTATTTCTGTGGAAAAGTACTAACAGCCTGTAAAATAAGGGTGTCACTGGTATAGAAGAGTATCAGGTATTGATGCGATGCAGAGGTGTAATTTTGGCATTTCATGTATATATTTGTATTGACATTGCTTTGTAATCCTTTAAGTGAAACTGTTTCCTTTCTCCCATCGCTAAGGCTATGGCTAATGTGTCTTGCTGCAATCAGCAAGACAGGTTTATGGTACCTGATCGATGCCCTTTCCAGCCTGCCTACGTTGATCGAGAAGCACTGGTCAAATGACCTCCCGTGGGATGGGAATGATGGCATTTACACAAAGAACACCGGATGATTCATCAGCAAAGTCAGATAGTTCTGATTTAGTGGCTGGCTGGAGCAAACATAGATGGCAGGCCACCCTGTGAATAGATAATTCACAAGGTGATAAGTTTTCCTCTGGTAGGTGCGTAGAGATGCAACCTGTTAAACAACTCATTCTTGGTTGTTTGTAGCCAACGTCAATGCTCGTGGATACTCTTTAATGAATGACTAACTAAGCTGAGCAGGTATAGCTTCCTCTTTGCAATTCCTGCAAAAACACGACTGCCCCAGTCTGACAATAGGCTTGATCACAAAGAGCATGGTTGTGCCTGTGACTAAAGATAAAGGCAAAAATATTGCTGGAAGTCCAGATATGGAATGGCAGTGGACAGGGTTGTTGGGTTGGGTTGTTTTACCTCTGAGCGGCACTTTTTTGCACACCATGGGCTAAATGGCCAGGTCACATGGACCCCGAAGGCTCAGAGAAGGTTGAGGGAGGGGACCCACTGGAACAGCTGTTGGGAGACAGATGGTAGCCTCCCGTCAAGGCCATCCAGCGTGTTCTTTAACGTGCACAGGGTATGGCTCTCCCGCACACAGGGCCACGGCTTAACGTCCCATCCGACGGACGGCGGCCTTTCCAAGCCCATCGGTGTTCCCTACTAACCATGGGCAGGGCGGGGAATTTTGAGGAGATAAATCTCAACGCTGATCCAGCTGGGACTCGAACCTGGGCACTTTTTTGCACACCATGGGCTAAATGGCCAGGTCACATGGACCCCGAGGGCTCAGAGAAGGTTGGGGGAGGGGACCCACTGGAACAGCTGTTGGGAGACAGATGGTAGCCTCCCGTCAAGGCCATCCAGCGTGTTCTTTAACGTGCACAGGGTATGGCTCTCCCGCACACAGGGCCACGGCTTAACGTCCCATCCGACGGACGGCGGCCTTTCCAAGCCCATCGGTGTTCCCTACTAACCGTGGGCAGGGCGGGGAATTTTGCGGAGATAAATCTCAACGCTGATCCAGCTGGGACTCGAACCTGGGAGCCTGTCAGTTTATATGCCATAGCAGAAGGTCTGAGAGGATGACAGGACCTCAGCAGAAAAACAACACAAACGTCCATGCCTTACCCGGGGCTCGAACCCAGGTCCCTTAAATCAGTAGCCAAGCGCGCTAACCACTCGGCCATGGACCACCTGAATATCAGTCCTGTTTGCATGTGGTTATGCTGCATTACTTGTTGTGCTTTGCAGTTTCTCTGTTTATGTACTGTGCACAGTGATACTTTGGAAGTTGAGCGATTGATAATGGAGATGCAATAAGTAAATAGAACTTTTATAAATCTGTGAAGTGTGGAAAAATCGACTAATGAAACCAAAGATTAAACTTAAGATATGCAATATATACAATGCGATAAAAATACTTAGAAAATTCGGAAATTAATAAAGTGAAAATGAAAAAAAATTTTTGATAGCATGTTTTAGTGCACAAATACAGCAAATCAACCTTTCAGATACGTTGTCAGTTGTCAGTTCCACAGATTCTGTGATATCTGCCATTTACAAATTCTGCCCTGTTATCTGTGGCTATAATTCAAGCGAGGTTACTATTTAGGCCCCAGCATTTACTACTTCACATATGTATATATATAATGGTTAGTATTAAATCAAATAAACTTTCACTGATAAAACTGAAACAAAAATATGTGATAACACAATGATAAAATGTTAATATAAAAAATGACCATAGCATAAAAATCGCATTGTACACAATCAAATTTTATTTTCACTTGGGTAACAAATAAAACATCACAAACTTGAACAATACTTTAAATTTCCAAAACTCCACAACTTTTCTGCTCAACAGAATTTAAAAATGTAGAAAATTTCCATTATTATTATTTCTTGCCACATTACAATAATATAATATTGTATAACTAAGTACTTAGAAAAATATTTGTTATAAAAATATCTATGCACATTATAACTATATAAAGCTACCACACTGCTCCCTAGGTGTATATGGTGAATGGACCATGACAGAAATTCCCTGATTTAGCAAATGCCACTGATGAAAGCCAATGAAAATTAATGAGATATGCTATAAATGAGTGTTGTCTTCTTCTTGAAGTGTGGCCCAACTGATCACTTCCATCCATCTGTAATAAGATGAAAAATTACCTATTTAAAATACTGACAGTTAGTAAGCTCTCTTTTATATTAGTGCTCAATTTATTTTGGGAAAATACAATATAACTTGACTTTAAATATGTGCAAAGAAATCAAGTCTATTATAGAGCATAGTACATATTCTATATGCCATACTTCAGTTAAAAAAATTTTATCTACAAACAATAGTGTAAAAATCTTTTTATGAAGATAAAATAGTTCTGAAATATTTGTTACTTCAATATGATAAAGTCAAACACCAACATTCTGCATTCCACATAAGCATAATTAATTGCATGCTATTGCTATCTTTACTAGCATCTTATCAGTTTATGCCATGTATATTAAATTAGTTTAACTATTTCCGTGGACAGAAACTTAAATTCTTGGGTAAATTCAACCCATTTTGAACAGGTTTATATTACAGCAATATAAAGCCGTTAATTATGTTTAATTAGAAAATTAAAATGAGTGTTTAAAAATTTTTATAAGAAATTAGCCTCTTACTACTAGGAAATTATGCAATTTTCAAATACTTTTGCATGTATTTAGATTTGTTTTCTAATATGAAAACTATATTTAGTTTTTAAAATGCTTTAAACACTTAAGTACTTTCAAAATTAATCCTCTTTTTTGCTTTTGAATTTCTGTTATTTATTTTTGCGATTTAAATATTCTTTTGTTTGGTAAATAGCATTACCTATTTCTGTTACTGCAGAATCAGTATCAGTTATTTCAGAATATGGTTTTTTATATATCCAATTATTTTTCTGCTGAAAAAGCTAAAATATTAATCTGTTCACAAATTCATTCATTATTAGAAATTTGGCATTTTAAGGGTAAGTCTGCTTGCAAAAAGCTTATTTCAAATCAGATTACCACCCAATCAGATGTAAAGGCTTTCTCTATTCTATAAAGAGAGGAAAACCAGAAGAAATAGAAATAGTGAATCACAACAGATGTTGATGTGCTGACATTTGGCTGATTCCAGGCCTGGATCTAGGAAAAATAAAAGGGAGGACAAGTGATGCAATCAAGCTGGAAAAAAAAATAAAAGATAGTGCCAAGAGACTGGATTTTCATTGTAATATAACATTTTCTGATCTGTAAATGGTAGCTAGGCATACACCAGGAGGAGAACTGTGTACTGTTGCCAGATCTAGCATCTAAAATCTGACTCTGTCTTTTCACAGCACATGCCATTAGTACCTTCCAAAAGAGATATTCTCTTCTGGAAGGAAATAGAAAAGGATGGCTGTCGGATCAGTGTTGCCTACTGATCTGGTCATCCATGGCCACATTTTCTGCCTTGCTGAAAGAGTGGTCAACTTCACAAGGTCCTGGTGCTGGCCATTTAAAGTGGACTGATTGCAGATCTAGACTTGCTGCACTGGTAGCCATCTGTTGAGGGAAAATTTACTACTGTATTTTCCGTTTGTCTATGGGTTGCCAGCCCTAAGTGAACAGATGCACATATACCAGCTGGTGGATCCTTACTTTTACAGACATCACTAACCTACCCTGGAGTAATATGTTTCAGGCAGATCAGTTTCTATTTTGATTCTGGTTCTTGAAAAGGTTCACTTGCAAAGGTGCTGCCTGAAGTTCCTACCAGCAATGGTCGCTTAAGCCTTTAGCAGTGAGGGAACAGGTCTTTCTCCCACTGCTAAAGGCTTAAGCCACCATTGCTGGTAGGAACTTCAGGCAGCACTTTTACAAGCTAACTTTTTTCAAGAATCAGAATTGAATCAGAAGCATAAAGGAATGGATCCCCCCATGCTTGCAATTACAATAAATCTAGTTTCTTTAAAAACCATACCAATCATTTTCTTTTCACATATACATGGAGCATGAGGATATTACTTATTAGATTCTCTTGACATCCTCATGCACGAATTCAGCATTATAACCTAGCTATTCTGAATTTGCAAGAGACTATATGGGAAAGGTAAAGGTCACATACTTAATAATTTTAAATTTCTCTTTTCAGGGAGGGAGGATGGAAAGCATCTCCAAGGTGTAGGTCTGCTTCTCAGCAGATATGCTAGTGAAGCTCTTTAAGCATATGACTGCATTAATGAAAGATTTCTTACAGCTAAATTTTAAACTAGGATTAAAGACTTGAATGTCATCCATTGTTCTATTCCCACAGATGACTCTGATGAGGATGAGATAGATTGGTTTTACAGACAACTTCAGAATATTTTGAATTCTGTAAATTATAATAATATTTTGAATTCTGTAAAAAAAAAAACAAGAATTATTTCACTTGTGCTAAGTTATTTCAGAGCTACAGTTGATATCGACTCTGACCTTTGGGCAGGGGTGATAGGTCCCTTTGGCAATGATAGTTGAAATGGGAAAAGTCTCTTACAGGCAAGTAAATTAATGATTTGAGAATAACTAACATTACAAACATTGGGACATTTATAAACACACATGGTTTTCACCTAATGGGTTGCATAGGAATAATAAATAAAATAAATACCCCTCAAGCAGATGCTTGCCACAGATCTGACAGGAGCTTGTCAGTTTATGATTGATTATATATTCATTAACAGCAAATGGGCTGGCTCAGTTAGAAATACCAAATCATATAAGGGGTCAAAATTGTCATGCAGCTGAAGCTTAAGAAACATTATGTAAAGGTTAAGAACATCACGTTTAACACTGAAAGATCCAGATACAGCCAAAACTTACTGTGATAGGCTATTTAGTTATTATGGAAACTATGGTTAGCTTACTACTGAAGTTGAGAATGAACAGATTCATTTTACACTAAATGAACACCTTTGACTGAAAAAAACAACAACATATATCTTGAATTTTGCTATTTTTGAAAAAATACAGAAATGTTTTAACACTAAAAAGCTCCATCTTAAAAGTTGAGGATGGTAATAATTTTTATTGACTTTTCCACAAATATAGGCACAGTCTTTCTTGGCATTGGTTCAATTGTAAGAAGGTATGGCATTTTATTAAAGGTTTCTAATAGATATGAGTTCAGTCTTGAAACAGCCTAGATGACTTCAGGCTTGGGCTCAGTCATATTTTAAGTTTCTAATTTTTCTTGTGTGGAAGAAATAAACAAAAAAAAATGCATTATTTCCACATTTTAATCAGTTTTTAGCAAATCAAAATAAGCACCATTCAACCTTTGCTTCGTTTTTTTAAAGTTTTTTTTTCAATGAATCACTCTTAGCATTCAAATGATATTACTAAAGAATTTTCAGTTATTACAAATATTTTATAGTATTTTTCATTCCAAATAATAATAATATTTTAATTTTGTCATTAAATAAGAATTAATTTTTTTAAAGTTTATAACTGCTTATAAAAGGAAGAATTAAAAAGGTTTAGTGGAATGCCCATTGTGTATATATTTTACAATATGTCACAGAAATTTTTTCTCCCTAATTCAGTCTAAGCTCAGGATTGAAAAGTTTAGCTTAAACTCATCTCTAGTTCTTAGTAATCTTTGGATAAACCTGCAAATATTTATTTTTTCATAAAAATTAATTTAATATTTCCAGAAATTTCCCATTTCTTTATTTACAAAACTTTTTTTACATATAATAAAAAAAAACTTGGTCTACTTGCCATGGAGGCCTGATAAAAAACTGTTAGTGCAAATCATAAAAAAAAAGGCGTAGAAAGCAAAAGTTTAGCAGAAAGACAACATAAATATCAATAATTCAGAACACCATGCCTTTGCTGGGATTTCATTTCAGTATTTTAGCCTTTATAAGACATGAAACATATACATGCAACAAACAGCACACAAATCATCACACCACAATAATCTTCATTCTTAAAAGCAGAGTTGCTTCTCACCACAGTCTTTGTTACCTTTAATGCAGAGCTGGCAGAAATTTTTGAAAAACCCTTCAGCAGAGATAAACCTCTTACATAGAAAGCAAAAGCGATGTTACTGAAACAAGTATAATGGAAAATGCTCACAATTGTAATAACTGAACACTTAGCTTTAAGTTCCGATTAAATACAATTTTGTAACAAACTATATAACTTTTACACCATATTGTTGCACATATTGAATGTTAATCGATCTTGACTAATAATATATTTTGTTAAAAGCACATTTTTTCACTGCTAACTATTTCAAATTATACTCAGTATCAAGTTAAAGTTCCCCTATCTTCTTGTCCATGGATTCTGCTTTACCTATTATTTATTATTCTATTTGACTATCTCAAGAAAACTAATATTTAGCTCTGGCTTTCAACTATTATATATTTATTATTGTACTTTTCAACTAACTGGCCTTCAGTATGGCTTTCAACATGTAAAATTTATGTTTAATATAAATATGAAAACAGACTGGAAGCTTTGCCAATGACTAATGGGATTACAGGAGAAAACACGTAACTGTCGTGTGGGAAGAGGAGAGAAATATTTCTCAACAGAGCTTCTGTAACCATCTTTCAATATTCGGCTTTTTTTTTTTAGCTTACATGGAAAAATGAATTGAGATTGACATTACATTTCTCCACTGAAGAGTGCCTGCTCAATAAAAGTGAAGCAAAGAACTAGAAACTGCTAAGCACGCCCTTCCCTTCCTTTGCACAGTTGTCCCATTCCCCCTACTTTGTGCATGGCTACTGTTCATTGAAATCATAATTATATATGTATATTTGTGAATTAAAGAAAAAAAATTTCAAGATGTTTTGTACATCTACATGCAGTCAGGGTTGGACTTTGACCTTCTGAGCCATAAGCTACAATAAGTTTAAGAGGCTCCAAAATTTTGAAAGTCAAAATATTTATTATTTGGATTGAAGGGAACATTAAAAAAAATGAAACTGATGAGGTGAAAACATTATCCTAGCACTGGTTTACAATAATGACTGTTTAAAGGTGAAATAAACATTTCACAATTGTGAACAAGCACTGATTTCTTCTGTGCCCTGTGTTTTGTTCTGACCTACCCTTCTGTGCCCTGTGTATACTGACCTAGGTGAGATTCAAACATGGGCACTGCAGATTACAAGCCTGGCACACTACTGATTGAGCCATCTCCATCCCTCATGTACACGAAAAGTTTATTCTGTGCACAAGAGAAGTTTCTTCTATGAACAACAGAATTTTTTTTTCTATGTGCATTCTGCAAAAGTTAGAGGAACATTGTTGAAGTGAGCTACTAAAGTGAGAATTTTAGACCAAACTATTCACAACAGGCTTCAAGAACACCAATAAGAATGACTTTAATTTGATCATGGGCACTGAGAGGGTGGCAGCTGTATCATTGCACATCAGTCAACAACGAGTCATGAGTCCATTTCAATAATCAGTTATGATTCTGCCTATTGAATTCTAACAAGTGTGTTCAAGTGTGAAGCACTTTAAACAGGTTAACAGGCTATATTATAAGAGGTTACCAGCTTTGGAGAAAGGTATATCAGGTGTGGGGTGGTATAAATACCAATGAAAACAATAGGCTTGTGATTCAGAGATGTCCAAAAGCACTGCAGTAAATTCTGTAGACTCCTGAACTTCTCTACACCAAAAGAATAATTGTAAGATTTCATCCTAATACAATATAATACTCACCTTTCCACCACTGTTATAACAACATGTTTTGCAGTAACAAGGAAACACTGTAATGAACTAGTCTATAAGTTCAGACTTGAATCAAAATGAATGTGATTTGGACATGCCACCAAGGGGTATCTAGCTTGTTCCTCACCTCCAGTTAGTCCAGAGATTGTCTGGAAATTGAATCCTTCAAGAATGGGTGGGGAATGTCTCAGTTGGTAGCCCACGACTTATAATCTGACATTCCCAGTTTATAGTCCCAATTCTGCCTGTATTAAGATTTTCTCCATTGACCCTTCTTGCTCTTGGTGAGAATGGGAACAACATCTGCTATCCATCAAATGGAATGCTAAACCATGGCCATAAGTTCAGAAGAGATACATCCTGTGCACATTAAAGACATACTGGGTGGGCTTGAGGGAAGCTTCATCTGTCTCCTAATAGATCTTCTATTGATCACATTTCTCAACCTTTTCTAAGCCCTTGGTATCCTTGTAGCCTGTCCATCTACTCCATTTTGTGCAAAAAGCCCTGCTCAAAGGTAAAACAACCCAACTGAATCCTTTAAGCATATACTCATACTTAATATTCCATGATGATGTGAAGCCTATACAGGAGTACCAGTCACAAAAATAAAAAATAAATAAATAAATACCCCCTCAAGCAGCTGCTTGCCACAGAGGTCTGACAGGAGCCTGTCAGTTTATATGCCGTAGTAGAAGGTCTGAGAGGCCCAATGCTAATGGAAACCACCTCCTTTGAAATCAACATTATGGATATGTGTGCCTTATACTGCATCTACTACTTTGATTTATGTTATGCCTACTTGGCATTGTTTATGAAGCATTATTGTTTTGTTTTTCTGTCAACAAAAGAAATATCTCAAAATGTGGTTTCAATTGATTCTTTCAATTTCACTGTTTCTGCATACTCATTTGAAAATAAGTCTTTTAATTGTTTTAACCCTTTAACGCCCAGAACGGCCAAGTTTTTGAAATGGACTAGTCCAAATAGTGCTATTTCTTTGTCTTTACTACCCTCTACCTTTTTCTCAGATTTCTTAGGCATTAAAGGGTTAAGCAGTACATTTATTAATATTTATATCAAATGTTAGTTTCTAAAATTATCTCATATAAAAATATTTAGTAAAATAAAAACTGTCAATTTCTAATTACTTTATCTAATATTTTATAACATAAAATATATATTGCAATATATTGACACATAATATAAGCAGAAATTGTACCTATTAAATGTATGTTGACTTTCTGCTCTAAAGAAATATGTATGATTTTTGTACTGAAGCTTGAAAACATGGTCTTTGGTAATTGGATCTTCAGGTGATGGGTGATCAACTCTGTATCCTGCTAATGGTAAACTAGCCAAGGGACTGTCATCCTGAAAAACATGTACAAACGAAGATTACAAACACAGAAATTTATGTCTGTTATCATGCTTCACTTTATCTTAAGCTAATATCCATTGGAATATAACATTTAATGTTTCTGAAATTGGTTTCGTTTCACAAATTCTAGTTTATTTTTTTACCTATATTTCCAGATGGCAGTTGAATGAAGAGTTGTATACTTGTAATTCTTGTTACAATGCAAAAAAAAAACAAACTTAAACTTAAAAACTTCTTCACTTATTAAAACTAAATTTAGTTCACAATAATGTGCATTCAATTTTGCTGCTACTGTTCTTCACTGTTCACCAATCACAGTATGTTTTTCCTTTTGATATTTTCACATCAAATATTTCATTAAAGATCATGCAATTCTTCTTGACTTAAAATCAAAATGAACATACAAAAGAATACTTTAAACATATTAATTTTTATTTAAAATTATTCTAAAACAATAAAATTGTTGAAAGACTAATAACACTGGGCAAGACACAAAAAGGCTTTGAAACGAAAATAGCCAATCTTTATTAATTTCGAGATGCTGAACACAAAAATGACAATAAAATTTGTCAATTGGCTCTTGTTTAGGAGAGACAGAGATGGTCATGTATAAACGACTCAGTCTGCATTGAGTACATAGGCAACCATTTCAGAATGCTGTATTTTAAACTCCAGATTGCAAACATATTGCATTGTATTGCATCAGCCCACAATACACACAACCCCCGAAGGTATTGCATCATTATCTGATGCAATGTAGTTGAGTCATGACATCGCAGCTTTAATTTCACAACAAAAGATGATGCAATCATTAGTTGTAAGCGACGTCTCATAGGGTGAGCAAGTCTTTTGAGTGACTCCCATTTACCCCTGAGTCATAAATACAACACAAGCGATCCTTGCAGTTTTAATTCAGCAGTAGTGAGGACTCATAACTATGTTAGTAGTGCAGATACATTTTGTTACATTTGCAGTGAAGTGACATTTGCAAGCCAGAAAAGGGCCATCACTCCAATAGTGAAAGCGACATATGAATTTTACTTCGGATGCAAGATTGGGGACCAGGACAAGGCTTGGGTCCCACACGTGTGCTGCAGTACATGTACAAGAAATCTTCCAAAGTGGCTGAAAGGAGAAAAAGTGGTGATGCCGTTTGCTGTTCACTACTTTTTCTACTCACTCACTTTGCTAGTTTGGAGAGAGCCAAGCAATCATGCAAATGACTGCTACTTCTGCATGGTTCCACATGTTTCTGGAGGCATCACAAGGAAAAAGAAGTGGACAATAGTGTACCCGAATATACAATCTACTCTCTGACCAGTTCTGCACAGCGAAGGCCTTCCCATTTCCAAACCTCCAAAAT
The DNA here is from genome assembly GCA_038380435.1 of Ryuthela nishihirai. NCBI lineage: Eukaryota > Metazoa > Arthropoda > Arachnida > Araneae > Heptathelidae > Ryuthela > Ryuthela nishihirai. The sequence goes on from JAWZYU010000002.1 coordinate 8,758,574, forward strand.
AATTTTCCATCGATTCAGATGATGAGGAGGGAGGCGAACTGGCGTTGGGTTCTCTGCAGCCTTTGGTGTCTAATGATGATCTATATGTCTGCAATGGTGCATCATCTGCACAACACATTCTCACCAAAGAAGAAATGAATGATCTTATTGCAATCTGGAGCTGTCCAAGGCCAAAGCAGAGTTACTTGGATTAAGGCTTAAACAATGGAATCTACTCAAGGAAAATGCCCGATTGACTTCGTTTCGAACTCGTAATGAACAGTTTGCACCTTACTTTAGAAAGGAAGATGACCTTGTGTTCTGCTCCAATGCAGATGGCCTGATGAATGCCCTCGGAATCAAACATGACCCTCAAGAATGGCGACTATTCATAGACTCTTCGAAATTGAATCTCAAGGCAGGTTGCTGCATAATGGAAATCGACTTCCATTCACTCCAGTCGGACATGCTGTCTACATGAAAGAAACCTACGACAACCTAAAACAGCTGTTGAACTGTCTTTAATACAGCAAGTATGGTTGGCACCTCTGCTGTGACTTAAAGGTAGTGGCTCTGTTGATGGGTCTGCAGCTTGAATATATGAAGTATTGCTGTTTCTTATGTGAATGGGACAGCTGAGCAAAAACTTTGCACTATGTGAAGAGAAACTGATCTCAGAAGAAATCTGTGAAGGTCGGAGAGAAGAATGTGGAACACCCAGCACTGGCAGAAATGCACAAAATCCTGCTACTGTCCCTACACATCAAACTCGGTGTGAAGAAAAACTTCGTAAAAGTCATGGACAGGACTGCATCAGCTTTCAAGTACTTGGCTAACAAATTCCCTCGACTTAGCGAAGTGTCAATTTAAGAGGGAATTTTTGTGGGTTCTCAATTCCGTGAGCTGTTCAGAGACCAGATGTTTGACAACTTGCTTTAGAGTGACAAGAAAAAGGCTTGGGACGTGTTTCATCTGGTGTCAACTAAATTCTTTGGGAATGTCAGGGCAGACAACTACAAGAACCTGGTTAAGGACATGTTGTCTCTGTATCATAAACTTGGCTACAATATGTCTGTAAAGATTCACTTTCTCCATTCTCACTTAGATTTCTTCCCTAACAACTGTGGCATGGTTAGTGATGAGTACAGTGAACGTTTTCACCAGGATATTGCAACGATGGAGAAACGATACCAGGGAAACTGGTCCATTCAATGTTGGCTGACTACTGTTGGATGCTCACCAGAGATGATCCTGAGCAGCTGTACAAGCAATGGGCAAAGCGGCGTTGGAAGTAGAAGCGGAGTTTTACCGATACATGTCATACGTACATATTACTCTATTATATAAGAAACCATTGCTGATTTCTAAGAAATCGTAGCCAATTTTGCATTTTCATTGTCATATTCGCGTTCAGCACCTCGCCTTCTTTTAAGAAATGGCTACTATTATCTTAGAGGTATGACTTTTATGAAAATTTGTTGCCCAGTGTAATAAAAACTGAAAACTTAATATTTAAAGTTTATAAGATTACCCTATTTTACACTGAATTACTTCATAAAAAGCAAGATTTAAAAGAAATTTGACAAATGGATACTTGGATGAAGTTTTCATCTTGATGAGATACTATTTTTTTTACATGAATGTTTGTGACACCAAGACTAAGAGCACCAACACTATGCAGATTCATAAATATTCTATGCAAGAAAAAGTAACACTTAGTTTTTCACCAAGATATCTATATATTTTGTTAAAGTACTGATTTGTCAGATTACTTCAAAAGTTTTTCTAAAAACAATTGTTTAATATAGCAAAGCAGAAAATATAATAATAAACAATAAGCAGAAAAGTCAAAACTTATTTTTCAAAACTTACAAGGTATGATTTATAGAAAAACAAGCAAAGATTGGACAAAACCACCCACAGCTTCTGCCAGCCACTGTTGTTCTTGAACTTACGTAGCAAGTAACCACTTAGGTAATACTGCAAGCAAAAGATATTGTTTTATATTAATAAAATAAAACTTCTACAAATGAAAGCATTTTCATACATTGCTATATGCTATAGAACTTTTTATGTATTACTACAGTCTACTCTTCTGCATATATCTATGCACTTGCAGAATTCAGTAGTAAATCCCTTAACAAAATTATTTGAACTAGTTTAAAAAAACAATAGGAAATAAAATTTGTATTGAAAGGGTTAAAGAGTTATGGAAATAACATTTAATAGCAGTATTGCAAATCATAAGAATTTACCTCAAAAGTTAATTAAAATAATAACTGTAATAACAAATCATTTATTAAAACAAATGAAATTTTAGAAGCTTGTGTTTTCTCCTCGAATCACAAAGATGAAATTTCAATTTTGGTTTTGTAACAAAATATTTTATTAAAATTTTTGAACAACTTCTATAAAAGTTCAAACATTTGAGGTTTTATTTTTATGCATTTTTAACAGCAATGTTCCATGTGAAATAAAAACAGTACTTAAGAAATTATTAAGTCATAGTTTTATTTCTTACATTTTATAGAGCAAAATATCAATACTCAATAATTAAAATGTAAACATAATTAACAAAAAAAAAAGAACATCTGGATAAAGATTTGGGACTTTGAAACCTAACATTCTTTGCCTTGTATGTTAAATTATTCAGCAAATGTAGTTTGCAAAGAATAAAAAAATATTTAATACCATGACTTCTAAGACTCAAATAGTCAAGCCAACTATAGTGAGCTGCATAATCATTTTGACATATTTTGTCCAACAAGATATACTTATCCTGTCTCCCAGACTGATTATGCAAAATTGTTCTCCAAAAGATTATAATAAATTTCAGCATATCATATTAGGAAGGTACTACAGTGCTCTTGCACCTAAACTTTTGTGCTGCAAAATTATTAGAAAATATATTCTCAATCAGACTAGCCTGACAGACCTTATGCCACTTCTGAAGGGTTAATAAAATTTTTTTTATTTAACTAGAGTGTTATTCTCAGTAAATAAGAGAAGGGAAAATACAACTCATTAAGCAATGCAGCTTATTTTTGATATAAAGAAATACTGGAATAAGAGGAAAACTGGATCAAGAGTATATTATTTATAACAGACAATAATATAGAGATCTTACTAAATGTCTGAAGGATAAATTGAGAACTGATACAAACTCTTGGCTTCAAGGTGTAGAAATAACAGTCAAGGGTGGGAGGGGATAAGTAGCACTGATTGTTACTAACCCTTGAAGTGTAAGGTTTCTGAAAATGGTCTCTGGTGGCTAAGTTAATTTTGAAGTGTTTTCAAAAAATAAAATTCAGAACTTTAGAATCTCATTCTGAAGTAAATAATGAAGGGAAATATTCATGTTATATATCAAAAGAAAGGGCATTTAACTGTGATTAATAAAATGACAAAAATTCGATAAAAAAAATAAAATATCAGTCAAAGTTTTTAAGCATTTTCAAAAATATTGCAAAATTTTACTGTTTCTTTTTCTATTTTTACTACAGTAAAAATTAAAAAGGTTTTTTTTGCATTTTTCTCATATTAATTTATTATCCTAATATAAATAAATTCATAATATTTCCATCAATGCTTAAATCTTTCATTTATTCAGTTTTTTCTAACTTTTTTAGTCATTTATGCAAATATTGCATAATTCCTATACTTAGATTTTTGGCGATCAGCAAACTCTAAGCCTAAGGAAAGTGGTGTTATAAAAATTATTTTTGGTTTAAAAACAAGATAATTTAAATAAAAACAGAAATATATCTAAAAAAAGATGAAGAACTTTGAAAAAAATTGAATAAAAATATTTAAAAGCATTTAAAGTTTCACCGAAGCACTGAAATTAAGAATGAATAATTTTAGTATGAAGCTGCATAACTGCTACAGATAAGTTTATTTTTAAAATTTCAGCTAAAAATTACAATATGATAATGTTAGTGTATTTGGTTAAAATATTAAAATTGTTGCTAAAATAAGTTATATCTTTTAAAAATCGTGCTTTTAGGCTAATTGCATAATCCTACAATTCTTCTGGCATCGACCATTAGAGATCACCAGTGGCTTCATTTCTGATCATATTAAATTATTCGTTATAATCACAGTATACATTTGAAAAGCAGTAAAAAATAATTCCAGAAGTACCAGAGTAAAAAAAAAAGCTTTGAAATAGAAAGTCTGCTGAAGTACTGAGTGAAAGCGTTCGGCAAAGTTACGGGATGATACAACTTCCGGTAGTAATAAAATCAATAACTTCTGTTAAAAGTTTAGAAAACATTAGAATTCTGCTACAGCTATATGTAAGTCAACATACTGGAAATCAAAATCCGATTGATAATCTACTACAGTAAGGCAGAATAAAGACAAACTAAATCATCACTACTTGATGCAGTGATTCAACAATGTGTGTACAATCACTATAGGTTTAAATAATTTTTTTAAACTTTTACATAATTTTTTCAAACAGATCAACAGCAAAGAAATATATATATATATCATAAGACTGAAATGCTATTTTCAAGATATGATTAGAAATAGTTAAAAAATGCTGATTTCTGTTTGAAAAAAAAAAAATTATGATCTTGCATTACAGAACAGTAGACCAAGTCTGAGCCTGTTTTCACTTTATCGGTAAAGTGGAAACAATATACACAATTTGAACATGCAAAAGGTTAATTGAGGAAAGTAGGTGGAGAGTAGGAAACATAAATAGGCTGGAGAGTTTTGCCCTGAAATAACACTTGTAATATTAATTCACACAAAATAATTATTAAAGTGTTATAGAGCCTAGAATAAAATTAGCAATCAACAAAACAATGGACAGAAGCAATGTTTTGTAACTGGTGCTATGTGTGTTATCTATGACAAAGAAGCAAACATACAAAATTTCCTCTATATAAATATCTGTTGGTGTTGTCATCCAAGGGGAGCTAATAATTTTCTGGAAGATGGGATGCAGCTGCAAACTCTGGTGTTTTATATTGCAAATTTGCAACTGATGCTCCATGTAAAATACTTAGTAAAACTGCATTCAGGAGTGGTTCGAGATACCAGCTGACTGGGCATTTGCTTGGGCAATGTGAGCCAAAGGACACTAAGTGCTTGAAGACATACACAGAAAAAATATTTTTTCATTATTTTTTTTCTGTTGTAAATAAATATTAATTGCATTCTTATAAAAAGGTAGAGCTATGTTATGCCATATTCATCCTATATTCTACTCTCTATTGTCTAACAATGGTAGTGGGTGCTGAAAGTAAACTTTGCCTGGGGTGCCACATTACAAGCCAGTCCTGACTGCATTATCCATGTAACTTATTTTTAAAATGAGGTGTTCATCTGTAAAAGGTTCAAAAGCAGGTAAAGGACCAACAATATGTGGAAAAAATTATATGCTATTAAACAAGTTTTAATTCCTCTATACTAACCTTCAGTGAAAGAAGCAAATCAAATTTACTGACACTAATATTCCTATGCCAGCAAACATGGACAGTAGTATTAACATGATGTGAAATGGATTTTCCTTCATTTTCATTACCAAAATCTTCAGTATCATCTCCTAATTCAGTATTATCTTCTATAGGACAGAAAAACAAAGAGAACATTGCATAATACATAATGTGCTGCATAAATATTTATATATATTTAATTATACATATGTATATGGTTTTAGATTTTTTTAAGAAGTAATTTCAGAAGTTAATTTAGCAGAAAAATACTACAGTGTTTTTGGTAAGTCAATATCTATTTTTAAATTGTTGTAAAAATTTTATTTGTTAACTAATTTTAATGAAATAAACCTTAAATAATATATTATACCTTCAGGTTTTGTGAGATTTACATGAGTTTCTTTTTCAAGTGAATAATGCCTAAGTTTTGAGTGTGCTATAAAGGGCTAAAATCGCAGCCCATTATGAAGTTTGGGGATCAGTGGATAAGAGTCCAAAGATGGTGGAGGGCTAAATATGAAGTTCATGTAAAACTAAACATGTGAATAAGCAAAAATTGCCACAAAAAGTTAATGGCAGCAGATTTTGTCACCAACAGGAAAAGATCCGGATGACCATCAACCTTGGGGACATCCCTGAGAACTTGGCACAGTGAATGAGATGTCCACAACAAACCCAAAGAAATCAGTGCATGCAAGCAGGTGCTCATGAAAGTAGGTTCACATATTATGTGGTCGAGACCATACTCAGGAAAGAACTGTGTTACAAAATTTGGAAACCCATTATATGCATCAGTTGTTTCCTGATGACTGTGACAGAGGTATGGAATTCGTAGAAAACATTTTTGGATAGAATTATGACTGATCACAGTTGTTTGATAACATTTTATGGAGTAATGAGGCAGTGTTTCATGTTGGCAGGTTTGTGAATCCATACAACAACAACAATTACTGGGCAGCAGAAAATGTGAACAACTGTGTAAAAAAGGCTCAGGGTGGTTCCAAAGTAACAGTCTGGTGTGGTATCACATCAGCCACATTTGTTGGACCTTTCACTCTGAGGGACCTAATGAATGCCACAAGGTACCTCGAAATGTTGCAAGCTCATGTGTAACCAATAATTTCTCAGTAGGAAAACATTCCTACTCTTCATTACCTCATTACATGCAGGATGACCCCTCATTTTGAAAATGTTGTTCCTACATGGCAGCATGATCACTTCCCAGGGCAATGGAATGGCAGATGCAGTGTTCATGAATGTCCTATCCCAGCCCAGATTTTATGCCTTGTGACTTTCTTTTGTGGGGTTGAGCCAAGGAACAAGTTTACCATATGAAACCATAAAATCTGGAACATTCGGAAGAAACAAAAGCCAATGTTCTTACCAATATTCTTGCGAATATGTTGCAGTCAGTAGTTGCTAATGTACTATTTCACTTAAGGAAATGGGTTAAAAATGCAGGAGCTCAAAACCTTAACTCTTAAAGTGCTGGAAAACCCTATAGTTTCCAGTGAACTTTGCTGTTTTTTTATTTTTGTATTTTTTGTTGTTTTCATATTTTTGGTAAAATAAACTTCACTTAAAATTTTTTTTTTTACAAATTACATATGAAAATTAACAAATTGCATTGTATGCAATAACATGACCAAGTTTTATCAGTTACTTATTTTGGGATAAAATTTGACAGCTCTTTAAATTTTCATGTTGAACAGAAATAATATATAATCAGGCATTTTAAGGGTTAAGGAATAATTATCATTTACAATTTGTTTTATTAAAATAAGTTAACAAATTAAACAACTATGAATTTAACATTGTCAACAATTTGTTAAACAATTTAAAAATTAACATGAACTTATCAGACACACTGTGGATTGGTTTTAACTGAAAATTAAAAAAAATTCACTCTTTTGTCCAACCTAGTAAGACTGGATTCTGCAATTGTTGATCATAACACTAGTTGGGTTGTTTTGCTTACGAGTAGTACTTTTTGCACACAGTGGGCTAAATGGCCAGGTGAAAATGACTGAACTGATTATATGAAAGGAATCCAATGGACTGCTGTTAGGAGACAAACGAAAGCCTTCCATCACTGCTAACTTACTTCTTCAACGTTCAATATGGTCCAAAAGAGGGTAATATAGGATAGTAAAAACAAAAGATTAGCACTATTTGGACTAGACCATTTCAAATTTTAGCAGGTATGGGTAACAAAAGGTTAATGTGTAAATAAGCTGTGTGTAGGAGAGACTGTGGCTTTCCTGCACACAGGCCACTGCTTAATCTCCATTTATAACAGATAACAGTCTTTCTAAGCCCATTGGTATTCTGCTTTTCACAGAGAACAGAGTTGGGGTTAGTAGAGAAAATCTCAATTCATAGTGGAGCCTTGAATCTGGGAACATTAGGTTATGAACCTGGCATTCTATTGACTGAGCCAACCCCTACCCCAAACTGGATTTGAACTATTAGTACATTTAATAATCAAGGGAAAGGGGGGGGGGATAGTAGTACTGATTATTAATATTTGTGGAGAGTAGATAGACAGCAGGATTAAACAGATTGGAGAAAGTTCTGCTCTGAAAAAATATTTATGAAATCCTTCACAAAAAATAATTATAAAAGCATTATGGAACCTAATATGGTAAAATTTGCAGTCAACAAAGCTACAGTCCATATTGTATTATTCTTTCACATTGTACTTATCCTAACTAAACCACAGCATATATAAAATGTGGAATATATTTAACCCTTCAAGAACCTAGCAATGGGGGAAGGGAGTCTCAGCCAGTGGTGCACCAGGATTGTAATCTGCAGTTCCCAGTTTCGAATCATGCAGAGCAAGCAATGAGATTTATCTTCATAAAACCCCCACTGTGCCCTCAGTCAGTAGGGAACACAGATTGGATTGGAAAGGCTGCCATTTATTAGATGGGAAGTTAAGCCGTAGCCCTGTGTGCAGGAGAGCCATACCCTGTGTACATTATAGAACATGCTGGATGGCCTTGATGGGATGCTATCATCTGTCTCCCAACAGCTGTCCAGTGAGTAGTAATGCTCTAAAAGAATTATTACACTTTTTCTCTTTGGACATTTTGACTGATCCAAATTAAATTAAAACTCCAGATAGCATGTCAGGTGCCAGGCAATATTAACTTGCCAAATAAAGTTATATGAGGGTTTGTTAGGTATATTGGCATTACTAGTTGCAAAGAATTCAAAAGATTGTCAAAATTTTTAAAGTTATATCTTAATCAAAATCAATTATCATTACTCAAGAGAAAAAATAGCAGTCAAAATATTTATACAACAAAGTTTATTTCCAAAAATTTCACGACCCACCATATAAACTGATGAATACAAAATAGTCTAAGCAAATAAAAGCTCAGTTAAACGTCACCAAAACTGACAAACTTCTCAGCTAACATCATTCTCTCTCACTAACATTTTTTCATCTACTATCTCATTCTGACTATCTCCACTATCATCACTCACTCTGTAACCTAATGTCACTTAGTATACATGTGGCATGTGCTGCATGCTGGGAGAAACATTTGCATAAACTTACAATTGCATGCTAGCTATGATGCAAGAGGGGGCGTGTCCTTTATGTGTACATTAGTCGATGTCAATCAAAAGTCACAGTTGCGCATGCACAACTTCTTTAGGGGATCGGGATGAGGAAAAATGATAGTCCAATTGATGACAATCCCCAAAATGATAAATATAAAGTAAATAAAGTAAAACTGGTTAAGGAAAAGTAAAAGTGAATGGGTGAACCATTACAGGGTCCCCTTCTCCAACTTCTCTAAGCCTTCAGGGTTCTGGTGACCATCTCCATTTAGTCCCTTGTGTGCGAAAAAAAAAAGTGCTGCTTAGAGGTAACCCAACCCATCAATCAACCCTAGCAATGGAAAGGGAAAAGTATCTATGAATTTTTCACATAATTATCAAGATATTAATCTTTAATATCTTATTTATCCCAGTCAATGTTTTTTACATCCTGAATCCTTTACAGTCTGATATTTTTTTATCTCCTAAGTTACGTTTTATCTGGTTTTTCAATAATACCTAAACATTTAGATAAATTTCTAATTGAAACTATTTCTGTAATTTACTAAGTAATAGTAATATCATACTGAACATCTCTTTTTTATGCTTTACCATGTCATTTGTGTTTGGTTCACTTTTTTTGTATCCATTGAATAATATTTTTCACAAAATTTATGCAAGTACTTCAAATATCTAAAATCTGCAAGATTTGAAACATTTACAAAATTTACAAAACATTTGAAACATGCAAAAGATCATTTAAAACAAAATGCTTTGAAATTAACAGGAAGAGACCAAACTCTTTCAGACATTACAGGTTTAAATCAGTAAGAAAGGTATGAGTGCTGATAGTAAAAAAAAATACACAGAATAAATGCTCATAAGCAATAATCAAGCAAAGTTGCAATAAAAAAAAACCTAGGGTGATAGAGTCAAAAACTGAAATGAGGTTCAGAGAAAATAAGGAATGATCTGAAATCCATAATTCTTTAATTGTGAAAGTACTGAAATTAAGACAAATTTTTAAAGAAAACCCAAGAAGGACAGCATTTCTTTCCAACCACTCTAATAATCCCAAAGCTTTCTCTAGCAGCACAATGGAACTCTTTTAGCTTGATTGATAACTTCCTGGCAGCAAGAAACACATTATGAAGCCTATCATAGGAATTTCACTTCCAAAATAAATGTTGTGTTCCTGTTACTTTTACATTAAAATATTTTTCAAAGCACATTCTGAAATTGTGCATTAATTGGTCAATTGAGTATGCTGTATTAACATACAATGGATTATCTTTATCAAACTTTAAATTATCACTTGGGTTTTGCCAAGGTAGTTTTTTTTTTTTTTAATCTTTGTTACTCTAATTTTTATACCCAACGTATTATCAATCAGCTATTTAAATTTAATAGCTCTACATAAAAGCTTAAAATGCTCAATCTATACACAATGAACAGAAAAATGAAAATACCAAGGTTTATGGAAAGCCTTCAATTTATATTAAATAGCGGTGTCTACATGCCACTGAGAAGGCATGAAACATGCAAATGACACCCCAGCATGCTTAGCTCATGTCCATAAAGGCAAACCTAGTGTAACTGCACGTAATTATTGTACCATGTCATTGAGAAAAGACCTTAGTGATTTCAAAAGAGTCATGATTGTTGGAGGGCATTTAGCAGGAGCTTCAGTCACTAAGACAGCTGAACTCGCTAATGTTTCAAAAGACAGTTTTCAAGGTCATGTCTGCATCAGAATTTAAAGGGAAGACATCATCAAGAAAAAACAACAGTGGTGAAAGTACATACTCCACAATTGGAATGTTGAAGCATTAGTGCAATGTGCAAATAGAAACCGGTGAACTACAGTTGATCAGTTGTGCATGGATTTCAATATAGGACACGAGAGGCCAGTTTTGTTAAAAAAGAGTATGTCAAGAACTAGTAGAGCTGGATATCACAGTCTAGTTGCACTTCACAAGATACTCGTCACACTTGTCAAAACATGTTGTCATATCCAGTGGTGAAAAGAGCACAAACAGTGGAGGAAAGTGACATGGAATCATCCTACACTTTATTTCCGACAAATGGACATGTGTATGTGTGGTGCCAGCTGAAGAAAGCTTACAACTCTGAATGCTTGTTTTCTACTGTTAAGAATTCTGGCAGTTCTGTAATGGTGTCGGGTGCTTTCTCATGATATGGTTTGGGTGCACTCATTCTGTTAGAAGGCGAGATTAATGCTCATTTGACAATTGTGATTGATCATCTTCATTCAATGGTACAACATTTCTTTCATGAAGAGAGAGCTGTCTTTCATGATGACAAAATTCCCATCCATAGTGGTTTGAGGAGCATACCACTGAAATTTTTCACATACCAAGGCCAATGAAGTCCCCAGATATCAACCCACTGGAAAACCTATGGGGGCATCTGGAACAATGTCTCAAGCAGTGTTTTCCAGTTCCATTGAACAAGCAGGAATTGATCAAATTTCTTGTGAATGAATGGTGTCATATCTCTACCACTGACTTTCAAGCACTGGTAGACTCTATGCCACCATGTATACATGCTGTACTGGAATCAAGTGGCAGTCCCACACTAATAATGAGTTTATGCTGCTGTTTCTGTTTTTTTTTTACCATTACCTGTTCATTTAGGCTATTAACCAGCTATTAGAATTTTTTCACATAGCAGTAAGTTTAATATAAAATACACGTCATGGTACATATACTAGTAGATGTATACAATGAATGAAGGGACTCATTGGCAACATATATCAGTCCAGATATTTTGAAGAATGCAGTTATATCATGGCAGGAATTGAATTCACCATAACATGTAAGTATGCTTAGCTACTGGTCTTTTATCATTTGACACACTTTTCTTGAAACTAATAGTATTCTTCTGATTAAAAGGAGAAGAGGAGACAAAGTTATTTGAGTGATATGAGATTGGAGCTTATTTTTTAACCCTTCCAGTGTCCAGTCTGAAAAACTGGTTTCCATCCAGAGGCTATTTTCTCCCCATGCTCAGCCAAAAAATATAACTTTAGAACTATTTTGTCAAATAACTAATGAAAGGAATTATGGCATGTTATATGCCAAATTAATCAGCATTTAATTCTGGATTTTCTGAAAATAATATACTTAAAATACTACTTTTTTTAGAGTCATGTAGTAAAAAAATGCATCTGGCAACACTAATAAAAAATTTATTAAAAAAAACAACAACTAATACACAGAAATGAGTATAATGCTCATGAAAGGTTATTTCTGAACAATGAAAAAAATATTTTTTTTGGTTTCAAGTAAATATTTCTCTCATTGTGTAATTTTTTTCTTGGTACTATACTTTGAGAAAATTCCAGGCATTTTAGCCAATTGTGCTGAGTCAGATAAACAAGTCAACTTTAGAATTTTTCTAAAAAATAACCAATCAACGGAAATAGGTCATGTTATATACCATATTAAACAGAATTACGAATTTTATGACAATAAATAATATAAACAAATTTACAAGAATACTGATTTTAATAAACCTTCTTTAATGTGATACTGTGAAAAAATAAAAGATTGCGCTATATAATTAAGGCTTCATTTTGGAAAACCTGAAGAATAAAAACAGTTAAATTATATATTAATCAAAATAAAATTTCCTCCAGAATAATATAATATTCAATCTGAAATATGATTTTTATTTCTTTTAATGATTCTTTTCAGTATTGTATATTTTAAACACAGCCAGTATTATTCAAAGTGACTTGGACTTCTCACAATCATGGGATTTTTTGAACTGGTTATGAAATAGAAAAAAACTTCTTTGGCTGCTTTTTTTTACTAAACATTATTAATTTTTTCTTTGGGTGTTGAAATTCGTTGATCTTGGCTAACTGCAGAAAGGTTTCTGCACCAAAGTTAAAAAAAAAAAGTGTTATATAATCTGTGTGGCAGAGCCAAGGTACTGAGGGGGGGTTGCCTTTAAAATCATTCAAAATAAATATAAAAACTTGCAATTTAAAAAAAGAAAATTTTTCTACAGGGGTGGTGGTGAAACTTTCACAGTGAGTTTAACCGAGGGGACGCCTTCCCAAAATTGCCCTCTGACATGACAGCTGATTTCCGTAGCAAGGAAGTCTATTTTGCTTCCGTATCCAAGACATTCATTTTCAGAAAACGGTACAAGCACAATGTTTTTTTAGTAAAAAACAAGAAATAAAAAAAAGAAAAATTACATATAACCTAATGGAATGTTAAATAAAATATCCACAGCAACTTTTAAGCTGGCCTCTGATCTAGCATAACTCAGAAAGATTAACAAATCAGCCGACCATAAGATCGCTAACTAATGGAAATAAATCTACAGAAATGAATTTGCTTCCATATCCAAGACCTCATTTATTTTCAGAAAATGATACTAGATCAAAGTATTACTGGAAAGGTAATAAATAATAAAATAAAAAATAATATATTGCCTAATGCGACGTTAAAATATCCACAGCAACAAGTTGTAGGCCAGCCATACAATGTAGCATAAATATGAAAAATCTTATCGATCAGCCAAAAGATTGCTAATTTCGGAAATAAATCTAAGGTTTAAATATAAAAAAGTAAATAGTAACTTTACAAAGAGTATCCAATATGCTGGACCAAAACTGTAAAAAACACTTATAGCACATGGAACAGAGATAGCATATGTCAGCCATCTACGTCTTGTTTGCCTCAGTAAAGCCTAACTAATTATAAATGCAGCTGCAACCAGAATTTCTAAGAAGGATGTGTTTACTTCCAGTTTCGATTTTAGGAGCAGGAAAAATACATAGAATGCTGGGAAAAATGATTTGGGAATACTGAAATAGGTTACGACAGAAAAGGGTGTGAAACAAAAAAAAAAAATGCATTATGTACTTTGCAATTACTTCCAAAATCTATCATTTTTAAAAATAGCAGATTTTTTGTTAATATTTAAGAGATTTTCGAAAATTGAAGGAAAAATTTGTTGTTAATAGTTCATTTCAGTAAATAGGAACACTAACAAGCAAATCAGCAATACCGTTTAGTGCTTTTAAGAAATGGCAATCAGATGGGTTTATCAAATCAAAATTGTAGTTCAATAAAATATGCATCAAATTAAAAAACAAAATGTTATTTTTCAAGCCTGAATTATACATTTTTTATAAGTTATATATATATATAAATTACAATGGCAATTTTTATTTTTCAAAAAATCGACTTTTTTTGTTGTACTAAAGATGCATACATATGTCCTTGGCCTCTCATTTCAGATTATGTGTACACAGATGATGCGAAAATTGGAAGGGTTAAAGAGAGAACTGCAGGAATAACCTTAATTAACACCCTACTAGTTTTAAAGAAAGCATTACAAAGAGCTTAATAAACACATAAATGATCAGTTAACAGCTGATAAAATTTTTTGGCTTGATAACTTGGCTGACAAAACAGTGTAACAGTAAAGAGCTGTACCAGATAATATTTTGTGTGGAAAGAAACTGATGGTGCAGAGTGATTGAGAGATAATGTTAAGGTTATTACTGAAAGTGAGGATTCTATCATGGCAAGGTGGACTGAGAATTCAGTAATGTTCTAAACAATGTGGTTAATTCTACTCCCACTGTTTGTAATGATGATAGATGCATTACTGGATTTAATGTTGGCCCTATAACACAGTCTGAAGTTATTTTGGCTATTTCTAAACTTTAGTTACATAAATCCCTAGGGGCAGATGAAATTACTACAAAAATGCTTAGAGCTGGAAATGCTTCGGTTACCAGATGGATGACTGAAAATTTGAATATTTTTTATGATAAAGATGTTGTTTCTAAGGATTTTACTAGGGCTATTACCTTTTCTATTTTTAAACAAGCTGATTGAAATTCTTGTAATAACTATACAGGTATTAGCCTGTTTTCTGTTCCAAATATAGTTCGTTGTATGATTGGGGCTTAGCAGAATTAAGAAACAAAACCAATAACATAATTTTCCCAGACAATATAATCTCTGTATTACAAAACAAAATTTACCATTGTTTATTAACTTGTTTATTCCACAAGAAACTAAAAATTTCAAATATCAATATATTATAATAGGAATATAAAATGTGTTTTCAACAACAGTATTTATTTTCTGTTAAAAATATATGCATTTGTTTTTATTATATATGAAAGTAAATCAGTATAGTTCTTTAATTTCTGTGAATGTCAGGTAATTTACACCAAAGCCAATAAACAAAAAATGTCCCCGTGTGTGCAATTTTTTCACATAGTCACTGGACTTATTAACACAGTTCTGGAACTGGTCAATCAACTTATTAAATCTCTGCCAATAGCAAGCCACTTCATGACTTTCTCTTTAAAGTCTCATCCAATGGAAAGCATGCTTCTTCAGCTTACCAAACAAGTAAAAATCCAATGGCAGCAGGTTTGGATTGTATGGTGGATAGTGAATGAGCCCATCACCAGGAGCAGAGATCCTCATCCACTACAGTAAGACAACTTTCAAACTTAAAGCATCATTTCTGCACATGTTGCACTGATAGACATCCAAGGGTCCAATAAAAGTTGTTTGATGGATTTCTACTGGATGGGTCTTATGCATGAACAGAAATTGAATTACTATTCAGATCTCCAGCTTTGTATATACATACAGTACCTTTGCTGTGTTTGCACTGCTTCTATGCTCCACAGCTTGGGAAGGAGTGATGACTAGATGATTAGTTGGTACTAATATATAATGGTGGCACAGTCCCAGATGTTTGTTATTTTGGTAGGGATCAAACTGAGAACCTAACTTTCTGACTTACACTTGCACAAGCAAATTTTCGTGCAGATCAGATGATCATTATTATGAATGCAGAGTTGTTTCAATTTATTTCACTACAGTAGATATTTCATCTACAGGTTTCTTATTTTATCAGTGATTTCCTCAAAAAGGAATGAAAATAACCTAAAAAATTTACTGTAGAAAATCTAACTAAGCATACCCTTTTCTCTTGTGAAAGTATCTAATTAAGGAATTTAGTTATTGGTGATCACTAACCACCAAATTATGATGGATCTTTAGCCCAAAAAAATTTCATTGTATTAGAAGTTTTTATAATCAGGACAGTTAAACAATTTTCACTTAGCACAATGTTTATGACATTAATTTTACAAATACTAGAAACACTTACTTGTTGACAACTGACTAGAATATGATGGATTACTGTTTTTATTTTTCTCTGTGTTAATGGCTTCAGACAAGTCATATAACCATTTTGTTCTTTCTTTCTCTGAACTAAATATTGAAATAATGCATACTAGATTACAGTATTTTAATAGAAGTGATTATAAAACACATAAAATTAAAAAGCAAAAATGACTCTAAAACTTCCTTTTCATTTGTTAACTGAAATGTTAAATAGAAGTCTAAAACATTTAAATACATTAACAGTTTCATGCAGAGCACAGTTTTCCACATTACTTTCATCAAAATGCATGAATTACTGAATTAAACTTTAAAGACTGGGGAGTGGGAGTTGGTCAGTTAATAGTGCACCAGACTTGTAATCTGTGGTTCCCAGGTTCAAGTCCCACCTGTGCCAGCATTAAGATTTATTGCTGCTAAACACCCACCCTGCCCTCGGCCAGTGGACTGATGTGCTCATTTAGGGTTTTATGGTGCATTAGCAACTAAGGCTATAATGTGCCAAACAAGATGAAAAGGAGGTCAAAAGACAAGTAACTCACAACCAAAGTTAAAATCAAAACACCGATACAGTAAAGGACACAAGAAAAGTGTAGAGCAAAAAATGATCGTACAAACTCTTGGCATAAAAAGAACCAACAACTATAATAGAAAAAATCAACAATGGGTGTAGAGGACCATGTAAAACCCAGAAACAAGTAAAAACAAAAAATTCAAAAGTAAAAATTAGAGATGATTAAAAATATCCAGTAAAAATTCAAAAACAGGTGGTAAAAATGAGTCATTGGATAAGAAATGTCCAAGTGTAAGGGGCTCAGAGGGTAAGTTATAAGAACTAAAATAAATACAATGTTCACAGTTAAAAGCTGGACAAGTGATTAAAATATGCTTTACAGTTAATATGGTGTCACAAAATTAGCACTCAGGTTCATTGTTGACCCATAGGAAAAGAGAATGTATGATAAATGAGTGACCTAAGTGCAGCCAAGCAAATACAACTTCCTCCTTGTGATTCCTGCAAAAAAAAAATGGCATGGTTTGACAACAGACTCGTTCTCAAAGTTTGGTTTGTTTTGGTTGGTTTTGTTGTTTGGTGCATTAGCAACTGTAATTATAATGTTTCAAACAATAGACAAAATAAAGGATAAAAGATATGAAACCCACAACCAAAAATTAAAATAGAAACACAAAGGCAAAAACATGAAAAGCGTAAAAGTCTAAAACAACAAAGAACGAATGTATAAATATCAGGTACACAAAACAGGTACATATATATATAAAAAATCAACCCTGGTGTATAAGATCCAGGAGTAAAGATGTAGAATGCAAAACAAAAAGAAAGTAAAATCAAAGCCAATTAAAATAGCCTATATATCTTAAAAGGCAAAAAACAGGTGATAAAAAGCAATGGGTTGGGTTGTTTTACCTCTGAGCGGCACTTTTTTGCACACCATGGGCTAAATGGCCAGGTAACATGGACCCCGAAGGCTCAGAGAAGGTTGGGGGAGGGGACCCACTGGAACAGCTGTTGGGAGACAGATGGTAGCCTCCTGTCAAGGCCATCCAGAGTGTTCTTTAATGTGTACAGGGTATGACTCTCCCGCACACGGGACCACGGCTTAAGTCCCATCCGACAGATGATGGCCTTTCCAAGCCCATCGGTGTCCCCTACTGACCGTGGGCAGGGCGGGGAATTTTGCGGAGATAAATCTCAACGCTGACCCAGCTGGGACTCGAACCTGGGAACTACAGATTACGAGCCTGGCATGCTACCGACTGAGCCACCCCCGCCCCTAAAAAGCAATGATCAGGTAAAAGATGTCCAATTATAAGAGGCTCAGACATAAAATTGTGAAAGTTAAAATACATGCGAAGCTCAAAGGTAAAACAGAGACAATGAATTAAAAGGTTTTACAGTTAAAATTGTTTGCAAAACTCACACTTAGGTTCGTCATCAGCCAGCAGAAGAAAAGAATGTATGGTAAAAGAATGACCTAAGCAGTGCCGAGAAAGTACAATTTCCTCCTTGCAATTCCTGCAAAAACATGACTACCACAGTTTGACAATAGGCTTGATCTCAAAGAAGGTGTCTGCAAGCTGTTCTGACCAAGATCACTGCCATTGTGACTGGAGCTCAATGGGAAAACACTACCGGAATTCCAAGTATGGAACTGGCATTGGACAGCAGGACAGGGGCATGGCCGACTTGGCAGCAACACCATGAACTGACAAAATAGTTTAGTTATGCACCTAAAAATGTTGGGTCAAAAAATTGGGAGAAATGAGCCAGATTCCATACTTTGATTAGTAGCCATTTTGTCAGGTGTTGCTTGAATCTGAAACTCTACGAAGTATACAGTAGTGGCATTCCCCACATTGCAAGTTTTTATTGGCATAACACTCATTATGATCTATTCCCCTGAAAAATTCTCTCCCTACTTTTAAGGGGGGGGGGTCTGAAACCCTCTAAAGTGTATGGTAATGACAATTCCCACTTCGCAAGCTTTCATTTGGTATAAAATTACTTGCAATCAATTTGCTACAGTATAAACCAGTCATGGGCAACCCAGTGGATTATGGGCCAGATCTGGCCCTCGGACACATCTTAAATAACCCACAAATATTGCTGCACAAATTGTTATATTTTTAATCTCTGTTTCTTGAAGTACTTGTAAAATACACTGTAGGAAATAAAAAAATGCAACACTTTCAAGAAGTTGTGCAAATGTGACGAAATTTAGGGAGGCGGTAGTATGTGGAAATGCATGGAAATGATTAGGTTTGCAGGATGATTGAAATGAATGGACAGGCATGAGATGACATCACAGGTGTGGAGCAGTCAAACACAGAAAAAGCAACCAAAGCTCCCTGTTTGACAAAACGCTGCAGAAATTATTCTAAACCACTAAAGATGCCCTTATGCAGATGTCAACAGCCATTCCAATAGTTAACAGACTTTGAGCGTGGAAGATTCAATATCCTTAGAGAAGCTAGTGTGTCGTACAGAGATGTGGTCAACCTTGCTGGCTGCAATCCCAGCACCATCATACATATAGCGCCAGTGGGTTCAAGAAGGATCCAGCACACACCAACAAGGATCAGGAAGATGACATATGACCACAGAGTGACAGGGCCGCCATTTGCAATGAATGGCATTGCATGATAGATTCGTGACTGCAAAGGGGCTGGCAACAAGTAACACATCAAATACCTACCAGGTAGATGGTAAACAACAGGCTATTACAGTTTTCATTGTGGGCCTATCATCCGGCACTGAGTTTTCCCCTCACATCTGCCCACATGCAAGCACGTTTTCAGTGGTGTTGCCTCAAACAGAACTGGAATGAACAAGACTGTACTTTTTATGTACAATGGTGTTTAGTGACGAATCTCGTTTTTGTCTTGGTCAGTATGATGGTAGACAATGAGTTCGCCATCATTCAGGGGAAAGGAACACCACCCAATGCATGCGACATTGCCACACAGCTCCAGCACATGGTGTCTTGGTGTGGGGTGCCATTAGTTGGACATTTCAGTCAGACTAATTATCATAAGGGATCTCTAACTGCCCAATGATATATTACTAACATTTTGCAGCCAGTGGCTATCCCATTTGTTCAGCAGCATGGAACCTTTTACCAGCAAGATAATGCCATCCCACACAGCCCACATTAGTCTGCAATATCTACACAAGCAAAACGTTCAGGTACTACTATGGCCAGCATGCTCGCCGAACCTTTCACCTATTGAACACATCTGGGACACAATGGGCCGACAGTTCCAACAACACCCAAGAGGTGCACCAACCACTGTTGCTGAAATGGAATAGCAACTTCATGCTATTTGGCGTTCTATCCCTCAGGAAGATATTATAGAGCTGTATGATAGCCTTTCCCATTGTGTTCATCAATGCACTGCTGCGCAGGATGGTTCAACATCATACTAATTATACCACTTTACTGGGTAGGTAAAGTGATAATTTTCCATATTTTTTTGGATAATGTAATCAATCTCACGTCTCAGTATATGCTAACAGTTGCCTGAGCTTCAATAAAATGGCATTAATTCTTCCAGGTGTTGCAATTTTTTTTCCTGTAGTGTATATTTTTATTTTCTTTCCCAATTAACTTTTACGCTGTGTTTGAAATAGTGTTGTTTAGCAGTATAAACTGAATTTATGGCAACACAGACCCAAGTTACATCATTTTGTGCAGAGTAATTGATTGGGTTTTCAGCTTCCAATTAAAAAGCCCTGAACTTGAATGTCACTCAACTGGACACTACATCAGTAAATATTCTAATTATGTAAGTTATCCAGTACCGTTGACAGGGTGTAGCATAGAGACAGCTTGCCTCATGGTGTCTGTGATTGTGCACCCATTCACTTTTACTTAATTTACGTTATATTTATCATTTTGAGGATTATTATTTCATTTTGCGAACAGCAATGACCCAAGAAAGATTGGTTGGTTTAGCAACTATATCGACAGAGGCGGACATAGCTTATAATTTAAATTTAGAAGAGCTTATAAACAGTTTTATTGTGTGATATCCCCATAGAGCAAACATTTAATTAATATTATTATATAATTGTTTGGCATTAATGTTTCTCTTGTAATAAAAACAAAATAGCAATTGGAGATTTTCGTATTTTTTTTGTCTTATAATCCATCAGGGGCAATATTTAATTGTTTGTTCAGGGCACTATCTAACCTGGAGACAGCCCTGAAATTATCAATGACAACATAGAAATGAAAAATTTTAGAAACTTATGGTTGCATTACACACACAAAGAAAATTTATTTACCCAAAGGTCTCAAGACTCTGAAACTATTGAGTGTGCAAGTTTTATCATCAATGAGAAAATTGCAATATATTTAAAAAATTATGATGGCACATTTGTAAAGGAGTGCCTGGAGAGTTTTTACTATGTTAAATCCAGAGGAAAAAAAATAAAATGTAAGTTCCTCAGAATCATAATCAGGCTTATCAATGAACTTGCTACCAATATAGAAAATCTCTTTAAAAAGCTTACATCGAAATTTGAATATTTTTTTCTTTGGTTCTTAATGGATATACCAATATTTCTGACACAGCTCAATTAACGGTATTTGTGCGTGGAGTCAATGCTAATTTCTATTAAAATGCATTCCATTTTTATCCAATTCTGCTGTTTACTTTTAATTTTTTGCATATTTAATCCTAATTCTGATTATAAAGTAATAGTTTCAATTAAAATTTAAAAGTACATATTCCTTTTTGTAATAAATAAGTATATGATTTCATATTTTAACTGTTTATAATTTATGTTATAAAATTTAATACTTTATATTTTATATTTATAATATAAATAATTACATGGGTTGTAAAAGCATCTTGTTCGCTCAGGGCAATGGATGTGAAAGAGGGAAAGGTTAAGTTTAGAGTGTTTAATTCAATATGGTTTTGGCCCGTGGCAATCTGAAAAATCTTCATCTGATTCACCTACAAGAAAAGTTTGCCCATCCCTGGTAAAAACCAAAAACATGCTTTATACTAGGGTTGAGTTGGATTGTTGTACCTCAGTGCAAAACTTTTTTGAATACAATAGGTTAAATGGCAAGGTCACAAGGACTAAGAGCTCAGAGAGTTGGATAAGAGGATACTGAACAGCTGTTAAGGGAAAGATGGAAGCCTCCTGTGAGATCATCCAGTGTGTTCTTTAATATGTAGAGAATAGGACAGCTGTTAGGAGACAGATGGAAGACCTCATATGTCAGATCATTCAGTGTGTTCTTTACTAAGTAGAGGGTATGGTTCTTCTGCACACGGAGTTGCAGCTTAACATCCAATCAAACAGACCTTTCCAAACCCATCTTCTCACTGAGGGCAAAGTGGGGATTAGTGAAAAAAATGTCAATGCAAGAACAGCTGGGACTTGAAACCTGTGAACATCAGATTACAAGTCTTGTGTGTTACAAACTGAGCCAACCCCAGCCCCACTGTATAGTACAGAAATTTATATATATTCATAACTGGAAAGTGGAAGTTATTGTCTTACTTTCTGAAGTGTGGAAGCAGAACACTTCAGTTAGTTTTAAATCATGATGCAAACTAATTTGTCAAATTTATAAAACAAAAAAATTCAACTCTCATTAGGTAGTGTGTAAGTGGTGGGTAAAAAAGATTAAATATCTGACTTTTATTAATTTTAATGACTAAAATATATCCAACAAGTTTCACATGTGATGTTCAAAAATATTTATACATACTATTACATAACAAAAGAATCACACAGAAACACAACAAAGTATAGAAATTTTTTTATGAATATACAGAGTGGACAAAATTCTAATTCTAATCTATTCACACATAATTGGTGTTGTGTAGAAAAACTATGGTTTCAAATTTGGTCAAATATCAGGTGATAATAATTATTTTGCATGTGGGAACACCAGAAATATATGAGAAGCTTTACTTTCAGCTGTGGCATATAAAACAAAGGTTCACTCCAACTTTTAATAATTCATAAAGCAAGCAGATATTTAATCCTGCAGATGCCTTAAGAATTTGGATAACTATAATCATGTTACTCCTTCATCAACAGCTACAACATACACTGAAAGGCCAAAAGTCATGGAAATAGCAGTATATGTAGAACTTGTGCACTGTACTCGCAACCGATGTATTGGATGTCAACCACAGAATAGTGCTGCAGTAGCCTACAAACCCAACATTCATTTTGGAGTAGTTGTTAATTTAGCACAGCTGAATGTCGCGAGTTGTCTGATTTTGAACGTGGCTTGATCATCATGCTTACTCCTTTATCACAATATACACTGAGAGGCCAAAAGTCATGGGAAGAGCAGTTAAAGTAGAACTAGCATGCTGTACTTGCAACCGATGCGTTGGACGTCAACCACAGAATGACGCTGCAGTAGCCTACAAACCCAACATTCATTTCAGAGTAGTTGTTAATTCAGCATGGCTGAATGCAGCACAGTCAGATTTTGAAAGTGGCTTGATCATCAGTGCCAGAAGGATGGGTCATGCAATATTGGAGATCGTGCAGGAATTCAGTTTTCCCAGGTCTACGATGTCAAGAGTTTATTGTCAGCATTCTATTGATTGCATTTCTATACACGTAAACCAGCGAATGGGACAGCCATGTGCAACTGATGAACGGAACTTGCATTGGCTGTCATGAATGGTAACGACCAACAGACAGGCTACAGTTCAAAATGAAATCACTGCCAATTTGAATGCGAGCGAAACACAAAACGTTCCTGAAAAGACTGTCCATCGTACCTGCACTCCATTGGATTTGGTACCCAAAGACCCACTCATGTCCCATTGCTTACATGTCATCACAGAGCTCAATAACTGGAATGGGCTCACATCGAAATTGGACAATAGAACAGTGGCATCAGGTAGCATGGTCCGATGAATCAAGGTCCCAGTTGTTTTGCACTGATGAGCACGTTAGAGTGTGCCATAGGCACCGTGAAGCTGTGGACCCTTCCTGTCTGCAAGTACTGTTCAGGCTGGAGGCGACTCTGTGATGGTGTGGAGCTTGTTCACGTGGTCCACATTGGGCTCTCTAATCCTTTTGGAGCAATTGCTGACAGGTATGAGATACGTGGACATTCTTGCAGATCACCTGCATCCCTTCATAACTCTCGAGCACCCTGATGGTGAAGGGCTATTCTAACAAGATAATGCAACATGTCACCAGTTGTTGGTTGCTAGGAGGTGGATTGAGGAACACTCCACAGACTTTACCACCATGAATTGGCCCCCACGGTCCCCTAATATGAACCACTTGGAGCATCTGTGGGACACAATGGAAACAAGCTTATGATCCATGAATCCAGCACCATCCAATGCAACACAATTATGATCTATGCTGCAGGATGTATGGGCTGCCATCCCTGCAGAACGGTACCAGCAACTCATTGATTCCATGCCTTGACATGTGACTGCACTGTTGAGGGCTTGAGGAAGACCACCCTTTATTAGGCATGTATCCCATGACTTTTGGAATCTCAGTGTATTAACAGCAGAAAATGCTTTGGATTAATTGTGCATTACCACCTTAGAAAGTGTATTAACATTAATTTAATGCCTAACTTTTGCCAATTCTTTCTTCTAATAATAAAATGGCCCAAGAGCAGTAACATCAATCAGTCTTTAGTCATGCTGCTATATTTCTACAGTTCTTTTACACTAATGTGCCCTGAAATCGGGATCTCTTTTTTGTGGCAATCAACAGGCTTGTGGCCAGAATTCAAAATTTGCCTTTAAGAAAAATCAAATGTAACTGGCAGAATTAAATTTTCTAAGTTTTTCTAAGTTTTCTTTGGTGCTCAATGTGTTAACTCTTCCAGGATCCAGACCCATTGGACAGCCGTTGGGAGACAGATGATAGTCTCCCATCCAGGCATCCAACGTGTTCTTTAATGTGCAAAGAGTATGGCTCTCCTTCACATGAGGCCATGGCTTAACATGCCATCTGATGGACAGCAGCCTTTCCAAGCCGATTGGCATCTCCTGCTGACCAGGGCAGGGCATGGAGTTTTGCAGATATAAATCTCAACGCTGACCCAGGTGGGGCATTGCTTGTACGAGAAGGCCTATAAAAGCTAGGAGTAGCTTCTAGGATTCTTCTCTGTCCTATGTATGTTACAAATGAAATATATATTTTAACATACCTGGCAGCCAGAAGCAGAGTCTTGTTTCCCTTTGAAATAGTAAAACAATAAGCAGCTCCTTGTCTAGATTCTGCTGACTGGACTTTTACTTCTGGTAACATTAATTGACCATGAACTCTGAAAAGCAATCTTCCTGTGGGAGTTCGGGTAGTATACAAAAGAAGATCTGAAAACTGCAACATATAATAAACACTACAGTAATGACAATTCTGGAATGTTTAATAACAATTATAATTTTATGTCATAACGTTTATACTGATAATAATACTTGCATATTATTTACTGAAGTTTTCATTGTTTTTACAGTTCAGTATTACAAAAAATCATAAAATTAATTTTTTAATTCCATATAAAAAATCAAATATAAAAAGACCATCCAAAGCTAGCAATCACAGATTTCTGAAACTCTAAACATTTCTCAAGACTCTGCCTAAGTTAAAAAATATGATCTATACATCTCTAGTACTTCTGAATCCCCCTGCTCATCATGCATTTCTTCATCAACCAATTTCTTAATTCTATTAAGTGCAATGATGCAAAGAATTTTACCTGGAACAGAAAGTAGGCTGTTGCCTTTATAATTATCATAAGAACTGAAATCCTCTTTTTTAAATACAGGAATAATAATAGCACAACACCTTTATCATAAAAGGTATTTAAAATTCCAGTCAGTCACATTTCCAAGTTTGAGTTCACCTAGACCAGTTGAGATTTATCTCTGCTAAACCCCCACCCTACTCTCTATCAGTTGACTTATCCAAGTCCATTGTGACGTAAAGCTGTGGCTCAATGTACAGAGAGCCATAGCAGTGCATGTGGATGTTAAAGAACATGCTGGGTGTCCTTGACAGGAGGCTACAATCTGCCTTCTAACAGATGTCCAGTGGGTCCTCCCCCCTCAACCTTTCCTGAGCCCTTTGGGTTCTTGTGACCTAGCCATTTAGCCCACTGTGTGCAAAAAAAGTGCTGTTCAGAGGTAAAAAATTCAACTCAACCCAGTCAGCCGCATGGTAACAGAATATTACCAGCTCTAAGTATTTCAGTAGGTAGCAATTTCATCTACCACTAAGGATCTATGTAGTTTAAGAGATAGCCAAAATAACTTCAGACTAAAATAGGGTCAACATTAAGAGCCGGTAATGTACCTATCGTCATTACAAACAATGGGAGTAGAACTAACCACATTGATTAGAACATCATTCAAATGCTCAGCTCATCTACCTATGACACAATCCTCAACTTTAATAATTTTACCTTGTCTATCCTTCAATCCCTGTATACTTGTCTTCTACCACACAAAACATTAACTATCTGATACAGCTCCCTGATGTTGTGCTGTCTAACTGCTTCCTTAGCTTTGTCAGCCAAGCCATCAAGCTGAAGATTCTTAGCAGCTAACTGATCCTTTACACATTTATTAAGCTCTCTGTAATGCTTTCTATTAGGACTAGTAGGGTATTGATTAAGGACATTCCTGTAGTTCTTTCTTTCCGAAATAAGCTCAAGTGCCTTATCACTCAAATAATTTTGCCTCCTCTGCTCCTTTTAAGCCAAAAGAGTACTCGCAGTTTCAAAAAAAGCCTGTTTAAAATGTTCCCATTCTTCCTCAACTTCAGTAGTAATGAAACCATGACTGTCACAAATGACTACATAACCTATCATGATAAGCTTTGACTGTAACTTGGTCTTTCATAGCTTAAGTGTTAAAGGTGTTTTTAACCTTAGTAACACACTTAAGTTGAAGACACTTTTAACAAGGAAACGGTAACATCCAATTTCACCTCCCATATATGACCTGGTATTCTTCCATATATGACCTGGTAATTCCTTAACAGAATTAGTCCATTTGCTGTTAATTAAGACAGGGTGTCCAAAAATTAATGATGGGGTTTTGAGAACCAATATGTAAGAAAATAATATACATATTCAAGAGAAAAAAACTTTAATTGAAAGCGTAAGTCAAATAGTTTTGAACACAATTAGTGAATTTCCACATATGCATCATTCAAGACCCTGCATATGTACAATCAGTATTCCACTTCTTGTCATATACACTTGAGCATATCTCTTGTTACTTGTTAGATAACATGCATTTTCAGCATATTTTTTGTTATTTGCCCATTTGTTTCTCTAAAACCATTGTCTGATGTTATTCTCCTGTGGAGGATCATTCTTAAATTCATGCCTAAATGCATGTTGAACAGTAATGACTGATTTATGATTGGCTAACAATAAAACACATTGTGCCTTCTCCTTTGGAGTAAATCTGACCAGATGACTATACAGAGTGAACAATTGCAAGATACTACACAGGGAATTGTGGAAATGTAATGGTAAAACATCATGATGCCTTTTGTGCACTTGAGGACAGTGCTTCCTGAATCCCCACCATTATTTGTCAAACACACTGTATATAATCAATCATATTCTTATGCAACTCACCTGGTGAAATCCAAATGTATTTATTACAAGCACTGTGACATACAAACATTCACCAAAGGAAAAAAGGTGACAAAATGCAGCCTTGCCTAAATTCATTTTTAATGCCAAGCTAATTACCACAGACTTTATCAGCTGCCCTGCAACTTTGTGTTTTAATTGAGAACCCTTATTAGGTCAACAAAATTTCTAGGTATTCCACAGATCACATCAACTAAAACTAACTAAAACTATGTTAATCAACAGAACAAGCCACCTTCTTCAAATATAAAAAGTTAGCAGTTAGTTTATTAGCTAGGTTTCTGAAACTCTGTGGGCATTTCCTAAGAATCTCTTGAGTGAAAAACTTTGGCCTACACAACCACTTATCATTTTTGAACCTGCAATGTTTATCTCTATTGTTCAGCAACCACATTTTTGCATTCTACTAAGTGCAATTATGAAAAGAACTTTAAGAGGAACAGAAAGTAGTCTGATGTCAATAAAATTAGCAAATGAGCTGTGATCACTTTTTCAGAAAACAGAATAAAAACTTCTAATAGAATCCTCAGAAAAAAACTGTACTATCACAGAAATATTTTACACTTCAGCCAACCACATGAACATTCAAGTCATCCAGAGGTTTCAGGATTTCAGCAGTAATTTCATCTATTTCTGTTGCTCTACTGTAACTGTAATTTTGGGAGCCAAAGCAATTTCTGATCGTGATAGAGAGTCAATGTTAAAACCAATAATGTATCCATCCTTTATAAAGAGTGTGACAAAACAGTTTTTAAATGTCCTGTTCATCTTTCTATCACAGAATTCTCTCCTTCAATAACCTTATGCTATTTATTCTTCAATCCTTACATACTATTCTATTTTACCAACCCAAAATATTTACTACCTTGTGCAATTCTCTATTGTTGTACTGTCTAGCTATTTTCTCTACCAGGATATTAAGCAAAGATTCTTATCAACTTCAACTGATCTCTTAAACATCTTTGGAGCTCCCTGCAATGCTTTCCACTAAGAATAGAAGGGGTTGGTTCAGTTTTCCCTTCATTACTTTGTATCAGAAATAAGTTGAACTGCCATACTTAAATGACTGTCCTCTCTGCTACTTATTACACAGAACAGTATTATATAAAAGAAATTATGACAGCCCCCCACAAAAAAGATATTTAAAATCTAAAAAGAGATAAATGTATGTGAAGAAATAACCAAGTTTCTAGTTAAGTATGTTTTTAAACAATGCTAAAAATTTTATTGCACAAAATCTATACTTACCAAGAAAAACATCCTTTGTTGATTGCCAGTTTTAGACAGTTTCTGTAAACATCCTTCTCTAATGAATACCTACATAAACAAAATGCAGTGATATCAGACATCTAAGATTCTACGCTGATCAAACTAACACAAAATAAGAATTTCATTTAATTAACACATTTATTTAATACATAATACATCCAATTACATTGGTCTAACCCAGTGGGCACAAATATTACAATTGAATCTTACAGAAATCCACAAGAGTTAATAACTCGCCTGTGGAATTTTATCATATTTTATATATATATAATTTATAATTTTGGCAACACTAGTCAATAAACGTTTTAACCATTTATAAAGCAATTGAAGAATAAAATAATTTGAACAATTGGACACAAAAAATTTAAGAAATGATTAAAAATTATGAAATTTATTACAAAAAAATTCTCAATATTATCAATATTTAATAGCCATTTACGAAGATTTGAAGCAAAGCTATGTATAGTTTTTTCCATTTTTACATTGTTTGGCAAAAAATTAAATAATTTAGGCGCAAGGTAAATATAATGTTTTTTAGTCTCAATTTTCTTAGGTAAGAATTCAACGAGATTAATAGAGTAACTGTATCTTGTATTATAATTTGTAAATTTTATATTTTGTTCTGACCAATTTTTAAACAAATGTTTTAAAATTGAATGCATATATAATTTTCTAACTGTTAAAATAGCAATAACTTTATAAAAGTTTTTAACATTTTCATATTTTCTTTTTTTCAATATGCATTTTATAATTTTATTTTGAGCTACAATTAATTTGTTAATATTAGTATAATATGTGCCACCCCAAGAAGTAATTTCAATAATTTCAACTCTAATTAGTATATCAGTCAGAGAACTTAATTTCCATTTCAGTGGACATATCTTTGTATGGAAAAAACCCATACAAGCTAGTATATGTAGTTTCTGTTTCTTCGAAAACAAAAACAACAAAAAAAATTTAAGAGTAATGATGCCAAGTAGAACAAACTATTATGCATAGAAAACATTTCAAATTATTCTTGTTAATTACTGAACAAAACAATAAAAAACAAAGAAACACTTTTACAGTGGAGCTAGGAAATATGGCAAAAACATTTCCCTCACATTTCAGAAAAAATAAAGAACCTCTCTGTTTCAAATATTAATGTTTATGATAGGACTTTTTCTCTCCTTAACAGACTCCTTAACTTAATACAATGACTAATATCATATTTATTGACTGAAAGTGAGGTTTATTAAATTTTTTTGTTCAAAACTTGTGTATCATTCTTGTATTCACAGAGAAAAAAATAGAAAGAATTTTTTTACATAATACAATATTCTGATATGAACCTAAAATATATTATTGTACATGTTTATATTATTGTATTATTTTGTCACAAACAGGGCATGTGTTCTAATATAAAAATTATAAATTTTCATCAATTAATAAGAATAATAATTCAAAACTGCACATGCAAATTCAAAAATCTGATTCCTTAAAACTCCCAGAAAAGGACTTACAAAATCCCTTTCTGGATTGACTGGCTATTTGCAGTTTAATGCTGTTAGAGCAATTAAGGACTCCTTCACATACACTATTTGCCATTTCACAAATGCAATGTAATGCATTCCATTGTACTTCACTGTGCAGGTGAGTGGTATATGCTACACACTAAACTTCACTGCATACAATGGCAAACCAATCAGATTCCTTCCCGATTCATTGATTGACGTATCTTAAAAAGCTAGTAGAGTGTCACTGCTTAATTTGTTGGTGTCAATAATTTGATATCTCTTGATAAAGAATACTCTAGATGGTATTCACAGTATTATTCCAAAAATGAAGGAGAAATAAGCATTTTGAACATTTGAATTGAATAATAATTTTTCATTAGCTTATCATTGAAGATTTAACAACTTATTAGGATTATTGCTTTATTATTTGTTACACCAAATATTTAATGTCTCAAATTTCTAAAAATAAGTGATATATAATTATCGAATGTTATTGGTAAAAATTATTTTGCATTACAACTTCCAAAATAACGTTATGAGAATTTATTTTACAAACCAAATGAAACTTTTAATTTTTAACTCTTATCCAGAATATGCCCTGAAAGCATATTGTATATCTACATGCAATTTAATTTACATGCTTAGATAAACTGATACAATTATACTGAGATGAATATTGATTATTTTAGCATGCAGTTTTAGAATTTAATAATCTTAATTTCAAATTTATTGTATATTGTTTATCATTTTTATTGCAATTTGAATTATGTAATCTGAAATAAACAAAGTATATTTCAATGATAACATTTAATTTGACAGGGCAAAAATACACAAAATATTACATATAACTATTCAATATATATATATGTAATAATAAGAATTCATTCTGTGACAATGTGGTTTTAGCCATATCAAAATTAAGAAATTAAAATTTTCTCCATTAATATCTTTTGCATGCTGCACCTTAATTTACCAAGGCAAAAATAAAAAGCTACCTCAGTTATGTTGCCAAAAACAAAAATATACTAAATATCAGATATTCAGATAACTGAAAAGGCTATGTTATTGGCCAATATTAATTTGAAAGAGTGAACATATCTTCATTTTGGGGCCAATATTTAGGGTTGGGTTGGGTTGTTTTACCTCTGAGCGGCACTTTTTTGCACACCATGGGCTAAATGGCCAGGTCACATGGACCCCGAAGGCTCAGAGAAGGTTGGGGGAGGGGACCCACTGGAACAGCTGTTGGGAGACAGATGGTAGCCTCCCGTCAAGGCCATCCAGCGTGTTCTTTAACGTGCACAGGGTATGGCTCTCCCGCACACGGGGCCACGGCTTAACGTCCCATCCGACGGACGGCGGCCTTTCCAAGCCCATCGGTGTCCCCTACTGACCGTGGGCAGGGCAGGGAATTTTGCGGAGCCAATATTTAGATAATGTTTAATGAATAATATGAAAAAAAAAAATCTACATGACTTTACTGTTGGTCTTAAAGCATATGTCAGTGACTTATTCTATTTATGTATATTTTCTGTTTATGAAGATATAGGAAAAAAAAGTCAAAATTCAGTTACAGGTATATCTTGTCTAAAGAGGGCAACCAAAATATCCTAAGAGAAAATTAAAGCTGCATAAATGAAGTTACATACCCTTTCACTGTCTAACAGATCATTAAATCCAACCAAATTTCGTTGCAGTTCAGTGAGCTTTACATAATTTATCTAAAAGAAATGAAATTTTATAATTAGAGTAAAATTTCTATATTTAACCTTTACACTTCACATTACTATTTTTC
Organism: Ryuthela nishihirai; assembly: GCA_038380435.1. NCBI lineage: Eukaryota > Metazoa > Arthropoda > Arachnida > Araneae > Heptathelidae > Ryuthela > Ryuthela nishihirai. The sequence goes on from JAWZYU010000002.1 coordinate 8,790,461, forward strand.
ATTTTATTGAATACATGTGAACAGAGAAAATACAGAAAATCATGTGCTTATATATGCAGTCTTTAACCCTTAAAGTGCCAGGTTTCTGAAACTGGTCTCACTCTGGTGGACAAGTTAATTTTGAAGTGTTTTTAGAAAACAAAATACACAATTTTAGATAATTAGCTAAAAAAAAAATTGGCTTTTCCCCAAGTGGGATTTGAACCATCCGCCAGACACATGCCATTTATGATAATCACTACACCATCAGCAGCTAACAATTTTCTTCCCAGCAATGTGACATTTGAAATTCTTGTATATTTTAGGTGATTCGCTCCTGTTGCCATCTATGTTGAGAATTGGCAACCAAGCTGCCTCATATGATGGAAAAAATATTTGTTACTCATACTCACAGTGTAATTAAGTATCACAGCTTATGTGATATAATGTATGTATCACATAAGCATTTATTCGCATAAATAATTCAGCATATAAATATCACAGGAAAATGTCCCATAGACAAGAATACTTGAAATAGTCAGCTGAAAAAATTTGGTTTTGCCCTGACTGGGATTTGAACCTATGTCTCCCAGAAACATGCTGGGTACAATAACCACTACATCATCAATGGCTAACCATTTTTTCCAGCAATGCAGCATATAGACATTCCTGCATATTTTTGATGATTTGCTCTTGGCACTATGTTAGAAGTTTGGAAACCAAGCTGCCTTGTATGGTGGAAATAATATTTGTCACTCATGCTTACAGGGTTATATAAATAATTCAGTAATAAAGTATTACAGGAAAATGTAGATATGTAATTAGACTATAAATACTTGAAATAATTAGCTGTAAAAAAAATTGGTTTTGCCCTGGGTGGGATTCAAACCCACATCTCCCAGAAACATGCCAGGTATGATAACCACTACACCATCAGCAGCCATATCTGCAATCATTCAAACCATGTCTATACATCACATTGCTGAAAAAAACTGTCAGCAGCAAATGGTGTACTGGTTATCATACTCAGTAAGTTTCTGGGAGATATAGGTTCGAATCTCAGGGCAAAACCAAATTTTTTTTCAGCTAATTATTCAAGTGTTTCTTGTCTAGAGGATATTTTTCTATAATACATTATTACTGAATTATTTATATAACACTGTGAGCTTGAGTATATATATTATTTCCATCATGCGAAGTAGCTTGATTGTTCAATTCCCTACATAGATGACACTAGGAGCGAATTACCAAAAATATGCAAGAATATCTATATGTCACACTGCTGAAAAAATAATGGTTAGCCACTATGGTGTAATGGTTATCATACTCACATGTTTGTGGGAGACTTGGGAAAATATCTCACTAAGGTTACCTATCCCATTCGTGTCAGCACTGCCTAAAAGAGAGCTGTGTCCAATGAAGTCCCTCAATGGAAGAAGGGGGATGGCAGCTGCTGAAAAGTTAAATAACTTTATATACTGCTTCAAATATAATACAGGAGTAAAAATTGAAATATAAGTTTTGTATATAAATTTTTCTACCAGTACTTCCTAAGCATTTCATTGTTATGCAATTAAAGAACTCACCAAATTAAAAATTGTACTTTCATCTCTCACTGATGATTCCTGCAATTCAATCAATGCATCTAAAAACAAGGATTGAACAACACAGAAGTTATTAAGTACAGTTTATGTAAATAGAAAATAATTTGAAAGACCAAAAAAAAAAAAGCACAAAATTATCAATATTAATATCTAAACAATTAATATTAAAATGACTAGAAATCTGAAATGAAATACACAAAGCAACACTTAATAAATTAAATTCAACTATAGATGAAACTGCAATAATAGTTGATTTAATCAGGATTCAAATTCTGCTACATTCATATTTCTGCTCTGAGACTTCCTACTAAACTTTACTCAAGGTTCGCTAAATGCAATACTATTGTTCAAAAACACCTATAAAAATAAAAATTTGGCAAGATGAACTAGCTAGATAATAAATAAAGGGCTATAAAGCTTTCCAAGTAGATAATAAGCTGATTATGATTTTCAATAAAGTTGCTTCTTATTTGATTATGTCACAGAAGTACAAAACTTTATGCATTTAAGAGTATGATGCGATGGAAATAGACCTTTAATTTAGCACAATGCAACAATTTCCATATCTATTCATTCTATACACTACACTTCAACATGTACTGAGACACTGACATTATATGAATGTAAAGTCACATTCAAAGCTCATTAACCTTGAAAACAAGCATTTTATGCAAAGATGTCACTGAAGATACATTGAAGATCATGCTGAAATCTTTATCTTTTTTAATATACAGGCATACCCCGTTTATTTCAGGGGTTGCATTCCTGGAAATGAGAATGCTAACTGAATCAGCACTATACAGGGTTGTTACAGCATAAGTCCCTATGGAGATGCATTCACAAAATTGTAATTTATTACCTAACGATCAACATATTAGGGGTTTATTGAGTTACTTAAAATAATACAGATGATAAATATGATTTTATAAGTACATTCTGTATTGTCAAATTAATAATGAAAGAAAACCTAATAAAGTAAGTTAAAGTGTACTATACTCGCCAGTTCATGGAGCAACCCCAGACATGGCTGAACTTGGCAGTGTTGGGAGACAAAATGGAAGTTGCTAGCAGGAAGATGGGCCAGGTTGTGCCACATCCTCCTACTTGAAAAAGACATCAAGGTTTGCCTTGAAGCGTCTTCTCCCAGAGCACTTCTTTGTAGCAGGAGATTGCATCAATAATTCTCTTCACTGCAGTGCTGTGGTCAAAATTAGCTTCATTTTTAATGAAGAGATCCACATCCATGGGTCAAAACTGTTCACCAGAACAAGAAATACTGGCAAAGAGAGATTATCAACACACATCATCAAATGATGATTGTGAAAAATCGTCTATGTGCAGCCTTCAATGCACTGTTTGCCATTCAACTACTAACTTCACCAGTGTCTGCTGCAGTACCAAGAAAGAGTACACTGTGTGTGATTTTTAGCAATGAATCTTTCAATAGGTCAGCTAGTGAAATGACTCACTTTGTATTTAGGAGCACCATACTAATCAACACATGGTGTTGACTGCATTCCACAACATCATGTGTTGATTGTATCACAGTTGACTATCACAGCTGGTTTTCTTGGTGGCACACTGACCAACTGTTGGTATGTGGATAGCATCATTCAGCCACCACAGATCACACAACTTCATAATGTCTGGGGCCATGCTAACCATAATACACATATTCACACATGGCTTACACTGCCCAATAAGCCTCTATGAGCAGTGAACATTCTGCTCTGGACAACTAAATCACCTGATCTCTCACCATTGAACACTGCAGGGACCTGATGGAATGATTGACTGCAGCCATACCTCAACCATCCAAGACTGTAGTTGAACTATAGACCACTTTGCAAGTGGTTGTATGGTGCATACAGGTCACATGATGTCACATCCCTCAAACAACCATTCAACGCCTGATTTGATGATACACTGTGTGATAATATATATTCATTCTCATAGGGATCATACCCCATACTAATGTTGCCACTAAATATGCAATAAAGGTGGATCTGTAATAATTTAAAAAAGTAGAGCATAAAATTATCTATGAAAAATTTACAAAAGTATGCATAGTAACAAATTCTATTAATTCTTAGATGTTTTCAAGCAGAAAAATAAATAACTTTTCTAAAAGAGTTCAAACTTTAGTAACTACTGTGATGTTTCATGAGTTATATGAAATAATGGAAATAGGTATTACCATTGCAATCCTCATAGTCTGAATGTGTATTTCCATAATAATTCATTAAACCTGAAATTAAAATTAATCTGTTACACATATTCACAACTAAAATATAAAATACTTCATTTGGAAATATCATAGAGGCATATAGAGGTTTCACTTTTTTTCACATATTTAAGAATTTTTAAAGTGTGCTAAAAATAAAATATTACTTTACATACAAGTCACTTATATTCATAACTGCAAATGCCACTTATGTCACTCTTATCATACTGTTTAATATTTTAGTTCATATGAAATATATAAATGCAATGTTTAAATAAAACAATATACACATGTACATCCTCAAAGTGCCAAATGGTACAAATGTTAATAAAATTTTATTTTACAACTACACACTGGTAATTTAGTTCCATGACCATCCTGAGCAACATGTGTTACATTTGGCCACCATATGACAGTTCCACTAAGGTAATATTTGACACTGTCCACCCAACTTCATGTTTTTAGCTGCCTTGATACCCTACTTGGAAAATGACTGGGATGAGCAGCAGCCTCGCACACAAATAACTTTAACCTCAATCTAAGTGCCACTGGAGCAAGGAGTAACACAGCTAGTGCTGACTGGTTCAGTGGGAGGGACTACCAATAATTACCTTGAGGTCTAAAATTAAACATTACAATGCAAAATATTACTATTATTGTATCTACAGTATGTCAACCATTTCTTTTTTTTACATCTCATCAAGTGGTGCCTTGGAGCCTCCAAGACAAGTTTATTTTGGCAATGAATAATCCACCTATGACCACAATAAATTGATCAGAAAATATATTGTAATTATAGTTTTGCTTTTATTTTTTGAGCCAATTAGTGCCCGATGTCACCAAAATATCAACGATAAACATTGCCATATCAATTAAAACCCCCACATAATAAATAAAATCCTAAAAATGAAGCTGTTTTTTTAAATAGCTTAAAATTTATACTCAACATTTAGTAAAACCCATAAAGTTTGATGCATGCAAGTTTGAACAGCTCTTGAAACAGAGACACTATTATATTTTTGCTGTTACAAGTCATTGACTTCTGGCTTTTGCATACACAGATAATGGTGATGCTGAGCCATGCTTCATCAATGGGGCAAGCTTGAAGTGGCCCAAAGACAAATAATTAGAGTAAAAAAAATGGCAAAACAATAAGGGTCATACTTCACATTGACATATAATACTAATATATACTACATACTGACATACCAAAAATTTCAATAATAAGAATCACATTATATATTGATGGTGAGCAAATTCAGTGTTTGATCATGGTTGAGAGTTACATGTAGGAAGGAATGAAGTTCACTACAATGCTATTTATTTATAGTAATTAGCTAAGTGTGAAAAAACCACTCGTCTGCCTCCTGGACTCGAACTCGGGATCTCCTAGTTATGTACCAGTTGCTCTACCATTTGAGCTAAGATGGGGGCATCCCCTCTTAGCTCAAATGGTAGAGGTATACCACAATTATCTCCAAAGTCTACAGACTATATATGTGATCACAGTCACCTGAGCATTATTATACCTGTTGTGCTCAAATTTTTTGAATAATTCATTGCACTGTTCTTCCAAAAATGTTTTTTACTATTTACAAATATTTGTTCTGCCACAAAGTTTTCAGTTTAGCTTGCCAAATTCTAAAATGAGGGAACTGTATTTTGAAGGATCATTTTTTTAAAGGCACTTGTTTCAAGCAAGTCTTTCTTCAGTCTTATTTTCATATTCAGATTACTACATCAAATTTACCCATAACACAGATTTCATCTAATTTTTCACATTAAACATACTTTATTGCAACAATTTTTTTTTCCATTTTTATTTGTCTCAAGAAATTAAATCTATATAAATATATTCACTGTTGCTTTAAAGATAAAATGCAATACTAGCTATTTTAACCTAGATGAGCCATTGCTCTTGGGTTATAGATATCACTTCACACATAAATATATGAATACTTTGTTCATCTGCATCAATGTACAAATATATATGTATTCTTTGTTAATCTGCATAAATGTACAGATTATATATGTATTCCATGTTCGTGTGCATAATTGTACAAATATATATGTAAATGTAATAAACTTTGAACAGCAATTTAAAAAATATGTAAAAAATAGACAATTTTTAACATTAAATTTTCAGCAGTGTAAAGCTTCTAATACAACATGATACTAGTCAATTAAAATTAAAACCAAGAATTACTCACTTATTTCTCAATATAAATAACACAAAAATTTTATTACAATTTTAATTTAAAACAAAAAATAATGCAAATCTGACATACTTTGCAAAAGGAAACAATAGTAGGGAATCCGATGAACTGGTCTTAATAAAAATGAAGTCAATGGAAGGTAGCACATTTTGTGCATCTCAAATTGTTGATAAAACATTTCAAAACGTTGGCTGTTGCTGAGTGCTTCAGTTAATTTTTGCAATATTTTTGGCAGCTTTTCCATGTAAGTATCATATAACTATAAAAAAAAAAGTACAAAAATATGTCTCATAAAGAACTGCAACATCACATAAAATACAATGAAATCAAGTTTTAAAGCAGGGGTGGCCAACCCAAACTAGCAAAAAGCCACTAAGAAAAAAAAAAAACGGTTTCCATAATTAAGAAGATTAAACCTGAAAACCCATTGGATCTGTTGCATGTGAATTGGAAGATAGGTGTATATGAACATTATGTACAAGAATCACAGTTGAAAAATGGAATAACACTTTTAATCCTCAAATTATATATGAATACAGACACAAGGTAAAAAGATGAAGGTGAACTGAGACAGCCCAAGTGGTTCAATATGGAGTGTGCTAACCTTTTACTACTATGCAGGCCTCACAGTGATATTTCATGCTGTTGATAATACTTTCCAGCAGTGCTGTTAGTATGATCGCCATTGCTCCTCCAAAGCCCCAAGAGGCCTGCAGGACCAGGATTCAAGGGAGAAAACAATCTTCTGAGTACAGCCCATGCATGTTCTATTGAATTTAGATTGAAGACAGGGCAGCCCACTCTATATGGTTCATAGTGTTATTCTCCAGATAGCAAATAACAAGGTGACAACAGTGCAGGAGAGCATTATCATTCTGTAAAAGGAAGGTGTCACCTATTGCACCAGCATAGCCTAAGAAGATTTTTCCTACTTTTATTTATACCACATTAAGCCAACTTATGATGTTCTGTAGGTATATCCAGAAAATCTGCTACCTCAAAAATGTCTCATTAAGAATAAATATCTCATGAGGAACTGCAATAGCACATAAAATACTTCACACACATAGGAAGTATCACTTTGCAGGAGGACTGAAGAAAGTTTTTAAACTCTTACTTTTAAATTTCAATGTATTTGGCACATACTTTTGCCAGCACCATTCATTTGCATACCATATCTCAATCTTTCATAGTATTTTACATACCTGGCTTTCATGCATTTCTATCATTGATGTTTTACAATATTGCATTTTTTTCAAATGTTCCTTAATTTATGGAAACTAGTACATATTCTAAAAGAGTCAGGGAGAGAATTATTTATTTAAAACTAAAAAAAAACAATTTTTAATGAAAAAATACTTTTTGGGGAAAAGAATCAAGAAAACATCTTGATTAAGAAACACAAGTATATATTTTTAATGAGTATTATAAATTGACAAAATTGTTTTGTCATGCACCTAAAATTGCTTGGCTAAAACTATTGGAAGAAACAAGCCAGTTTTGGTATTTTGATAATTTGTTTCATGAGCCACAAGTTCTTTTGCGATGAGTCATGAATTGGCCAGGCTGTTTTAAGCTATTATTCCATTCAGTATTTTACATTGTTACACTATTATTTTCATTTATATTACAAACAAATAATAATATATAAGAAATTTGTTTTCTAATAAGTATTTGTTTAAAGTATACACGGATAGAAAATCCTATTGGTATTCATGGTCTAAACAGTGGTGTCCCATCTTTTCATGAATGATAGCAACATTGAAACTTTAAAGCTAAGTAAGATGCAGTATTGTAGGGTGTATATGCACATTTTAGTGTAGTAGGCTACACACATGCATCAACAAAAAAATTTAAATTCAAGCATTGTATTGAAATAAATTGATTTTTGAAACATTTTTACAAGTTCCCCATTTTGTTTTACATTTGATGTTATTTTCATATGGTTGGATAAGATGACTTATTTGAATATTTCTTTGGATTTGTTGTGGGTCACAAGGGAGCCTTTTGAAGACCATAGCCTAGACACTATTCTCCCCTTCCAATAAATTACTTGGCTCATCCAAAAGTGATGAGATCTGTATTTCTTAATAAAAAAGCAAATTAATACCATTTTTAAAACATGGGCTTAATCTGTCTATTTGCAAAATAAATAAATCTTTTCACACAGCCAGTTGTTATTGAAGTTTGGCAGGAACTTATAGTACAATAGATCGCAGAAAAAAACTAAGTTTAGAAATCAATGCAAAAACAATGCAACATCCATGCCTTAACAAGGATTTGATCCAAGCCCTTTAACTCTATTTACTTTTGAGACTATATTCAAAGGAATGTTGACATTTTTTTCAGTACAAATTTTTGAAAGTGAATTAAAAAAAACAGTTTAATATAACCTAATAATCCTACAATATCAACAAGTCTATTTGCAATATTGAAATTTATAATATCCAAAAACAAGAAAAAGATAATTATACCTTACACATGTGAATGTGATGCTTCAAGATATTTCCAACTCCTTTATCAGTATTTTGTAAAACTTTTACTGGTCTGCCTTCCCTAAAACAAATAAATGGCAGATGAGTGAATAAACACAAATAAAAATAACATACATAATTATTTGTTAACATTAGTGGTTTCACTCTTGGATTGCAATTGTTTGTTAAATAATTTAGGGTAGGGCACCCTAAATTATTTATAACTGTATGTATTAGACAAAAGCCTCTCAGGATATCTAGTATGCTTTTTAAAATGCATAGTGCATGGCTTAACAATCATTCTGCCAAATGGGATCCTGTCCACAATTTTAATATTAGCTAAGTTGGGATTCAACTTACAACTTTATGTTACAAGTCTGAAAACACACACACACACAATAGAAACAGATATTTGTTAAACATTAAACAAGTAGATTTACACTGAATGTGGAGAAACTGATTTGCAAATTGAATGTGGAGCATCAACCCTTTTATTAAATGTATTTCTAACAGATGTTATCCATCCATTTACACTAATATTATTAGAATTAAATTTATCTCAGAAAATATTTTTTGTTTTGTCTTGTCTGTGCTAAACAATAAAATAAGGAAATGATAAAATTCACTGAACCAACACAACCACAGATAAAAATCAAAAGACAACGAAAGCTACAAAAGAACACAACAGGAATAATGGATACCTATGGAAAGCAAATTTAATAATAATAAAAGTAAAATAGTAATTTTTAAAATGCAACAAGTTTTAAAAACAATTCATTAGAAAAATATGTCTATATGGCTCAGACTGCAAATGACAGCATAAAAAAATTAAAAGTCATGCATTTGATAAAATATATTTGTTGGTTAAAATAGTTCACAAAATTTGCACACAGGCTAGTTGCCTGCCTGAAGAAGAAATGAATAAGGTATATTTTTATTACCCATAACACTCCAGATGTCACAAGCATTCATTTGATACATAACTTGTTACCTTCAGTACTCACATTCAGAAGATATAGTAGGTAGGACAACCCTTCAGATATTTTCCCTTTTACTGGTGGAAGGGAAGGGGGACTTTTGGCACTCGCTTTCTGGAAATATAGTGGAACAATCAATTTCATATTTCCATTTATAGGGGGGAAGAAAGCATGCAGAAGTAGATTTTTATAATCTATGACACTATCCACATCATGAGTTTTCATCCGACATATAAGTCATTAAGTTTGTCTGTCATATTTGAAAGATATGGTGGAACCACTGTTTTGACAAATCCACAAGCAGACAAAGGATGAGTGAAAAGCAATAGGAAGAGAGGTAAAAACACTTACATTGGGAACTATTGGCCTAGATGTTTCTTCATAGTTGCTACTTTGCTAATTGTCAGTCACTCAGATCCCAGTGAGCTCAAACTTTTAATTGTGATTTCAAATGCTCATTCCAATATGATCAGAGGTTATAACTAACATCACTGTTTATTCCAAAGTTGAGTTGGGTTGTTTTTACCTCTGAGCAGCACTTTTTTGCACACCATGGGCTAAATGGCCAGGTCACAAGGACCTCGAAGGCTCAGAGAACGTTGGGAGAGAGGACCCACTGGAACAGCTGTTGGGAGACAGATGATAGCCTCGTGTCAAGGCCATCCAGCATGTTCTTTAACATGCACAGGGTATGGCTCTGCTGCACATGGGGCCACAATTTAACATCCCATCCGACGGATGACGGCCTTTCCAAGCACATTGGTGTCCCCTACTGACCGTGGACACGGCAGGGAATTTTGTGGAGATAAATCTCAATGCTGATCCAGCTGTGACTCGAACCTGGGAACTACAGATTACGAGCCTGGCACGCTACCATCTGAACCACCCCGCCCCTTATACCAAAGATATCATCATATAATAGTTGTTGAAAGCCATAAACTAGGTCCTCCATTATTTTAATGGTACATCAACAAACCCAGAGCATATATCTTTATCAAATGAAGCATTGAGTTTTGGTTAAATTGGTAGAACAACTCATACAATACTAAGAAATTCTGAATAAGTCCAGGTGATGGATAAAGTGATTGTCCCACTTTGAATTTCCTGATTTTAGTAAGTTTGCTATATTTGAATCAATCAAAATACTTTTTATGGTATATATACACAGTATTATTGCAAAAACTAAAAATATGACTGGTCATTTATATCAAGATTTAAGAGTTTAACAGACATTTCCTTTTTTTCCCAACAGATCAATTTCAGTCTTAACCATTTCTTAAATTTAGCATTGTTCAATTAAACTTCAAAATATCACATTACTAAACTTTTAATTACAGCTATATCTCATTAAAATATATTTTATTAATATGTATGCAAATGAGGGAGCAACTTTGCAGAGAGTAAGATTGGGTTGTTATTATCTCTGAGGAACACTTTTTGTGCACATGGGGCTAAATTGCCATGTCACAAGGACCAAAGGGTTCAGAGAAGGCTGGGGGGATGGGATCCATTTGACAGCTGCTGGGAGACAGATTGTAACCTCCCACCAAGCCATCCAGCATGTTCTTTAATATGCACAGGGTATGCTCTCCCACACACCATCTAACATATGGCCACTAACCATCCAAAATATGGCGACCTTTCCAAGCCCATCGGTGTCCCCTACTGATTGAGGGCAGGGAGTCTTTGTGGTGATAAATCTCAACACTGGCATAGGCAGGACTTGAATCTGGGAACTGTAGATTACAAGCCTGGCATGCTACTGAATCACTTTGCATTGAGAATTAGTTGATAAATTAACACACAAGCTCATTCCATAGGCTATAAATCTGTAACTATTTAAAGAGCTAAAAAAAAAATGTAAAAAAAATTGTAAAACTTTAAAAAATTTATGCAATTTCTTTATAATTTCCGTTTTTAAATGATGATTTAATGGAAGAGATATTATGAAATAAGGGAATGTGTCTCAAACCTTCATGATATGAAAACACTAATTACAAACTGACTTACCAATGTGCCATTTGCTGTTCTAGTTCCCTTAGCAAAGAGCAATGAACTTCATATAAAGGATCAATGGTAGATAGCATTAACTCTACAGCTTCACTGGGCATATCACCTTGTTTGCTGAATTCATCCCGAAACACCTATTTTTAGATATAATATCTTTAAATAGTCTCACAGATGCAAACCACAGTAATATTTATGCCAAGATTTCATCCATTTCTGAATTTAATATCAAAGTAAAAATACTCTTACAAGTAGCACTTTTAGTTTTTCAAATATTGATATCCAAATAGACAGCTCAAATGAAATTGTTAATAGTCATTTAGTTAAATGGTAGTTCATTTTCCAAAGAGATGGATGAGCTTTCTTCCCTTGTTTCAAGTTCTTATTTGATTAATTCTGAATTAATTTGAATAATTTCTGAAAGAATATCCTTTCAAAATTAACCCAGTACATTTTGAGTTCATACCCAAGTTGACTAATGAGGATGCTATTGCAAATGCAAAACTATGCATTTCCAAAGAGAAAATTAGGTTTTCCATTTTTTAATTTTCACTTTCAACAAAATAATTTCCTTTATCATCTTCTTAATCATCTTCCATTAAAATATCACAGATTTGGTAGTGGACTTGTGCAATACCTGAATATAATCAGGAGATTATTAATGAAATTAATAAATTGTGCATCTTTTACTAGGGATAGTAAATATCCTGTAAAAACTGATGAGCTGCAATTCATTTTTTAAAACTCCAGTTAGTGTCTCTTTTTAAGCCAAATTGCATTCAACAATTCAACTACTAAAATAAATTATACAATTACTACCATAACATCGATAAATCTTAAAGGTTAATCTTCTCTTTATAACTTTAGTGCCTAAAACAACAGAAATTCAAGCTAGGGGATGATTCAGAAAACTCAAATGGCAATATTTCATTGTTCCTATTCAACTCCAAAAATAACTTTTCCTTTATCTCTTAAAACACAAAAAGTTACATTTTTTTACCATCCCCTAGGGTTAAGAGGATAAATTCATCCGAAAGTGTTAACCTTTTGACCCTCACATTATCACCAAAATTTCAGATCTATAGCATGAATAGATTGTTTACAATATTCATTTCAAGCTCTGCATTTTTTCACCTTTAAGACCTCTTTTCCACGAACATGGGTCACATTTCATTCAGGACCCTGTGAAGGTATCCAAATAAAAAGAACCTTCACAGGGTGGTTTTTCAACCCTTGAAGGGGATGGGGGATAGTACCCAAATGCTTCACAAAAACAGTTAAACAGATAGTTCAAGTAGTTCTAATTCACTAATGTATCTGTCAATTTAAATCTTATATATCTGATTTCATATTCATCTTTTATATTACAACAAACAATAAAACATCCTTTCATTCACTAACACTGCTGTTGTCAAGAATACAGAGCAATAGAAAATGTCCTTGATTTTACTATTGTTACTAATTACTTTTCTTAAAGAGATGCAGAATTTCCCTGATATAAAGTATGTAGATAGTAAATGAACGTTATCTAGCTTATGCTAGCTTCTCATACAATATACAAATATAAGGACATGTTCACTGGCTTAGTAGTCAGGTTTACTAACCATTACACCAGTTAGTGCCTACTTGCAATAAACAAGTTTTTTTGTAAATTAATGGTACATCCGGTAGATCCACCTCTTGCTCATATTTTAGATGAAATAGTAATGTGCCATGCTGAGGAATTATTAGTCTTAACTCGATAAACCCATAAGTTGCTTGACTAACCCTAATTCATGAGTTATTCTACCCATCAACAACACTTCTTTGCTACACAATGGCAGCAGGTTGTGATGACTTCAAGCTCAGGAAAGGTTTAAGGAAGGGAACTAACTGCAGTTAGTGACAAATAACAGCAGTTTTTTTATATCACTATAACTGGTTATTACTCTGTAAAAAAAAAATGGGTTATTAATGGTTTTTTTTTTTCAAAAGTAATTTTACATTAAGGAAAAACATTATTAATCAAAAACAAACATTATAAATTCAGTACAAGACCAGGGAGTTGAGATAACATCATATTGAATGGAGAGCTTTACTGGGCAATATACTACATTAATATCAGTGAAGTAGTAAGTGTTCCTGATAGGGTCAATGTTCTAACTGCCAAGGAGGATAATACAATTAAAAGTGTTTGAATAACTTGGAAATAATTATGCAGATTAGCTAGTTTATCTGTACTGTTTCTCCTTGTAGACCTTCTTTAGGTAACCTAACTCCTCCTAAGTATTCTAAACTCCTCCCAAATTTTTAACTCTACTCCAAATTTAGATCCATTTCTATCCAGATTTTGAGCCAGGTAGTCAGATAATGTGAAAAAGGTTACTTACATTCTTATTTGATCTCATATAGTTCCATAACTTTCCGTATCTTACTTATCTTCCTCCTACATTATGGTGGTGAGATTTTAAAAACAAGAAATAGGGAAATTTTGATATTATTTTTACAGAAAAGGGGGGGGGGAATGGAGCATTCCAAGGACTTTAAAAGATTTAGTAAAAAAAGTGCAAAAAAAAATTACCTAATAAATTATAGCACAATATTGCTAGACTGTCCCATTAAAAATGCGACATCTAGTCACCCTATATTATGCTTCACATGTCAGCTCTACCAAGCCTTATACAGGCAATTTTATCTAAAGGTATTAGGTCCATTATATCTGCCTCCTGAAATCACTCCTTGACCTTTCGATTATTTTAAAGGATACATTCATGAATCCTGAAAAGTTGTGGACCCATTTTTTCTGCAACTACTTCTAAATGCCATTCATGGTGATTTTGTAAATTTCTTCCTGTACATTTTTTAATATTATTAGTGGAAGGAAAAATGTGTAGCTTTTCCAAAATTTGTTGACTGTTTTTGCTAATTGGGCTCATTTGTAGGGTTCAGTAACTAGAATAACATACATTTCAGATAACACATTTTGCTTTCACAGGCTGGATTAAAAAAGATGATGCTGGATGGCAGAAACATTACTTTAATATTAAGGTGGGTGACCAGGATACTAAATTATCACAAGTATATGGGGATCATGCGTATTCATATGGCACTGTTATGGGATGGATGCACAAATTCAAAGGATAGCATATCTTTGAAAATCTCCCTTGGGCAGGAAAACCCAAGGAGGTCATGAAAGAGAGAACCATTGCTGCTGTTTATGAACTCATTAAGGAAAACCCACACATCACCCTTCGGGCAATAAGTTTAGATGGCAGTATATCGATTGGCAGTCTAGAAACAATTATTCATCATTCAGAGTTCTGAAAGATCTGTGCCAAATGGGTACCCAACAAACTGACAAAACAGCAAAAAAGGGTTAGAGTCAATTTGTGCAAGGAGAAGCTAGTAATTGAACCTAGTGGCTCCAAACGGTTAACATTGTCACAGGTGATGAAACATGGTTTTATTATCTACAACTCCCAGAAAGATCGAGAACTAGGTTTGGATTGCAAAGATGAACCGAATCCCCAAATCCTCTGACAAAATTTTCACTCAAGGAAGAGGAGGTTCACATTTTTTTCAAATTCCAAGGAGTGGTAGCCATGGACACTTAACTGAAAAATGACTATAAATGGCCAATACTATACCAACACTGTTTGCCCAAAACAGTGAAGGAGATGAAGGAGCAGCATCCAACAGGCTTGTCAAGGTTTCTCCTTCTTCATAACAATGCCAGTGTTCACAAACCTGGCAAGTTAAAGACTATCTGGAGCTGGAAAAAAATCGAACAGCTACCCGATTCTGCATATTTTGCACCATGTGATTTTTCGTTGTTTCCAAAAATTAAATAGGAACTTGCTGTGAAGCCTTTTTCAAGGGTGCAAGACCTTGCAAAATGCTTTCATTCAGAGTTGTGGAGTATTCCCCAAAAGGAATACCACCAAACATTTCACAATTGGTGTAGACATCTGCAGCTTTGCATAGATGCTTAAGGGAAGTACTTTGAAGAACAGTAAAAGTTTTGTTGAAGTAAGTGCAATGGTTTTTGTTCTGCAGATGCAAGTCAAGAACTTTTTGAATGTCCCTCATACTTATTAATCTCAATACTATGTTCTGGGCATGTCCTCTATGAGACACAGTCTATGAACATTTCCAAAATGATTAATGCCATCTATGGTCAGAAATCATTACTACAAATTTTCTACTATACTTTTATTAAATTTTATTAATTCACCTAATTAATCTACAGATTCACCTAATTTCTCAAAGAGTTTCATGTGACCTTTTCCAAAATAGTTATCCAAATATAAGTCTGGGAAACACTACTCAATAATTCTAAGAATAACTGTGAATCATTGGTTTGAAAAATCAACATCCTTTCTACTATACCAGAGAACTCTTGTAATTCAGTTTAGCAGAGGATGTTTATTAATGAATACTGAATTATAGTAATGGAAACATTACATCCCCTCTCTTGAAAGAATGTCTAGTCATCGACACTGACAATACCAGAGTGTGGGATGAAGTCATAAGAGATAATGGGCAAATAGAAATAGACAGAGCAATGGATATAGTTAACTCATTCTTTATTGTTTAGATGAATCTGTACTCATCTTCTGCACATATTACATCTTTCCCCAGAGGGCCTTATGAGGATATCAGCTCTGGTGCCTATTAAAAACCCCCTTCAATGTCTTAATATCAACATACCTTTAAATAACAAGTGCATAATCCCTCTAATTTATTTATTTTTATGTATTGAGTGTGTTCTTGGAAGTGCTATTGTGGGGATGTGACTCATATATGTTGTTTTTGGGTCTGAGCTAGCTGCTTGCATTGGGTGATGTGTCCGAGAAGCCTTTTATGGCCTTTTTACAGCTAGCCTGGGGCGCGAGTGTCAGCGCAGGAGGCGAGCAGTGAATAATGAAACAACAGTCTTGAACACAGCTGTCAAATAGGAAGGACCTCGACCATGCTTCAAGGGACGCCGCTCTTACTCAAACAAAATCTTTAAGGAGAGTGTTCTATTCTAAGTGAGAATCAAGATTCTTGGTGAATCTAATACAGTTCTGTGGATTTGGTGTGAACCACATTGTAGGCAAAGGTTAATTATCCTTTCGCTGAGTTTGAGGTAGATAAAGCGAGAATCTGCAAAATGTGTGGTTCTCCACCTCATTGCATAATTGTTTGCAGCAGCAAAGCAACAAAGGCTTATGGAGGTGAGAGCATCCCCAGCATGTAATTGTATATAGTGTGAATTAACTGTGTCGTCCCTATACAACTCTTGTGCATGAATTGTTGGACATATTTTTATACATCACTTGACGTAACAAGTCTGAGGCATACGTCAGTACAGATGTAACAACCCACGAACCTGTCATTTCACTGAAGGGTTAAGATAATTAAGAAATAAATTCATCGTCCTCCGGTGGCCACGACATTTGATGCAGCCCATCACTTCCAGAGGAGTCCATCACAATAATACTAATCAAACTTATTTTAAAACGCACAGTCTATTTGAATGACAGCTGCATAACATCAAAGAGTGTTCATTATTTCATTTTGTACTCAATATTCATAGATTATAATTAGAATATAATTTAGATTTATCCATCTTAATCTTATATGAAGAAAGAATACCTTTAACTTACTAGAGATAAATGATTTTTTTTTTTTTGGAGAGGAGGGAGATTTCTAATGGACTGTTTTTAATGTTATTGTGAAGTTTTGTTTTTCTTTTTTTTTTGGGGGGGGGGGGAGGAGATGATAGATATTTTCATGTGGAACAAAAATACTTTTCCAAAAATCCATAACTAATAGGGAATATTGGTACCTACAACATTCACTATTTCCAGATCTCTTCTATAAGTTCTCTCTGTCATCAGTAACTCTTTTGCTATATAATAGGCTTTGTCTGTAGGTATCTTCTAGAAAATAAAAAGATAAATTAAAATATTGACAAAATGAAATACTAGAAGATAAAAAAAAGTGTTCAAAACAGACAATTTGCAAAAACTAATGTGAATTGCACTAAAAACATTTCATAATTGGTCATTCCTTTGAATCCACAATAATGGTGATTTTTTACTGAGAAAAAAGTGATTTTTCAAATTAAAATGACTGGCTAAATTTTTAATGACTTTTCATGTTTGAGCCCTAGGTAAGGAATGGAAGTTTCTTCTTCATGTTGTCCTTCTGCTTAGGTTTCACCTTCCTCTCAGATCTTCTCCATGGCATGTTTATTCTGATAGGCTCTAGTCAGACTTTAGTGGTATGCAGCCTGTTGGATGAGAGTTTCTTTTTTTGTATTTAAATAATTATAGACTGAGAAATATGCAAATACATAATGAATTTATTTTTATTAAACAGTTGGAAAATTTATGGTTCCTCAGGACCCAGATCATACTTATATCACAAAAATGATATTGGCAGTAGAGTGTTAAATTACTGTATCATCAAATCATAAGAACATTAACTAACACTAAGAATAAAAATAAAATTAACAACTTAAAAACATGAAGTTTTAAAATACAGTTGTTTTGGGTTGAGTTGTTTTACCTCTGAATGGCAGTTTTTTTTGCACACAATGGGTAAATGACCAGGTCACAAAGACAGTGAAGGCTCAGAGTTTAGGAGACAGATGGTAGTCTCTCATCAAGGCCATCCAGTATGTTCTTTAACATGCTCAAAATATGGCTCTCTCACATATGGGGCCATGGTTTAACATCTCATCTAGTGAACAGTGGAAATGTTCCCAGGTGGGACTGGAACCTGGGAACTGCAGATTATGAACCTGGTGCACTACTGACTGAGCCACCCCCACCCCAATGATTATTGCAATATAAATAATATAAAACCCAGTGAAAGTGCACTTTTGTCAAGTAAATAATAAACAGTGGTAAAGGCTCATGGAGGCAATGCTTCCCCTAAAATTCTCAAACAAATAATGAAAAAAAATATATATACATATATATCAATGTTTTCACATAAAAGTCTTTTCAAATCTTGAATATGCTTATTCTAATATAAAATTTACATTTATATAATATTCTTTGAATTTCCCTGTTATACTGTACAAAAAAATAGAAGCACCAATTTACCAGGCTGGTTGACCTAGGAGTATACAAAAAATCTTTCTTCATCACTACTGTATTGGTCATTGTATCACAAAGCAGAAGTTACATTTTTCCATATTAAACCAACAGAAATTTCTCTCCCTAGAAGCAACATAAGCTTGTCACTTTGTAGCATCATCATCATCAAAATCCTCAAGCAGCCATGGGCTAAAGTGGTCCAACCAGACAGTGCAATTTAGTTCTCCAAGCAAGTCTGTCCTGAGTTACATCTGCTGCATCTGGTCACTGCACACCAATTCTAATAAAATCCTGTTTGACATTGTCTGCCCACCGCATCCTTGGTCTCCCCCTCTTTCTGAAGCCTTTAGGCACACTGCTCATAACCCTATTCGCCAATATATAATTATTCATACGGGCAACATGGCCAAACCAACGGAGTCTCTCTTTGCACAATATGCTGCTTAAAGGAGGTTGCAGACTCCTTTGCCTAATTTCATCATTACTTACAAAGCTGAACCATCTAATACCCAAGATAGCAGGAAATTAGATGCTTTTGATTCTATCTTGTTTACAAAGTGTCCAAGTTCACTACCATAACTAACCCTAGAAAGAACCAAACTATTAGACAGTCAAATTTTAGTCTTTAGGTGTATACGCCTATTTCTCCACACTATAGATTCTTAAAAGTCCCAGCAGCAATCCCTATTTGTCTAATAATCTCATGCCGCACATCACCAGTATAGACTGGTGTACCCCTCAACTGCACATCACCAGTCATATTGTCTGAAATTTTGCTGTAAGAAACCTTTAATTAATGCACTCATATCCTAGAAGAGCATCACTAGCATGTCTGCTGAGAAGCAGACCCATGCCTTGGTGATGCTTTCCATCCTCCCTCCCTGTAAAGAGAAATTTAAAGTTATTTTTAAGTATCTCACCTTTATCTGTCCATCTGGTCTCTTGCAAGCCGAGAATATCTAAATTATAATGGTGGAATTCTTGTGTGAGGACATCAAGAGAAAAAGCTCTGTGCAGAGTCCTCACAATACAGCTACCTATGGAGAGAAAATGGTTAGTGGGATATTTAAAGAAACTATGTTTATTGAGAGAGGGAATGCCGACAATATCAAACAGCCCCCTAATCGTAGACATGGGGCAAAGACCCATTCCCCCACAACTAAAGGCTGAAGCCATCTACACTGGAAGACTTCCTCCAAATGTAGAATTTGACAATGCCAATAGAAGCAAAGAGTTCAAGTGCCTGCGATGACCTCTGCTCAGGATTATCCACCAGCTGATAAACATATCCTGTGAATCTATTCACTTGGGGCTGTCAACCCACAAACATACAGAAAACACAGCGGAAGATTTTCCTTCCACAGAAGCCCACCAGTGTAGCAAATTCAGGATCCATAATCAAGTTCAGAGCCATATATCAGTCCAGTCCAGTAGGTTTATATGGTCAGCACCAGGACCTTGTGTGGTTGACCACTCCTCAGCAGGGAAGAAAAAAAAACGGAAAAGTAGCCATAGTTGTCAAGATCAGTAGGCCACACTAATCTGGCAGTCCTCCCCTTCCGTTCACTTCCATAAGAGAGTATCTCTTTTGAAAGGTACTAACGGTCTGCACCATGAGAAGGCAAGGTCAGATATTAGGTGCTAGGCCTGGCTGGTTCTATGCATCATCACAGGGGATTGGTACATAGCTCTCCTTCCAGTAGACTGTTCACTCTGTGATTGGTTACCACCATTTATCGGCAGTATTATTGAGGATTCAAGTAATATTGGTGGTTCATCCAAGACAGGTGGAATTATTTTCATTTCTTTCGAAAATGACAAAAAAAACCTTTTTTTTTTCACTGTTCTATGTTCAACTTTCACATTCCAAATTATGTATGAAGGTAAAAAAAAAACATGAGAAAATCTGACAGTAGCATAATTTTTCAATGCATTATTTTTGTACAAAGGAACTCTGAAGAAAGATATTTTCCTCAACTTTTTTTTTGTACATTAAAATTAACTAACAGAATCAGTTTAATACAATTAACATAATAATATATAATTCAATACTTTAAAGAAAAACACTAAACATAACAAATCCCTCCTCTTTTTCAAGGATGAAACTGCAAATGTATCTCTAAGTAACTTAGTTGAAATATCATGAATATAGACACTATTAGATTTAGACTCAAAAATTTATTCTCAATCTTCTCCAAATCATTTTGATAAGCAATATAAAAAAGGATTCCATATTATTGATCCATACCTAATTTTAATCGAACTAAAGCATTAAATAACACAATAATGGAGTTAGTATTTATAAAATCATTTGTCTTCCTAACAATGAACCCTAAATTTTGATAAGCTCTCCTCATTATATCTTGAACATGAGGATTGAAACAAAACTTAGAATTAAATTTGACCCCGAAGGCTCAGAGAAGATTGGGGGAGGGGACCCACTGAAACAGCTGTTGGGAGACAGATGGTAGCCTCCCGTCAAGGCCATTCAGCATGTTCTTTAACATGCACAGGGTATGGCTCTCCTGCACACGGGGCCACGGCTTAACGTCCCATCCGACGGACGACAGCCTTTCCAAGCCCACCGGTATCCTCTACTGACCGTGGGCAGGGCGGGGAATTTTGCGGAGATAAATCTCAACGCTGACCCAGCTGGGACTCGAACCTGGGAACTACAGATTACGAGCCTGGCGCGCTACCGACTGAGCCACCCCCGCCCCCAGAAGATAGGCATGCATTCTCTACCAGTGTCTGCCTGGATGCCCCTATCATTATGATGATGATTCTAGCTCTAATTCTCCAGTCACCAGATATAGAGGGTGAGTTAAATTGATTGCAACTAAAGCATTTTATAACAGTGTTACCACTGCTATTCTATTAGTAAAGATCTTCTTGAGCTGTACAGTTAATTTAACATTTAAAAATATCTAAAAATGAATTCTGGGGACATTTATTTGTTGGAGACAGAGCCTTTAATCCATGGGCTGTCCCCCTAAAATGGGGATATATGATCATCCTATATTAGAGATGAATTTTAGTGAATAATCTAAAAGAGTTCTTTATTGCCAATGTGTTAATTTTTTGTGTATTGGCATGCTACCAAATCTCTAATGGTGGATACAATGAGATATGAGCCTGAATCTAAGGGAGCATTGATGCTTGGTTGTCATTCTGCTGAAATCGAATTTCCTTTGTAGCCCTTCTCTTCACAGTCATATTTGTGAGTTAATATAATGATAACTCCACTTAAAAACTGCTCGTTTCAAAAATAACATTTCTTTTTTTCATTTCAAAATAACAAAGCAAGTTATTCTATTAACCTTCAAGTGCAATTCTTTTTTATGCCACTACAAGGGAACTATAATGAATTCATGAAATCAAATTTATTTATCTATGGAAAACTTGAAGTTAAAATAAATCTTATTCCATTGGAACTTATGCATTAAAATGTACATTTTACACTGAGGTGAGCATTACACAAAATCTAAACATTTGAACCAGTTTAAAGATTTCAATGCAAAAATTTTCCAGATAACTTTGGATTTTTTGCATGTATAAACCTTATGAATTAATCCATAATTAGCGGTGTGGGGTTGTACAGACTCAGTTCTTATGCACCTTGTACTGGAAGGATTTTTCAAATCAGTACTCACACCTATATGCATACCTTCAAGTCAGTTCAAGCTTGATGTTTGGGCAAAATGCTTAATTGCTGTGTGTGTGTGTTAAGAGATATGCAGAGCTAAACTTTGTTCAGTGTTAGAAGTCACAAATATGTAAGATCAACACATACAAGGTTATTAGAAAATTTAATTTTTAGTCAGAAAGGGAATGATACCACATCAACATGCCAAATGCTCTACCACTGAGCCAGGTGCAGATTTCCCAATAGGAAATTGGACTCAATTTGGAAATGCCCCAATAAGTGGTCACTAATGCTGGTGACCCACTACTGAGTATTTCCCAATAGGGAAATCCATGCTATGGGTCAGTTTGTGCCAAATTTTGGAATTCTTCACCATAATAGGTGAAAGTTTTTCTTTTACCTCATGGAATCTTAAGACACCATGCCTATTTAGAAAATCACTCTGGGGTTTTTATGTCTAGCTTGATAAAAGGGATGAAAGGATAATTGCACAGGCCAGTATTTTCATACAATTCACCCTTGCCCTGACCTACTGGTATCCAATTAAATCACTGTTAACAGTATCTATAAAGCAATGAGTTCGATTAACTAAGCCAAGATAATTTTTACATCAGGCTAAAGTTGAGGATGTACTTATTGTTACTTAAAAATGCTGATTAATAATCAACATAAATATGTATGACAAATCAATTTACAGGAAGTTAGCAGAAAACTTCATTTTGAGCAGTGTGAGTTATGGATCCTTTCTTAACAGTAAAATTATTCTTAGTCAGTAATTTTCAAATGTGGCCACTGATCACTTTTAGTATGGCCAACATATCAAAAATAGATTTTACATAATTAGCAAGAACTGTGAACAATTAAATAAAGGCCACTTTTTTTTTGGTACGATACATATAGGTCATCAATTCTTGTTTATTTTCTTCATTCAAAAATAATCTAGCATTATCGATATTAGAGTTCATGAACACTTTTGCTAAGACATCTAGTTGAACCTTACATGAGAGACTTATGAATCAGACTATCCCATGTTATATCTGTAAAGATGTAAAATGATTGAGCACTTGTGAAATTAATGAAGTTATTTTTAAAAGCATATTATTTCTGATTTTTATATCTTTATATACTTTGAAATGTACTTTATGAAATTTAATATAATGAAGTATAGTGGAAAAAGTTACAAGACCTAATATAAATTGCAATATATAAAATTTTAAAATAATTTAAAAAATATAAGTATCTAACTCAGAAAATATAATTTAAAACATTTAAAGAATTTTTAGTGTTTCAAAATTGTAAAATATTAATTGCCTTGTTGTTCATGAGGCGGCATTCTGATAAAGAACCAAAGCTGTCTATACAGAAAGGTGGAATGCCAAGTAAATGAAGGCTATCAATAAATATTGGTATAGAGCTCTCCTCCAATGAGCCACTTTCTGATTCTTCACTAGGCTCTGACTGTGTTGGAGAATGTCCATTCAATTCTGAAATTATATCATTGGCAATAACTTTATTTTTTTCAATATCATCTAGTTTCTCTGTATTTTCTGAAAGCTCATTTTCTAATGTAACTGTTGTGGAATAAGTTCGATTTTTCACTCCAGCACATAAAATACTTGATATAACTTCTTTTTGAGGTTTTATAATAAATTCAACTCCTGATTTGAAATCTTCACTATATTTTGAGTCTTCACAGTTCATTACATCATCTTCATTACAAATCTTGTCAGCAACGGATTCTTCAACAGATTTTGAATACAACTCAGGTTTCAGGCAAGTATTATTATTATTCTCATTTCCATTTACAGGTATGTTCTCTTTTATTTCTGCATCAACAGCTATAACACTTAATTTTGATTGTTGGGAAATAAATCCATCTTCAGCTGTGGAAAAAAAAAAGAAGTGTTAATCATATTTTGCAAATTAATGCATAAGTTCTTTATTTTATCCATTAAATTACATATCAGTGTAAGTTATGTATATTATAAAGAATAAAGTTTACAATCTCAGCTTTGTACATGGCTGATAATTTGCAAAAAGAAATGCAATAGGGAACTCATGTATGATAATGGTAATAATTAATGGAAATGTGCTCTTTCTCCCCAGGAAGTTCCCATGTGACATGGAATTGCTATTATTTAAAAAAAAAACGAATCTTTTAAACATAAGTGACAATCATAGCGTTACCATTTTTAATATCTGTAAATCAATAAATATTTTGTGGAAAAAATTTTGCCAACATACGGGACTCAAACCTGCATCTCTCCAGATCATGCCAGAGTATCCTATTGTTGAACTAATTCCAGCTCTGTCTAGCTGTCTTATAGTGTAAACAAGACAGAGCTGGCATTAGTTCAATGGTAGAATACTCTGGGATGTTCTGAAGAAATGAATCTTTGTTAAAATACTTTGCACACATATGCTGCCTGATACAATGTACACTTTTTAGAGAGAAACACAATGTGAACTGAAGTTGTAATACTGTTCTACTAAAAGAGTTGCAAATACACAACATTAAAGTTACAAATACTATCCCCCCCCCAAAAAAAAAGCCCTTTTTTTATCCTAAGATCAATACCCACAATATATCATAATAAACATATTTTATTGTTCTGAAAAAGAAGTATCATTATTTAGACCATGGTATACTATGGGTAATATCACCTTATCAATGCAAAATATTTATTGTGGATATTAACACCTTAGTATACCATGGTTTAATCAGGGGTTCTCAATGTGGGGTAAGCAGTAAATATTTTGGGTACACCGTGAGACCTCAAAAGTCGCTAGATCTAGTAACGAAGTCTCTTAGTTGGCAACACTGCTGTGCAAAAATTTCATTTTTTGTGTTTACTGATATATGTAATTTATGAATACAAAATTTAATGTGTGTATATATATATACGTGTGTTTTATTTTATTCTCATTGTTATACTATAACTATAGTTTTATCTATCTATAGAAGGGGTACGCCACTACATACACATTTCCAGGGGGTACGTGAAGCATAAAAGATTGAGAACCACTGGCCTAATTAATGATACTCCATTCTTTTCCAGAACAATAACTTCATTTACTTGCAGTTTAGCTACTTTGTAACAATTTAGTAAATCAACTATTACCAATCTGTTATGCCATTAAGGTACAGAGACATTCTGACCAAATAAACTTTAATAATTGACAAATATGCAAGATCAATACATAAACAGGGTTAGCAGAAAATTTAATTTTTAGAAAGGAAGGGTATGATCCTGAAACCTCTTGATAACATGTCAAATGCTCTACCACCGTGTTACCTTTAGCCAATTAAATCCCTGCTAAAACTATCTATAAAGCAATGGGTTAGATTGACTAAACAATCAATGTACAGGAAGTTAGCAGAAAATTTCATTTTGAGCAAGGTGAGTTATGGACCCTTTCTTAACACTGTAAATATTCTTAACCATCAAAAACAGATTTTATACAATTTGCAAGAACTGTGACAAACAAAAAAAAATCCCCCTGGGATTTAGTTAGTTCTGGTTTAGAACATGCGAACACTAACTTAAATAACTTTGACCAGGGAATTTTGTTTCACTTTTAAGGTCATTAAAAACAATTATCTATTTATTCATTATTTGGAGCTGAAGGATTCTTTAATCCAAATATAATACAAAATTAAGTTTACACAAATTACTTGTTAATTTGATATTTTCTCATTAAAAACATTTGTTTCGATGCATCAAATGTGATTAACCCATAACTGATATAACAGGGTCCATCACACCCTTAAAGTTACATTTTTTGTTAATGCTTCAGTATAACACCTAAGGGTCAACTTGTTACCTAGTTGCAACTCTGATTATCATAAAATGCATAAAACATTAGGCTACTTTTTAAAAGTTTGAAGCAAAAGTTTGCTGTGCATTTAGGCTGCCAAAGAAAAATTTTGTATTATTCAGAATCACTGTTAGGCACTGATTTGCAATTTTGGCAACAGTTTGTTAGGAGATAAATTATAAATATATATTGATACAATAATTACACAAAAATAAAATTTTAAGTTCAACCAATTTCTGATTAAAACACTGATAAAAATGTGAATTTTGCAATGGGCTATTTGATGCTAAAAATGAAATGAATAAAGTTATTTCATTTTACTGCGAAATGTAACTGCAGCCACTGACACGAAAATGTCATGAAATGTTCACACTTACAGCAACCATATGTTCCTGTAATTACACTTGCAGCCATTTCATTGAAAGCCACTCTTGGCTATGATTTACAGTAAAAACTTTGTTATTTGGCATGCACGTGGCTTAAGGCATTCTGGTTATCTAAATTTTCTGGTTATCTGAGTGTCCCATCAATCTAGGGGGAAAAAAACAATGGATAACAATAGTAAACTAAAATTTTGGATATGTACCAAGGCAAACCATATTGTAACTAACATAAACCTATGCTAAGTATGTAAATGACAATCAAAACAAGTATATATTAAATTGTATTTTATTTAAATAACTAGTTATTGTACTGTAACATCAATTCAAACTGAATACTTATTATCTGATCAATATCACCGATGCATGTAGAAAGTGCATCTTCAACCCCAGCACAAGCTACAAAAGTTCTCTGTAGCATCTTCCTGATATCAGTATACTTACAGGCCCGTTGCCTCATTTGCAAAAAAAGTTCTGAAAAATATACAGCTGCATTACTTCTTGATATAAAAAAAAGCAGAATGCCACTCTGCAAAAATCTGATTGAAGTTGAAAGAACTGAACTTGCATCAACCCAGGAAATTTTAATTTAGGTTCTTCTTCATAGAAATGCATTTTCAATTTTCTGTTTTTCACTTCCTTATAAGCACCTTATAATGTCTAATTTTTGATTCAGAGCCAACTCTTTGTCCTCACATCTCTCATTTGTCTGTCACTTGATGCTTTTTTAAATGCTATTTTTCTTGGATGGGTTAAATTTCAGGAGATAAATGCAGATACCTATTCAGTTCTCACAAGCTAACTAGAATGAGAAAAATCACAAAGGTAAACTGTTTATAAAGCGAGCAACACCAAGTTTCTAAACTTCCCAGAAACATCTTGATTTTGGATAGCTTCAGGAAGCATCAGTTACTTGAATGATGAATTGCAATGGAACATATAAAAATATGTTGACTATTAGAGCTTTCTGGTTATCTAAGTGCCATATTGCAAAGTTTTTACTGTAATATTTTTCTCATGTAACAATTAAACATCCCACTTGGATAAAAATCAAATTTTCTTTTACCCTTCTATAAAGAATGTGCTGTTCAATCCATGTATTGAAATTAAGATATTAATATAGCTTTTACTGGTATCATTATTCAGAAGCAAAACTTTTCTCTCAAATATGAGAAACATATGCTCAATATGAGTTCAAGAATCTTTTCAAGATATTCTTTGAACTTCTGCACAATGCTGGCATATGTCTCTTTTCCCTTTACTAGTTATTAAAGAGCAATGAGTACAAAACCCTCATTTAACGCTACAACTGAAGATAGGAGCCACGTGGTCATGCATCAACGAAGAAAAATCAGAGGATTAAAAAAAATCTTAAAATAATTATTGAACTCACATTGTACATATTCAATAGGAAACAATTCTGTGGTAATAACAACATATGAATTTGTGCTGAATTCTTATTTTATGAATTAAAATAAAGCATTCTATCAGTAAGATTCTATAATATCAATCAACATAAAAAAACTGATTCATAATGGTTTAAAACATATCCTTCAATCGTAAGTTTACACAATTGTTTAGCCTAACAGCTGAGTATATCAAAGGCACGTGCTGTTATTGAAAGATTAACTTTTACTCAGAAATATTAAGCTTAAATTCTCAATTCATTTATATATAGCTAATTATGTATTTATTCAATATTATGAACTAAAAGAAATTAATCGAGAGTTGAACCCAGTGTAAATTTTTTTGTCTCAAAGTTTTCCATTTTAACAGATAAAACTGCAATATATGGTGTGATTTTATGAAATCTTTTGAAAAACTACATTTCTAAAGACAAAAAAAAAAATACAACATTGCATTATCATTGTAAATTGTATGTTTTCTAAACAATCATGATTGTACTTTTTTTAATAAAATTCTCTCCTTATAATGCAACTTCATTAAGAGATAACCTTCAAGATCAACACTTGTCAGTAGTGTATCCAAGTTTTTTGGGTTGGGTTGTTTTACCTCTGAGCGGCACTTTTTTGCACACCATGGGCTAAATGGCCAGGTCACATGGACCCCAAAGGCTCAGAGAAGGTTGGGGGAGGGGACCCACTGGAACAGCTGTTGGGAGACAGATGGTAGCCTCCTGTCAAGGCCATCCAGCGTGTTCTTTAACGTGCACAGGGTATGGCTCTCCCGCACACGGGGCCACGGCTTAACGTCCCATCCGACGGACGGCGGCCTTTCCAAGCCCATCAGTGTCCCCTACTGACCATGGGCAGGGTGGGGAATTTTTGCGGAGATACAAGTTTTTTGGAAAGGGGGGTTAAAATAAATTCATTAAATATGACTTCTTCAAAAGAAAAGTGGATGCAGGAGAAAACAGTTTGAAAAACCTCTTTCTATGCTACTACTCAAGGGAACATCAGTAATTAATAAAACAAAGCACAGACACTTGTTACTGCCCAAAGTAATGAATCAGCTACAAAGGGAGTAAACATAAAAATATATTTTACTCATATTGACATCTTAAAATTAATAAAATTGCAAGGCACACGATTTTCCTTTTAGATCAGCAGCTTAAGTTCTTTAATATATTCTTTTTAATTGTCATCCAGTAATGAAATAGGTGCATACATAGATACTAGTCATAGCACATGCAGCATCAGAATGGATCATTGGCTTGAAAAAGCCGCCGTTTATCAGATGGCGCATTCGTTAAGCTGTAGTCCCGTATCTTTTGCCATAGTTCTTTTAATTAAAATAAAGTACTCTACCAAAAAGATCCTGTATTATCAATATTAATCATCACAAAGCATGTAAGCTTGGTTCATAATAACTTAAAACTTTATCCTTTAATTATAAGTTTAAACAATTATTTTACTAAGAGCAGTAGCTTAAGTAATGCAGGAAGGTATTGTTATTCAAGGGCAAATTTTAACCTCTTACTATCACACCAGCCCAAAACAGCAGAGATTTTAAATGGTTGGGGCTTAATGGAACAAGAGCAACTACTTAATGGAAAAATGGTATGTTGCACCAAACAGGGTTATATAAAATGATAAAAGTCGTAGAACCCAAAACCAATGTGAAAAACAACATACAAAAGTGAAAATGAACAAAAATGTAAAGGTCACTAGAAGAATGAAAAGTGTATGACAAAAAACAATGTGTATAAAGAATGAGATTAAAACATAAGCAACAAGTGTAAAATAGAAACAATGGGTATATAGGACCCATGTAAAAGCAAAAATAAGTGAAAATCCCCCCCCCCCCAAAAAAAAAAGAAAGAAAAGAAAATACAATAAACAAGTAAAATGCCCAGTAAAAGTAATAATCAAAAACAGGAGTTAAAACTGAGTCACAGGTAAAAGATGTTCTAGTATAAGGAGCTCAGATGTAAAATCATGGAAGTTAAAATATAATCTGCATTCAAGGTTAAAAGCGAGACAAGTGATTAAAATATGTTTGATGGCTAAAATGCTGTCACAAAACTCACACTTGGGTTCTCATCTCACACCTCTGTCTGGAGAATAAATGAATGAGTAAAAAATTAATGACCTAAGCAGAGATGAGCAAGTACAACTTCCTTCCTGTGATTCCTATGAAAATATGACTGCCACAGTTTGACAATAGACTTGATCTCAAAAAGTATATTACTAACCTGTTCAGACCAAGATCTCTGCCATTGTGCCTGGAGCTCAGTGGAAAAACACTGCTGGAAGTCTAGGTAAGCAACTGGCAATGGAGAGTTGGACAGGAGTGTGGTTGACTTGACAGACTCCACTGCCCAGTCATTGCCCTTGATGCCACCATGAGTGGGTACCCAACAGATGAGAATGGTGGTTGCAGCTTCCAAATGATGGAGCTGCTGGTGGATCTTGGGCAAAACAGGTTGAGGTCGATGCCTCACCAAGATCAAAACCTGTAGTGAACTGGGCCGGTGTAGACGACACACCAATGATGATACTTAGCAGCCATGTGGTCTAAGGCACGGCTGATAGTGTGCAACTCTGCAGTGAAGAAAGAACAATGCTGTGGGATCTGGTCTGCAATGATAGTATCACAGCAGACTAGGCTGATCTCACTGATGTGTCAGATTTCAAGCCATCTGTGAAGACAGGCAAGAAGTCCAGGTGCTGTTGACTGGGCAAAGCTATCGAGCTAATGTTGATGTCTCTTAGTTAGCCTTGGACACACAATCCAAATGGAAGAATGGCAGTAGGATGATTAGTGTAAAGTACTTTACACTTAGGACTGAAAACGTAGTCCTAAGTGGGATGGCTAAGCAGGGATCACATTTTTGATGCAAATTGTAGGGACAACTGCTCATGGTGAATAGATAAGGATGTTTCTTCAGTCTCAATATAAAGACTCAGGACTAGTGAGGTGTGGAAGGCCCCTATGAAAACATGGAGGGCCTGATGGTGGAGAAGGTCCAGTATTTTCACCACCAAATTTCAGGCGGAGTTAACACCTGGTACCAGCAATCCAGTTTCGACTGGGCAAGTGCAAGGTACAGGTAGGGTAATGAGCATCGGTCCGCTCCTCACGAGAGAGCTCCTTGAGGATGTTCAGTGCCCACATGCACTTGAGATGGCAGATGTGAGGTAAAAAAGGTCAATTTCTGGTCAAAGATGAGAATGAATGAGAGAACTTTATCTCCTCCACAAATGGAATAGTGGTACCCCCGCGCCATAGCTTTGGCTGCAGATGAAGATTACACTTGTGGCAAAAGTGCACACAAGCAGTCTTCTGTGGGGAGAACTAAAACCCATTGGCTATTGCCTAAATCGGAAGACTGTTTGGGGCAGTTGCTGCTCAATGACCATCATGCTGGACAAAAAGTAAAAGATGCTAAAATCATCAACATAGAAAACAATGCCTATAGTAAGAGGAAGTTATAATGGAATGGAATTAACATTGACATTGAAAAGCGTAACACTCATGATGCAGCCTTATGGCACTCCCCATTCTTGAGGGTAAGGCAGCAAGAGAGTGGACTCGAAAGGAACAAGGAGAAAGAAAGCTAGCAAAGAAAACTGACATTGACCTCACAAGCCAAAGGCCCGGAGATCATGAAGAATGCCAAATTACCATGCCATGTCAGATGCTTTTTCGATGTCGAAGAAAATGGACATGAGATGCTCTCATTTTAAAAATTAATTTATGATAGCTGATTCGAGGCATATCAGATGGTCAAGAGTTGACCATTGCCTGTGAAAGTTATACTGAGTGTTGGGAAGCAGGCTGTGGTGTTCTAAATACCAGAGGAGTCTGACATTTGTCATTCTTTCCAACACCTGGCACACAGCTCATCGATATTATGAGATGATAATTGAAAGGAATTTGTGATCCTTATCTGGCTTGGGGAAGGCCAAGACAATGGCTTACCGCCAGGAGTCTGGAAACTGCTCCTTGAGAAAAATGTGGTTGAAAAGTCAGAGCAGCTGATCCTTACTCAAATGTGAAACGTGTTGGAGCATGGAATAATGGACATTGTCTGGCCCGATAGCAGATGCACATGAGGGGTGCAGAGCAAGGTGAAGCTCTTCCACTGTGAATGGCCTGTTTTAAGGCTCCAGGCCATTCGAATGGAAGGACAGTCAAGAGCATTCAGCCTTGCTCTTCAGGGCCAGAAACTTGGAGGAATAAGAGGACAAGGAAGAGATGGAGGAAAAAGATTCCCCTAGAGGTCAACAATTGCCTGTCCATTGTGCTCCAGGATCTATAACGAGTGAAATATTTAGTTTCTGCCCATCTTCTGAACTTTATCCCACACAACTTTAGAACTGGTTGTGCAGGTGATAGACGATGTGTATTTGATCCAAACTTTCTTCTGGCTCTGATGCAGGACGAAATGGACTTTTGCCCTGGTGTGCTTGAAAGCTTCAAGGTGGAGGATGTTGGGCATCTCTTAAACAACCCCCAAGCCTTGTACCAAGTCTTATGAGTTGTGGTGCAATTGGGATTCCACCACAGTTTCAGAAATCGAGGAAATCTAGTCGAGGTCTGAAGAATAGTGGAGAGAACTGCATGGATGATATAGTCTGTTATCTCTGTGACTGCAACATTGACAAACACTCTATCACAGGAGCCAATCAAACTTACAAAGTAGTTTGTATCCATCCCAGTCATTCCGATCAAGCCTCTACCCTGAGACATGTGAAGGCTCAGAAGGCCTCCCATGGGAGATGGTACATACCACAAGGAGGTGACTGTTTCTTGTAAAGGTTGTCCTCGACCTCCCATGTAAAGAATGGAAGAACCGAGGAGGAGCAGATAGTAAAATAAATGCCAGTGAATGTGTGGTCAGGGAGTGGAAGCATGTACTGACACTGGTATTCAACAGGGAGAGTAATGGATCCAGGATCCATTGCTGGAGGACCACACCACTCCCATTTGTGTCAGTATTGCTCCAGAGACGACTGTCTGTTGAAACATGGTCTGTTGAAGTCCCCCATCATGAGGGAGGGTGTTGGCAGCTTCGAGAGGAGGTCATCAAGGTCTTCTTGGAAGACACTTCCTGGGAGGAAGATGTACAGAGCAGACTGTCAACGAAAATCCCATGAATAGGCAGATGGCTATCGCCTCTAGAATGGTGGTGACAGGAATGACCTGGAATGAGAATAGTTGCTTTACGAGGATAGCGACACCCCTGCGAGCTGGTTCATCTCCATCCTGGTCCCACTGAATGTGAGAGAAATGTGGATCGTGGGATAAGTGACTGTCTGCAAGTAAGTCTCCTGCAGACACATGCAAATGGGCTCGTGTATATCGTGTCAAGAGGACCTTAATGTCATCACTAGTCCTCTGGAAGATTTTATATTAACTTTTCCAATCAATTCCTATAATGCACCACACAAGGTAAAAAAGAAAGCAAAAATAACTAGCAACCGAAGTTAAAAACATGAAACTGGCAAAAACAAGATATAACCAACCTAGGTGCAAAAGACCCAGGTCAGATGAAAAGAATAAATACAACAAAGCTATAAAATCTGATCTGGTTAAAATATTCTGCAAAGCATAGCCAAAAACAGCTAGTACAAAAAAGAATCATTACATAAAAGATGTCCTAGTGTAAGGGGCTTGGATGTAAAATCGTGCAAGTTAAAATAAATACAACGTTTATGGTTAAAAGCAGTGCATGAGGTTAAAATACGTTTTATAGTTAAAATGGGTTGGGTTGTTTTACCTCTGAGCGGCACTTTTT
The DNA here is from genome assembly GCA_038380435.1 of Ryuthela nishihirai. Classification (NCBI taxonomy): domain Eukaryota; kingdom Metazoa; phylum Arthropoda; class Arachnida; order Araneae; family Heptathelidae; genus Ryuthela; species Ryuthela nishihirai. The sequence continues at coordinate 8,824,064 of JAWZYU010000002.1, forward strand.
TGCACACCATGGGCTAAATGGTCAGGTCACATGGACCCCAAAGGCTCAGAGAAGGTTGGGGGAGGGGACCCACAGGTACAGCTGTTGGGAGACAGATGGTAGCCTCCCGTCAAGGCCATCCAGCGTGTTCTTTAACGTGCACAGGGTATGGCTCTCCTGCACACAGGGCCATGGTTTAACATCCCATCTGACGGATGGCTGCCTTTCCAAGCCCATCGGTGTCCCCTACTGACCGTGGGCAGGGCGGGGAATTTTGCGGAGATAAATCTCAACACTGACCCAGCTGGGACTCGAACCTGGGAACTACAGATTACAAGCCTGGCAAGCTACCAACTGAGCCACCCCCTCCCCTAGTTAAAATGGTGTCACAAAACTCATACTTAGGTTCACCATCTGCCCAAAGAAGAAAAGAATGTGTGATAAACAAATGATGTAAGTGGAGACAAGCAAGCACAACTTCCTCCTTGTGAAAAAAATATAACTGCCATGATTTGACAATATGCTTGATTTCAAAAAGTTTATTACCAATATGTTCAGACCAAGATCTCTGCTACTGTGCTTAGAGCTTGGTGGAAAAACACTGCTGGATGTCCAGGTATGGAACCAGCAGCAGAAAGTCGGAAAAGAGTGTGGCTGACTTGGCACCGGAATCTGCCAGGTCACTGACTGCCCCTGATGCTACCATGACCAGGTACCGAACAAAAGAGAATGGTGACTGCGGCTTCCAGATGATGGAGCTGCTGGCAGATCTTGGACAGAACAGGGTGAGACCAATCCCTCACTGAGATCAAAACCTGGAACACTTATTATGTGATGTGATTTTGTTTGATATAGGTCACTCAAAAATTACATGTGCTTAAAGGTTTATAATTATATACACTTAATTGCACATCTTAATTTAATTCCTTTCTTTATATTAAGGCAAATAAAATTTGCATCATTGCATCACAAATACATGCATTGTTTCTAACCTCATGATATATAATTACTTTTACTTAATATATCAAACCATAAAGCGAGATTTACACAGAAGTAATTACTCTTATGTTGGTTTTATTATAAATGTTAGCAATATTTCATTATGTTTACCTTCAGATACTAATGCACTGTTTCCTTATAAAATTTATGACAAATTTTTAATACTTATATTAATTCTTTGCCAATTAAAATTATAAGTATTATGAATTAATAATACAAGCAAAGGATTCTATTATGTACAAAATGTATCTTCATTAAAATTTTATTTATTCATTCAAAATGATGTACAGTAAAATAAGACAATGAAATGAGTTAAAATACAACCTAAACTCATTATCATCTGTCTACAGAAACAATACATGATGACTGTTCTCGTTTACATGAAACACATTACTAAATATATATACAAGTAAAAATTTACCTATTCTTCTACTTCAAACACATATATTTATATATACATAGACTTTACATACATCCTGACAAACTATCTTAGCAACTTACATTGCAAACTTCCTTAGTCTGATTATCAATGTAAAATTAATAATTTTTTTTTACCATTATTTACATCAATCTGCTGAAAATGTTTTCAAATCTAGCAGCCAGAAAGATCAATGAATGAATTTCACTTTCATAAGTGGTATGTATATCCCAGCCGTCCCGTGGCCGAGTGGTTAGCACGCTTGGCTACTGATCTAAGGGACCTGGGTTCGAGCCCCGGATTTAGGCATGGATGTGTGTGTTGTTTTTCTGCTGAGGTCCTGCCATCCTCTCAGATCTTCTACTGTGGCATATAAACTGACAGGCTCCTGTCAGACCTCTGTGGCAAGCAGCTGCTTGAGGGGGTATTTATTTATTTATTTTATTTATGTATATCCTGCTATTTGACTAACTAATATTAGGATATGACATATATTTATTTTATATTATTAAGCAATTGACAGCCATAACAATGCAAATTCTCATGTTCATGGTTCAAGTGACATGTTCAATTATTCATTATATTTGAAAATAAATTAGGTGACTGCATAGGTACTCTACAAATGGCAATGTGGGATTTTTCTTACTGGAACACTATATTTTGAAATTGATTTGCTGGCTATCAGCAGAATAAAAGATTTTTATTTTTGACATAATTTGCTTTTCAAACAAAAATATTTTCTGGCACATGGGTACAAAATGTTATAAAAGTATTATAAAAAAAATACTGAAATATACAGCAAGTTCAATCTAAGTGGCTCCAACATTTGTTAGGCACAGTAAATAAAAGTTGAAACTAGCACAAATACATTAAAATGATAAATGCCATCGAATTCTTAGCTTAGAAATATAATTACATAATAATAAAAGAGAATAGTTGCATATTAATAATAAAAAGCAAACTGTTCACAGAAAAAAGTAACCTTTGAACAATGCATTTAAACTTTTGAATAGGTCATGACTCACTCAAAAAAGGACTGATGCACATTGACAATTGCCCTCATCCCTGTTTCATCTTAACAAGTTTCGTAATTTGCCTTTTGTACAAATAATTATTCATTTTCAATCTTACTACTATCACTCATTACTTTATTGTCTGTAATTGTGGCTTTCTTCAAAAAATACAACTAAACCAAATTGAAAGGTTTCTATAACCAAAACATAACACAAACACAATGGAATATTTATGTTCCTGCCTCTATTGAGAGTATGATGGGTTGAAATATCACTGTCAGCATAGGGACAGGGCAGATGCAGAGTGTGAAAGTAGGAGGATGCAAAGTAAAAATTATTAGTCCAGCACTCAAATGAAATTTCAGTAATTAAAATTCTGATGCCAATGAAAACGCTTTTTTTTAAAATCAAATAACCCATTATATTCAAAAGGTTCTTTTCATTATCTAAATATATTAGATGGCCAGGTCACAGAGACCCAAGGGCTCAGGCTAGGTAGAGAATCCAATGGGCAGCTGTTAAGAGACATATAGAATCCTGTCACTGCCATCTATATAACACGTTCTTTAATGTGAACAAGGTATACTCTCTTCCACATTCTCACCACTTTCTACAAAAATCTGTTTAATTGCAGTGGGTTTCTAAACCTGGAAACATTATGTTGCAAGCTTGGTGCTATCATGAGCCTCCCAATACAAAATTCATGGGTTAAATGCATACTAATTACTCAGTGCTTTTAAAACTAGCAAGAGGTTGTTACTGTGGTGTGCCATGGATAGCAGTTAACCAATACACACACAATTTTTTACAATATTCTATTTATTCATAATGGTATATGCACTACTACATAACAGCAAAACCTGCTAAATCATCTCTCTGCAACCTAAGATTGAATAAATCATATTACCAAAGCTTAAAGTTGAGTGTAATTAATTCCCATTCCCTCCAAAAAATACTAAATCAACAAGAAAATTTCGGATGAAACCAAAATATAAATTGATAAAATATCAATATGCAGAAGTTAAGAATGATGGAAATCTTTCATCAAGGTCTTCCAGTGTGTTTTTAAATGTGCACAGGGTTATGGCTCTCCTTCACATTGGACCACAGTTCAATGCTCCATCCCATGGACAGCAGCTTTTTCAAGACCATCCATGCTACTTTGCTAACCAAAGAAAGAACAGGGGTTAGTGAAGAAAATTCTCAACACAAACAACTGTGAAGAGTACTCTTTACACAAATATTATGTGAGCCATCCTTCAGGGCCATCAAGGCTACCACCCAGCTGATATACTATTTGATAAGAAGTAAGCATTGCCAAGATTAATGTTGTTCCCTTTATCCTTGACAGTAGAGCACAGGCATGTGAAGAAAATATCAGTGGTGTTTCATTTTAGGGTCTGAATTGGGTACCTCAAGCGAAAGCTTATGAAGGTTTTGAAAGCTACTGACTTTACCTTTTATATTTTTCTATCAGGATACCTTGGCAAAGGCAAACAAGGCATGTGCCAAGGCCTGCATATCTGAGGGAACTGGAATGGGTCCTTGAGATTGGGGAGCAGAGACCTAGTACCTAGGGCCCAAAAAGTTTAAACATAACCCTGTCCGCTATGATCCATAGTTACTGATAAAAAAAAGTATATAATGTTATGCAGATTAACATGGGGAAAAAAGCAATTCCAAATTACCCTAAATTAATAATGAAACACATTTTATAGTTGATCTAAAAAACCTATTTAAGCTTAGAAAAATGCCACTTTAAAGCATTACTATTTCTTCAGCAAGTTCTTTCTGCAAAGTTCTATGAAATATCTCATCAGAATAAATTAATTTTAATAAAAATAATACACTAGACCAAAGAGATAATATAAAAACAACAAAAATGATGTAAAAGGAGTAAAGACTACAATAAATATAAAAATCAACAAGGCTATAAAATCACCAAAAGAATAGAAAATTATGAAAATTGTAAGGAACCTAGTAAAAGAAATGAAATACAATAACAATAAAATTAAATGCATTTAAAACATTCAGTTATGAGTGAAAATTTTCAAAAATGCAACAAACTAGAAACCCCAATTTTTATCTTAGGAATGTGATATACTCATTTTCAAAGAGAACAATTTTTGCCATTTCCAAACTTAATAACACTGGTGAAATTTTATTAGTATCTATTCAACTAAAAACAATTTTCCCTTTATCACTTAAAACGAAAATATTGAGTTTTCCCACATACCTTAGAAGACAGAAGTCAAGTCACTGCTGTTAATATGAAGTAGCAGATGCAGTTTCTGATGTCATAGTGCATTTTATTCTTTCACAGCAAAGTTATGATGATGGAAGTTGCTAGCATGATGTTTTTATGCACAATGGTGATAACCTTGAATTTAAACTAAGCTATCAAATAGTGCTATTAATATTCCTTATTCTGCATCTTAAATCATAAATTGATGACAAACTTTCAGAATTTATTACTTTATTGCAATGTTGAGATACAGTAGTAGGCTGTTGCTTATATGAATAACGAACTTGATTTGCTGGCTGGTTTAATAAAGGCATGTGCACATTGTACAGCCTTCATCATCACAGCTCCAAACAATTCCTTGAAATCATTACATACTGAATCGTTTTCCCAATCAAAAATATATTAACATAGATATTAGTTTCCTTCACACAGCCTGGAAAACAATATTAAAACTCAAGATAAAAATATATTAATCAAAAACCTAATTGGAAATAGATTAAAAATTGAATGACTGAAGTAACATGTGATAGCATAGACATTTGTCCACATCAAACCAACCAGCAATTATGTAAGTTCATTACATGCAAATTTCTATTCTACATCTACAGAGCTCTTATAGAAGCATTATAGTGGATACTTCCTCTGCTGGGATGTTTGAAAACGAAGTCGCTTTGAGTGGGTCAGTAACAGTTCAATTTACATTACCCTAGCACTTATGAAAAATTTCTGCTGTAGAACCATGATAGGGGCATAGATACCCTGACTATCACGTATACCCTACTTAGTTTCAAGTTAAAGAAATTAAAATCAATCTAAAACTAAGGATTATATTAAAAACTGAAGTTTTCATCACTTTCATATTTATGTAGATGATTGATAAAGTTAATTCTATGATGCAAAAACAGATTTATGTAAATTTTACTTACCTATGTCAAGGTTGTCTAAAGTACTTTAATTCACTAGAAACAAAATCAAAACAGTTCTAGCATATTTCCCCCACTCTGATGCTGACCGTAAACAGCATTGAGTCACATACTATTAAAAGCATTTTCTCATGTTACTCCTCCCCCTACAACCAAATGGGAAAGAGTATCTAAACATTTTCTCCATTACAATTTCTCTGCAAAGGAGCTAATTAGTGTTAAATAGAGAAGGAGAAATAAGAAGAGCTTCTAAACCAATTTTCACTAACCCCCCCCCCCCCAAAAAAAAAAAAAAAGACAATCAGAAAGAACTATATGCCAAATGAAAACTCATGATGAGAAGAATGTTATATACTATAATTAAAAATCCTGTTTCTTCCACCACCTTAAAAAGGCTTTAGAGTGGCTTTTCCATTAGACATCTTCAAAAGCAGACTGATAACAGTTATACATATTAAAGCTTTTGCTGAGATATAAAAAAAATCCTTATTTAAACTTTTCAACTATGTTTCCTCCAAAAACAGAAAGGCCAACAGGGGGAAAAAAAGTACATATCAAATGAAACCTAAAGAGTGAAATATATTTGGTTACAGTATGCTGATTATTTTCTTCCAGTCCTTCCATCTCAAAAGGGGGAGGAACCTTAAAACTTTTCAACTACAATTCCTCCAAAAAAGGGTTGATTAGAAACCTCTATTCCAAATGTAACCATAGTGAAAAAAATGTTATAAGACAAAAATATTTCTCCCTTCTTTAAGCACCCAGAAAAAAAAATACAGCAACATATAGTGCAACAACAAATATAATATGCAAACAATGGAGCTTAAAGCAAATCATGTGTTACAGACTGCTTTAAAAAGCTATGATCAAAACAAATTATAATATTGAAAGGAGCCCAAAGATCTTAATCTGTCACTGGTAATCTGGAAATTTTTGTGATAATATATTTTTACAGAAGTAGTGTAATAGTACTGTATTAAAATCAATGGTGTCACCCAGCCGATTTCCACCAGTTGTTAAAATTTACGCTGGTTTGCAGAAACTGCACTGCTCGTAAAATGTTGCCACGCACTACACAGAATTCTCCGCACATCATTCTGACAAAATAAACATTAAAACATCTTCCCAAATTTCTCAGAAAGATTTATAACACTTCACAAAAAATAAACTAATTGTTTCCAAGAATTTTATGGGGCGGGAGTGGCTCAGTCGGTAGCGCGCCAGGCTTGTGATCTATAGTTCCCACGTTCGAGTCCCAGCTGGGTCAGCGTTGAGATTTATCTCGGCAAAATTCCCTGCCCACAGTCAGTAGGGGACACCGATGGGCTTGGAAAGGTCGCTGTCCGTCGGATGGGACATTAAGTCGTGGCCCCGTGTGCAGGAGAGCCATACCCTGTGCACGTTAAAGAACACGCTGGATGGCCTTGACGGGAGGCTACCATCTGTCTCCCAACAGCTGTTCCAGTGGGTCCCCTCCCCCAACCTTCGCTGAGCCTTCGGGGTCCTTGTGACCTGGCCATTTAGCCCATGGTGTGCAAAAAAGTGCCGCTCAGAGGTAAAACAACCCAACCTAAGAATTTTAAGTACGAGTATCTTGACCCTGGACCATAATAATTGGTACTTACATCACCATGTGGCATCCGCATTTGAAAAAGAAGAAAAGTAGCCATAGACTATGGACTAAGAGGAGTGATACACCATAGATAAAAGTTTGGTATCTTGTAAAAAACGTATATGGTGTGATGATATTATTTTACGTTTATTTTATTAAAATTTGGAGTTTGCCTTAATCACTTATGTATGTTATGTTTTTCATATGTATCCTACAGTTGTATGAAAAATGAAATATATTGCTCTTATCTATAGTTATATTTATTTATTTACAGAATCACTGCCACTAATTGCAGGTTTATTCAGGTAGGAGTTAGTTTTTAATATTTTTAGAGAGGCCTGCATTTTGTGTGACACTTTCTTTGAGATACAACTTTTGTATTTAAAGTTAGTTATACTATATTGATACTTACTTATCATGCAATCTCAAATATAATATTTACAAACGTTTTTCCAAGGGGAGGATTCACCCCCCTCCCCAGAATGTGGTACCAGTGTCTAACAAACTGAACTGCCGATTTGTCCAGATACCCTCCCCCGCCCTTAGTATGGAAACCGGTTGTTAATAAATTCGGGTGACACCACTGATTAAAATGGAAAGTTACTTACTATGTGTGCTGTCTACGATTTAAATAAAATTTTAATTATTTTTCAAACTGCATCAAATAATAACACATCCTTAACTTACTTTATGAAGTAGTCAAAATTTTCCTTGTTTCTTTAGTGTTTATATAAAGAAGGAAATTTTATTATACAGTAAACTTGAGCTAAATTTACATATTTGTTTCTTTTTTTTTGTTATGGTATACTGTCTTTTCACATTAAAAAAATTTAAAGTTCACTGTCATTGTGAAATAAAAATTTGCAAACTTATCCTTCAAACCATTTGAAAGGCACCATCCTTGCTCTGAAAAACATGAGTTTAAAAATCCATCCATAGTAAATACACAGATTACCTGTAGAAATAGACTTCAACAATAATTAAAACTTCTGAAAAAAAAAACACTTTTTAATATGAAAATAATTAGAAGGATAAACTTCAAACTTTTATTGCTCAATAATGGAGAAATTTAAATTATTTTAATTATTTTCTGAGCAAGGTCTTTTTAATTGTGTCCTTTCACAGACACCTTTTACAAATGTAAATGTACAGAAATGTATGTAAGCTTCCATGAAATCATAACAAAGTACCTTATTTAATCATGCATTTACTCATGCTGCTGCAATATATCAGGGATGGAAATAAGCTTATGCATTAGAAGAAATTCAGTTTCATAAGATTTGACACAATCATGAACTGTAAAATTATGTGCAGAAGAAATATTCACCAGAACTGTATACAGTGCTACAGCACAAGTTGGACCATTCAAAATGGCTCCTTGTGTGCCCTACTGATATGATAAAGAAGGCAAAATTTTGAATGATGTTCACTTTACTACCCCTATAAACAGGGGGTGGAAAAATCTTCGCAGCCAGTAATTTTCACCACAAGCCAGAGTAAAGGCATATATCAATATAAGAGAAAGGGCAAAACAGTGTTCTTACTTTTTTGTACATTAAAAGTTACAATGCAATGAAATTAATCATACTGTATTCACTGGTGAAAGCTGGTGTTCTTTCAAGTGGAAATATTTTAATTGATTTTTTCTAGCTTGGGAAGTAACAAGCCATGCCAAAAAATTCACTCTTCAACAGTGAGCAGATTTCCCCATCCCTGCCTTATAGAGTTCTGTAATTATATCTCAATGCTGCAAAGCACAACTGATAAAGAATATTCAACAATTTATAATTTAAGATCTGAAGTACATTAACAGCAGTACAAAATGACATTCTAATGACTGAAACTGAAATCACAATCAGGAATAGTTTTCCTAATCAAATAAAATTTATAGCTATTTATACCTTTACATGATTTTGAGATTACACTCACTAATATGCATAAAAATTGACATTGTAAACAAAGTTCATCTATGGTTTTTGCTCTTCAATCTTTCAAGTTTACTGATGTGGATAACAATAATAATAAGCAGACTATGCATCTGTTTTTCACCATTATGTACTCATCATGTAAAGTCATTAAGAACTGGATTATCAATTCTTTATCAGAGTGAAAAAAAGAGACTATATATATTAAACATAATACACACTACTTTTATATACATATATATACTTTAATGGAATAATTTACAAAGGATAAGTAAAAATAATAACAGAATTAAAAACATGAAATAATAAAGGTTGGTATATATTTAAATGTACCCCCCATCTTAGTATTTTTAACTCACATATGACAAGTTTTGTTATAATAATAATAATGTTAAATTTATATTTTTAAACTCATTTTCATTAATATAATCTCATTAATATTGTATCAAGACAGCAAAAATATTCACATTTTAAAAATTTCCATTGTAAGTAGTCTTATAACTATGCTGAAATATTTATCCGAATGCCATCAAGTCTTCGTAACCATGCAATATTTGCATGTTTTTCTTACAAAATGAATTAAAGGTTGTCTTCCTAATGAACTCTTTGAAATCAAATAAAAAAAAAATTCACTTGTTTGAACTCTCAGTCTCACAAGTGAAAACAGAACATAGATTTTTCAATGTTCATTCTACCAAACATTTATCTTTCCTCTTTAGCATAAAAATACTATAATTAAATAACACAATGAGAGAAATCTCTCAAACTATTAACAGAGAATTCATATGCACAGCTAAAGTTTATCTTCTTTGAAAGACTACATACAAAGTTCACAATGTTGGTTGATTAACCCACATGGTAAACAGATATTTTTTTAAACACAAATACAGAATATTATGTACAGAATACTGATGAAATTACACTATATGAATGTGTACAAAAAGATCCTTTGAAGAAAAAATTTATAATAAAATGTGCATGCATATATACCAGTATCATTTTGCATGTAACCCAGAAGTTCACATTGTTTACAATACAATTTAGTTTGAAACTTTTCTGTCCACTGTTGGATAGTAGAAAAACATTTTTCATTTATTATGAAAGCATATTTAAATTTTAAATGCAAATCAAGACAATAACCATACGTTTTCATACACATTTAGAAATTTTAAATATTTTTAATCATTTGGAGTGGTACCTTATGCAAATTATTTTGGTGGACCATTTAAACTAAAAGAAAGTTTGACATGCCACTAACTCAATATACATTACAAATGACACAAATAAAACATTAGTCAGTCCAGTCCCTGAAACATATTATGTTTGCAAGTTTTAAAATATTACACTTGATATGCATTACTAATTTACGATAAGAAGGAGCACTGAAAAATAGACAGTAATATTAAAATTTTAAATTAGCATAGTCAAGGCAACTGTGCAATATGGGAATGTGCCAAACAGATAATGAAATGTTGAGTTTCTGAATGGCAAAACCAAGTAAAAATGAACAGAAGTCAATGGATATTGTCTTGAATCCATCCAAAAGAGTGCAATAATCCTCACCGTGAGAGTTTATCTGCAACCATGAAATGGCAAACATCATTAACATGACTGTGCAATGTTTGTCATGAGATTGTTATGCCACTAGAAAGTACAAAAACATTTGATACCAAGTTTCAAAAATCCTTACAATGACTTTGGATACTTTAGAGGAAACAATTAAAATACACCATGAATAGTAAAATTTGGTAAGACATGAAATAGTTTTAAATGGAACAAATGTGATGTCAAGATAATATTTTAATAATAATAATACAATCTTTAACATAAAACCATTTTCGAATAATTATGGTGCCTAATAATTTACTGAATTGCTTATTTTTTTTTAAAGAATCAAGAGTCTTTCAAACAATAACAGCAAATAAAGTTCCATCCAAAATATTTATACTACTTAAATATTATTTTTAGTGAGAATTCAAAAATACACAGCTATATTTTAATGTAAGGGCAACATCCTTGAAATATGCTCTCTTTATGTGTGATATTGAGTTGGTATTCTCTAAATTATACAGTGCTAAAATCACTAGAGATCTGAAAATTAATGTCTGAGAAAAATTAGTTTCAGTGTTTTCCTCAGGAATTGAAATCAGCTTTATTTTTCTTTAATTTTGAGACAGGAGTCTGCCAAGGGTGAAAAATGATAAGATTTACAAAACAGCATATAATTTTTCACAATTGGAATTTTTTTCAGATATATTCATTGATTGGAAATTTAACTTTAAAATTAAAAAAGTATTCCAATATATTCTTTATTTCAAATGTAAATGGGGTAGGGGTGGCTCAGTCAGTAGTGTGCCAGGATTGTAATCTGCAGTTCCCAGGCTCGAGTCACACCAGCAATGAAATTTATCTCTGCAAAACTCCCCACCCTGCTTTCAATCAGTAGTGGACACTGATGGGTTTGGAAAGGCCACCATCCGTAAGATGATACATTCAGCTGTGGCCGCCATTGCCAGTTGGGACATACAGCTGTGGCCTGTGTGTGAGGGAGTCATACCCTCTGTACATTAAAGGCACGCTGATGATCTTGATGGGAAACTGCCATCTGTCTCTTAATAGCTGTCCATTGGGCCCCCTTCTCCTAAACTTCTGACCCTTTGGGGTTTTTGTGACCTGGCCATTTAGCCAATTATGTGCAAAAAAAGGTGACACTCAGAGGTAAAACAACCGAACTCAAATGTAAGCATTAATATATGTGATATTAAATATCCTTTGAAACTTTCATTAAATTCTAAAAAGAATTTCTTGAGATATTTGCATTTTTGTTCACTTTTTTAAATTATTAATGGTAGTGTAATTGATAACTAGTGGAGTAGCAGATATTAAGAGAATTCATGGGTAGAATGTAAGAGAATGCCTCATACATTTGGCTGATTTCTGAAACATGTTTAGTTGATGAAATCTCCACTATGGTGAATGTTGATAACTATTTTCTTTTGAAAATTTTGCTCAATCTTACAATTGAGCAAATAAGACATTGAGTTCTGAGTGTAGTGGAAAAATTGTCTTCAGGCAAGTGGGATATGAACCCATGAACTTCTGATAGCATTTCAGGTGCTTTATCATTGAACTACCAGCCACTGAACAAGACTTCCTCTGTTAATAGCTAAGAATGGTCCGTCATTAAAAGTATCTTGATGTGAAGCATCAAAACAGAATATTTCTTGTAATTGTCAACTATGGATAACTGATAGAGCAATAGGCACATAACAAGGAGATCTCACATTCAAATCCAGAAGGCAGATTGGTGCACTTTTTCACAACTGCCTAATTTTGAATCTACTGTCTCTCACACTTACACTGCTGTTATTTCCTCTGCTTCATATGAGGGTTATAATTTAAATATCATAGAATTTTTAAGGAGGTAAAATCCAGAGTAAAAATGAGTCAATCAACAATAATGCTTATCAGTTTATCACCAAGGAGAGTTGAAGGCTGACACAGGGGTTGTACCTCATAGGACCAACCTTCCTATGGAGTAATAGGAAAATTCTTTGGAATAATATACTGTGATGCTTTTAAGTGACAAACAACAGCAAGGCAATAACAGGTAACCTATTTCAACTGGTTCATATAACAGAAGAGAGTCTTCTTCTCCCTACCTTCGTCTTATTCTTAGAATGCAAACAAAGATAATCACTGTTTAATTGACATATTAGTGTAGCAAAATATTCTTAGCTTCAATTTCACATTTTTTTCTGCTTGTAAACATTTTTTGGGAGTAAAATTTAGGTTATGGATTTTTTTGGTATCACATGATATGAATCAATAGCTAATGATCTGTATAAGAAATATCCATGTTAACTGATAATGTCAATAAAAAAAAAGCACACACACTCTAACTGGGAAAAACAAAATTGTTGTAATCATTTGTCTTGGGTGATGCTGCATTGTCTGCTGATGTGCTATAAAACTACAAACAACTGAGTCTATTGTATAATATAAAATTACTATGCCTAATAAGATAGTCTTTTCTACCATAGCAATAAAAAACTCTCTCACTGTGAACTATGAAAACAAAAACCTGTAACACAGATAATAGGAAGAACAAAAACAATGTATATTTTAATCAAATCATTGTTTTTAAATTTGAAAGAGTTAATATCAGCAAAAACATTTTCATCTACTTGTGATATATGCTTTTTTTTGTATACAAATAAACCTGGTCTAAAAGAATTTAGAGAACAAAAGAAGCTAACAATTGTATTAGCAGAACAGTCATAAAATAGAGAGCAGCCACTGATTGAAACAACACCTCTAAGTTTAAAACTGTGAATACTTGTGAAAAGAAAAATAGTCTGAGAAGAAATAAAGATAATGATATCTGCCATATCCATCTGTAGCCAAGATATCAGCCCTTTCATAATAGGCAGATAGTAGTTTTAGAGTGATGTCCCTACTTTTCCTCTCTTGTTGTCTTTTCACTGAAATGGAGCTCTGACTTTGCACCTAAGAGATTTTGTGTTTTAGCAAAAAAAATTTTTTTATGTAAAATTCTTCTGAAGATTAAGTATATTATGGCTCAAACACTGAGAGAACATTAGAATGAAATTTCTTTAACCCTTAACCCAAAACATCCAAAATTTAGTGCTAATTTAAAACATATGATCTCTCAGACCAATTCTTAAAAACTGTAACAATTCAGCTAAAGTACATTTTTTTTTTAGGAAAGCAACTGCTGGTGTTGGGGAGTAGGGTTTATTAAATAATACAAAACACACAAAAACACTTTTTCCATTTATTTATTGAAAAATCTATTAAAATATTTCTGCTACTTTCTAAACATTGTAAAGATTCGGCATTCACCTGAGATGCCAATGGATGATCTGGGGGCCATGACTTCCTGGCTGAAACTTAATGGATAAAGAGCTTCACAAGGGTATTTAGATTCTTTCAGAAGAGTATATATAGGTGAATAGCAGCAAGGTCAGGTGAATTAGCCAATTCTAGTGTGCACTCCCCTCACCCCTCTGGCAGGCCATACGAACTGACTGAGCAGTGAGAGAAGGTTACAGGACTCAGCTGCTGCATCTCAGTGAGGATAGTCAAGCAGGGTCTGTTGCTTGTGCATCCTTGGTGTCATCCTCCATTGGACTCGAAGTCCAGGAGCCCCATGTTTAGTTGGCTGATCATAGTTGAATAGTTAAGACCAAAGTAGGTCAAGAATAGTCATTTGCAGATATGAAGTATACATATATATGTAAATAAATCTATTGTAAATAGTTATCTTGTAGTGCAGTAATTTCTGGCCACCAGGGACTTTACCTGCATTTTCGAGTACTCAATTTAATGCTCCTACCCACATAGCCCATCGCATCCTCACATAAAAGAGAGTTAACAACAAACATATTGGCTGGGAACATTTTATAAATTTGAATAAAACACCTAGTCTACCAGACCATTAACTTTTAGAAAGAACGTGATGTCAAAGATTAAATAGCATTCTGTCAAGTGATTACTACTCTGCCAATAGGACTAATATATAATAGGAAGGTAGCCAAAATGGTGAGATACCAACTCAAACAGTTTTGCAACAATAACAATTCTAATTACCACTGGGTCTCAGAGAACCAGGCTTCAGGCCAAGGGTTAATGTTGTTGAGGAAAAAAAAGTCTAGTAAGATGTAGTATAAAACACTTTATATATAATTAATACTTTTATGTATGTAAACAATACCTGTAAAATGTGAATAAGTCAAGCATGATTCCTACTATTTGTAAACAATGAGCATGCTTTCTAATCTTGTTTCTACTGATACCTTAATACATTGTACCAAAAAAAAAAAAGCAAATGAAAAACGAGTTTCGGAATTTTTACTTTTTAACAATTAAATGTTTGTGATTAAAAATGACTACAATTGCAAAAGCAAATAAGAAATGCTCAGAAATATTGAAATACATAGTTAGTAACATAAATAACATGCAAAAGATTTTAAAAAGAACATTTACAAATAATTAGTTTATAGTATGAAAGATGAACAAATACAGAAGTTAGACAAGTTGTTATCACATATGTTATTTAACTGTGCACAAAACATTATGTAAATTAACATTATTTCAACATGCAACAGCAGTGTTACAGACACATGAGCAGATAATTAATTGTGAAAGTCAACAGCATTACCATGGTAGTAGAGAAACAGTAGGATACATAAAGGACAGAGAAGTTTTAGTAGTCTTTAATGGCAACTGCTTTGAGTGTTGTGCACTAATGTGAAATACTTCATTTAAGTATATAGGTATGTTTCATGAAAGTATGTAGCACTAAAATTATTTTTTACTGAACTGAAAAAATATGAGTTTTTCATTTATTGCTTTCAATCAGTCTCATCCAGATTAATATGAAATCCCTGTGTCATAAAAATAAAGCATTTGAAATTTCACAGTTTCATTTACTTAGTTTTTTTAAAGTAAAACTATTTCAGATTCACATAATAGCAACAAAATAAAGTTAAACATGCCAAAGCTAAAATTAGTTTCAATATTTGGAAATTGGCAGCTAAATATTAAGAGCATTACAATTCTCATACAAGAGGCATCAGCTTTGATTAATAAAACCATTTCACTCTTTACAATGCTTTCAACAGTTTGAATTTAAAAAAATGTAATGCTATTTATAATTTTGCAAAGGTGGTTGCATTAATTCTTTAATGCCTATAACAGTCAAAATTTAAAAATGGACTCCTTCATATCGTGCCATTCCTTTGTGATTATTACCCTTTATTAGCCATTTGGGCATTATGAACATTGAAAGTTAATGACAATCTCACACTGCTGAAGTTAGAAATATTCAAGGATAGGAGTTAAAAAATGATGAATGCAATGCCTCTTTTTCTATAATTGGAACATTTTAAACATGGCAGCAATGTACAACGACATGAACATTTACACCCAGTTCTCAAATGCAAAAATTAAAACCATAAACATTTTAATCACTATGAAAGTAACGACATCTACTGAATATTGTATTTGTACGTAATATTTGAGTATACATTAAAGGCTTTATTAAAATGGTAGGTGAAAACAGAAACTGACAAAAATAATTATGTGATTTATGTTAATCAGTATATTATACATAGCAGCAATAATGATTAATATGGCAAATCATTCATAATCAGCACAGAAATTGAAAAAATGATAAATTTGGTGTTATTTATCAATTTTACCTTTTTATAATTTCCAAGGTATGCTGGTAAATGTGACAAATTTGATGTGTCAAGTTTATCAGTTACTTTATACAACTCCAAAACAAAGCATAGCCAGGAGTTTTGGAATGGGGTTTTTGAATAATTTTCTTAACATTTTTGCTAATGTAAACTGATGAAATAGTAATTCGTTAGGAAAAATTCCCTTAGGGGTGAGATTCAAACCCCTAATGCCCCTCCTTGGCTCTGACACTGTTCCCAACATGTGTAGGTAAATGTAATATATATCATTTTACCACTATTACTGCTCTCTTTATATAATTTTCAATATATTGTTATGAATTAAACAAATGGAAATTGAGCATGAATTCAAAAATAGTATTTAACAATTATAATTCTAAAATAATGTAATTTATTACAAAAGTATGAATAAAAGCATTTATATAAACTAAAGTCAACCAACACAAATCTTCATCAGTATAAAAATAAACCTTCAGAAGAACAAAGCACCTTTTTATTATTCCTACAAAGAGAACAGAAGGATTTTACAATGGTCGATAAGTGGCACAATGATATCTGTGAACAAACCCGCAATCTATAAAGAATAACCTTTCCAATTCCTAAACAAACTAAATATAACTATGCATCAATTAAACTCTTCCTACAGAAAAGTTGAAATCAGTTCTGCTTGTTTGACTAACATATAACCTCCTCAGCCACATCTTTAAGTGTCCTAAACAACCTTCTTTTTCTTACCAGTCCTCTAACAGGATCAACACTAATAAACTTATTTAACTTCCCGTGAACATATCAAATAAAATCATTTCTTTTTTGTACTTTAGTCCACAAAGACAAACTATATTTTCCTTCACAATCTAATTCCTCTTAAAAAAAAAACAATAAGAGTTGTATTAAGTTATATTTATTCGAAGTGGTTGGTGACGTAATTCTCACGCTGTAGTTCACACGAGCATCAAGACGACACATCACACCACTGCTTCATTATTGCTCCTTCATCTGTCGTAATGAGGTCAAGGATGTTTATAGACGTTTTTTGCACAACACACGAAACTTCGTTTTTTTAATTGCGTTTGAAAATTATCTTACATATGTCTTTTAAAAATTTGAAATTCAAGCTTGAAAAATAAATTTTCTTTTCTCAATGGATGCATACTTTATTAAACTACAATACAAATAATTCAATAAAGGCATCTAATTGCTATATTTTAGAAGTGCCATATGGTACTGCCAATTTGTTTGTTAACATTACTCTCTATTGAAGCAATCACCTGATTTAAGCTCAGAAGTTTGATTTGAACTATTATAAACAGATTTTTCCTTAAAGTTTCTAAAATCACAAAAAAATTTACAAAAAACTGCCATTTTTAAAAATGGAAGATTTTGGAAGAAATTATAAAATATGTATCTACTTTTGTGGTATACTACTGTAAAAAGTCTTATTAAAATTAATCTGTTTCTACAAAGTTCAAAATTTTTACTTAAATAAAATTCAGAATTAAATTTTCTTTAATTTGGAATATAACATGACCTATTTCTGTTGATCAGTTATTTATTAAAAATATTCTAAAGTTGACTTGTTTACTGGACTCTGCAACAAGCCTGGACAACAAAATGGAAGAAATGTTTTTTTTTTGCTATTCAGAAATAAATAGCCTTTATTCATGTGCATTATAATCATTTCTGTATATTAGTATTTTTTAAATAAATTTTTGTGTTACCAGATGCATTTTTTTACTACATGACTCTAAAAAAATCCTATTAAAATAAAACTTGTCTTTTTTGGTAAATATTTTATTTTCAGAAAATCCAGAATTAAATGCTGATTAATTTGGCATATAATATGCCATAATTCCTTTCATTAGTTATTTGGCAAAAAAATTCTAAAGTGAATTTTTTTCCCCCTGATCAGAGTGAAAAACTAGCTGCACCTGGGAAGGGTTAAAGACGTAATTACACTCAGCAAATATATCAATAGCAGACATGAGTTCATACTCGGGCTCAGAATAATTTTAATTTCAAGTATTTCTTGCACTTGTAAAAAAAAAATAAGCAAAAATATTTAAAAAAAAAATTCAAACTTTAATTGGTTTTCAGCAATTAAAAAAGCACCATGCAGCTTTCGATTCCTTTTAAAAATCTCTATTTTTAATAAATGAACGACTCTGAGTTTATAATGATGTTGCCCACAATTTTTCAATTTCCCCTAGTACTTCTAATATTTTTCTTTCGAAATAGCATCAACATCTTAATTTTATTGTAAAATGATTATAATTAATACAACAATGAATAAATGATTAGTGACATGCATTTCTGTACATATTTCAGATTTTTTTTCCCTCAAATCAGACTCACCAATTGTCAAAATGGTTCAGACTCAAGTGGGCACAGGCTCAAAAAATTAAGCCTAAACTCACCTCTAATTGATAACATTAAAAAATAAGGAATTTCATATATCAATGGCCAACATTGTCAAACCTACGGCCTCTGTTGACTAGTGATAGTTCTTTAATAATTTTTTACACACTTCAGTTTTGAAAAACCTCTTTCACTACTCAAAACAGTTAGCCCAACTGGGCAAAAAAAATGCAAACTTTCTAGTTGAATCTATTGATTAACGAAAAATATTTTTTGAGCTATTTCACTGTCTTTAAAAATAGTGATAATAAATGCAACTGAAATTTCCTCAGTACTTTATACCGAATTTCGACGCCTCTCAAAATATGTCTCTGAGGTGATCACCTCGCAGCTTCACCTATTGGACAGGCTGTGCATACATTGGGAGTTTTATAAAATTGACATTTAAAGAGAAAAATAATGTGAGATTTATAACATTTACCATCCTATGTTGAAAATTATGTAAAATAACTGGCAAAAGTGATAAATAGTATCAACATTAACCAACACAAGCTGGGAATTATAAAACTGGAACAGCATATCACCTTTGGTGAATATGAAAAGTGTTTTTGAAGGGAATGAATGTTTTTAATTTTCTAATTTTTGCACCCTTTAATGGAGGATATTTGAACTAATGGATTATTCAGAAAACACAAACAGTAATATTTCTTTAGTACTTATCTAATCCAAAAACAGTTTTTTTCATTTATTGTCTTTCAAAAATAAAACAGTTGTTTTTCCAATCTCCCTAGGGCTAATGGATCATTTTATTAAATTAGTTTTTATTACATTTATAAGGCAACAAATTGCTTCAATGGCTAACCCCTTGAATCACCCAAATTTCTTTTATTAACATATATATCATTTACAATAGTTGTTTAAAGTTTGACATTTTCCGATTTTTTTGTGCCTTCTATAATGATGGAAATTAAAACTATTGGGAGATTCAGAAAATGTGAATCCTACTATTTCATTCAAAATTAAATCGTTTACCTATGAAAACAACAACAAAAATTTGAATATGTACAGATGAACCAATGCCAAAGTGAGAACTAGCTAATTGATAAAAGTGATAAATAATAAACTTTACCAGCACCTTTGGTGATTAAGCAAAACTGTTGGTTAAAAACTTTTATCTTAAAACACATACATATACAGGTGCTCTTCTACTTACGATTGCCCTTATGATATTCTGACATTGGATATTTTCACAGCATATTGGCTAGAAAAACTTTTTCAGTTTTATTACAAAATTAACATCTTTTTTATGTTTGCACCTAAGATTAAAATATGCATGTCATTAGCCCATTTATAAATATTTGTAATAGATGCCATAAAATATACATTTTTTATAGATGTCTTAAATTATTAATAAATGGCAATAGCCAATATGACAAACACTCTCATCCGCTCTCACTCTGTTTTCTGCTACATTGTTATTCAGTGTTAAATTTTTGTGCTACAATTTGCTTTTACTTTGTTTTCAGTACCCCTATCCATGGCCAGCAAACGAACTACTGAGCCTCTTGCTGGTGAAGAGAAAAATAAGAGGAAAACAATTAATTTGCAGCTGAAACTGAAAATAATAGCCCAGCATGAAAGCAGCAAGTCAGTATCGGCATTAACACGTGACTTTATCCAGCCTTCTGCAGTAGACCATCTCCACTATACTGAAAGGTAAGACTCGAATCAGTGATGCAGTGAAAGGTTCAGCATCAATAAAATCTACTATTATTACAAATAAAAGAGCAAGGCCAAATGATGACATGGTGAAATTATTGGTGACATGGATGGCAGGCCAAATTCAAAAGCATATACTGCATAGTCTTTTAACAATTCAGGCAAAGGCAAGTAGGCTTTTTGAGATGCTAAAAGAATGCGCTGGTGATCCAAGCTACACACAGACATTTGCAGCGAGTCATGGTTGGTTCAAGTGCTTTAAAAAGAGGCATAATTTTCATAATGTGAAAGTTACTAGGAAGGCAGTGAGTGCCAATACAATATTCGCCTGAGCAAATATTTAATGTCGATGAGACGAGCTTGTTTTGGAAGCATATGCCAGAGCATACTTACATTCATCAAAAATCCAAAACAATGCCGAGATTCAAGGCATTAAAAGACCATGTTACACTCTTTTAGGGTGAAATATTGGATTCAAATTAAAACCTTTAATGATTCATCATTCTGAAAATCTGCGAGCTTTAAAAAATGTAAGCAAGCATACACTACCAGTGTTTTATCGCCATAATAAGAAAGCCTGAAAGACCTGGGCATTGTTTGAGGATTGGTTTTTAAACTGTTCCTTTAGAAACAACATCCCATTCAAAATTTATCCTCCACATACAACAGTGTTCATTTAACAGACAGATCAAGGTGCTGTGGCTACATTCAAGGTATATTATCTATGCAGGACATTCACTTTGGCTGTTGATGCTACTGAAAGTGGCGAAATGCTCACGTTTTGGAAGGATTTGGGTTGGGTTGTTTTACCTCTGAGCGGCACTTTTTTGCACACTGTGGGCTAAAATGGCCAGGTCACAAGGATCCTGAAGGCTCAGAGAAGGCTGGGGGAGGGTACCCAATGGAATAGCTGTTGGGATACAGATGGTAGCCTCCAGTCAAGGCCATCCAGCGTGTTCTATAACATGCACAGGTTATGGCTCTCCTGCACATGGGGCCATGGTTTAACGTCCCATCTGACAGACGGCGGTCTTGGAAAGACCGCCGTCCGTGGGGAGAGCGGAGAATTTTGTGGATATAAATCTCAACGCTGACCCAGCTGGGACTCGAACCTGGGAACTACAGATTACAAGCCTGGCATGGTATTGACTGAGCCACCCCCACCCCATTTTGGAAGGAATTATATTTTGAAAGGATAAAAATCTTTCTGCAGCATGGGAGGAATTCACAACTCAATGTATGAATGGCATATGGAAGGAACTCCTGAAAACATATGTGAAATCTTTTAAGGGATATGATAAGGATAGCAGTGAAATAAACAATAAGATTGTAATGCTTAGAAAACTACTGGAATTGTAAATGGCCAAGGAAGATGTGATCAACTGGTAGGAGCTGAGCCTGAAGAACTGTCGACTAAGAGCTTATTGAGTGTGAAGAACAAAGAAATAAAGAAGCTGAAGCATCTGAAATACCAAGAAAGTTTTCAGCTAAACAAATGGCTGAGGTGTTCAGCAAAGGAATCCAGATGTTTGAAGAAATGGATGCAAATGTTGAGAGATATTCAAGAGTTGACAGATTGATAAAGGATGAACTTACTTGAAATTTATAATGAGCAGAAAAAGCAAATCATTGCTAAAATTGGATATCTTTTCGAAGACGCATGCGCCTGTTCCTGCTCCATCTCCAACAAGTGCTGATGAGCCACTTCCTTCCACAAAAAAGCTATGCTAGTGTATCAGAAGAACTAGGAATTAATGACTATCCTAACATAGCCCCCCCCCCCCCCCCCCCCCCACCATCTTCATCTTCTTCAAGCAATGTATAGTTCTACACTTCTTCACAACATTCTCTGGGCCTGGTGTGCTTTCAGCTGACTACTGTCATTAATGGTAAATTAAATGGAACCTCTTATTTCAAAATTTTTTTCTATTTTTTTTTTTCCTTTATTAACTCCACCTATTACAATTTTATGTTTTCCTTTATGTACTACAATTATGGTTTTATTACAGCATGTAATGGTATAATTTGTGTTTTGTTAATAAAGCATAAAGAGAAAGGGAGAATGAAAAATGACAGAAAAATGTTGTGTTTATATGATATTTCATTCCTTTTACTACTAAATAGGTTTAAAGGCTTCGGTTTATTGTATATTAAATATAAATACACTGTGTGTTTACCCAGCAACTCAGTTTCAAATTAGAAATGGATGTGGATATTTGGGTGGAGGGGGAGATAATTCTTATTTGTTGATGCACATTACTACCATTGTCATTGTTTTATTGTGTCAAATGTTTGTTTCAAATGTCATTGTCATTGTTTTAGACTTCATCAGAATGTAACCCCATCATAAGTAGAGGAGCACCTGTATAGCTAAAATACAATGTACTTTATTAAAATGTTAAAAGAAAATTATTGAAGTTGCTTTACTGATTTATGTTGTACTCCTTTTACTGCTCTACAATTCATTAAATATTTCTGTAAGTAACCAGTATTTTTCAATTTGATAATAACTAAATTTTAGTCATTATTCGTCATTTGGTTTGAAAAAATGTAAAAAAAGATATGCATATCATCTTTGATAATAAGCTATATCCTGAAATAGTGTAAAAGTACAATGTTCCATTGTATGCTAAACCCATTTATACATATGTACAGAATCTTCATGCAGCCATGGAGGTTCAACCAGAATGTGTAATTTTGCTCTCCAAATACATCTGTACTACAGCATTTCGCCAAAGTAGGCCAATTATAACAAGGCCTGTTTGACATTGTCTGCGCACCGCATTCTAGGTCTCCTCCTTTTCCTGAGGCCTTTAAGCACTGTTCATAATCCTATTCATGAATCTGCAGCTCTGCATATGGACAACATGGCCAAACCAATGCAGTCTTTCTTTGCAGAACATGCTACTCAAGTTAGGTTGCTGACTTCTAACCTCATCGTTACTTATGAGGTCAAACCACTCAATGCTCAAGATACTGCATAAGAATCTAGAATCAAAGGCATCAAATTTCCTGTTATCTTGTTTACAAAGGGTCCACATTTCCTTACCATAACCATATTCCTTACCATATAAGAACCAAAGTATTATACAGCCTGTTTTTAGTCTTATGGTGAATATGCCTAGTTTTTCACTCTCCATAGATTCTTAGTCTCAGCAGCAATCCCTCTTCTGTTTATCTCATGTCACACATTGATAGTATCTGTTAAAACAGCTCTCAGGGTAATTAAACTGAGACCTTGCTCAAGAGTGCAACTGAAGTATCATCTGCCTGACAAATTTTCATCACTTTAATTTTCTCTCTATTTATCACTACACATCCCTATTACCAGTCTCATCAACAGCTCTAATAAGAGTTCATCTCCTTAACATAATTTGCCAAAAGGGACAAATCATCAATGTATATCTGTTAACAAAATTCTTAATTCCATTTACAATAATGCAAAGAACTTTAAATGGAACAGAAAGTAGACTGATTCCTCTATAATTATCACAAAAACTGCAATCACTTTTTAAGTTTAAAATAGGGATTATAATAGCTCTAGTAAAATTTTTAGGGACAACACCTTTATCATAAAAACAAATCAAAACTTCAGTCAGCCATATGACAACAGAAATATTCACCAGTCTAAGCATTTCAGCAGTAATTTCTACTCCTGGAGATTTATACAATTTTAATTTAGAGATAGCCAAGCTAATTTCATAATGTGATATAGGGCTCACATTAAAGCCAGTAATGCATCTATTCTTATTACAAACAATGGGAATAGAACTAACCACATTGTTCAGAACATTTCTGAAATGCTCACCTAGCCATGGCAAAATCTCCACTTTCAATAACCTTACCATGTTTATCCTTCAATCCCTGTATACCTATCCATTTTTTCCCACACAAAACATTAAATATCTGGTACAGCTCTCTGCTGTTCTGCTATCTAGCTGCTTCCTCAGTTTTGTCAGTCAGACTATCTAGTCAAAGATTCTTATCAGCTGCTAACTGATATGTTTATTAAGATCTTTGTAATGCTTTAGGCCTAGTATGGTGTTAAGATTATTCCTTCAATTACTTCTTTCAGAATTAAGCTGATAGTCTTATCACTCAAATGAATTTGTTTCCTGTGCTTCATTTTACTCAAAAAAAGTACTGTTAGTTTAAAAAAAAAAGGCAAATTAACTGACCCCATTCCTCATCAACTTCAGTAGTAAGTGAACCACATTTGTTATAATGACTAAGTAGCCTATCATGGTATGCTTTGGATATATCTGGATCTTTCAGAACTTCAGTGTTAAAAGTAATTCTCTTAACAGCACAATACATCTTAAGCTTCAGCTGCAAGACACTATTGACAGGGGCAGGGGTGGCTCAGTCAGTAGCGCGCCAGGCTTGTAATCTGTAGTTCCCAAGTTCGAGTCCCAGCTGGGTCAGCGTTGAGATTTATCTCCGCAAAATTCCCGCTCTGCGCACGGTCAGTAGGGGACACCAATGGGTTTGGAAAGGCCGCCGTCCGTTGGATGGGACGTTAAGCCGTGGTCCCGTGTGTGGGAGAGCCATACCCTGTGCAAAGAACACACTGGATGGCCTTGACGGGAGGCTACCATCTGCCTCCCAACAGCTGTTCCAGTGGGTCCCCTCCCCCAACCTACTCTGAGCCTTCGGGGTCCATGTGACCTGGCCATTTAGCCCATGGTGTGCAAAAAAGTGCCGCTCAGAGGTAAAACAACCCAACCCAACACTATTGACAAGGAATGGTCACACCCAATTTTGACTCCCCTGTATGATCTAGTGTTACTAACTGAACTAATCTATTTGCTGTTAATTAATAATATCAAGAATATTCCTATGCAGCTCATCAGGTGAAACCCATATGTATTTATAAATATCCCAATGTTTGTAGTAAGTATTAGTTATTCTGAAATCATTACATTTACTTACCTGTATGAGACATTTCCTATTGTCATTAGAACTACATGCCAAAGGGACTTTATAAAACAAATTTATAAATCCTGTGAATGAGTTCTGCACAATGTTAAAGGGAAGGAATGGTTTTATTTGCTCAGGTTTGTAGCGTTGCTACACTAAATTATTTTCTTGCATTCTCTTGCTTCTCAACTATAGTTTCAACATCACCAGAAACATGCTGAAATTATGGATGTGAAACAGCTGAACACAAGAACACTTTGGTAAAACCATCACTGTTTCCTTTACCATTCTAACCAGACACACATGGCATCTACTACATGAATGGTGCATTCCCTTGGAATATAATGCAAGTAATCACCATTACATGATAGCACTCACTGAAAGAAATGGTATGCCTACTGTTTGTTTTGCTCATGATAATCAGTGAATATTGACTAATATTTTCACCCACATTTTTCCTTCCTTTCACTAAGTAGCCAATCAATATCCTTTGTTCTTCACAACCTTTATTAGTGGAAATCTTGATCAAAGGATGGTAGTTTCTAGTGAACAAAGCAAGTAACATGTTATTAGGAAGTTCTGAGTTTGCATACTACCCAGGCATACAATTTTTTCATTAACTTAAAAAATTTGTTTGATCTCAGGTGATTTTCTTGGAATTTTCAATGAGGCAACTATTTTTTTTGTTGTAAGTTATATTTTAACACTATATCAATCCCATCCCTAGCAATTACCCAGCAAAAAATATTTTTTAAACTTTTAATATTTTAGTGGAAAACCTGAAAGTATAATTATTTTTATTCTTTATTTCTACCAAATAATTTGGCACAATTGTTTCAGAGGAGGAGGTAATTCTTCTCAAATAATTTTATTCGAAAGGTTGAACATTTTACAAGAAGGTAACCGAATTTCCACTGCATAAAGAAAATCACCCTTCCTCAGAATTAGTCTAGCTAATGATGTTTGTAACACCTAGTAAATATATTGTATAAAGATCTAATATTGATAAAAGAACAAAGATATTATTTCCAATGAAATAAAATCAACAGTGTACTTTGACTACATTTACCATTCTACCATCATCAAACTACTGACTTTATGAACAACAGAATTTGTCCTATTACACATTTCCAAATTTAAGTACAACCCCATGGTATGTTACAATTAAGTGTTAAATTTAAAACTCTCTATTTTCTAAAATATGTTTTTTGGTAGAAAAGTCAGATAGAAGTTAAAGATTTCAAATGAAACATATCTAAAATTTGATTTTCAACAACATTCATTCAATGTTAAGAGTTATGGCTGATAGAATATTTAACAGAAACATTGTCAGTCATTAGATTATCTGTCAAAAGATAATTAAAATAAATAATAATTATGTTAAACCATTTACTAAAAGTATTTTGTTAAGTTCAAATAATGATCATATCAGTTTTAGAAAAAAAGTTTGAAATAATTAATGAAATAGCAGTGTCTGCTGTTAAATGTTTCAGCTTCCATAATTTTTTTAGTACTATGAAATTGGTCTGTAAATGGTAGCTAGGTAGTCACTGGAAGGAGAGTTATGCACCAATCCCCTGTGATGATGCATAGAACCAGCCAGGCCTAGCACCTAAAGTCCAACCTCGCCTTCTCGTGGTGCAGACTGTTAGTACCTTTCAAAAGAGATACTCTTTTGTGGAAGTGAATGGAAGGGGAGGGCTGCCAGATTAGTGTGGCCTACTGATCTGGACAACTCTGGCTACCTTTCTTTTTTTCTACCCTGCTGAGGAGTGGTCAACCACACAGGGTCCTGGTGCTAACCATATATACCAACGTGAACGGAATTATGGCTCTGAGCTTGATTATGGATCCTGAATTTGCTACACTAATGGGCTTCTGTGGAAGGAAAATCTTCCGCTGTGTTTTCTGTTTGTTTGTGGGTTGACAGCCCCAAGTGAATAGATTCACAGGATATGTTTATCAGCTGGTGGATAATCCTGAGCAGAGGTCATCGCAGGCACCTGAACTCTTTGCTTCTATTGGCATTGTCAAATTCTACATTTGGAGGAAGTCTTCCAGTGTAGATGGCTTCAGCCTTTAGTGGTGGGGGAACAGGTCTTTGCCCCATGTCTGCGATTAGGGGGCTGTTTGATATTGTCAGCATTCCCTCTCTCAATAAACATAGTTTCTTTAAACATCCCACTAACCATTTTCTCTCCATAGGTAGTTGGAATGTGAGGACTCTGCACAGAGCTTTTTCTCTTGATGTCCTCACACAAGAATTCCATCGTTACAATTTAGATATTCTCAGCTTGCAAGAGACGAGATGGACAGATAAAGGTGAGATACTTAAAAATAACTTTAAATTTCTCTTTACAGGGAGGGAGGATGGAAAGCATCACCAAGGAATGGGTCTGCTTCTCAGCAGACATGCTAGTGATGCTCTTCTAGGATATGAGTGCATTAATGAAAGGTTTCTTACAGCAAAATTTCAGACAAGCGTTAAAGACTTGAATGTTATCTGCTGTTATGCCCCCACTGAGGATGAGGATGAGAAGGATAGGTTTTACAACAACTTCAGGATATTTTGAATTCTGTCAAGAAAGGGGATATTACCCTTGTTCTAGGTGACTTCAATGCCAAAGTTGGTACTGACTCTGACCTGTGGGGAGGAGTAATAGGCTCTTTTGGTATTGGTAGCTGCAATGACAATGGACAACGTCTCCTACAGGTAAGTAAACTCAATGGTTTCAGAATAACTAACACTTATTACAAACACCACAACATACTTAAGTACACATGGGTTTCACCCGATGGGCTGCATAAGAATATGATTGATCATATATTAATTAACAGCAAATGGGCTAGTTCTGTTAGGAATACCAGGTCATATAGGAGAGCTGAAATTGGATCTGACCATTACCTTGTTAAAAGTGTCTTGCAACTTAAACTTAAAAAGTGTTGTGCTGGGTTAAAAAATTTACCTTTAATACTGAAGCTCTGATATCATCATATATTAAGAATTACAGATTTTAAGATGTCTTGGGATCATATTATTTCTAAAAGTTTACACACATTCATGTCATATTTGTTAGTTCTTTAGTTGATTATTAATCAATACACTTTTCACAGACCTTGGCTCTGTGTTCATGTAAATTGGTTTATGATATTTGGTAGAGAAAACATTGGTTTTCTGTTGTTTTTTTTTAAATATTATCTTGCTGAACTTTTTTGTCCTATAACATGATATGTAGTTAAAGGAACAAAAATACAAAACACTCATTTGGAAAAAAATAACTTATTTAAGTATGGTCTTACATATCCCAGGGCAGATTTATATGACAATATAGACCTTGGAAGTAGCAACCTTTCCCTTTCATTTCTGCGCATGAAAAGAATTTATATGTCTCAAAGACAAAAAAACTCTGGTGTCTAAAGCAACCCCAACTTAACGGTGCAGGATAAATTTGATGCTATTTATAGTCAATAATACTATAACCAAATTGGATCAAAAATCAATTTTCATTGGTTATTAATTGTCAAAAAAAATCACAGGTGAATTACTAATATTCAAATTGTCATAGTTAACACCAATTATAATACGATCGGCAGTGCTGATTTGGGCATGACACCCTTATGCCATTAAATTTGGTTGCTGGCTTTTTATATTAAAATTTCATTAAAAATTTCCAAAGATAATATTTTTCTTTTATTATTTATATAAATATTGCATTGTATTTATAATAAAATAAAATTAAAAAGTATTAAAAGACAGTATCTTAAGCACAGAACACAAAAATTTGCTTACTTCAAATTATCCTAAATTCTTTGGTCAAGCGACTGTATCAAAGCAAAAAAGTAAAGGGGGAAGAGGGCAGGAGACTAGCATTCCATTGCAATATAATAAGCTCACTGGACAAAAAATTAGTTATCTCCCGTCGTAAGAGGGTTACATCCATTCGATAGCAACAGAGAGAGCACCAGTAATAAACGCATCCTAACAAACAGCTGTGCCATGCGCTGCGGGGTTCATACAGTGACAAGTGGTTGTGTGCCACATGTGTGTTAGTTGCTCCGTGAAACATAGATCGTGCCAAATATGTGAATGAGTGGCAAAATGGTGTTATTGCATTTGGCCGAGCCAAAGGGCATAGTCTACAAGAAGTTGCTGTCTTTGCAGGTGTGTGAAACGTACTGTCCAAAGGGTCTTCCAGCAGTGGTGTACCACTTCTGGACATAGCAGTCCACCACTAATCGTTGCCAGAACAGTGGCAGAAAGACTGTGCTCACCAATAGGGACCACCGCAGTGTGTCACGCACTGTTAGGGCAAACTGCTTTGCAACGAGGCAGGAATTGCTCCAGTCAGTCAATGCAAGCCTAAAACAAGCTGTTTCCAAATGAATACTCCAAACGGAACTCCATGCCATGGATATCTGGAGCAGAGTACTGGGGAAGAGACCCATGTTAACAGCTCTGCACAAAGCTGCATGGCTACAGTGGGCACGGTGCCACAAAGACTGGACTGTTGACTCTTGGAAGCGTGTGATCTGGTCGGATGAGTCACATTTTTGCTTGTACTCAAATGATGAGAGGCAACGGGTACATCGTAAGCCACATGAAGCCTTCCATACAGACTGTGTGCAAGGTTCTGTTCAAACTGGAGGAGGCTCTGTGATGTTCTGGGGTGTTTCACGTATGAGGAAATGGGTCCTTTGGTTGCGGTGACAACACACTTGAACAAGAAGGGCTATATGGAGCTACTGGACGACCACATGTTGCCTTTTGTGCAGCATCTCCACAGCGAACACCAAAAGGATACCCCAGTCTTCCAAGACGGCAACTGTGGCATGCACAGGTTCGAAGTGTGTTGGATTGGCACGACAAGCATTCTGAAACATTTGAACATCTTGACAGGCCCACCAAATCCCCGAATTTGAATCCCACAGAAAACTTGTGGGACTATTTGGGACAGTGAGTGAAGTGCCATCCCAGCCATCCAGTCAATCTGCAGCATTTGCTGCTGGAAGAGTGGATGAATATTTATGTGTACCACATCCACACACTGGTGGCATCCATGCCAGACAGGATTTCGGCTGTTCTTCGGTTGCACGGAGGTGTTAAGTACTATTAGGTGACATTCAGTCAGGGGTGACTAATTTTTTGTCCAGTGAGCTTACTTTCCCTACCTTTCAGAGGCTTTTAAAAATTTCTTGAAAAATCCATGAAATATACACAAAATCAATAATTTTTTATCTCCATTATCTTTACTAGCATTCTCAAAGAGGGATCTGGGGAGGGGGCTCCCTTCCCCCCCACACACATACCACCACCAATAGATCTAACCCTATCCAAAATCAATTTTCCATTTCTCGATAATCCTTGTATTAACAGGAAAACATAAAGCTGTGAACTGTTAACATTCTAGATGTTTGAGAAAAACAATACTCCTTAATATGTATCATTAATCCTTAATAATAAAATCTATGCTTATCATACAGGGGAGGGGAATAGCTCAGTTGGCAGCCCACTAGGCTCATAATCTGCAATTCCCAGGTTTGAATCTCAACTGTGTCAGCACCAAGATTTATCTCCACTGATCCCTACTCTGCCTTTGGTCAAAAAGTGGCCACCAATAGACTTTAAAAGGCTGCTGACTGTCGGATGAAAAGTTAAATCTGGCCCCATGTGCAGGAGAATCATTCCCTGTGAATGTTAAAGAACACACTGGATGGCCTTGACAGGAGCTACCATCCATCTCCAAACAACTGTCCAGTAGGTCCCTTTCCCCCAACCTTCTCTGAGCCATTGTCCTTTGCACCTGGCCATTTAAGCCCATTGTGTGCAAAAAATGCCACACAGAGATAAAACAACCCAATTACAATTATCACATAACAATAGTATTTCTAAAAGAGAGGAAGCATGTAAAGGATTACATTAACAGCTTAGCCACCAGAAATACATATATTGGTAAAATAATTAATGATAAAATTTTATAGCACAAAAAAATTTACAATAAAATGATCATAATCTATTTCTGTACAAATTTAGCAATACTCACAAAATATTTCCAAAAAATTCAGTAAACTTCCCCTTTAGTGTCTTGCTACAGTAGCACAATAACTTGTTAATTAAAAAGGTACAAAGCAGTAACTAAGAGCACATTAACTGCAAAAAAATGTGTTTTTTTTACTAATGCTACGAGTCTAAATTGTGAAATACGTAGGACTGATTTAGATATCAACCATAGGTTACTGATAGAAATATGAATAACCCTGCAAAAAATATGGCTTCATGAAATTAGAGAAAAAAAAACAACATCTATTGATATTTTGATCTTGCAGCTTACAAATTTTAATGAACAAAGATAGCAAAAATTTTATTACAATTTCAGGGGATGTTATATTTTGACTGCTAAAAGCTAGATAAATTGCAATGCAAATAATAAATGTAACGCAGAGATAAAATTGGGGTTCCCAAATTGTTCTATAACAGCTGTTCCCCTAACCCAAATCTAAGACCTTAGATCTTTGTGCTACTGAAAAAAAATAATGCTACTGAGAAAAAATAATGCTACTGAAAAAAAATAATGCTACTGAGAAAAAATAACGCAACTGAACAATGACCCAAAAAATTAACATTATTTGCAAGGAAATATTCCATACATGATAAAATATTACGTATGCTGACATTCCCTTGAATATAATATGTGAAAGTCTTTACATATGTAATGTATTTGCAACTCATAATTTTAGGTATCAGGTATTAGTTTGTTAATAGTATTCAGGAAATACAAAAAAAAAAAAAAACTTTGTCTTTAATTCTAATTAAAAGATGATTGCCACAAATTGAACCAAGAGTCAATAATATAAGTGTTATATGGTACATTTTAGCAAAAACAGTTTCATGAGCTTTATAGTTATATGACTTCTAATTGCCACATTAAAAAAGTATAAAATTGTTAATTATATCTTTGTAAACAGGAGAAAATTGACTAGGCTGCAGTTTGAGTTGCTTAGAGAAGGAAATAAGTTTTACTATAATCAGTCATGTGACTGATTATAATACAATATATGATAAAGTTGCATTAAGAATTGATAAAAATTAAATTCTTTAAAATCTAAGCACAGCAGAACATCACTTATTGAAAGCAACTGAGTAATGGGTATTTGGATGATAAATTCGTTTGGGTAACTGAAAAGCTGCCAGTTTAACCTGAAAAGCTGCCAGTTTAACCTGCAGACATGCAAAATACATGTAATAACATATTCAGGAAAAAGAAATAAATTCAAATGGCAGTACACAGTTAAATAAAAATTTAAAGAATTCAAAACCCCTAAATGACCTTTTTTACTCAACAATCCTTTTCAACATTCCCAAGCTGTTCGGATGATTTAATATTCTACTGTACTTTAGGACAAAAAAAAATTACACCTTATATAACAATTATCATTCCATAAATATGGCAAAGTAAATTTGCATTATCATTATGAATCATTTCTTAAAATGATGGGCACTAATTTCCCTGATAAAGATGCTTTGTTGCATATACTTATTAAAATATTGCCATGTTTAAAATTTATTTATCCTTTGGAAATACTTTCCTCCTTTTAAATTACATTATAAAATATATGTCACCATACTTTAGAGTGTTATGCTTTAATAGAAACCTAAGTAAGATGTTTGGAATATTCTTTACTAAGATCATTAAACTTTCTCTCTCCAAGAACCCTTTGCTGTTCAGTATTTCTGATATGAACACTTTCATCAGGCCTACCAATTTGTGAGAACTTATAAGTAGAATAATTGTACTGATTTGGAGGATCAATTATTTCATCTTCCTGATTTACTTCTAAATAGACCATTTGATAATAATGATATGGTGTGTCATTACTGAGATCACCATCTGGCAACATCAGATATTGTTCACCTAAACAATTTTGACTATCATTTGTTCTGCTTAATGCAGATGTGGATGGTAGAGTATCAGCAACATTTGCTTCAACCAAACTACTCTTAACTTTGATACTAGGTTTAGATGTTTCCTCCAAGTTACCAGTTGGGCTACAAAACTCAGCCTGTTTTAGCATAAGGTTATTCAGAGTACTACTATCATAAATTGCAAGCTCTCTGCTTTTTACATTTTGTGACTGATATGAACTATCCACATTAGAGGATTCTGCAACATTAATAGACTCTGGATAGGTAGCAGAAATTACTGTTGCTCCAATTTCTGTCTCAGTTTTTCCCATAACATTATTGTTCTTTACACAGATATCTTTATTATCATACTGTTTTTGAACAGAAGCTGAAAAAAATTCTTGATCACAAACAGTTCCTATACTGCTTTCTAATAATTTTTGTCTCAATAATTCTAATTTTACTTTTTCAGGTGATTTTATTTCTACTGAGTCATCTTTATACGAAAAACTTCCAATAGCTGGAAGCTGATTTACTAATACAAAGTCTACTGTACGTGGCCTAATTTTAGGGGACCCATTTTCTTGCCCATCACTGCTACTACTGCCAAGTCTATTTGCTCGAGCATATAATGTGGGACTTACCTGACCTAACCACTGATGATCAACTTCTACTCGCACGCGAGGCCTGTGTGTTTTTTTTGATTCATGTTCATTTGCCTGCTGTGAATCCTTATGATACTTTCGCAATACATATGGAATTTCTCCATTGTAAGGTATTCGCTTCCCTGTAACACCTTCTATATGATCCCCAACTCCCACATTCAGGTCATGTGAAATTTCTTTAATACTAGGTGTACCCTCTTCTGTTTCTCTCTGACCATTCACCAGCAATGCTGTTGATGGTTCACCTCCTAATTTGCTAAAAGCAACAAAATCCTTATTCTCTGACTGTGCATGTTCTATTTTATGTGTCTCTTTTTCCTCTACATGGTAAGAATCATGGGATATATTGTCATCAGTATCCTGACCAAGAAAATCTGGACTTTGCAATTCTTCCTGGTCATGATCAAAGTCAGGAGATATCAAACCTGGTGAAACATCTTGGCTGTTACCCTCTGTTTTCTGCTTGTCCTGCATGACATTTCCATTTGTCAACATCTGGGCAGCATCTTGTGCAATATGTGGTGTAGTTGGTTCTGATGAAGACAACTTTTTCATTGGTGGTGGAGAGGATCCTTGTGCAATTGCAGCCATGGAACCACAGGAGAGACTAGAGCTTACAGGCAACAGAGGCTGAGCAGACACAGATGTACCTATTGCTCCAGCATGGGAGGAATTAGCCACTCGAAGACTGGTTGATCTGAAACACAAATTAACCAAATGAAAAATATTATAAGGCATAATTAGTTGTACAGAGACATACTGTGTCAAATCATTAGAAAATAAAATGAAATGAAAAAGAAAATAAAACATGAGCTAAACAGAAGAACAGAAATTACTGCTATGACTTTTCAAGAATTTATGGAGATTTTGGTAAAAATAGACATATACATCTAAATACTAAAATTAACATTAAAATACCTTTGAAAAGGCTGTCGTTTAATATAGTTTTCTCGTACAAATTCAGCAACTTGCTTTTGGGTTCTTCCACTATAACTGTAAATGAAATAAAAAATTAGCTATGAAATTTTTGCTAAAATTCCGTAACACACTGCACACATTGTTAACAGACAAAAACCAAAAACAAAAAAGATATTTTTCATATAACTGTTAAATTGTTGCACAAAATGAGCTTACAGTAGGATCACAGAAGAATTGCTATTAAAGCATTAAATTTGTTTTCTAATAATTGCTTATCAGCTTCATTTATGTGTATGTGTATCAATCTTAAGAATGTTACCACAGTAAAAGGCAGATTTTTAAATTGCAATGTATTTTGGATTTTTAAATTAGAACTGTATTTTGTATTTAACAGAGAACTGTTTATAAAAACCATGCCTGGACAACATATAAGCTGTGGGTCAGACCTCTCCTGCAAAATAATTTTTTTGACATGCAGAACATTTTTGGAAAAAAAAAAGGCCCTGAAAACCATATTTTGGAGCTTAAAATTTTAATCAAAAAATTTTTTCAGAGAGTCCAGAATAATAATTTTGGCAAGCTTTGTATGGAAATCCCACTTACATTTGGAAGCATTCAGAATGTATGCCACATTACTACTTAGCTGATAGCAACAGTCTTCAACTTTCTAATTCGATATGCAGATATGACATCACTGGGCAGCATTTGAGTTAGCAGTAAACAAAACACATATGCCCAAACTGATACTTCCATTTCTGCTTTGCCCTTGCATTACTTGTGTGAAAGAGTATTAAGTTCATATTCAGATAGGTGTCAAGTTTTGTCTTGTTACTTTAGTTATTATAATTGCACTTATAGTATGTCTAAGGCAGGGAAATATGAGCGTGTCAAGCAATGATAAAATGAGACTCCAAACAAAGAATATTCAATTAGACAGGATAAGAAATTTTTTATGGATATTAATACATGTCTGTGACTTGTCTGTCGATATTCAGAGAATATCATATCTGTATGGAATTTGAAAATTATACATTCTATGTTGAGTAGATTACATAGCCATGAAATAATCTGAAAAATGAATGATTTGAAGGAAAAACTTCTTGTAGGGCAGAACATTTCAAAAAAAAAAAAGTTAAAACAGATGGATTCAGTAATGAAAAACATTTACAAAATATTGGTGAAATGTCAGTTATAGCTTGGCCATATAAAGAGCTTTTGAACATATGTATTTGAAAATGTGGATTATCTTCTGCCCACAGAAGAAACAGCTATTCAGAATTTACGTCCTCATGACTATTTGGCAAAGAATTTCAGTTCTATCTCTTGATCTGCATAATCAATTAAAATAGAAGATTAACTTTCAATATTTTTCTCTTGTGGTGGACAAGAGTGCATATATTAATGCTTGGCTGCTTTATTCATTAGGTTTTCCAAAATTAAGCTTTAATTGCATAGTTTGATCTACTTTTTCACTATATCACAGTGAAAAAGTCTTATTACAATCAATATATTTGTAAATTTGTCTAAATTTTTTACTTTTATAAAATTTGGAATTAAATTCTGTTTAATTTGGTGTGTAACATGACCTATTTCATTTGATTGATCTTTAAAAAAATTCTGATGTTGACTTGTTTATCTGATTGGTCACAGGTGTTGAAAAGCCTCGTTTTCCAAAAAAAGTACTTCTCTGAAATAATAAGCTGAAAAAAATTTGTTTTGCCATGAGTGAGATTTGAACCCAAGTCTCCTGGAAACATGCCAGTTATGCTACCACTACACCACCAATGTTTCAAGTAATTTTTTTTTTGTTATTCAGAAACATATAGCTTTTCTATTTATATGCATTGTAATTATTTTGTCTACTTCTTTTTTTATTATAAATTTTTATATGTACTACCAAATGCATTCTTTATTACATGACTCTAAAAAAGCCCTATTAAAATAAAACTAGTCATCTATTATGTTAATATTTAAAGAAAATCCAGAATTAAATTCTGATTAATTTGGCATATAACATGTCAAATTTGATGAATTGATTATAGAGGCCAGTTTCACTTACTTCAATTGTACTTAAAGTCTTTGAAAGAATCTTACTTAAAACAATGCAATAGTTTATAAGAAAAAAAAAATTATCTGGAAATGTACATGGCTTCCATAAGGCAGATCCATCAAAGACTATACTGCACCTGACTAGTAATATCTACTTTTCATTTCATAATAAAAAGGTCACAGCAGCAATATTTATAGATTCAAAATCTGCTTTTGATACTGTTTGGCATGAAGGATTACTCTACAAACTGAAGCAAATTGGTCTTTCTGGAAATATCGTTCATTTTTCAAAATTTTATTTCACTGAGAAATACTATCAAGTAAAATTAGAAGATACATATTCTCAAAATATAAATATGCATCTGGAATAGTTCAAGGAGGGATCTTATCACCTCTTCTATTTAACCTACATCTTTATGATTTACCAGATTCTATACCACAAAATCTAAATTATTCTATTTATGCAGATGATATTCCTATATGGAATTCAGACAGACTTTTATAAAATTGAGAAAAATTTACAAACCACCATTAATAATATTCGTTTACATTGTCTTAAATGGCATTTCAAAATAAATATTGAGAAAACTTATGTGATGTCTTTTGTAACGCTTAGATTTGCTATTCCCAAATTAGATATTAAAATAAAAATATAACTGCCAAATACTGATATTTATAAATTTTTAGGTGTCTATATAGAATCGAAATTAAATTGGAACAAATAGAGCATGACTGCATCACTGGTAATAAGTTATTCAAATTTGCCATGTATCTTGCCTCCACAAAATGGGGATTCTCCCCTACTTATCTTATTCAACTTTACTGCAATTTAATTAGACCAAAAATGGAATTTGGGATTGAACTTATTGCCAGCGATGCCAAAAATAGATTTAAAAAGCTCAATATAATTCAAAATAAATTCATCAAATTCGTTTGGGCCTAATGAAAAGCTCTCCTAATCTAGCTTTAATTTCCGAAACCTCTATTTCACCTTTCCAGATTAGGGCACCATATTTACTACTTAATATTATTTCATGACTTCATCTCAAACACCATGATCATTTTCTAATCAATCTATTTGAAACTAAAAATTTTTTTCACCCTGCAATTAATTTTGTGAAGGAAGAGGCTGCTTTCAATTATGTTCTTGATAAAAAATGATAAAGGAGACATCATTAGTAATGAACCCACTTGGATTTATCATTTACCAAACATCTTTAAGGATATTCCTCGCATATCCATAAAAATATATATAACTATTTTTTTAAAATTTAAGTACCATTACTTGTCCATTTGATCTCTTGCAAGCTCAGAATAGGTTATAATGCAAGAATTATTGTGTGAGGACATCAAGAAACAATCTCTGTGCAGAGTCCTCCCATTCCAAGAAACTGTAGATAAAAAAATTGTTAGTGGTATCTTTAAAGGAACTATGTTTATTGAGAGGAAGTGCCAACAATATCAAACAGCCCCCTAATAATAGACAGGAGAAAAGTCTTAATCCACCACTACTAAAGGTTTAAGCCACCTACACTGGTAGGACTTCCTCCAGTTTAAGTTTGACGATGCCTATAGAAGTAAGTGTTCAGATATTTGTGATGGCCTCTGATCAGGATTATCCATCAGCTGTATAAGGTATCCTGCACATCTATTCACTCAGGGCTGTCAACCCACAAATGAAAAATATAGTGAAAGGTTTTCCCAGAAGCCCCAAGTGCAGCAAGTTCAGGATATATAATCAAGCTCAGAGACTAATTTAATTCAGGTTGGTATACATGGTCAGCACTAAGACCTGTGTGGTTGACCACTCCTCAACATGGTAGGAAAAAAGTGAAAATGTAGTCGTAGTAGTTCAGATAAATAGGCCACACTGATCTGACAGCCCTCCCCTTTCACAAGAGATTATCTCTTTTAAAAAGTAGTAATGGCCTGCATGATGGCCAGATCTAGGGAGTGGTCAAGGGGGCCAGAATGCTAATAATGGTAATAGAGGCAAAAAATTATTAAACTCATTTATATTTCATTCATTTTTCAAAAACTTTGTTAAAGACCTGTAAAACAGAGGGGAAAATGTTACACTGAATTCGAAATCCAGTCTCTTGCCCCCTCCTCCTTTTGTATTGATTGTATTTCTTCCCCCCCCCCTCAATTTTTTTCTGCTAAATTTCAGATAAGGGCTGGTCTGCACCATTAAAAGGTGGGGTTAGACTTTTTGGTGCTAGGCCTGGCCAGTTCTGTGCAACATCACAGAGGTTTGGTGCATAGTTCTCCTTCCAGTTACATTTAACTATCATTTATAAACATACCTTTGAAACAGATGAAAATGCATCAGCTGCAGCTAGGAACCTTTGTAAAATCTGCATTCATGCATCTAAGCACATTAAGGAAATAAGCTGAATTTTAAAGATTTGGGTTGGGTTGTTTTACCTCTGAGCGGCACTTTTTTGCACACCATGGGCTAAATGGCCAGGTCACATGGGTCCCAAAGGCTCAGAGAAGGTTGGGGGAGAGGACCCACTGGAACAGCTGTTGGGAGACAGATGGTAGCCTCCAGTCAAGACCATCCAGTGTGTTCTTTAACGTGCACAGGGTATGGCTCTCCTGCACACGGGGCCATGGCTTAACGTCCCATCCGATGGACGGCGGCCTTTCCAAGCCCATCGGTGTCCCCTACTGACCGTGGGCAGGGCGGGGAATTTTGCGGAGATAAATCTCAATGCTGACCCAGCTGGGACTCGAACCTGGGAACTACAGATTACGAGCCTGGCGCGCTACTGACTGAGCCACCCCCAGCCCAAATTTTAAAGAACAACGTCTGGACACCTCAATTAACTGTTAGAAAAAATTTATGGAAAGATTAGCAGTATGTGTAGCCTACTACACCTGACAGATTGTAGAAACTTTTTTTGGTTCAACTTATTACTAGTGATGAAAAATGGATACTCTACAATAATTTGAAATACTAAAAACAATAGCATGTAAGAGGTTAGAATCATCTTCCAGTTTTAAGCCAGGATCACAACATAGGAAAGTTATGCTAAATATTTGGTAGGATGCAAAAGGTATCTTCTATGAGCTGCTCCAATATGGTCAAACTGGATAAAGTGTTGTGCTCACAGCGAATTCCTCCTGTGGACACGACTTTGGAGGCCGGAAGGTTCCAGAACACTGGCCGTGGAGCCAGCCGCCATTTCGCAAATTTGGCAGGACACGCAAGCGAAGGTCAAGGTGACCTCCTGACCCCCCCTCCCCCGCAGCGGCGAGCGCGGAGGACGCCTCAGTTTCGGACCCACGCCAAGGAACACGGAGAGGGAGAAGGGGGGGGGGGAGATCGCTTACATTGGATCTTCCCCAGTCAACCAATCAGAGAAAAACACATCGCGCTTAAGAAAAGACGATTGGTGTAAAGACGAGAACAAAGGCAAAGAGAGCCTTCCTGAAAGAGAAGCGACCAAGCTTCGCCCACTTCGTTCGACTACCACGCTCCGTGTGAGACGAGTTTTTTTTTTCGGCTGCGAGTTATTAAGATGTGGCAGGACGCCTCGTGCCTGTGCTGCAGACAGGCCAAAAGCATGGACAAAAATGCTACCCTACGGGCGGAACATCAATAGCTGGACAAGGAAGGAGGTAAGGGAAAATTCTTATCAGCTATGGGCTCCCATTTCGATTATGCAGTGTTCAGCCGCCGTCACTAAAACTCCCATAGCGAACATTTGGTTTTAATGCTCAGAACAGTTGGCCCGAGTTTTTGGCCAGGACAGTGACTTTAAAGACAGTTCTTAGTTTAAATGAATTTTGAGCATCTAGTAAGGACTTTCGAACAAGTAGAGGGAGATGACTGAATTCAGTAATTTATCAAGAATTGTATGATTTTTCTATGTCTAGTTAAGAGATCGAAATAATAAAATAATGTTTGTTTGGTACCCCTTTGTCTTGTCGAGTTATGTCCTAACAGGAGAGGAAAGATCGGCCGCCTATGAATGTCTATTATTTTAAATGTTGGAGAGAAAAGAACCTGGCTCTGTCAACAGAGTAATTAGAAAAATAAAATACACAACGCAATTCACCGTCGTTTTTGGGGAATTGAAGTTACAAGCTAATTTCTCCCCTAGTTGTTTCTCCCTATCTCCGAGAGCAGGTGGGGTGCACAACAAATTGGTGCCGTGACCACGGATCCACAGCAAATTGGTCGCCGAGACCAGGATTATTCGAGCCTGGAAAGTTATTGCGGATTATTAATTCAGAGTTATTATGGATTATGAATTGAAAGTTATTATGATTGTGAATAGAAAGTTATGGCGGAGTGTTAATGGAAAATCCGAAACGTTTGATGTGAAATTATGTATGACTATGTGGAGACAGGCGGCACTAGAAACTGCTAGAGTTAAAAGTGGAATGCTGTGCTGTGCTAAACTATGTATACCTAGTAGACAATTGTTGAACTAGTTAGAGTGGCATATATGTTTTTAGGCAGGATTTTCAGAGACATCTGTGAAAAAAAATATATATTATTGGTTTTTCATAAAATATTGTGCATAAGGAATTATGTGTGGTTATAATTTTTAAGAAAGTAGATCAGGCCCAGGAGTAGTGCTGTATAGAAGGATTTTTGAGAGATTGCAACTAGGGACTGCTATATTATTTCTATTAGCTAGGAGTGACAATCTGTTTGTGTTACTATTAGAATTGCATTTATGTACTACACCTCCCTGCACTTCCGGAGGATACAATAAATTCGAGCATCACAACAACATACGGCACACGGGGAATGGCGGGACAAATAAGTGGAAACACCAAAAGGTTTAATTAGGATATAGCGTGTAAGATGTTGATAATTGTGCAGA
Organism: Ryuthela nishihirai; assembly: GCA_038380435.1. Classification (NCBI taxonomy): domain Eukaryota; kingdom Metazoa; phylum Arthropoda; class Arachnida; order Araneae; family Heptathelidae; genus Ryuthela; species Ryuthela nishihirai. The sequence continues at coordinate 8,865,774 of JAWZYU010000002.1, forward strand.
TAAACTAATTTGAGAATTGCTCAATTTTATATGTGTATTGCATTGTTAAGATTTTTAGTTAAGATAAAAGGAATTAGTAAGATATGTGTGAATTAAGTAATCGTGTGAGAGAGATAATTACTGATGCGTGACATAGATAGAAATTGTTTTAAAGAGATTTTTGAGGTTGCTTAACAGTTTGTGGTTTGTTACTGTGGTTATTAGAGATAAGACTTCAGTATATTTTGAAAAGTTTTCATTGTATTGAAATGCTTAAGATTATCGTAAGAGTTGTTAAGTTCGGAGATTGTGGTTTAATGCAGTTTAAAAACGTGTAATTTGTTTTGAGAAGTTTTCTGATGAGTTAATCGGTTAAACGATGTCGAGAATTAGTGCTAAGAGTATGTAATAGTGGAATCCTTTGCAGTGAAGTTTTGCACGAAAGTGATCACTGCCCAGTAGCTCATTTGGATAGAGCGGCTGACCCACAATCAGCAGGTGTAGGGTGCGGATCCCACCTGGACATATCAGCTTTCTTAATTCACTACACTGCTCGTGTGTCATAGTTTCTTTTGGAGGAAGGAGTATCGCAGATAGTGATAGAGTTCAGTGATTTTTGTGTGTGTAATTAAAGTTAAGAATTTTAAGTTAAGTCAGGTAGCCAGTTAATAGGTTTTGTTTGTGAAGTTAGTGAGGTATCAAGACTGTAGTTTGAGATATTAAGTGCTTTACGAGATATCCAGAAGGTTTTGTGAAGTGTTGGTTGAAAGGTTAAGACATTGAAAAAAAAAAACATTGTATTAAGGTGTTATTGATTAAGAAGTATATTGCAGTAGGATTGAGTGATAGTAGATAAAAGTGTATCGCATAGATTAGTTGGTATATAATTATATATCTGGTATTAGAGTTGAAAGAAAATAAAAATGGCACATGGAATATTGTATACGTCTGCACACGGCACTAAGTATCCACAGCATAAGAATCGTAGTAACTCATTTGGCAGGAATGCTAGGCATCATCAGAAGGAATGTTTCGAGTGTGGAAATTTTGGCCATTTTGCCCGCGACTGCACCAAGAAGAGGAATTTAAATGTTAAGCATTACCAATACAGTGGTCCCGATAAGTACACAGAGCATTGCCCCCCACACTCTGCCTACTCAGGACAAAAACGGGCTTTTAATAATCCAGCAAAAACTTCGGAATCAAAAACTTTGGCATTTTGCCCTTCAGAACATTTAGACTGCTACAACCTCGAGAAACGCCAGCAGGAAGAAACCCCCTCAGTCAGTTTAAGTAAGCAAACCCCGTTGTATCAAATTTTGGAAGCTGAGCTACGACCACCCCCCATGCATTGGAGTAAAGTAGAAGACATCGACGTCCTTCGAATGGTGGCAACCGTTTTTACCCCTCTGGGATTAGAGCAAGATGATGAAGTGCGCGATTTAGTGGAAATCGTGTTCGACATTAAAGGTCTCAGGGATGTAATTTTTGATGTTTTAAAGAAGCAAAGTTTAGCTCAGGAGAGGGAGGCGACACAGGAAAAATCGAGAAGTGAGGATGGGAATCGAACCCCCGTAGAGGAACCGTCAGAGAGTGGAGGGAAGTCACTTATAATGACAACTTGCAGTAATGAAGAGGATATAAATAGGGACAGAAAGAGTTTCGAGGCATTAGATAATACTATGGAGGTAGATAGCCAATTGGACAAGGAACAGAATAATGGGAAGATAGAAGAGATAGTTGAAAAGCAAGTGAATGTATTGGATGCGAAACCGTTTCTAGAATTAGAAGAGTTAGTGCCCCTCCCCGAAGCTGTAACTGAAGCAGCAGAATTTGTCACCTATGACTGTAGCCCTCTAATCCGAACGGACACAGATGAAGCTAACCCGGACATACATATAGCAGACAGCAGCACGGAAGAAAATATACTGATTATTTGCACGCCCCTCCCAAATAACTTGGAAGAAAAGCTCCTCGAAGTGTCACTCAACGCTCTGCAACCAGACGTAGAATGCACAACCTCCCTTTCATGTTTTCCTGCTGCGGCGGAAATCACCACCTGCTGTACGGACAGATTGGCTGAAGAATCAGCACCACCAAAGGCTCAATTTGTCATGCTAGAAACCGGTAGCCACATCGAGAGAGATCAGCCCCTACCTCGGCCAGCCCTAACTAGCCCTCCTAGCCGCCGATTTGCAGAGGAAAATAACCAAGAGATATTGATAAGTAGCACACAGGTCCCAGAGAAAGTACAGAAGCGTAGTTTGAATGCGCATAAGTTTGAAGTAAAGAAAAGTGTAACATATGTGTGTAAGATGGGACCAGGGAAACGGTCATTTAGCAAGGGTTTACCGGTGAGAAGAGTTAGGAAGAATTTTAGAAGTGGATTGAAATTTAGTAGAGTAACTAAATGTAATTTTTGTAAGGAAAGGAGTGCTGTTAATTCGCACAGAATGAGTGTCAGGGTTAGAGAGGTCAGGTATATCCAAGTATTGAGATCAAGTAAATTAGTTAAGCAATGGAAGACGAGAAGAAAAAAGGGAGAACTAAATATTGGTTGTGTGGGTGGAAAAGCACAATCACAAAGTAGCAACTTATCCCCTCACAGAGAAGGCGAAAGTATTAGCGTATCCGCAGAATTCGCCTTGGGGACTAGGATTTCGACCAGCTGGCCGCCCAGAAACACGTGTATGGATCGTCCATCACCGCCAGTTGCTGTAATTTTTGTAAGGAAAGGAGCGCTGTTAATTCGCACAGAATGAGTGTCAGGGTTAGAGAGGTCAGGTATATCCAAGTATTGAGATCAAGTAAATTAGTTAAGCAATGGAAGACGAGAAGAAAAAAGGGAGAACTAAATATTGGTTGTGTGGGTGGAAAAGCACAATCACAAAGTAGCAACTTATCCCCTCACAGAGAAGGCGAAAGTATTAGCGTATCCGCAGAATTCGCCTTGGGGACTAGGATTTCGACCAGCTGGCCGCCCAGAAACACGTGTATGGATCGTCCATCACCGCCAGTTGCTGTTGCCACCGAAGATCAAACTTATCGGCGCCGCAGCGGCTCATCAACGGCAGCGCGCCTGCAGCCGATCAGAAGAGAGTGAAAAGCAAAACAGATTCTCCCCCACCCCCGCGCATGCTACTCAGGAGAGACGAGGGACATGTGCAGCTATGACGCAACAACCAGCGTGAAGAGAGTCTTCGGCGCTCACATCTCCCGAGGCCGCATCTCCGTGGTGACGTCAGCTGCTCATTCTTGGAAGCGGGCTGAGCAGGAAGTGAACACTCGCGCGAGAAATCGTGAGATTTCTCCCGCGCGCGGTGGCAAATCCAGCTTACATGGGATTGGTGATGATTTGGGTGGATTCGTGAGTGGTGATCGACGACCCCCCCCACCACCACGCATCGGATAGGAGCGCAGGCCGGAGAAATGACGTCATGCCGGGGCGCTCGTCCCATCGCCCCTGGGCCCGGGGCATGGGCTGCGAGAGCCGCGGCATCGGACACTTCGGCATCGACAATCTTTTTTTTTTGTTGCACACGCACACTGGAGTTTTCATGAGTAACATTGAGATTACAAATAAATTAGGAATTGTTGTGGAATTGATAGAAATTGTTGTAGAATTGATTACTAGATGTTAATAGAGTACTAGATGTTTGATGAATCAATCTTGAGTTTCATAGAATAGGATTGTAAACTAATTAAGAAGTATAGAGAATTAACATGTGCAGAGTTAAAATTACTGAGATGGAATATCGATTGCAAATTAATTAGGAATTGTTGTAGAATAGATTATTAGATGTTTGATGAATCAATCTTGAGTTTCATAGAATAGGATTGTAAATTAATTAAGAAGTATAGAGAATTAACATGTGCAGAGTTAAAGTTACTGAGATGGAATATCGATTGCAAATAAATTACGAATTGTTTTAGAATTGATTTTTATTGTGTGAGGAGTTAGATTTGAGTCATAGAATAGAACTGTAAACTAATTAAGAAGTATAGAGAATTAACATGTGCAGAATTAAAATTACTGAGATGGAATATCGATTGCAAATAAATTAGGAATTGTTGTAGAATTGATTATTAGATGTTTGATGAATCAATCTTGAGTTTCATAGAATAGGATTGTAAACTAATTAAGAAGTATAGAGAATTAACATATGCAGAGTTAAATTAATGAGATGGAATATCGATTGCAAATAAATTAGAAATTGTTGTGGAATTGATTACTAGATGTTTGATGAATGAATCTTGAGTTTCATAGAATAGGATTGTAAACTAATTGAGAAGTGTCGTAGGATAGAATAATCATACGTTAGTTACTGAAATAGAACTAGAACTATAGATTACTGTGAAGTTATTAGAAGAAGAGTAGACATTGAATTTTAAGCGTTTGGGAGTCACGTGACAGTAGGCACGGCGACGACCTACACGACCTGTACATGTGTGTGGATGTGGAGACCCAATGTTGATTTTTCCCTCCTTTCCTTTTCATGGTACCGCTCTGGAGTCACCAGTGGAATGGCCAGCCACAGAGACAGCCCCGGAAGGCCTCCCCGAGCCAAGCGATCCGGACTCTCAGCGCGTGGGAGGTTGCGCTGGGCGACCACACCTTGGGCTGGAGGAGACGATCTGTGCCCAAACCACCCACGTGCCCTACGACCAGTGCCGTGATCCGTGTATGACTAGTGAAGTGCACAATAGTTCGCAAGAAGTGCGCAATGTTCAAGTGGTGTGTACCGTGTTCAACCCATTTGGCGGAACAACCGAACGCAGTGGCCAGCTCCCCAAGAGCCTTTCCGTGCCCCCCACCGACTCCCCCTCTCCCTAAAGGGGGATAGGTGTGTCGTGCTCACAGCGAATTCCTCCTGTGGACACGACTTTGGAGGCCGGAAGGTTCCAGAACACTGGCCGTGGAGCCAGCCGCCATTTCGCAAATTCGGCAGGACATGCAAGCGAAGGTCAAGGTGACCTCCTGACCCCCCCCCCCCCCCCCACAGCGGCGAGCGCGGAGGACGCCTCAGTTTCGGACCCATGCCAAGGAACACGGAGAGGGAGAAGGGGGGGGGGAGATCGCTTACATTGGATCTTCCCCAGTCGACCAATCAGAGAAAAACACATCGCGCTTAAGAAAAGACGATTGGTGTAAAGACGAGAACAAAGGCAAAGAGAGCCTTCCTGAGAGAGAAGCGACCAAGCTTCGCCCACTTCGTTCGACTACCACGCTCCGTGTGAGACGAGTTATTTTTTTCGGCTGCGAGTTATTAAGATGTGGCAGGACGCCTCGTGCCTGCGCTGCAGACAGGCCAAAAGCATGGACAAAAATGCTACCCTACGGGCGGAACATCAATAGCTGGACAAGGAAGGAGGTAAGGGAAAATTCTTATCAGCTATGGGCTCCCATTTCGATTATGCAGTGTTCAGCCGCCGTCACTAAAACTCCCATAGCGAACATTTGGTTTTAATGCTCAGAACAGTTGGCCCGAGTTTTTGGCCAGGACAGTGACTCTAAAGACAGTTCTTAGTTTAAATGAATTTTGAGCATCTAGCAAGGACTTTCGAACAAGTAGAGGGAGATGACTGAATTCAGTAATTTATCAAGAATTGCATGATTTTTCTATGTCTAGTTAAGAGATCGAAATAATAAAATAATGTTTGTTTGGTACCCCTTTGTCTTGTCGAGTTATGTCCTAACAGGAGAGGAAAGATCGGCCGCCTATGAATGTCTATTATTTTAAATGTTGGAGAGAAAAGAACCTGGCTCTGTCAACAGAGTAATTAGAAAAATAAAATACACAACGCAATTCACCGTCGTTTTTGGGGAATTGAAGTTACAAGCTAATTTCTCCCCTAGTTGTGTCCACCCTATCTCCGAGAGCAGGTGGGGTGCACAACAAAAGTAATCAACTAAAAACATCCAACTGTATCCAACAAAAATGGTGTAGTTTCTCAGCTTGATATTGTTAGAGCTCATATTGCACTGATGACCTAGCAAAAATTAAAATAATTAATATAGAATGCTTCTTTATCCACCCTATTCCCCAAATATTGTGCAATTAAATTTCCATTCATTCAGGAATCTTCATAATTTCTTAAATGAACAAATGATTTTCTAACTATGTCCACGTGCTGCAGTGCAAATGAGTGCACAAAATAAAACTGAAATCACTATTAAAAAAACACATATACCCCACTACCAGATTTACCTGGCATTGCTAGGATCTTTTTTAAAAATACATAAAAGATCACAAGTCACAAACTTTCATTTGCCAAATAATTCATTACAATTGATTCCTGAAAAATTTCTCTCTTTTTTTTAGGAGGGAGTGGGAAAGGAAGGACGTAAGGTTGGTTTTTTTAGGGGGAACCCTTAGTTCACGTTCTGATATAAATCTCTGTTGTGTTCGATAACAGCTTTCTCTGCTTTGTCAGACAGGATAACAAGTCACAGATTATCTGCTTTTAATTGACATTAACCATTCATTATATTCTCTGTAATGATATTGATTCAACTTCGCTCTGCACTCCTTTCATTCAGAAATAAGCTGCATTGCTTTAGCACCAAGTGACTGTCTTCTATGCTCCATTTAGCCCAAAAATAGTCCCAATCATCCTCAACATCAGTTGTAAACAATTCACAATTGTCATGACTGAATATCCTATCATGGTAAGCTTTGGCTATTTCAGGATCTTTCAGAGCTTGTGTTTATAAGTAATTCTTTTAATCTCAGCACATTTCTTAAACTTCACTTGCAAGCCTTTTTAACAAGATAATGATCTAAACTACTCAGCTTTCCTACAAATTTTGGTGTTCCTAACACTTTTTCTGTTCCTAATACCCATTTGATGTTAATACATAATCATATTTTACACAATGCATCAGATGAAACTTGTGTCTTTATACGTATATTCCCGTATTTACAATAATTGTTAATTATTCTCGCACCATAAAGCTCACTCACTTGTAGGAGGCGTTCTCTATTGCTATTACTATTACAATGCCAAATGGACCTATCACACCTGCGCAAAGGTCAGAGCCAGCACCAACTTTGGCACTGAAGTTCTCACCATATCCTCTTTACCGACTGTTTGATTCTAAAATATAGTGTTAATTTCTAAATGCATTTAGTCTCCAGTTGTGTCTAATAAAGGTAAGGGAAAGCACAGTTGACATAAAAAAAAATTGTTATTCACAGTTCGTATTTGCCCTATACTCTAAGTTGCAAAATATATTTAAACATATAAATTAGAATTATAGGCTTTTTCCATTGCAAAATGAAAAAGACTTAAATAAAATAATAATATTTACCGAAATGAAGACCCTCTACTGAAAATTCTTGGCTTTTGTCTTGGTGGCTTTTTAGAATCGGTACATCGAAAAAAAGTGTGATTCTCAATACATTTTTTCCAAAAGTTTTTACATTCATTGCGCCCTTCAAAATAAAACTCCACTGTATCTTTGTAATATCCCTAAGCAAAAAAAAGACAAGTCATTTATTAAAAATTTTAAATATTACTTAATGTCCACATAAAATAAAAATTCCCAATGAAAATTATGGGATTTTAAACTGTAAAAAAAAGGGCCATCTTTTTAACATTTCATTAAACTTTAGTACTGTTGCATTAAATTTTTGGAGAAATATTTATGCAAAACATTCCATTGATTTACAAACTATTTTACAATGATTAACACTTACTATTTTAAATGATTACAAAAACTGAATTAAACAAAAGTTTTAGTTATCTAAACATTTTTATATAAATGATTTACAAAAATTAAAACTTAATTTATTTATATACAAAATTTAAACTTTAATTAAATAATAAAAAAAAACTATGACAAATGTTCGATTTCTTTTAGTTGAAAATATAAATAAAATCAGTTAAAATTTGAAGCTTGGAGAAAAATGAATTAAGTCACACTGAAATTCTTTGAAATGCCATTAAATAAAGTGCTCTATTGTTTACCAGATTTTGGTAACAAAGCATCCTTGTGAAAATGCTACTCAACAAAAGAGGAAATTACGTTTGATGCAATATTTCTGGTAAAGTTCTCAGTTGAAAGAACACAACAGTCATAAAGATTCTTTCATTAGGCATCGTAGAAATAGTTCTGGTAAAAAATCCATTTTCTTCTCTGTGTAGTTTCCGACCTTCAACCTGACTGAATGTCACTTGTGCTGCTTCTAGAAACTACAGCTTTAAATAGTAGTTACAAGCTAGTTTATATAACAGATGTATCTTACCATCCAAGTGGCTAAATAGTTAGTGTGTTTGGCTATTGATCAAAGGGACCTGGGTTGAAGCCCAGAATAAGGCACGGTTTTTTTATTATGTTTTTCTGCTGAGGTCTCGCCTTCCTCTCAAAACTTTCTTTGGCATATTATACCAAGGTAATTATCTAAAGACAGTATAATCCCCACTAGGATGATATTGCTGCAAACAGAATTTCCCTTTTAAAATAAATCATCAATGAATCTTACACTTCAACCAATGTTATCTCAGAATTCATTTTATATGATTAGTGTTTTTGGCATTGCTAGTTTGCAATATGTGCAACTTAATGTATGGTATCTTTCTCTGACTGGGTTGTTTTTATCTCTGAGTACTTTTTTGTAAATAATGAGCTAAACGGTCAGGTTACAAGGACCCAAGGGCTCAGAGAAGGTTGGTGAAGGGGACCCACTAGACAGCAGTTAGGAGACAGTATCCTCTCATCAAAGGTATCCAGCATGTTCTTTAACATAAACAGGGTATAGTTCTCCTGCATATGCCATATCCAATAAATGGCAGCCTTTTCAAGCTCATTGATGTTCCTTTTCTGACCAAGGGCAGAGTGCAGCTTTAGTGGAGATAAATCTCAAGGCTGGTCCATGTGGGACTTGAACCTGGGAACTATAGATTTGAAGATAGTACTCTATCAAATGAGCCAACCCCTGCCCCCTCCTCCTCAGGACTGCTGAAAGTTTTTGAAATTTGGACAATGCATTTATGCACACACACATATATAAAGCTATATTACTTATTTACAAATAATAACAACACTTATAGCCTAAAAGACCATAAGAAGTATTGTTAAACTATATTATGAAGAAGTTTTATTTATTAAAATAAAAATATGAAAATCACAAAAGTGCCCTGTACTCCCTGTAGCATAGACAAGACACAGCTCTTTTGAAATGTCGAGGAGATATTTTCAAATTTCTTCTGCCCTCAATATTTGCATGTGGTTATGTTTTTATGAGGTTTAGTCTTGATGGTTTCAATTGTGAAAAAAATTTGCCTGTTTATGTGACATGGCATAGTTTCAAAAAATTTGTCTTTCATAGGCCTATTTATGTTTTGGGTTTTAAGTGCATATTTACTGATGTGCATTGTCAAAAAGTATTGCATGTAGTGGGCTACCTTTACTTATCAGTTTAGAAAAAAAAATCAACCATAATGTTTACAGAGAATTAGCAGACTTTATTATTCCTTGGCAGTTTAATCCCTGAAGAATGAAAATTTAATTTTAGATGTATGCTAGTACCTTTTTATAAACAATAAAAACCAAGAATTACTAATTTTTGAAAAAAAAAATACTAATAGAGTTTGACTGTTTAATTCCTTTAGAAATATTCTTAAAAGTTACTGGATTTCAAACATTACTGGATTAGGGACTTTATATTGTATATTTTCTGAAATGTTTTGGGGACTACCACCAAATTTTTTATTTTGTTAAACATTTCTCAAGAATCTGGCAGGGTGCAAACATTTGGTTTATGCAGCCCTAACACTTCTGAACCCACACTTTCCTCTTGAAGTTGTCCATCAACCATAGGTTTAATTCTATTAAGCAATATAATGTATAAAACTTTACCATGAATATGAAGAAGATTAATGTCCTTGCAATTATAGCATGAAATGAGGTCATCTTTATCGGAAATAGGAATAATTGCCTCTAGCAAATTTATCAGCAATAATGCCTTGATCATAGAAAAAATTCAACACTTTGGTCAAACATGTGACAATAGAACCAACCCCCAGCTTTTGGCATTTCAACAGTAATTTATCTGCAATGGTGACTTGTGTAGTTTTAATTTTGTGAGAAAGAAATTCAGATCACAATGTACGACCAATATTTAAAAAAACTATAGTTATCAAAGGAATTTTAATATTTCAAATAGTTCTAACAGAAAATGAACATTTACTATGATTACATAACAGGTAGGGGCGGGGGTGGCTCAGTCGGTAGCGCGCCAGGCTCGTAATCTGTAGTTCCCAGGTTCGAGTCCCAGCTGGGTCAGCGTTGAGATTTATCTCCGCAAAATTCCCCGCCCTGCCCACGGTCAGTAGGGGACATCGATGGGCTTGGAAAGGCAGCCGTCCGTCGGATGGGATGTTAAGCCGTGGCCCCGTGTGTGGGAGAGCCATACCCTGTGCACGTTAAAGAACACGCTGGATGGCCTTGACGGGAGGCTACCATCTGTCTCCCAACAGCTGTTCCAGTGGGTCCCCTCCCCAAACCTTCTCTGAGCCTTCGGGGTCTTTGTGACCTGGACATTTAGCCCATGGTGTGCAAAAAAGTGCCGCTCAGAGGTAAAACAACCCAAACAACAACATAACAGGTCAAATTTTACTGCTTTTTGCTGGAATTATGTCAATTCAGTATGGCAACACTGGCTGCCTATGCTGATCACAAATTGTGATTGGTTGTTGATTACATAAAATTTTTGGTGTATCAAATTCCTCCACTCAAATGTGTAGATTCATATTACAAAGTAACCATTAAATGAACATTCAATAAAGAACTAGAGATATACCCATTCATGAGACGGTTAGGAATCCTCATTGTGAGGATCTATATTTTAGTTAAATAAAATATATCAAGATGAAGAGAGGATTTGAGGGGAAGTGAGACTTTGTAAAGGGGTGCAGAAAGAGTTCATAAGGAGTCTGTGGCAGTGAAAGAGTTAGGAATCACTAGTCTAGACTAAATCTCTCCATATGAAGATTATGGAACTCAGTTAACCATTTTTGTCATTATTAAGGATTGGTCCAAGTACCATCACACCAATCCTACTAAAGATAAATTAAAAAATATGCTTATATCATACCAATCTATTTCAAAGTATTAATACATTATTTTTAATTGAATAAAATATCTGATCAGAAAGACAATGAAAATTTTGAAAAATAATCAAAAAAACACTATTAGTGTTTTGAAAATGACAGAACTAAATCATATCAGACCACTATTAATTTGCTGGAAAAAATGGCAACAACACTTAAAGAAATAAAAGCTACAAAAATAGATTTTAATCTCATTCTAAATCTACAAAGCAATATAAAAAATCAAAAAAAATAATTCAAATTTTTTTAATTAAATTAAAATTCAATTAATTAAAAAATTTTAAACTGAAAAAGACCTCAATATACACTTTACATGAGATAGTCCCTTACTCTTTCCAAACACATTCAAAATTGAGCAAAATTACTAATAAGGAACATAATTATGGAAGAATAAAATCAACACATCCTCCCTTCATGAGATAATGGCAGCATTAGACCATGTCTTAAACTAAATTTTTTTCAATTTAACAAAGAGTTTTAATGAGATCTCTTTTGTCAGAATATTTAGCAGATATTGTCCTGCAAAAATAGTAGGGAAAAATAGTTATAGAAAAATTTATTATTGATTTTATAACACATTAAAAACTATCATTCAATAGTTGAAATAAAAATATGGTTGCATTCAAAGACTCAAGTCTTTAAAATGACTAAAAATTTTAATTAGAATTAAGCTTTCAAATAGTATTTATTTCCTGTTAGTGTCAAGGAGAAAGATTTATCATATACTAGCAGATTTATCTGGCATTTCTTGGTCCTGGAACACTTTAAAGTATACAGTAAATGGCATTCCCCACATTGCAAGCTTTCACCTGGCATAAAACTCATTACAATCATTTTGCCCCCCTCCTGCTATCCCCCTGGTAATTTTTTTATCCCACTCTTTTAGGGTAGGTCTAAACTCTTCTTAAACTCTCTAAAATATATAGCAGATGTCACTCCCCATGGGATTTTCAATAACTGCTAATGCTAAGTCTATAATAGACACCAATGCTTAACTGCTAATGTTAAGTCTATGGGGATTTCAAGAAATTCAAACCCACCATCCCAATGGATTTACACATAGCCTATATTCTTCCCCTAGATGAAATGAATGTTCATGCAAAGTTTGATACCCCTATCTCTTCTGGGGGCCAAGTGCTTAAGCAGGACAGACACACAAACAAACTTTCTTCTTTATATATTAGACTAGTAAACTCAACACAATTGTGACATCTTTTCATGCTCAATTGCTTTGGAGGATTAAATAAGGTATGATACCATTTTTAAATCAAGAGTGCACAACTAAAACATGGACAGGCCAAAATTGACTTCTAATGGAACAAAGCAGACCAAAAAGAAATTTAACTGGGTGGTGGTGAGAAAAAAATCATTTACACTAGTACATGAAAGTACTAGTGTAAATGTTTTTTCTCTCTATTCTAGTGGCATTTAAAAAAATATTTATTTCAAAAAATAGGCAATTTATGCATATGCTTATTCTCTATTTTGCATCCTTTCCAATTATTAAAATTCTCCAGTGAGGCATTCCCCTTTCATTTTAATATCAGTATTTTCAAGAGAAAATGCTCATCTTGAATAATCTCAAAAAATATTCTAAAGAGTAATGTATAATAAATTACACTTAACTAGTCTTTCCTACTCAACAAAAAAAAATGAGCAATGACATTGCAAGAGACAGAACTGTCTGGTAATCTAATGAAAATGGATATACAATCAGCTGCAATAAAATTGTCTTTTAGAATAAAAAGCTATGTCACAACATAAATGTCACAAATTTATTTTTTAATAAAATTATCTGTGAAATCTGGAATGAATGATCTTTCCGAATCTATTTAAATTTGTTAGTGCATTCATATTTCCCTGCTTGAGACAAACTATCAGTGCAATGTAACTAAATTAACGAGATAAACATGGCACTCATATAAACAAGAACATAATCTATAAATCACCATAAAAGTTTAATGCAAGGATGATACAGAAATGGAATTATATAGTTCAGCAAGTGAATTTTGTTTAGTCGTAACATAAATGCTGCCCAGTGAAGACAGATCTGAATATCAATCACAAAATTTAAAGACTGCAGCCTTCAACAAAATAGTAATCTATTATATCCTGTGACTACTTTCCTAGATACTTATTTTGCACTCCTTGAAATTACTTTTTAAATAAATTTATATTTTTAAATATGGAAAATGATTGGCAGGGCCATTTGACAACAAAAATTAAAATTGTTCCACAGGCCAAGAAAAACTATTCTATATGGGACTTTTTTTAAAAAAAGTTATCATTTGAATAACTCTGACTTAGGGTAATAACAGGTTTACAAAGTATTTGGTACCATAAATCCTTATTGTTGTCACTTATTCCATGTATTCACCATTTATAGAATAAAAAGTGAATATCTATAAATAAGGAATAATCAAATTACATTTATGTATATTTTTGAATTGGACTTGGAAAATAAGAATGAAAAAATCCACAGTAACAATAAAAATAATTACTTACATAACCTTCTGGATGCAGTTTTATAAGGAATCGTTTTCTTTTAAAACTCAATTTACGAATTTTTGCCCAAGAAAATGTATTTATCTTGGTAAAATTTTGAAAGACAAGTACTCCCATATGAGCAACAGCTAAATTCAATGGTACACCTTCATGATCCTAAATTAAAATACAATCACAGTTGCAACATACAAAGCAATAAACAACTCACTTACAAGTTTAAACCATCAGTTGCTCTTTTCCCCAAATAAACAGAAAATAATGACAACAACAATGAACAATTACATACATGAATACAGATAATGACTTATATACTTATGCTTTACAAAACCAAATGTTATTGAGAGCTGAAAAAATAATACAATTCATTTTTCTACACAACAATATTAAACAATTTAAATTGAAGAGATATTTTTCGATGTATTTAAAGAATATTAAGGAAGATATCACTCTGAAGTTAACATCGATCAATGACAACATTAGCTTCAGAGTCTAGAGAGTCTTCAAAGAAGAGAGATTGATTAACGTTAACTTCAAAGTGATATCTTCCTTAATATTAAACAACGTTGCATTCTGTCCAGAGCCAAATGCATGTTGCCATTATGAACTTCCTTGTCATGTGATGAAGCAAAGAAAGTTAGAATTTAAATTCGCCATAAAGGTAGAAAAATATTTTTATTTAAAAATAAAATGAACGTTTTGAAAAATGATGAACAATAATATTGATACATAAGCTGCATCAAGTAAAACTCTTACTTAAAAAAATTCCTTAATATCTTGAGGAAAATTTTCTGCTATTTTTAACTTTGTATCAAGGAAAAGATTACCAGAATGATTGTATTTTCATTGAAAATAATCTTCAACATTTAAGGGATATATATATAGCAAAGTTGTTTTTATTAAATAGAAAAATAAAATCTTAGGTCAAAAAATTTTCTTTGAAATAAATAATTAATAGTTTAACCAAACACTTTTTAATGAGATGTTCTCGACATAACATTCTTTGAAAATTTAAACATATAATCTAAAAAATATATAAATTGTTACACATACTGAATAGAAAACTAAATTATAACTTTCAAGAAAGTTGCAGTATAAAAAATGTTTAAATAAGTATGCCTCTAGCCTTTTTCTCCAATTTGTTACGTCATTCAAAATTCATTTGTTCATACCATTTTGTCAACAATATTGACAGTTTTGAAAACTAGACAGATGTGAAAAACAACAATACAAATTCACTGCCCAGATTCAAACAAAACACAGGCATTTCCTGATTATATATCAGTTTTGCTAAGGTAGCAGCAATTCACATTTGCTTATATAAGGTTAAGAAGGTGAACTCTACTGTGACTCATCACTTGCCAACAAGAACTTTGAAAAATTAACTTGTCACTCACTATCAACTGTCATCTCTGAAATTCCTCTTATTACCCATCATCTACAGTACATAAAATCTCATCCATTACTTTTGATACTAGGTAGTATAGAACTTTTGCTGAAGTATTTTAAAACAGTTAACAGTTTCAGAGTATTAAAGATATTAATTTAATTTTAATTACTGCATTGTGAAGCTCTACTGTAATTTTTGTTATCTTGAAGTTATCTATAAAACCTATTTTTCTCATCCGAGTCCTCAGTGGGGGGCATAGCAACAGATAACATTCAAGTCTTTAATCCATGTTTTAAATTCAACTATAAGAAAACATTCATTAATGTATTCATATCCTAAAAGAGTATCACTGGCATAACTGCTGAGAACCTAGCAGTGGTGGTCATAAGGAGGAGGTGACAGGGCCATGGCCCCCTCCAAAGAGGTTCGTAGGTGATTTATTTTTTCATTCCAACAGCCAGCCAATTTCTTTTCTGGGAAGGCAGATCCCCCATATGAAGGCATATGTTGGGGCATATAAAGGATTTTGTAGTTCAAAAATGACACTTTTAACTACAAAATCCTTCATATGCCCTAAATGGACTCCTCCAGGCTTGAGACTTATGACTGCCCCCTGAACCATAGCTACTCCTTGTAGCTGTTTGCTATCATTCAACATATTGGTTTATTTACCCTTCTCATCCTAAAAGGATAAATTTAAGATTATTTTTAAGTTAGCTGATCTTTTGATCACCATTTATTCCCTTACAAGCCCAATATGTTTCAAGTTATACTACTGCAATTATTGTGTAAGAAGAATTTCCAAAGAATAATATAATAATCTACATTAAAGAGTCCTCACATTCTGGGTAGCTGGTGAAAGAAAATGGTTTCTCTAGGAGTTTTAAAGAAATCATGCTTATTGAGATGTATGCCAATATCAAACAATTCCCTAATTGCAAATATGAAACAAAGACCTGTTTTCCATCTGCTAAAGCTACCAATGCTGGTAGGAACTCAGATAACAAAATGAATTCTTTATTATTACAGTCTCTTGGGCTCTTTCAAGCACTAACAGACACTACATGAGACACATTATTAGAATTTAGAATTGGCAATGCTAAATCTAGTTTCAAAGGTTCAAGTACCTGCAGTGACTTCTAATCAGAATGATCTGCCAATTAATATAAAATACTTTGTGTTTAATATTTATTAATTTAATAATAATTTAATAATTTAGTTGGAATTTGCAATGCACAACCAAGCAGAAAACACAACAGGGGATTCTTCTTAAACAGAAGTCCAACTGAGCAAACTTAACTTAGAATGACCAAGTGTACAAGAAATTCCTGATTTAAATGTGATGTCCTGATATCAGAGAAAACTTCTTGGAACAATGGTTTTAACTGATTTTTCACTTATAATTTGCCATGTCTCATCATTGTTTAAAGGAAAATAAAAATCAATCCTCTATCTTCCATCTAGTGGTAACAACAAGCTAACATTGTCCAGTATTTTTGAAATAGACTCATGAGAATATAATTGCTGCAGGAAGCCCAGAAATTCAAAAATGACAGATGGGGTATGGGGTGGAGACTCAATCATGCATTATTCAAAGTGTTGAATGTGAAAAAAATTCTGCTGAAGGCAAGTGATGATTAAACACAATGAATTACTTTTTCATTTTGTTTATGCTTTTAATTTCTGTTCATTAAAAGTTGTACTACTTTCAAAAATTAAAATATATATTCTTTAATCCTCTGTGAATTTCATAGTATTCTCAATCCAAAATCATAGCAATAGAAGTCAGGTTGGAGTATAAGTGGTCAGCATCAAGAACCTGTGTCCTTAACAAGGATGAAAAAAAAATGGCCATAGAAGTCCAATTAGTAAGCAAAACTGAATTGTCAGCCTCCCATTCTGTTCTCTTTCAGTGGAAAGAATATCTCCTGGAAAAGAAATAATTGCCTGCATTACGAGAAGGCAGAGTTGGACTGGCAAGACCCTAATGAAGCATTTCTCTACACAGACAACTATATGTAAGGATTTTAAATCAATACTATTCTTTTTACATCTGACACAGGAATTCCAATGATACAGAGATGACATCTTGGTCCATGTAAGATAGGATGTCATAAAGGTGATGTAATGAAAGTGATCATTGTCTTTACAGATCAGAATGATTTAAACCAGGCAAGTGGTAGGATTCCTAGCTTAACAGCAATTCTTATTTTATTTAGAAGGAATGTCAGTAACACTGTTTGAAATTTCATTCATTGATGAAATATTTCTTACAGCTAAATTTAAAATAGGCTTTACAAATATGAATAACTGCTGTACCTCCACTGAAAATAAGGGTGAGAAGAACTGATTTTATGGACAATTTTAGGATATTTTTTAATTCTTTTAAAAATGGAGTGTTATGCTGAGAACTTCAAGATCAAAGTTGGTATTAATAACATATTCTGATTAGAGTGATAGGTCCTTTTGGCAAGATTATAAAACATTTTCTACAGACATTATGAACAACTCTTCAATGTGTCAAATATCAGCAGTTTATTTAATGGCAGAATGATACATAAGATTTTTTACATGCACAGTCATATACAGAGTAGGCACAATACTCAGTAAATGCAAACATCTTAATAAAACATCTTGTATTAAAATATAACCATACTCTCAAATTTTTAAGAATTATTTATAACTTATTTTAGCTTTTGAAACTTAACCTACTTTTTTTAATAACCTTATCTTCTCTATACTAAAAAAAAAAGAAGCTTTTGAGCTTCAGCTACAGACGGCAAAGCAACTGCAAAAATAAACTAATCAACTATGAACATTTTCTCATAGTCATTATTAAGTTTAAGGGCAACCACTATGACAAATTTTTTCCAAACAGAATGGTGTTTTTACCTTATTAGCATTGCAGTTAGTTCCATTCCACTTTAACTCTGAGTTGTATACAGTTGTTTTGTTCATATGACATCCCCAATTGTCCAACTCTTTTTCTCACACAAAGTACTAAACACTTATTAACCCAAATTGATCAGTTATTTGACAGGCTTTTGCATTAGTTCATTAAAATTGCTTAGACTAGGGGTTCTCAATGTTGGTATGCAGTAAAATTTCTTGGGGTACACCGTGAGAGCACAAAAGTCGATTACCCAGTAAAATGTTTATAATTTTATAAGATCAGTTAAATTGTTTATGTCATTTTTTGTGTTTATCGATATATGTAATTTATGAATACAAATTTTAATGTGTGTGTGTATATATATATGTTTTATTTTATTCCCATTGTTATACTACAACTGTAGTTTATCTACACAAGGGGTATGCCAGTTACATACACATTTCCAGGGAGTACGTGAAGCATAAAAGGTTGAGAACCACTGGTTTAGACAATTAGGTATTATATATAAACTAAAAATCAATATTTGAAAACATGTTTGAATTTATGTATTTTGATTAAATATCTCAGTGTACCTTACCTTAGCAGAAGTCATTTTAATTCCATATAATTCACACCTGCGAGCTGTTTCCAATAAATTCAGATCTGCCTCAGCAGGTGTCTGGCTCCTAGTAAAAGAAATACATATATAGAAATAAGACTATGTGGTTCATTCATACATACTGGGTAATTCTAGCCATGCATGCATGCTACTTTTACAAAGCTAAACTCAGTTATAAAATAAACATGCATCACATTTAGTTTACCAGAATTTTATACACTGATAAGCCAAATCTGATGCTCATTTTATAAAAATGATAAACCAAATCTAATGCTCATAACTTCTAAAATACACTAGCATTTTATGGGAAAAATGTGACTAAAAATAAATTAAAATTCTACATAATAATTATTTACATAAACCTCTAATACATACATTTATTTTATCAAATGGTTTGAAATAATACTTATTATTTAAGTTTTAACTTCTGAGGCAAATTTTTATGATTGGCACTGCATTGTTAAATATTTTATACTCTTTAAATACTGAATTAATACAGAAAAAAAAATCAAGATTTTGATAGATGTGATTGAAATCTTTAATTTACCTGCAATTACATTTTTCCATGAAAAACTTGTTTAGAAATTATGGAGCATCAAATTTAGATTTACACTAGAAAAACATGGAGATTATCTACTTTTCCACCTATATAGTGCAAAAAACTGTTCAAAACTATTTCCCTCTGCTTTCTTCTAATATGCAGTATATTTGGTGATTACTGCATATATAGCACAAGTTTTATGTAAAAACTGCATAAAATACAATCATGGTTTCTTTAATCAAAGAAAGGCATCCTTACATCAAGATGCAGCTATATGGTAAAACCTAGATTCTACAGACCTTGATTTAAGACTTTGGTTTTTATGGACAGTGTGGTCACCCACCCTGAGCCAAAATAGTTTTATTAGGTTTCATTTGGTGGAAATTGCTGAGTAATGTGTGAATCATGCTACTTTCTCAATTTGTTCTCAACTACTGTCTTTGGTATCATTATCAAATAATTAAATGCTGTCTTACCAGCAGCATTTGAGTACTCCAAGGCAGGTTTAATCAATAAGAAACAGCAGAAATCCAGCTATTTGAAAATGTAAGGTCCCCAAGTCTACAACTACTTCAGGATCAATATCTCCTGAAAGCACCAGGTCCCCAGTTGAATCACCATGAATTATATTTCAGAATGTTTAGCATGCGTGTCCATACATCAATACATCTCATGGTAAGCATTGACCAGAGGACAAGTTTTAACACACTCATTACATTATTCAATAAGTATTATATTGCTACCATATTATAATTACTCTATTACTTCATTGTATAAGAAATGTTGAAATGAAAAACTGACTATTCCTATATTTGGATAATAGACCAGATGATCTTTGTACCCTCATACAGAAAAACAGGTACACATAGAAGGAACTCCTCAACACCAGAAAAGGTGGCAAGTATCAATTTGAACACGATAAATATTATGTAGATTCCAGACAAACATGCATGGAAACATCCAAAGTTGAACAACATGCGGTATGATATTTTAATCTGATTTTCAGAAAAAAATATTACTAATACCACTAATTGCTACTACTAGTACTAAATACTGCTGTCGATTGAATTTCTGGACCATGGTGATATTGTGAAACTACGGGCATTGTAGGCAGGCAATGAAGTTGAAGCATCCTAGACTTTTGAGCAAAATGGTGTTTTGTTTTGCATGACATCTGTTCCCATACAGAAGAGCAACACTAACACCATTGAATAGATATGGTCAGGAATATGTGGAACATCTTCCCTATGGTCTTGGCATCACCTCTATTACATTTTCACAGTTCTGAATTTCTAAGAAACACCATGAAAAGAAAAAAGATATAGCCAGACAAAAAGGTGCAGTGCATTGTAACAGACTTCCTCGTGCACTAACCAAAGTCAGAAACAGGTATCATGTTGCTAATTTCAAGTTGAGACAAATGCATCAATAAGCAAGGTGAATTTGAACAGATCAATATATGATATATACTTAATTTCTGACTTTTTTTTTCCCATTTTGATGGCTTGTATATAATAAAATACAGTGCAGTCATATAAAGAGCACAGCACTGTTGACAGAATGTTGTTCTCAATTTTATGAACTATCACCTACTCCAGACAGCCCTCCATTCTATATAGTTAAAAGTTTACTGTATATTTCTTACAACAGGGCCAGTTTCGCTACTGTAGAAATCCTTAGAGAGGAACTATTTATAACTTAAGTCTGACTGTATTTCTACTTTATTTGCAGTTTCTTGAAAATGTCTGTTCTCCTTGTGATGGTTTACCCATTCAGTTCTACTTTTCCTTAACTATTTTTACTTTATTTATGTTATATTTATTATTTTGGGGCTTTTCTTTGAGTTGAATCGTTTTTCCTCCACACATACCACTAAAACAGATGCATATGTGCAACTTTGATTTTGATTGAGTTGCTAAAATGCATGCGGAAGGACCGCCCCCCTTGCTGTCATAGCTAGTGCGAGTCCGTGATAGTCAATTTATGCAAATGTACTTTCCCAGCATGCAACACACATTAGTTGCATGCCACATGTATATTAAGTGATGTTAGATCATGGAGTAGTAGTGAGAATGTAGAGAGGAGAGCTCAGTATGCTGGAGCTCAAATTGGAGCATTTTTTTGGCTGAGCACAGTTGCTCATATTTTGTTGCAGAAGCAAGTTCACTTTGGTGAGTCTAGATTTTTGGAAATAAAATTTTATTTGTCTTATGAAATAGTTTTTGATTTTCTAATTTTTTCTCTTCAGCAGATTTTGACTAGAATTAACTTTAATAATTGACAGTGTTTTGATTTTAATTCTTTAAATAATGTTTATTATACTAAGAACTCTCATTAAACTTTATTGGCAAGATTAGTTGCCTGGCACCTGAGCTATCTGGTAATTTAACGTACATTTTGGATCAATTACAAGGTCAATTGAAAAGAAAGTAACATATGTTTTGGAGCAGTACATCCTATTTAACTCATATTGCATAGTGTCAATATGAGTCATACAACTGTCAATGTAAACTGAGAAACAGCCAAATGTACAATACTGAAAAGAACTAAAGCACCATTCAATCTGACTGATTTTTATTACTTTTCTCTATAATTAGTATCGAGCTTGCTTTATTACCAGCGTCATAATCAGCTTGAATGAAAGAATTTTGTGTACATCATTTGCCAAGTGGGACAAATGATCAGCATAACCTAAGATAATTTTATATCTTTAGACCATCAATGCTCATCTCTCCAATCAAAGCTTTGCTCATAAAATAATTAATCACCAAACCACAGAGAAAAGGCAAAAGTTAACTGTTAATTGATACTGAAGGATATTAGTTGTCAATGCTGAGTTTTGCAATCCTTCTTTGATGTCCCATTAGTATTCTTCCAAAAATGCAAAACTTTAACAGAACATTCCACTTATTGACTAATAGTATCAATAAATAAACAGCTTATATTAAAATTAACTGTAAATAAATAACAGTTAATTTAGAAGTAATTCAAGTTTTATATGCTTTCCTACTAAATTTTTATTGTATATTGAAAGCCTTTCAATACATATAGGCTTCCCCAACTCCGTGCATGAAAATTATTCTCAATTTCCCAAATATTACACAATATCAAAATTTGGGAAACCACAACACTGTTACATACAATGAAGGTACTAATAATAGAAACATCATAAGATATTTTTATTAGAATAATTAAATAATTTGGAAAAAAGTAATTAAAAATTTATTATGGAGAAAAAATAACATTTTGTCTTTATTGAAAAAAAGTGTGAAAAAATATATATTTATTGGCTTTGAATTTTTTGTTATTACAATTAAACACTTTTCTTTTGATAATATAACATGACCAATTGCTGTTATTTCAGGATAAATTTTAAAAGTCATTTTATTTTTATGAAAACACTTCAAAATTAACTTTTTTACACCAGAGTTGCATTAGAAACCTAACATTATGAGGCAGGGGTGGTGCACAACATAAGGCCCATGGGACAGATCTGACTTGTAACAGAATTTTCTTGGCCAACTTCTTTCCATCAGAAATTGATATTAGCCTGTTTTATTCCAACAGAAACTGATTCTGGCCTGCTTCATTCCTTTCAGATTTTGTCCCATGTCCATATTTGAATTGTACACCCCTGCTTTAAAGGTTAACAGCCTCTTGTGATATCAAAGCACAGACTATTTAGAATTGTTACACAACTTTAGGAAATTAATACCTACAGATGTTTTTTGTGATTTTCCATTATTTTCCTTTGCAAATCTGCATCTTGGTATGGAACAAATTTGTAAGATGACAAATAGCAATGGTCAGGACATTCTTCTGCATCATAATCACCAGACTCAGCTAACAAGTTCAAAATTTAAGAAAAACTATTAAGGAAAACATTTATAGATACTTTCTGATAATTATTAATAATTCCCATATATAACATAAATATATTTAAAAATGTGCTTAAAATACACAACAAAAACTGTGTATAAAAAGATTGATATTTTTAACAGGTGGTCATCTATTATAATTTTTAACAATGTAGAAAAAATAGTTTTTAAAACATTAATTGCATAGAAGTAAATGAAGGAGTCATCCCATGGCCAAGTGGTTAGCATGCTGGGCTATGATCTACGAGAGCTGGGTTCGAGCCCCAGGTAAGGCATGGATGTTGTGTTGCTTTTCTGCCGAGGTCCCACCATCTTCACAGACCTTCAACTACGGCATATAAAATTTGGAATATTTACTTCTGGTTGAAATGCTAATGGATCTCTGTTCAGATATCATTTTATCTGAAATACGTGTAAAACATGAAATTGAAATGTATAATATGATGGGGTATAACAAATTTTTCAAATGTGATACTCTGAACAGAGTTGGTGAAGTATTATTTTTTACAAAGTGCAATATTAGTGCTAAACAACTTGACATTGAATTCATTAAGGCTGGTGTACCTCTAATGATAAAAATAGATAATATATATTATTTTTAATATTAATGTACAGATCACCAAGTTTAGATAAAAATATTTTCATAGATGAGTTATATAATAATTTGCTAAAAATCAGTTACAAAAATGTTATTTTAATAGGCGATATGAACATAGATATTCTAGATAACAAACCTCAGACTCAAAAGTATTGTGATATGTTAGATTCACTATGTTTTCAGCATTGTATTGCTAATCCTACTCATTTTATGTCCTCCTCTTGTGTTGATCATATAATAGTAAGATTATCAAGGAATAAGTAGTTAATGGCTTCAATGATAAAATCAACCATAGCTGATCATTACATAACAATTCAATTTGGCAAAGAAACAAGCACAAACCAGAAATTCATCACAAAACAATATACAAATTACAAAAAAACTTCAGTAATATTAAAAGAAAAAGTGTGAAACTTTGAAAGAGAAAATTTTTATAATGAATTTAAGAACACCGTAGAACTCTGTACAGTAAACAAAAAAGTATATTCCAAAAGAATTAAGTGTAAACCATGGGTCTCTGATGAAATGATAACACTATTGACGAAAAGAATAAATTGTATAAAAAGCTTAAAAATTACCCCTTAATAAGGAATTAGGTGATAAATTTAGATCATTGTGGAATAAATTGACTAATAAATTGAGAATGGCTAAAAGAGATTATCATAAAAGGAAAATTTTATTGGCAAGATCTAATATTAAAAAACAGTGGGAAGTAAAAAATGGGATTATGGGGAAAATAGATACCAATTCAAAATAAAACATTCAAAAACAAGATAGGATATGAAGCATTGATAACAATATGAAAGAAATCGTGGACTACTTTAATGATTACTCTATAAATGTTGTGTCTAACATAATAACACAAATCTCATATCCTCAAACTAATGCCAATGTCACACCTAAAATACATGGAAGAGCAAATTCAGTGGTCTTTGTGCCAACTACAGAAAAATAGCAGAAATTGTCAATAGATTAAAAGCCAACAGAGCCCCTGGTGAAGATAATATAACGATTTATCTATTGCAAAAAATAATTCATTTCATATCTGATGCATTGGCTAGAATCATTAATTCTTCTATAGCAAGTGGATTTTTTCTTTCATCCTTTAAAAATTCATTAGTAACTCCAATTTACAAAAATTGGGATAAACTAGAAATAAGTAATTATAGACCTATTTCCAAACAAGTAAGTTTTTCTAAAATAATGGAGAAAGTAGTGGTAGATAGGTTAACTTCTTACCTAGAGAAATATAATATACTTTCAGAAAAGCAATTTGGATTTCATGAGAAAGTTGGCACAGAAGATGCCATAGCACAACTTATACAATTAATTTATAATGGCATTAACAATCGAAATAAAGTAGGTGTACTTTTTATAGACATCTCCAAAGCATTTGAGTCTCTATCAATAGATATACTAATTGCAAAATTAGAGAAAATCGGTATAAGAGGTGCTCTCTTAAAGTGGTTTAGTTCTTATTTAAGCAACAGAACTCAACAGGTAAAACTAGGACACATTCTAAGTGAAAAGAAACAAATCTTATTTGGCATTCAACAGGGGTCAGTTCTAGGAACCAAGTTATTTTGCATTTACATTAATGATGTGATGCCTCCTCATTCACTTTTACTTTACCTTAACCAGTTTTGCTTAATTTACATTATATTTATCATTGTGGGGATTTTAATTTCATTTTTGGCATCACAGCACTCATTTCCAAGAGCATAGGAGTTGTGCATGCGCAACTCCAAACTTTCGATTGTCACCCACTAAAGCACACTAAAGCCACCCCCTCTTCGTCATAGTTTGCACGCTCATCATTTTATGCAAATGTCTTTACCAGTGCAAAAGCCACGTGTTGCCAAGCCTGTACGCTTGTTATAACCATGACATGTAGTCACAGAGAGTCAGTAGTTGACAGTTAAAGTTAGTAGTTAGAGTTGTAAAGAGTCAGTTGGAAGTAGTCACAGGAGTTGGTGTTTGTTAGTTGTCAGTTAGTAGTGCACAGAAAGTTGGTGTTAAACAAAATAGTGATGATGTAGACAACATTTTCATTTACGTTGGCGAGTATTTAAAAATAATTTTTTGGAAATAAACTTGTTGTTAAACCTTTTTGAATCTTTGCTATTTTTTCTCTTGAGCAATGTTAGTTGATAAGTTTTGATTAGAATTTACATTAGTTTGACAATCATTTAATTTTTGAATACTTACTCCCTAAGTAACGCTCGCTGGTATTTGAACCCTAATTGAACTTTATTTGGCAATTTGTTAATTATTGCCTGGCGCCTGACTTTAGCTATCCGGAGCTTAAATAAATATTGGATCAGACAAAGGGTCCAAAACTTTAATAGTATTTAAATCTTTGGAGTGTTACAATGACCTTTTGAAACTCAAACTACAGGGTAATATCATATCTTTTGCAGATGATACATCATTAATTTACAATCTCATGACAATCTTCAGTTAAGGAATATGATCCATGCTGTTTTAAGAGTTCTTATGATCTGGTTTGTAAATAATCATTTATACATTAATGTTAATAAAACTAAATACATGTACTTTAATATTGAAATAGCAACAAATACCAGTATTTTTAATATACCATCAGATTAATTGTTCTAAATTTAACACTAATATTAGAACGTGTAACAACTGTCCTATAATAAAAAGTGTAACCAAGATTAAATCTTTAGGTGTACATTTTGATAAGCATTTGAAATGGAATGAGCATAGAAGTAGCATAGTTTCAAAAATTAAATAGGTTATTCCAAAATTTTACAATTTAAGAGAGATATTGAATACACAAATTTAAAAAAAACATATATTACAGTTTAGTGTATTCTATATTACAGTATGCAATTATCATATGGGTAAGATCATCTGATATATATTAAAAATGATTGATTGAAATACAAAAATATGCACTTAAAATTATGACTTATAAAAAAAAATATGACTCTTCAAAGAGCAGCTGTAGGGAACGCCAATTACTAAATACGGATCAAATATACATACTAAAAGTGCTATTATTTGTTTATAAAATTAGAGAGAAGCTTACTTTAGTTACTAACACATTTAACACTAGTGCAGTAGAAAACAATTTTATCATTCCAAAACCTAATGCAGAAATCTTTAAAACCCACTATAGATATTATGGACTACAGTTGTTTAATTATTTGCCATGTGAGATTAAACAGAAAAACAGCAATATATTGTTTAAAAAAGAGGTAATTAATTCGATTGTTAGTCAGAATTCACTGTGAACTTGTAACAGTATCATTTGATAAATCTTATTTAGTTGTATTTACTGAGTGTATGTTTTGTATAAAAATGTCTATATGCAGGTTAAATTGAATTGTCATTATATATGTTGTCCACTAGCAAGTTCTTCAACTCTTGTGGACTATGACAAATGATACAAATGTATATCCTTAAATGACTTTTTTAAATAAAAATTGTTATGTTGTAAAAATACAAAACTGACAGGCTCCTGTCAGATCTCTGTGGGAAGCAGTTGCTTGAGGGGGTATGTTTTTAAATGAAAGATTTAAGCAGAGGAAAATTTATTTACAAAGCAAAAATTTGATGCATTATACACAATGAATATACAGGAAATATAATTTGATAAAAGTAAAAAAAAAAAATTACCAAATACCATCCATATTTAGTTTTGGCAATACTTTTAATAATAAAGGAAGGAAAAAACTTAAAATTTAGTGGACTTCTCTTTTTAGAAATATCTTATTCAGAGCATGAAATATTCCTAGGTCTAAATTAATGCATTAGCTTGAGGCATTTTTGGGAAGAAATACAAGGATATAATTAATCACAATACAGAAAGTTTGAGTGAAATATGTAGCAGATTTTAAGATCACTGGAAATCAGTATCAGTAAATGCTGCAATTTTAATACTTTTCCTGCTTTCTCTAATCAGTACATCTTTATGACAAACATAGTGCAGAGCCCTGTCCTATCAGTAAAATTTTGAATTTTGCTCAATAATTATTAAATAGTAAATATTTTTAGGACAACCATTAAAATTATGTTACCCCTCCCCCATAACCTAGTCCTAAAGAGAGAATTCTTCAGTAAAAAAACATGTTATGCTACTTACCTTGAACTATATATGAAATCATTAATGCTGCAGTATTGTCATTACACTGAAGTAGCCCAGCAGCCAGATCTTTTTTGATTTGAAGGCTGAATAAATACCTAACAAAAATAATAATAGAGTGAACAAGTAGAATGTATAATTTTAATATACTTTTTTTATCCCATTATAAACAATATAAACTTGATTTACAGTTTTTTATTTTTATTAAAAAAAGCAACTTATAAAAACAAAATTTTGAAATTTATGAAAATATATACTGCTCTAACACAATTTTTATTACTCTGGAAGGAGCTGATAGAACATGAACATTCTCTAAAAAATATTTTTTCTATCCACGAGTGGCAAATTAATCACAACATGTATTCTAGATAAGAAAATTGATATTCAAGTCATATAGTATATCAATCACTAAATAAATATTAACAGACTGCTCCTGGCTAAAGTTTGAAATAATAATTAATATCAAATTGTTATATCATGATTTCCACAGCACACCATTTCTTCTTCCCGATATAGGCTCTTCAGGTTGGCCACACAATATATGTTTAACCACATAATCACTATCTCTAGTTGCACCTATACATTGCTAATTTGATTGGAATTATCAACTTAAATTTAGATTAGGCAACTGATGAGCATTTGCATCACATTACTTTCTTAAAAATCTTTCATATGTTCTAATTGTCTCAAACTAGATGGGAAACAAATCTGATGAGCAATTATAATACAACAGCCAATGGTATAGAAATACCTACCATATTTGAAAATCTTGGCAATACTGAAATTTCTTATTTTTTTCCCCATCAAGCCATTGCTTTCAAAAGCAATGGCTTGAATAGTAGCTTGATTAAGGTATAAACACTAACTGCTCAACAATGAAAGCTGATGTTTTGGGGCAGTGCTATTCTCACATAGCAGCCTTTAAATAAAGAAATACAGGATATATGGCAGGCATATTTTAATTGGAATGCAGTAATATATCACAAAATGTCATGACATAATCTTATAATTAGTTTATGTATATAATCTCAGTGCAATACCATGGCAATCTCAAGAATCAACTTCCCTCAGTCAGTAGGGGAAACCAGTGGGCTTGGAAAGGCCACTGTCCATCGGATGGGATGCTAACCGTGGTCCCATGTGTGGGAGAGACATATCCTGTGCACTTTAAAGAACACACTGGATGGCCAAGATGGGAGGCTAACATCTGTCTCCCAACAGCTATCCATTGGATCCCCTCCTCCAACCTTTTCTGGATCTTCGGGGTCCTTGTGATCTGGCCACTTAGCTCATTGTGTGCAAAAAAGTGCCACTCAGAGGTAAAACAATCCATCCCAAAAATCACATATTGGGGGGGGGGGGGCAGTGAACAACTCTAAAAAATGGAAGAACGATGCAATGGCTCTGATACCTTCTCTTTCTTAGCCTTTTGGGGTGAGGGCCCCCTCCCTCTTTGAGACCACCAATGATGCAGCAGGCCCAAATGAAATAGTAGATCGCTTTCTTCACACTGATGTGAACTGACAATTGAGTTGAAAATGTCAATGAAAGGATTAATCAAAAACACTTTTTTTTTGTTAAATACAGAGATAAGAGAAAGTGCGAATGTGTTGATCAATTTTAGGTTGAATGGCTTGTTTTTTTTACCTATTTTTCTTAACATTTTTGGATCTGCTGCTTTATGGATTTATCAAACAGCTAATGCACCATATCTCGCAACCCAGAAGTCAATCATTATGAGTTATGCAACATATGAAAGTTTGTGACTTGAATAGTGTCATATGCTATAAAAATATATATAAAAATCATCTTTTCTTCACCCCTAAAAATGTGGAAATGATTGCCCACTTATATCTTCAAAATGAAGGCCAAGCATAATGAGTTACATGTTAAATGAAATATTGCAATGCAGGAAGTGTCATAGCATATATAAAATTTATCTCTGGCTTTTCTTCCTCCTCCCTCTTTCTAAAAATGGGGGTAGTAAACAATTGTTTCCTTATCTCCAAGGAAAATTTTAAAAGGCGGAGAGGTCAATTTTAATGTGTTGTGTATCAAATGAAAGCCTCTGACTTGAAAATTATCATGGGACATTCAAATTATGTTCCCCTCAATTTATCTCCCACAAAAGGGAGAGAAATTTAATGGAAGGTCAATCACAAAAAGTTTTATGTCTCGTGAAAGCTTATGATATGCAGAAATACATAGGAAATAAAACAACTGTCTCTTCTGAAGCATGTAAATAACTCAGTAAAGATAAGTATTTTAAGTTATGAACTCCCCACAAAGTTTCTGCTGAAATGCAAAAATATATAATTAAAAAAAATACCTATCTTCCTATATGTGCCAAAAAATTATGAAGAATAAAAGTATTGTCAATGATGAAATCACTTACTGAATTCATACTAACTCCAAAGAAAAATGGGTCTGGTATTATTTGATTAATGCCATTTCATCCAATGCTGATTCATCTAAAGGGGTCATCTAATGGGACAATTTGTCCAATGGGACAGTTCATCCAAAGTCAATTTGTCCAATGGGACAATTCATCCAAAGCTGATTTCTCATATGAGAACTCATCCAAAAGGGCCAATGATGACAAAATGTTATATTTCATGGTAATTATATATTAGCCGTCCCATGGCCGAGTGGTTAGCATGCTTGGCTATTGATCTAAGGGACAGGGTTCGAGCCCCAGGTAAGGCATGGATGTGTGTGTCGTTTTTCTGCTGAGGTCCTGCCATCCTCTCAGACCTTCTACTATGGCATATAAACTGACAGGTTCCTGTCAGACCTCTGTGGCAAGCAGCTGCTTGAGGGGGGATTTATTTATTTTTATTATTTATTATGAATCAAAAATTTCTTCTTTTTTTTGTTTTTACCACGTTTTCTTGAAAACAAAACTTGTTTAAGTTATTGCTACATTTGATTGTTCTTTCATCTGTCTGTGCATGCAACATCTGAAAACAGTAAATCAATTTTGATAGTTCTTTTAGTGTTGGATGGAAGAAAGGGTTAAGTTTGCATGCTGATATTTTTATAGCCATCTGTCTGTGCACACAATATTTCTGATAATAATCAACGGATATTGATGGACTTTTTGAGTTGGATGGAGGAAAGGGTCTAGTTTTGCATATATTTTTAGTTCCTGAGCTCCCCAGTAAGGGAGAGGGTGTCACCTTAAAAGCGCTGCTGCATCTTTATTGTGAACTATTCGAAGTAAAATATATAAAAGGAATGTGTTCTTCAGCCACCCAAGGCGAATGATTTTTTTTTTGTGTAAAGCTTTGCTTTTTCCATTTCCTCATAAAATTTCAATTTTTTTTTGTTTCTTAAATATACCTAAAAGCTTTTAAATATTCGTATGCAAATATGTTACAGGAATGAATTAAAAAACGCAAACTGCGGAATTGAAAAACCCTACAGTTTTTGTTCATTTGATCCAAGATATTACTGTTTGCTATCTTGATAAAGAAAGCAGAGCATGTTGCGACACAATACATGTTGCTCAAATGTATTAGAGTTCTTTGATTGAGCTTTAATTTTATTGATCGATTTCTTTTACTTTTGATTTATATAAGGTTAATAATTGATTTTTGAAGTTCAGTATTAAAAAGCATATGTTACTTCACCATACTTATGATCAACATTAACAATTTTATTTGAGAATAACTTTAAAAGCAATACATTATTACCATGATTTTTCCATTTATTACTGAAAATAGGCCCTTTTTTATGAAGTGCACTAATATGCATTTTGATTGTTTTGAACCATGGAATCTAGGTTCCACTAAAAAAGATGATACAACAATCAGAAAAAGGGCTATATAAGGAAAAAGGTTTGATTGAGTCCCCCCCCCCCCCTCAATTTTTCTCTAGATTCTGGCCTGCCCATGAGGAATGGATCTCAGGGGCTCTCTTGTCTCCACAAAGAGACAAGAGAGCCAGCTGCCACCCTCTTGAAATTGTTAATAACCCAAATGAAGATTAAAAAAAAAAACAGTAAACCAATAAATATCAGGCACTTTGCAAGAACATTTTTTTAAAGGTATTTAAAACAGAAACATTGTGTATTGGCAGGCCCCGATCTAGAAAAAAGTGAGGGGGAAGGGGCAAAAAACGCAATCAAGCCGGAAAATATAAAGGGAAGGGGGAGGGACAAAAGACTATTGCCAATGCTGGATAACATTTTCCCATATGTTTTGCAGGGTTTAAAAAAAACCTTGAAAAAATGCATTAAATATAAAGAAGTTAGCAAATATTTTTCTTTTTCAGAATGGGAGTTGATTCAGATCAGATCTTCTAAAATATGGCAATCAGATGGCTTTATCGAATTATTTATATTGTAGTTTAATAAAATATGCATCAAATGAAAAAGAAAATACTATTTTTCAACCTTGAATTACATATTTTTAAGAGATATATGTAAGAAAATTTTCAAACTGCAATTAAAAAAAAAAAATCAAAGTTTTATGTGATGTACAAAAAAAAAAAGTCTATAGATGTCCTTGACCTGGTAAGGGTTAAAAGGGGCTAATAATCTACCCAAAATTAAAATAATTACAGATTTTGGCAATTAAGTCCCATGTACAAGAGAAATATCTCATTTCTGCAACACAGATTTTATTAACTACAGGGCATCCTTTTCATCTGATCACTAATAAATCTACTTTCAAATTTGCATGTTCAAAATCTTTAATTAATGCAATCATATCCTAAAAGAATATCACCAAACCTACTATTATCCTATACTCTGACTATGATGATCTTCATCCCCCAAAGATAATGCATCAAAATTTAACTCTTTTCACATTACTCTTAGTCTGCGGAATCAGCTGCCCACTATATCTAAAGGCCAAAAATATCAAAACTATGTTACTGAAAGGTGTTTGGACATCACAGTAGTACTCTTTATTTAAAGTACACTCAGAGTAAAACAATCTCCAAAAGATGACAATTTTTTATAGCCCTTACATATGTTTCTCCGCCCTTTTTAAATACATTTTCAATTTACAAAAATTATCAAGCTTCATACCTAGGCTTGTCAATAAATAACTTGAAAAATATTAAATAAGTGAAGAGTAATTTACCTAGTAAATTCATCCTCTAGCTGAACAGGATCTGGGGTGTAAAATTTCACACAGAAATACATGGTAGGACTTGTTGCTGATAAGCCTGTCTGTCGACACAATGGTTTCAAGGAATCCAGCCAATACTGAAAATCATTGTCTTTTATTAATGTTGGTACATAAGATTGTCTACATAAATAATACTGCTTATAATTATTATTACTGAGCAATTCTATCTCAAATCAGTCAGAGGATATCGGGTAATCCTTGCAGATTATAATGGAAAAAATATATAAGAGAATATTCTTATTAAGAACATCAGAGAAACATCTGTTTTTGATCAAAATTAAAAAAAAGTCATGGCCACTTGAAAATAGCCACTGGAAAATAATGAGTTCAAAATGGCATGTGTTGTATCCTAATATTTAAAAAACCATCTATTCAAACATTTAAATTTTTTCATTTAAAAGACCATATCTGAAACATACACCTAAAAGTTATTTGGTTCTTTTATCGTTAACAGAAATTTTATTAAAAATCATCAAAATAAATATATACACTCTTTCACTGATATGAGCAGAGTTGAAAATGATTGCACAAAAATGATGTCCTAAAGGTAAACAGCATACATCGTGAAAGTTAGAATCTCCTTAAGAGCATAATAAAATGAATTTATTTCATAATGTCACAAAGGTTACAGAAGAAAACCACTTCCTGAACATACAAAATGATGGTACAAACTAATCAGAACACAACTTACTACAAATATTAATAATAGTAGACAAAGTGTCGCAATTTCGGATATATTTAAATCCATCAGATTTAAATAGATGTTTAGAAAGCTACACAAGAAATGATACATTAATCACCATATCAATCAATAATAATAATTATTAATTATATATTAATTGTCATGGTAAGGTTAAAAATGAAAATTTCTCAATTTCTTGTTCACGTTACAATTCAAAATCTGGCAACATCCTAAAAAACGTTATACTATTTGGTAGTTATTGCAGTCATCTCCACAAAAATGTTGAGCTTTAAATATTAAATATTTGTAAATTTTAAAAAAAAACTGCATATTTCAAACACCCCATTAATCTGAAACTTTTGCAAATTAAAGACTTGACTTAAATTACTGTGGAAAGAATCATTGATGTATTTTAGTTTAACAATATTTTTCTCTCTTTGAATGTTTCGATAGTTTTATTTTCATTACTGCAGAATTATGAAGGAAATGTTCCTAATATTTCAAGAACCATTTATTCACACTAGTTCATTTAAAAGGCTATAACTGATACATAAACCTGAAAGTTATTTGGTCCTTTTATTATTAATAGGAAATTTATGAAAAATCGTCAAAATATGGTTAAAAAAATAATTTTTTTAGTTTCTGTTCACATTACAGTTTAAATTCTGCAAACACCCTAAAAAATTATACTATTTAGTAGTTAAGGCAGTCATCTCTCCACCCAAAAAATATCGTTTTAATATATTAAATATTAATACCCAAAAAATTTCATTAGCATTGAAAATTTTAAGAAATTGCTTATTTCAAAAATCATTAAAGCATATTAAAATAAAACTGAAACTTTTTCATATTAAAGACAATAATTTGACATCAATAATTTGGAAAGAAACTTTGATGTATTGTAGCTTAAAATATATCAATAATATTAATTTTTGGTCTTTGAATATTTTGATAGCTTCATTTTCCTTAGTGCAGCATTATGAAAGAACAGTATTGAATTCTAACAAAATGTTCTGCTAAAAAAAAGTTAAATTGAATTTCTGATTCACATTTTTTTTCCAGAAATAATAGTTTAACTAGATTTTGTTGAATTGTAATGTTTAAGAAGCTGAATTATTATAAAGTTCAATTTGTGGAAGATGGTAAAAGTGATGCAGTAAGAAAAATATGGAGGGCCAA
Source organism: Ryuthela nishihirai (assembly GCA_038380435.1). Taxonomy (NCBI): domain Eukaryota; kingdom Metazoa; phylum Arthropoda; class Arachnida; order Araneae; family Heptathelidae; genus Ryuthela; species Ryuthela nishihirai. The sequence goes on from JAWZYU010000002.1 coordinate 8,900,378, forward strand.
GTTTAACAAAAAATAGTAAATTAGAAAACTGATACAAACACCATTGTAGAAGTGATATTTGGTTAACTATATCACAAGAATGGTTTGACTCGATATCTGTCCAAACTGCTTTTGTCATCACCTAATGAAAGTCCATTTATGTCTTTCAAATGTAGATGATAAAGTTGCTGTTTACAAATGATGCATAATATTTCAACACATTACTGTCACTTCATTCAGTAGATAAATACAATTAGCACATGCTGTGATCAATTTCTCTATCTTGAAAGTATTACTCATGCATTTTTTTCTGCATCCTTCTTTCCAGTAGTGCCATGCTCATAATCTGCAGTTACCTGGTTCAAGTCCTACCTGGGCCAGCATTGAGATTTATCTCTGCAAATCTCCCTGCCCTTGGTCAGTAGGGGTTATCGATGGGCTTCGGAAGGCTGCTGTCCATCGGATGGAACATTAAGCCATGGCCTCATGTGTGGGAGAGCCATACCCTGTGCACATTAAAGAACATGCTGGATGGCTTTGATGGGAGGCTTTCATTGTCTCCTAACAACTGTCCAATGGGTCCCCTCCTCTCAACCCTCTCTGAGTCCTTAGGGTCCTTGTGACTTGGCCATTTAGCCCAGAGTATGCAAAAAAGTGCCACTTAAGAGGTAAAACCACCCAAAGCAACTATGCTCCTTTGGTGTGAAAGTTCCCATAATTCCACATCCTTTTTTCCAACTTCCTTCACATGCAGATCGCATTACAGCCAGTAGCACATCTGCTGTCCACTCTGAACCTCAGAGCAGAGTCACTGACAATGCAATTTATGGCACCCCACTCCTCCCCCATGCTCAACAACCAATTGCCTCTCATACAATACCTAAAGCTGCTCACTTCCCACTTGACAATGTACCCAAAGTAAGGGCATGAAATACATGCCGTGGAACTCAAACTTTTTAGCACTCTATGCTACCAAAAGTATTATTAGTTATTTCCTTCACTAAACCTTCAGCAAATAATTATCAGCATCCCTCATCACCTTCTCAAATTCTATTGAGGCATCACTTGCTGGCAAGAATGTCGAAGATTAAACTTGTCACTCGCAAGCATCCCAGAAGTTTCCCTTACTACCCATCCTCTGTGGCATGGTATGTAAATTTCTCTTTAATAACTTTTGACACTTGATAGCATAAAACATTTGTTGAAGTGCTTAAAAACATTTAGCAGTGTCAAAGAGAATTAAAGATTTCAATTTAATTTTAAGGATAATTAATTATACACACCCACCTAAAAATATGTGGGTCCACCTTTTGGCCTCACAACAGCAACAACATGTCGCACATGGACTCTATCAAGTATTGGAAATGTTCGGGTGGTATTGTGGGCCCATGATTCCAGGACAGCCATGCATAAAGTGACAAGATTTGCTGGTGGTGGGTTTCAAGCACGAATACATCACTCTGGGGGAAATTTCACAGATGCTCAATAGGGTTCATATCCAGAGAGTGAGAGGGCCATTCAAGGGTTGTGAACTCACTGTAATGCTCCTCCAACCAGTCCTTCATCAAACAGGAGTGATGAGATGGGACGTTGTCTTGTTGAAAGAAGGCATATTGCTGTGGGAAATGGATAGCCATGAATATAGATGGTCGGTGAGTACATCAACACAGCATTGTGTGGTGATGGTGGTTCTAAATAGGTACAAAGGGCCTGAAGTTGGCACATGTAAACACTCCCCAGAACATTACACCACCTCCACCAGACTGTAAAACCTTGACTTGACAGTTGGGGTTCATAACCTAGTGTGGTCTATGCCACACATGCAACCTCTTGTCAGTGTGTTGTAGTTGGAAATTCATTTATTGGACCAAGCTACTGTTTCCAGTCTTCCATGTTCCATTGTGATATTCCTTTGCCCTCTGCAGCTTCATAAACCTGGTGACATGATGTTAACAAGGGTACTTGATGTGGGTATCAGCTGCCATAGCCCAGTTGTGCCATCATATGTCAAATGGTCTTTGCACAAACCTTCATAAGTATCTCATAGGTACCTGATTACCAACATTATCGTCTACACTGTGGCCCTTTTTTTCCCATGTTATGTTATGGGAGAGGCAGCACTCACCTCGAACATCAACAGTTCTGTTATGGCCACATTTTTCTTGGTGGCTACAGATTTTGCAGTTTTGATAGTCCTGGTACACACGTGCAATGGTCACAGATGCCAGATGGTTCACAGTCAAAGATAAGGAGCACACCATCTTCCTCGCACTGATTATCTGCCAACAATCAACCTTAGCTCAATAGTTAGGATATGTTGCACATCAACCAGTACACACGTATTGTTCAAAATCATCTGCAGTAACAGGGCATCTTTGCTAGGTGGCCATTGCTTCAGCTACCATTGACTCTACAACACAGGCATATGTGACTGCAATGGTTGCCAAGAACATCGCACATGGAGTGCGAATGGCATCGTCATCTTTTCACACATATGGTTTGATGCTGTCTGTAGTATTGGGGCATCTTTGCTAGGCGTCCACTGCTTCGGCTACCACTGACTCTACAAAACACAGGCATATGCGACTGCAATGGTGCCAAGAACGTTGCACATGGATATGCGAATGGCATCGCATCAACTTTTCAGATGAATCTCACTTCAGTATGCAGCACCATGATGGGCAAATATGTATCTGGCGTGGTGCATAATACAAATATGTATCTGGCTGGTAATATGTGACAGGCATGATGCAGCCCCATACAGGTCAGGTCCCTGGTGTTATGGTATGGGGTGCCATTGGACTCCACTCCTGCACGTGCCTCATATGCATTACCGGTACTTTGAACAATCAGCATTATATCACTGAAATGTTGGAGCCTGCGGTTGTACCTTATCTTCAGGGGCTCTCTGGTGCCATTTACCAGTAGGACAATGCCCAACCACATGTGGCATGCATCATCCAACAATTCCAGGATAGCCACCATGTGACACTTCTGCCTTGGCTGCACGTTCACCAGATTTGTTCCCAATTGAGCATGTCTGGTCCATGATCTCATGATGAGTAGCATACCAGACACCAGCAGCTGATACAACAGATGAACTCTGGCTACATATTAAAATTGCATGGACTGACATTCCCCAAAAAGACATCTGACGTCTCATCCTCTCAATGCCGGACCGTGTAGCAGTGGTTATTGCCACTCATGGTGGCTACACAAGATACTGATTTCTTTGCATTCCACAATCTAACTGAGTTGTATTTATAATCATTTGATCCTTGTAACATAAGCTATGTGTTCATTAAATATGGCTTTGGTATCTCTCATCTTTCCTGGTGTTACACTTTTAATGGCCAGCAGTGTATATTTCACTGGCTTCAATGCTACATGCTATTAAGTTAAATAAGCAATCTGTGTTTAAATGGTCTGGACCACTGTGGCCTTTGTTTCTTGCAGTTTTAAGGTATATTGACATTTAAAAGATATCCACCATGCTTGACTGAATGAGTATGCTGTTCATATGATGTGAAAAAAAAATTTAAAAGTCTGTATCTATCAGAACTGAATTTAAACAGATTTTGGAAATCAATTAGCATCCTAGAAAATTGTCTAATCAGTCCCATTTTTTTAATATGGAGTCCTCATGGGCATATTCATATTGCATTCGAAAATCAATTCTGTCTAACAGAACCAGTGATAAGTTTTGGAAGCCATTTTTTTACCTTTTTTCTTGTACATATTCACTTCTGTATTTAGCAGATTGAAATACTCAAATACTTGGTCACAAGTATTCACATTTCTCCTACAAGTTTTTCCAAGTTATGCCAAAAATTTGAATCTCAAGGTATTATAGAACCTGATATGAAGTTTGACTCTTGGAGGATAAATTTTTTCCCATCCCACCAAATATTTGGTGAGCAATATGCTAGTATATTTTTTTTCCTTCACGCATCAAGATGAATGTGAAAATATGTAGAATAAAGAATGCTAAAATTTCCCCAAAGTTTTAAACTATTTTCTATTTTACACTACTATACTCAGATTCATTCTATGTTCATATCATCACAAGGTATAGGGAAATCTAACATTATGAGCTGTGAATTGTGTATCTTCTCAATAACACCAAGGACATCCATTTAGCTAGCAATCAACTCACATGTACAAAATATGTGTTGGATTGCATTGTTTTACCTCTGAATGACACTTTGTTGTACACATTGGGTCAAATGGACAATCACAAAGACCCTTAGGTTTCAGTGTTAAGTTAGGGATGGGAACCACTGGACAACTGTTAGAAGACATATAGGAGCCTCATGTCAAAGCCATCCTGCATGTTCTTTAATGTATAAAGGTTATGGGTTCTCCATCATGCATTTGACACTTTTCAAGACTGCCAGTTTCCTCTTACTTGTTGACAACATAGTGGAGATCACAGCCACAGTGGGACAGCAACCTGGTTACAATAGGTTACAAATGCAAAAAAAAGTGCTAATCAGAGGTGCTTGGCTACTGATCTAAGGTATCAGGGTTCGAGCCCCAGATAAGGCATGGATATTTGTGTTATTTTTCTGCGTTTTCTGCTAAGCAGCTACTTGAGGGGGTATTTTTTTTTAATATGCTAGTGTGTATGAATTTATGTCATTCCTTGTACATATTTGCTGAGGAATGTGAAACTCCAAAACAGTGGTTTTGAAAATTTCTTTGAATATTGTGCATCCTTTTATGTTCCACTAGTAATGTTATAAATTCATATGTTCACTGCTGTTACACCTAAGCCTCCATTACACGTTTTTTCAGAAATATCTTTGAAGACGAACATTTTGTTCACCTACATGCCATTACTGTATTCCTTTCCCACTGATTTGTCAGCAACAACTTAGATATAATGGTGATCTGCAAACTATTTCTGCAAATTTGTACCTCACTTTCAACATTAAAAGAAATGCATAAGAAATTTCCATTTTATGCATATATTACCTACTGTCTTTATTACCCACTAACAATAATCACTTTTGAGCTTCTGACAACTATTATGTTCTCTAAGCTTGTCTTTATGCCTATGGACAATGTAATATTTTATATAAGGATAATTTCACAATGATACATCCAGTATATGAATAATATTAGTGTTGGTAGAATTTTAAATTTTAACTATTTATACTGTTTCACAACTATTTCAAATATAACTAATGCTTAGGAAATAGACATGCATTGATAATGAAATTTTCTCTGTGTGATTAACCCTCTATCTGTTGGAAAAGTATTTTAGCTATTCATTAATCTCAGATCTATATGTATGGAATAACATTAGTGCTGTTAAAATAGAGGTAAAACATTGGAAGGTAGATAATAATGCTGCAACCCGAACATTTAAATGGTAAGATAATATTAGCATTGGCAGTACTGTAGTTCCAATCATTTAACAGTCATGTGTACAGTGCTGCTAGAGCTTCTGGATGACATGGTTACAGCATGAAAAGCACAAGTAGATTTTGAAGCAGAGGTCTAACAGTGATTAGATATGCTCTCCTGTAGTTGTATCAGGCACGGCCTTCCAAAGTCATCTGACCTTACTCGGTCAACTACTTTCTCTGGGGTTATCTAAAAGAGTTGATCTCAAAACACATTCAACAGCTTGGAAGACCTGAACTTTTACATACAATGGAAAAACTGCATGTGTCTATCACTAATCTCAAAGTGTTTGCCTTCTCTGATAAGCAAATGATTTACTTCCATTAGTTAGCGATCTTTCGATTGGCTGATTTATTGATCTTTCTGAGTTATGCTAGATCGGAGGCTGGCTTAAAAGTTGTTGCGGATATTTTATTTAACATCCCATGAGGTTATATATAATTTTAATTTTGTTATTTCTTGTTCTTTTAGTAAAAACATTTTGATCTTGTACCATTTATCTGAAAATGTGTTGGATACAGAAGCAAAATAGACTTTCTGGCTACGGAAATCAGCTGTCATATTGGAGGGCAATTTTGGGAAGGCGTCCCTTCTGCTAAACTCACAAAGGAAGTTTCACCCCCTCTAGAAAAATATATTTTATTTTAAATTATGAGTTTTTATGTTTATATTGAACGACTTTAAAGGCAAACCCCCCCACCCCCACCCCTCTCAGTACCTTGGCAGTGCCACACAGATGATATAATGCTATGCTTTTTTTTTGCTTTGGTACACAAACCTTTCTGCACTTAGCCAAGATTGCCAAACCCAACGAAAAAATTTATAATGTTTAGTAAAACAAAGCAGCCAAGAAAGTTTTTTTTCTATTTCATAATCAGTTCAGAAAATTCAGTGAATGTGAGAAGTCAAAGTCACTTTGTATAACACTGGCCGTGTTTAAAATATAAATAAAAAAATAAAATAAATACCCCCTCAAGCAGCTGCTTGCCACAGAGGTCTGACAGGAGCCTGTCAGTTTATATGCCAGAGTAGAAGGTCTGAGAGGATGGCAGGACCTCAGCAAAAAAACAATACGAACATCCATGCCTTACCCGGGGCTCGAACCCAGGTCCCGTAGATCAGTAGCCAAGCGCGCTAACCACTCGGCCACTATGATAACTAAAAATAATCATTGAAAGAAATAAAAATCATATTTCAGGTTGAATATTATATTATTTGGGAGGAAATTTCTTTTCGATAAATATATAATTTAACTATTTTTATTTATCAGGTTTTCCAAAATGAAGCGTAAATTGTATAGTGCTATCTTTTTTTTCACCATATTACATTGGAAAAAGCTTATTAAAATCAATATGTTCATAAATTTGTTTATATTATTTATTTTTATAAAATTTGTAATTAAATTCTGATTAATTTGGTACAAAATATGACCTGTTTCTGTTGATTGTTTTTTTTTTAATTTTAAAGTTGACTTGTTTATTTCACTCAGCACAGTTGGCTAAAAGCCTGGAATTTTCTCAAAGTATGGTACTGAGAAAAAAAATACAAAATTTAGTCTTAAAATTAGCAGAAAAAAGACGAGCTGGCATTAGTTCAACTGGGAGAATACTCTGGCATGTTTCTGGAGAAATGCGGGTTCACATCCTGTATGTCGGTGAAATTTTTTTCTGCAAAATATTTATTGATGAGAGAAATATTTACTTGAAACCAAAAAACGAATTTTTTTATTATTCAAAAGTAAATAGTCTCTCTATTCACATGCATTAAAATCATTTCTATATATTAGTTTTTTTAAATAAATTTTTGTGTTGCCAGATGCATTTTTTATTACATTACTCTAAAAAAGTCCTATTAAAATAAAATTAGTTTTTTTTTTTGTGAAATATTTTATTTTCAGAAAATCCAGAATTAAATATTGATTGATTTGGCATATAACATGACATAATTCCTTTTGTTTGTCATTTGGCAAAGAAGTTTCAAAGTTAATTTTTTTGGCTGAGAATAGGGAGAAAATAGCTTGGCCTCTGGATGGAAACCAATTTTTCAGGCTGGACATTGGTAGGGTTAGTGCATTGTTCCCAGATTTACCTCTAAATTTCCTAGTATGGTTTTGTACTGTCACTTTCTGTTTAGTAGGTGTGTCAGATTTGCTATTTAATTTTTTATCCATTTAACTCTATCAGCAATCCAAGCTACCCCCAGTTATGCACTGTATTTAATTAAATGTAATGTGCATCCATTTGCCTTGATTTAATTTCTTTTACCTTCTCTACATAGCTGCATGTTCACCAGATAAGGTGTCATAAAAAAACTTTGGACCCTTTTTCCTCAATAACTACCTTAAAATAATTTGAGAAAATTTTTGCTTTCTATGAAGAATATCACCGTATGGGTTTATGCAATGGTTTGTATCTACCCTTGTATGCATATATATATATAAATAAAAAACACTCACCTTAGTATTCTTTTCATCAGCATATTCTAGACCAAAGTAATCGATTTCCAAAAGATTTAGGAATTTGCACACTTTTTCAAATAACATCTGACCTAAAGCCTTACTCTACAGTAAAGAAAGATGACTTATCTATAATGAACTATTATAAAATGAAACTTTTAAAATTCCATTTTCAAAAGTGTTATTACAAAACAAAATAATATATAGTACTTTAGGACACTGATGAAATCCCTTCATTGTCTCTTGACTATAATCAGAGAATATATATAACAAAAAATATGTTATATAATCAAAGAATATATATAACAAAAAAAAAAATATACTATAAACACTAAATGGCAAGGGCAAAAATTAACTTAAGAACTTTTTTTGCCAAAAAACTAATGACAGGAATTATGCTTGCTATTGACCAAATTAATCAGCATTTATTTCTAGATTTTCTGAAAATAAGATATTTAACAAAAAAAAAATCACTAGTTTTATTTTAATAAGGCTTTTTTAGAATCATATTAGTAGACAAAAATGCATTTGGTAATGTAAATATAATTTATTTAGAAAAAAAAACAATAGATTTTTTTCATGGTACTATACTTTGAGAAAAGGTATAGGCTTTTCATCAGCTGTGACTAGTCAAATAAACAAGTCAACTTTAGAATTTAAAAAAAAATAACTAATCAATCTAAGTAGACATGTTATATATCAAATTAAACACCATGTCAAATGCCGATGTTGTCAGCAAAGAATGTGAAATCGTTTCCCCAGTGGGCACAGGAGCATTGAGAACTGGAAAAAAGTAACCTATTGGATGAATCAAGGTTCCTTTTGCATTATGCTGATGAATCAGAATTTGGTGTAAGCAACATGAGGCCATGGAGCCATCTTGTCTGGTGTCAACAGTACAGGCCAGTGGTGATGGTGTGATGGTATGAGGAATGTTTTACCGGCATATATTAGGCCCCCTGATACCCATCAAATGATATGAATGTCACAGCATATTTGAATGGTATTGCTGACCAAGTTTATCTTTTCATGGCTACAGTTTATCCTCACTCGGATGGACATGTTCGGCATGATAATGCACCTGCTCAAAGGCACTTATTGTCACCGAATGGTTCCAGGAACATGCTGACAAGTTTTCCTTTCTTCATTGGCATGCAGAGTGCCTAGATCTAAACCATATTGAGCATCTGTGGGATGAGGTGGTAAGGGATATTCATAGCAAACTGTGCCACTGTTCAATTTGCAGTAACTGCATCACACAATCATTTCTGCATGATACAATATTCCTACACAATGCATCCAGCATCTTGTATGTTCTATACTCTGACAAATTCAAGCTGTTCTGAAGGCCAAAGGAGGTGCAACATGCTACTATGTAGGTGCACCTAATAAATTGGCATCTCAGTGTATATTTAATACTAAAACACACATTTTATTCTATAAATATGTATGTGAATCAATTATATTATGGTATAACCATTCCTGACACAACAAACCTAACAAATATAAAGAAAATTGAAAATCTTCAATATATAATGGCCAAAGTAATAATACTTACAAGACAAACAAAATTATGTGACTTTGAGAGATGGATTACATTACTTGAACTTGTTATCATACAGAAACTTACATATTTATAATATAATCTTAAAATTTATTTTGATAACACTTTTAAAAAGAAAATAGATCATAGTAAAAATAAAGATTAGAAACTAAAAATTATTACAAACAATTATGGAAGATGTATCAGTGAGTATAAAATACCACACACTTTTAATTTAATTCCAAAAGAAAATTAATGCTAACAGTTATAATAAATTAAAAATAAATTTAAAAGATTATCTTAAATAAAATTATATACCATTATTAAATTTCAGCAATATTCCATATATTTTTGCATTTCATACACTTTTTTTTTCATAAAATTCATAAATGAGCGAGCATGTGCACTTATGCATAAGCACTTATGAAATGATGAGCTGAAAAAAAAATTTTTTTTTTCAGCTCATCATTTCATGAGTTCCATGTCTACAGGACTTATTCTGTGATTATTTACTACTGATGTGTATACCTATTATAATTATATAATTACCTACAGATAAGCTACTTGCTTTATGGGTTCTATGTATTTTGTATTGAATGTTCTTATGAATGAATAAACTAATGGCTATTAATAATAAACCTTCCTTTTAAATGTGCTCATCTTACACTTCACTTTACTTCAAAATGTTAAAAGGATCATGTATAAGTATTTTCTCCCTGGATCCATCGAATCTCTGAATGAAGGTGATATGGAGGGTTGTATGGACTGGATTCAAAAAGGCAAAACACATTTAGAGATGCAGCTAACTTATTTGCAGTGGCAGATTACTGCATAGGTACATGAGATGCTCATCTGAAGACTTGATAGTCATGGGGCCTCAATACTAAATTTACTTTTTAACATTTTACTTAGTAAAATATTTCACAAATTTTTCAGTAAATTAGTACAATAACACACATTTTTAAGTTAGCTATGGTGGTCTTGTTATGTCAACCATTTTGTTACAGTGAACAGGCAGATTGTCAGTAGCTGTTTGTACTGCTTTCATGATAATTTTTTCTTTTTAGATTTTTGGGAAATTTTTTTTTTGCTTATTGCTTTTTTATATGTGAAAATTTTATTATTTTTAAATAATCATAAAAATAATAGATTTTTTTTCTCCACTGACACCAAGTGCCATTTATAGTCTGAAGGGTTGGGTTTTGATTAGAATGCAATATGTCACAGTGCTACAAAAAAAAAAATTCCCAGGTACCAAAAGCTGCAGTTTCAGAAAACTATTCCTTTGAATCATTTTTAAAATGAATTGAAAAAAGTAAATACTTTAATTTTCCTTAAATTCATTAGTTATACTTTAAAAGCATTTTTATGGAAGTTTTTTTTAGGAGAAGAAAAAATAAGAGTGAAGGTAAAATACAATGTACATAAAGTTAGAACTATAACAGCTAAGGAAATTGAAAGATATGAAATACATAATTTGAGTAAATGCATTTCAAAGAAATTCCCCTGAAAACATCACACTATAGTTTACCTGAATTTGAAAAGTATGAGTTGAATTGTCCAAAAAGATAACTTCAACACACATCATTTTGCTTGTTTTTCGAGCTTCAGTAGACACAGCTGTTTCTGGATTAGAAATACCATCTGGTGATATTGCTTGACTTGATGACATGATAGCAATGTATTCCTAACACTAATTTTAAGAAAAGGTTAGTTTTTTGATAATCCGTAAAAATAAAATTTAAAAAAATTAAACATATTTATATTAATATATCAGAAACAGCTGACATGCAAATAATGGTTGTGATTCATGCTTCACTTGCATTAAAATAATTTAATTTTCTTAACAGCTGTTATTTAACCAAATAGGAAAAATATCAATAAATTTCTCATCTCAAGCACTTTTTTGGATTTTGATTTCAGAACTTTGCACCTATGTATAATTTAACTCTCAATATTTCATGATTGCAATCGATTATGATATGTGCATAATTAATCAATAATTCATTGCAATTGATTATGATAAATGCGTGATTAATCAATGAAATGCTCTGGGGGGGGGGGGGGGGGTCCACATAAAGAAACATTGCACCATGGCTTGGGCCATGGTGCAATGTTTCTTTATGTGGACCATTTGCACCATGGTGCACCACATTGCACAATGGCCCAAGCCATGGTGCAATGTTTCTTTATGTGGACCCCCCCGCCCCCAGAGTCACTTTTAGAGGTTCACTAGGAAAATGTGCATTGGCAATTTGATTGTTGCTACCATTTCTGAACATTTACATCTGAATCTGTAACAAATAATTGGGAAATTTTCCTAAAACTTAGCCTATTTGACCTAATTAACCATTGATAACTCATGGCTGTGTTAAAAATGAATTTGCTCTGGTATGTTAAATAAGTACTGATATAATTTTAGTACTCTCGAAATAAAATAAATATCCCCTCAAGCAGCTGCTTGCCACAGAGGTCTGACAGGAGCCTGTCAGTTTATATGCCATAGTAGAAGGTCTGAGAGGATGGCAGGACCTGAGCAGAAAAATGACACATACATCCATGCCTTACCCGGGGCTCGAACACAGGTTCCTTAGATCAGTAGCCCAGCGCACTAACCACTCAGCCATGGAGTCATATATATATCTCTATAATATACAGAATAATACTCTGGGTACATAATGAAAATTAAATTTGTTTGGAAATGCTTACTAAATTATTAATGCTTATAATTAAAAAAAAATGATACACTACAATTTTGAGATGTTATATGCTAAATTAATCAGCATCTAATTCTGGATTTTCTTAAAATAAAATTTTTAATAAAAAACTACTTGTTTCATTTTAGTAGGGCTTTTTCACAGTCATGCAGTAAAAAAAAATCTGGCAATGCACATAAAAATTTATTTAAAAGAAAACAAACTAATACACAGAAATAAATAAAATGCATTTGAATAGAAAGGCTATTTATTCCTGGATAACAGAAAAATAAAGGTTTACTTGAAACAAGAAAATTACTCTCTTTTTGCAATTTTTTTTCTCAGTACCATACTTTGAGAAAAGTCCAGGCTTGTTGCCGAGTCAAATAAACATGCAAACTTCAGAATATTTTTAACAAATAATTAATCAACAGAAATAGGTTGTGTTATATACTAAATTAAACAGACTTTAATTCCAAATTTTATTAAAATAAAAAATTTAAAAAAATATCAAAATATTAATTTTAATAAGCCTTTTTACAGCAATATAGTGAAAAAATAGGTACGTACTTCTAATTACTTCCAAAATCTTCCATTTTTAAAAGTGTTGGCTTTTTTTGTTAATCTTCAGGAGATTTTTGTTGATAATAGTTAAAAATTTATTGTTGAAATTTGTTAATAATGTTCAAATCAAACTTGTGAGCTTAAATCAGGGAATTATTTCAGCATAGAGTAACTTAACGAACAAATTGGTAATACCATATATCGTTTCTAGAAATGACAATCAGATGGCTTTAACAAATTATTTATGTCATAGTTTAATAAAATATGCATCAAATGGAAAAAGAAGGTATTATTTTTCAAGCATTAATAATGTATTTTTAAAAGATAAGTGTAAGAAAATTTTCAAACAGCAAATTAAAAAAAAAATTGATGTTTTAAGTATTGTTCCAAAAACTGATATAGGTGTCCTTAGTATCTCATTTTGGATTCTGTAAACTTGTATATAAAACATGGGCCCTTGAAGGGTTAAGCTGAAAAATGAACACTTATACAGTTAAGATTAAGCCCTTGCCAATCATTGGGATTACATTACTGAACACTGCCATGAGCAACAAATCTGCAATACTTGTAATGCTCCAATAGTATGTTAAACTTCTTTGAACCTTTTGACTGATCCAAATTAAACTAAACTTCCGGAGAGCATCGGGTGCCAGTAATATTAACTTCCAAATAAAGTTAAATGAGGGTTTGCTAAGTATATAGGCATTACTTAGTGAGTATGAAATCAAAAATCTGTCAAATTATTAAAGTTAAATCTTAATGAAAATCAATTATTGCTGCTCAAGAGAAAAAAATTGCAAAGTCAAAATATTTCATATAACAAAGTTTATTTCGAAAAAATCAAGACTCACCAATTAAACTGATGAATACAAAATAGTCTGAGCAACTAAAAGCTCACATTCTCTCAACAACTCCATCTCTCTCTTACGAATTCATTGCTGCTATCTGACTCTCTACTGACTCTGTGACCTAACATCACTAGTATACATGCGGAATCAATTGACACGTGTCTGTTGCACGCTGGGAAATATATTTGCATAATCTTACGATCACACTAGCTATGATGCAAGAGGGAGCATGTCCTTACGTGCACATTAGCAGCTGTCAATCAAAAGTCGGAGTTGTGCATTGCAATTCCTTTAGTGGTTTGGGTGAGAGTAATGATGTCCAACTGAAATTTAAAAACCCCAAAACGATAAATATAATGTTAATAAAGCAAACTGTTAAGGAAATGTAAAAGTGAATGGGTGGACCATCACACACTACATGTCTGTGGCAAAAGGAGAGTTATGAGCCAATATTATGCTCTCTCTCTCAACACTGTACAGTGTATGAATGTGTATATTTCATCTCACTCAATAATAAAAAAAAGCCTGGAAAGGATACTTTTAAGTGAACACAATAGTATCTAAAATGAAATAATACTTGATATGATAAATAAATAGTTTAACTCAGTGTCCAACATTCAAATACATAGATATACACTTTTTCACTGAATGTTCATGTGAAAATGATGTTCTTCACACCATGAAAGTCAAAATGTCCTTAGCAGAATAAGATTAATTTATTTCATGATATCATGAAGGTTAAAGAAAAGACCACTTCCTGAATGTACACAAAAGGATGGAACAAACTAATTAGAACACAACTTAGTGTAAATATTCATAATAGTTGATCAATATGACATTTGATTGATAAATATTATGAACTGATTAAAATTATTATTAAATTGCTCAACTATTATGAATATTTGCAGTAAGTTGTGTCCTGATTAGTTTGTGCCATCCTTTTGTATGTTCAGGAAATGGTGTTTTCTCTGTAATCTTTGTGATATCATGAAATAAATTCATCTTCTTATGCTGCTAAGGGCATTTTGACTTTCATGATGTATTGTTTACCTTACGAACTATATTTTCACATGAACATTTAACAACTTCTATGCTAGTATCAGTGAAAATGTGTGTGTGTGTGTGTATATTATATGATAAAAAATAAATAAATATATAAATATTCCCTCAAGCAGCTACTTGCCACAGAGGTGTGACAGGAGTCTGCCAGTTTAATACACCACAGTAGGTCTGTGAGGATGCCAGGGCCTCAGCAGAAAAACAACAAAAACATCCATGCCTTATCTGTGGCTTGAACTCAGGCCTCTTTGATCAGCAGCCAAACATGCTAACCACTAGGCCATCAGGATGGCAAATGATAAATAATTTTTAAAAAACTGAGAATCATATTTCAGTGTCATTGAAGGACAATGTAGACCTCTGTAAACCTGCAAGGAGTTCCAGAGAGATAATGTCAGCAGGCTAAGATTGAGACCACTGAGGCTATCTGGGTTGTTTTACCTTTGAGCAACACTTTTTCCACACAATTGGCTAAATGGCATGTTTTAAGGGCACCAAGAGAGACTGGGAAAAGGGGGCTAACAGTTAGGACTCAGATGAAAGCCTTCGTCAAGGCCACCCAGTGTGTTCTTTAGTATGTACAGAGTATGGCTCTCCTGCACATAGGGTCACACATTTATATATCATATGAACGACAGCCATTCCAAACCCATCAGTGTCCCCTTTCTGACTGAGATCAGGGGAGGGGGTCTAGTGGATATATACTGTACCTCAACACTTGTACACAGGTAGGACTCGATCCTGGAAACTGAAGATTACAAGACTGGCATGCTACCAACAACTGACCTTTCACTGTTTAGAACATGAATATTTTCAGCTATTATATTTCATGAGATTTAGCGACATTTACAGCCTGCAATGCAAAAAGGAAAAATATTCAATGGTTGGAATTTTATTGTAGGACAATAAACTTCATTTGATATATGGACATGAAATATTTATATAGTAAAAGTAATAATAAGTAAAATTCTTAGCTACACAAATACAAAAAGATTAAGGTTAGAATAATAATTGTTTGAAGTTTTACATCATATTTTTGGTGAAAATCTGTCTAACATCTAGTTGGATCATTGCGAGTTATTTTCCATTCAGACACGAATGCAGTTGTTTCGTATTTGTTTTGCATTTATTGGTTTTATTGGTATCTAGTGTGAAGAATAAATGTTTCAGAAATATCTTTGTACTGAATATACTTAGTAGTCATTGAATTATGACCCCCCCCCCCTCCCTCCTTTATATCATGTCAGGAGAAGCTAACTTTGAAGCTCTAGAACTTCTAAAATAAATATTTTATACAAAAATATGACTGAAGATCAATTAAAGATCCCAACAAGTCTATCCAAATCTTGATTTTCAACAATATTTACTTCGTAAAAAGTTATGGAACTCCGAATATTTAACAGCAACAATACAAGTCTTTCGAAAATTGGAAAATAACAAAAGAATTATTTACAAAGATTTTATAATATATATATTGTATTAAATGGTTTGAAATAATTCTTCTTATTCAAATTATAATTAACTTCTGAGGTAAATTCTAAAGTTTGCTATTGCTGTTGTGAAATATTCAACTTTCAAAACTCTTTAAGTGCTGAACAAATATTGTTGAAATGTAAGTTTTTGACTTGATGGAGATCTTTAACTTCAGTCACATTTTCACATAAAATGCTTATGGAGTTAGAGCTAAAAAGTTAGCTTGCACTGCCAAAACATAGTAGGTGGGGGGGGGGGGGTATATTTCAATGATCACAGAGTGTAAGTACACTTCTTTCCATGCATCTGAACTAAAATAGAAAAATATAGTTTTGCAGATTCATATATGGTAATAACACATTCTGAATTCACAAATACTAAACTCATAATTATTGAGGGTCTAATGTATTACAATTAGGGGAATTCGATACCCACTTGATTAACTCATTCCTACTTAAATGGATAATATATAAAATAATTACGACCACAGGTCTAATCCCATAAATTTAATTATACATGATTTTTTGCTGTTTCACAATTAAAAGCATTCTTGAGGTGGCCTATCTAAGCTCATTATTAAATATAGGTAAATTGCCTCGAAGTGCAATTTTCTTATTACTCTTATGTTACTCCTATACATTGTACAATTACCTTTACCTTATAAAAGGCAGCAAAGTATAAAATGGGGCAACTACCAGTTTTTGAGCTTGTAACTGGCTGGTGCAGATGACAGCTGTTAATTGGGGATGTAAGTCCCATTATTCGCTCTTTGGGCATTTTTGTTGTTGACGATATTGTTCACGTCACCACAGCTGCAGTTACCAGTCCTAGTTTCATTGAAGATTGTTGGCATCATTGATTTTCTCTTGACTTTGGAAATATTGTCTGCTTATGTTATGAACTGAATGCCACTTACAGTAGTACTTTCATAATGATAGGCTCGAGGACTGTTACATATGGTGAGTTGGTTGATATAATCAGCACTCCCTCAAGACCGCTTAAAACCTTTAACATTTCCAACTGAACTGAGAATTAACTTTGCAAAACAGGACACATGTTGATGACTGTATGGACAGCTGTGGTAACATAAACATCATCATCAACAATGAAAATGTCAGAAGAGTGAATAACAGGACTTAAATCTCTAGTTAACAGTCGTCATCTGTGCCAGCCAGTTGCAACCTTAAGGACTAGTAATTGATCTATTTTCTTCCTGGCTGCCTTTATAAGGTAAATGTAATTGTAATATATATAGGAGTAATATAAGAGTAATAGGAAATTGCATTTCAATGCAATATACCTATATTTAGTAATGAGCTGAGACAGGCACCTCAAGAATACTTTTAATTGTAACATAGCCAAAAATCATGTATAATTAAATTTAATGGATGATATATCCCAACAGGCCATAAAATCAAACTTCAAAATGTAAACTAACTAACTGAAATATGGTAGCATGTAATCCAAGGGCTGGGTTGTTTTACCTCTGAGTGGCACTTTTTTGCCAAGTCAGAAGGATCCTGAGGGTTCAGAGAAGGTTGGGAGAAGGGGACCCCACTGGACAGCTGTTAGGAAACAGATGGTAGGCTCCCATCAAGGCCACCCAGTGTGTTCTTTAATGTGCACAGGGTTTGGCTCTCCTGCATACAGGGCCATGGCTTAGCATCCCTTCAAACAGATGGTGGTCTTTCCAAGCCTATCAATGTTCACTATTGACTGAGGGCAGGGTGGTGTGTAGGTAATCCAAATGCAATAATGATTTTGTATTTTAATATTCAATGACAACAATTAACCAACTTGGTTATGGAAGTAGGGTAATCATATGCCCTTGATACTTATCATCAGGCAGATAGTCAATTTTTTTCTGGGGGGCGGGGATTCAAAATTCACAATATGGTGATGGAAAGAAAATTATAACATAAGGTGCAAGATCTTTTACTTACTACTAGCAAAATATATAATTACAAGTAACATATTAATAGCCGTCCCGTGGCCGAGTGGTTAGCACGCTTGGCTACTGATCTAAGGGACCTGGGTTCGAGCCCCGGATTAGGCATGGATGTGTGTGTGTCGTTTTTCTGCTGAGGTCCTGCCATCCTCTCAGATCTCCTACTGTGGCATATAAACTGATCAGGCTCCTGTCAGACCTCTGTGGCAAGCAGGTGCTTGAGGGGGTATTTATTTTATTTTTATTTAACATATTAATATGTGGTTTAAAAACAATTAAATATACACAAAAAAAAAACCATTTAAATTTTATAGTCTAAGCTTTTTCGTCAGCCTAGAATTACCCTAACATCACTCCAACGGATATGACCCTGTTTCAAGTTATTATAGTTTTATTTAATGAAAAACACTTAATCTACATTTATAATATATAATTTTGGGGCAGAGTCAATAATTTTGAGCTATACAGTGTAACAGGGAATTCTATGTGTGTATATATATATATAATGACAATACTGGAAGGGCCAAGTCTTGTGTGTAGATAGCCACTGTACTGAATTTTATTAGTAAGAGATTCTTTTTTAGAGCTGGAGTACGATTGATTTTGTGGTTTATAGTTTTAAATTTATATTTATGGAAAGAAAATCTTATAATTTTTTTACATTTATTAAGAGGAGGACATTTAATACGAATGATACTATCTTTATCATTTTTCTTTTCATGTTTGTTATAACTGTGGTTGCTAAGGGAGAGAATAATAAGATATTATTATTTAACTTTCTTCTTTTATTTCTCTTCTAATAGTTCTTTTGAAGTTATTTAAACAATTCAATTGAAATAACACTGCATGGTATGCATTGATATTAATCAATGTTTGCTCACATTTCAATAAACTTTTACACAAAAGTGGAATTTAATATCTAAGTATAATGTCTGCATTTTATATTTTAATTTTAAAATTCCTTAAACAGCTGAAGGAGCTTGTCAACAAATTATACAGACGATCTAGCAGAAATTAGCAAAAAAGGGAACATACATTTCTTTACTTGGGACTCAAATAAACAAAAAAAATAAATACCCCCTCAAGCAGCTGCTTGCCACAGAGGTCTGACAGGAGCCTGTCAGTTTATATGCCACAGTAGAAGGTCTGAGAGGATGTCAGGACCTCAGCAGAAAAAACACATACATCCATGCCTTACCCGGGGCTCGAACCCAGGTCTCTTAGATCAGTAGCCAAGCGCGTTAAACTGTCCCTTAACTCTGAACTCAACACTTGGCCTCTGGGATGGTCAACCTTAAAAACCAGATAACAAGCAAAAATTAATCATGGTATAAAAATACGTTGTTGTTTGGGTTGTTTTACCTCTGAGCGACACTTTTTTGCACACCATGGGCTAAATGGCCAGATCACAAGGACCCCGAAGGCTTAGAGAAGGTTGGGGGAGGAGATCCACTTGAATGGCTGTTGGGAGACAGATGGTAGCCTCACATCAAGGCCATTAAGGGTGTTCTTTAAAGTGCACATGGTATGGCTCTTCCACAGACAGGGCCATGGCTTAATGTCCCACCAGAAGGACGGCGGCCTTTCCAAGCCCATCAGTGTCCCCTACTGACTGTGGGCAGGACGGGGAATTTTGTGGAGATAAATCGCAATGCTGACCCAGCTGGGTCTTGAACCTGGGAAATACAGACTACGAGCCAGCCTCAATATAAAACAATGCAAAGCTGTTTTTCATTTTTTGTACTAAATGCTATGGATAGCTCTCCTGCACAGCATCCACTGCATTTCTGAGAATAAACTGCAGCTATTGCAATTTAAAGGATCTGGATGAAAAACACAATTTCAGTAATCATAAGAAATTCTTTCAACCAGGCTGTATGCATATTAACACAGGCAGGATTTTCTGTCTATTTTTGAATGTTTGAACCTGAGAATAAAAGTGGCTCATAAAAAATGATAAACCTCAATATTAAATTACTGTGGTTTAGTGACATCAAACAATGCTGCACCAGACACGTTACTTTAATTGTTGCAGAATTCTTGTTTTACCTAAGTTGTACTTTAGTGCACACAATGGGCAAAATAGCCAGGTTACAAGGACTCAGAAAATGGATATCAGAATCATTAGATGGCAGATGGAAGACTTCTGTCAAGGCCTTACACTGTGTTAGCGCACTCATGGATGTCTTGCAAATGAGGTCATGGCTTAATGTCCTATCCAACAGCACTCAAAGGTAAAACAATCTAATAGAGAGAATCATTTTCAAGCGTACTAGTATCCCCTTCCTTACAAAAACCATGATGAATGTTAGAAGAGAAAATCTCAACACAACCATAGTTCAGATTCAAACCTGGTGTACTACTGCCTGAACCATTTGTTGCAGGATACAGTTTCACTCAAAATTACTTCCATAAAAGCTTTCACACAGTGTTAAACCTCGGAACTGCAGACTACGAGCCTGGCACGCTACCGACTGAGTCACCCCCCTCCTCAATATAAAAAAATGAAGTTGTTTTTCATTTTTAGTACTAAATGCTATATTGCACTTAATAGACAATAACCATATTGTGCATAATAGTCCCATTTATATGGATAATTTTTGGCACTCAGAGATTCACATTCTAATTATGAACAATCGGAAATTTACAAATACAAAAAACCACCCTTTAAGGAGCTAATCACAGAAGGTCAAATATTAGAATTCACGCCAAAAAAAAAATCACAATTTATCAAATATCACTTGAGTCGGTATGAATCTCCATCCCCTTCACGGCTCGGATTTTTTAAAATCGAGATCTTGTGTCAGTGAAATAAATTATACATACACGTTTTTTTTTGCAACACTTCTCGCATAAATTTTATTCAACCAATTTCATAAATCTATTACCATATATGTGACAATGAAGTTAATAACTCGTATGAGCGTATAAGAGTATATGTTAATTTCAGCAACAAATTAGTTTGAAGTTATTATCTTTAATTATACATCTGACTTGTAAAATACAAACTTACTCTATCGCAAGAACTTTACTGGTTAAACATCATACTTGTAAAATATCTATTAGCGTTTAGTGTTGTTCTTATACAATTAAATCAACACGCCACGCCTCCAATTTTATCTATAATCCAGGTTCATCACACGTATAACACTCAATATTCCTCACTGTTTATTCTCGTTTCATGGCCCGCTGCCAGATTCAACGGTTCCGACTTCCTTTAACAAAATGAACTTAAAGAAAACAAGAACACCAATATTTTAATATTTCTTAAAAACGACGGAGGTAATCTAGAAGCTCTGTTAGTCTTGTCCTGGTTTATCATGCAACATGCAAACACATACATGAATACACAAAACACAGAAAACGGGACTCGATCTCAGACTCTTATAGCTGCTGCATATACAACGAGCCAGCGCAATACCACTGAGTCACAGAGGCGCAATTCATTACTTCTATTCATACATAAAATTTATTCATGCCCCATGAGCTACAAAGGTTCGATCGGACGGTGTAAATGTTTTCTCGAAACATGTCTATCCTCAACTATAGTTGTTGCATTTGACCACTGGAGGCCAAATTCTAAGCAAGGTCTTGTTTGGCATTGTCTGCCCACTGAAACATAGGTCTCTCCCTTTTCCCCTTTTCTGCAATCTGAAGCTATGCATAAGGAGACTTAGTAAGGAAAGGGCACGTTCGATAGGTGAGGCTGCGAGGCGGCAGCCTCAGCGAACAGTTTTTTAGAGGCGCAAAAATTCAGCATACCGTTAAAATTTCAATTCCTATTATCAACATTATCACGAAAATGCATAGTTAAGTAAATTTTTTATGGTTAATCATATAATTTAACATTAAACTTTGTAATACTTGTCCACTAATGTCATCTTACATTTCGTTTTACAAGAAAACTGGGCGCTTTCCAAAAGTACTTACAAATTAAGGACTACATACCACCATGCAGAAGTGACTCGTCATTATGGATTAGGCCCCATCAATATTTCTGTTATATACAGACAATTGCGAGTGACTGACTGACAGATGGATGAGCTCTGCAACTATAACATGAGCTCAAGATAAAACACTGCTGGATGTCCAGATATGAAACTGGCAACAGAGAGCCGGTTAGGGGCTAGAAGTCTTGAATAATTAGTGTCTAACATCCTTCACCTTCTTTCTACTGGACCACTTTGTAAAAGGGCCTTAGCCTCTTTATCATCTGGTCCATGAGCTAAATTATGCTGTGGATGCTGTATTTGGCAGAGAGTGTTTGTGTCGTTTTTGTGCTGAGGGCCTGCCATCCTCTCAAACCTTCTACTATGGCATAATAACTGACAGGCTCCTTCAGACCTCTGTGGAAAGCAGCTGCTTGAGGGGGTATTTATTTTATTTTATAGAAACCAGCAACCCTACAAGTTGACAACCAGGCTTTGCTGGCCTTCTTCTTCTTATACATCCCTCTTTTTTCTTGGTCCAATTTGTAAAGTGGGCCTCAGCCCTCGAAGACGGCAATCGGCTGCAAAAGTGAAACGAGCTAACTGAAAACCAAGGAATAATTTCTTTTAAAGTTCGTTTGAAAAATGAGCTAATGTTTTCACTTTGTTGTTTGCCGTTTGCCCGTCTGTCTGTTAATTGTTGTCTGTCTGTCTGTCTGTCCGTCTACAGACAGTCAACTTTTTTACTTTTAGAGATAAATGAAAAAATATTTTTGGGTTTGATATATCAAGAAATATTGCGATTCGCAATTCTGAAATTTTCCAACAGTAAAAGATGGAAAATTGCAAAAAAGCTATTTACAATGGAAATCTGAAATTTTGGTAGTATAGTGTTATGGTCAGAGGTTTTCAATGGCAACAAGGCTTTGCTCCTTACCCACTCTTACTCCCCAAGAGGGTGGCAAAATGAAACTTTTTTATTTTAAAAAATAAACGAATATTTCTTATCTTTTTCTTTTTTGTTGTTCATGTACTAACAAAATATTAATACTTACATTTCTCGAATTCCCATCAATTGGAATTTCCACTGCTGAAAAGTGTTAAAAATGGTAAAAACTCAAAAAGTGGCCTCTAATGGCAGAAACGGCTGAAAAATACAAAATTTTTAAACAAATATTGCAAATGATCTATTTATACTAGAAACTCTGCAGTGAAGATGTAACACTGCAGTGGGATCTGGTCTGCAATGATTACATCACAGCAGACCAGGCCGATCCCACTGATGTGCCGGACTTCGAGCCATCTGTGAAGACATGCAAGAAGTCCGAGTACTCAGCACGATGGTTGGCAAAGAGTTGCCGCTCACACAGTCGGGTGTAAAGGCCTTCCCTGTCCTGCAAATGGAAAAATCGCAGGAAGGGGAAACAGCGAGCGACGGTGGAATTCGCTCAGCTGTCGACTACGCGACGCTATCGAGACTGGTGTTGATGTCTCTGCGGTAGCCTCGGACTCGCAAACCAAATGGCAGTCGGCCGGTTAGTATAAAGTGTTTCCCACTTTGGACTGAAAACGCAGTCCCAAGTGGGATGGCCAGGCAGGGATCACAATTTAGATGCGCATTGTAGGGGCAACTGCTGACGGCGAAGAGATAAACAGGGTTCGTCGGTCTCGACGTAGAGACTCTGGACCGGTGAGGTGCGGAAGGCTCCTGTGCAAACACGGAGGGCCTGGTGCTGAACCTACACTTTTTCGATGTCGAAGAAAATTGACACCAGGTGCTCTCTTCGTAAAAGAGTTTCTGATAGCTGATTCGAGGTGTATCAGATGGTCAAGAGGTGACTATTGCCTGTGAAAGCCACACTGGGTGTTAGAAAGAAGGTTGTGGTGTTCTAAATACCAGATGAGTCTGGCATTCACCATTCTTTCTAACACCTTGAACACGCAGTTCGTGAATGCTATGGGACGATAATTCGAAGGAATCTTGGCTTCGGGAAGGCCAAGACGATGGCCACCCGCCAGGAGTCCGGAAACTGCTCCTCAAGAAAAATGCGATTGAAGCGTCGGAGCAGTAGATCCTTACTCGATGGTGAGATGTTGGAGCATGGCATAATGGACATTGTCCAGCCCGACAGCAGATGCATGAGACGAGTGCAGAACGAAGCGAAGCTCCCAGGCTGTGAATGGCCTGTTATAAGGCTCCAGGCCATTCGAGTGGAAAGACAGTGGAGAGCGTTCCGCTTCACCCTTCTCGGCCAGAAACTCGGGGGATAAGATGACAATGAGATGGAGAAGGACTCCTCCAGAGTGTCGGCAATTGTTTTGGGATCAGCAATTGCCTGTCCATTGTCCTCCAGGATCGATAACGAGTGGGACTTGTAGTTCCCACCCATCTTCCAGACTTTAGCCCACACGACCTTAGAACTTGTCATGCGGGTGATAGAAGACGTGTACTTGATGCAAGGTTCCTTCAGGGTCTGGCATCGGACAAAACGAGCTTTCGCCCTGGCGCGTTTGAACTTTTCGAGGTTGGGGGTCGTCGAATATCTCCGAAACACCCCCCAAGCCTTGTTCTGAGCCTTACGAGCTGCAGTACAATCTGAATTCCACCACGGTTTCGGAAAAAGAGGTAACCGTGTCGAAGTTTGAGGATTGTTGATGCAACTGCATCTACGATGCAGTCCGTTATCTCCGCTACTGCCACAATGAATGGCTCCTGGCTGACAGAGTGGTCATCGAGCTGAGAGAGCAGCTCGAACCCTCCCCAGTCAGCCCGATCGAGCCTCCACTATGAGACGCGTGAAGGGCTGCAAAGCCCCCCACGGGGAGGTGATCGCTTCCGTTCGGGTTGTCCTCGACCTCCCATGTAAAGAGTGGAAGGATCGAGGAGCATATGGTAAGGTCAATGGCAGTGAAAGTAAGTACTGACACGTGTTCAACAGGGAAGGATCTAGGAGCCACTGCTCCAGGACCCCGCCCCTCCCGTTGGTGTCAGCACTGCCCCAAAGTGGACTGTCCGTTAAGGTCCCCCATAATGAGGAAGGGGGACGGCAGCTGCGAGACGAGATCAAGTTCTTCCAGGAAGACGATGCTCCCAGGTAAAAGATATACAGTGCAGACAGTCAGCGAGAACCCACAGACGGATGGCTACTGCCTCTAAGTTGGTGGTGAAGGGTACGACCTGGAATGGAGAATGGTTGCTCACGAGGATGGCAACACCCCCACGAGCTGGACCATCTCCATCCCGGCAAACTAGTGTAAAGTGCCGGATCGTGACTCTGACTGGCTGCAAGTGTCTCCTGCAGGCACACACAGATGGGCTGGTGTGCCTGAAATAGGGCCTTGATGTCAAGATTCCTCTGGAACCCACGACAATTCCAATGTACGAGTGTGGCCATCTCAGGACTTAGAAGAGTGGGCGGATGACGAATTCCTATTCAAATTAACCGCCGCAGAGGACGGTTTAGTGAATAGGGGGTGGGGTCGGTATACATGCCTTCTGAATCGTCCGAGGGGCATCGATCGGTGACCGCCCTTTGCGGATTTTCTTTTTGGGCCCCTTAGGTTTGGAAGGTCTTGCCCTCTGAGGACGGGGAAGCCTTCCGGTGGAAGGCTGAGTTGAAGGAATGGAAACCAGGGTTGATGTCGAAGTCGACACCACCCTCGGTTTCGCCTGCATGAGGAGGTACTTGGCTGCGGGCGAGACATTTGGTGGTACACTGATGTCAGTCTGCACCGCCACCCGTCATTGGAACGATGGGCTTCCCAATGACTGCATCAGCATAGGATACCTTGCCAGGTGGTGCGGGCAGTGCAACAAGCTTTCTCGCTTCAGCGTATGCGATGTTATTCATAACTTCAACCGTTGTACCTCCTTCCACTTCGGACAGTCGCGGGAGTTCGCCATTGCAGTTCACACAGCATGCCTTCTCTGCTGTGCAGTCAGGATCCAGATGATCCCTACTGCCACAGAGAGCACAGGTGGGCTTGCCCCGGCAAGCTGTGCGGGCATGACCGTATATCTGACACAGAAAACAGCGCAGAGGGTTCGGTATATACGATCGTACCTCACAATGCAAATAGCCTGCCTTGATGGAAGACGGCAGGCGTGGCGAATTTCACAATCAGCACCCGGGTGGGTGCAAATTTCCCATCACGGCGTTTGGAAACACGGTGGACCGCTGTTACTCCTTGAGGTGTGAGCTCTGAGGATATCCTCCTAAGTGACATTCAGAAGGCCTCACTCAGTGATCACACCCCGAGAGTAATTCAAAGTTTTATGAAGAGTGACTTCGACAGCCACCCCACCAATTTCTTTGATTTTCAGCAGCAGTTCCGAGTGTTTGGGACAAGCGGTCCCAACCTGCAAGTCGCCAGATCGTAGGTGCTTCACAGATTTCAGCTCTCCCGCAAGACCCTTCAAACATTTATTCACGAAAAATGGGGACATGTCCCCAAGTACCTGATCACCCGTGGAGTGGATGATCAGGAATCTCGGCACGACGCAGACAAAAAAGACGACAATACAATATTATGTTAGACACAGACAAATAAGACGACGGCTTTGATAACAAAGACGAGGAAGATGGGGGCTCGTCTCGAGCCCTCTTTGCAGCATTGATCGCATTATTTTAATCATTCTCTTTCATTTTTTTTGTGTGGTTCAGTGCCTACTGTCCTCACCCTCCACGGAGCCCAACAAGGGGACGCCCAGTTGGGCGCCAGGGCTACACAGGCACTATACCCACACAGTGAGCCAAGCCCTCACAAATAAATAAAATGTGAAATGTGCAGAATAAAAACATTCTACACAAAAGGAACAAATCGTAAAATAAGTAAACTGAGAAAGACCAAACTGGCCTCGCAAAGAAAGTAGAACTTCAAAAGGAAAATAAGTTGTGAGGAAACTTGCGAACCTGTACCATGGACCAGATTACTCACTGCTCTGCACGGCTGACCCTAGCAGGAGCTGCCCACCAGCGGATTGCTCCTGGGGTGGACACCCAGGAGCTCCTGTTTACTGGAAGCAGAAGCAGTGGAATCTGCTGCCAAGACCCGCGACAAACAGGCTCCCCAATGGCAAGGCGGCGAAAGGAAACCCTGCCAGTCATGAGCTGAAGAGAGAAGACGGGGACTCCCGGGCAACTACCAGGATCCTCCTTTCCCGGAACACGCGGGCGAGCGTTTAGGACCCTGTCAAGGTAACCAAGCCAGCGGAACCTTCACAGGGTGGTCCCCCTCACTGCGTACAGGCGCTCGCACCGAGGGGGATCAAGAATATGTTAATATTTCTTGTAAGATTCACAATTTGGATAACATTCATTTTTTATTGTAATTTCCATACAGCCAATTGATTCTCAGAATGTGTTTTCGTCTACTTTTGTCAACTCTTGTATCCGTAGCGAATCTGTGGTTGCGATTCAGTACTGTTTTGACAAATGGAGTTGCATCACAATCCACCAACTCCTTTCGGAATAAATTTATCGTTATTAAATCTGATATGTGATCTATTGTTAAACTATTTCTCACCGTCGTACAAATTATGGCCATTAAATTGAAAGCTCTTTCAACTTCAACAGTACTGATTGCAATTAGGGTATCTTTTTAGCTTTTTGAATACTTGCAGGGATTGAAATTTTTTTCGATTCTACATTATGTACAAAATCCAGAAAAATCGTTCAAATCAATTTCATATTTTAAAATTTAGCTTATGCAGCACAATTTTTTTTACCAGCTCTCTATGGTGAAGTTATTCATAAATGATTGTTCTAATATAACGAAAAAATTTAAAATGTTTTCAGTATTATTTCTGTCTAATAAAAGACAAATTCAATTATATTTTCTAGCAACGTATTCCTAATAAGAGAACTGAACTTATTTTTATTAAATGGAATATCTTTAAACTTATTTGATTTAATGAAATATTCAACTTCAGATTCATGCTTTCCAGGACCAAACTTTAAATTTTCCGAAGCTCTTATTGTGCGTTTGATTAATTTTTGCGCTTTCCGAATGATATTTGATCTTGATTGAATTACGCCCTCTATCATCGCTTTGTAGGGTTTTTTCCTGCTCTCCATTCAGTGCAGCTGAATATTCTTGGTCGATTGCAGTCGAAACCTCGTGTGTTCTTCAGATAATCTTAATTCGTTTTCATTCTCTGAACTGGCGAAAAAAAATGTTCATAATTTCCTCCTCCTTGAAAAATTTCCGTTTATGAAAAGTTATCTCAAGAAACAAAACTATAACAAATAAAAAATTTAACTCTAAAATTATATCTGGGAATTGAAATAGCTGCGGAAGGAAGTTTTATTCGTAAGAAAGTTTAAAGTTTTTTCGTAACCAATTCCCATAAGTTGTTGCTTTCGATTTATGCGGTGATAGCCCTGAACTTATCTGCAATGTAAATCGAGGGATGCGTGTAATCTTTTTTTAATTGCTATTTGTTGGAATAACAAGTCTACATCGTGAAACCAGGAGGCAGTTACAAGGAATAACTTCGAGTAACATTTTTCCTTATATAATTTCAATAACTTAATTCGTTTTCCTCCACAGAAATGTTTACACTCGAAGCAATCTATTGTTGGTACAGCTATATCACACTGCTGTTTTAAATTACCACCGCACATAGGGTTAATAAAAAAAGAGTTTGTGTACATTTCGTTCAGCTTTTTTAAAAAATATAAATACTCAGAAGGACAAATAATATATATATTTTTATTTCGTAAGCACAAAACACGCTTGCTTGCCCTTTGCAACATCACTCTGTTACATAAATCCTTCATTTAATATCTGCAGACTCAACCTGAAATCATTTTTTATTTAAATTATTCGCGATCGCAACAGTCTGCAGAATATTAAATATTCATCCTACTACTTGAATCCGTTTATACTAGGGATACAAGTTGCCATTCCCAGCATACATTCGTTTCAAAAGGGCATAAGAAACAGCAAAGCATATTAAAAGAAATAAATCAAATGAATGACAGAAGCAATTTCTAATTATACAAAGACAAAAGCAGTGACAATATGCTAAGAACAAATGATGCTTAAAAAGCAATACATAAAATGCACTCACAATAACAATGATCCTTAAAAAAATTTGCCGAAGCTGAAGAATCATCAAGTTAGCGTACTATTTTTTAATTTTTCTTTGGCATATTGCCCATGTGCTCTTTTGTTGTCCTCCACCTTAAAGAGCTTTAAATTTCCTCACTAGGCAGCCTGTTCTTTACGTATCCCTTTACTCAGCAATCATATTAGCGGTAACAGCATGTAACATTTTGCTGACCTTGAGCTTTATTCAAGTTTTGACCGTCTTCTGAAATTATAAATCCGTTATAAATTCACAATTAAAAGGCAATAACTAGTATTAACAGGCGGTTATAACTAGCAACTATGTGTGCTATTTATCTAAAATGAACCCATTAAGCCATATTAAAATAATCTTTTTAATTAAGGTAAGAGCAAGCTTTCTATTAATATGTTACTTTATGGAATGCATGTAGCAGTACGACAGATTTGTAAGCAAATATAAATTTTAACTTAGGTAAAGAAAAATTTCTGAGATTTTGCAGTCCTGTTTAATTTTATAATAAATCAAATTGTTCAAAATTTTTAAAACTGATTGTTATAAAATGCATTTTCATAGATTAACCAGTCTAACATTTTTATTACAAGATACCAAAAACATTAAATGGTTACGTCGCAAATGATTCTAGGGCCGGAGAACTCATTGGGCAGCTAGCTCTCATCGACATCTTTTAATCTGCACTGTGCGACTCTTACTAAAGTGCCCACAGTTTATGATTATTGGCATTATCTTCCTCACAATGGGTGTGAGCTGATAAAATATTAAAAATGTAATAATTTAGAACCTCATGTCTAGAGTTTGAACCGTTATTTCGACCATAATTTCTGTCATTATTGTAATGTTGCTTGTCTTCCAAGGAATTTTAATAATAAAGTATACCATAACCTCTCACGTGATATCAGTTTGCCGATGAAACTGCCTTATCTAGGAGCTTGAAGAATTTCTTTCACAGCTAATTTACATCCGATCTTATTCAGTAAAATTTACCCACAGTTCTTTTAGACTTATATTTTTACATTCTGTAATTTTTATGTGCGATTTGGTGCAATTCTAGAGGAGGAATGAACATCATCACACCACGCATAAATGTAGAAATTTTTTTGTTTAACATGTAGGTTGACATTTTGTTTAAAATTTTTTGATTAACAATTATGAAAAGCAGTCTCCTCAACCGCGTCATAAACTGCGGTGTTCTAAGTTTTCAAAAATCGTCAAAAGTCTTATAGATTATTTCGCTACTGTATTCCACACTTTTATAAGCGCCAAAGGTATTGAAGTTCACTGTTTGCTTGTCGGTAAGCCACCCCTCCCTACCAAATGGTAGAATGAATAAGACGGTTATTTAAGAAATGCCTTTTGCTTTTTTTGTGTGAATTATTTTATTGCTATCTACTTTAACTAATTATCCTTTAAAAAATTGTTTCCATTGTTTTACTAACAAAAAAAAAATTGTAATTGATGTATATTGCATGTTTGTTGCTTTGTGTTTAAAAATAACAACAAAAAAATGCAATGAACTGCAACAGTTATCTGAAACGAGTTAAAAAAAATCTGGTCTAAGTTAATGCAGCTCCCCCTAACAGCGTTATTATTAGCCTCCAATATTTTTTTTTTTATCACCCTTTGAGACATTTTCCAAGTTCTGGATTCAGGATATATCAGTTTTTGGAGAACTGGATTTTACCGAGTTGGGTTGGGTTGTTTTACCTCTGAGCGGCACTTTTTTGCACACAATGGGCTAAATGGCAGGTCACATTGACCCCGAAGGCTCAGAGGTTGGGGGAGGGGACCCACTGGAACAGCTGTTGGGAGACAGATGGTAGCCTCCCGTCAAGGCCATCCAGCGTGTTCTTTTACGTGTACAGGGTATGGCTCTCCCGCACACGGGGCCACGGCTTAACGTCCCATCCGACGGACGGCGGCCTTTCCAAGCCCATCGGTGTTCCCTACTGACCGTGGGCAGGGCGGGGAATTTTGCGGAGATAAATCTCAACGCTGACCCAGCTGGGACTCGAACCTGGGAACTACAGATTACGAGCCTGGCGCTCTACCGACTGAGCCACCCCTGGATTTTACCGAAATATCTCAGTAAATGTGAAAAAAAAAAAGGCTTTTTTTCGGGATGAGAAACTGTTACTTGATTCCTTCCCAGCTACTTTCGGTTATGTCGCTAATTACTGACACGAGAATTAAAAACATAACGTTAGAAATGAACTAATAATAAAAAAAAACGCTACGAATTAACCAATAGTCAGGCTTAAAATAATATATAGGACAAAATTTAAGTAAAACAACAAATGAACTGGATGAATAGTTTTGCTTTCCCTCAGTTACGTTAAAGACTAGTTTAAATCCGCATTTTGCAGCTTTTCATTAGTTGATATACATTAAAAATTAACGAGTTTTAACATAGTTCTAGTAAAAGTTCGAAGTGATATTAAGTTAAAGGTACTGCACAAATTGATTATGCATTTGGTTGGTAAACTACAGTCTGATAAATATACTTGGTATTTTGTATCTGTAATAGCGCTCTATGGAAATCATGAAGATCGTAATGGATGTAGTTCTGTTACTGACTGAATCAAAAACTACATATTTCTCAATATGACTTACAATGAATGCTAATGAATTTTTTCTATGAAAACAATACGTTCAATCACAAGTGTGAAGATTTTTGTATTGGAGAGCAACGTGTTCCTGCAAGAATAATTTAGAGAGGCAAGAAGTTCTCAAAGCTCCACAAATGAGAAGAAAGGTGTTGCAGTGTGGACAGCAAGTTTCTCTAAAAGAGAATGTAGAATGTAAGAGGTCATAAATATACTTTACACAAAAACAAAGCTTTAACTTTTTTGCTTGCCTGACATCTTTACTAGCCTTTGTGGGAAAAGTCCTGCAATAAAGAACTATGCCAAATATCATAATTTCCGAAAATCGCAGCTTACAGCTAAAAAATTTGGTGTACCCTTAGCAAATAGTATTTTATTTTACCAAACCAATGTGTAATCATTTCGTACACCCTATTGCAGTTACATAATTCCAGATAATACATATCTGTCACTAATTACAGTGCCAAGGACTACTTATCAGCAAAAATTTAATTGCTTAAGTAATAATCGGACTTCTGTGGTATTAGTAATAAAAAATAATAACCTAAATGCAAAATGGTGTGTTAATAATAATGTTCGCCATTAATAATATTAAATGGCAATTTTATTAAACTACCATCCTTCTATGGTGAAAGAATTTAATTCATGGAAAAATTTCGAAATCGAATTTTTGTACAGTTGCCTTTTGTATGGAATGCCACAAAACTTGCAGTTTCTCTACCAGCGTAGGTTAAATATTTTATGTAACATGTTTTACCTCTGGGGAGAAATTTCGTACAAACAAAAGGCTAAATGATCAGATCACAAGGAATCTGAAAATGACGGAGTACAATATCCTCTGGACAGCTACGAGAGGAAGTTTCCCCTCAAAGTCTTTCAGAATGTTCTTTAAGTTATAACAGTTTATTTGTAACACTGCCTTCTGGACATTTTTTAAAATAGCTTGTGAATGTTGGGTTACCCTCTGAGCTGAAGTTTTTTGCACATAGTGGCCACAAGGTCCCCAAAAGCTCAGAGAAGGTTGAGAGAGGGGACCCATTGGTGCAGCTGCTGGGAGACAGACGGTAGCCTCCCCTCAAGGCTATCCAGCGTGTTCTTTAACGTGCACAGAATATGATTAAACATCACATCCGATGGACAGTGGCCTTTCCAAGCTCATTAGTGTCCCCTTTAACTGTGGACAGAGTTGGGAGTTTTGCAGAGATAAATCTCAATGCTGGCCCAGATGGGACTCGAATCTGGGAAAAGCAGATTATGAACCTGGCATGCTACCGACCGGGTCAACCCCACCCATGCTTGTGAATGTAACAAACGTGTTAATTTTGAACTTGCACCAGAATTTTTGCTTATTTTATAAAGTCATCGATATCACATTTTTAATGTAGCATATACATGATAATTCTTACTAACAACATTGTAGTGATTTCCATTCAGATTTCTGATTTTTTTATTACTAATAGTCAAAAGTGAGTACCAATTATTGTTTCACACAATTCAGTTATGCTGATAAGAATTCCTGAATACTTCGTTTAATTTATGAAACAACTTATATATAAAAAAAAGTAATGTATATCCAGTACAAATCTAATTTAATGCAATAGTTTCTGTTCAGTTTTAATAAAACAAATGCAAAGCTTCATTTAATGAAACTTGTAATACTGAAAATTTTCTAAAATCTGTGATAAATATGCTTGATTTATATTTGTCTTAATACATCATCCCTAAATGCATTTCTTCAGTTTTACTTTATATTCGAGTTCAATGCAAAATAATCTTACATGATTATTAAATCAGTTATAACATTCACAGTGAAAAACTATTTCAATTCTAATTCATTCAATTTATACAGCTTTTTAAATTATTTGCAAAGTACAATTTTTGGACTGTATTGCACAAATTCTAATGTTGATTGCTTTTTCAAGCCCAGTGATTTCTTTAGTCCCCTCTCTGATCACTGACTGCTCAAGCCCCATTAGTGATCAATTTAATAAATTATACCTCCCATTTCCGCTTTGTGAAAAACGGAATAGCCAATTTCAGTAGCTGTGAAAAACACAATTGACCTTTTATAGTTTATGAAATGCCACTTCGAAAATTATGCAATTGTGTAGTGGATAATTGCAGATCAAATACTAATACAGTAGAATAATTTTGTTTCAGTTTCAAAAGACATTAATACAAATTATATATTTTAGTATTAATACCAATCAAATCACAGTATAATCTAATGTAACTATTTAATTCTATAAATATTAAATATTTTAATTATCTTAAATATTGATATTTAAAAGTATAAATGGTAGTGCTATTGCTAGTTCCTTTGAGCTGATTGTCTGCAATGGATCTGAATCAGTGATCTCATTTCCTACCATTACATTCTGCTGTTTCCAGCTGCCATTTTTGACCGTTTTCCCTCTCAAAATGATTTGCCACTGCTGAAAAAGTATCCACTGGACAGAAAAATTTCACTTGATTGAGGATTTTTACAAGCCAAACGTCGCCAATCAAGTTGGGCCTGAGAGTGAGACATAACCCCCCCCCCCCTAAATATACATAACATTTGTGAGGACAGTAAAAGTACGATTACGTAAGTGTTAAAACTCCATATGGCCCTGGACTTGCAGTTCCCTTGCATGAAGGGTTTTCTGATAAATTAATTTTTTGATTTAATAATTACACCAAAAGACATTGTTTCTTTATAAACTATACACTGTAATATTAGGTAATCAATATTTAATCACATTGGTGTTTACTGCAAATCAGTTTTGAGGCAGCTTAACACTGAGGTAATGACATTCTGAAAATAGGTCAATACCAAAGTGGTTAAGTGTAATATGTTCTTTTCGTATAGCCTGTGTTAAACGAAGAATTTTCTGTGTAGTCATGAATTTTAGTGGTGGTATTAAATTCTGAAAATGAATAAGTCATTCATATCTGAAAAAACAGGCTTTTTTGTTAATGGACCTCTAATTTTATTTTTACATCTTGTATTTGAGATATATTATTTTGTGTGCTTATATATACTTAGCAATTACCTCTTCCCCTTTCTTTACATGTTGATTAGCTACTGCAACATGTTGCTAAATACACTTTTTTTTTTCTTAAATGGATATGGAATGTTTACCAGATTTCATCATGCCACCATTTTTATCATCTTCATATTTCTGGTTCTCATAACCTAATCTAAATGACTAAAAAAAAATTATTATTGTTTCTTTATGTACAACCATTTGATTATAGCCTTAACTGGCTACAAATTATAGCCTTAACTGGCTACAAATTTGAAAATTTCTGATTTAGATAATGTTGATGATTTGGAATATTTGACAAATAATTGGAAAGAAATTCTTTCCTTAGGACAGTTAAGGACACTGGTAATAGAATATGTTGGGAAATTAACTGAAGGAAAATTAAAGTGATGAAAATTAATCAGGCAAATAGTACCTCAGTTCTTAATGATATGCACCCTTGAAGAAGTTTCTCAGTTTAACTTGAAAGTTGTGTAACAGATACAGGTGATGTACAACATGAAATAAACAGAAGAATCAGGACTGCAGCTGGGGATATGGAGATTATGGAAAACTAGCATATCCGCTAAGGGCTAAAATTAGGCTATATAATAGATTGGCGCTTTCTAAAGTTTGCTACGGTAATGAAACATGGACACTTTTTGAGATAACAGGAAACTTGATGCCTTTGATTCCAGATGCTTATGCAGTATCTTGGGCATTAGGTGATTGACTTTGTAAGTGATGATAATGTTTGGTAAAGGAATCGGTAATACCTATGAGCAGCATATTACGTAGAAAGAGACTGTGTTGGTTTGCCCATGCTGCCTGTATGCATAACTACATATTAATTAATTATGAAGAGCATACTTAAATGCCTTAGAAAAAGGGGAAGAGCTACAATGCGATGGACAGACAATGGCAAACAGGACCCTTGTGAGAATTGTCCCTAGTGAAATGTAAAAGCTTTAGCTCAGGATAGATGTGTTTGGAGGACTAAATTACACAATCTGTCAGACCTCTCTAGCCCATGGCTGCTGGAAGATTATGTATGGATCAATTTAAATGTTCTACAGTGCAATGAAATTAAAAAATAAGCTATTTCTGTTTATCATATTTAAAACAAAATAAATATTGTTATAAATATATCTTCTCTTGATTTTTGCATATTATACAAATATTCTTTTTTTTGAAGCTAATTTTCAGGAAAAGAAAAGCAAAATAAAAAAAGATTTAACATTTTTATTTTGTTGTCTGTCTATACATTCAATTTAGCTTTTTGAGAGAAATAAAAAATTCTTTTTGGGTTAGTTAGGTACTGATGGAATATTATAATTTACACTTTCACAATCTCCTAATAGTTAAAAATGTGTCCTCTAAAGTTGGGAAAAGTTGAAAAATTCAAAATTTCAAATGACTATTTCAAGCACTGTAATTATGTTAGAAAATTTGATTGTGAAATAGTAATGTCATGAAGTTTGCATTGACAACCACGATTTTTATCTACTCCCAGAAAGGATAGGAAAAACACAATTTGTTTTTGAAAGTATTAATTTTTAGAGATGAATTTAAAATTCTTTTAGGTTGGATAGGCATTTCTAAACTACAATGATTCACACTTTTCAAATCTCCCAAAAGTTTTAATTATGCTTTCTGATTGAGAACAAATTTGAAAATTTCAAACAAATATTGCAAATGATTTTATATGGGTTAGACATCTGATATTTTAGTGGTGGAGTGTGATGATCAAGGGGTTTACATAAACAGCAACGATTTGACCCTTCACCACCAGGGTAGGTGGGGAAAGAGCAACTTTCTGTTTTGAGAGATTAGTGAAAAATTCTTTTTCAGTTGAATATGTTCTAACGAAGAACGAAGATTCATAGTTTTCAAATCGTCCAAAAGGCATTATTTTACATCATTAGAGGACGCTAAATGTGGAAAATGTAAAATCTGAAGTAATATTGCAAATGATACATTTATGCTACAAATTAGAAATTATGGTGATAGAATGTGTTGATGTAGAACGGATATCCAGAAAACTTATTAAACAGCAGTAAATTCTAGCTGCACTGAAGTATAATTAATATTACTATGTTTCAACTAAATTATAATTGGTTAAAATTCCACAGTAGTTTTTTATTTTTGAAAAGTTTGCTCTTAATTTTAAAATTTTCAATAATATTTTAATATAGTAATAATAATAGATCATTTTGTTTCATATACACAGACTGATTTGCCTCTTAACCTAGGGGATGGGGAAATGCAACTTTTTCATCTCAAGAGATAAATGAGAAATTCTTTTTATTTTAAGGGCTAAAAATACATTACTATTTGCATTTTTCAATTACCCATTAGTAGGAATTACTACTGTTCAAGAGTGCAAAATTCAGAAAATGAGCATCCTATATTCACCAGCAGCAAAATATTCTTCTAGATGCTGAAAAACAGAACATTAAGAAGTTGGAGAGTCTACACCCACAATTTAGTAATGAAAATGTCCTGTTATTTTAGGAATATGGCAGATTTTACACCTTATTTAAAGAAATTTAAGTATTGTAATTTTTCAGTATGTTTACCCAACGTGGCCTGAAGGGCCACATTGGGCAAACAATACTGAAAAAATTAAACTTACAAAACCATGCAGCCATAATTTGTAGTGATAAATACAAATGGTTACGAAAAATTGCAACTCAATATTTAGATTAAAAAAAATTGAGGCAACATCAGTTTTTAATTCACCTTTAATTCACCTACTTCCTTTTGATGTGTACCATTATATATAATTTAGCTATTTCATTTTTTTGCGATCCTGTATAAAACTTCAACTTCCCTAATGAATGGAATATCCCATTTTTAAGCTTTTAAAATCTTATCATTTTATATGTTAGAAATTATCTAACAAATGGTCAGACATAAAAAAACTGCTTTGCACTCTTTTACATTAGGCTAGTGTAAAAACCTATAAAAAATATAAAATGGTGTCAAGACTAAATCTGGTGAAATTTCATAGAATTATCCTATATATGCTTTTTAGAGCTATAAAGAACATCACTATATAAGAAAAATACAGAAAAACTGTTCCAGAATTCTTTTTTTTGAATTTTGTAGAACTGCTTAATACTTTGAACTTAAATATGGTTATAAAAAATTACTATCTATACAACTTGCATAAAAATGTTGACAAAAGTTTTAATTTATAAAACATTGTTAAAATAGCATTTTCTTAAATATCAAATACAATGTTGCTAAGTATAGCACTGGCACCAGTTATGAAGACAATAATGACAATTATACCCTTAAGAGTAATGGTTGGTAAGTAATTGTTGGTATGAATAAACTCTAGGCTGTTGAGACATCATGGAGTTAGTAAGAGTTGGGTTGCTTTACCTCTGAGCAGCACTTTTTTTGCACACCATGGGATAAATGGCCAGGTCACATGGACCCCAAAGGCTCAGAGAAGGTTGGGGGAGAGAACCCACTGAACAGCTGTTGGGAGACAGATGGCAGCCTCCTTTAAAGGCCATCCAGAGTGTTCTTTAACATGCACAGGGATGACTCTCCCGCACACGGGGCCACAGTTTAATGTCCCACCCGACAGACGGCGACCTTTCCAAGCCAATCAGTGTCCCCTACTGACCTGGGCAGGGCAGGGAATTTTACAGAAATAAATCTCAACATTGAACCAGCTGGGATTCGAACCTGGGAACTACAGATTACATACTCTAGCTGTGATTATATATATATGTGTCATAGTATATTCTAGCTACATAAAATTGATTTGTTTTACCTATGAAAGGCATTTTTTTGCACACAATGGGCTAAATAGCTATGTCATAAAAACCCTAAAGGGATCACGGAATTTGGGGGAAGTAGAAACACAGATAGCTTTTAGAAGACAGATGGTAGCTTCCCATCAAGGCTATCCAACATGTTCTTTAACATACACAGGGTCTGGCTTTCCTGCATGGGTCCATGGTTTAATGTCCCATCTGATTGATGGAATGCTTTTCCAAGCCCAATGGTGCCCTTTTCTCACCAAGAACAGGGTGGGAGTTAGTAGAGATAAATCTCAAAGTTGGTACAGTTGGGACTTGAACCTGGGAACTGCAGATCATGAGAATGGCACGCTACCAACCCTCATTGTATAAAGGTAACTATTATATTATCCAATAAATTATGGAGAAGAAGCATGATGGTATGGTACAAGTTAATAGCAAAGGATCCATTTTCTCCAAAAATGCTCCAATATATTAAACTTTTAGTAACCTCCATTCAGCAACAATATAAACTACATAATTAAGTATTGCATCATTAAAATTTAATTTTTCTTTGCTAATTTTAACTTTGAATAATGTAATGCCTAATCAACTTTATAATTTATATTGCTGCTGGATGGGTGTTCTGAAAGTTTAATATAGTGAACATTTTTGAGGAAACAGCTTCTCCTCAACAATTCAGCAGGAAATATAGTAGTTACAGCAAATATAGTGGTAAAAATGCAGTGAGCACATTTACTACAGCACAAAATATATAAAAAATCCTAAATAAAATTAAATCCTTTGTGCTCTGATTAATGCACTGAATCGTAGGAACTCATGTGTCTTAGATCATAAATAACAAGTTTTTTTTTTTCCAAATATGGCATACCACCCTTCAGCAATCTATTACTAACTCCATGATGCCTCAACAGCCTGGTCTTTCTTGCCATCCTTTACTGTTATGGTATATGTCAGTTTCATCTTAATAACTGAAGCCAGTGCTACACATAAGCTATGTTTATTTTGATGTGCAGGAAAATGTTATTTTAATGGTATTTTAGGGAATAAACCTTTAATTTAGTAATCTCTGTACACTGATTTATCAATATCATTTTAGAATTGACAACTTGCTATTATCAAAAGTGTATAGATAGTTATGCTTCATAATTGATTTCTGCAGAGCATTCATGACTGTAGATTCACTTTTGCACTTTCAAATAGTTGAAACAATTCATTGATGAAAGTTAAAGTGCAATGAAGACTATTACATCCCGATTTCCTTCAAATCTTAAAACTAGTGCAATGTAATTTTGATAAAAAAAAGTCCTTTCAATATTTTGTAGCATAAATTGTGATACTCCTGAACTTCATAGAAATTTCATTAAAAGACATGCTTTCCACATAATCAGAATATTTTAATATTTTTCCTCCATCTATCAATTTGCAAGGTTTCATTTTGGTAAAACCACTCTTTTGACAAACCCCACATATACTTTTGCACTACTTCAATAATTACATGGAATGAATAATTAATAGGTAGTTTCACACCAACCCATTTCTAAACAGCATTTGTATAGTCAAATAATATTAATCTTATAAATCCTTCTTTTCTATGATAAATGAAATGCTTTATCTTACAGAATTCAACAGAAAAAAACTGCTCTTCAGCAAAAACAAGGCCATTTATGGAGCAACCAAGGAACACCACAACATTATATTATTTTTGTAACTATAATTCAAGTATCAGAAATCGAACAACTAATCTATTTCTGTAACAAAGGTAACATGCTTGTATCATTATTTTCTAACAGTTAGCATCTTAAGAACCAAAGAAAATGAAATGAAATAAAAAGAACACATAGTAATGATCTGAAAAGTTTCTGCTAAATTTATAGTAAGCAATGAAACACACAATGAATTTAAAAACATTTATAGCTCGTGATAGCCCAATAGATAGATATTGATATGAACATTCCTTAAATTTGGTGGCTCTCTGGCAGTCATGCT
This sequence comes from Ryuthela nishihirai, assembly GCA_038380435.1. Lineage (NCBI taxonomy): Eukaryota > Metazoa > Arthropoda > Arachnida > Araneae > Heptathelidae > Ryuthela > Ryuthela nishihirai. The sequence continues at coordinate 8,940,756 of JAWZYU010000002.1, forward strand.
ACATTTATAACTTCAGTGAACTTTTTAAACCCACTAAATTATCAACTATAAAATCCACCAATATTGCACAGAAAAAGCCATCTTTATACTTATATTACAATGGGAATTCTTCATATGCTTTATTTTTTACAGTCTGGATTATGAATTGTTTTCATCCTATGATAACTGATTTTAAATAGATAAAAAAAATTTTAATGTTAAATTAGGTTTAGCAAAACAACAAATTAAGACTAATAAATAAGTCATCATAATGTTAAATAACTAATAAACATTTCTTGCCACACAAAAAAGATCAAGCCATTCTTTAGCAACAAACAAGCTGTGATTTAACATAGACTGGCTCTCCTTTTTTTTGCCAGCTTTAGATGGTTGATGGGTAACTGAATTATGCATTTTTACAGAATTTGTGGTTGATTTTGAGATATTACGTGTCAAACTTCTCAGTTTTTGGGGAATATTACAGGAACAAAACGTTACAATGAACATATTACAATGGTAGAAAAAAATATACTTATTACAATAAACTAATTATATTTTCCATTTAGGGCAATGTAATAGAGTTTGATACCATTCAGGAAATTCTTTTGATACAATTTTTTATATCAATATTTGTGTAGAAATAATAATGAAATGGGATTTTTAATGCAATAACAACCATGAACTCATAACTCCAAGATATGAGAACTTCATTGTTTATAAAAATAGTATTTATAAATGTATTGATGCAAACTATCTGTATTCAGTTTAATAAAAAAAAAATCTTTCTGCAAAAATAGTGAACTGTACAACTTTTTGACTTGGATGAAATCTAGTCATGAACACAGTTTGAAGGCAAAGGTTTTGCCGATAATATGCCTTTTAATTATGAAAATTTTCATACAAATAATTGACTGTAGAATAATTTAGATATTTAAAAAGTCTCCCTGTTCAAACAGAAGAGTCATAAAGAAATATATTAGAAAATTTATACACTGATGAAATAATCAGTATAAATAAAAAAATGAACTGTTCAAAATACTGTCAATATTTTGATTTAAAAAAGACCCTAGAATTATATTTTGCAGTAAAATTGTGAGATGCTTCTACATTGTATATCAACTTTCAAAAACCATTTAAGAGAAAAAATAAACTATAACATAAAATTTACTTGAAGGAAAAGAATCCCTATATATACTTAATGTACATTAGATGGAATATGAAATAGAAGCTGACTTTTGAAAATATGCTTTAAAAAAATTCATGCACATCTAACTTTTGAAATGCAGAAAATTCATACTATTATCATTAATATTATTTTTACCGAAATTCCAAATAAGTTCTTTTTAAACTTGCATTTGTCATAAGAATTGGATTTGACAAAGTTTAGAAAAAGTAATTTTAGTCAAAATTAAAACATACCCATATATATATTTTTGCCCACCAACAATAAAATTAATTAGAAATACTCCACATTTACTTAAATTTAAAGCCAAGTTACAAGGGAAAAAAATTTTGTAACACATACATTACTTAAATTTTACTTCTCAAATAATTATACATTATGAATGCACATATCTAAAAATTTTCATGTGACAAATGTTTTAAGTGAAATCTGCAGAAATAATAGTCATAAATTAACAATCATTATGCAATTAAATAAACTGCAAGTGATTTTAAGGCTACATAAAGAATAAATTTGAATGCAAAATATAATTCCAGTGTGTTATTACACATGAATTTTAAATTACAACCAGAAAATTTTTAATTTGTTCAGACTTACAACTAATTGCCTGAAATTTCATGGTTTTTAGAAAACATAATGCAAATATTATTTATTAAATTGTTTCAAGATATAAAGATTCATGGATGAGGTTTTTTTTTTTTGCACCCGTTCTATTGATTTGCTATTATTTTTCATTTTCCTTTATAATTCTGTTGATAATTTTCATATTAACCAATAATGAATCTATATAACATTTCTTTTTGAACTGGATATTAACTTTTAGTATTGAATGAACTGAAAGTACCTTAAAAAATGATTTGATATTTGAGGAAAAATAACATCTCACAGGATATTTGGATCAAGTAATCCAAAATTTATATATAGCATAATAAAAAATCATGAAATAATAGAGATACAAAGATAACAGTGTGATCATAGGCTCAATATAACAGAGTTAATTCAAAAATAATTTTCAACTTCTTAAATATATATACTGAACTGTTCCAAATGTTTTTATTGTACACAAGTGAAATTGCACACTTGGAACATTCACAGAATAAATATTACACAGCCTTCATAAATACAGGAATTTTCATAATTATGAGCATCTTATTTTCGATAAAATCATTAAATAATTTTCCATATTTTGATTCATTTTTATTTATTACAAAATTATACTTTATAATAAAGACTAATTTTTATAGCAAAGTATCTCAAATTGAAATTTTTTTCACTTTAAAATAATGAGGAAACTGAATGCTTTACATTTTTACACTATTAAACAACTGTAGTTTACTATCATCATTTGTGACACGAGGGGTCTCTATTAATTATACACTCCAACTGCAAAAATAATAATTTAAAATTTTAAAACAGTTTCAAAATTAGCATTTCAAAAAAAAAAATTAACTGACCAACAGCAAAATGATCTGATAAATGGAAAAGAGAATGACTGATCGAAAATAATGAATATTTAAAGTTGGTTTTGATAATTAAAATTATGGGTAAAGAAAGTAATGAAGTTAAAGGAAATATTTCTTAGCAGCTCTACAAAATGTTGAGCCCCCCCCCCACTTCCTTTCAACCTCTGGCTGTATTGTGTCACGCTGTGACACTTATGAGATGGTATTTTCATGATATTCACACATAACCCCCTGATCTGCTGTGGTGACCCACATGGCTGGCGTGGGGTGGACTGCAGGGTCGTTCGCTGGTGGTTTTGCAGACTTTGCTGCTTTCTGGTGTGCTCTCCGGTAGATGAAGGACGAGTGGTGGCAAGACACAATGACAATAACAAGCACCCTCTTATCAGTAGGGGATGATCGTCAAGCAAGCCAACCACTCATTAGGAAGGTGAATCTCAGCCCCACACAGGAGGCAGTGCTGGCAGAGTCACACCCAGGGGGTCCACCCTTCGTAGAGAACAGCAAGATTCTCCATGTTGGTGGCTTCCTTGATAACAAAATCAACCTACAACAATAAGCAATATAATTATAATTACTTCTTAAAAATATATACAATATTTGCTATAAGTTAAGGAAAAAAATCAATAAAAGGTGCATATTTAAAAATATATTTCGATAAATTTAATCAAATTTCACAGGAGGACACAAAGTTATGCTATTGGTTGTTTGGGATTTTATAGCACATTAGCTAGTAAGGCTATAAAATGCACCAAACGAGATAATAAACAGGGTAAAAATCATGTAATCTGCAACCATGGTTAAATTTGAATACTTGGGTTGTTTTGGGTTGTTTTACCTCTGAGCGGCACTTTTTTGCACACCATGGGCTAAATTTGAATACAGTAAACAGTAAAATATAAAACAAAATATTTAAATAATATAATAAGAAATAGGTATAAAACAACAAATATATATATATATACAAAAGGTTCATTGTAGAAGAAATGAATGAGTACTAAATGAATGACCTAAGTGAAGCCGAACAAGTACAACTTCATACTTGTGATTCCTGCAAAAACATGACTGCCATGGTTTAGTAATAGGTTTGATCTCAAAGAGCTTGTTCATAAACTGTGCTGACCAAGATCTCTGCCACTGTGCCTGGGGCTCAATAGTAAAACACTGATGGAAATCCAGATATGGAACTGGCAACAGACAGATGGATAGGGACATGGCCAACTTGGCAGGAGTGTCTGCTAAGTCATTGGGCACCCAACAGAAGAGAATGGTTGTGGTGGCTGACAGACGATGTAGCTGCTGCAGATTTTGGGAAGAATAGGATGAGGTCGATGCTTCACTGAGATGAAAGCCTAAACATTAGTTTATGCCTTTCTGCTGTTGTACCATACATAGATTATTGATCAGTTTGATTTCCACTTCAAAAATAATTCAGTCACTAGAGTACATTAATTTTCAGAAAGCCGACACTCTAAGTGAGCCTTATTATGAGCCTTTTTAAGACCTCCTTTTGAGCCTTGATCTGTTCACATTGATTGAAGTTTAGAAATGGTCATTTTATGGCATTCAATGAATGATTCCTATCGATTGTTCAAACTATTAATGATAACTTCAACTTCCTAGGTCCCTGACAAACATAGACATCTTTTGCACAAAAAAAAAATAGAAATTGCCATATGCAAATATTCTTACATATATCTTTTAAAAACATGTAATTTAAGTATGAAAAACAATATTTTCTTTTTCATTTGATGCACATTTTATTAAACTACAATATAAATAATTTGTTAAAGCCATCTGTCATTTCTTAGAAGTGTTATATAGTACAGCTGTTTTGTTTGTTAACATTACAAGTTTGATTTGAACTATTATCAACAAATTTTTCCTTAAAGTTTCAAAAATCTCCCAAATATTAAGAAAAAAACTGCAGATTTTGGAAGTAATTGCAAAGAATATACCCCAGCCCCAGTTTACACTCTTCTGCCTTAAACCTATTTTATTATTACTAGAATTATTTTTATCATTTTTCCCAGCATTCTATGCATCTTTTACTCTCTTTAGTTCAAAACTGTAACTAAAAACAAAGTTACTTTAAAACTTGAAGACTGGCTCAAGGCACAGCATCACAGTAGAAGGAGAAAGTTGCAGGTGTTCTAATTGCTTACTCACACATGTACAGCAGTGGGCTATCTGCTAAGTTGCTGCAAGTTGTTTGCATGGATGATTTAAGTCAAATAGGATATACTCTCTCTTTATATATAAAGTTAGTGTTTCATTTCCTTTTATAATTAAACCTTAGTTTTCATTTCTGTAAATTATCGATCTTTCAATAGATCTGTTTATTTACATTTTCACAGTGCAGATATGAAAGTCTGCAGCATGCATAATTTTTTATATTAGTGAAATTTAATTTAATCATTAATAATTACAATAAAAATGCAAGTATCCCAATGATTAATAATAGATTTACCAATATATTGCAAAAATTAACACTAAAATGAGAGAGAATAGCAATATATGCTCTTGCATCCCTTTCTCTGCTTTTTTTGAGAATTTCCTTGCAATCAGCAGCAATGGCAGTTTGGCATGCAGCACAGGAGGCAATTGTTAGCAGCAGCCATCCAAAAGTCTGTGGTATGTGGACCTTGCAAACAATCTACAAAGTGCAACAGCCAAACTGAAAATGTATGGTGGTCATTGAAAAAAAAAAACAGCAATGAAGCACTTGTACAATTGGCTTGTGCAACATTGGATCTTTTTAACTGCACCAAACAGAGAAAAATAATACAAAAACAAAGATCCTTCCTTCTGTTTCTGGTTTATTTTTTATACCATATTATTTTGGAAAGAAATTTCCCTTCTATTGATATATAATTATTTTTGCTTCTTATGCATTTTTTAGAATTAAGCCTAAATTATCTAGCCATCCTGTTTTTAACTACAGCACTCTGAAATAATATTATTCAAATTAATAAATTTCCCATTCATGATATTCAGAAATACTGTTTAATTTGATTATTGATTATTGGCAAAAAATTCTAAAGTTTTTATTTTATTTGACTAACCATAGTTGACAAAAATCTGAATATTGCTTTTCCAAAAGTATATTGCTGAGAGAAAAAAAAATTACAGAAGAGAATAAATTACTTCCTTTTAGTAAAAATTTATTTTCCTGTTACTGAGAAAGCAATTTTCATTCTATTCATTCATATGTATTATAATCATTCTGGTCCATTAGTTTTGCTTTAAGAAACTTTTATTTTCCTAGATAGGTCCTTCTTTAATATTCTGAAAAAGTCTTATTAACCCTAGACAGTGGATCCTGGTGACCCAACGCTTCTTATTTGGGAAAGCTCAATGTGAAAAAGAAATTAATCTACTGCTGCTGGTATGAAAATTCGGCATTGGATGTGCCCTTGAAATGGTAGGACTGACATTATGTTTGCACCATTCAGGATTTAGAAGCAGACAAGCTTTCAATAGCAAGAGTGTTCTAGTTGTATAGGAATTTTGATCGAACAGCTGAATATATAAATATATAGCATAGCAAATTTTATATTTATCTTTAAGTTTCTAATAGTATTATAAAAAAAACCATGTTGGGGTTCACATGACCAAAATATCAGGAATATTTTAAGGAAATTTACTGTCAGGTTCCAGGGTTAAAAAAATATATTTCTTACTTTTGTCAATTTTATTTTTATAAAACCCAGAATTAATTGCTCCTTAATTTTGCATTTCTAAACATTACCTACTTCTGTTCATTAGTTATTTGGCAACAGGGTTCATTAAACCAAATTTCATTGTAACAAAGTTTTTTGTAGTATGATAATTTACCTTTTCTTAAAATGGTTTGATAAAAAAAGTAAAGAAATAAGGAAAAGTGAAAATTACTATACTAAACATTTTCCAAAAACATACAGGTGAACTCAGTTTTGGCAATGAACAGTAAAATTTAAATGTTAAAATTATTATTTCATCTAATTTATTCAGCTTAGAGTTTTTGTGTTAGAATTATATACTACAGCAAATATGCAAGGTTCCCTGTACAAACAAGAAACAATACATACATTATTTTCCAAACTTGGTTCTTTTGCACCATTAAGCAAACACTAATAATCTGGAAAAAAAATTTTTTTTGGTTTTTCAAGGACTCATAAACACTACAAGATTATTTTTGTGATGTTAATATACTAAATTTTAATGGATTGATTTCCTTACTTGTTCTGCAATTGTCGACTTTTTACTTGGATCTGGATCTCTGCCATCTAGTTTCATCTTCACTCTTTTCCACACATTAGTAGCATAAGAATTGCGCTCCTGAATGACTATAAGAACATAATGTACATATTATTTAGTTCCTCCCAGTTATTTTGCATGAAATTTGCAGTTACTCTTAGAAAATAGATTAGAAATTTAGTTGATAGTTCTAATACAAATCAATTGGATAGAATATTCATAATACTTAGATATAACAAAAGTAATACAGAAAATCACTTAAGTAATAATTGATGTTGAATATTAGAAAAGGGTGAAAACTCATTCAATCATATTCCAGACTTTGAATACAGATCTCTTTTTTGACAAAGAGATCCTGCATTCAAGTCTGGAATACCTAATGATTATGAATATCTAATGAGGTATTCATAATCATAAATTTTTCTATCAACTTTTCAAGAGAGAGGGTCAGAGTAATTGCCCTAAGTGGGACCCTTGAAAAGTTGATAGAAAAATTAATATGTTAAAAAGTATATAAAGAACACAGTATTTAATCACTAAATATTTAATACACACATAATACTGTTAAAAACTATTGAATGCTTCAGTTTACCTTAATCCTTAACAGACGTATATAATAATTATAGATGTATATAATAATTTGTGTGTTCAGTTATAAACTGAACACACAAATTATTATATACATCTATCTAATAACCTATTGCTCCACCTTTTGCACTTACAACAGCAGCCAGATGTCTTGGTAACAACTTGAAAACATGGAGGTGGTGTTTCTGCCCATGAAGCAAGGATCGCATCATAGAACATCCACAGTTGCCAGTGGAAGTTGGTGGGTTCAAACAGATCTTTCCAGTTTGTCCCACAAATTCTCAATGGGGTTGAGGTCTGGCAATCAAGGCATCCATTCAGGTGTGATAAACTCATCTGAATGCTCCTGGAATCAATTAATTGCCACTCGGGAAGTATGTGGTGTGGCATTGTCCTGATGAAAGATGGTGTCATGGTGCAGAAAGAGAATTGTTACGAATGGGTGTAGATGGCCAGCAAGGATGTTCACATACCTTGTGCTGTTGACAGAGGTCTTGATGAGTACAAGGACCCCAAATTAAGTCATGTAAATGCACCCCAAACCATTACACCATCTTCATCTGCCTGTATGACCCCAACTTGGCAAGCTGGGTACATCACTTTGTGTCATTTACGCCACACATGCACCCTCCTATTGGTGATCGAGTTCAAACCGATTCGTCAGACCAGATGACATATTTCCAGTCCTCCACACTCCAGTTCTGATAGGACTTTGCAAACTGCAGCCTAATCTTTTGGTGACTTGCAGTCAACGAGGGAACACGATGTGGATGTTTACTGCCATAGCCTATTTTTCCCATGATATGATGGATAGACTTTCTGCATAAGCTTGTGGATGCGCTTTCATTCAATTGCGACATTATCTGCTCCATGGTAGCAGTGCAATTCCTTGCAACAATGCAGGACAGTCTGCACTCACCTCGACAGTCAATTGCATGTTTCCATCCACATTTCTTCCGATGGTTGGAAGTTTTCCCATATTTCACAGTCTGACATGGAAATCCCAATAATTCAGCAGTTGTAGTGAATGAATAACCAACCTTTTTCGCACCTACTACCTGGCTATGGTCAAACTTGCCTATGCTGCTGCCTTTACCCATTATTACTTTTCCATGACTGGATTCCAAAGTGGAGACCTGCTCTATTTATAGAGCATTGCCAGTTTCAGCATTCCACATGACTGGATGCAATACTTCTGCTTTGCATATTGTTATCTGGGTGTATATTATAATTTGTCCATTCAGTGTATATGTTAGTGCTAATACAGCTCTAATACATTAACATTGCTTTGTTGCTCAGTAGCAGGGCCGTGCCGTGCTATGATGCAGAGAGGCGGCCGCATCAGGCGGCATAAGCAGCGAAATCAAAATACATTTTGAACCATTTAATAATTAAAAATCTTTACGCAACGCTTTTCTATATTGGTCTATGTTATTCCGATATTGATGTATACGATTTATGATTTATCGTACGCCTCTGCTCAGCGCTTTCGGTACCCTTTGATCTCGGTTTCTGGTGCAAGTGCATTGTTGGTGAGCTCTCGCCGAAAGACTTTTGATCTGACAGCGCGAAGTTATTATTTTTGTTTGTAATATACCGCGCGGCCGCTCCTAAAAGCTGAGGCGGCAATTATCACAAAAGACAATTGCACGTGTTACGTGTTGATAGTTCTGCTTTGAGCTTACAATTATTGACAATATTTGATTTTAATGTTAGTTTGTCATGAGAAGTGGCAAGTGGCTGTGCTGTATTTAAATCAGTAAATCAGATATATAATATATCTGTATCAGTATAATATTTGTGCATTTATACTAATTCAGTTTTTGTGTTTAAAAAGTAGATCAGGTAAGAGAATTATTGTTTTTTACAGCAATGTAGTTACTTATTATTATTGAAAATGATTATGTTATGACAATAGGGACTTGAATTAAAAAGTAGCATTTGCATGGACTGGGTATATCTCAGGTGCGAAACGTGGGCCTCTGTGTGATAGATAGAAAGTTATTTAGGTAATATTGGGCTACTTTTGCCTTCTGTGTGTGATAGAGAGAGAGAGTTGCTTAGGAAATATTTGCATTTGCCTACTTTTGCCTTCGTTATTTATTGCTGTATTTTTACCAAATTCATATACTTTGAAGTGGAGACAATGCAATAACAAGTTAAAGAAAGGCATTTGTCAAAACGGCTGCTAGACGTCAATTTGACAGATATTCGTTATCTATTTATTATGTTCTGTTACTTACAAATCTTACTAGCTTTGCAACTCATTTCTATCGTTATTTTATCTACCCTATTTTAATAGCATGATAAGCATCATCATATTTAATCATTTTCGATGACCCCCCCGGTTGCATTTTTGCGAAGGACTGTAAATTTTTATTTAATATTTTTATTACAGTATGGAACAGAAAAGGAAATAATTGTCTGTAAGTCAATATAAAAAGAAACGCTTAAAGAAAGAGGAACAAGGAAGAAAGCTAAGCTACGTTATGAAGGAATTCTTAGTACAAAAGTCCTGTTTAGATGAGTCGTCCACATCCACATCAACAGCTACTGCTTTGGATTTGGCAAATAAAAACTCAGTGTCGTCCCAATCACTTCCAGAAGAAGTTGTTGAAGAGAGCCAAAAAATAACACCATCAGAAGTTCATCAAGAGCCGGGTAGCAGTAGCAGTGGCAGCCAGCAGATATGAAACGAAATTCCTTCTGCTCTTGCATTATGGAATGCTTTCTGCATGTCATCTGAAACTCCTCAAATACTGGTTGAGAGGGGTCCACATCAAATTAAAGAATTCGAGTTTCCTATTAATAAAGGAAGGCATAGATTTTTGCCCTCGCATTATTTGAAAGTGTTGAGCAATAGTGAAGTCGTTGAGAGAAGTTGGTTGATTTACTCTGTTACAAATGATGCCGTTTTTTGCTTTTGTTGTATATTATTTGATAATTCGTCTGCTATTAATGACTGGCCCAAAAAAGGTTATTCTGACTGGGAAAATCTTATAAGAGCCCTCACAATGCACGAAAAGTCTGTAAATCACAGAAATGCTTTTAGAGCATGGAAAGAATTGGACATTCGATTAAAGCAGAAAATAACTATTGACGCTGAATATCAACGAATTATGGATATGGAAATTCAGCATTGGAGAGGAGTTCTAAAAAGAATTATGTGAATAATTAGACTATTGGCCTTACAATGCTTAGCTTTTCGTGGAACAACTGAACATTTGTTTCAGCCTAATAACGGAAATTTCCTAAAGTTGGTAGAATTGCTTTCTGAGTTTGATCCAGTTATGGAAGAACATATCGGAAGAGTTCAACGCGAGTCTGATAAATGGTCTGTGACTTATCTAAGCAATAATATACAAGATGAATTGATGAATTTGATGGGAAATGTAATTTTAAGCAAAATTGTCGAAATAACAAAAATCTCTAAATATTTTGCGATAATCGCTGATTGTACCCCAGACGTAAGTCATATTGAACAGCTCTCATTAGCAATAAGAGTTGTCGCTTTAAACTCCATTCAAAATAAATATGAAATTGAAGAATTCTTTATTGGTTTTTTTGAAGCTAGTGATTCAACCTGAGAGGGTTTGGCAGAACTTATTCTGACACATTTGGAAAAGTTAGGTTTTGAGTTAAAGTGGTTTAGAGGACAAGGCTATGACAACGGAGCTAATATGAAAGGAGTAAGAAAGGGTGTACAAAATAGAATATTTGAAAAATATCCAAGGGCGTTTTATGTGCCCTGCGCATGTCATTCTTTAAACGTAGTTGTTAATGATGCAGCGTCTTCTTCAACAGAAACAACTTTTTTTTTTCCATTGTACAAGAACTTTACACTTTTTTTTTTTCTGGTTCTACAAAGCGTTGGGAAGTGCTAAAAAAAGTTTCACAATTAACTCTAAAACCATTGAGTGCTACTAGGTGGTCAAGCACAGTAGATGCGTTAAAACCTTTACGATTTCAACTTTGCGAAATCTATGATGCATTATTCCAAATAATAGAAGACATCAACAGAGATGCAGAAACTAAAGTTAAAGCAAGATGATTAGCAAAAAATATTAAAAATTACAAGTTTATTAATTAATTATCCCCTCAAGCAGCTGCTTGCCACAGAGGTCTGACAGGAGCCCTGTCAGACCTCTGTGGTCATAGTAGTGGTGCCATAGTGGTGCCATAGTAGAAGGTCTGAGAGGATGGCAGGACCTCAGCAGAAAAACGACACAAACAGCCATGCCTTACCTGGGGCTCGAACCCAGATCCCTTAGATCAGTAGCCAAGCGCGCTAACCACTCGGCCATATGCGGTGTAATTCTTTGGTATGATATTTTATTTGAAGCTATTGCAATCTGTAACTATAAATTGTCAGATTGTGTAAGGATGTTATCAGAAACCATACAAAAAGTGAAAAGTTATAGACAATCTGGATATGATCAGATGAAAATTGCTGCTAATGAGATTGCAGAGAATCTTGAATGCAGTGCAGAATTTCCTGCCGAAACTGAAGTTAGAGCCAGAAGGAAAAAGCGTCAATTTGACTATGAAGAAGCTGTCGATCAACCCTTAGCAGAGGAGAATAAATTAAAAAAAAAACTTTTTCAATTATATTCTGGACATTACCCTTAATTCTCTGAATGAACGATTCACGCTTCTGGAAACCCATAGCAAAAATTTTCAGTTTTTATATGACATTTTAAAACTCAAGGATATAGATGACAAAACGCTAGAAAATTATTGTACCAGTCTCCAGTCAATACTTCCGGTCGAAAATGAATCAGATATAAATGCAAATGATCTTCAAGAAGAATTACGTGATGTATCCCGAATGCTACCATATTCTATGAAACCTTTGGATGTTTTAAATTATTTGTGCCAAAATAACTTAATTGCTTTGTATCCGAATACTGTTGTAGCTCTGAGAATTTTATTAACAATCCCTGTCTCTGTAGCTAGGGGGAAAGAAGTTTTTCCAAATTAAAATTAATAAAACACTACTTAAGAAGTTCAATAAGCCAAACAAAACTTAGAAATCTGTCATTAATTTCTATTGAATCTACATTGGTTACCACTCTAGACTACACATCTCTAATTAACGAATTTGTTAAAGTTAGAAGGGTAAAACTGTAGTAGATTGTTGTAGTTGATATCATTCTTTTAAAGTAGTTTATATTTTCAAATTAAAAAGAGTATTCGTACATTTTGTGCAGTTTTTTTTTTTAAATCACAATTGAAGGTTATTTTAAAGAAAAAACATTTAAGGGGCGGCATTTCGAAGACTTGCATCATAATGAAAAAATCTACCACACGGCCCTGCTCAGTAGACATAACATTATATATTTGTCTAGCAAAAACTAATATAGTCTTAATTGTTGTTATATAGTACAAAGAGTTTGAATTATTATATTATCCTTTTGATGTTATTTTTAATTGATGAAGTCATTAAAGTCCTCTTGATGTTAGTAGTTGACAATATGCTGCATGATGTAAAGTTCAGCATAAGCCACTATTCTTGCACTAAATTTGTTGCCAGAAGAGGAGATAGGGTATATGATACTGTAACTGCCACAAGTCACTGCTTTCGTCTGAAATGTGACATCGGATATGCATTCTTTAAGTTTTAAAGCTAGCACATTCATTGCTGGTGTTAACAGATTACCAATCCTTTTCAACTCAATGCAGTGAGTTGGTAAAACATTATAGGTTATAGAAGATTTATACTTAAAGTCACATTAGCAATGTTATAGCTGACTCAAATGACTATGTTCTTCTCTCCCAAGTGGCCACTTTTTATTCTTCAGATTTGATGTTCTTTTGGGTAATTCTTAATAACATCTATCTTAAACTCTTTAAGAAACAAGTTAAAAGAATACTCAAACTGTTGAAACATTAAGCAGATTAGAGTTACTTAGTCATTAAGTTAAATGATAAAACTTAAAAATTAACTAAAATGGTGGTGATGCATTTCACTCCTACACATGTGGGACTTCAACTAGCAGTTAACTGAGTATGACAACAAGCTTAACCTTAAAGTGTCAGGTTTCTGAAACTGGTCTCACTCTGGTAGCCAAGTTAATTCTGAAGTGTTCTCAGAAAATAAAATGCACAACTTTAGAACCTCATCCCAAATTAAATGATGAAGGGAAATACTCGTGTTATATACCAAACGAAAAAACACTTAATTGTGATTAATAAAATGGCAAAAATTTGAAGAAAAATAAAACACTAGTCAAAGTTTTTAATCATTTTTTTTTAATATTGCAAAATTTTATTTTATTTTTTTTCTATTTTTACTTCAGTAAAAATAAAAAAATTAAAAACATTTTTTCAAAATTATTTTATTATTCTAATATAAATAAGTTAATATTTCCATTAATGATTAAATCTTTCATTTATTTAGTGTTTTTTTTAAAATGTTTTAGTGATTTATGCAAATAACACATAATGCATATGCTTAGATTTTTGGTGATTGGCCAACTCTAAGCCTAAGGAGAGTGGTGTCATAAAAAATTCATTTCAATTTAAAAAAAGATAATTTAAATAAGAACTGCCTCATACTGAGGTGGTATATCCCCTGATAATTATACAATGTAAACTGTTGAAAAGAATTAAATAATATATTTACAAGCTTCATACATCTATTCTATGATACTACTGTACCTTTTCCAGTTCGAGGATCTCTCATAACAGAACACTTCTTTAATCCAACAGGAATGGCGATTTTTGGCAAGGCGTTTTGGCTTATTGGGGAAACTACACCACAGAGTTCTTGAGCTTGAGAAGGAAGACTGTGTTTCTTATTTTGTTCATTTCTTTTTCTTTCACCATGCTTAAAAAATATCTTTGTTTTTTGCCCTGTAAATGGAAGTGAAATAGGAATTTCTTTTTTTGCAGTACTATATGTAATACTATTTTATTTGCCATTGTCAGGAGAAAGAATGTCTTGAAATATTAAAATGATCAAATCATTGTATACTATCAATAAAACAAATATGTTTATAAACACTACTTAATACACCTATAAGCAGTGTTATACTGAAATCTTAGATCATGATTGATAACCCTCTACTAATAATATATATATTTTCTAATTATTTGACAGAGTACCTTCTTAGGCAGAAATTTTTCTGTATTTTAAACATTCAGTCCAATATAAGTTCCACAATAATTATCAGAAAACTACAACTTTTACATCTATTAGATGTAAAAGTTGTAGCTTGCTAAATATCTTCACAGTTCACACTCTAGATTACATCATAAACATACAATGAACAACACCATACTGCAGACTCAAGATGTGCTGGAACAGTTGAAGCTATACTATATGGTATACACAGCAAAGTTCATGTACTGGCTTTAGGTCCTGTGAGAGGAACACCACATTAATAGAGGATAGTAGTATGTGATGCTTTAAGAGTAAAACAATGCATGACAATATTAAAGTAACACTAACAAAATGTGGCATAACTTTTTTTTTTTATTGTGGTATGTAATTAAACCAAAATTTTACCAGAAATGTATATTTTTAGTATATGAGGAAATGTGTAGAAATTGAGAACCTTCAAACTGGAAATCAAAGTATTATAATGACATCATTAAAACAAGTAAAATATTGTGCATTGCAGAAATTGACTTCAGATGCTCCAACCTGCAAATGACATCAATATGTAATATAATCCCCTTGAATGGTTCAACAGACCTGACAGTACCGACCATGTTTAACATAAGGTTATTCAGAAATGCCTGAGACAACAAATCCCATTCTCCTACAAGAACTAACTTTACCTTGCAGAATGACCTAGAAGGTGATATACAGTTTGCAATGCATCACCCAAAAGCATTCCATGCATGTTTGATGGGATTTAGATCTTGAGATTTTATTGGACATGTTTTGCATTGAATATATTCCATTTCTAAATACTCTCGCATCAGGTTAGCTCTTTACAAAATGGCATTGTTGTCGATAAACAGGATATCAGCACCAACCACACCCCTTTTTTCTACATCTCTGTCAAACACATGAAGAGGACTTCCACCATAAATATACCTTTCTCTGTTATCGGAGGGTTGGTATTGTATTCTTTGTTTTTTCCATATTAAACAATATTTAGAATCTGGCTGTAGTCTTGTCAGAAAATAGAACATGAGCACATTGTTCAAGGTTCCAAGTGGCATGTTGACAGTACAAGTTTAAATGAGTTTTTCAGTGGTTGGGAGTTAGTGGGATACAAACCACCTGGAAATCTTTTCACTTGTGGCTGCAGAAACCTCAAGAGACAGTTGACTTGAAGTTTTGTTCTGCTTTGCCATTACAGCCAGTTAATAGTCAGCTTGGGTTGAAGTAATCCTTTGCAGTTCTTGGCCAGACCTGCAAAGGTTTCAAGCTCTTTTGGTAATAGTTCCTATCTTCTGGAAATGTTTCCAGAGTGTTGATACCACTTATCATGACAAACTGAACCATTTTGCTACCACTACCTGTAACTGCCCTATTTGTCTTCCAATAGCCCGACATTACAAGGAATTATCTAATTTAGGAGTGCTCAAAGTAGGGTACGCATCAAATTTTTTTGGGGTACGCCGTGAGAGCTCAAAAGTCGCTAGATATATGTTATATATATATATGCTTTATTTTATTCCCATTGTTATACTATAACTATAGTTTTATCTATCAATACAAGGGGTACACCAGTTACACACACATTTCCAGGGGGTACATGAAGCATAAAAGGTTGAAAATCACTGATCTAAATGATGATGACTTGTCATCTTCAGTAGAAAAAATGAGATTAGCCCTCCTTGCAAGCAAACAATTTTGAAATGGAGTGATCTGGTGGTAATACATGTTTTTACAGGTGCTAGTTATTTGCACGTTGCAAAGAATTGTGGGGTCATAGATCAACATCAATTGGACATTCAAAATTTGCATGTAAAGTTGCTTGTAATAGCATATTTTTACCTTAAGGGATGTGGTTAAAATAAAAATATGAGGAAAAATATTGTGTTAACTTAATTTGTCAACTAGTTTAGTTCACATCAATTGTTTTCAACTATCACAGCACATACATAAAGCATTAAAATGAGACTGTAATACACTAGAACCTTTTCTTAAAACATAATTGAAAATAGCACATCCAATTATATCATTTATTTGGATAACAAGTTAAAAAATAAATTTTGCTAATGATTCAACTTAGGTCCCGCTATCCTCACAGACCTTCAACTATGGCATATTAACTGACAGGCTCCTGTCAGACCTAATATGGCAAGCAGCTGCTTGAAGGGGGAATTTTTTTTAAAAAATAAATACTACTATTTAATGTCCAATATATTAGAAAATGCTTGGTTAGTATTTTAGCCTTTTATAAGGTGAAAATCACTAATTCTGTTGTATGAAATTTACGAAATGATCAATAGAACATTGCACTCAAGCTAACAAACCAAGAACAACCATTAACATAAAGTGAAATATACTGAACACACAGAAACTTAAAACTGCTAATGGTGGTCTATACCTCAACAGTTAACTTTGAAGGACTATGTTACATAGGATTGGAATTGATTTCAGAGCAATTTTGTTTCACAATAAATTCTTATTTCTTTTACTGAGGTAGTATTTGCACATACATTATAAAAAAAACTAGAAGCACTGTCTCTGGTGCATATGGAATTCTCCCTTTCAAATAAAATAAAGTCTGACTTTCTTACTTTAGTGCCCTGTACACAGAGAAAATTCAAAACAAAGAATTATTTGAAAAATGCAAACTATATTTTATTAGTACTTATCTAACTCTTAAGAAATTTTCACTCTCTTAAAATTATAATTAAAAAAAAAATATTTCTCCCATCTCCCTGTGGTATCTAATGCCAATGTAAATACCTTGATCACCATGCTCTACCACTCAGATTTCAAATTTCTGGTGCAAATAGATTAATTAAATATTTGCAAAAAGGTTTGGCATTTTCTAACTTTAGGTCCTATGGTGGTGGAAATTTAAACTACTGGAAGTTGCAAAAAATGTAAATCATAATAACTTTTTAGTAATTATCCAATCCAAAAGAATTTTTCATTTATTTCTTAAAACAAAAAGGTTTAGTCTACAGATGGATGGATGACAAAGCAAAAATATTAACTTTTGAAAAGAAGCTGAAAAGCATTTTAACACTCTCATGTTTTTATGATTGGAAAACCATTTTTGAACCCTTGTAACTCTGAAAATAAGCTTTTCTTGGGAAAATAACACTCTAAGTTCAAGATCTAAATTACATATATTTACATGGCTTGTAATTGAAATTGCCTCACCTAGAAAGAATGACAGACTGACCTATGATTTGCATGCAGACTTGTGACATATATGGTCATAAAAAATTTGCAAGTCAAACCAACTGGCATGTTAAAATATCAATCACCTGGCCAGTACAATGCTTACATAAGAATCTGAAGGGGCTATAAAAATGGTAAACATCAGTAAGCAAACAAAATGATGAGCAAATGAACTGCAAAAAGTGTGCAATGCCTTTAATAAGTATAAAGCAATGTTATGTGCAGCTGATAGAGTTTCAATAAGGCAGGATCTTAGAGTTGTCAAAAGCTAGCTGGATGATCAACATGCCAAATCACTGTTCTTGTGGGTCTTGATGCCCAAATCAGACCCACAGCAGAGACATCAATCATATTGATGTCCCAATCAATATGATTGATGTCTCTGCTCACTAGCAACAGGATACATGTCACAATTTTCCAACACCGAAGCACCATCCCTGTCTGTGTCAGGGAGCATGATCAGAAGAAGCCTGAGAACCAGGGCTGCATTGTGCCATTTGTTGGCTCATCTACCTCTGACACCATCCCATTGTCAGCTGCTTGCAGTGGTGCACGGAGAGAGCTGCTTGGGAACAAGACAGGTATTGTGCCACCTTTAGTAATAATTAACATCTCTGTTTTGGATCCAATGCCAGCCGTATGTGCATCTGGAGACAATTAAGGACACAAGTAATCCAATCTGCATCAAATACCAGGCCAATACCAAGAATCATGGTATGGGGAGCCATCAGTTATTACAACTGTTCACATCTGGT
Source organism: Ryuthela nishihirai (assembly GCA_038380435.1). NCBI lineage: Eukaryota > Metazoa > Arthropoda > Arachnida > Araneae > Heptathelidae > Ryuthela > Ryuthela nishihirai. The sequence continues at coordinate 8,959,284 of JAWZYU010000002.1, forward strand.
TGTTATTGATGGCAACACATTATGTTGAAACCACTCCGAGACGAGTGCTTCTTCCCTTTCTATGCTCCAATCCATATGTTATTTTTCAGCAGGACAATGGAAACATACAGCTCTCATATTCAGACAGTGCCTAAGTGATGTAAGTATGCTTCCTTGGTCTTTATGTTTCCCTGTCACTCATGAAGCACATTTGGGATATCTACCACTTTGTCCAGCTTACAGCACAGGTGTTCATCAAGATAATATTCACTGCCTTTTCAATTACTACTGTTATGTTAGGTCATACTTCTTATTGATGCACATTGCATTTTAATAAATACTGTTGATCTGATACACAAATTCAATCATATATTGTCTACATTGCTATCTGTCAATCCACTTGTTTTGAGTAAATATTTATTCAATACCTAGTGATGGAAGCTAGTACAGTTAACAGCAGTGTTCACAAGTCATATGAAACTATCTTAAATTGCTTAGTATAATCAATGCCTTTTTAGATGTTTTGTAAGAATTATACCCTTTTTGTCAGCTGTGTAAAAAGCTTATTATGTTCAGTAAAGCTATTGCTATATATTCAACTTTTCATAATTATTTAAATATTGAACTACTACCAGGTTTCCTTTTTTTGTGTGTGAAAAAAAAAAAGTTTGCCAGTAGTAGCAAGGTGGATTTATCTTGACAGTAAATTTGAAAAATGCTTCTAACTCCCCTCTTCTTTCTGTATTCCCTCACCTCTTCTTTATAGAATTTGTGATAAACTTTTAAAATGACTGTTGAGATAAAAAAAACAAAAACAAAGTAGTAAACATTGGATGTGCATCAACATCACCATGAAGAAATAAGTGTTTGTATACTGAAACTATACATACCATCTATTGTAGAAATATAAGGGATGGCATAGTTGATGAACTGAGATCTGAGTTAATTCAAGTCAATGTATCTGAGCCTAGTGTTTTGTTTAAAATTACACATGGAGTTATTTTTAATTTTATTCCCATGTTAAAAATTCCTGAAAAAAACAAAAAAGTATTACCTGTAGCAAATTATCAATAATCTAATCAACCCAAGATATGTGTTGTTTTATCTCTCAGTGGCACTTTTGCACACAATGGTCTAAATGGCCAGGGTACAAACACCCTAAGGTTCAGAGAAAGTTGAAAAAGGGAATACACTGATAAGCTTTAGAAGAGGGGTAGAAATCATCCATTAAGACTATACAACATGTTCTTTAATGTGTACAGATATGGCTTTCCTTTACAAGGGGCCATGATTTAACAACCCATCCAAAGGAGGCAGTCTTTCTGAGACAAGTGGTGTCCTTTCTCAATGAGGGCAGGTGGGGGTTAGCAGAGATAAACCTCAATGCTGGCACAGTGGGACTTGAACCTGAGAATTGAAGATAATAAGAGCCTGGTGCTACAGGAGTAAAATCTTTTCTACTTGATCTCATTTTGGCTTCAGACATGATCACGTTGCTACTACTGACATAGAGCCCTGTGTAGATGCAGATATCCACATTTAAAATGTTTCACAGATAAAAGATTAATGTTCACATGGATAGCAAATAATACTGCAGGTAAAAGAAATTGATTTAAATGCAAATAGGGAACAGAACTTATAGCAACACAAGCAAACATTACTGCATTATTGATGGCTGACATAGTGAAAAACTACTTTAGACAATGAAAACAAGCTGTTTTGAAAATTCAGTGATGATATTAACTTAAAAAAAAATACACTAGGATAGAGTCACAAATAAAAAAAAACTATTTTATGTGAAAGAAGTGATTTTTTGCTGACAAAGAAAATATAAGTTAAAAAACATTGCTCAAGTGTTGTGTAGAAAACTGGAATTAAATATATGAAAATTTCAGTCTTGGAGATCATGAAGTACAGAATGAAATTCTTCCCATAATCATGGATAGTTGCATTTAAAATAGCAAAATTTACTAACAAAAATTTGCAGAATAGTTTACAATATTGTAATCTAATTAAAGCACAATAACATAACTCTAACTTACCAGTATCATCAATTACTATTCCTCCACTATTCCTATTTCCCAAAGGACCTGCTAAGTCCAGTAGTTGAGAATATACTTCAGCAGCTGCAACCATCATAGGAGCTACACGTGCTTTGACTGCATCAATGTGACTTATTTCCATCTCTTGGCCTTCTGTGAGCAATTCTCTTACTACTGTAGAAATCTGTTCTGAAAAATCCTTATACATGCTTATGTATATGTGAACATGACCCTCAGCTTTGCATTCAATACCAAGCTCTTGCTCTTCGTGCTAAAAAGATATAAGATTTTTGATGTAAAAATTGTGTGAATATTAATTAATAAAAGTTAAATAAACTGCCAGTCAAATGCATTTTGAAATCATCCCAAAATACAAATTCAAATTGCTTAAATAAAAGACAATTTTACAAAATAAACACACGTTCTACATTTTTTTAAGATATACAGTGCAAAAAGTTAAAAATAAAACTTTAATTGCAAAATTCATAAAAAATTATAAAACATTTCGTTATGAATATTTTCGGAACTATATGGTAAAATATATAGATGATGATCCAAAGATTAACTCAATGCTACTTGAATGAATTCCACAACACTCTAGTGATATAGAAATGGTTGTTACAATAATGGTTTTTAGCATATTATTGTATTACCCCAAAACCATTCTTAAAATAGATGTGGGAAAGGGTGGCCCAGTTGGTAACATGATGGCAACCAAGTCCCACCGGGGCCAGTAGTCTAACAGTTGAAATTTATCTATGCAAAACTCCCTGCTCCACCCTCAATCAGTAGGAGACACTGATGGGTTTGGAGGATGGGACATTAAGCCATGGCCACGTGTGCAGGAGAGCTATATGCTATGCCAATTACAGAACATGCTGGATAGCCTTGATGGGAGGCTACCATCTGTTTCCTAACTGCTGTTCAGTGGTTCAGTGGGTCCTCTTCCCCCAACCTTCTCTGAGCCCCTGGCCATTTAGCTAATTGTGTGCAAAAAGTGCCACTTGGATGTAAAATAACACAATTTAAAATGAATGTTTCAGAATTAATTAAAAAAAAAAAATAGAAAATCAGAGCTACTTACAAAATTATCATTTATGTTATACCCTATGAATGAATACATTATTTTGAAAGGTTATAAATTATACCAAAAATAATATTGCCTAGTTAATAATTGTCATATGTTTACATTGCAGCATAAAAATGGACATTTTTAGTATAACAAATGAGAAGATGACATTCACAAATTGCAACTTCATACATTATTAGTTAATAACTACAAAAGAGTTAAGAGGTTAACTGAAAATGGCAATTTGAAGTTGGAATTCTTTTTGAGATGATGAATTCAGGTTTGAGAACATACAGGAAAATAAGATGTACACAATACTAACTCACAAATCAGTCAATGGATTATGGATCCATGTAACATGATGTTGTAAGAGAGCATGTTTACAGCTTTAGCTTGGTATGAAATCTATTGCACTAGTGGTAAATGGCTAAAATTTTGCAAGAGTAGTCAGTTTCCTACTGTTTCTCTACAGTTACTGCAAATCATCAAAATGCAAGTATTAACTTGAATGAAGGACTTTGCAGTTGGGATTTCAATCAAATTAACAAACTAAAAATCAGTTAATTATTTCCATTTAGAGTTACAACATCCTTTTTAACACTTAGGACAGAGAAGAATCGTATAAGCTACATCTAGATTTTACAGTCCTTCTCATAAAAGGAGTTGCCCTATTAAGGCCAAAGTTAGATTTAACTAATGACTACCTCATATTTATGGAACTAAACACACAAAGTTTGCTTCCTGAAACAGTATATATACCTAACCACTATATACAGGGTGATTCAGAATTCATCATCAATATTTGGTGGGGAGGTAGGTAATAAGAAACGAAGGAGATTTCACATAGGAAAGCATGGGCGCATATGCCATGTAGTAGGGCAAAATGACCCCAGTTCAATGATGGAAAGAACACATAAGAAGGAAGTGGTAAGGAAAAAACATTTATTATCTTACATGTAACATTTCTTTGCATTGGTTGTACAGACTTACAAGAGGTGCTCGAACTGCCGACCATGTGCTAGAATGCATGACTCACAACGGCGTTGCATGGACAGCCGGACCCTGTGGAAGATGCCTGGCATTTCCCGGATGTTTGAGGCAGCAACTGATATGCGTGCTACAAGATCCATAGCACTATCAACAGGGGTCTCGTACACCATGTTTTTCATAGCACCCCATACAAAGAAATCGATTGGAGATAAATCCGGTGAACGTGGTGGCCAAGAAACCGGTCCACTGCGGCCAATCCATTGACCACCAAACTGTCTGCGTAGGTAAGCACGCACAGCATTTGCGAAATGTGCAGGAGCGCCATCATGCTGGAACCACATTTGCCGGAGACTACCATCAAGAACCTCGTTCAGAAGATCCGGTAACACAGTCTGAAGAAATGTTAGGTACTTGGCACCGTCCAAACGGGATGGTAGTAAATACGGGCCCAACAAACAGTCACCGACAATCCCAGTCCACACATTGACAGCAAAACGTTGTTGCGCAGCTTCAGGTCTTGTACCGTGTGGGTTCTGATGAGCCCACACATGCCAATTGTGTGTGTTGAAGACACCCTCTCGAGTGAACAACGCCTCATCGGTGAAAAGAACATACGTTGGGAAATTGGGATCAACGGCTGTTCTCTGCATGAACCACTGACAAAAAATAACACGCATGGGATGGTCGTCTGCTGCCAATAATTGCACTCTTTGCAGATGAAACGGATGTAACCCTTCATTGTGTAATATCCGCCACGCTGTTGCTTGCGAAATTCCAAACTGCCTAGCCATACCTCGTGTGCTAGCACCAGGTTGTTCCTCGATTTCCTGTAGGACAGCTTCCTCTACTGCTACTGTCCATGCCGATCTGCGCCTCCCTCAATTAACATTACTAGCAGCAAACGATCCTGTTTCACGCAGTTGGCGATGAATACGTGAAAACATTTGATGCTGTGGCACACGGCGGTTTGGGAAGCGCGCTGCATACAATTGCCTGGCTCGAAGACATCTTTCTCCTGCCGCACCGTAAGTTACATGCATATCTGTACATTCATTCCACGTATACCGGTTCATGTTACTTCTGCAAATTCACCTTGTCGAATGACAACTGACTGCACGCGTCAAAGAGCTGTGCTTCTGTATGAGAGGTGTGTACACACAGCGCCCTCTACACCACCATGCGTTCGTCTGCCCCCATACTTTCCTATGTGAAATCTCTTTCTTTTCTTATTCCCTTCCTCCCCACTAAATATTGATGATGAATTCTGAATCACCCTGTAGATAAGACTACTGTAAGAATTAAAATCTGATTCCATTTAATCCTCTAGTCAGCTGTAATGGGTTCTCCCCATCATAGCTATCTGATGTAGTAGCATAACTGACATGATAGCACTACAACACAGCTACTACTTACGACTTCCTGTGGTGTTTAGGAGTTCAACAAAGGCCTAACACTTTGAGAATCAATTCAAACCATCAACAAACATATGACTTTTATTCATATTACAGATAACCCTGTTTAACATAAGATGTTTTCAGGGAAAACCTGCATTTAATGAATTTCCACATTAAACAAGAATTTTTTTATATTTGCTTGTTTTTCTCATATCTTATTGATCCTTTTGATTATTTTCTTTGTATTATAATGGAAATTTTATTTAAATGAAATAACTACAAATCAGTTTTTATTAAAAAATTACATAAATGTGTACTAAGATAATCAATTAATTAATTTAACAATTAATTTCATAATAAGGAAAAAGTCTAGGGTGTTTTGCTTGTCTTCGTTTTGTGCTTAACATTTGTAACATTCTATCCCAGATAAAATAAATGACACTGTAACTAGTGTTACTAATCAGTAAGCAATTAATTAATTATTTAGGTTTTATGGTTTTCATGTTGAGAAAATATTTGCGCCAATGGAATAACACAAAATGAGAAACAGGAGGTGCTGCCTCCTAGACAAGCTATGACGAATTATGACTGTAACTTCTCTAAAAATGTAAATAAAATATTTATTTATAAATCACTATAACTGGGTGGACCAATACACCAAATATGCATGTGTATTTATCTATGTACACAATTTTAAGTTTTTTAAAGTCATTTCACTAAAAAAAAAAAGGGAAAAAGCATCTGTGTTATAGCAAATTTGCATTAAGCAGGGGTTATCTGTATAAGCACATAAATATTCCATTAGATAACCACTTCATCATATGCTTGTCCCTTTTCTTTCAGGCACATTGTTTATAACTTTATTCAAGAATATGCAGTTCTGCATAAGGCAACATGATCAAACCTATGGAAACTACCTAAAAATTCTGCTTGAAGGAGATTTGATCATCAAACCCAATAGTTATTTATATAATCACACCACTTCATACTCTAAGTGTTGCAGTAGCATGTAGAATTGAAAGCATTAAGCTTTTTTTTTTTATTCATATTAACCACTGGAATTTTTGAGTCTAATGTACCTTCTGTCCTGGACAGAAGATAATTTTAGAATAATCACTGAATTAGGAAAAAAATAGTAAAAGGTTTTAAGAAAAGGTTCACAGAAATATTCATTTCTTTTTGAAAGAAGATACTGAAATAGAACTTTATTCACTTTTTGTTGACAGACATTCTGAAGGATTTTTTTTTTTGCAGTCACATGATACAAACTTGTTTTTCTTAAAATGGGATTTGATTTATATCCTTTGCTTCATTATTGCTGATATAGTTCACAAACTTAGGTTTCTTAATGCCATTTTTGACATCTTGTAGTATCTACAAAGTTTTCCACCATTTTTTTTTACATATTGTAACCACAGCATTTAACAAAATGCTTGGAAAACTTCCTTGAAGTGCAAGGCAATTGCATTTTACTCTTGAGTGCAGAGTCAAGGCTGATAGTATAGTTACTAAGCAGTATCCATGGGCATGTTAAATGAGAATGTGACAAAAGGAAGCAAACAGATTGTATTAAGCTGTGTGTATGAACAAGCTACTTATAATGTAACACACTTCAAAAATTTATTCAAATTATTTATTACATTTTTACAACTGTAGTAAAAAAGAAATATTTTAAATCAATTCTATGAAAGACAACTAATTTAAAAATATTTTTTGCTTAATTACATTGAATTTATCCTTAAATGGAGACCTTTAAAAAACCAAATTATAAAAGGAATTTATCATAATATTGGTACTTGATATAATTAACTTTTATTGTATTGTAACTTCTCTGCACTGGTATCTGATAAGATTAATATGCTGATTTAGTTTTTTTATGCAGAATATCACTGTTGACTCAAAGCAAAGCATATTTTACTTGATTGATTTTGGTGGTCTAGCGAGACCTTCTAAACCCTTACTGATAAAAAACGGGGATGCATCCCCAAGCACTTGATCACCCATGGAATAGATCACGAATCTCGGGGACAAAGATGCACACAATGACATACACAAAGAAGATGAAGAAGATGGGGGGTTATGTTATATTCCTTTTGCCACACAGACTGAATCTAAATTAAATTCAGATTTGATGGTTGGTTAATTTGTGGTTCAGTGCCAATGGTTCCCACCCACCACAGAGCCCAACAATGGGATGCCTAATTGGGCACCATACCCACACAACCAGTGAGCAAAGCTCTCACAAACGATAAAGGAAAAAGAGAAATGTGAGGAATTGACCTGAGTCTTCACAAAAGAAAATAAGAGGAAAAATAAAGGAAAAGTGTGAGGTCACTGAGCTATCTTCATAAAATAAAAATAACAGCAAAGGGAAAAAAATATGTGGGGAAACTTGCAAACCTGTACCTGGAAGTGGGTAAGGCACTCACAGTACTACATAGTTGGCCCTAGCAGGTACATTCCATAGGCAGATTGATTATGGAGGGGCCACCACAGAACCTCCTGTTTATCTGAAACAGAAGCCAAAACAGTGTGTAGATATAGCCCTTGAAATCACTGCCCAGCCCTGCAACACACAGGCTCCCCAATGGCAAGATGGGCCAAAGGAGACCCCACTAGTCATGAGTAGAAGAGATCAGACAAAGACCCCCCCCCAAGCAACTACCAGGATCCTCATTTCCAGCATGGGTCACCACACATGGCAAAACATGCAGGTGAGTATTTAGAACCCTGTGAATGTAGCTAAACTAGACTAGAAAATGTAATTCATATTTTGATTACTTGAACATTTGATTAAGAATATTTATGCAAAATTCACAACCGGCATTCTAGATAACTAGAAGACTCCATTTCCCAGGCTTTCTGGGCAGCTGAGCTTTTGTTGCACTTATTTTTATGCATGCTAATAAATTGCTTTAACAACAAAGAGTATTAGTATACAATAATAAACATCTTACTTTTGCTAAGGTCCTAAGAATGTGTCTTACATCTGACATCAGTCTGTGATGTGTTGATAACAAACCACGCACATTTACAACTTCATTTTTCAACGAATCCTGTTATAGAAATATTCATAATTTGCATGAGTGTAATAATAATTAGAAAGCAAATATGTTTGTATTTAACAATACAGAAACATAAAACATTATAATTAAAAGATGTTAGGGACAAGAAATAAAACCAGCAGGACATATATCACCTCTGGCAAATATGAGAATCTCGTTTTCAAAGAGAAAGAACTTTTTCCTTTACCTACTGTTTCATTCCTTAAAAGTTTTAATTTGAGCTGGCAGATGATGGGAAAAATACAAATATTATTTCATTAGTAATTATACAACATAAAAGTATTCATCTTTTAATTCTTAAATCTAAAAAGTTGCATTTCCCACACCTCTCTCAGAAAAGTGGGTAGATTATTGCTGTCAGTGGAACATCTCTTACAAACTACCACTAGTTTTTAAAACTGTTCTATACATATTATTTGTAAAACTCGATAGTTCTGGTGTTTCATCATTTCAGTGATCTGTAAAGATATATATATATTAAACCTACTAAGTATTCAAAAAATGTGAATTATAATATTTCATTAGTATCAATCAAATTAAAAGAGTTTTCTAATTATCATTTTCATTGCTTCCAATGGACACTTCATGATGTTCACATTCCACCACCAAAATTTTATATTTCTATCAACACATCATTGAATATTTGTTGCGAATACAGACGTTGCAATATTCATTTTGAATTTTCCATCTTTTTCACCATTAGAGGGCACAATTATAGTGTTTGAAAGATTCCTAAAGTGTGATTCATAATATTTTATCAATTCCTATCTAACCCAAAAAGAATTTTTCATTTCTCTCTAAAAACAAACAATTATCTGCTAAAACTAAAAAGGTGTGTTTTCCCACCTCCTTTGGGTCTAAGGGGTCAGGGTCAACTCATTTTTGGCAATAGAACTTCATGACCTTCACAATCCACCATCAAAATTTCAATTTCTAGCATAAATACATTGTTTACAATATTCATTTGAAATTTTGGAATTTTCAAATTTTTCCACTGCTAGAGGGTGTAATTGCACCTTTAGAGAGACTCATAAAGTGCATATTGTAATAGTTCATCAATACCTATCCAACACAAAAAGAATTTTTAATTTATCTCTGTAAACCAAAAAGTTTGATGTTTACAGATGGAAAGACAGATGGAAGACAACTAAATATGAAATACAAAAACATCTGCTGAATTAATTTAAGCAGTGACAAAATTTCTTAGACAAGTCCTGGAATATTTATTGAGAATATTTTATCCCATTTGCAGTTATAAAATGGTTTGTAAAGAAATAAATTCATATTGTTAAATTTAAGATCAGTGTGTTACAATAAGAATAACATTTTACTTAAAAATATTATAATGATTTTACACCTTTAAAAACTATTGCAAGTCTATATACACTGCTGGCCATTAAAAGTGCAACACCAGGAGAGGCAAGAGATATCAAAGCCATATTTAGTGAACACATAACTTATGCTACAAGGAACAATATTATGGATATATATATATTATCATACAATTTACAAGGAACATATGTTACAAATACAACTTGGTTAGATTTGTGGGATACAAAGAAATCAGTATCTTGTGTAGTCACCATCAGCGGCAATAACCGCTGCTACACGGTCCGGCATTGAGAGGATGAGACGTTGGATGTGTGTTTGGGGAATGTCAGTCCATGCAATTTCGATACATAGCCAAAGTTCAACTGTTGTAGCAGCTGCTGGTGTGCTAGTTGTCATGAGATCATGAACCAGAAATATTCAATTGGGGACAGATCCAGTGAGCATGCAGGCCAAGGCAGAAGTGTCACAAGGTGGATATCCAGGAATTGTTGGATGATGCATGCCACATGTGGTCGGGCATTTCCTGTTGGTAAATGGCACCAGAGAGTCCATGAAGGTAAGGTACGACCACAGGCTCCAACACCTCAGTGATGTAACACTGGCTGTTCAAAGTACTGGTAATGCATATGAGGCGCGTGTATGACTGGAGTCCAATGACACCACATACCATAACATCAAGGCTGGACTTGTATAGCACTGCATCATGCATGTCTCATTGAGCCTGTTGCCATGATAACCCCAGATACGGATTCGTCCATCATGGTGGTGCATACTGAAGTGGGATTCATTTGAAAAGATGATGTGATGCCATTTGCACATTCATGCACAACATTCTTAGCATCATTGCAGTCATATATGCCTGTGTTGTAGAGTCAATAGTAGCAAAAACAATGGCCACCTAGCAAAGATGCCCCGATGCTGCAGACGACGTTGAACTGTACATGCGGACACTGGTTGATGTGCAACACGCTCTACTGTTGAGCTAAGGTGTTTGATGTGACTGTACAATCATTAAAAGCCATGAGCATGAGATGTCTGTCCTCTTGTTTGTTTAAGTGACAGGGCTGTTGAGATCCCTCATGTCAGTGAGTTTGTTCCTCCTCTACCCACTGATACCACATTCTCATCACTGTGACAGCATTCTGTCCAACATGAGCACTGATGTCTCAGTACAATAATCTGCCTTCCACTAATCCCACAATTTTCCCTCGATCAAAGTCCGAAACCTGGTCATATGGATGCTGTGTTCTTCGACAGGGCATACTTAATCCTTAGTGTGCAAGAACTGTGAGCAAATACAATTTCAGTGGTTCACACTGGCTCTTCGTAATCTCCTATTATACCACTTCCAGGGGGCATTACCGTCACACATGATGTGCATATGTGCTGCGCTTTGCATTTACATGTTCTCCCATGGACTACCCATTTTGCATACTTTGGGACAATCTGACGAGCTCTTCCTGGTTTTGCACTTTTAATGGCCAGCAGTGTGCAACACTTTTTTTGCACACACTGAGCTAAATGGCCCAGTCACAAAGACCCCCAAGGCCAACCAGAAAAGGTTGAATTGTTTTACCTCTGAGCAGCACTTTTTTTGCACACAATGAGCTAAATGGCCAGGTCACAAGGACTTGAAGACTCAGAGAAGGTTGGGGGAGGAGACCCACTGGAGCAGCTGTTAGGAAACAGATGGTAGCCTCACATCAAGGCCATCCAGTGTCTTCTTTAATGTGCACAGGGCATGGCTCTACCGCATATGGGACCACTTCTTAATGTCCCATCTGACGGATGGCAGCCTTTCCAAGTCCATCAGTGTCCCCTACTGACCGTGGGCATGGCGGGAATTTTGCAGAGATAAATCTCAATGCTGGCCCAGCTGGGACTCGAACCTGAGAACTGCAGATTACAAGCCTAGCGACCAGAAAAGGTTGGGGAAGGGAACCCACTAGACAGCTGTTAGGAGATGGTATAATCCTACCAAGGCCATCCCTTATATTCAGTGTGTTCTTTAATGTGCATAAGGTATAGCTCCCCTGTACATGGTGGCAGAGCTTTAGATCCCATCTAATGGACAGTGGCTTTTTGAAGCCCATCATGTCCCCTTTCTGATTGAGGGCAGGGTGGAGATTTAAGAGAATAAATATCAGTGCTGGTAAAGGTGGGACTTGAACCTGGGAGCTGCAGATTATGAGCCTGGTGTGCTGCTGACTGAGCCACAGAAATGACCATCAAAAGAGGTCTACTTAACAACTCATTATCAAACAAGATACTTAACACAAAGTTCTACAAGTGAACTTTTTACAGTGAAATGAAAGCTGTGGTAGGTAAATTATACATAAAACTTACCCAACAAATATAGCTTGCAGATTTTTTGTCCTCTAACTTTTCTCTGCAAGTGCTCAGAGACAAAGCTACCTTTTCCATAACAGATACCATCCATTCTGAATTAACACCTTCTTTTTCTGGTAATGACTAGAGCATAAAAAGATTAAAAAAAATATCACTGCACAAGCAAAGTAAAAAATCAAATAGTGAGTTATAAGTACAGTAGGATTAAACAGTCAGACTTTCAAATTTAATGTACATATGCTTTATTTGTAGCACATATCTGACAATAACTCAAAATTATTGTTGACTGCTTATCATATATATTAAAAATATTTCATAACAAAATTATACATCAGAGTTTCGGCCTGACTGAAATGAACCAAGGAATTTGTGATTACATGACAGGTGTTCTTATCAACTGAGCTACCAGGTCATCATTATTTTTTTCTGCCAACTAGGATATATATCTTTTTACATATATTCATTTAAGTTTAAAACAAGAAAGAAAATTTTGGAACCCTCTGTATATATAGTTAGGTACAATAGATCTTTTTCAATTGAAATTCTAATGCCAGAAAGGCCTTTAGAAGTAGGTAAGTTTGTCTTGAATATCAATCAACTTCTCACTATACTGATTGTAGCAAAAACAAAGAACATAAATTTACTACATCAAGGACCTATCCAACCATAGTGTATGTACATCAAAGGGTTATCAAGGAAGCCAGCTGATACAGGATTCCATTTTGGCATGTTATTTAAATATAACATTAAGTTCAAAATATCAGATTATTTGCATCATTTTTAATATTAATAATACTATTTTACAAAATTCTGGTAACAAAATTTTGCAATAAAACTTTGTAAAATATATGAAATTACCGAAGTAACAAAGATTGCTTTGCATGACATGTAGACATGAAAAGTAAAAATCCTTTTATACAGTGTGCCCATAAGTTTTTTTTTTCTCTTTTAAAAAGTTAATATACAATTTTCCTTCACATATTCAGTTTTTAATATGTGATTTAATAGAAACTAGTTTAAACTTTTCACTGTTTCACATTTACAAACATTTGATGCATGTCTCACCCCAGTCCTTATGCTGGCTTACATACCCTTTTCCATTGGCTACATAAGATACTTATAATAAGTACAAAACAGTAAACTAAATACCTTTAATCCAATTAAGTGCTCCTCTGCATTACTAACTTGGCTGCTACAACTTTCTGCAAGAACACAAGTCTCTTGACATCTGAAATAGGAATTAATTTTATCTAAAAATGCAATGTATAAAAGTAATCTCATCCATTTATTTAAATGTACAAAAGTTAAGTAACTTTTGGCCTACAACACTCGATTAGAACTTTCATTTCATACCTCTTTGTGCTAGTAAGCTTATGAACAATTATATTTGTTTTGGTCCAAATTTCAATATTCTCTCACTTCAAGTGAATGGGGAAACATTGTGGCAAAAATAATGAGTGCTAATATTAATTAAGAGAAATGCCTTTAGAACAAGATTTTTAACAGTCCCACCAACTTTATATTCTTATATGTCATTTAATCTCTGTATAATGAATTTAAAGTTAAACTTAATACAATGAGGCAAAATTTAATATTTTCTATACAATTAATCCCTATAGTTTATTTAAAGCATTTCACATCTTACTACAATTGTAAATAAAAAAATCTGAATCAAATTTTTTCCTGGACAGTTAGAAGGGTTAATTATTCTGAAGTGAAAGGAACAAATTGAACCTTCTTTTGAGAAAAAAAACAAAAGAAAGCGAACAAGAACATGTGAAGTAATCACCAACATTTCAGAACAGCTGTCATCAAGAAGTGGATACAGCTGTATTACAGTAGTGTTTTCTATGAAACAAAAGTCTTCCATACTTCTAAAGTTAAGGGTAACATAATTAAGTAATTTGCCAAACAAATTTCTTAATTATGAAGTTATGTCACTTTTCTCATTTACTGACTTTTTGAGAATTCCGACTATTATTACACTATTTGGTCTATCTAGGCATTTCTTTCTTGTAGAAGATTCTGAAACTGTTTCGTTTTGCAGGCGGTTTTTATACTCTATCTTATGGCTCACCTTTTCAGTATTCATAACTTAAGGTAACAATTTTTTTTACAACTGTTTTACCTCTGAGCAGCACTTTTTTTGCACACAATGGAACCTAGTGAACCCTCATGGTCACAAGGACCATGAGGGTTCAGAGATTAAGTAATGCAATACACTGACCAGATTGCTGTTAAGAGACAGATGGAAGCCTCCTGTCAAGACCATTCAGCATGTTCTTTAACATACAAAGGCTTGGATCTCTCCCACACACAGGGCTACAGCTTAACATCCATCCAATGGATGGTGGTCTTCCCAAATCCAGCAGTGTCCCTTTCTGACTGAGGGCAGTGGGAAAGATTGTGGAGATAAATGAGTGCTGGCATACCTGGGACTCTAATCTAGTTGTTAGTTCTGGATAGTGCTTATAAAACAATAAGGAATTAATTATATTATTAATTTAGGGTATTTATTCTCAGTAGTTTCTTTTACCCTACCCATACTAATGGCATTCTTGAGCATTTTCACTTATGTCTCTTTACTTAGAATTTCTATCATTTTATTGTACAGAAGAAATTGCTCTTTGATTTGGTATTTAACATGACATACTTATATTTGATAATAACCTCAGAATAAAGTTTAAAGTCCACTTTTCTTTATTTTTATTTTGCTTAACAGTTACAAGGGTCATTCCATTTCAGATCAACCAAAACACACAAATCAATCCATCATCCATATTTCAATGATACTTCACATAAATAGTATACCCTTTTTTCATGTTTTCCTCTTCGAGGATTCAATATTTTGGGATTCTATTAGATTAATATGCTAACTTTACAGTCTCTAATATTTTTTGATGGCGAGGCCATTTTTGAGGCTAAAAGTCTCAGGTAGCAAAATATTACAGTAATGAAAAGACCAGTAGCAAAATGTCTTAGAATCCACTGGAAGATTCTTTAAATCTATCCACTCTCACCATTATGCACAGCTGTACAACTTATTGCACTTTATTTTTGAATGGAGGGTATAATTGAGCCATTTGGTCCAATTATCACACATACATACCTACTGATTAGGTGTTTTCTTTTTTTTATGTTAGCTTTTTGCAGAGTTCTGCTTTTCTCAATGGTCTCTTCCATGGTATATTATACTGATATACTCTTGTTGGACCTCTGTGGCATGTAGATGCTTGAGATATATAATAATAAAAAACAAATTACTCCTCAAGCAGCTGCTTCCACAGAGGTCTGACAGAGGCATGCCAGTTTAACACACCATAGAAAAGATCTGTGAGGAAGGCGAGTCCTCAGCAGAAAGACAAAAACATCTATGCGTTACCCAGGGCTTGAAGCCAGGTCCTTTTGATCAGTAGACAAGCATGGTAACCACTTGGGCACTGGAACAACCTAAGATATATACTATTTCGAATTTTACAAGAAAAAAAAGTAGTTATTATCACACCGTGCAGTCTTCTTTATAATTTAATTCTAAATTTAGGATAGATCTTTAGCTTAGTGGGAAATTTCAATAAGGTCTATCTGATTTCCTCCTGCTTTCTCTATCTTACAAGTTTTCTAGCTAATAAATTTCAGCTTTTGCTATTAGTAGTACAGTTGGTTTTCTGATTTATTGAAGATGTGTTTTGTTTACTTATAGTGCTTTATTGATATTTAAACATGGAGTTGAAGGGGGAATAATTAAATGTAAAGAAATTTGTTGGAAATATTAAGCTTTTAGAATTTTTAAGATTTAAAACAATGAATACATTTACTTTGAATGCTAATTCACGTGTGCTTCGGTCAAACTTATTGAAATTGTAGCAAGTTACACAAAGGAAATCCTTAATCTGGGTGGAAGTTATGGTAATGATCATTGCTTTTTCTATCAGCCACGGAACCTTGTGCTAAAAATGTATCAATATAGCTGATTGGATAAAATTTTATTGGTTTTTGCAATGGACCACAGTGATAATATAAGTTAATGCCCATTGAGACTGGTCTTGAATCATTTGTAGATTGAATGCATTAGTCAACATCTCTGCTTATTAAACACAACATAATCAGCTAAATACCATCATTTTCATAGTGAGGAATTTACTTTTAAACCACTAGTGTATATAAATAAGCCATTAAAATTAAACAAACAAAAAGAGAAAATATTTTTAACCATCTCTTGAAAACATTGTATAAAATTAGTATAGGAAAAAAAAAAATATCTTCAGGTAACACGAGTATTCATTTAATACAATATACAGTAAAAAAGCAATGAAGCAGATTGGAATTTATGAAATATTTATGCTAGAAACACACCTGTTAATAAGTCCTAAAAAGGTGCTGTCTGAAGATAAAGCTTCAGTTGTTCGAGTTCTTAAAGCTTCAAAATGAAGAATAGCATTGCACACATTTACAAGTTCTCTGGAAAGTTGACCAGCATTCTTAAAAAACAAAAGCAAATAATAATAAACAACAAAGAAAAATCAACTAACTGAATTTAAAAATCCACAAAAGTATGAAAATAAAACACCATGAATAATGTAAATCATTGCAAAATACATCAATGAAACAAAATAAATATGCATGTAATAATGGTAAATATCTTTAAAATGCTTGTACTGCTAATACAATAAAGAATATCATGAACAATAAAATAATAATAATAATCACTCCTCAGGCATTCCACTTGCCATGGATGTTTTACTGCAGCCTATTGGTATGATATAAAAAATAATAAATAAATACCCCCTCAAGCAGCTGCTTGCCACAGAGGTCTGACAGGAGCCTGTCAGCTTATATGCCACAGTAGAAGGTCTGAGAGGATGGCAGGACCTCAGCAGAAAAACGACACAAACATCCATGCCTAATCCGGGGCTCGAACCCAGGTCCCTTAGATCAGTAGCCAAGCGTGCTAACCACTCGGTATTTTACAACACAAAGAAAGCTTCAATGTCGTATATTAGATTAAAATACAGGCAGCTTTGCATTGCAACCAAGTATGCTACCACCTGCCAACTGAAACAGTAACAGAGAATATAATTTAGAAATATGAAAGTGTCTACTAATTGGTTGGTTGGTTTGGAGTTTTATGGTGCAAGAGCAACAAAGGCTATATTACAGCAAACTAGGTTAAATAAAAGACACTGAACCTACAACCAAAGTTAAAGTAAATACATAAAGAGTAAAAATCCTAAATGTTATATATATATAAAGGAAAAGAATATGGGGCACAAATGACCCATATGTAAAAAATAGGAAACAACAAATGTAAAAGTTAAAAAACAGAACACCAGTGTATAGAACACATTGGAAACAAGAATCAATAAATCTAATATATAAAAAAACAGATATACATAAGAAAACAATAGGTGTTTGAATACCCATGTAAAAATGAGAGGCAAAAGCAAAAAAGGTAAAAGCTTACAATCAATTAAATAACCAGCATACCATAAAAACTGAAAAATGATGATCTGAGCAATTTCCAAGTGTAAGAGGCCAAGAAGTAAAACCTTAAAAGCTAAAATACATACACTGTTCAAAAGTTAAAACTAGGACAATCAATTAAAATATGTTTCATAGTTAAATTGGTGTCACAACACTCACACTTAAGTTTATTGTCCACCCAAAGAATAAAAAAAAATGTATAATAAAGAAATAACCTAAGCAGAGCTGTGCAAGTACAGCTTTCTCCTTGCAATTCCTGCTAAAAGATGACTGCCATGGTTGGACAGCAGGTTGAAATCATGTGAATTACATGCTGTTTAATAACTTATATTAAATAATAACATACAAATGTTTTTTCATAAACTTCTGAAGAGAAACTACAGTAGCTGTGGATGGTTACATTTCTGCTAAGTATGCAATATCATAAAAATTTTCAATATACCTTTCACTCAGAAAAATATTAAAAAGATGCAAATTTGGAGACTTCAAAGCAAACACACCATTTATTTGATTTATGTAAAATCTAAATACTCGTTTTACATATTTGAGCTGCAAAACTTACATTGACAATGGATGTTTTATCTGAGATTGCAGCTTCAAACTCCTCCTGGGTAGAAGATAATGAAGGATTGGCACCAGCAGCCCATTTTAAACGTTGCTCAATACTGGCAGTGAGACTGAGATAGCGCTCTTGGCTCAAAACAATGGCTGATTCTAGAGATAGCAGAGCTTGAACAGTCTAAAGATAAACATAAAAATGCATTTATCAATTTCAATGTTGTTTAGAACACAGGAGCAGCTTGTCCATTAGGCCACTCAGGGCACTGCCTCAACAGAAATAATCACAAGGAATAATAAAAATTTTCAAATTTAGTATTCATCATTTGTTATATCTAAATCAACATAATATCATTTTTATATTCATTTTGCAATTTTTATTTGCCATGTTATGTAGACAATCACAGCATTTATTCTGCGAATCAGTGCTGCATCGTCTATTTAGTTTATACCAATATGAATTTTTTTCATTATGGCCACCATCTGGAATCTTAACATGATAGTGATGAGACAAATGTGCCTGTGCTGAAATACAATAGAAATGAACTGCAGGAGGTGGGTCATCATTTTGTAGTGGTCTGTGACACTTGATTGGCTGACTCTACCAAAGCAACCAAGATCTTGTTACTTAGTGGAAATCTTCATTTGACTGTGCCAGGCACAAGGGGCCTAAACTTTCCTGGCAAGATATGTCTGAAATTAACTTGAACCTATGTTGTCAGTTTTTTTATTTTGTTAAGGAAGGATAATTATGTATGAACAGTTTAAAAAGAACATTAAATATGAAAATACAGAATATGATGAACATTTGGTCTACAACAGAATACTAATAAACATTTTAAGGCAAAATTTCACCAGAAATGCTTAACTCAGTTGGCTAAGTGCATTCTCTTTCTGACTGGTAATTCAAATGTTTCTAGTTTGATACCAGTCACTCTCATAGTCATCAGTTTTTTTTTTTCTCCCATCATTTTCTTTTTCATAATTAATTTTATTGCCATATCACTTTTTTACAATTCATTGGAAAACAAATTAAAACTTATGCAATAAATATATATATAATAAATTAATATTGTAAATTAAATATAACCAACACAGACAATTGCTAAACTGATAATTTACTACAAGCAGTTCAGTTTAAAATAATAAATATAATTTTATAATAAGAGTGGAATAAATTTTTTTTAAAAACATACTATATATTTTTAACAAATAGTTTTTTAAAGAACCACTAGAACAGAGAGGAAGACCATATCTCTAGGCAATTATTACAAGGGAGGGGCAAAACACTGAATTGAAGTAGAAAGGACAAGAACGCTTTTCAAAGGTGTTTTTTCCACTCTGGAATTTTTTGCTAAATAATGTGTTCAGTTTCAGTCTGATTTGGTTTAATTCAATATCAGACATCTCCCCAAAAAATCTGCCAACATCTGGGTTCTGCCTGTGCTAAGCAAAGTTACCCCACCAAAAATTTTAGCCACAAGCAACCACTGCTGGAACACATACTTAATACTAATAATACTTGTTGAAAACATTTATACACAGTAACAATCATATTACTTAAACCGTGAGTCTAGACTAATATTTTATCTCAAGAAGACATAAACTTAAGTTTTTTTATAGGAAATAAAATATTAAATCAGTATTTGATCTTCCTTGCAGGGAAAATCAAAATACATCTAGAAACCCAGCTACTTTTTCACTAGGCTCAACCGAATAAAATAATTTTAGACATTTTTTTAAC
Source organism: Ryuthela nishihirai (assembly GCA_038380435.1). Classification (NCBI taxonomy): domain Eukaryota; kingdom Metazoa; phylum Arthropoda; class Arachnida; order Araneae; family Heptathelidae; genus Ryuthela; species Ryuthela nishihirai. The sequence continues at coordinate 8,979,287 of JAWZYU010000002.1, forward strand.
ATAATTAGTGAAGAGAAATAGGTCTTGAACATTTAATTCTGAATTTCAGTAAAATTTTTAATTATTTAATAAGAAACATTAATTTAAATAAGTTTTTTCAGAGTAATTTTTTCTTGACAGAATTCAAAATATCCTGAAGTTGTCTAAAAAATTTATCTTTCTTGTTATCACCAGAGTCCTCAGTGGGGAGTAATAATAGATAACATTCAAGTCTTTAATGCTTATTTTATATTTAGCTGAAAGAGAGCTTTCATTAATGCAATCATATCCACAAAGTGCATCACAAGTATTTCTGCTAAGAATCTGAATGTTAGAGAACTATAATTTTGAATGTTATTTTTAGTGCCTAAAATACAGCTGTCAATAAAAAGAGACAAAATTTTTTTATGATCATGCTCAAGCATTAATAATGTATGTATCAGTGATCACTTTTAACAGCTCTGTGAGGTCTGCTATGGTAACAGGCTGCATGTACTGGTATGGATTTTTGCTTGGCACATGATTCAGAAAGCAGAGAGAAGGCTTCATTAATGTAAATCACAAATTGAAGAACATCTTAAAGCAAGGATGTCTAAATTTGAAGATTTTATTTTAGTACTTTTTAGAGAGATTTGATTATGATTTTATGTGATATAACATATAAAGTTTGATTTGTTAAGTGTAATGTAACATACCTTACGCATTTCTGACATCACTGAAGCTCTTGTGGGTACAGCAAAATTTTGCAGTGGTCCAATATTTCCCTGAACTAAAAGATCTTCATTAAGCCACTGGAAACGGGCAAGTTGCAACTGAGCCCTCTGGAGGCTTCCTTTTAACATAACTATAGTTTGTTCCAGACGTCTAAGAAGAGATATAATTATATATTATCACCGATGAGTAATATACCCAATATTTATCATTCATTAGTTTTCTACACATAATTATTATAATTCAGGAATGCCCGTTAATATTTTATACATCAGAAGTGCATTAACATTTTATTTGGAGGCTGAATTTTTAAGCCTCTTGTACATATCATTTAGAAGACAAAATTAAAGTTAATTTTACCTTCACACTGCATAACATTGTGACCTAATTCAAAGTAATCAAAATACAATAGTATACTCAATTCATTAGGCAAATAATAACAGAATGATAATTATATTTATTTCCACAAATTTGTATACATGACATAGTTATTATGTTCATTTAAACACAAAATAAAGTGTACAAGTTTGAAGAGTTGGTCTATTTTACCTCTGAAAAGCACTTTTTTTTAACACAATGGGCTAAATAACCAGGTCACAAAGACCCCAAATCCTCAGAGAAAGTTAGGGGAAGGGGACCTGCTAGACAGCTGTTAGGAAACAGATAATCTCTTGTCAAGGTCATCCATCGTGTTCTTTAATGTGCACAAGGTATGGATGGCAGCCTTTCTAAACCTCACGGTGTCCCCTACTGACTGAGGGCAGGGCAAAGAGTTTTGTGTAGATAAATCTCAATGCTGGGACAGGTGGGACTCAAACCTGGGAACAGCAGATTACAAGCCTGGTACACTACCAACTGATCCACCCCCACCGCATAGAAGTTTGAAGCTACAAGAGTTATATTAACCCTTTAACACCCAGGAAATTACAGTAAGGGTGGAGGGCATTAAACACAAAGGAATAGCACTATTTGGACGAGTCCATTTCAAATTTCGGCTGTTTTGGGCTGTTATGGGTTTTAAAGGGTAATAATAGAAAGCAAGAGTTGAATTCATATCAGTTGCAAGATTTTTGTTTTAATGCTTTTTTGCAATACATTTTGTATATGTAAATGCTTGCTGGCTAGATAGAATTTTGAAATAGATTAGAATTTGGGCACCCACATTACACATTTTTTGAATTCTATGTAACATTTTTTGAAAAATGTTACATAGAATTTAAAGAGAACTTCTTATCACTGCTTTGTAAGACACTTAAAAATGATGCATTGATAATACCACATCGAAATGTTGCTTACAAAATATTATTCAGTACATAATAGAAAACAATACTATGACCACAGGTTGTGACAACCAATATGTTTGCTGCCATTATACCAGGTTTTATGAAGTACTGAATAAGATTTGACTTCACAGTTGGTGATCAAATCTAGATACAATTTGTGGGTATCTGGAATGGATGGTGGTAGAAAGTTAAGCATCTGGGATAAGAGTAGTTGAAATGGATTTCTGGAAAAGACATGCATGGAAGACAAGAATGAAAAAAAATGAGAAATTAGGAAATTAAAGGGAGTATGGGAGTAGAGGAAAATGCTGGCGATAGTATCGAGAAAAGGAGACTGAGATGGTATGGACATATGAAAAGAATGAATGATGGAAGATGGCCAAAAAAATATGAAAATGAGAACCCATTTGAAGAAGAAAATGGATGCCCAAGAGTGTGAAGATATGTGGAGCAAATGATGAGACAAAAATGCCTTCAAGAGGAAGAAAAGTCAAACTGAAAAAATGTTGTGATGCCCCCTCATTCACTTTTACTTTACCTTAACCAGTTTTGCTTAATTTACGTTATATTTATCATTTTGGGGATTTTTATTTCATTTTTAGCATCACAGCGCTCGTTTCCAAGAGTTAAGAGTTGCGCATGCGCAACTCCGATCTTTCAATTGTCACCTGCTAAAGCGCGTGTACAAGGACATGCCCACTCTTGCATCATAGCTTTTACCATTCGTCAATTTATACATATGTCTTTCCCGGCGTGCAACATGACAGGTGCGGGCTCTGTAGCCTTTTGTTATAACCCGGTAACATGTTAGACACAGAAGATAGTAAAGTAGAGAGAGTAGTAGAGCACAGCACAGTTTAGAGATCAGTTTTAGTTTGGAGTTTGTTGAAGATGTTTGTAGTAAGAAATGATGTATCTTCTTTATTAAAGTTTTGGTGAGTGCTTTTCAGAAATAAATTGTTTGCTATTTAAACCTTTTGAACAACGTTTTCTCTTGAGCAACATTAGTTTGCTTTGATTAGCATCAACATAAAATTTTGACAATCATTTAATATTTTTGAATTCTTACTCATTAACACTCGCTGGTATTTCGAACACTAATTAAACTTTATTTTTGGCAATTTGTCAATTATTGCCTGGCGCCTGACTCGGCTATCCGGAGCATGAAAATAATTGGATCAGACAAAGGGTCCATAACTTTAAAAGTATTTCATCATCTTTTGGAGCGTTACAATGTAGAGATGTTTTCTAGATGCAAACAGCCCTATAGAGAGAGAGGGAAAGAGTAATATTAAGAAACTATGAAATATATCAAATAAGGTTTTTAGACCCTTATGTTTGGCAGTATTAAATCCTTATTTAGAGGTGGTGGTGGTGGTGGTGGGGGGGAATTCAAGCAGTTTAAGCAACAATTTCAATATTAAGGTAATAAATAAGCCATACTCTGTACATGTTAAAGAACACAGTGGACTACTTTGATGGAAGACTTCCCATCTGTCTCCTAAAACCTATCCAATGGGTCTCCTTCCTCCTAACCAGCTTTGAGTACTTGCAATGCCTATTAAACCACTGTGTGTTCAAAAATGAGGCTCAGAAGAAAAACAACCCAATCTGGTCACCTGAACTCAGAGGCTAAGAGCAGGTTTAGGAAAAGAACTCATTCAATAGTTGCAAGGAGCAGAACATGCAACAGTATCAAGGCATCCAGCATTTATTAGATGTCTACAAGCTACATATGTCTTACACATAGATTCAGAACTTAATCTACCATTTGATGAGTGACATTCTTCCCAATCTCATTAGTGATCTTTTTCTCCCTATTCACTAATGTTGGCTTTGAAGTTTTCAATATTCTGTCAGCAAATTAGAGTCATAAATTTAATATTAGCTTGAAGGATGTAAATAAGATCATCAAGCATTTTAAGGATAAATAATTAGTTATGATGGAATCATAACTTTTTTTTTACCTTGTGAAATAAAGAAAATAAATTTACTAACACTAACTCCCCCCCCCCCCAGCAATTTAAGAACATGAGATATATATATATATCCTGCTCAAAACTGGGAAAATGCCTATGTTATCCAAGGAAAATTCAAAACTTGAAATAAAAATCAAACCTTGAAAATTGACTCTTTATGGAAAAATATCACTTCATGTAACTTACAGTTCTCAATTAAATTTATTCAAACAACACTTTTCAATTATATTTGCAGAACATTTAAAGAATTATAGAAGCTGAAACATTAAGCTTTGGGTTGGGTTGTTTTACCCCTGAGCAGCACTTTTTTTCACACCATGGGCTAAATGGCCAGGTCACATGGCCCTGAAGGCTCAGAGAAGGTTGGGGGAGGGGACCTATTGGAACAACTGTTGGGAGACAGATGGTAGCCTCCTGTCAAGGCCATCCAGCATGTTCTTTAACATGCACAGGGTATGGCTCTCCTGCACATGGGGCCACAGCTTTATGTCCCTCCAAAGGACGGCGGCCTTTCCAAGCCCATTGGTGTCCTCTACTGACTGTGGGCAGGGTGGGGAATTTTGCGGAGATAAATCTCAACGCTGACTCAGCTGGGACTCGAACCTGGGACCTACAGATTATGAGCCTGGCGAACTACCGACTGAGCCACCCCCGGCCCCACTGAAACATTAAGCAATGGATATCAGTCATGAGACTTCAAAACGAAAGTTAATCAAAACCTGTTAATAACTATTATATCAAATTATTTATATTTTTGCAAGTTCACATAATGATTATTTTTCATTTTTTAAATTAATTTTGGTAAACAAATTCTTAGTTTGACACCACTGTTTAAATTTCAGCTTCCACAATTCTTTAAATAATGAATAGGTCTTGTTGGAAATCAAGATTTCAAGAGATTTATGATATTTAACATATAGTTAATTTTCCTCCAAAAGCTTGTTTTCAAAGTTAAGAAACTTTGAATATAGCTTTTTACTATCATAGCATATGATAAAAGATATTACCCCCACTTTTTTTCTTGAGTTAATATTAAAAGGAAAATCATACTTTTACAAAATGGACTATGCATAACATGATCCAGTAATAAATAGGCACTTTAATGTCGATTTCAATTTTAGAGGAAAAAATGTCTGAGCCGGGTGGGATACGAACCCACGACCTCCTGATTCTGTGGGTTCATATCCCATCCGGCTCACACAATTTTTCCTCTAAAATTGAAATTGATCTCAAAGTGCCTATTTATTACTGGACGTTGAACCATCGAGTTTATCTGAGTTTATTTCAATATTTATTAGCATAACATGATTTTATTAACACATAAAATACTCACCTCGCTAAGTCTTCTTTTCTCCAGGCAGCATCAAAATTGCTTGTTAAGTTGCTTATCTGTGTCAGTTGCCCAGCTGAAAATTTTTCTTCTTTCATACAAAGATCCACTGCTTTTTTCCCAAGCTCTTCCAGTGATACTTTGCTTTCTACACCAATATCTCGTAATTCAATTTCAGCTGTCACATTAATTCCAAGACTCTCAATCAAGACACACAATGCAAAAGCCACAGTCTGAGAAGGTAAGCCTAAAACCTATTTCAGAAAAATTATAACTTGTTAATTAATAAAACTATTATATGAAATGGTAAACACATTTGGCCACAAAAATCTTCCACTGCAATCCCTTAAGAAAGTGTTACTTAAGATCTATCAGTTTTCTACATTTGCTTGTTACGAAGAATAAAACAAACATATTGCAAAACAAAATGTGATACTGAAACTTCAACAGAATATATAGAGTAATTTTTAACATGACACAAAGCATACAGCTTATGCATCTGATTACAATTTCTTTCGAGTTGGGAATCTTGCATTTATAGGGTTCCTTAAGCACCGAGATGCAGAATCTTGCAATTATAGGGTTCCTTAAGTAAAAAAGTTTGAAAACCATTGTTAGAGAGGATGGATTTGAACCCTATAAATATCTTTAACTCTAGAACTGCACTTTGAGAAATTATTAATTACCTGATATTAACTGCACATAAATTTTGCAATTAATAATTTCAAGAGAATACAGATTTTTCTGAATCTCTGGCACTGCAGGGCAGCAAAGTCAGGTACTCTGAAACTATACTAGTAAAAATAATTTTTTCTTCTAGAAATTTTATTGAAAGCCCTGTCATTTATTTGAAATACTCGCCTCCATTTTATATACACACAGAAAAATTCAAGTACCCCTAATGATATCTAAACAGCTTGATGATAAGTATAACTTCATAATCATATCAATTAATCATACCACTTTATAGCCTCAGAGCTTTTGACCATGAGAAGCCTTTCCTTTTCTGTATAAATGGCTAAATCAACAAGCCACAGTGACTACAAAACTCAGGAGTAAATTGGAATAAAAAAAAACCCAATGGGTAACTGTGCAACTCTTAATCAAAATGTTTCCATTAATGTGTACAGATTATGACTCTTTTGCATAAGCTTATCATATATTCAATGGATGGCAACTTTCTACAAACCCAAAATCATGGTTATTTACACTACATTTATACTGCATTGAAAATCAGAATGCTGACTTACTCCTATTCTTGTATCTAATGCTCAATAATAACAAAAAATGGATAAGTTATAGAATTAATAAGTTATATATGTTAGGGAGTTTAAATTGCTTGTTTTTTAACTGAAAGAATAGTTTTAACTACACACAAATACGAATCATTAAAATATATATTGCCCAGCTAAAAAAAAATTTCTTTTTCAACTACTAATTACACTGCAAAATATTTTCATTTTTACATTGTACTATAGTGCATCTAAACACAAAGACTGAATTGTTTTATAAAACCAATAGCTAAACTAACAAATGTAACTCACCATTTGCCTAACATATTCAGCAATAAACACCTTGACAGGTTTAAATAACTGATGATCACTGAGTAACAGAACTTCTCTTTCTGCACTTCCTCTGGAAGAATTCATTTGGAGTCTGGCAGCAAAATCATGGCAAAAGTGAAAGAATTGCTGCACAGCTTGAAGTTTTTTCAGAAAAAATATGTCCTGAAGAATAGCTCGAGTTGCAGGAAGATGAACAGAAGGCTACAATGAAAAAAGAAATTAAATTCTATAACTGCCACTGTTTTCCATATGAAATTCAATATAATCAAATATGCTAATATTTGTGGAAATAATTTTTTTCATTAAGTTACTGCTAAACAAACATAAGAATTACTTATTTGAAGTATATACAGTAAATTCTCAGATTTGTAATTAATCATAGTAAATATCAAAAAAAAAAAAAGAGTCCATTTTATAATGCAATTAAGGGGGATATGTACTTGGCTTATGTTTATTTAAACTAAAACACACCTTCCATGGTTCATTAATCGATAAAAATAATTTTAAGACTATAAATCAATTAAGATGCTTTTATCTATCTTTTTATTTTAAAAAAAATACAAATACATAATATATAATTAAATAACAATCAAAACATTACCACTAATGTGTGCCTTTGGATTGATATTCTTTGACAGCAGTGAAAGGATGTAGGGGAAGGTTCTATCAGTTACTTGATGAAGGCCCTAGCTGAGAATAATCAGAATCTCCAGGAGTCTTTTCTTTCACAGTTTTGTTAAAGTAAGAAAGCAGTGTTTTGGTGCTTCGTTTTCTTCCTCCTCTCCCATAAGATTTCAGAATGGGGGCTGCCATTTTATACTCTAAACTTATAGATTTGTGTGCACTTTTCACAGCACTTTTATAGGGCCTGCTCTTGAACTTTTACAGCCAGACATGGGTGCACATTTAATTCAAATTTGAAAATTTGAATTTTCTTTGAAAAACACACAAAAAAAAAAACACACAAATTTAACTATTCAATGCACTGATCAGCTTCACAATATGATTTCTTACTATGTAGTTACAGCTATTAGTTACCATGGTAACCTGGCCTTTTAGCCTACAGTGTGCATTATAACAGGCCAGGTTACCATGGTAGCTAATAACACCAGCTGTTAGAGAAAGAATGAGAAAATTAGAGAAGCATGAAAGTTCCATGGAAGCTAATCTTTAGGGAATTCTTTGACCCATAACATAAGTGAATCATCATAAAAAGAAGAACCATAAAATTTGACCCCCTACACGAAGTTTACAAAATATGAATTTTTCATAGTATGATTTATAAAAATATAACAGAATGGTTGCCAAGAGTCAACTTTCTGACTGCTACGAAGATTAGGATTTTACTGAACAATGCACACACCAGTCTTTTAATAACTTCTGCCAATTTTTCATGTACATTTTGTGCTTGGTCTAAACTGTTTCTGATTATTTTAATTGTATTGCCATACCAAGGGGAGGGGGTGGCTCAGTCAGTAGCATGCCAGGCTTGTAATCTGCAGTTTCCAGGTTCGAGTCCCAGCTGGGCCAGCATTGAGATTAATCTCTGAAAAACTCCCCCTCTTGTCCTCAGTCAGTATGGATCACCAATGGGCTTGGAAAGGCCGCCATCCATCGGATGGGATGCTAAGCCATGGCTCCGTGTGTGGGAGAGCCATACCCTGTGCACATTAAGGAACATGCTGGATGGCCTTGATGGGAGGCTACCTTCTATCTCCCAACAGCTGTTCTAATTGGTCCCCCACCCTTCTTGAGCCTTTGGGGTCCTTGTGACCTGGAATTTAGTCCAATTGTGTGCAAAAAAAGTGCCACTCAGAGGTGCCAACCCTTACCATTGTTCTTTAAACAAGTGTGTACAATTTCGTACCAAGTTTTCCACAATGAATTTTTTGTAACATGATACATAGTGGCTTAGAAACTACACTTTATTTTAAAGAGCTATAATTTCCCCCCCATATTCAACATTGTACAAGTCCTTTAGTGTTCTATTTCCCTCTGTAAGGTACTAAAATTACACAGGGCCAAATCTAAAGTTCCTCCCCTCTGATAATGCTAGTAAGGGTAATGGAAGACAACATGACTGAACTTGAGCATATTTTGTATATTTTTCATGAAACTTTTTAAAAATCTCTAAAATGAAGAAGAAAATGCTACACAGGAACAGAAATCATCCCCTGGCTCTCCTTTTAACTTTTCCAGCTTGATTGCATTGCTTCCCCTAACATTTCTTTCTAGATCCAGGTAAAATCATTGGTTACAAATTTTCTTTACATTTCAATGAACAAAATCTCAATACATAAAACACTACTGATGAAGGTGTCAAATCAAAATGGATAATATTGCATAACAGTCAGCATGTCTCATACATGGGAAGGCCATGGCCCTTGTCACAGTCAAGGAACAACTTTATTGAAAATGGTTAAAAATACTCACACTTCTTTGTCACACCTGACATTTCACAATTTCAGCTGTGATAGTTTGATTCTCTCTGACCATATCTCATAGTTCTCCACTATTTCATTTCAATTGCTTTGAGATAATTTCTTATGGTTGGTGACACTATTGTTAAAATTTCAAATATCCACTACTCTTTTCACACTGAACAAATATTGTTGAAAAATCAAGATTTAAAGAGATTTCATTGAGATTTTTAACTTAGCTTCAGTGGCATTTTCTACAAAAAACTTATTTTCAAAGTTATGAAGCTTCAGATGTGATTATTTATTTACACAAACTATCATTATTTATGTATATATTTTGACAGTATATACTAATAGATCCTGAACCATTTTGCTGCTTGCAGTATTCGAACAAATTTTGGATTTCAATTTATATTTAAGAAAGCAACAGCATAATTACACATTTGGCATAAAAAATTAAAACCAAATTCTTTGATCTGCACAGTAAAAATATTCAGTGATACAGAGTCATTATTTCTTCTTCTTCTTCATCATCATCATCATCATCAAGCAGCCATGGGCTACGGAGGTCCAACCAGACCGTGCAATTTAGTTCTCCAAGCAAGTCTATCCTGAGCTACATCTACTGCATCTGGCCACTGCACACCAATTCTAACAAGGTCCTGTTTGACATTGTCTGCCCATCGCATCCTAGGTCTCCCCTTCTTTCTGAGGCCTTTAGGCACACTGTTCATAACCCTATTCGCCAATCTATAATTATTCATACGGGCAACATGGCCAAACCAACGGAGTCTCTCTCTGCACAATATGCTGCTTAAAGGAGGTTGCAAACTCATTTGCCTAACCTCATTATTAGTTACAAAGTTGAACCACCTAATGCCCAAGATACTGCGTAAGCATCTAGAATCAAAAGCATCGAGTTTCCTGTTATCTTGTTTACAAAGTGTCCAAGTTTCACTACCATAACTAACCCTAGAAAGAACCAAACTATTATACTGTCTAATTTTAGTCTTTAGGTGTATACGCCTATTTCTCCACACTCTCCAAAGATTCTTAAAAGTCCCGGCAGCAATCCCTATTTGTCTGTTAATCTCATGCCGCACATCACCATTATCTGTTACATAGCTCCCAAGATAATTAAACTGTGACACCTGCTCAAGACTGCAACCGTTCAGATTAACTGAATCACAGCCTGCCTGACCAATTTTCATCACTTTAGTTTTCTCTCTGTTTATAACCAAACCTACTCTACTACCAGTCTCATCAACAGCTCGAACGAAAGAGTTCATCTCATCAACATCATTTGCCAAAAGGGCTAAATCATCAGCATAATCTAAATCAGAAATTTTCGTATCTCCAGTCCATTTAAGGCCAAAATCTTTCCCTTCAGGTGAATTTCGCATAACGTAATCAATAACTAAGCTAAAGAGAAAAGGAGACAAAATGCACCCTTGTCGAACACCAGAAGTAATGCTAAACCAATTGCTACAAGCCTTACCAACTCTCACACATGACTCAGTGTTATTATAGAGAGCTTTCATTATGTTAACTAACTTGTCAAGTATACCATATGATTTCACAATCAACCACAAATTATGACGATCAACAGAGTCGAAAGCCTTTTTGAAATCAACAAAGCTAGCAACCAAAGGTTCCTGAAACTCTAAACATTTCTCAAGAATCTGCCTAAGTGAAAATATCTGATCCACACATCCCCTACCACTTCTGAATCCACATTGCTCATCACGCAATTGACTGTGAACCAGATTCTTAATTCTATTAAGCACAATCATGGAAAGAACTTTACCTGGAACAGAGTAGGCTGATACCCCTATAGTTATCACAAGAACTGCGATCACCTTTTTTGAAAATAGGGATAACAATAGCTCTGGTAAAATCCTTAGGAACCATGCCTTTATCATAAAAGAGATTCAGAATTTCAGTCATCCAAGTGGTAACCGAAACATTCCCAGCTCTAAGCATTTCGGTAGTAATTTCATCTACCCCTGGGGATTTATGTAGTTTAAGTTTAGAAACAGCCAAAATAACTTCAGCGTTATAGGGCCAACATTAAAGCCACCAATGCATGTATCATCATTGCAAACAATGGGAGTAGAACTAACCACATTGTTTAGAACATCACTGAAATGCTCAGCCCACCTAGCCATGACAGAATCCTCCCCTTCTATAACCTTACCTGGTTTATCCTTCAATCCTTGTATACCTGTCCGTTTTCTACCACACAAAACATTAACTATCTGGTACAGCTCTCTGCTGTTGTGCTGTCTAACTGCTTCCTCGGCTTTGTCAGCCAAACCATCAAGCCAAAGATTCTTATCAGCAGCTAACCGATCTTTTACATGTTTATTAAGTTCTCTGTAATGCTTTCTATTAGGACTAGTAGGGTATTGATTAAAGACATTTCTGCAGTTCTTTCTTTCTGAAATAAGCTCAAGTGCCTTATCACTCAGATAATTCTGTCTCTTCTGCTCCTTTTTTCCTAAAAGAGTACTGTTAGTGTCCAAAAAAGCCTGTTTAAAATGATGCCATTCTTCCTCAACTTCAGTAGTAAGCAAACCATGACTGTCATAATGACTAAGTAACCTATCATGGTAAGCTTTGGCTATAACTGGATCTTTCAGAACTTCAGTATTAAAAGTATATTTTTTTACCCTAGCACAACACTTTTTAAGTTTCAGTTGCAACACACTTTTAACAAGGCAATGGTCAGATCCAATTTCAGCTCCCCTATATGCCCTGGTATTCCTAATAGAACTAGCCCATTTGCTGTTAATATGTAATCAATCATATTCTTATGCAGCCCATCAGGTGAAACCCATGTGTACTTATGTATGTCGCGGTGTTTGTAATAGGTGTTAGTTATTCTGAATCCATCGAGTTTACTTACCTGTAGGAGACGTTGCCCATTGCCATTGCAGCTACCAATACCAAAAGGGCCTATTACTCTTCCCCAAAGATCAGAGTCAGTACCAACTTTGGCATTGAAGTCACCAAGAACAAGGGTAATATCTCCTTTCTTGACAGAATTCAAAATATCCTGGAGTTGTTCATAAAACCTAACCTTCTCATCCTCATCGGCATCCTCAATGGGGGCATAACAGCAGATAACATTCAAGTCTTTAACACTTGTCTGAAGTTTTGCTGTAAGAAACCTTTAATTAATGCATGCATATCCTAGAAGAGCATCACTAGCGTGTCTGCTGAGAAGCAGACCCACGCCTTGGTGATGCTTATTGTCGTCCCTCCCTGAAAAGAGAAATTTAAGATTATTTTTAAGAATCTGACCTTTATCTGTCCATCTGGTCTCTTGCAAGCTGAGAATATCTAAATTATAATGGTGAAATTCTTGTGTGAGGACATCAAGAGAAAAAGCTCTGTGCAGAGTCCTCACATTCCAACTACCTATGGAGAGAAAATGGTTAGTGGGATGTTTAAAGAAACTACGTTTATTGAGAGAGGGAATGCCGACAATATCAAACAGCACCCTAATCGCAGACATGGGGCAAAGACCCGTTCCCCCACTACTAAAGGCTCAAGCCATCTACACTGGAAGACTTCCTCCAATGTAGAATTTGACGATGCCAATAGAAGCAAAGAGTTCAGGTGCCTGCGATGACTTCTGCTCAGGATTATCCACCAGCTGATAAACATATCCTGTGAATTTATTCACTTGGGGCTGTCAACCTACAAATAAACAGAAAACACAGCGGAAGATTTTCCCTCCACAGAAGCCCACCAGTGCAGCAAAATCAGGATCCATAATCAAGCTCAGAGCCATATATCTGTCCACTCCAGTGGGTTTATATGGTCAGCACCAGGACCCTGTGTGGTTGACCACTCCTCAGCAGGGTAGAAAAAAAAAGAAAAGTAGCCATAGTTGTCCAGATCAGTAGGCCACACTAATCTGGCAGCCCTCACCTTCCGTTCACTTCCACAAGAGAGTATCTCTTTTGAAAGGTACTAATTTTACATTTGAATGGTGGAATTTCTTTTTTTCATCACTTACAAATCCATGAAGTTATACCTGTACTTTTTTAAGAGGCTGAAGCAACTCCTCATCCCAAAAGAGGAACAAACAAGAAGTGCCTTCAGGTTTTTGTTTCACTATGAATTTTATTTTTCTACAAGAAAACAGAGTTAATTAAAACAGTCATTCTTAATCCAAATATGGCATACATCAATAGAATTACAATTAAATGTATATTATAGTACATAACATATACATACTGTAAGTGCAACAGCTTCACGAACAATGTCTACTTTTTTCCAAGTAGCTGGTGGATGTACGTTATCCAGAAGTGACAGTAAGGTGTTCAAATCTGAGTCAACTTTGGTAAATAATCCATTAAAACCCATCAACAACATCTGACCTCTACTGAGATCTATTAGAGAAAAATATACCAAAAACAAAAGCCATTACTTCACCAGAAAACAAATTTTTTAAACTATTTTCCATGCCCCACAAAATACTATTAATCAATCAAATACCTTATTTTCAACACATTAAACTATACATTTAGTACAATATAAACAAACCAAAAGCATTCGCTTATCTAGGTTGTTACAGCTAGCATTACATGAAATAAAGAAAAAGATGTTCAACTTATTTCTCACAAATTAATTAAAACAAAATGACCATTTCTTAGATGAGTGTGACAAACTATTAATATCATTGTATTTTTGCAGACATGAAAATGAGCATTTTCATTTAAATACAAGGAAAAAAAATACTATAATACAGCACAATAAGTGTACAGACAGTATAAATTTGAATTAAAAATTTTATTGTAGAACTGTAAACGTAAAAACCATGTAGAGTGTATGTGAAAGATAAAACTTTAATTTTTTCTTAAACATAAATACTCCACCAAAATAATTTTGAAGTTCATGTTAAGATAATTTTCATCAACAATATCAATTCTATGTTATCTTAACATTCAGTGTACAGCATGAAAAATTTCAATGCATCCAGAGGCAGCTATTTTTTTTCACTGTGTTCAGACATGAACCCCCCCCCCCCCCCCAACTAACTTTAGATATTTTTCTTTTGCCAAATAACTAATGAAAAAAAAAGTAATGTTTTATACTACCTTAAACATTTAATTCTAAATTTTATGAAATAAACTTTCTAACCAAAATGAGAAATATACTAATTTAAACAAGACTTTTCATAAGTGATGTAGTAAAAAAATGACGTGGAAAAGGCAATTAATTCTGGGATACCTAAAGAACACATATTGTCCCTGGCAAACATGGGATCTTGTTTTCAAAAAGAATATTTTTCACTTGCTGACTTTTGCCTCCTTTAACAGTGATTGGGTTGTTTTACCTCAGAGTGACTTTTTTTTGCATACAATGGGCTAAATGGCCATGCCACAAGGATCCAGAGGGCTCAGAGAATGTTGGGGGAAGGGGATCCACTGGTCTCTGTTGGGAGAGATGAAAGCCTCCCATCAAGTTCTTTAATGTGCACAAGGTATGACTCTCTCACACATATGGCTACAATGTCACGGTATGAAAAATCCAATGGACATCAGCCTTCCCAAGCCACTTGGTGTCCTCTATTGACAGAGGGCTGAGTTTCTCAGAGATATATCTCAATACTTGCCCAGTTGAGACTAGAACCTGGGAATTGCAGATTATGAGCCTGGCATACTACTGATTAAGCCCCCCCCCCCCTCCTTTAACAGAAGAAATACAAACTAAAGGATGGTTGGGAAAGTGATTGATTATTCCTTAAAAAAAAAAACTGCATTTCCAATCACACCCTAAAGAGGCAAATCAAAACAAAATTTCAAATTTCTAGGATATATTTTAATATTCATTTTTGCATTTTGCCCATTAAACACCCTCTAATGATGGAAATTCAAATCTTCTGGAGAATCTGAAAATTGTGAATTATAGTATTTCATTAGTATCCATGCAAGCAATTTTTTTTTCAATTATTTCTTAAACCAAAAAGGTTGTTTTTTCTCAGTGGTTTTCCACCACTGAGAAATGCCCAGTGGTTTTCCACTACTGAGAATAAGGGGGCAAATCATTAGTGTCAGTGGAAATATCTTGCCTCTTACACTCTACCAATGATAATTCTAATTTCTACCATAAATACATCACTTGCAATAGTCATTTAAAGTTTGTAATTTTAAATTTTTTTTCCACTATTAAAGGATGCAAACAGAACTTTTGGGAAATTCCAAAAATGTGAATCATTATATTTCATCACTACCAATCCAACCTAAAAAAGAATTTCAATTTCTGTGAAAACAAAAAATTTATGGTCAAAATATTTAGACAGACAGGCAGATAGATGGCAAAGTGAAAACAGTGGCCCATTTTTTAAAAACTAACTAAAAATTATCTCAAAGAGGAGGGCCAATGTTTTTTGCAATTGTTTTCTTTGTGGCAAAATGTAAATTAATTTTAATGTAATGCTGAACTATTTTTCAGTAAACAGTTTTATTGTGTTTAAATAAATTGTTTGATGAATTTACATATACTGTAATGAGTAACTTTTATAAATTAGTTCTGTTTTTTAAAGAATATACTGCAAACAAGTAATGAATATATCTAGAATTTTGGAACATACTATTATTTCTATAATAATAGAAATATAATTCTATAATAAATACATATTATTTCTAATATTTTTAAAGGGCAGTAACCCTCCCCTATACAAAAGTCTAGAAGTGTGATCTGGCTTGTCCTTGTTTCTCATACAAACATACATAAAGATACAACAGCTGGCCTAGAAATCAGATATGCTAACTACTATACCAGATAAACATTTCACATAACCATATACAACATAGGAATTTCTTTTAGTATCATTTCAATTACCTGATATTTCTGGTTCAGATCCTTTCATCAATGATTCAAAGTCATTCTTTAGCTGCTTTATAGTTTCTGTTAATCTGGTATCATTTGTCTAATAATGAAGAATAAAACTTTCTTTAATATGTGACTTTTGTTTGTAACATAATTTAAACTTTCAAAAAATTATTTTTTTAATTATTAATCTACAGAAAATCTACCTTAAATAAATTAATGAAGATGATATACTATACTGGTTTCTAGAACTTTAGTAATATTTGAAAAAATCAGCATATCTTGAGAACCAGTTGAATTAAGTGACTAAAAATTGTCAAGTATATGTCATTTAATCTTTAAAGTTGTAGGTTAATTTTATATGTTTTCAGTATGGAAACAAAAATAACTATAAAACTTCATACTGAAGTAACAGACAATATTAGGATTTGGTTGTTTTAAAACTAAGCAGTAGGTTTTTGCACACAATGAGCTAAATGGCGAGATCACAAGAGTCCTGAGGGCTCAGAGAAGAAGATTGGAGGAAGGGGAAAAAATGTACAGCTCTTAGGAGACAGATGGTAACCTCATGTTAAGGCCATCTGACATGTTCTTTAATGTGCAGAGTGTATGGTTCTACTGAACATGGGGCCATGGCTTTACATCTCATCCATTGGATGGTGGCATTTTCAAGTCCATCGGATCCACATCTAATTGAGGGCAGGGTGAGGTTTTTAGTAGAAAAATCTCACTGCTGGTACAGGAGGGACTCAAACAACCTGGAAACTTCAGATTACAAGCCTGGCAAGCTACCTACTGAACCAACTGCTGCACCAATAGAAACCACCGAATGCCCAAGATACTGAGTAAGCATATAGAATCAAAGGCATCAAGTTTCTTGTTATCCTGCTTACAAAGGGTCCAAGTATTAGATATATTATATATATTACATATACCAAACTATTATAGAGCCTAATTTCAGTCTTCAAGTGCATATGCTTATTTTTCCACACTCTCCATAGATTCTTAAAAGTCCCAACACCAATCCCTATTCTTCTATTTATCTCATGCTGCACATCACCAGTATCTGTTACATAGCTCCCAATTAAACTGAGACACTTGCTCAAGAGTGCAGTCATTCAAAGCAACTGAAGCACTATTGGCCTGACCAATTTTCATCATTTAAGTTTTTTCTTTATCACCTAACCTACTCTATTACCATTCTCATTAACATCCTTAATGAAATCATCTGCATAATCGAATGAAAATCATGACTATTTGACTTGATAGTAAACAATGAGAGAGGGTGTGACAAACAACCACAATGTTAACTTAATGCTCAGCCAGATAGTCAGTGTTATTGCAAGATCATTGCAATTACTGTAATTCATTGACGTAATTATAAAATATGTAATGGAAAGTACAGAATATTTGTGTATTCTAGGTGTAGCAGATTTCCACAGCCAGTATGGAATAGAAAGTATGGATGTACCTTCTATCCAATCTACTGTAGCCCTTCATTATCAGTTGCAGTCTGCTATTAGAGAGATAAACAATAAACTATTAAATGTAAGTACTTATTTTCATAAATTGGAAATTTTTTAAATTGCCTGTGAAGATTTAAGACTGTACAGTTTTGTTCTCCAAATTCATCTGTCTTAACCCTTCCAGTGTCCACATTGTCTGTATACATTCGCAGAATCCAAAATGAGAGGCAAAAAACATATGTATACATTTTTAGTACAACAAAAAAATTTATTTTTTAAAAATAAAAATTGCCATTGTAATTTTTTTAAAATATAAATCTTATAAAATATATAATTCAGGCTTCAAAAATAATTTTGTTTTTTAATTTGATGCATATTTTATTAAACTACAATATAAATAATTTGATAAAGCCATCTGACTGCCATTTCTTAGAAGCACTAAATGGTATTGCCGATTTGCTTGTTAACATTCCTATTTGCTGAAACAACCTTCTGATTTAAGCTCACAAGTTTGATTTGAACTATTATCAACAAATTTTTCCTCAAGTTTTTTCAAAAATCTAAAAATTAACAAAAAAATTGCTATTTTTAAAAATGGTAGATTTTAGAAATAATCACAAAATATGTACCACCATTTTTTCTTCCCATTTCACACTCTTTTGTCATAAACTTATTTCAGGATTCCCAAAATTATTTTTATCATTTTTTGCCAGCATTCTATGCATCATTCCTGCTCTTAAAATAGAAACTAGGAAAAAAAAAAAAACACATCTTTCTTAGAAATTCTGGGTGCAGCTGCATTTAATTAGTTATGTTTCACTCAGGCAAACAAGAGGCAGATGGCTGACACATGCTGTCTCCATTCCATGTACTATAAGTAGTTCTCATATTGTTTTGGTACATCATATTGGATACCTTTTGTAAAGCTATTTACCTTTTTTTATATTTAAACCTTAGTTTTCATTTCAGTAGATTTATTTTTGGAAATTAGCGATCTTTTGGCTGATTGATAAATATTGATTTTTTTCATAGTTAGCCACTTGTTGCTGTGGATATTTTAACATTGTATTAGGCTATATGTTAATTTTTTTTAATTATTATTTATTACTTTTCCTGTAAAACTTTGATCTGGTATTTTCTGAAAATAAATGAGGTCTTGGATATGGAAGCAAATTCATTTCTTTAGATTTATTTCCATAAGTTAGCGATCTTTCGGTTGGCTGATTTATGAATCTTCTTGAGTTATGCTATATTGGAGACTGGCTTAAAAGTTGTTGTGTATATTTTATTTAGCATCCCATTAGTTTATATGTAATTTTTTTATTATTTCTTGATTTTTTAGTTAAAAAAAAACTTCGAGTTTATACCATTTTCTGATAATGAATGTCTTGGATACAGAAGTAAAATAAGATTTCCTTGCTATGAAAATCAGCAGTCATATGGGAGGGCAATTTCAGGAAGGCGTCCCTCCGTTAAATTCACTGTAATGTTTCACCCCCTCTCCTCTAAAAGAATATAATTTTTTTTTAAATTACGAGTTTTTGTTTATATTGAATGATTTTAAAGGCAACCCCCCTTCCTCCCAGTACATTGGCTGTGCCACACAGAGGATATAACACTGTTTTTTTTTGCTTTGGTACATAAACTTTTCTGCACTTCAACAAGATTGCTAAACTTCAACACCCAATGAAAAAAATTCATAATGTTTAGTAACAAAAGCAGCCAAGGAAGTTTTTTCTTTCAATTTCATAACCAGTTCAGAAAATTATGTGAATGTAAGAAGTCCAAGTCACTTTGTATAACACTGGCCATATTTAAATTATATGATACTTAAAAGAAATAAAATCATATATAAAGTGCCAAAGTTTATCCAATTTTTATATAGCAGACATTTTTACATATAATTATAACTTCCAAATAAAAAATAAATAAAAATTAAATTAAAATCCATTGATTAGTAAAATACCTGAATTTCCATAATAATATTTCTCATGTTTGTTTCCAGTTCAGATACCAATCTTTCTAAAGGGATGCCACATTCAACTATAATCTGATTAAGTTTGGTTGCCATCTCTACTACAGTAGGTTCTTGAGTTTGGGCAGTTTTAACTGCTTCAGGTAGGATTATATTTTGGAAGTTAAGACTCAAGTCCTAAAAGGGAGAATGTGAAAAGTTCATGTTATTAAAATTTATATTAACATTGAATTCTAAGGGTTTGTTGTAATGAAATATGCATATTATTTGCACTAGGAGCGCAATAACACTTTGATTACAAGTGCATGCAACTAAGATATAATGCAGTTGACTAAAAAAAAGCACAAACATATTCAAAACATACCAATAATTTAAAACAAGCTATCTCAATATATGGAAGTTAATAAAGGTGTCACTGATCGAACAAACAATAAGTGACTGCTGAGAAGCAAATTTTCAAAGGGTGTAAGACCATTAAAAGAATAAAACAAACTTTCAAAAACTGTAAAACAAAATATGAGAAAACAAATTTTATCCTCTAGGTAGGATTTTTTCAGGCAACATATAATTTTCCATTGTTTGGTTAGGATATTTGACTCCTGAATGCCACCATGTTTTGATGAACAATAAGCTAACCAACAGATTTTAAAGACACCAAGTCTCAGAACTGAATATCATTGGATAGCTGACAGGAGCTAAACGGGCAACTCATCAGGAGAGACATTTTTTGTTTAATGTGCAAATTCATAATATTAAACAAGGAATTGTATTAATGCTCCATCTAACAAATGGGAACTTCTACAAGCACAACAGTGTCCATTTTCTCACAGAGGACAAGAACCTGTAAACCTCCTGTAAGGTGTCAGGTAAGCATTGCACCCCCATTTGTGTCAAAAATGTGTTAATTGCTTATATCTTCATCCACTCTTTCATATTTTATTATTCTTTTGCAGCCTCAAATCTTACAGCAGACTGATGTAAAGTCAGAATGCTGTTCCTCTATATGTCAGATCATGCAACAACATTAAAATTGAGTGCAATTTTTTTAAATATAAAAAGTAGCATTCCATTTAAGTATTTACAATGTGATTTAATCCATAATACTAGAAACAACATGGAAAGTAAAATAAATAACACATATACCATGGTTCTGATACTGAAAAAACAAGCATACCTCTAAAGCAGCAAATATGCAATGTGCATAATTTACACCATGGAAGATAGCTTTTTCTTCAGATTTATCATTCTGGAAAATAATGAAGAGAAATCAATAGCATGCAAAAATGCTGTTTTATTATAATTAATTACAAATGTAAATGACATTATAACATCTGCAAAAAAAAAATATTGAAAGATACACTAACACACTAATTATTTTTATTATTAATTACTCAAAGATCAAGAAATCAGTGTTATAACTCAGATCATAATCAAGTTTTAGTGTTTTAACTCTGAGCAGCACTTTTTTTTGGCACAAAAAAGGTTAAATGGCCAGGTCACAAGAGGTTTGGAATGGTTCCACTGAACAGCTGTTGGAAGAATGATGTAATCAGTCATGTTCTTTAATGAAGGTGTAAATAATTAAAAATACCTTTAAACACTGATATAAACTCTTATATGGCATAGATTAATTTTCATGTGTGCAAAAGTGTGATTATAAAGTCAATGAAGATTTAAATAACTGGCCAATGTCCAATTTAATGTCATTGAGATATGCACTTACAGTTCTGAATAGTAGAAAGGACTACCATAAACCTAATATTTTGATCAACAACAACAAATACCACTAATTTTCTAGCAACATACTACAACAATAGATATGTAAGCTCACTGGACAAAAAAATTAGTCATCTCCTGCCATAAGAGGGTTATGTCTGTTCAACAGCAACAGAGGGTGCACTAGTAATAAATGTGTCCTACCAATAGCTGTGCCATGTGCTACAGGGTTCATACAGTAACAAGAAGTGGTTGTGTGCCACGTGTGTGTTAGCTGCTCCGTAAAACATGGGTTACGCCAAAGATGTGAATGAGTGGCAAAAAGGTGTTGTTGCGCTGGCCAAGCCAAAGGGCATAGTGTACAAGAAGTTGCTGCCTTTGCATGTGTGTCGAAACGTATTGTCCAAAGGGTCTTCCACAAGTGTTGTACATCGCAGTCCACTGCTAATCATCGCCAGAACTGCTGCAGAAAGATTGTGCTCACCAATAGGGACCACCACAGTGTGTCATGCACTGTTAGGGCAAACCACTTTGCAACAAGGCAGGAATTGCTCCAGTCAGTCAATGCAGACTTACAACAAGCTGCTTCCGAATGAGCACTCCAAAGGGAACTGCATGCCATGGATATCTGCAGCATAGTACCGCAGAACAAAACTATGCTAACAGCTCTGCACAAGGCTGCATGGCTACAGTGGGTGCAGCGCCACAAAGACTGGACTGTCAACTCTTGGAAGCATGCGATCTGGTCTTATGAGTCACATTTTTGCTTGTACTCAAATGATGCAAGGCGATGGATACTTCGTAAGCCGCGTGAAGCCTGCCATGTGGACTGTGTGCAAGATTCTGTTCAAGCTGGAGGAGGCTCTGTGATGTTCTGAGGGTGTTTCACGTACAAGGAAATGGGTCCTTTGCTTGTGGTGACGTCACACTTGAACCAGAAGGGCTATATGGAGCTACTGGATGACCACATGTTGCTTTCTATGCAGCATCTCCATATTGAACACCAGAAGGATACCCCAGTCTACCAAGACAACAACTGTCGCATGCACAGGGCTTGAAGTGTGTTGGATTGGCACGATGAGCATTCTGAAGCATTTGAACATCTCGACTGGCCCGCAAAATCCCTGGATTTGATCCCATAGAAAACTTGAACTGTTTGGGGCAATGAGTGAAGCACCATCCTAGCCATCTGGCTGAACAGCAGTATTTGCTGCTGGAAGAGTGGATGAATATTGATGTGCACTACATCCACACACTGGTGGCATCCATGCCAGACAGGATTTTGGCTGTTCTTCAGTTGCACAGATGCGTTACATGCTATTACGTGACATTCAACCAGGGTTAACTAATTTTTTGCCCAGTGAGCTTAGTTACCTATTCATCCACTCAACACTGATACATTAAATGCATGCATTCAAACAACGATATATCCTATATAATACACACTACAATGTTTTCATATACACCTTCTCATAAACAGATTCTGATATAGAACTAACCACCATTTTGCTGAAGAAGAATGTATAGTGTATTCAAAATCTATATTTGTGTGTGATATATTTTGTAAAACTTCCATTTTTTCGATGTGATTCTACACACTCTTGTGCTTACAATGTGTATGATACAACCATGACGTTAATTTTTTGGCAAATCCCAACACTACTATTAAGTTTGTTCATCAAGGATGTGCTTTTCATCATTCTATTACATAATCGTACTTTTGTACATAAGAAAATTAATCTACATTATATAAGATCTTATATCAGTGTTCAAAGGTGTTTTTAACTATTAACATAGCTCTACTGTCTACACACTGAGATTTTTTGGCTCTTATGTTCTTTAATGTACACAAGGTATGGCTTTCTGCATGTGTCCATAGCTTAATGCCCTATCTAACATATGATGGCCTTTCCTAGCCCATTGGTGTCCTCTTTCTCACTGAAGGCAGAGTGAGAGTTAGCAGATATAAATCTTGACATTGGCATAGTTGTGACTTGAAAGTGGGAATTGTAGATTACATGCTTGGGGTTCTACCAACTGAACTAACCTCAACTCAAGATTAAAATAAAGATACTCAATTATTTCATCTATTAAGACAAAGGTTGGGTTCTGACAGCACTTTTTTAGCACATAATGGGCTAAATGGCAAGATCACATGTACTTTGAAGGCTCAGAGAAGGTTGGGGGAGGGAACCCTCTGGAACAGCTGTTGGGAGACAGATGGTAGTCTCCCATCTAGGCCATACAGTGTGTTCTTTAATGTGCACAAGGTATGGCTCTCCCTCATATGGGGCCATGGCTTAACATCTCATATGATGGACGATGGCCTTTTCAAGCCCATCAGTGTACCCTACTAACAGTGGGCAGGGCAGGGAGCTGCTGGGACTCAAACCTTGGAACTGCACAGTACGAGCCTGGCACGCTATCAACTGAGCCACCCCCTGCCCCTATTAAGACCTAAGGGCAATTCTATTTTTTTTATGTGATTATGGACTTGGTTTGTTAGTTTAGCAATGTATTTATTACATCGTATGACTATATCCAATAAATAAAAAACTGCTTTAACCCTTCATGCTTGTATGGTTTATAAGTGTTTGCAAATTTCAAAACCTCAAAAAAAAAAAAGCAGAAGAATGAACATCTTATAGTAAAAGACCAAACTATCTGTACTATAGCGATATATTGAAAATTCTGCTAAAAATTCAATAGTTTTGTGCTAAAACTGCTTAATAAACAGTAGTTCAACATATATTACACACACACAAAATGTCACACTATTCATAGATATAGCGAGCATAGTGTGCCTATGATTTTGTGATTTCGTTTTTTATTTCTGACTTTAAAGGTTATGTAAATAAGCAGCAGTGGGAAAAATCTCATCCTCCAGCATATTATACCACAAACCAGAGCAACATATATCAATGTGTAGGTGGGAGAGAGAAACAACACTTTTTACTGCTTTTATAAGCATTAAAACATAAATTAGATTATTGTCACACAATGGACTAAATGGCCAAGTTACAAGGACCCCAATGGCTCAGTACAGGAAAGGGGTCCAATGGACAGCTGTTAAGAGATAGATGGAAGCCACCTATCAGAGCCATCAAGTATGTTCTTTGGTATGAACAGAATATGGTTCTCCTAACAAGGCCATGACTTAACATTCTATCCAACAGACAGCAGCCTTTCCAAGCTCATCAAGTCCTCTTTCTCACTGAGGTCGAATGAGAGGTAGCAGGGAAAATATAAATGCAGACACAGTAAAGACTTGGACTATGTAACATTAGTTTAAAAGCCTGGTGTGCTACTAAGGTATACTATCACTTTTCTTTTATGAGAATACATAATGCTTTATATCACAATATGAAGTTATTTTCGATTTATTTGGTAACAAAATTAAAGCTATCCAATTAACAAGTAGTAAATGAAATAACTTTAAATTCTTAGAGATGGGATGGTTCTGTTGTCAAATAGCTGATCGAAATGTAGAATATTTTCTATAAGAGGTATTGCTACCACAAGTTTTATTCAAGTCTTAAAAACTTCCTGTTAAAATTCAATGGATTTGTGACAAGGAAAAATAAAAGTGATTTTAAACTCATATTTGAGTTTTATCAGAGATACTCGAATTTTTAATGCAACAAAGGATGGCCAGAGCAAAGTACACAGGATAAATTTGAGACGGGATGGTTATAAATTTGAGGAATTATGTTGGTTTGAAATCTGTAAAAAAAAAAGTGATAGCTTTTCCACAGTCTGCATAGTAATTAAATTTCTGCCAACAGTGAATGAAGTAGTGTGTTGGAAAACTGCTGAGAGTTAAATCAGCATGGCAAGAAAAACAGGTGCTCACCCAGTACTCCTATCATATATATAAGTTGACCATGGTTCTTGTAATGATTACAGAGGCATTAGTGTACTTTTGGTTGTAAAGTTCTTTGCTTAATTGTTGTTAACGAATTTAACATTTAGTTGATATGACACACAATAATGGAAAGAAATTTCAAAACTAGTTTATTTATGCGAAGTCAATGGCTGTACCATCAATGTTGTAACCAGTTTTATATAGCTGAGTTTTAAAATGTATGTTACATAAGACTAAGCCCAAAATTTATTTTTCCACGACTTTTTAAGGCATGCAAAAGAAGAAAATTCAAAGTTTGCAAGTTTCTTGGTACAGTGCAAACCCTGAAAAAAAAAAAGACAATTTAGTGTGATCCTGTTGCTCTGATTATGCCTTCTTGCTCCATTTCTTTTCATAAATTGGTTTAATCACTAGAAAGACTTTAGACTTATGATACAAAATACTATTGTTAAAAAGTAATTTGCTCACTGGCCAACTATCCATAAGAATGCGCATCAGTTGAGCTATATTGCCACACATGCTGTAGATTTCATCTAAAAACCAATCTCCTCCCCAAGATGTCAGATCAACTAGACAGTCACCTGCAGCTGCAAAACAAGATATTTTTCATGAATTTTACACACAAACATTGCTTATGAGCATAGACTAAATCATATATTTTCTAAATGAACAAGCTCAACAATAATTAAATTCCATATCAACTGAATGGACAAATTATTACATATACCTACCTAATAGCCTGTTGCTCCACCTTTTGCCCACACAACAACAGCCAGATGTCTTGGTAAGGACTCAATGAGGTGTTGAAATCACAGAGGTGGTATTGTTACCCATGAAGCAACAATCCCCTGTCATAAAGCATCCACAGTTGCCAGTGGGGGTTAGCAGGCTCAAACAGATCTTTGGAATTCATCCCACAAATTCTCAATGGGGTTGAGGTCTGCGATCAAAGGGGCCATTCAAGTGTAGTAAGCTCACTTGAATGCTGCTGGAGCCAATTCGTCACCACTCATGAAGTATGCAGTGTGGCATTGTCCTGTTGAAACATAGTATCATGGTATGGAAAGAGAATCATTACAAATGGGTGTACATGGCCTGTGAGGATGTTCACATACTTTGTGCTGGTGGCCTTGATGGGTACGAGGGGCCCCAAGAAAGCCATGTAAATGCACCCCAAACCGTTACACTACCTCCACCTGTGTGTATGACCAACTTGTCAAGCTGGGTACATCACTTCATATCATTTACACCACCCATCGGCATGATAGAGTTGAAACCATGATTTATCAGACCAGATGACATATTTCCAGTCCTCCGCACTCCAGTTGCATATAGGCCTTTGCAAACTGCAGCCTAATCTTTTGGTGCCTTGCAGTCAACAAGGGAACATGATGTGGATGTTGACTGCCATAGCTATTTTTTCCCATGGTATGACAGATAATCTTTGTGCATAAGCTTGTGGATGTGCTTTCATTCAATTGTGACATTATCTGCTCCATGGTAGCCATGCAATTCCTTGTAATGATGCGGGACACTCTGCACTAACCTCGAGAGTCAATTGCACATTTACGTCCAGATTTCTCCCGATGGTTGGAAGTTTTGCCACATTTCACATAGTCTTGGTATAAACTTGTGACAGTCTGATGTGGAAATCCCAACAGTCAGTAATTGCGGTGATTGAACAACCAAGCTTCCTCGCACCTACTATCAGCCATGGTCATACTCGCTTATGTTACTACCTTTACCCATGATTACTTTTCCGTGACTAGTTTCCAATGCGTAGAGACCTGCTCTATTTATAGGCATTGCCAGTTTCAGCATCCCACATGACTGGAAACGATACTTCAGCTTTGCATATTGTTTTCAGGGTGTGTATAATAATAACCTGTCCATTCAGTGTATATTTGAGTTATACAATGCTTTACAACTAAAATAAAAAGAGAAAATAAAATAAAATAAAATGGGTAGAAATCTAGAATAAAAAAAGATTACCGCGAAAGCTCAAATTTTACGTAGCTGTTACTGATTCATAATAAAATTGTAATAATTGTAAGATATAATTAATAGAAGAAATAAGTAAAACACAATAAAAATATATAAAAAGTAAATGCGAGAAATTTGTAGACAAAATACACAAGAATGTCTTTGAAATATAAAAAGTAGAGTAAAAGCAAACTTTCAGCAGTACTACAATATGAATTCATTGAAGAGAATCTTCAGAGAACAAACACCATAATGAAAATATACTTACCTACAATTAGTTTTGGATAGTATTTAGAGCAGTTTCTTAGTTAACTTGGTTGTTGGAGAACATCAGGTTAACTATGGTATGCAAGACTGTTGGAGCTTTTATAAACTTGTGAAACATGTGGTAAAACAAGCATATACACCTAAAAATTATTAGGCTATATAACTTCTGGTCCTCTCTAAAGTTTGCTATGGCAGTGAAACTTCAAACCTTTGTAAGCAAGACAACAGGAAGCTTCAGGATTTTGATTCCAAATACCTATACTAAGGTATACTATGTATACTAAAGTATCTTGGATATTATATGATATATATAGCATAATGCCAATGCCATCTAATATGGTATTGCAAGTTTCTTATTAGGTGTAATGTTATGTGTGTTTCCACACTTAGTATATAATGTCCATATGCAATTAAAAAGTTAAAAAAGTATTAAAAGTCAAGATAAATTGCAAATTATTTTAAAAGTTTTCCTAAAATGAAAAATAAAAAAGATAAAAAGCAAAATCTTGCTATAATTCAAAAACAAATACATTATAAAATTTTACTTCTATTACTCTATGAATTTCATTTTGGTTCCATAATATGACATATTTTTACTTGTTTCGCACTTCAAGATAAATTCTAAGTTATTTTTTCTCCTGAAATCATATAACAGTTTATTCTACCATAACATATAATTCAACAATAAGAACTGAACATTAAGATTAATAAACAAATGGTACTCCAGAGCCTTATTACAGTGAAAAAATTAAATATGCAATTTCAAAAAATTTAATGCTTGAAAATAAAATTGTTAACCTGAAGCAATTATTTACTCCAATTTTCATTATGATCCTTATAGTTTCCAATGTCTAAAGAAGACCATATGCTTCATTCTAAGGATTATAAGTCAACATCAATTATTCTGTTCTTAAAAAAATTAGTAGAGTCAGTGAGAATATAATTTTCAGAGACTGGATCAATGTCCACACAGGGTCTGGTGCTGACCATATAAACCTACTGGACTGGACAGATATATGGCTCTGAGCTTGATTATGGATCCTGATTTTGCTGCACTGGTGGGCTTCTGTGGAGGGAAAATCTTCCGCTGTGTTTTCTTTTTGTTTGTGGGTTGACAGCCTCAAGTGAATAGATCCACAGGATATGTTTATCAGCTGGTGGATAATCCTGAGCAGAAGTCATCGCAGGCACCTGAACTCTTTGCTTCTATTGGCATCGTCAAATTCTACATTGGAGGAAGTCTTCCAGTGTAGATGGCTTCAGCCTTTAGTAGTGGGGGATCGGGTCTTTGCCCCATGTCTGCGATTAGGGGGCTGTTTGATATTGTCGGCATTCCCTCTTTCAATAAACATAGTTTCTTTAAACATCCCACTAACCATTTTCTCTCCATAGGTAGTTGGAATGTGAGGACTCTGCACAGAACTTTTTCTCTTGATGTCCTCACACAAGAATTCCACCGTTACAATTTAGATATTCTCGGCTTGCAAGAGACCAGATGGACAGATAAAGGTCAGATTCTTAAAAATAATCTTAAATTTCTCTTTACAGGGAGGGACGACAAAAAGCATCACCAAGGCATGGGTCTGCTTCTCAGCAGACACGCTAGTGATGCTCTTCTAGGATATGAGTGCATTAATGAAAGGTTTCTTACAGCAAAATTTCAGACAAGCGTTAAAGACTTGAATGTTATCTGCTGTTATGCCCCCACTGAGGATGCCGATGAGGATGAGAAGGATAGGTTTTATGAACAACTTCAGGATATTTTGAATTCTGTCAAGAAAGGAGATATTACCCTTGTTCTTGGTGACTTCAATGCCAAAGTTGGTACTGACTCTGACCTTTGGGGAGGAGTAATAGGCCCTTTTGGTATTGGTAGCTGCAATAGCAATGGGCAACGTCTCCTACAGGTAAGTAAACTCAATGGATTCAGAATAACTAACACTTATTACAAACACCGCGACATACATAAGTACACATGGGTTTCACCTGATGGGCTGCATAAGAATATGATTGATTACATATTAATTAACAGCAAATGGACTAGTTCTGTTAGGAATACCAGGGCATATAGGGGAGCTGAAATTGGATCTGACCATTACCTTGTTAAAAGTGTGTTGCAACTTAAACTTAAAAAGTGTTGTGCTAGGGTTAAAAAATTTACTTTTAATACTGAAGCTCTGAAAGATCCAGTTATAGCCAAAGCTTACCATGATAGGTTACTTAGTCATTATGACAGTCATGGTTTGCTTACTACTGAAGTTGAGGAAGAATGGGATCATTTTAAACAGGCTTTTTTGGACACTAACAGTACTCTTTTAGGAAAAAAGGAGCAGAAGAGGCAAAATTATCTGAGTGATAAGGCACTTGAGCTTATTTCGGAAAGAAAGAACTGCAGGAATGCCCTTAATCAATACCCTACTAGTCCTAATAGAAAGCATTACAGAGACCTTAATAAACTTGTAAAGGATCAGTTAGCTGCTGATAAAAATTTTTGGCTTGACGGTTTGGCTGACAAAGCGGAGGAAGCAGTTAGACAGCACAACAGCAGAGAGCTGTACCAGATAGTTAATGTTTTGTGTGGTAGAAAACGGACAGGCATACAAGGATTGAAGGATAAACAAGGTAAGGTTATAGAAGGGGAGGATTCTGTCATGGCTAGGTGGGCTGAGCATTTCAGTGATGTTCTAAACAATGTAGTTAGTTCTACTCCCATTGTTTGCAATGATGATAGATGCATTGGTGGCTTTAATGTTGGCCCTATAACACAATCTGAAGTTAGTTTGGCTGTTTCTAAACTTAAACTTCATAAATCCCCAGGGGTAGATGAAATTACTACGGAAATGCTTAGAGCTGGGAATGTTTCAGTTACCACTTGGATGACTGAAATTCTGAATCTCTTTTATGATAAAGGCATGGTTCCTAAGGATTTTACCAGAGCTATTGTTATCCCTATTTTCAAAAAAGGTGATCGCAGTTCTTGTGATAACTATAGGGGTATCAGCCTACTCTCTGTTCCAGGTAAAGTTCTTTCCATGATTGTGCTTAATAGAATTAAGAATCTGGTTGACAGGCAATTGCGTGATGAGCAATGTGGATTCAGAAGTGGTAGGGGATGTGTAGATCAGATATTTTCACTTAGGCAGATTCTTGAGAAATGTTTAGAGTTTCAGAAACCTTTGGTTGCTAGCTTTGTTGATTTCAAAAAGGCTTTCGACTCTGTTGATCGTCATAATTTGTGGTTGATTGTGAGATCATATGGTATACCAGACAAGTTAGTTAACATTATGAAAGCTCTCTATAATAACACTGAGTCGTGTGTGAGAGTTGGTAAGGCTTGTAGCAATTGGTTTAGCATTACTTCTGGTGTTCGACAAGGGTGCATTTTGTCTCCTTTTCTCTTTAGCTTGGTTATTGATTATGTTAGGCGAAATTCACTTCAAGGGAAAGATTTTGGCCTTAAATGGGCTGGAGATAGGAAAATTTCTGATTTAGATTATGCTGATGATTTAGCCCTTCTGGCAAATGATGTTGATGAGATGAACTCTTTCATTCGAGCCGTTGATGAGACTGGTAGTAGAGTAGGTTTGGTTATAAACAGAGAGAAAACTAAAGTGATGAAAATTGGTCAGGCAGGCTGTGATTCAGTTAATCTGAATGGTTGCAGTCTTGAGCAGGTGTCACAGTTTAATTATCTTGGGAGCTATGTAACAGATAATGGTGATGTGCGGCATGAGATTAACAGACGAATAGGGATTGCTGCTGGGACTTTTAAGAATCTATGGAGAGTGTGGAGAAATAGGCGTATACACCTAAAGACTAAAATTAGACTGTATAATAGTTTGGTTCTTTCTAGGGTTAGTTATGGTAGTGAAACTTGGACACTTTGTAAACAAGATAACAGGAAACTAGATGCTTTTGATTCCAGATGCTTACGCAGTATCTTGGGCATTAGGTGGTTCAACTTTGTAACTAATGATGAGATTAGGAAAAGGAGTTTGCAACCTCCTTTAAGCAGCATATTGTGCAGAGAGAGACTCCGTTGGTTTGGCCATGTTGCCCGTATGAATAATTATAGATTGGCGAATAGGGTTATGAACAGTGTGCCTAAAGGCCTCAGAAAGAAGGGGAGACCTAGGATGCGGTGGGCAGACAATGTCAAACAGGACCTTGTTAGAATTGGTGTGCAGTGGCCAGATGCAGTAGATGTAGCTCAGGATAGACTTGCTTGGAGAACTAAATTGCACGGTCTGGTTGGACCTCCGTAGCCCATGGCTGCTTGAGGATGATGATGATGATGATGATTGTTATACAGTACTGATTTGTTCCCTTGTCACAATCCAATCCAAAATAGGTTCTCCAATTCACCATGAACAAAAAGAAGTATAAATGGATACTGTTCATTAGATTTTTTTGGTATTGGTTCATTCAGGGCCCAGTTACCACACTTAGAGATAATTCAAAGTCAGTAGAGGCAACTTACTGGATACAATTACTTGATTCCTATCTATTCACTAATTTCCCTTCATATTCGCTATCAGATCAGTTTCAATTTGAGCTTGCACATAAATTGCAGGAGATCAAAATTCAACCTTTGTGGGATGCCCAAAGTGTGGTATATCAACTAGTAACAAATTCTCAAAAGTTTTAAAATCAACCGTTGAGAGGTAACAAACATCAACAGCATCATTCCCATATACATAATTTTTTTTTTTTATCTCAACCACTGATTTGTTGCCATATTTATTTGTTTTCATTTGTTTGATAACATTCTTGTAAAATGTGGAATAGCAAATAAATAGATGGATCAAAAAGTAACATACAAGGTCTATATATAACAAGGGAAATCTCAAGGACATAGGAGAGTGGTAAATATATATTATAGTGCACCTGAATGGCAACATGGCAGGGTTTACAGATGCATGTGCATAAAGGAGAGGATGTGTGGCATTTCAAAATGATTACGAGGTTGCAAAGGTGGTGTCGCAAAGAAGTACTAGTAGTTATTTGGTTTTTGGGGCAAGGGAAGTTTGTGTGGCAAAAATCTCTAACAGTTCATTGAAGTGTAAGATGGAAATATTTTTGGGTCCTAGAATAAAGGACAGAACTTTTGCATCAGCTTAATGCATTACTATTTTAGACACACTCACAAATACTATTACTGCATAAAGCTGTAATTCCAGTGGTGAGCACACAGAACTATCTATAGAAATTAGGATAACAAATGTTGCTTCCATCTCATATGTTGTGACACTCCTCAACATACACACACAGTTCTGATCAAGCTCATAAAAATAATTATGAATTTGTTATGGTAATATAGCTGTGATTCCCTTGCTTATGTGAAGTTGGGTTGTTTTACCTCTGAGCAGCACTTTTTTGCACACCATGGGCTAAATGGCCAGGTCACATGAACCACGAAGGCTCAGAGAAGGTTGGGGGAGGGGACCCACTGGAACAGCTGTTGGGAGACAGATGGTAGCCTCCCGTCAAGGCCATCCAGCGTGTTCTTTAACGTGCACAGGGTATGTCTCTCCCGCACACGGTGCCACGACTTAACGTCCCATCCGACGGACGACGGCCTTTCCAAGCCCATCGGTGTCCCCTACTGACCGTGGGCAGGGCGGGGAATTTCTGCGGAGATAAATCTCAACGCTGACCCAGCTGGGACTCGAACCTGGGAACTACAGATTACGAGCCTGGCGCGCTACCGACTGAGCCACCCCCGCCCTGCTTATGTGAAGTAACCATTGTTATGTATGTAATACAAATATATCCAAAGCATCACTATAACTCACATTATAAACATATTAATGCTTTGCATTTTGAATTTACTAGCTTTTCTGGATATCAAAAGCATACAAGACATTTTCTGAAGTTCTTTCATTACAACATCCAAAATATAGTGTGTTCTAATAACAGATGAAAATACTTTGAAAGTTTAGAAAAACTATGGATAAATCACATAAAAAAACACCACCAGTGTAATGTTTTCCTATATTATAAAAAGTGGTACCATTTTGATTTCAGTTATTAGAAAGTAATTTTATCATTAACCCTTTGGGGTCTTATGTTGGACTGAGTCTGACTTTGTCAATTTAGTTACAGTCCAATATTGGACAACAAAAAGTTAACATTAATTGGACTACAAGGGGTGGACAGGAAAAAACAAACAAAAAAAACTACAAAGTATCAATAAACATGTCATAATATATATATACAAACCTGCAGCAGCACTTTCCATCATAAGCAGTCTCTTATTCAAAGCACATAATGCGGTGACAATTACACAAAGAAGACTGTTATGACCTTGTTCACCATTCTCTGCAAATAAAATTCCTAAAAATAACTAATTTGAAAGACATGAAGTATATATATTTATTAATCACACATTCATATACGTTAAACAAGCTAATGATATAGCACTAATAGTTAAACAGTAACATTAGTCTTTTATGATACAGAACTTCATGTAACAGATACATAATTTACTTCCAAAAATGCCATTCTGCAATCCTACTTATGAAGCAAAATTACACTTTTGCATACAGATACTAACTCATAAAGATTTAGCAACCATGCATATATATATTTATTTCTGAACTACTTTTGGTTAGACAAAAAGACATATTAACTTGAATGATGCTTGTGTTACTAAACAATACTGAATCAAAATTCAAGCACATTAGTATGGCATATGGCTGCAATCAGCTGTAGCTGAATATTATGTGGTGATAAACAGTGTGAGTTCAGAAGTGTTGAGTTGTATAGATTAAAATTTTTTCACCTGAATAGATTCTTGAGAACAGTTTAGAATTTTAAAAACATGCAGTTACTAGCTTTTCAGATTTTAAGAACATTACCAATTCTGTTTGTCAATATGATTGGTGGTTAATAGTTAGGTTCCTTTTATGGATAGTTTTAAAATTACATTTTAATAAAGAGTGTTCTTTGAATGCTTTTCATTTTTATCTTATTCCTGATAACTTATCACTGCTCTAGAGAACCTGACTTACTATCAGGAGGTCACAGGTTTATATCACACCAAGCCAGAAAATTTTCCACCTAAATTTGATAATGATGCATAAGAGTAACTTTTCATGACCTTTCAAATGAATCAACATGGATAAATTTAGTAAGTTAGCTTAAGTGGTTAATTAGCTAGGTGGTAAACCTTTAAGATTAAGGGTGTAAGTAATGTGTTTGCTTACATTCACATTAAATTAATGACTTAATTTCTCTTTCCAGTGAACAATAACCAGGGATAAAGCCAACATCAAGTCTAGCACTTTCTGTCTGGGATTTATGTTGGGTATTTTACATCTGAGTAGCATTTTTTGCACGTAATGGGCTAAATGGCAAGGTCAGAAGGACTTCAAAGGTTCAAAGAAAGTTGGGGGAAGGGGACTCACTAGAAAGCTATTAGGAAAAAGATGGTAGCCTCCTATCAAGGCCATCCAGAATGTTATTTAATGTGCACAGGGTATGGCTCTCCTGCATATGGAACTAACAGCTTTATGTACCATCTGACAGATGGCTTTTCCAAGCCCATTTATGTTCCCTTTCTGAATGAAGATGGGTAATCAGAGAAAGATCTCACTGTGGGTACAACTGGGATTCAGACCTAAGAACTGCAGATTATGAGCCTGGCATGTACTAGAGCCACCCAAAAAGGAAATATATCTTATTGCCCAGAGTCCTGAAGTGTCGAACATTTCCTTCTCAATGCCTTCCCAATTCCAAAATGCTGAGCCTTTAAAACAACAATTCAATGGAGGATTTTTCGATTCCAATAACTGAAATTTTTATCATGATTGTACACAGCAGAAAAATTGATCCTAAGAAGTGACTAATATTAACAACACTTACTGTATTAAAATGCTGAATTATTTGTACTACATATTATGAAAAATATAAAAAAAAATTATACCTTAAGTTTAAGATATTGTTGAGTGCAATACGAAATACTTACTAACCTGTAATAAAACATGAAATAGCAGATCTTGTCTCATTCACATATGATGATAAGCTACTGCCATCATCTACACCTTCTAGATGTCGTCTTTCAAGTACCTAAATAATTTTGTTACTTTATTAATAACATTTGTATGCACAATATAAATCTTGATTTATGAGGATATAACATTTCTAAAAGAATAATGTACAGAACACACAAGTAAAGATCTGATGTTATCATGAGGTAATGGTTCATATCCCATCCAGCTCAAGAAAGATTTACTTCTCACTTTTAATCTGATATTCATGAGTACTTTAATCACATTTCAATGCACACTACATTTTCTGAGGCTGTTTTGAGCAGGATAGCCCTGACTGAAAAGCTCAAATGCTATAACAGGATACCTCAGACTAATTAGTGTTTCACTGGTATACTAGTACCTGGGTTTATTGTGTGCCAAATGTAATAAAGATATAAATGTGGTAAAAAAACAAAAGAAATAATATATATAAATTAATGGATATGCAAAAGACAAAGAAACATAAATATAACAAACATAAAAAACAAATATGAGCATGGCTAAACAACTTTTATTTGAATAATGATTTTGGATGTAACTTCATTGTGGATGTAAAGAAACAGTTTATTTCATATACTACTACAAGTGCCTAAATAGAAACAATGGAAAAAAATATAAATTAAAAAATTTAAAAGTACCTATCTTCCTATAGGGCCCTAAAAAGTAGAAAATAAACCTAAAGCATATTGATGGTGCAATTGGTCTTGATTGAATATGGCGACAGCAATCTTGTCAAGCAGATAAATTACCACCCATATTCCTTTGAAGCGAATACGAACTCGGTTACTGACTGCACCATCAATATGCTTTAGGTTTATTTACTACTTTTTTTAGGGCCCTATAGGAAAACAGGTATTTTTTAAAAATTTTAATTTGCATTTTTTTTTTGTTATCACTAAAAATGCTTACCTTCAGAAACTTTGATATATAAACAGGAGCATATTTATTCTTCTTTTAGAGTCATGTTTGAAGTAGCCCAGGACATTGGAGACATCACAAGCTTAATTTGAGATATGACTCATTAAAGTCGAACCGTGTGAAAATCCACCCACACTTTATCAGGGGGAATAGTGGGGGCAAAATTCGAAATAGTTTATGACTGTCATTATACGAGCTTTCATTTGACACCTAATTTATGAAACTGTAGGCCCTCATGTTTGAAAGATATAGTAGAACGACCTTCACATTTGGTACTTTTTAGGGGGGAAAGAAAGCATGGGGGGCCATATTTTTACAGCCTATGACACTCCCCACCCCATGTCACAAGCTTTCATTAGACACATAGCTCATTACTTTTAGCACTCGCATTCAGCAGATATTGAGGAACAATCATTTTTATATCCCCCCCCCTTTTTAGGGGGGAGGAAAGCAAGGGGGTTAATTTTTTATTGACCCCCATGCCCACCTAAGACACTCCCCACATCAGAAGCTTTCATTTGACATATAGCTTGTTACTTTTGGTATTCGCATTCAGGAGATACAGGGAACAATCATTTTCATCTCTCCCACTTTTTTAGGAGGAAGAAAGCATGGAGGGTCAGTTTTTCATAAACAATCCCCTCTTTTAGCCTCTCCATCTTCACATTCTGGAGATATAGCTTAAGAATAGTTTTCACAGTTCCCCTTTTTTAGAAGGGAAGGAAGCATGGGGGGAGTCAATTTTTTACAGCCTATGATACTCCCCAGATCAGAAGCCTTCATTTGGCACATAAATCATTAAGTTTCACTATTGTGTTCAAAAGATATGGTGGAACAATAGTTTGTCAAATCCACAAACCAACCAACCAACAAATAAAGCCAAAAGCAATAGGAAGATTGGAAAAAACAGGAAGAAAACAGGTCATTGTTTTCCTCATCTTTTGGCATTACTGCATGCAACTAATATAATTCAAAATATAAATTATATAATATATAAAAATAAGGCACAAGGCAGAAAATATAACAGGGGCTAAAAGTGTATAATTATCAACATTTAAAAACTGCTGGTGCAAAGTTCATTATTAACACTAGAAGGACCAGTCCCACCGAGAGGGTAACAAGCAGTTAAAATTTTAATTTTTTTTTCTTAACAAAATACTATGAAGTGATTTTTTTGTTTACTGTTACTGCTGTGATTACAGTCTCAGTGGAAAACTCCTGCTGGTGTTATAAGGGTAAAATTTCATGGAGTATAGAAAAATAGACAAATACATCTAAAGATTAAAGTTACGTGTTATAATAGTTTGATCCCTTAAAGTTTACATTTTAGGGAAATTGAACTGCGTATAAGCAAGGCAAAGGACACTTTATGCCTTTGACTCCATGTGTTTAAGAAGTATCGTTAAAATTTGTTGATTTAATTTTGTGAATAGTGATGAGAATTGATGAATTCAATCAAAACAACTCAAAGGCAAATGATATGTTAAAAAAATATTAAGTTAAAATAAAATTTGAGCTTGAGCTTAGACTTGGATAGGCATTTCCTGATTACGTAACAGGTACTTCGTAAATCTGACCTGACAGGTCCAACTTGTTTTCCACTAAACTTTTGTATAACCCATCACAACATAAATATTTTTTTTGCTATAAAGTTATTGTTGCTTAACCCTTCCAGCGTCCAGCCGGAAAAACTGGTTTCCATCCAAGCCGGTTCCAAAGCCAAGCTATTTCCAAAGCCAAGCTGGTTCCAAAGCCAAGCTATTTCCAAAGCCAAGCTGGTTCCAAAGCCAAGCTATTTGCTCAGCCAAAAAAAATTAACTTTAGAACTTTTTTGCCAAATAACCAGTGAAAGGAATTATGGCATGTTATATGTCAAATTAAACAGCATTCAATTCTAGAATTCTGCCCACTACATCCTAGGTCTCCCCCTCTTTTTGAGGCCTTTAGGCACACTGTTCATAACCCTATTCATCAATCTATGATTATCCATACAGGCAACATGGCCAAACCAAGTCTCTCTCTCTCTGCACAATATGCTGCTTAAAGGAGGTTGCCGACTCCTTTCCCTAACCTCATTAGTTAGCAAGCTGAACCACCTAATGCCCAAGATGCTGCGTAAGCATCTAGAATCAAAAGCATCTAGTTTCCTGTTATCTCGTTTACAAAGTGTCCAAGTTTCACTACAATAATTAACCCTAGAAAGAACCAAACTATTATACAGTCTAATTTTAGTCTTTAGGTGTATACACCTATTTCTCCACATTCTGCATAGATTCCTAAAGGTCCCAGAGGCAATTCCTATTCACCTGTTAATATCATGCCGCACATCCTGTATCTGTTATATAGCTCCCAAATGACACCTGCTCAAGACTGCAACCATTCAGATTAACTGAATCACAGCCTGCCTGACCAATTTTCATCACTTTAGTTTTTTTTTCTATATAACCAAACCTACTCTACTACCAGTCTCATCAACAACTCAAATGAAAGAGTTCATCTTATCAACTTCATTTGGCAAAAGGGCTAAATCATCAGCATAATCTAAATCAGAAATTTTCCTATCTCCAGCCTATTTAAGGCCAAAATCTTTCCCTTGATGTGAATTTTGCATAATATAATCCATAACCAAGCTAAAGAGAAAAGGAGACAAAATGCACCCTTGTCGAACACCAGAAGTAATGCTAAACCAATTGCTACAAGCCTTACCAACTCTCACACATGACTCAGAGTTATTATAGAGAGCATTCATTATGTTAACTAACTTGTCTGGTATACCATATGATCTCACAATCAACCACAAATTATGATGATCAACAGAGTCAAAGGCCTTTTTGAAATCAACAAAGCTAGCAACCAAAGGTTTCTGAAACTCTAAACATTTGTCAAGAATCTGCCTAAGTGAAAATATCTGATCCACACCTACCCTACCACTTCTGAATCCGCATTGCTCATCACGCAATTGCCTGTTAACCAGATTCTTAATTCTATTAAGCACAATCATACAAAGAACTTTAACTGGAACAGTAAATAAACTAATTCTCCTATAATTATCACAAGAGCTGTAATCACTTTTTTTTTGAAAAATAGGGACAATAACAGCTCTGGTAAAATCCTTAGGAACCATGCCTTTATCATAAAAGATATTCAAGACTTCAGTCATCCAACTGGTAACCAAAACATTCAATCATTACAAACAATGGGAGTAGAGCTAACCACATTGTTTAGAACATCACTGAAATGCTCAGCCCACCTAGCCATGACAGAATCCTCACATTCTATAACCTTACCTTGTTTATCCTTCAATCCATGTATACCTGTCCGTTTTCTACCACACAAAACATTAACTATCTGGTACAGCTCTCTGCTGTTGTGCTGTCTAACTGCTTCCTCGGCTTTTTCAGCCAAACCATCAAGCCAAAGATTCTTAGCAGCTAACTGATCTTTTACATGTTTATTAAGTTCTCTGTAATGCTTTCTATTAGGACTAGTAGGGTATTGATTAAGGACATTCCTGCAGTTCTTTCTTTCCGAAATAAGCTCAAGTGCCTTATCACTCAGATAATTCCATCTCTTCTGCTCCTTTTTTCCTAAAAGGGTACTGTTAGTGTCCAAAAAGGCCTGTTTAAAATGATCCCATTCTTCCTCAACTTCAGTAGTAAGCAAACCATACTGTTGTAATGACTAAGTAACCTATCATGGTAAGCTTTGGCTATAACTGGATCTTTCAGAGCTTCAGTATTAAAAGTAAATTTTTTAACCCTAGCACAACACTTTTTAAGTTTAAGTTGCAACACACTTTTAACAAGGTAATGGTCAGATCCAATTTCAGCTCCCCTATATGCCCTGGTATTCCTAACAGAACTAGACCATTTGCTGTTAATTAATATGTAATCAATCATATTCTTATTTCTTATGCAGCCCATCAGGTGAAACCCATGTGTACTTATGTATGTCACGGTGTTCGTAATAGTTAGTTATTCTGAATCCATTGAGTTTACTTACCTGTAGGAGACGTTGCCCATTGCTATTGCAGCTACCAATACCAAAAGGGCCTATTACTCCTCCCCAAAGGTCAGAGTCAGTACCAACTTTGGCATTGAAGTCACCAAGAACAAGGGTAATATCTCCTTTCTTGACAGAATTCAAAATATCCTGAAGTTGTTCATAAAAATCAATCCTTCTTATCCTCATCGGCATCCTCAGTGGGGGCATAACAGCAGATAACATTCAGGTCTTTAACGCTTGTCTGAAATTTTGCTGTAAGAAAACTTTCATTAATGCACTCATAGCCTAGAAGAGCATTACTAGCATGTCTGCTGAGAAGCAGACCCACTCCTTGGTGATGCTTATTGTCGTCCCTCCCTGAAAAGAGAAATTTAAGATTATTTTTAAGAATCTGACCTTTATCTGTCCATCTGGTCTCTTGCAAGCCGAGAATATCTAAATTATAATGGTGGAATTCTTGTGTGAGGACATCAAGAGAAAAAGCTCTGTGCAGAGTCCTCACATTCCAACTACCTATGGAGAGAAAATGGTTAGTGGGATGTTTAAAGAAACTATGTTTATTGAGAGAGGGAATGCCGACAATATCAAACAGCCCCCTAATCGCAGACATGGGGCAAAGACCCGTTCCCCCACCACTAAAGGCTGAAGCCATCTACACTGAAAGACTTCCTCCAATGTAGAATTGGACGATGTCAATTCTATATTGGAGGAAGTCTTCCAATGTAGATGGTTTCAGCCTTTAGTAGAAGCAAAGAGTTCAGGTGCCTGTGATGACCTCTGTTCAGGATTATCCACCAGCTGATAAGCATATCCTGTGAATCTATTAACTTGGGGCTGTCAACCCACAAACAGAAAACACAGCAGAAGATTTTCCCTCCACAGAAGCCCACCAGTGCAGCAAATTCAGGATCCATAATCAAGCTCAGAGCCTTAATTCAGTCCAGTGGGTTTATGTGGTCAGCACCAGGACCCTGTGTGGTTGACCACTCCTCAGCAGGGTAGAAAAAAAAAAGAAAAGTAGCTATAGTTGTCCAGATCAGTAGGCCACACTAATCTGGCAGCCCTTCCCTTCCATTCATTTCCACAAGAGAGTATCTCTATTGAAAGGTACTAACAGCCTGCACCACGAGAAGGAGAGGGTCTGACATTAGGTGCTAGGCCTGGCCAGTTCTATGCATCATCACAGGGGATTGGTGCATAACTCTCCTTCCAGTTACTACCTAGCTACCATTTACAGAGCTAAATATATATATTTCCTCCAGAATAATACAATATTCAATCTGAAATAGGATTTTTATTTCTTTTACTGATTCTTTTCATTATCATATATTTAAACAAGGCCAATGTTAAACTGACTTGGAATTCTAATATTCACGGGATTTTCTGAACTGGTTATGAAAAAAAAAACTTCCTTGGCTGCTTTTGTTACTAAACCTTATGAATTTTTCTTTGGGTATTGAAGTTTGGCTATCTTGGCTAAGTGCAGAAAGGTTTGTGCACCAAAGCAAAAGAAAAAAAAAACAGCGTTATCTCCTCTGTGTGGCACAGCCAAGGTACTAGGGGGGGGGGGAGGTGGTTACCTTTAAAATCATTCACTATAAGCATAAAAACTCATAATTTAAAAAAAATTATATTTTTCTAGAGGGGAGTGAAAATTTCATAGTGAGTTTAGCAGAGGAGACACCTTCCCAAAATTGCCATCCACATGACGACTGATTTCCACAGCAAGGAAGCCTATTTTGTTTCCGCATCCAAGTTATTCATTTTCAGAAAACGGTACAATCTGAAAGTTTTTTTACTAAAAAAAAAGAAATAATAAAAGAAAAATTACAGATCACCTAATGGGATGTTAAATAAAATATCCACAACAACTTTTAAGCTGGCCTCCGACATAGCATAACTCAGAAAGATCACTAACGGAAATAAATCTACAGAAATGAATTTGCTTCCATATCCAAGACCTGATTTATTTTCAGAAAATAATACCAGATCAAAGTTTTACAGGAAAAGTAATAAATAATAAAAAAAAATTAACATATAGCCTAATACAATGTTAAAATATCCACAGCAACAAGTGGCTAACTATGAAAAAAATCAATATTTATCAATCAGCGAAAAAAGATCGCTAATTTCCAAAAATAAATCTACTGAAATGAAAACTAAGGTTTAAATATAAAAAAAAGTAAATACTAGCTTTA
The DNA here is from genome assembly GCA_038380435.1 of Ryuthela nishihirai. Classification (NCBI taxonomy): domain Eukaryota; kingdom Metazoa; phylum Arthropoda; class Arachnida; order Araneae; family Heptathelidae; genus Ryuthela; species Ryuthela nishihirai. Next base: position 9,021,826 of record JAWZYU010000002.1, read on the forward strand.
CAAAAGGTATCCAATATGATGTATCAAAACAATATGGGAACTACTTATAGTACACGGAATGGAGACAGCATGTGTCAGCCATCTGCCTCTTGTTTGCCTGAGTGAAGCATAACTAATTAAATGCAGCTGCACCCAGAATTTCTAAGAAGGATGTGTTTTTTTTTTCCCCAGTTTCGATTTTAAGAGCAGGAAAGATTCATAGAATGCTGGTGAAAAATGATAAAAAAAAAATTTTGGGAATCCTGAAATAAGTTTATGACAAAAGAGTGTGAAATGGGAAGAAAAAATGGTGGTACATATTTTGTGATTATTTCTAAAATCTACCATTTTTAAAAATAGCAATTTTTTGTTAATTTTTAGATTTTCGAAAAAACTTATGGAAAAATTTGTTGATAATAGTTCAAATCAAACTTGTGAGCTTAAATCAGAAGGTTGTTTCAGCAAATAGGAATGTTAACAAGCAAATCGGCAATACCATTTAGTGCTTCTAAGAAATGGCAGTCAGATGGCTTTATCAAATTAAAAAACAAAATTATTTTTGAAGCCTGAATTATATATTTTATAAGATTTATATTTTAAAAAAATTACAATGGCAATTTTTATTTTTAAAAAATAATTTTTTTTGTTGTACTAAAAATGTATACATATGTTTTTTGCCTCTCATTTTGGATTCTGCGAATGTATACAGACAATGTGGACACTGGAAGGGTTAAGACAGATGAATTTGGAGAACAAAACTACAGTCTTAAATCTTCACAGGCAATTTAAAAAATTTCCAATTTATGAAAATAAGTACTTACATTTAATAGTTTATTGTTTATTTCTCTAATAGCAGACTGCAACTGATAATGAAGGGCTACAGTAGATTGGATAGAAGCTACGTCCATACTTTCTATTCCATACTGGCTGTGGAAATCTGCTATTACCTCTTGGCACCTAGAATACACAAATATTCTGTACTTTCCATTACATATTTTATAATTACTTCAACGAATTACAGTAATTGCAATGATCTTGCAATAACACTGACTATCTGGTTGAGCATTAAGTTAACATTGTGGTTGTTTGTCACACCCTCTCTCATTGTTTACTATCAAGTCAAATAGTCATGATTTTGTGTGGTTTATTTAAATTTTCTTATTCATACAGTACATTACTATCTTTTGCCATGAACAAATAAAAAATAAATTACCTCTCAATAGTTGCTTGCCAGAGAAATGTATACACAATTCATTAACATATATTTTAATGAGTAGTGGACAGGCATTACCAATACCTGCTTTTGTTACTTTTAGTGAAAGTCACAAATTTTCATAATACTTGCTACCAGCACTAATGCATTGTTGATGACATACAACAGAGTGACAAAAATGGCCCTATAATTCTTTTGGAAAACAGCCTGCACCAAACTGATATACCTGGCAGATTAACTGTTTGCTCAACCATTATGTATGGATTTTCACTGACCCAATATGTACAGTTGTGTCAATTAACAGTAGTATTAAGTTGAAAGTGACTTCATCAGACCAAACAGTTAAATCTGGAAATGTTTCTCTTTCTCCACATATGTGAAAATACTGTTCACAAAATTCAGGTTGATGATCTGGATTGTCCTCATTCACTCACGTGAAGCAGTCTGGGTATGTATGATTTCCACTTCCAATACCACAAAATGCGACAAACACTGGTTTTACAGATACCACTCTAATGTGAACATTGCCTTACAGACTTCTTCAGAGATTGTATGAAGTCTGTAACACTTTCGCAAACCTTACATCATCAATTGAAGATCATTAGTCATAGATGAGCTATGACTTATTTGAAAGCTTGTCTAAACTTGCCATTCTGTGTTAAAAACAAAGGCTTTATCATTATTTCTCTCTTTGCTAGAGGCACATGAAGTTCATCATCATCATCATCCTCAAGCAGCCATGGGCTACGGAGGTCCAACCAGACCGTGCAATTTAGTTCTCCAAGCAAGTCTATCCTGAGCCTACATCAACTGCATCTGGCCACTGCACACCAATTCTAACAAGGTCCTGTTTGACATTGTCTGCCCACCGCATCCTAGGTCTCCCCTTCTTTCTGAGGCCTTTAGGCACACTGTTCATAACCCTATTCGCCAATCTATAATTATTCATACGGGCAACATGGCCAAACCAACGGAGTCTCTCTCTGCACAATATGCTGCTTAAAGGAGGTTGCAAACTCCTTTTCCTAATCTCATCATTAGTTACAAAGTTGAACCACCTAATGCCCAAGATACTGCGTAAGCATCTGGAATCAAAAGCATCTAGTTTCCTGTTATCTTGTTTACAAAGTGTCCAAGTTTCACTACCATAACTAACCCTAGAAAGAACCAAACTATTATACAGTCTAATTTTAGTCTTTAGGTGTATACGCCTATTTCTCCACACTCTCCAAAGATTCTTAAAAGTCCCGGCAGCAATCCCTATTCGTCTGTTAATCTCATGCCGCACATCACCATTATCTGTTACATAGCTCCCAAGATAATTAAACTGTGACACCTGCTCAAGACTGCAACCATTCAGATTAACTGAATCACAGCCTGCCTGACCAATTTTCATCACTTTAGTTTTCTCTCTGTTTATAACCAAACCTACTCTACTACCAGTCTCATCAACGGCTCGAATGAAAGAGTTCATCTCATCAACATCATTTGCCAGAAGGGCTAAATCATCAGCATAATCTAAATCAGAAATTTTCCTATCTCCAGCCCATTTAAGGCCAAAATCTTTCCCTTGAAGTGAATTTCGCATAACATAATCAATAACCAAGCTAAAGAGAAAAGGAGACAAAATGCACCCTTGTCGAACACCAGAAGTAATGCTAAACCAATTGCTACAAGCCTTACCAACTCTCACACACGACTCAGTGTTATTATAGAGAGCTTTCATAATGTTAACTAACTTGTCTGGTATACCATATGATCTCACAATCAACCACAAATTATGACGATCAACAGAGTCGAAAGCCTTTTTGAAATCAACAAAGCTAGCAACCAAAGGTTTCTGAAACTCTAAACATTTCTCAAGAATCTGCCTAAGTGAAAATATCTGATCTACACATCCCCTACCACTTCTGAATCCACATTGCTCATCACGCAATTGCCTGTCAACCAGATTCTTAATTCTATTAAGCACAATCATGGAAAGAACTTTACCTGGAACAGAGAGTAGGCTGATACCCCTATAGTTATCACAAGAACTGCGATCACCTTTTTTGAAAATAGGGATAACAATAGCTCTGGTAAAATCCTTAGGAACCATGCCTTTATCATAAAAGAGATTCAGAATTTCAGTCATCCAAGTGGTAACCGAAACATTCCCAGCTCTAAGCATTTCCGTAGTAATTTCATCTACCCCTGGGGATTTATGAAGTTTAAGTTTAGAAACAGCCAAACGGGCCAACATTAAAGCCACCAATGCATCTATCATCATTGCAAACAATGGGAGTAGAACTAACTACATTGTTTAGAACATCACTGAAATGCTCAGCCCACCTAGCCATGACAGAATCCTCCCCTTCTATAACCTTACCTTGTTTATCCTTCAATCCTTGTATGCCTGTCCGTTTTCTACCACACAAAACATTAACTATCTGGTACAGCTCTCTGCTGTTGTGCTGTCTAACTGCTTCCTCGGCTTTGTCAGCCAAACCGTCAAGCCAAAAATTTTTATCAGCAGCTAACTGATCCTTTACAAGTTTATTAAGGTCTCTGTAATGCTTTCTATTAGGACTAGTAGGGTATTGATTAAGGGCATTCCTGCAGTTCTTTCTTTCCGAAATAAGCTCAAGTGCCTTATCACTCAGATAATTTTGCCTCTTCTGCCCCTTTTTTCCTAAAAGAGTACTGTTAGTGTCCAAAAAAGCCTGTTTAAAATGATCCCATTCTTCCTCAACTTCAGTAGTAAGCAAACCATGACTGTCATAATGACTAAGTAACCTATCATGGTAAGCTTTGGCTATAACTGGATCTTTCAGAGCTTCAGTATTAAAAATAAATTTTTTAACCCTAGCACAACACTTTTTAAGTTTAAGTTGCAACACACTTTTAACAAGGTAATGGTCAGATCCAATTTCAGCTCCCCTATATGCCCTGGTATTCCTAACAGAACTAGTCCATTTGCTGTTAATTAATATGTAATCAATCATATTCTTATGCAGCCCATCAGGTGAAACCCATGTGTACTTATGTATGTTGCGGTGTTTGTAATAAGTGTTAGTTATTCTGAATCCATTGAGTTTACTTACCTGTAGGAGACATTGCCCATTGCTATTGCAGCTACCAATACCAAAAGGGCCTATTACTCCTCCCCAAAGGTCAGAGTCAGTACCAACTTTGGCATTGAAGTCACCAAGAACAAGGGTAATATCTCCTTTCTTGACAGAATTCAAAATATCCTGAAGTTGTTCATAAAACCTATCCTTCTCATCCTCATCGGCATCCTCAGTGGGGGCATAACAGCAGATAACATTCAAGTCTTTAACGCTTGTCTGAAATTTTGCTGTAAGAAACCTTTCATTAATGCACTCATATCCTAGAAGAGCATCACTAGCATGTCTGCTGAGAAGCAGACCCACGCCTTGGTGATGGTTTTTGTCGTCCCTCCCTGAAAAGAGAAATTTAAGATTATTTTTAAGAATCTGACCTTTATCTGTCCATCTGGTCTCTTGCAAGCCGAGAATATCTAAATTATAACGGTGGAATTCTTGTGTGAGGACATCAAGAGAAAAAGCTCTGTGCAGAGTCCTCACATTCCAACTACCTATGGAGAGAAAATGGTTAGTGGGATGTTTAAAGAAACTATGTTTATTGAGAGAGGGAATGCCGACAATATCAAACAGCCCCCTAATCGCAGACATGGGGCAAAGACCCGTTCCCCCACTACTAAAGGCTGAAGCCATCTACACTGGAAGACTTCCTCCAATGTAGAATTTGACGATGCCAATAGAAGCAAAGAGTTCAGGTGCCTGCGATGACTTCTGCTCAGGATTATCCACCAGCTGATAAACATATCCTGTGGATCTATTCACTTGGGGCTGTCAACCCACAAACAAAAAGAAAACACAGCGGAAGATTTTCCCTCCACAGAAGCCCACCAGTGCAGCAAAATCAGGATCCATAATCAAGCTCAGAGCCATATATCTGTCCAGTCCAGTAGGTTTATATGGTCAGCACCAGGACCCTGTGTGGTTGACCACTCCTCAGCAGGGTAGAAAAAGAAGAAAAGTAGCCATAGTTGTCCAGATCAGTAGGCCACACTAATCTGGCAGCCCTCCCCTTCCGTTCACTTCCACAAGAGAGTATCTCTTTTGAAAGTTACTAACGGTCCGCACCACGAGAAGGCGGGGTTGGACATTAGGTGCTAGGCCTGGCCGGTTCTATGCATCATCACAGGGGATTGGTGCATAGCTCTCCTTCCAGTGACTACCTAGCTATTATGGAGCCTACTAAAGATGGGGAAAGATTTTACATTTTTATAAGGATGCAGCATGAGGACAATGGGGAAAAAAATTAATGTCAATCTATCACAAGCATATGGGTTTCATGCCTTTCACATGGCACTGTTACAAGATGGATGTGCAAATTCAGAAGGACACTAGAGCTTCGAAGACCTCTCTTGTGCAGGAAGAATGAAGGAGGCTATGTGCAAGAGAACCATTGCTGCTGTTCATGAACTCATTAAGGAAAAGCCACACATCATCATTCAGATAATAAGTTCAGATGTCAGTGTTTCAATTGGCATTTTAGAAACAATTATCCATGAACATTTAAAGTTCTGAAAGATCTGTGCCAAATGGATATCCCACAAACTGACAAAACAGCAAGAGCCAGGGTTGACTCGTGCAAGGAAATGCTGGCAATATTCGAACCTAGTGATCCCAAACGGTTAACAGACATTGTCACAGGTGATGAAACTTGGTTTTATTACAACACAACTCCCAGAAAAATTGACGACTATGATTGGGTTACAGAAGATGAACCACTTCCCCAAATCCTCGAACAAAACTTTTGTTAAAGGAAGAGGATGTTCAAAAAATTTTTTTTAATTCCCAAGAAGTGGTAAATCAGACAAATTAGCTGAAAAAATTATTGTAAATGGACAATATTACACCAACATCATTTTGCCCAAAATGGTTAAGGACATGAAGGAGCAGCATCCAACAACAAGAGGCCTGTCCTTCTTCATGATAGTGCCAGTACTCACAACACCTGGCAAATTATGGCCTATTTGAAGCAGGAAAAAAAAAAATCAATCATACTTGTTCTATCAACATATAAATATTCCTGCATATTCACCCAAACTTGCACCATGCGATTTTTAGTGGTTTCCAAAAATTAAAAAATAACATGCTGGGAAAGCCTTTTTTCAAGGGTGCAAGATCTGCAAAATGCGTTCGTTCCGAGTTGTGGAGTATTTCCTAACAGGAGTACCACGAAGTGTTCAGAAGTGGTGTAGATGTCTGAAACTTTGCTAAGATGCTGGAGGGGAGTATTTTGCTTTGAAGGACAATAAAAGTTTTATTGAGGTAAGTGTAATGGTTTTGGTTCTGCAAATGCATGTCAAGAACTTTTTGAATGTCCCTCATATCCTTGAAATTGTTATCTGTGTGAGTGGTGGTACTCCGAATTCAGTTTTTCCATTTTTGTACCCCAATCACATTTTGTTTCCCAGTAACACTTAATAATCCACTTATATTGCTCAAACATTAGTTGTTTTACCATTTTGCTCTACACTGAGTAGTGGCCTCTAGCAGTGTGTACAAACATCCTTATAATACATACTTCAATATATTAACACTCTTCCTCTGAGATATGTGTTATTAAGATCTGAAAGGTGTATACATTTTATTGGGACACCAAGTATACAGTACATTCATACTAATAATATGCTAGCAGATGCATACAAGTGGGGTGGGGCTGATTCAATCAGCAGCATGCCAAGCTTGTAATCTGCAATTCACAGGTTTGAGTCCCAGCTGTGTAAGCATCGAGATTTATTTCTGCCAACCTCCAACTTATCCTTGGTCAGTAAAGTGACACCAATGCGCTTGGAAGTGATGTAAACCATGACCATGTGCAAAAAAACCATACCCTGTGCACATTAAAGAAATGCTGGATTCTTTCCGATTGGAAATTGATGGGAGGCTTCCATCTGTTTGCAAACAGCTCTACAGTAGATTTCTTTCCCCAACATTCTTTGAGCCCTTGTGACTTGATCATTATGCAGTGTATGCAAAAAAGTGTCCCTCATAGGCAAAACAACCCAACACATGCATACTAGATGGGTTGTGTTGTTTTCAAGTAATGCATACTGTACTTGAAAATAACAATAATGAAATAAAATTAAAGTGTAAACCACAGCTAAGAATGCAATCCCTGCTTTTTCCATATTCTTAATCAGAACATTGTTCCAGCATTAAACACATGTTTTTAAGGAATGTAACTACAGCTAAGAATGCAATCCCTGCTTTTTCCATATTCTTAATCAGAACATTGTTCCAGCATTAAACACATGGTTTTAAGGAATGTAACTATAGTATTTTGTGAGGAATTACTGTATATAGTTTTATCCAAAATGCTATTAGACAAATATCACAACGGAATTTTAACATTTTGAATGTTATACTATATCATGATTCAATATACATTCAATATTTCAAAACAAGGTTTCAACACATTCTATATATCTCACCTACCAGTACAGTAAATGAAGTAAAAATATACCTCAGATTGTCACACTGCTGCATTTTAATTTTCTTGTCAAATATATTATTCTGAAATTTTTTTAATTACTTTCCATTACTTGCACTCCATGATATAAGCTCAGAATGCTTTGTGAAATCTTTTATAATAACATATTTTGATTGCACATTAAACCAGCAGGCTCCTGTCAGACTCTGTAGCAAGCAGCTGCTTGAGGGGGTTGTCAGAGGTGGGTTTTCTGTGGGATCATAAATTCTATTGAACTTGTGCGGGTCCACGCATTTATTTAAAAGGTACCTAACATGTTCAACTAGAGCTTAAGAAATTGGTAAGCTGGTGGTTGCATAAATTAGCAACAGACTGTATGATATGTATAACACATATTTATTATTCATATAACTGTTGTATTTACAATAATAGTATAATTACAAGATCTGCCTTCCATTAAAGCCTGGCACTTGACATTGCTCCATGGCAGGCTACCTTACCTAGCCACATGCAAATCCTGACTGAAAAACACTGACCCTGGCTGGGATATCCCCCAAGCCAAATTCTTATCCTGGTCAGAGCCTGATCTCTGACAAGCAGCACATTCTAAAGTAGAAGGACCCATACAGAAAGTCTTTTGTTCACTCCTAGTCTGTCACTTGGTGTGCTATGTCCACACAGGGGGCAATACTGCTTGTCATTCAGTCCCAGCTACCTGACAAGGGAAGCTAAATGATGAACCACCTGTAAGTCCTCCCACATCTGGCACCAATACACCTTGGTTTTCTTGGCATTGGAGGGACTAACGGTCATCTGCCCATTACAGGGATATTTATTTATTTTCAATATTTTGATTTTGGTATTAGATAATCTATTTGCATACATTTTAGTTCTAACACCATTAAAAGAATATTCATTCTGATGTTCAATGAACTGCTAAAGCCTGTTTCTGAAACAACATTAACAGTCTCAGCTATCAGTTTTCATTTATTTCCTTCATTTCTTTTAGTGGTGTCATTAATCAAATTCTCTTACTGACTATGTTACAATTTTAACTGTACTCGTTTTACAATAAATATTCATACTGACAACTAACACATAATTTAGTACAAGTTCTTATTTCACTGTTAGACAGTGAGTTAAAAACTTCAAAATTATCACAATGAAATCAAGCAGTATTAAACCTGTTCTTAATTTGAACTTTACCTATAGTATTACTTACCTATCAGTCAAATTTAAAGTTTTAACTTGCTGTCTATCAGTGAAATTTATAACTGTTATTACAGAAATATGAAATGCATATAGTTGCAGCCAATAATTTCAGATATAAAAGTAAAGTTTGATTTTAAGTAGAGATGCCAGCTGTACATTAGTGCCTGAAGTCCGATGGATGTGGAACAGCTCATTTAGTAAAGCCTAGCATATGCAGAGGCAGACGATATAGTTGTTAGAGAGTGAGCAATAATACATCACAGTAGATACCAAGTTGTTAACTTCACTCATTGGTTGTTATCTCCACCTGTAATTCATTGGCACTATTGTCAACTTATTTTACATCAAATTTTATTAAGTTACTTACAAGTGACTATGTATTCATCTATATTTACCAAAGTATGCTATATGAGAGCCAAAATTGTGATTGACATGAGTATAGTGAAAATACTAAGTTATATCACAAAGAAAGCTATGAAAATTATAATTATCTAAATATCATAACTGAGAATTGAAACAAAGAGCTTATGAAAGACAACCAAAAATGTGAAATTTCATTAAAATCTGTTCTGTGGTAAAAAAAAAACAACCAAATAATTGTTCTGAAAGGATCTTATAATTGTGAATGCTTCAAAGCATTTTCAATATTCTATAGTCACATATCTTAGAATAGCACAAACCTCATAAGTAGAGTTTCTGCATTTAAAAGCTCTCGGCAGATAAAAGATTAATCCTAACGTGGATAACAGATAAAACTGCTGATAAAAAAACTGATACTAACATAGATGGTGGATAGTCTGTATTTGATACTATATACAGACACATGAGCAAACATTATTGCATTATTGATGGTGGATAGAGTGAAAAAACTACTTGAGATAATAATAAAAGTAACCTGATTTGAAAATTCAATGATGTTATTCACTCTAAAAAAGAAAAATTAAGTCCATTGAGATAAAGCCACAAATTAAAAAAAACTGATGTGAAAGTAGTGATATTTTTGCTGGCAAAGAAGAATATAAATTCAAAAAAAAAAAAAAAATCACTGGGGTGTTACATAAAAAAAAGGATATTAAATATCAGTCGAATGAAGATTTCAGTTGGGGAGATAACAAAGTTTCAGAGGAGAGTTACTGGGTAACAAAAAGAAGTGTCTTCCCATAATCACCAATAACTGCATTTTAAAAGAGCAAAATTAATTCAGAAAATTTGCAAAATTAGAATTAAATACATTTTCAGAGTATATATATATATTTTTTCAGTTATTAAATAGCCATTAATAAACCAATAGATGATTTCTTTTGCTCATTAACATACATTGGAATTCAAGCATTTGTAAAATCCCTATGGTTATTAAGTAGCCATTATACACAGATGCTGATAAAGTTTTGTAGATGCAGATGGGGATAAGACCTTGAGGATGCAGTTGCAGATATAACTTTTGGTATCTGCACAGGACTCTACTCATAAATGCTGATATTATATGCCAATACTACTCATAAGCACTGATATGCTCTCAGATGTTACATTTCTTGTTCAAAGTATCCAGTTTTAGAGAATGATTAAATTTTTTAACTCATTTGCAAATAACTTCCCCATTTGCCAGGTTCATGCTGCAATTCCTATAGTGATGCAGTATAATATTTTGAATGGAGGAAGCAATTTCTGAAAGCAATATTATTCTAATACCTACTAATTAAGCAAATACCTTGACTTCTATCTCAATAGATGTATATTTTACTCAAAACAAATATATTTAATATTTTTGCAACTAATTAATTATCAGAATTATAAAGGACACACTGCTTCTCTTAAATTTCTGATTGTTTCTTTTTGTTTCTATGGAAGCTTTTACACTGAGTGCCTTCACCAAATCATGTGAAACAACTGTTGCTACTTTTATACCTGTTTTCAATCCATTTATGCCATTTCAATTCAGACCTTGGAGTTTCATGCACATAAAAAAAATAAGAGAGTAAAACAAAATTAGAATCGAAATCTTAACCTAGCTTATCTGGGAAATAAACAAAACTGTAGCAAAACACCTAATCCAACATAACCTAAGGTATGGAAAACAAATTTTATCTAGTAACTGGACCAACAAAAAAGAAATGAAACTGAGATGTTAAGGGCAATTGTATTTAGCATAGTGACAACCAATAAGAAGTGCTCTAAGTACTAGATGGTTGCTGTAGCAGCACTGATGCTACATGGATAAGTGTCAGTCAGGTACCTGACATTTTATTACAGACATAAAAGAAATGAACTTCAGTTCTTCTATAAAGTCCAATTCGTACCTCAGTAAGAAAAACAGCAATTATCAAATTTTTGCTGCACTAAACACTGCACATCCTAAACTTTACATTTGTAAATATGGTCCTCACAAAATATGCTTCATGCAACAATACCTAATTGTTAAAATTCCTGAATTAAAATGTCGCAAATTTTTGCTTTTGCTGATTCTTCTTGCTTAATGCCAGAAATGGCTTCATGTGTGCTATTTGACCATGTATGGACAACCCTGGTTTATTTGGATTTCAGTAGCTTTGGTTGACTGAAAAGTTCAATTGTTTTTGTATTATTATTTCCCAGTTGGCTTTGTGAGGTAACTGGCCAGTTTATAAGAACACCAGGCTTAGCACAGGGTTGGTGAAGAGAACCTACTGAAAAACTATTAGGGGTATACAGAAACTAATATCATGCCATATAACATGTTCTTTAACCCTTTAACACCCAAGAAATCTGAGAAAAAGGTAGAGGGTAGTAAAGACAAAGAAATAGCACTATTCGGACTAGTCCATTTCAAAAACTCTGCAGTTTTGGGCTGTTCTGGGCATTAAAGGGTTAATGTAATAAGGTTCAACTGAAATATGATGAAATTTTCAAGCCCATCAATGTTCTTTTTTTTTTCTTATTAAAAGAAAGGTGAGGACATACACAGAAAATCTTGTTGTTTGCACACTTTAGAACTGTATCTGGATAATTTCAGGCTTAGATTCAAGCAAATTATAAATTAATGCAGCCTTGAAACTCTTGAAGAATTATACCTGTGGTAGCTTTTGCTAACACTGGTTGAAATCGAAAGAATTAACGTGCCTTACTTTTATGGTACACATTTAACTAGCATTTGTCTTTTTACCTAATTTCTGTCCACAATGAGCTTGTCTCATAATATTAGAATTGCCTTTCAAACATTTTACTGCAATCACATTTCTCATTTGATGGTTGGAATTTTAAATTTGAATTTGAGCATAAAAAATAAAGAGAAATTCCAAAAAAAAAAAGGGAAAACAAAGCAAACTATAAATCTTAGCTGAACAGCAAAAATAAAATCATAATGGTTTTGGTGCAAGAGATGCCTTTCAACACTGAATCTGCAAATGGTTAACTTTTTACGGTATTTCTTCAATTCCAACAATCCAGTTTAATGTTTAGTAATCCATAGTATAGGCATAGATTACCTGTAGATATAGAATTCAATATATACTTATGTGGAATAAATTATTGCTGATGGTGTGGGATTAAAACACACAACTCTCTAGATATATGCCAGAGCGTTCTATCACTAAACCAACTTATTACTATTATCAGCCAATAATTTATTTCCACAATGTAATCTTTATAACTTTCACTGAATGTGGTGGACCTTGCATCATCTGTAATCAGGAATAGCAACTTATTTTCCAATTGTTGCTAATGTATCATATGTTAATGAGAAAGTCACTCATACTTAAGCATTAATAATGAAAAATATCAATCTATAGTAAATACACAGATTACCTGTAGATATAGAATTCAACAAACACTTATGTGGAAAAAATTATGGCTGAGGGTGTGGGATTTGAACCCACAACTCTCTAGATACATGCCAGAGCACTTTACCACTAAACCAACCATCAGCAGATACTTTTGTTTTCACAATGAGACTTTTATATCTTTTGCTGAATGTAATACATACATAATACATTAGACATAATTTTTTCCACATAAGTATTTAATGAATTCTATAAATTCAGGTAATCTGTGTATTTAACTATGGATTGAATTTTTTCATTATTAAGGCTTAAGTTGCCTTTCCTGATTATAGATAGTGCAAGGTCCACCACTTTCAGAAAAAGAAAAGGTCACATTGTGGAAATCTGCAAAATTCTCTGTCCTACCCATGGTCAGTAGGGGACACCGATGGGCTTAGAAAGGTCATCCGTTGGATAGGACGTTAAACCATGGCTCTGTGTGTGGGAGAGCCATACCCTGCACATGTTAAAGAACACGCTGGATGGCCTTGATGGGAGGCTACCATCTGTCTCCCAATAGCTGTTCCAGTAGGTCCCCTACCACAACCTTCTCTGAGCCTTCAGGGTCCATGTGATCTGGCCATTTAGCCCATGGTGAGCAAAAAAATGCCACTCAGAGGTAAAACAACCCAAACCAACCCACATTGTGGAAACAAATTATAGTTGATGGTTGCTTTAGGGGCAGAGTGCTCAATAATGTATCTAGAGAGCCGTGGGTTCAAATCCCGCAATGTTGGCAATATAATTTTTTCCATATAAATATTTATTGAATCCTTTATCTACAGGTAACCATGTATTTATTAATGATTGATTTTTTTCATTGTTAATCCTTAAGTGTGAGTGACTTTCTCATTAACATCTGATTTATTAGCAAAATTGGAAAATAAGTTGCCTTTCAAGATGATAGATGGTGCTGATTAGTCAGCACTAATTTATTCCATGTAAATATTTAATGTAAAGAAGTTTGATAATTGTGCAGACCAATTATTAAATCAAAAATATTTTTTCCAAACTCTTTAGTATGCAAAATGTTTAGGCCAAATAAATAAAGAAATTATTTAATGCACATTACGTACTTTGCAACAGTAAAATCAGCTAATAGGTTTTCAAGCCATTGCTGCCACTTAAAGCTTCTATTTTGTTCTCTGAATGCTGGTCCATACTAAAACCAGAAAAATTTTTTATTATATATATATATTAATGCAGACAAAATAAAATTAAATAATTATAGATTCAAAATTTTCACTTATTAAAATTTCATCAACATATAATATAGCCTGAATTAATTTTTTTAATGCCCAAGGTAAGGTCAATGTATTTTTCTCTTTTTTTAACAATTCTATTTTATACAGCACTTTATTATGAGAGTAAACGAGGTCTAAAACAATTCAATAGGCAACCAGTAAAATAATGTCCTTGCTTTGCTACATTACTAAAACATTTCTGGCCCTTACATTTTGCACATACATTTACTTTTTTGCAATTTTAATTTTCAGAAAACTATAAGTGAAAATTTTAAATAAATCAAAATTTGTAATAAATCAATAACTCAGGTTATGTTAAAGACAGCAGTAACAATGTATTTTTTAGAAAATATGCTGGTGTTGGGCACAAGTCTAGAACAGCTCTGATGGAGAGAGAGAGAGAGAGTTTATCTGCAACCATGATATCTACTTGAGACTAGGGTAAAAGACTTAACAACAGGGGAATTCTGATCCGCAGCTGATAGCTCAGTGGTCAGAGCACCTGACATGCTACCAAGAGATTATTGGGTCAGATCCCACCTAGCTCAAGACAATTTTTCTCCTATGCCCACTATTAGCGAAATACAGAGAAGATAGTAACTTGAGTATAACCAATGGATTGCTGTGAATACAAATGAATATGTGCTCTTGGCTTGGTTCAAGTGTGCAAGATCAGACAATACAATGATCCAGCACCTCACTTTATTTTTCAGCAGAAAAAATGTTACAACTGTACAAGGAGAGACTTGTTTAAAAAGATAAGAAAAAATTCAATCAAATCTACAGAAGAAAAAAATAAGTTTTTAAGGAATAAAAAATAAGCTGCTAATTGCAAAAAAGCTCATTTATGGTTCAAGATTTTGGTTTGAACAGCAAAAAATATTTTGTTGTCTATTTCTCATAAAATAATAGAACTGACTTCTAGAGTGAAGGGAATATGGAGAACAGTGCTTGGTTGCCCAGATCTTGGGTCATCCTTCACGGAATTGCACCTGTCTGTGAAGCATTTGTGCCACCTGAAAATCGTGATTTCATTCAAGCACTTATTCTCCCCCCTCCCCCAGACAAATTATTCTTGGCTTGCTCTATTCTATTGAAATTTGATTCTGTCCTGTTTCACTGCATTAAAAGACAATTCTGGCTCACATCCATGTTTGAGTTGTGCATTTGAGTTAAACCAAACATGTCTTTGGATCAATGAAATAAAAAAAAAGGTTAAAAATAGGGCATATAATTTAATTAACAACTTAGCAGAGTAAAAAAAAATATTGCTCTTGAAAAATCTTGGTACCCAAAAAGTGTGCTGCCCCATGGCCTGTGTCCTACTTATTCCACCCTTGATAGTAGGCAAACAGAAAATAATATAACTCATATACAGACATAATTTCAGAAATATGAACCATTATAAAAAATAAATGTAATTTATATATAATAATAATTCAATTATGATTCTATAAACATAAATTGAATATATGTTTTAGCATAAAATTTTTTAAAACATGAATAAATACATAATATGTTCTGTATCTTATGTACCACTCAGCTAATACTGAGTGGTGAATAAGCATTTTCCCAATATACCAAAGTCATTTCTGTGACTATCTGTGCACCACTTAATCACTGAAACAGTAACAAATCACATACTGCTGCTTAGTTTCCATATCAGCTATACCCTGAAAAAAAAAAGAAGAAAAAAGAAAAAAACACACACACACACATAAATGAACACTTTTTCAAAGCCAGAAAATGAAGAGACTGACTGCATACTGCTCTGCTGTTACTATATCAAAACGTATAACTTGCAAACTGCTCTGTGCTCTTGAAGGTCACTGAGTGGCACATATCACACATTATCTCGTACAAATAGCTGCTAATTGTTGGTGATTGGAATCCATGAATTAAATGAACCACCTAATCACACTATAAAAACTAAAAATAGAGAACGAATAAAAAATGATTGATACTATTCAAGGAATTGTGAAGAATGGAAAAGGAATATAGCTGTTACCCTTTATTGATGTAATCATAAAAATGTTACCTATTACAGTGTAAAACTTCATTGTTATTAAAATTGCATTTAGCACCTAAATCCACTGCATTAAAGAAAACAATACTAAATGTAGAAGTTTAAAATTATTTGACCATATGCTAAGTGTGAAGGTGAAGATTTTATTACTTCAGTACAAGTCCATACCCACTGTATCAATTTTCCTATTAGTAATATCAGCAACAATATTATTCTGCTTAATTCCTATTTGTTCTTTAACAGCATCATGATGGCAAGGGTGCCAAGAACTGCCACTCATAACCATATCATGTGGAATATACCATATTCAATACTATTTCAAGCCACATTTCCTTATTCACTCAGGGGTTGACAAAAACATTGCTGACTTACCAATGGGTTGATATATCGCATTCTTAATCCACTCAGAATGGGTGATATACATATATGATTTTAGTGAGCAACTAAAAATGTAAGACATATTATCATATTCGTACATTTTCAGCTGTACTTTTGTGGACCTATCGCTGTACAAATTTTAACTATGTTTTTGCAGACTGGCTGTCATAGTGTATGCATAGGTGTATGCAATTCTCATCTCATTCTCTGGTTGTGTGTCATACTTTTACAACTAGAGTTTACCTCTCAGAGGCTGAATGCCATATGTTTTGCATATTAATACTTTTGAATATCTGCCATTTTAGCAATGAAATATATTATTATTGAGGAAATTACATTTATTACCAGAGCAAAATACAGTAGCAATGGTGGAACTAGAATGGCAGTGTCCAAGGCCCAGAGCCTGGTGACAGGGCCCGATTGTTTTGAGAAACATTTTTCTTAACAGAAATTGTTAGGTGAATGTACGTCAAACTGGACAGAAGAGAAAAAAAAGTGTATTCCTAAATATTTGTACTCTGGGTACCTTTATTATGATTTCTAGCATCACCAACTCTATTCCCCAAATTCAATACCCTTCTCAACTTGTACATCTTTTGTCGCCTCAAAATTGATCTTCCCACTTCTTAACCACTTTTCAGCATCAAGTACACAACAGTTGAGTGCAGACAGTGGAAGCATACTTCTATGCTCAAATACTGTGCAGATGTGGATCGAGAGGTTTGCACACAATTAGTAAGTTATTTATTTTTTCAACAAACTTAACCCCCTCCCTAGATTAAGTTAATTAACAAACTTATTCTCCCCCCTCCCCCAGACAAATTATTCTTGGCTTGCTCTATTCTATTGAAATTTGATTCTGTCCTGTTTCACTGCATTAAAAGACAATTCTGGCTCGCATCCATGTTTGAGTTGTGCATTTGAGTTAAACCAAACATGTCTTTGGATCAATGAAATAAAAAAAAAGGTTAAAAATAGGGCATATAATTTAATTAACAACTTAGCAGAGTAAAAAAAAATATTGCTCTTGAAAAATCTTGGTACCCAAAAAGTGTGCTGCCCCATGGCCTGTGTCCTACTTATTCCACCCTTGATAGTAGGCAAACACAAAATAATATAACTCATATACAGACATAATTTCAGAAATATGAACCATTATAAAAAATAAATGTAATTTATATATAATAATAATTCAATTATGATTCTATAAACATAAATTGAATATATGTTTTAGCATAAAATTTTTTAAAACATGAATGAATACATAATATGTTCTGTATCTTATGTACCACTCAGCTAATACTGAGTGGTGAATAAGCATTTTCCCAAGCCTGGCCAGCTAGTCACATATGCACTTCTTGCTCCCATCCAGAATGGGTTAAAATAATTAAATCTTGTACTCACTATACAGCTGGAATATGCAAACAGATAAAAGAGAACACACAGATAAAGAAAAATCTTGTTCTCTTTTATTTGTTTGCATATTCCAGCTGTATTTGCTGTTTATTCCAGCTGTTTTTTTTCCCTATTAAAATGACATGACATTTTGGGCTCACTAGTACTGCCCATTTTCAATACTACTGTGTCAATGTTCCCACTATTTAATTTTTTTTTATATATATACATTACTACTGTAGTTATTTAGTTTCTTTGTTAGTTATTTAGCTAGCTTTTAGAGTTCATATTTGTGTGTGCTTTGCTTAATCATTGCATTTCAGGGATTTTATTGTTCCTGATACCATGATGTGCTCTCCTCCTGGCTACAAGAGGAAGAAAGGGGGTCTGCCACCTATCCTGGCACTTGGGGTTTGACCCCCCTCCTAAGTTGTGACATGCATTGTTGTCAAAGTGTCTGCTTCTCGCCCTTCTGAGAATCTTGCTACTTTAGGCAACTTGCCCCAACGACCCTGAAGGAACTATTCTAGAGAGAGGGTTCCTGTCCCCTCCTCTCCAGACAAAAAGTCTTGCCACAAATGCTCATGCCTAGAGACAAGACTTGACTTAGGTCCCCATGCACGCCAGGTCCAGGCACCTCAAGCACTTCCTCTGAGCCGTCGGGTCTTTCCACTGCTGCCTCAAAGAGTGGCGAGACCTCCTCTACCGTCTCCCCAGGCACTTCCTTTGGTGTCAGGTTCCTCCATTGCTGCTTCTAAGAGTGACCTCTCCTACTGCAAATGGCATTGCCACAGGTGCTTCTTGTGCTACCCCCAGCAATGCCACCCCCTGCATTTCAGTCATGTCTGACACCGCTCCAGTGGCTGCTGCACCACCATTAGCTGCATCTCCTACTGTCAGCTCTTCCCCGGCATCCCTGATAACAGACTTGTCGTCATCAGTCACAAGAAGAGAAGATCTGACCCTATTCCTCTCGTGTCTTCAGCCAACTCCCAGCCCCTAGAATCTCACAATTCAAACCCCATCTCTGCTGAGATTGTTAAGATTCTCGATGAGCGGATTGTAGAGTCCTCTTACATGGAGATGGGAAGTTTTTTGGTCAAGGTCAGCCGTACTGACCTAGCCGATATCTACCCTCTGACTCTGGGGTCAACAAGATTCCCCTCAGGAAGGTAGTCCTACCTTCAGTGAATTCCCCTTACCTGGGAATGTTGTCTTAAGCTTCTACAGGATCCCTGTGGAACCTTACACCAAGACCCCTCTCCTCAGTGCCTGAAGTACCAATGCTTCAGGCACATTGCTAAGAACTGCAGAGGAACGGTGTAGTGTAAGCGCTGCAGTGGGATTCACTCCCACAGGCAGTGCAAGCACATTGGGTCTCCTATTTGTGCCAACTGTGGTGGGCTTCATGCTGCAACATTCTCTGAGTGCCAAGTCAGGAAGCTCACCTGAGAGAAGAAAAGTGATGCCCTTGGTTCTCTCCACTCTTTGGCCAGTTTGGGAAGATCCCTCATCAGAGCTCTGTGGTGACACTTTCTCCTCTCCCTGCACCTAAGAAGGCAGTGTGCAGCAGGCATGTTTTTGACCCCTCAGTCAGCTTTACTGCTGCAACGAGGGGTCAAGTGACTCCTGCTGCTACCATGGAGGTAGCACCAGTGGAGATGCCTGCACTAGAAGCACAGGCACCTTCCACTGCCGCTGCTCCTCTGGCCCTTGTCATCCTCCCTGAGGTGATGCCCTCTGCTCCTGTCCCTGAGGCCCCTTGTGCTGCAACCTCTGCAGTGACTCCTGTCCCATTCAGGCCAAGCAGTTGGCTAGGAAAGCAAAGAGGACAACTGCCAGACACTCTGTGTTGACTAGCTTTTCTCCAAGGTTCCTTATTCCCACCCAACTATGAGCATGGCCAACAGAATGATTAACATCCCTTCCATTCTTCAGTGGAACTGCAGGGGCTTCAGCAGCAAGGCTGCTGGCATCTGGAACTACATCAACATCATGCCAGTTCACATCCTTGCTCTCTGTGAGTCCAACCTCCCTCATCACTATGTCTTCAAGCCATATATTGTGCACACAAGCAAGAGTCATTGGCTCTCCCACAATGTGATTCTTGTGCACTAGAATGTCACGCATCATGCTATTGACATCACTTTCACTGATATGAATAATGATTTCGTAGCATGCCACATCTAGCTGAACAGCCATGATATCACCCTGATATACTGTTACATCCAACCTTCCACTGCCTTTCCTGTATCCACCTTACAGGATATTCTATCGCAGTACCCTCAGCTCTGGATTCTCTTTGGGGACCTTAATGCCCACATTCCATTCTGGGGTGGACATCAGTGATCAGTGAGGGGAGGATATTGAGAATGTGATCTTGCAGCACAATCTCTTTATCGCCAACGATGGCTTGCCCACGTTCTACAGACCTCCGAGTACCTACAGCTCCATTGACCTGACCCTCTGTTCTTCCAGAATTGGTCAAAGCCTCAGCTGGTTGGTTTACCCTGACACCTGGGGCAGTGACCACTTCCTGCTGCACATCGCCTTGCTTCCCAAGGGATGTGCAGCTCCGAGAACATCTAAGCTTATCGAATGGCAGCTCTTTCAGCAATCTCATCTGAAGGACTCACTGTCATTGAAGCTACAGATCTTAGTGCAGTGTCAGAGACCCTCACTGCTGCCTCTGATGCCTGCACTGTTACGATCTCAACACCCGGGCATCTTCCCCCTCTGGTTATCCACTATAAGCAGTTCCACACCATTCACTGTCGAGCTGAAAGGTGCACCTACCTCTCTGGTAGATTTTCAGACATTCTTTATGTTAGAAGGCTACATGCTACGATCAGAAGGTACCTAAACTGCTGTGTAAGATTCAGGTGATGATCCTTCTGCTCCAGCATCAATGTCTTCACCCTTTCTGGGAGTCTGGAAGCACATCAGAAACCTAATGGGGAATCTGCAGTCTGCCCTCCCTTTCCATAACCTTGCTCTGTCCCTTTGACAGGATTTAGCTGCACTGCTAAATGCCTTCTTGTACCACCTCACCTCTTCCCTTCCTGCCCCACAGGTGACTGATCAGGACACAGCTCGGCAGCCCTGCTCAGGGACTGAGCCTTGGTATAATGATCCTTTCACCTTGCAGAACTCACATCTGCAATTGGGGCTTCGAAGCACTCATTGGCCCAGGCCCTAAGGCATTAGCTATACTCAGTTAGCTAACCTGTCACCTGAGGCGTTAGCTATATTCAGTTAGCTAACCTGTCACCCGAGGCTTTGCTTGTGCTTCTTAAAGCCTTCAATCATTCCTGGACCACCTGCACAGTACCTGATTCATGGAAAGCAACACACATCATGCCTATCTTGAAGCAGCCTCTGCAAGATCTTAGAGAGACTGGTCCTTGGATGCCTAGAATGGTATCTAGAGTCCAAGGGACTCCTCCCTGACAGCCTGTGGGGTTTCCGCAAAGGGAGGTGAACATCTGATAAACTAATTGACTTTACCTCTGCTGTTGATCAGGCACTGTCCAAGGGACAGACTATAGTAGCCGTCTTCTTTGACATTCAGAAGGCATTCAACTCCCTGTCCCACTTGGATATTCTCTGCAGGCTCCATGATCTCAGCCTCAGAGGCAATATCATCCACTGAATCTTGGCTTACTTCTCCAACAGGACAGTTCATGTGAAGCTGAGCAACACGTTCAGTGCCTCCCACACTATCAATCATGGAGTACCTCAAGGGGATGTCGTCAGCCCAATCTTACTGAACATCTTGCCGTCAGGCCTACCCTCTCGACTCGAAAATAGAGTGTGTATTTCCATCTATTCGGATGACATCTGCATCTGAGCTGCCTCATGAGCTGTGGCCACAGTCATCAAGTTCTTCAATAACCTAAGCCTAACTCTTTCCACCAAAAAGACTGTGGCCATGGTTTTCAAAAAGTGACGCCGTCCACCCTGCTTCCCTGGCCTCATGTTTGGACCAGACCACATCAAGGTCCTCAAACTTCGTAAGTTTCTTTGTGTGGTCCTGGACAACAGGCATCTTAAGACAGTTGCCACAGTGCAGAGAAATATACTGTCTTTCCTTGCTGGTACCCATTGGGGAAGTTCCTGCAAGACCCTCCTGGTCTTGTACCAGCACTTGATTCTCTCCCATGTCAACCACAATGCTCACCTTCTGAGCAATGCCTCTGCTTCACTGCTGAGCAAGTTGGCCACTGTACACACTATATCTCTGCACCTCTGTCTCGGACTCTGCCCTAACACACCAAATGCATCTCTGTCATTGAAGAGGCTGATGACATGCCTTTCCACCTGCACAGGAAGAGAGATATACTGTGTCATCTCTCGAGGCTCCATTCCCTCCACTTTAACCATGAGCTTCTCAGGAAGTTGCAAGACAGGCCAGACTCTGCCATCACCATGTCTGCCACTGACTTCTACGACTGAGACATCCCTGACAGCTCCACTGCTGGTAGTACTTTCTTCCCTGGCCTTCCACCCTGGAGGAACAGTGATCTTATGATCAATGTCACTGTCCCTTCTTTGGGTCGAAAGAGCACCTCAGATCCAGTGGCTGTCAGACTTCTCTCCATCTCCTATGTCACTGCACAATATGAGATGTACTGAGGTCTACACTGACAGATCTGTGGATCAGGAGAGGCTACATGCTGCCTCTGCCTTTGCCATCCCTGATACGTGCAATGCCAGGTTTCCGCCTTCCACATCTCGTTTCCTCTACCTATGCTGAACTTCATGCTATCCTTGAAGCTGTACTCTTCATCCTCAGCCTCGAGAGTAGCAACTTTGTCATCCTCTGTGACTTGAAGTCCGCCTTGGAAGTTCTCCAGAAGCAAGACAGCAAGAGCTGCAACCCCTTCTTCATCCAGAAGATCATGGAGACTTGCACCAAGGTTTTTTCTGCCGGAATCACGATTCATTTCCAGTGGATCCCCTCCCATGTAGGGACACCTAGCAATGAGCTCGCCGATTGCACCGCAAAGGAGGTGCTGGAGAGTCAGAGGTGTGCAACTAATTACCCTCTCTCTCTCTCTGTGACTGCAAGAGTTCTGTCTCATAACTGATGAGCCAGTATTGTCTTGCCCAGTGGCAGAAGGACAGCAGCTGTTCCTCATTCAGGTACCTGGTTGACCCTTCTCTCACTGTTCGTAACCTCAGTAATCTCCGCAGATCCAAGGAGACCCTTCTTCATCATCTCTGAGTTGGTGTCATCTACAGCAACTCTACACTTCACACTCTCAGCAGGGCTTACAGTCCAAACTGTGCCACTTGCAGCACACCTGAGACTGTATCCTAATTCTGCTCAACTTCTCCCACTACAATGCCGAAAGAGAAGCTTTGTTCCAGGAGCTTCATGCTATCGGAACCACCGACTACTCCATCACCTCCTTTCTTGGTAATCACCACAATGTGAAGCTGCAGTGAACACGCTTCTGACTAGTCACCAATTTCTTTCAGATCATTAGCTTCTTCCGCAAGGTTTAATGTTTTCTTTATTTCTTTCTTCAGATTAGTACTCTTATTAGCTTCGAAAGACAGCTGAGAGGCAGTTTCTTCTGCCTCTGCTATCTCGCCCTTCTGTTGTGACTGGTGTAGGGAGCCCCTTATTGGAGGATAATTTCACCAAGAACTTACAACACCTTGAACTTTGAAACCCTAGTTGTGCTTGTAGTTCTAATTATATGCAAAATAGTTTTAAATTATTGTCATAGCTAGAAAGTGGAATGAAATTTAAATTTTACAAGTTACTTTTTAAAAAATTTTCTAACTTTTGGCTTCAATAAAAAGCAAAGTTAATTATGGTTCCAATTACAGTAATTTAATTATCAAAATTCAGAGTTACACCTTAATTGGGAAAAGGCATTTTGCTTTTTCTTAAATTGAGATTTCCCAACTAATACTTTTCTTGCAACAATTCAGTGTTACTTTTCAATTAGAACAATATAATGATTAATATGGATACATATAGCAATGACTGCTTAGAATGGATACCAAAATGAAAAACAGGGTGAATTTTTGCCCTGTGTAACATAACTAAAGTTGCAAACTCTGGGGATATCAGCATAACTATGAAAGTCAGAATAATTTAACAAATATAAGAATAAGAGGATTATATAAAAAAGTTTATTTTACTGAGATCTTAAGAAGTGATTATCTTTAAATACTTATATAAATAAAAATTGCAGTCCAGCCAGCATTTATAATACAATGTGCATTTTAAGTATTATTTTTAATACTTAAAACTGGAATGTGTAATTTATACATTACACCTGCATTTTATTTCATAAACTAAAAAGACTTGAGGTATATTACCTGCAATACAATGGTTGCATAAGTGGTAAGCAGCTCAACACAATTTCTCAGAGCAAGACGCTGCTGCTGCAAAACAGCTCCCAGATCAGATTCAGCATGTTCACACTGAAATTAAAATAGTTACTTCACCCATAATATAACTCATCAGAATACAGTAAGGATATAAAACATATTACCCATCCCTATATTTAGTAAAGAACAGCCAAAGAATCACTCATGAACAAAATAGATACTGATTGTCCATTAACCTTTCAGGATCTTTCCAATGAAAATTTCCTGCCTAACAATTGAATGTACTGTGAGATCCTTACTTGGCATTCAATCTTTATTTGATCTAATGGAAGTCACCAAAATTTTATTTCCAACTTCTCAGGATGCTAGTACGTTTTTGTTTTTCAACCTGAATTTCAGCTATAGCTGCTGTGAACTATGTGTGGAGAAGTGCAATTGTTATTGGATATTTATGTATGTCAATGTATTAAGATAATATGAACTGGGTTTAGAATATATGTACTAGTGCAATCTTTGATGTATTCACAAAAGGCCAGGTGCATTCATGCCCTTTACTGATCCAATTACCTATCATATCATCAATGATAACTTCAATGGTGAAGGGACAGAATCTACTGGTTTAAGGAATGGTAGTATGAAGTCTTCAGTAACACATACTATTTGTTCAGGTATTAATGAATGGGAGCATCTTCGAATAAGACAGTGATTGCACACATATTTTTAACTTCTATAGAAAGTCTCTTTGACCTTGACATTCTTTCCTGGAACTTCTAGATCACGTAAAACCAACATTTAGGGAATGATGGGGTGGCAGCTTACACTTCTTTAAAAAAGAAAGAAATTTCACAATATCACCGTATAATTAATCACAATATCACTGTATAATTTGAGCTAAAATAATTGTGAGGCTATATCTCAGTTAATTATAAGTCTCAGTAACTTAATGAGTGTGTCAGCCAACCTCAAGTCTAATAACTGGCAAAAAATTTCCTCTTTGCACTTTAAGCAATTGTAACTAGTAATTTAGAGCTATTTGCTAAATAATCTTCAACTTACAGGTCAAATGACCAATGATTTAGTCATCTCTTTTACTCGTGCTAGAATAAGATTGTAGAATAAATGTCTAAGTTAAATTATTAACTGAGATATAGCCTCATAATTATTTTATCTCAAATCAAACAGTGATATTGTGAAATTAAACTATTAGAATTGTAATTGCACTGTGGTAGTTAATTTTATTAGCAGTCACACTTCTTCAAATGCCCCAAAATGTCACTCATTTGAGAAACCAGCTATTATAAACATGGAAAGAAATTCTATAAAACATTAACTCTTAGTGCCTACTGTGTATGTGGACAATGGTGTGTTGTAAAAATGAACTGTTCCTAGTACAATACATAAGACTTCATATCTTTATATAAAAAAACACAAATTCATCATCATGGAAGTCATTCTGAGTGCTGAAGTATGAAAATTACTGCTATGCTCCTTTATTTTAATTTACATTTCAAGCTAATGATGGCAACAAACTGAACTGATGAAATTCACTTTTTTCTAAAAGTTTTGAAAACTTTCGTTAACAAAATCACTTTATTATAGGTAAATATATAACCATTTAACCAATATTTAAATTTTTACCTTCTATTTTACTAATCTTTAGTCTTTTAAAACTGCTTTGTTATATCTAGTAGGTTTTTTTTTCATCATTTATTAGATTAATGTTTTAATTTCAAACATGATTATTATTAATTCTGACCAAATCTGTAGTTAGTTATTACACATTTCCCACCATAACTGTCAAGAAGTTATCAATTTTGGTGAACCTTAACATCATTTGGATTACAATTTTTACAGGTATAATTAATAACAATTTTTTTGTTTACTTTTAATCTCATTTATCAGCCTGCACTGAAAAAAAACAGGTAATTTTTATTCAAAATTTTTCATAGCAATATTTTAAACTTATAGGTGGATTTGATTCTACTGTTGTATCATGAAAACCTTAAACTTCTCAAAAGTTTACATATTGTGAAATCTGATATTTTTTTTCCCCAGTTACTTAACAAATTTTAGACACATTTTTTGAACAAATTATCATCTTTCAAAATTAATTATTTTAGAACAAATTGTCAGGCTTACTTATCACTGGTAAAACATGGGTAAATTATGAGTGGCACTTTTGCTATAAGTGACACCTCTGAGCAGCACTTTTTGCAAATAACGGGATAAATAACCAGGTCACAAAGACTCCAAAGGCTAAGAGAAGGTTGGGGGAATGGAACCCAAATAGACAGTTGTAAGCTTTTTGTCAAGGCCATCCAGCATGTCCTTTAACAAGCGAAGGGTATGACTCTCCTGAACATGAGGCAATAGCTTAACATTTCATCCAACAGATAGTGGCTTCTCAAAGCCAAATGTATCCAGTTTCTCACTGGGGGCAGGGTGGACTGACTGACTGAGTCAACTTCAACCATGGGATAATTACAATTTATAGGTTATAAAATAAACACATATTTTTCAAAAAAATTAAGCCAAACTTAATAAACAATTTAAGTATTAATATAAATATTTATGTTATAATAATGAAATAAATTAGAAAAATAATCAAAATTTAATTTAAAAAGTGCTTTTATTGAAATTAAAATTAAAAATAAAATTTTAGTCTTTATTAGAAAAACATGTAAGAAGAGTTTAATTTTTTAAAAATCTTAAAATTACTATTATTTTATTGTACAGAATAAATTACACTTTACAAACAGTCAAGTGTGAAAAAGAACCCATACACTTCACCTTCTGCATTGAAACTCAGTATCTCCTGATAAAGTACCAGTTGCTCTACCAGTTCAGCTAAGGTGGTGGTGGTGGTTTCATACTCACTTAGATAAAGTTACGAGAGAAGCAGCTGTTGAGCTTTCACTTACCATTAGTTTAATAAAATATTAACAGGATGTAACCATACACCCACTTAAACAAACTTGGTAATTTTTATGCAACATACACACATATATATAACACATTTTATATCACATGTAAACTCATAGTTGCGAACTTGGGACCTCCTGGTTAGGCCCCAATTGCTGTACCAGTTAAGTTCCTAGAAAGAAAGTAGATGTTGGGACTTTCACTCCTTGTTTATTCAAATGGTAGGGACACAACTATATGCCATTTAAACTAAGAACTTGGTAATTTTTAAGTAACTGCATTAACTGGTAGAATAACTACTGTGCAACCAAGGGCCCAAATTTGAGTCCAGGAGACTTGCTGATAGTTACCTATTTCTGATTACTATCTTGGATTCACAGCTACAAAATTCTTTATGGTAAATTACTCTTTACTTTGATAATCGACAGAATAATATCTGTTAGCTAGTTATTTCAGGAATAGAATCTGAAGAAATTTGTTTTTTTCTGAACATGTTACAAAATAGTTTGGTGTTCAGATCCATTCCAGTTTTTCAGGATGAGAATTAGATGGGTTAAGGCCCCTTTTCAGCTCAGTGGCACAAAACAGTTTGTATCATTAGCAATGGGCATAATATCTTATAATGGAAATGAAAATTTCTTAATAAATATTTTGCAGAAAAAAATTTTTTTTGAACTTGTTTCTGGAGAAAATTTCTTGTCTTGGTCTGGATCAACTTTCCAACAATAACATTTTTTAACAACTTTTCACTATACAGTTGCTTCAGTGTAAGCACAAAACTATATCAATGTGATTTTTTAAGTCAAAAAGCCTTTTTTAAACAGTGGGTCAGCTGGTCAGTTGCAGTTATGCAGAAGGAAAGCTCTATTAAAAAAATTTGTGAAAAGAGCTTTTTTAAATGAAGGATTAAGATTTCAGGGCACCAGATTTTATAAACATTGCAGTTGAATTCTAATTTAATACTCTATATTGCACAAATCGTTTAATTTAAAAAAATGTTACTTAAAGAACATGTTTTTATTGCATAAATAAAGTGATATTTATTTAGAAAAAACACTGAAATATCGTACTTTCAGATATGATGCAAATTAGCACCAGCCATGGAACTATGGTTCATTAGGTACTGTATTACATTAAAATACAATTGAATTAGATCATACAGAATGGGAACAATTTTTCAATAAATGAAAAGTAATACTAACAAGCAAATTGCAGTCTTTGAAAGAACTGAAATCAGCTGACTACTATCACATGACAGTCAGCCATTACACTGGTTAACAAGGTTTTTATAACATGAACAATTATAGCCACCTTTAACTAATTTTCAGGTGCAGTTTTCAGATCCGGCCTTAAAAAATGGCTAGCACATCATGTGTTTATGTTATTGGTCATTTTGACTCCTATTAAGATCTTCCTATGCCAACACCTCCAGGCAACTGGGAGGATACTAGATAATTACTTTTTGTGGCTTTTTGTACAAAACTGATTGCCAAGTGTAAGAAAACATGCAACAGTAACCTAACCTCAGACCGCCATTCTTGATGTTTTCACTGTAGGAGGAACACGTGTTGTACAACAAAGAGTGAATTTTGGCATTTAAATGGCACAAAGGCAATGTTGTGGATGTGTTAATGTGCCAGATAAGTTTTGTTATGTGTGTGGAACCCAGGGTCGTTCTTTGACAAAGATTGTGAAGAAAGCCTATAACTTGCATTTTGGATATCATGCTGGACATCAGGACAAAACATGGGCTCCACATGTGTGCTGCATTTTGTGCTTTGTTGGCCTGAGTGAATAGTTGAAAGATAAGATAAAATCCATGCCCTTTGCAGTTCCAATGGTTTGGTGTTAGCTAACTAGTCACTTGCATGATTGCTATTTTTGTTTAATTAAAGTGTCGAGCTTTTCAAAAAAGGACAAAAGCAAAATGCAATATCCAAATGTGCCTTCAGCCATAAGGCCAGTTCCTCATGGAGAAGATCTTCCTATACTGACACCTCCAATCACCTGGGAAAAGATGGATTCACATTCATCAGAGTAAGACTTTGAGACACATACAGATCCTGATCCTACATACACCCCTAAAAGGTTAGACGAGCTTCATCTGATTCAGTAAAATGAACTAAATGATCTTGTTTGAGACCTAAGACTTTCCAAACAACAAGCTGAGGATTTAGGTTTAAGACTCCAAGAGTGGAATCTTCTGGTCAAGGGTACCAGAATTTCTCTGTTCAGAAAGAAAAATTTGGCTTTATATGCTTATTATGAGATGCAAGATGGCAGATATTTCAGGGCTGATGAAAGAAATTAGAACAACCTACGAACCTAAGGAATGGTGTCTACTTATAGATTCATCAAAATTCAGCTCAAAAGCTGTCCTTTTGCATGAAGGAAACCAAAAACCTTCCATTCCAGTGACACACACTGTGGGAATGAAAGAAACTTATGGAAGCATGAAAAAAATACTCACTGCTATAAAATATGACTAGTTTAAGTGGATAATATATGGTGACCTAAAAGTCATATCTGTCTTGCTCAGACTACAAGGAGGCTTCACAAAAATTTTCTGTGTTTGTGGGACAGTAGGGCCAGAAAGGAACACTACAAAACAAAAGACTGGCCCAAAAGAGATTTTTTTTTCCTGGAAAGAGTAATGTGAGGTATAAGACTCAAGTTGATCCCTCTGATGTTCTACTCCCACCACTACACAAAAATTACACACCACATCAAACTGGGGCTTATGAAAAACCCTGTAAAGGCTATGGACAAAACTGGTAAAGAGTTTTTGCATTTAGACAATGTCAGCTGCCACGAGAGGTGCTGTTGATTATTGGGGATTTAAAATTTGATGATGAATTTTTGCTTAATAACTGTGGCAAAGACATATTGCTTTGTGGAAAGTTTTGTAATAGAATTTTCCATGTGGGATTTAGTTGAGCTTGGTCGGTGTTACAACAAGTTTTCGTTGATAAAAATTAGTAGATTTTCTGTGAACGAGAACTTGAAGATGGATGATGGACTGCTAATGATAAAGCTTCGTTGAATAGAGGTTTAACTCCTTCAAGTATAACTGTAGATGAAAGAGCTGTAGTAGTTTGCATTAATTTGATATTTCTTTGATGTTCCTTTATTCTTTCTTGAAGAGTTCTTTTGATTTTCCTATGTAGCCAAGAAGTTTGGAAGGATTGCAAGAGTCTGATTTAGGGTAAGTGATGGGTACTAAATATACACCACCTGTAAGTGAAGATAAATCTCTGTCTTGCTTTACGAGAGATAACATGGTGGTTAGAGATCTGGTAGGAACTTTATGATTATAATTTTTCATATGTTGTTGATGGTATTATTGATGGTTGGAAAACGTAAAATGGACGAGGTATATTTTACATCTTGAGAAGTGTTGTCTTGAAGATAGAAGTTGCTAATTTTATTTCTGGTGGAGAGGTGAATTCTCTTTATGAACTGCTGAGGATATCTTGCATCTTGACATAGAGAATGTATAAAATTCTTTATTCAAAAACACTTGTTGCTGCAGACTTTGTATGCTCTGTAGAATAAGGATAACACGGTAAAGATAAGTGAAGTCTGTTGTGAGATGAATTGAAAGGTATTAAGTTGTTGATAAATGATGGTTTCCTATGTATTGTAGTTTGAAAACTGGAGTTAGTGCGATGAATTAATATATCCAGAATTAAATATATCCCCAATAATCAACAGTACCTCTCGAGGCAAATGACCTTGCATATTATACTGCATGACTCGTGCATTGCATCTCTGCATAATTACAATTTGAAACAAGACTTAGAACTTTGAAATTTTACCTACTTTTATAAGTTAATTTTCTAATCATTGTATATCTGAAACAGTCCTAATAGTTAGGACGAAATTGATAACTTCATTTATATATTCTGTTACACTGCTTAATAATTAACTCGTCTATTTAATTTTATTCATCTTCAAGATTAGTGTACGAAATATAGTAAGTATAAACTTATGAAATGTTGTTTAACCTTCTCATTATTCCATCTACTCCACTATTCTACAAGACATCATGTAATATCAATAGATGAAACAATTATATTGAAACAAAGGAACTATTATATATGTTTTATAAACATTTTCACCGAGATATATTAGTATTATATGATTGTTTATTTTTAGACTTTTCTAAAAAAACACACTAAATTTACCATACCTACAAAAAAAAATTAGTATATGACACAAAAATTTTGCCTTTGAAAAATGCCTAGCTTACAACAAATACAGATGATGATAGTTTCAGCACAGATTAAGAAAAACACGAGTTGTTTAAATGAGTTTTGAAGAATATCACACTTGCTACCCTTGGCCTTCAGTAAGCTTTTGTGATCTGCATTTTGAACAGAAACCCCTTTCCCCAACTTCACTAAGGCATTACACACTCCTTAATTAAAGACAGCATACGTTTCATAGCTTACATGTCTTTTTTTTCTTCTATTCATTGCTAAAGAGAAGAAAAGTATGGGGAGGGGACTTAAATGAACTATCTCCATAACAATTATCATTCTCAGATTGCTCTATATTGGAAACATTGCATTTTTTCTTTAACTCTTTAATAGTCATAATAGCCCAAAGTGGACAAATTTTTTAAATGGACTCATCCAAATAATGCTATTCCTTTGTCTTTTAATACCCTCTACCCTTTTCTGAAATTTTCTGGGCATTAAAGGGTTAAATGATCTTCACACCTATTTCACATGGATTTTTCCCACAATATAATTACTATTATTCAAGATATGACAGGGTGCAACATTAAAAAGAAGCAGATTTCTATAGTTAAGGGGAGTTCATTCACTTTACCAGAGCTGGCAACTCTGCAGATTGTCAAAAGTAACAACACTAGCATAAAATCTGCTCTGCAATATTTCAGCAAGTATTTCAAGGTCTTCATCATTAGATTCATAATTACCTATCAAATACTCTCTGATCATTCCATTGATGAAAGAAAAAATATTCACTAGCAGAGAAAGCTGTTATTAGCCAGAGTATTTTGCCTTCAAACAGCTACCTACAATCGAATTTCTCCCATATCAAATAGTTTTTATATAACATTTCTGTTAAAGTCAGGTTTCTTTTTTGTATGTGTTATGTTTAGGGCAGAGCAAGATCATAGAAACTACTCTAGCTTGTACATGACTTCTCACACAAGGATGTATTAATTATTAAAATTCATATATCCTTATATATGAGAATTTAAAACTGAAATTGGAACTGAATCACTGTGAAACAACAGACAAAATATACCTGCTGAAACAATAATAATAACTAGCACTCTAATCATTAAGTCAATTAAGGACTTTAAGTTAAAAAATTAGTGAACCTTTAATCATATAAGAATGCTTTCAAAGGATCAAACTACTCCCAGAAATGAAAAATTTCAATGACACTTTGTAAGTGTTATTTGAAATGTTTAACTACTTACCTGTTGTACTAGTTGTCCCTGTCCTGCAGACTGCAAAAACTCCACTACTGGTGCTACTGATAATGTGTCTGTGTGTAGATCACTGGCTACCTCTGCACACCATTTTCCTAATTCTGAACCACATACTGTAGAAAGAGCTCCCTGTGATTGATGAATATTGCATAAATTATATTGTGGAAATTATTATATATATATACACAAATTTAACTATATAATAAAGCACAAAATATATGCAAATAAATCTTAGCAACCACCATCTTTATAGAATAAAATTCTGCATGCTATCCAGATAAAGTAATGCTTGAACCTTAAATATTCAATAATGATGAAACTGCACATTATTTGATCAGCCACTACAGCATATGAAAGGTAACTGTCACCAGTTAAAACAGTTGCATTTTTATGAAATATATTCTCACATATTCTACATATAATATTAAAGTAATAATTGACAGTCAGTCATCCTATTGATGAAAGAAAAAATATTAGCTAGCAAACTGTTATTAGCCAGAGTATGACGTGAATTCATGAGTTTCTGCAACATGTTAAGTGCTCTTTAACTACTGACACCTCTGCTAAATTTGTATATGAAAAATACTTCAGAATTCCGGCTGGTGATATATGAAAATTTGTTTTAATCAGAAGCTGGAAGACACATAAAAGAAGCTGGAACACCAGGTAGATATTATTTCTATTATACCAACCATATTCAGCATTAGCAGAGAGAAATGTGGGATTCTTATGATCAATCAACAATCTTATCACTATCCATTCCTGAAATATTTCCCTGAATATTGCCCTATTTTACACTGTGCATATGTGTGATCTTTTACTTCAAACTGGAAAGGCTTTCCGAATTATGAATTTTCTCCAATTAGAAAGATTTAATTTAAATATGATTTTAAAGTTCTACAAACAGGAACCAATGATTGAAATAAAATCAGGTTATGTTAAGGATTTAAAATAACAGCTAATAATATCTCAAAGAGAATAAAATACTATGAAAATACTTACACAGTGAAGATTGTGCCACTTTTTACACTCAGCTAGCTTCTCTTTGACAGCATCTTTTGTAGCCTTCACTGTAGTCTTCACAATTGTGGTTTCATCATACCTAAAAAAATATAACTGGATCTTTAGATCTTCTGATCTATTGGTTGGCTAACAAAACAGTAATTAACCTCATATCAATCTTCAAATAAATGTTAGGAGAATAGTAAAGTTTGTTGAAAGCCTATTTTTCAACAACTGCTATTCTCACATAGTATGCAGCAAAAGATGTTAAATTTAGTATCCTTCAGTAGAACCACAGTTAGTCAACAGATTTCATTGCAAATATTAAAAAATTAGAAAAATGTAAATAATTAGTGGTAATAATGAGGAAAAAAGGTTTTCTTTCTGGTTTAAGCACTAAGCTGCATTCTATTAATTTTTCAGGACTTTGATTGGCATACCATAGTTAGTAACAAATAATCATAAAATAGGGACCCATTGTAGAAAAAGGATTTCAAGCTCATTTTACATTACAAAGTTAACAGAGTATAATACTAAACATATTTACAATTTTCAATAGCAATAAGTATAACTTTTACATGCACTGTAAACTGAAACATAACTACTGGAAGCAAAGATGCAGTTAAATACTTCTGGAAATTACTGTATCTGCATTTACACAATATAGTTTTATTTCAAAATTAAAATTTCCATTTTATAAAAGTTATACTTCTAAAGTTTTAAATTAAGCCCAAATGGATCATGTGTAATTCTTCATAAACGATGCACTTTATAACTTCATACTAGATGTCTCTATGTTCTTGAGTTGGCCTAGTATTATAACACCACTTTGCTATCAGTTCTTAGTTTACTGTTGCAGGAATAATTTATCCACCATTGTACAAGAGATTCCTTTTTCAATTAAAGTTTAATAAGTAAGATGCAGGCAAATACAAGATTGTTGTCAGAGTAATCATAACCTATTATTAAACTGTATATTAGTGAGTCATAAACAAAGAAAATAAGAATCTTTGAAATAAAATATATCTGTTGAATTTTTTCTCATTATAAAAACGCACCTTTTTTTTTATCTGTTGTAGTGATACATAAAATACACTTCTACATTCACTCAGTGGGCTAGATTTGGCCACTGAGTACATATGTCTGGCTTGCTGAATAAAATTTTTTGTTAAAATGTATGCACTGCATTTTATAATTAAATTATTAACCAGTAGCAAACCTTTTTGGAAGTGTATAAAGAGTATGGGTTGGATTAGCCTGTGCTTCTTCCAGTAATGCTTTTTCCTGACAAGCTTCTTGTAATTGAGTCTCAACGGCCTGAAGCTGAAGCTGAGCAGTTTTCCATTCTTGCAGCTGACCCTCTAGTTTGGGAATGGCTGAAAGCAATTCATCTCTGGAACCAAAAAATTATTATATTTAACATATATTTCTTTCACAGATCTGTTTCTAACTAATAAAATAAGAGTTTGAAAATTACTTCAACCTTATATTAAAAGGAACATCTATTTTCCTTCAGCATAAAATCATATTGGAACAATTACATATACTAAATATGACATAGCAAACACTGTTGGGAAAAAAATTAAAACTATATACAAGAATGATTCAAATCAAAACTGCAAAACCATAATAAAATGCATAAGATACAAAAAAAAAAGGTAATATTGTATAATATTACTGATTAAAATCTACTGACATCACTGAAACATGTGACTATCTGCTGGCATCATGCATAAGCAATTAGTCTTACCAATTATGACACCCTTAAAAATCATTCACCTAGATAAAGATACAATCTGTATTTAGATTTCTCAATGCTGAAGGGATAAAACCAGGTGAACTTTATTGCAAAATGTTTGCTCAGTATGATAATGAGCACTAATGGTGATGTGGATCTGTACTAGGCAGATTTGGTTTCATAATTGATTGCACCCCACACCATAATTCCATGCATTGTGCTGTATGCCTCATCCAAATACACTTCTCCTGGTGCTTTTCACCAACCTATCACTGGACAAGGATTCTGCCATCAAATTCAGACAAAAGAGGGTTTCATCAGAAAAGATGATGATGATGTACCATTTGTCATGCCACTGCATCACTTGATGCACCACTGTACTCTGACTGCTTTGTTTTGGGGTGTAAGAGGCAGTCATAGAAATGGCCAGTGGCTGTGCAGTCTGAATTGCAATAAATGGCATCAAATGTTACTCCTGACATTGGAAGATGTGTTATCAACCTCCACTGTTGGTTTAAGGCCATAGGCAGGGTAGAGTAATTTGTTATAGCCAGCTTCCAAATATGACAATCTTCCTGTGGAGTTGTCTGTGGACGACATCCAGAACCTTCCTGACGTGTTCATTACCTATTTTCAAACCGTTCGCTTCATATTTGATGCACAACAGATACACCACGTCCCACATGAGCTGCAATTTCTTGATACAAAAAATTGCCTTCTCTCATGCCAACAATACACACTCTGTCAAACTTGCTCACCTGGAGATATGGAGCTTGCACTGGTCTGCATGACGTATCTTAACAACACCTGCAGAAGAACTGATATGCTGAACATGGCTACCACCCTTTAAATACCTGTGAGAAGGGTCCAGTTACACCCTTTCCAGAATGTTCTCATTGGCCTGTAGCCAATACAACTGCACCAATGACCTTGAAACGCTACTCACTTCTTCCATAGTAGGTGCTAAACATGCTCCATACAAGTCATGGACTATAACTCTATTCCTTCTTGGTGTTCTGCTTTTTGTGAATAGCAGTGTATAATTTATTCTTTCCTCAGCTGATACAGTGTGAGAAAAAGTTCTTGAGAGAGGCAGAATTAAAAAGATTTTTAAAAAGCTTAGATGACTACACTTATTAGAGTGCAGCTGACTGATTCATTCAGAGCCCTCTCTGCTTATGTATGTGTCAAAAGAAATAAGCAATTTGAAACTAAGCAGACAAAACTGCTCAAAATTGCAGTGACTGGAAAAAAGGTCAATGTTCTTAATGTCTAATGTTAATGAAGTCAATTAATAAAAAATTATATATACTTCTAATCACTGAAATTGTTCCAGCTAGAAAGAATGGAGGATTGACCTGACAATTTACAAGCAGAATTGTGACACACATGAACATGAATTATTTGCATGTAGAATTGGGATGTATATATGGACATAAATGATGTGCATGCCTAGCCTATCAGTGCAGTAGATTGTTTAATGACAAAATCTGTTACCATGCTGATGTAGGAATCAGAAGGGGTTATGAAAACAAATTTATGCCAAACAAATAAATATCAATGGGCAAACAAAATGGTGAGCAAATGACCTGTGAAGAATGTGCAATGACAGCATTTGTAAGGTGATGTTGCATACAGTTGATGGAATTTGTAGGGTAAGATCATTTTTATTTTTCATTTGTAACACATGGAATAGAGAAGAATCCTAGAAGCTACTCCTAGCTTATACAGGTCTTCTCATACAAGGACAAGTCTTACTAAGACCAAAGTCACTGCTGACCATTGCCTCAGACAGAGTTAACACAAAGCACAAAATTTCCCCTGCTGGACAGTAGCCAGTTCCCTAACCATTTAACCAGTTAAGGATAACTGAATTTTAGAAGATGGATAGTTAGATTGGCATTTGTGTTGATCATACCTAAATTGTTGGCAAAAGTAGTTACAGGAATGTACTTGAACATATTGGCAAGGCTCTGGTGGCATCAGAACAATGTTGTAAAGCAGTTAGCACTGAGACCCTGTAAAGTCAGGTACTCTTCAGAGTTGTAAAAAAATGGCCACAGGAGTTCAAGTCACTGAGTCAAACTGATCTGATACCCTCCTTAAATGGCAAAATGTGTGTTGAATCAGTTTATTCTCCATAGAGAGGACACAAGTTGTTTTAGTTTTCATTACAAATCTGTCATAAAATTTCTGCATATGCTCACCACATTATGCTTTTATTATATACAGATTACCTGCTCCTTTTTCTGTAGCTCAGTCATATTATGGTTTTCAATTACAATTTAATCTTAGGTACTATACCTTCTTTTGGTATGAGCAACTGCATGCTGAAATATTAACTACATACCAGTATAGAAAACTATATTATTCTGATGATACAACAGCAAAGCTTAATGACAAAATTTCACTGCAAATATCAGATAAACTATTGAATTCTAATGTGAAGGAAACTAAAACTTACTTGTTCTTCAACCACTCTCCTCTCATTTCTGCTACTCGAATAGCAAACATGGAAAATGCTATGTCCCTTTCCATGTTCTGTTTTGTCTGCTTAGCTTCCATTGCCCATGCCTGCCTGCCACCATATACAGCTCCTGTATATCCACCTTCATTTCCTGGTGTCCAATCCACTAGTGGATCATAGACAAATGCTTCTAATAAAGTTAATAAAGTTTCACGTCCTTTACGTAACACTTTCAGTACATGTTCACAAGACACTCGAAATATGCCCTGTGTAAAAAAATATAACAATAATGAAAAATAGTTTTTTTTTTCCACTAACACTAATTATACATAATTTTTTTTACCTCCACTGAAATGTTTTGCTCAAATTATTCTAATTACATTCCAACTATACAGTTTTAATGAAATGTAGTAAATTAAATATCACTAATCCCATGTTATGTGCAGGAACATACAAAGTATGTTATTATTAATAATGATTAACTGATAAATAAAACATTACACTTCAAAAGAAACTACTATCACAGTGTTAGTTGTTTAAATTATTTGATCTCAAAATTTCATTGTTAATTTAAATTAAAATTCCTAGAATATAAGTGGACCAACCCAGAGAACATACCAATTCAGACTTCAACATCGATAACCAACCTGAGTGAGCCAGCGAACAACAAAAACTGAGCAGTAAACAATCACTGCAAAGCACTGTCATCTGGAAGCACAAAAGATACCTGTTGCACTGAAATCTACTAACTTCAGTACCTTTGCCTGGGCAAAGATGAAATGTATTTTGGAATCCTTTGATCTATCAAGAGTTGTTTTTATTGTAATAAGAATGAATTTAATTATAGTGTGAATTCCAGAATTAATTTCTAGGAATTTAAATTAACAGTGAATTTTTTTATATTAAATAATTTAAACTTTATTACTGGAAAAAGATAATTTAGCACATTTAACCAATTACAGTCCAATATCCATTATTTTATTAATTGCTCTTTCATTTGGTATTTAGCATGATCTACATACACATACTACCTACATACACTAGGTCTGTAAATGGTAGCAAGGCATAAACTGGAAGGAGAGCTGTGTACCAATCAATAGTGATGATTCACAGAACCAGCCAGGTCTAGCACCTAATGTCCGACCCCGCCTTCTTGTGGTGCAGGCCGTTACTACCTTTCAAAAGAGATATTTCTCTTTTGGAAGGGAACGGAAGGGGAGGGCTGCCAGTTCAGTATGGCCTACTGATCTGGTCATCTATGGCTATATTTTTCTTTTTTTTCAACCCTACTGAGGAGTGGTCAACTTCACAGGGTCCTGGTGCTGATCATTTATACCTACTAGACTGGACTTGCTTATGGATTTCAGCTTGATTATGGATCCTGGACTTGCTGCACTGGTGGGCCTCTGTTGAGGGAGAATCTGCCGCTGTGTTTTCTGTTTGCTTCTGGGTTGCCAGCCCTAAGTGAACAGAGGCATGGGATACCTTATATCAGTTGGTGGATAATCCTAATCAGAGGCCATCGCAGGTACCTGAACCTTACTTAGCTAGTTGGGTATCATCAAGCCTAAACTGGAGTAATGTGTCTCAGGCAGACCATATGGTTCTTGAAAAAGTCCACTTGAAAAGGTGGTGTCTGAAGTTCTTACCAGCATCGGTGACTTCAGCCTTTAGCAGAGGAGGAACAGGTCTTTGCCCCATGCATGCGATCAGGGGGCTGTTTGATATTGTTGGACCTACCTATCTCAATAAACCTAGTTTCTTTAAAATTCCTACCAATCATTTTCTCTCTGCAGGAACGTGTGGACATTATATAAAGATTATTCTCTTGATGTCCTCATGCAGGAATTCCAGCTATAACCTAGATATTCTAGGCTTGCAAGAGACCAGATGGACAGGTAAAGGTGAGATACTTAAAAATAACTTTAAATTTCTCTTTACAGGGAGGGAGGATAGAAAGCATCACCAAGGCATGTGTCTGCTGCATAGCAGACATGCTAGTGATGTTCTTCTAGGATATGAGTGCATTAATGAAAGGTTTTTTACAGCAAAATTTCAGACAAGCATTAAAGACTTGAATGTTATCTGCTGTTATGCCCCCACTGAGGATGCTGATGAGGATCAGAAGGATAGGTTTTACGGACAACTTCAGGATATTTTGAATTCTGTCAAGAAAGGAGATATTACCCTCTTCTAGGTGACTTCAATGCCAAAGTTGGTACTGACTCTGACGTTTGGGGAGGGGTGATAGGCCCTTTTGGTATTGGTAGCTACAATGGTAATGGGCAACGTCTCCTACAGGTAAGTAAACTCAATGGTTTCAGAATAACTAACACTTATTACAAACACCGCGACATACATACAAACAAATGAACATTTACAAATGGGCTAGATCTGTTAGGAATACCAGGTCATATAGGGGAGCTGAAATTGGATCTGACCATTACCTTGTTAAAAATGTCTTGCAACTTAAACTTAAGAAGTGTTGTGCTAAGGTTAAAACATTTATCTTTAATTCTGAAGCTCTGAAACACCCAGTTATAGCTAAAGCTTATTGTGATAGGTTACCTAGTCATTATGGCAGTCATGGTTTGCTTACTACTGAAGTTGAGGAAGAATGGGATCATTTTAAACAGGCTTTTTTGGAAACTAACAGTACTCTTTTAGGAAAAAAGGAGCAGAGGAGGCAGAATTATTTGAGTGATAAGGCACTTGAGCATATTTCAGAAAGAAAGAACTGCAGGAATATCCTTAATCAATGCCCCACTGGTCCTAATAGAAAGCATTACAGAGGACTTAATAAACATGTAAAGGATCAGTTAGCTGCTGATAAGAATCTTTGGCTTGATGGCTTGGCTGACAAAGCCGAGGAAGCAGCTAGGCAGCACAACAGCAGAGAGCGTACCAGATAGTTAATGCTTTGTGTGGTAGAAAACGGACAGGTATACAAGGATTGAAGGATAAACAAGGTAAGGTTACAGAAGGGGAGGATTCTGTCATGGCTAGGTGGGCTGAGCATTTCAGTGATGTTCTAAACAATGTGGTTAGTTCTACTCCCATTGTTTGCAATGATGATAGATGCATTGGTGGCTTTAATGTTGGCCCTATAACACAATCTGAAGTTATCTTGGCTGTTCCTAAACTTAAACTTCATAAATCCGCAGGTGTAGTTGAAATTACTACAGAAATGCTTAGAGCTGGGAATGTTTCTGTTACCACTTGGATGACTGAAATTTTGAATATCTTTTATGATAAAGGCATGGTTCCTAAGGATTTTACCAGAGCTACTGTTTAGAGTTTCAGAAACCTTTGGTTGCTAGCTTTGTTGATTTCAAAAAGGCTTTCGATTCTGTTGATCATCATAATTTGGGTTGATTGTGAGATCATATGGTATACCAGACAAGTTAGTTAACATAATGAAAACTCTCTATAATAACACTGAGTCGTGTGTGAGAGTTGGTAAGTCTTGTAGCAATCAGTTTAGCATTACTTCTGGTGTTCGACAAGGGTGCATTTTGTCTCCTTTACTCTTTAGTTTGGTTATTGATTATGTTATGCGAAATTCACTTCAAGGAAAGATTTTGGCCTTAAATGGTCTGGAGATAGGAAAATTTCTGATTTAGATTATGCTGATGATTTAGCCCTTTTGGCAAATGATGTTGATGAGATGAACTCTTTCATTCAAGCTGTTGATGAGACTGGTAGTAGAGTAGGTTTGGTTATAAACAGAGAGAAAACTAAAGTGATGAAAATTGGTCAGGCAGGCTGTCATTCAGTTCATTTGAATGGTTGCAGTCTTGAGCAGGTGTCACAGTTTAATTACCTTGGGAGCTATGTAACAGATAATGGTGATGTGTGGCATGAAATTAACAGACGAATAGGGATTGCTGCCGGGACTTTTAAGAATCTATGGAGAGTGTGGAGAAATAGGGGTATACACCTAAAGACTAAAATTAGGCTGTATAATAGTTTGGTTCTTTCTAGGGTTAGTTATGGTAGTGAAACTTAAGACACTTTGTAAACAAGATAACAGGAAACTAGATGCTTTTGATTCCAGATGCTTACGCAGTATCTTGGGCATTAGGTGGTTCAACTTTGTAACTAATGATGAGGTTAGGCAAAGGAGTTTGCAACCTCCTTTAAGCAGCATATTGTGCAGAGAGAGACTCCGGTGGTTTGGCCATGTTGCCCGTATGAATAATTATAGATTGGCGAATAGGGTTATGAACAGTGTGCCTAGAGGCCTCAGAAGGAGGGGGAGACGTAGGATGCAGTGAGCAGACAATGTCAAACAGGACCTTGTTAGAATTGGTGTGCAGTGGCCGGATGCAGATGTAGCTCAGGACAGATAGGCTTGGAGAATTAAACTGCACTGTCTGGTTTGACCTCCGTAGCCCATGGCTGCTTGATGATGATGATGATGATGATGACATACACTATGTTGAAAAAAAATGTGTTCGGACATCTGATTGGGAAAGGGAAAATGTAATTTCTGGTCACATGATCGGTACTAGTGATGTATAAGAAGAGCATTGGCACAGATAAGGCTTCAGTAGAGACGATGATATGAAACAAGAGTGAACATGCTGAGTTAACGGACTTCCAGAGAAGGGTCATTATAGGATTCCATTTGAGTAACTTATCTGTGCATGCAATTGCAGCCAAATTAGAGCATCCTAGGTTAACTGTGCAGAATGTGATTACTAAACGAAAATGTGAAGATGCCACGGGGGCCAAGAAATGGTTGCGCAAACCACGAAGGCTGGCGGAAAAGGATCGAAGAGCTCTGAAATGTGTGGTATATCATTATCGTTATTCATCTGCTGCTACCATTACCAAAACATTTCAAGAGTCCACAGATGTTAGTGTTTGCAGTAGGACAATTCATACAGAGCTGCATACGTTAAATTTCCATGGCTGAGCAGCTGCATACAAACCACTGATAACTCCTAAATATGTACAACAATGTCTAGCCTGGTGCAAAGGCCTGCAGCTCATTGGAACTGGACCAATGGAAACAAATTTTATTGAGCGACGAATCACATGTAACGCTGTTCTGATCAGATTGTTGCTGCTGGGTATGGAGAATGCCTGGTGAATATTACCTGCTGCAGTGTATCGTCCCACCTGTGAAGTTCAGTGGTGATCGTAGCGTGATGGCTTGGAGTTGCATATCGTGGTATAGACTTGGACCTTTGGTTCCCATAGCTGTAGCATGAATGCAGAGACGTACTTGGATGTTCTAGACAATTCTGCACTACCAACACTGTTTTAGTACTATGGAGAGGAGCCATGTGGCTATCAACATAACGCACCATGTAATACTGCAAAG
Organism: Ryuthela nishihirai; assembly: GCA_038380435.1. Classification (NCBI taxonomy): domain Eukaryota; kingdom Metazoa; phylum Arthropoda; class Arachnida; order Araneae; family Heptathelidae; genus Ryuthela; species Ryuthela nishihirai. The sequence goes on from JAWZYU010000002.1 coordinate 9,064,877, forward strand.
CCCATTCAGCAGTAGTTTCATGACTCAGGTGTTGAGAACATGCCCTGGCCTGCTCAGAGCCCCGACCTGAATCCAATAGAGGCTCTTTAGGATGAACTCGAACATCAGTTGCAAGCCTTACCAACACGTTCCATCGACACAAACTACCATGTTGAAGGGTGAATGGCATAAAATACCAGCCACATGTTATCAAAAACTGATTGGAGGTATGCCCAAAAGAGTGCAGAGTGTAATTGTGGCCAAAGATGGTCAGACATCCTACTGAAATTTCAATTAATGTGACATTTTGTCAAACACTCTGGTGTCCAGTGACTTCTTTCAACACAGTGTACATGGGTAGTCACTCCAAGCCAAAGTTCTAAAGTTCAGTTGTTTTCCTCATGAGAATAGTTAAAAATAATGTAATGGTATGCATGGTGAGAAATGGAAATCTGATACTTAAAGGTTAAAGATGTAAACTGATCAAATTCATTCTATGGGTTATTTGGGTTGTTTTATCTCTGAGTGACACTTTTTTTGCAAACAATGGCTAAATGGTCAGGTCACAAAGACCCCAAAGAGATTAGAGAAAGTTGAGGGAAAGGGGAACCACTGGACAGCTGTTAGGACAATAGCCTCCTGTCAAGACCACCCAGTGTGTTCTTTAACATGCATAGGGTATAGCTCTTATGCACATGAGGGTACTGCTGATGATGGACAGTCATGCCATCTGATGGACATTGGCTTTTCCAAGCTTATTGGTTTTTCTTTTTGACTGAGGACAGGGTAGGGGGTACAGCAAAGATAAATCTCGACACTAGCCCAGGTAGGAAAAAGAAGGGAACTGCAGATTATGCTTGAAGCTGGGAACTGCAGATTATGAGCAAGCTATTGATTGAGCCAACCCCTACCTTCTTTCACTCTATGGGAAGTATTTTTTTTTCCCCAGTGAGATTAATTGAGACTCAAATTTTTGATCCCAAGCCCGGTTAGAGAAAAAAAAATTATGACACAATCATATAAACATATTAACAAAAATGCATGCAGCTAAAGCATTTTTTAATGTTCATATTATATAGACTATTAGAAATTTTAAAACAAACATAATCATTTGAAGACAAAATTAAAATCTCAATGTTATTTGTGACTAAAACTACTAGAAGAAATAATAATCAGAGGAAATCATTTTCTGTTTGTCACAATAATAAGCAAAATTGGAAATTTAAATTATGACTTGAGCCTAGTGCAAAGCAGTAGGTTATTTTAAGCTTGAAAACCCAGCCCCGAACTCAACTCTATTATACCACAATACAAATTCTAGAATCATTGCCACAATATATTTCTGCTAACATTATAGTCTGGAAAATAATCAAATTGTTCCCAAAATGAATGTCAGCATATAACAATATGCTTTATTTAATTCATTAGTTCTTCTCATTATTCTGTTTATCAATTGAAATGTTAACTTCAAATAAGTAATTTTAACACACAAGAATGTATAACGAACAAGGACATTTAAACTTTTTCATTTGCAATTTAACCAGAGTTAAATGCCTTTCATATTCTTAGTGTATAATATCAGTGTATAGTCTGCTCATAATTTTACCAAATTATACAGAGAGATTTAAAGCTAGATTATTACAGGGTTTTTGCACTTGTTTACGTTTTCTTTACCCCTTAGTTTCTATTATACTTCAAACTTTACATTGACTGCATCTGAAACATTTAACTTAAAGAAAGTTCTAATTTAATAAAGATAATAAGATTTTTAACTTAAAAGCTTACCTCAACTCCAGTTACACCTAATGCTGTTTCAATATTGGGAGTCATTCTAAATGGGACTTTTTCTGGAACTCTTAAATTTTTGCCCTTTTCAAAACATACATTGTAATCAATGTGTACTACCTGAAATAAAGAAGTTTAATATCATAGTTTGTTTTCATTTATACATATTGCACTAAATACTTGATATTTAAACAGCAAAAAATGATGCTTGTGTTTCTGTGTTTTGCCATATGTTATTACATTATTTCAAATTCATTTGTCCAATGAACATGCATTTTCCTCCATAGGATAATAAAAACAAAAATAATCCCAATTAGCAGATAAACAATTTTTGTTAGTGGAGAATGCAGTTTTCGACATAGGTAGCATGTGAACTTATAACTTCCTTGTAGGATATTGGTTACTCCTACTTACTAAGCATTGATCAACAATTGGAAAATTTTAGCTACTGTTTCCCTTGAAATTTAGGTTGACAGTCTACATCAGAGTTTCTCAACTGATGTTTTGCAAGCACAATCTAAGTGTTCTATAAGCTATTGGGAAAATAATACAAAAATCTAATCAGTGGTAATTTTGGTAAATAAAATGACAAATTTCCTATGAATTGGCAACAATGGGAGCATCTTATCAAAGGTAAGATTTGTTTGCTGAAACTCCTAGAATAAATTAACTCTGTTCAAATATTCAGATCTAAAACTCCATTAAACTTGAGTACTAACAGTTTAAGATTTTAATGCATAATCACTAAGCATCTGTTTTCAAAAACAAACACTAAACAAAATTGCATTTAATTCAATTCCTGAATGTTTTTTGCACGAATGTGCAATACTAAGGAGTAAATATGCCCTACAAGCAAAGGTACAATATACGATCTAAATGCAACCTTCTTGTGAGTATATAACTGAGAACTTTAAATACTCAAACTATAAGCAAAATATAGCACTTAGATCTTCCCTAGTGGAATATCCTATGTGACTATAGCAATAAGCTAATAGCTCATACATGTTGTTGAATACAATGATGTAGTGTAGAATATGCTTTAGAGTAGGGGTTCTCAAAGTGGGGTACACAGTAAGATTTTTTGGGGTAGGCCATGAGAGCTGTTTCACTGATTACCTGGTAAAATTTTTAAATTTTATAAGAGTTGTTAAATTGTTTATGCCATTTTTTGTTTATCGATATATGAAATTTATGAATAAAAAATTTAATATGTTTATATATTTATATGTTTCATTTTATTCCCATTGTTATACTATAACTATAGTTTTATTCATCTATACAAGGGGTACGTCAGTTACATACACATTCCTAGGGAGTACGTGAAGCATAAAAGTTTGAGAATCACTGCTTTAGAGTATTAATGGCTTTTGATTTTAACAGCGTAGACTGGGATTAAATTATATTTAATATACTGTATCACTGTGTAATTAAGACCTTTAAATGCACATGAATGTCTGCAATAACTCAAAACTAACTGTTCTAGTGGCACAAGTGACAAAAAATCAGGTAGATTTACAGTCACAATTTGCTGGAAAAAAAGTTAGCCACTGATATTTTAGTGGTTAGAACACTTCACATTTAACTAAAATATATGGGTTCAAGTCCCACTCACACAAAATTCAATTTTTTCAGCAAAAAATAAAAAAGTATTTTTCCAATAAAATGTAAGCTCACCGGACAAAATATTATTCACCTCCTGGTGTAAGAGGGTTATATCTGTTTGACAGCAACGGACAACACACCAGTCCTACAGAGGGCACCATGCACTACGGAGTTCATACAGTAACAAGAAGTGGTTGGTGTCTAGTGTGTTAGTTGCTTCGTGAAACATAGGTTGCACCAAAGATGTAAATGAGTGGCAAAAAGGTGTTACTGTGTTTGACCAAGCCAAAGGGCATAATATACAAGTAGTTGTTGCCTTTGCAGGTGTGTCAAAACATACTGTCCAAAGAGTTTTACAGCAGTGGTGTACATCGCAGTCCACCGCTAATCGTCACCAGAACTGCGGAAGAAAGACTGCTCACCAATAGGGACCACTGCAATGTGTCATGCACTGTTAGAGCAAACCGCTTTATAACGAGGCAGGAATTGCTCATCAGTCAATGCAGGCTTACAACAACAAGTTTCTGAATGAACACTCTGAAGGGAACTGCATGCCATGGATATCTGGAGCATAGTACCGCGGAAGAGACCCATGTTAACAGCTCTGCACAAGGCTGCATGGCTACAGTGGGCGCAGTACAACAAAGACTGGACTGTTGACTCTTGGAAGCTTGTGATCTGGTCGGAAGAGTCATATTTTTGCTTGTACTCAAATAATACGAGTGACAGGTACATCGTAAGCCACATGAAGCCTTCCATGCAGACTGCGTGCAAGGTTCTGTTCAAGCTGGAGGCTTTGTGATATTCTGAACATGTTTCACATACAAGAAAATGGGTCATTTGGTTGTGGTGACATCACACTTCAACCAGAAGGGCTATATGGAGCTACTGGATGACCACATGTTGCCTTTTGTGTAGCAGCTCCAGAATGAACACCAGAAGGGTACTCTAGTCTTCCAAGACGACAATTGTCGCATGCACAGGACTCGAAGTGTGTTGGATTTGCACGACGAGCATTCTGAAGCCTTTGAACATCTCGATTGGTCGCCAAATTCCCAGATTTGAATCCCATAGAAAACTTATGGGACTATTTGGGGCTACGAGTGAAGCGCCATCCCAACCATCTGGCCAATCTGGCAGAACTGCGGCATTTGATGCTGGAAAAGTGGATGAATATTGATGTGCACTACATCCACACACTGATGGCATCCATGCCAGACAGGATTTCGGCTGTTCTTCAGTTGCACAGAGGTGTTATGCACTATTAGGTGACATTCAGCCAGGGGTGACTAATTTTTTTTGTCTGGTGAGCTTACATAAAAAGCATAAAACTAGCAACCTCTTCATAAATTAGCATTATCATGCATATACAAAATACATACTTCTGTCATCGTGATTGGTTTAAGAGCAGGTACTTCAATTTTAAAATGAATTTATTTTATAGCATTATTACCACCCTAAAAATTCACTTTTTAAAGTTATATAACAAATTATGTATTTATTATGCATAAATAATAATTTATGTAGAATTCAAAATATAGCATATGGCTATATTACATAAGGTATAATAAAATATTTTTAAGTTCTGTTATGACAATAGCAGAACATTAAAAATCCCCCTTTTTTTTTTATAAATCACTTACTTCTCCTGTTGCTAAGTCAACAAGTACATTATCAAGATGGCGATCTCCTAAACCAATTATATATCCAATCATAGACATCACTGCAGTAGAATGATTGTAAGTTTGAGTAACAGTCCACCATTCTAATACACTGCTACAAGAACACCAAAGTTCCCTTTGGAAAACAAAAAGAGTACAGTATATCAGTGCAGCTGAAAACTATTATTTGGTTAAAGCACTAATTAAATGTAATAAATGATAGAATAAGCACAATTTTTGTGGATATACTGGCAAAGCTGCAATCTGTACAATAAATAATCAAGAACAACTGTAATTACACTACTATCAACATTAGAGAAGGTACTAAGCATACTGATCCACCTTGGTCATCAATTACAGAAGGAACACATCATGTTCCATAGATGCAATCTATCTTTACAGGTTTAGAGGAGGAACCATTCTTCTATAAACATTGTTTACAGTTTCCCAAGATTTGGTTGCATCTAGTGCAACCATCATTAAGGATGTCTCTCCAACAATCCCATATATGCATAACAAGATTCAAATCTAGGGATTGTGGAAGCCAAGTGAGATGTTTTGGATACAAAGAATGTTCCATAAATCTGCTGTGTGAGGTGTGGTATTATTAGATCAGACCATCGTCTCTGGATCATTTACAGGGTGAACATGGTCAGTGACATTTAGTATGTGAATGATGGTTTTCTCTTGCTCTCAAAATGAACAAGATGCTTTTTACTGCAATGATACTACCATAAGAAAGAAAAACAGGAAAGACAACCAGAACAGTGTACAGCATTTGTTGTGCAAAAACACTAAAAATCTATTGTCAGTCCTTTTCACTGGCGAGCAACCTCATTTGTTCATTGCAAACAGCCCCTTGTCTATTTTAAACTACATATTGATGACATTCAATTACGCAGTGGCATATACAGGAAATAGTACAACTGAGCTTTATCAATATATTTCATATAGCATAACAGGTGAAGAAGTATTACCATTCATTACAAAAAAGGATCACTGACCAAGCAACTTTTAATTTATTATTAAAAAATAAAGGAAAAATGGTAGCAAAAATTATGCAGTTCAGTAAAGGATGTTCATACATTTTATTCAAAACTATCAGCTCTTCCAACGGTAAGTAAAGGAAAATGTTCAACCCTAAAAGGCAATCAATCCCAAGATGATGGTGAATGAATGGATTTTTTTTTTTGCAAATAATAAACTTAACTCCAAGAACAAACAAAAATGAAATTTAATTGGCATTACACAAAATAGTGCACAGCAATATTATTTGATGTTCATTTTTATAAAATAATTTGTAATTTGTTTCACAAAAAGTTTTAACAAAATGTAAAGTACAAATCAGAAAAAAATATTAGAAGCAGTTGGGAGTGGCATTAGAAAAAAAGCTTTGCATCATTATTTTTAAAGGGGTTGTTCACAAATTATGTAATGTCTTGAGGAGGATGGAGAGATTAATGTTTTTATTATGTTGCATTATGTGGGGGAGGATTCAGAGTGGTGTTTTGCAATACTAAAATTATATATCCATTTCTGCAAATAGACATTTTTAACCTTTTTTGATGAACATCAGTTTTTTTTTAAATGTTATCACTTATAATTAATTACTATTACCATAACACTCACAGTGCTGATTTTCATACAGTCAAGAATAAGAAGTGAAGATCCTTGTGAAAAGAAAACTTTAACATAATGGGGAGGGTAGTTAAAATTCTACTAAAACTGCATTGTGCAATTTATGGATGACCTGAGAGATATTTTTGACATATAATAATTTACAGTTTAGTATCCCATGGCCGAGTGGTTAGCATGCTTGGCTACTCATCTAAGGGACCTGGGTTCCAGCCCCTGGTAAGGCATGGATGTCTGTGTCATTTTTCTACTGAGGTCCTGCCATCTTTTCAGATCTACTATCTTTTGGCATATAAACTGACAAGCTCCTGTCAGTTTATATGTCTCTGTGGCAAGCAACTGCTTGAGGGGGGTATTTATTTTTTTTTATAAATATGCTTAAATGAAATGATGTACTTAAAACAACACACAAACAAAAGTAAACAACAACATTAAACACTTCTAATAAATTAAATACAGTGGACTCTGTACAATGCTGGGTCTGCGTTATATGTAATCAAGTTATATGGGACATGCATTATCAAATGAATTGTCTATCCCCATATTTTCAATCTAAAAATGATCTGAAAAAAGAATTGTTTTTAAATAATGATAACAATAAAGACAAAACTATGGACTCTTCAAATGATGAATCTGTACAACCAATGTTAACAAGACAGCATCGTTGGAACTTATTTCTTGATACTTCCGATAGTGAATGAATGTTAAATAGTGAAGTACATATTTTTATTTTAATAATGACAATAAATATACACTGCACTACAAATGGATATAATCAATGGTGCTCCATTTTCAGAGAATTTTTCAGGCAATTTACCCATAGGTGGCATTGAATGGGTTAATAACTCAAATTTGTTGATCAAAGCACAATTTTAAACAAATTTATTCATGTGAGATATGAACTCCTGAGAAAACTTGATGGAACAAATATGTCCTGAAGGGCTGTGGCCTTTACCTTCATATATTCTTTGCAGACTACTCCTTATAGAAATAGATCAAAGAACAATCTATGCCAGCTTCTGCATATTGGATATTTGAACATCAAAACCAAGAATATCATTTTTAACACTGGCTCTAAGAATCTCCATGGAATGTGAGATATGATTCAGTATGCACCATTATGTATTAATCAAGATATCCCAGAGTTAAATGATATCATCAAGAGACTGATTAAAAGGAAGTGCTCATTTCAACAAGCAATATAAAACACAATATCACATTATATAAGTTTTGCTATTTCTATTGCTGTTCTTACTTTGCCAGAAGGTCATTTGGTGTTTCTTCCATTAACTCCTTGAGGACATCCAATAATATAGACAAAGGCCATTCTTTCCTATTCTCCAAGCTCATTATGCCCTTTGGAAAAGATAATTCAGAAAAATTTTATCATCACTTGTGAAATTACATTTTATTATATAAGTATTAACAAAAAAACATTAAAGCCTCTAAAATGCTGAACAAAATGCACACTACTAAATATCGGCCTCTTAGAAATTAGAAGTGTTAAGTCCAAAATGCTTTTACAAGCCTGAAAAAATTCAGTTTAGAAGACATCTCACTGCCAAACCCAAAACATGTGTTATTTATTAAGGTGTAACAACAAAGATTGCTCGTTGGTTGTTTGGGGTTTTATGACTCAACAGCAACTAAGGCCACACAGATTGCATTACAGTGACAAAAATAAAATTTATTGGAAGAATATAATACACCAAGTAGTCACTTTATCACTTATCAGATCCTCTGCTCCTTTATTCCTAAAAGAGTACTGTTAGTTTCTAAAACAAGCCTGTTTAAAATGGTCCCATTCTTCCTCAACTTCAGTAGTAAGCAAACCATGACTGTCATAATGACTAAGTAACTTATCATGGTAAGCTTTAGCTATAACTGGGTCTTTCAGAACTTCAGAATTAAAAGTAAATTTTAGCACAACTTATTTCTTAAGTTTACGTTGCAAGACACTTTTAACAAGATAATGGTCCAATCCAATTTCAGCTCCCCTATATGCCCTGGTATTACTAACAGAACTAGCCCATTTGCTGTTAATTTATACATGATTGAATCCTTTTTGAAATTAACAAAGCTAGTAACCACAAGTTAATATATAATCAATCATATTCTTATGCAGCTCATCAGGTGAAACCCATGTGTACTTATGTATGTTGCAGTGTTTGTAATAAATGCTAGTTATTCTAAAACCATTGAGCTTACTTACCTGTAGGAGGCATTGTCATTGCAGCTACCAATACCAAAAGGACCTATCACCCCTCCCCAAAGGTCAGAGTAAGTACCAACTTTGGCATTGACGTCACCTAGAACAAGGGTAATATCTCCTTTCTTGACAGAATTCAAAATATCCTGAAGTTGTTCATAAAACCTATCCTTCTCATCCTCATCAGCAGCCTCAGTGGGGACATAACAGCAGATAACATTCAAGTCTTTAATGCTTGTCTGAAATTTTGCTGTAAGAAACCTTTCATAAATGCACTCATCCTAGAAGAGCATCACTAACGTGTGCTGAGAAGCAGACTTACGCCTTGGTGTTTATTATCTTCCCTCCCTGAAAAGAGAAATCTAAGATTATTTTTAAGAATCTGGCCATTATCTGTCCATCTGGTCTCTTGCAAGCTGAGAATATGTAAATTATAATGGTGGAATTCTTGTGTGAGGACATCAAGAGAATAAGCTCTGTGCAGAGTCATCACATTCCAATTACTTATGGAGAGAAAATGGTTAGTGGAGTGTTTAAAGTAACTTTGCTTATTAAGAGAGGAAATGCCGACAATACCAAACAACCCCCAAATTGCAGACATGGGGCAAAGACCGTTCCCCCACCACTAAAGGCTGAAGCCATCTACACTGGAAGACTTCCTCCAATGTAGAATTTGATGATACCAGTAGAAGCAAAGAGTTCAGGTGTCTGTGATGACCTCTGCTCAGGATTATCAACCAGATGATAAAACATATCCTGTGAATCTATTCACTTGGGGCTGTGAACACACAAACTAACATAAAACAAGTAAAAGATTTTCCCTCCACAGAAGCCCATGAGTGCAGCAAATTCAGGATCCATAAACAAACTTAGAGCCTATTTTCAGTCCGGTAGGTTTATATGGTCAGCACCCTGTGTGATTGACCACTCCTCAGCAGGGTAGAAAAAAAAGTTGTTACATCTAGTTGTCCACATCAGTAGGCCACACTAATCTAGCAGCCCTCCCCTTCCATTTATTTCCACAAGAGAGTATCTCTTTTGAAAGGTACTAACAGCCTGCACCACAAGAAGGCAGGGTCAGACATTAGGTGCTAGGCCTGGCAGGTTCTATGCATCTTCACAGGGGATTGGTAGATAACTCTCCTTCCAGAGTAATATTTAAATTAAAAAATTTTCAAATTACATCAGTTATAGCAAAAAGTATAAGCCAAAGAGCATATACATGATTTACAAAATAATTTACCTAACACAGCATTAATGTAGACAATAATAGACACCTTCTAACTTTACAGAAAATTTACTAATAAATATTTTGAAAGGAGAAATTTCCAACCCAGATATTAAACTCTCCCCCAGCATGGAATTTAATATTTAAAAATTATAAACTAAGAATTTAGACTTGAGGAGACACTGCTAGAGGCTAATAGTATATTACACATCTAAAATCAATCAGTAAGCCACCTGAAGACATTGGCAGCTTGTTATTTTTTTAAAGGTGTGCAAATTTTTAAGTTTATTAAAGTATTACACTGAAGTGCCATTGAAATAGGGATTGCAACCTAGTAACATGTTGGCCTCTCTCTGGCCCTGATAACACCACACAACGAGACAAGGACACCACAAGCTTGTGTAAACAAATGTTCCACAGGTATGGCAACCCATGCATCCTCCAGAGCTGTCCACAATTCTCTCAAGGTCATCACTGATGGAACATGGGCCCAAACACTCTGCTCAACAGTATCCCAAAGATTTTTGATGAGATTTAAATCAGTTTCCAGGTGGCCAATTCATTATTTCAAAGTCAGCAGAATGCTCCTGCAACCATGCAGTAGCCAACCTGAACTTGTGAGATGAACAGTTGTCTTGCTGGTAGATGTCATCTCCATTGCGATGCAGGATGGCCATAAATGGGTGTAAATGATCAGCCATGAGTTCTATGTACCGGGATGCATTGAGAGTCATTGGTACACATACCGAAGTTCCCACAGACATCCAACTGAAGACACCCCAGGGCATCACTGAGCCACCACCAGCTTGTACTGTTCTGACCTGACATGCAGGATCCAAGGCTTCATGGGGTTGGTGCCATACCCTCAGTCTCCTATCAGCATGATGAAATTTAAATCAGGATTCACCACTCCATCCATTGCCAATTTTCGATGTTCTTTAACCCAGGCAAGGCATTGAGCCATTGATTTCATGCCATTAGAAGTGGGACTCTCGTAGATCAGTGGCTCCCAAAGCTGAGATGATGAAGTAAGTGTTGCACGGTCCATGCACTAACTTCCCGACTGGAACCTGCATTCAGATGGAAGGTGATCTCAGAAAATGTCTGGCCACTATCAGTCCATATGATCCATCAGGCACCTACAATCTGTCCTCTGTCAAATGCATCTGAATCCTGCACCCCCATTATGCTTCTCACGACGAATGCTTGGGGAAGCCAAAGCTGATGGCTATATATGACCAGAGTTTCAGTCACACATGCACAAATGCAGGACTTGGAGTACTGAATTTTGATAATATCTCCTCTCCCTAATTCAACGGCACTTCAGTGTAATACAATTCTGCAAAAATTATCTATAGGAATTTAAGTGAGATGCTGGGCAAGAACAACTATGAGCCATTTGAACAACTCAAAAGAATTAATAAATAGGTTATTGAGTACATCCAGAACTTGCAATATTCAGTGTTTGGAAAGTTAAATAGCATGGACTGGTATCATGAATGACAACAAAACGACAGCAATGAGTGGCTAAAGACAAGAGTGCAAACACCTAAGCCTCTTCAGGAGAATCAATGTGTGTCAGCCATGCCTCAACATGTACTCTGGCTAATGACAAGCTCTCACAGAGACTCTAGTAAGTTGCATCAGTCATATTATAAAGTAGATTCCACTGGCAACTGCAAGGAACTGTTTACAAAATACTGATGCCAGATAAAGGTTTTCCAGTTCTGTAAAAAAAAATTTAAAATAGCATATACAGGAAAATTGTAAAAATTAAATATTTCTTTTTAGTATACAAATTATAAAAACATTATACTCATAATAAATGAATTACCTTTTCTTTCAATAGAGGAGTCAATTTATTGTAATAAATTTCTGATGGTCTTAGAATTGTTGATGGACCAAGGTTATTCACAACAGAATTCTTAAAGAAGAAGAAAAACCATTAGTAATATTATTAGTTTATAATAGGAAAAAAAATTCACTAAAATTGCTGGGGAAAAAAAAAAGAAATTAATTCATGAAGACAATCACTATGGTTAACAGAAGATATAAATTAAAAAAATTTAAAATATATCAATCTTCCTACATGGATATTAGAAAGAAAAAAAAAAGAAGAAAAAACTATTGATGAAATCACTTACTGAATTCACATTATTATCTTCAAAGGAATATAGGATACTAATAATTTTTGTTTAGTCAGGAAGAGAAATCGGTTTTGGCACCTTATCTTTTTTTGAAGTTAATACTTGAATTTTTGAAATACCCATAAACATTTAAAGAAAATGTCTCTCAAAAGTATTGCACTTCAGGTTAATATAGTCAAAAACAATAGAACCAGATACAATATACCTATAATTTCTTTCCAAAAGTAAAGTTCTACCTTTTTTATATTTCATCTGGACACATGGGACATGCCCTAAAATATTAACAAACACTAAGAGCTGCTAAGAACAAAGTCACTGCTGACCATTGAATGTTAGGCAATTTCATTAAAGTTCTATGACTGGTGGTGAACTTGAACTGTTTGTACTTCGCTTCATGCGAATTTACTAATGACTCTGACCTTTGGGCTGGCATGATAAGTACTTTTGATATTGGGAATGGCAATTTCAGTTAGTTTTAAAAAACAAGGTTAGTAAATGCATATCTTTGCTAGAGTTCTATAAAACTATCTACCTACACAGGACATGCTTTTCTTCACTAGCTACTTTTTGTTATACCTTTTCTGGAATGAACCCATCTACAATATAAAGGGACTTGCTATGGAGTTCAAACATGGAGGTTATATATGTAAAAGGTGGATCAGGAACTTTTTTAGGCCAAAGTACCAACAGAAGAAAGTTAACCAACAAATATTGAGACCTGAAAATTATAATTTCTATTGGGTCAAGAGCCATAATAGGAAAAATATAAATCGCAGATTATATTATCAATGAAAATAAAACTATAATGTTTAATTTTAAAACAGGTGTATTTAAGTGTATACAATAAACCTACTGAAATGAATTATTGAAAAATCTGCCATTCATCACTGTGACTTTTGAGTATGAGTCTTCTTGACCAACTTAATGAAATTTGGAGTGTAATTAGAGCAGTTGAATGGCATCAGTGCTTTCAAACTATCATCTGCCAAAATGATCTGGTGCGTGTTTAATGAAAATCATTAAAGAAAAATTCAGAGTTGAATATTGAACCAAAAAGTGTCCAGCCATTTTTTCAAGAGCCTAGAACCTCTGGTTCCTGATGCCTGATGTAGAAGGATATGAGAATCATTATTTTTTGTTTCAAATGCGTAAAAATTATTCTAATGGGTCGATTTTATGAGTAATGAAAGCATTCAGAAGAGTAATAAATTATATCTGGGCAATAAAGATAGATGGATGGACAGGCATATGTGCAACTTATGTGCTTTTACCAGTAAGGTTGATGCTCATATTATAAATGAAAAATCCAAGTTTAGTGGTAGATATCAGTAACTTTTATGTCTTTCAATTTAGATCCCAATTTTCCATAAATTAAAAAAATTCTTTTCAATTGTTTAAGAATCTGTATTTAAAGAATATGATTCAGAATTATCCTTTTTGTTAATTAACCACATAAAGATGCAATATTTACATCAATAAAAAAAAAGGCACAAAAATTTTACATAACAAAAAAAAATACTAATTCTCTAACAGGTAGTTTTACTCACTTGGCCTTTGAGAGCTTGAGCCATGGCTTCTCTTTGCTGCCAACGCTTATACAGACCAAATAAAGGTGTTGCGCCATCAACCCACTGGATTAATCCTGAACGTGGGCCTAATGGGGTCACTGAATAATGTCTAGCATTGTAAACTACCTTACCATCCCTGAAAAGATAAATGGTTAGAAGTAGTATTAGTACAAAATGTAAGCATTGTATGAATTATGAAAAAATTAGCAAATGAATATACTAAGAGAAGAAAAGTTCCCCACTAATCTTCTTCAGTTGTGGCAGTGAAAAGGGAAGAGTAACAGAACAAAGAAACAAATAAATAAAATCAACATGATCACTACAAAATATTAGTATCATTCTGTATCACATCCATTATGAAAATCATTTGATAATTTTTGTGTAAAGTGCAAAATCAATTATTTGCATGAAAAGAAAAAAAAAACATCTTATGATGGATTACCCTTCACTTTTGTATTCCCTAACCAATTATATTATTTATGTTATAATTACACTGAGCAACAAATTTTCATAAAAGTCATGCCTCTGAGATAAAAGTAGCTATTTCTTAAAGATTTCAAGGTGCTGAACATGAATATGACAATAAAAATGCAAAATTTGCTATGATATCTGAGAAATCCGCAATAGTTTCTTATATAATAAAGTAATATATGAATATAACATGTATCGTTAAAACTCCACTTCTACTCCCAAAGTCGCTTTGTCCATTGCTTGTACAGCTGCTCAAGATCATCTCTGATGAGTGCCCAACAGTAGTCAGCCAACACTGAAGTGGACCAGTTTCCCTGGTATCGTTTCTCCATCATTGCAATGTCCTAGTGAAAACATTCACTGTGCTCATCACTAACCATGCCGCAGTTGTCAGGGAAGAAATCTAAGTGGGAATGCAGAAAGTGGATCTTTAAGGACATATTGCAGCCAAGTTTGTGACACAGATACATGTCCTTAACCAGTTTCTTGTAGTTGTCTGCCCTGACATTCAAGAAGGAATTTAGTTGACACCAGACGAAAAATGTCCCAAGCCTTTTTCTCGTCACCCTGAAGCAGGTTGTCGAACATCTGGCCTCTAAACAGCTTGCGGATCTGAGGACCCACAAAAAATCCCTCTTTAATTTTCGCTTTGCTGAGTGAAAGGAATTTATCAGCCAAGTACTTGAAAGCTGATGCAGACTGGTCGATGACTTTTATGAAGTTTTTCATCACATCGAGTTTGATGTGTAGTGATGGTAGTAGGATTTTGTGCATTTCTCCCAGTGCTGGGTGTTCCACATTCTTCTCTCTGACCTTCAGAGATTTCCTCTGTGACCAGTTTCTTTTCACTTAGTGCAAAGTCTTTCCTCGTCTGTCCCATTCACATAAGAAACAGCACTACTTCGTATATCCCAGCTGCAGACCTATCAAAGAGCCACTACCTTCAAGTCACAACAGAGATGTCAGTCATACTTGCTGTATTGAAGACAGTTCAACAGCTGTTTTAGGCTGTCGTAAGTTTCTTTCATGTAGAGTGTGTCCGAATGGAATGGATGGAAGTCGATTTCCATTATGCAGCAACATCGCCTTGAGACTCATTTCGAGGAGTCTATGAATAGTTACCGTTCTTGAGGGTCATGTTTGATTCCAAGGGGTTCATCAGGCATCGACATCAGAGCAGAACACAAGGTCATCTTCCTTTCTCAAGTAAGGTGCAAACTGCACATGACAAGCTCGAAACGAAGTCACTCAGACATTTCCTTGAGAAGACTCCATTGTTTAAGTCTTGATCCAAGTAACTCTGCTTTGGCCTTGGACAGCTCCAGATCACGAACCAGTTCGTTCATTTCTTCTTCAATGAGAATGTGTGGCACATACGATGCACAATGGCAGACATGCGGATCACCATTAGACAGCAAAAGCTGCAGAGAACCCGACATCGGTTCACCTCCCTCATCATCATCTGAACTGATGGAAAATTCTTTTGGAGGTTCAGGAACAGGAAGTCCTTTGCCATGCAGAACTGGTCGGAGAGCAGACTGTATATTCGGGTACACTATTGTCCACTTCTTTTTCCTTGTGATGCCTCCAGAAACATGTGGAACCATGCAGAAGTAGCAGTCATTTGCACGATTGCTTGGCTCTCTCCAAACCATAGGAACAGCAAATGGCATCGCCACTTTTTTGCCTTTCAGCCACTTTGGAAGATATGTTGTACATGCACTGCAGCACACGTGTGGATGTACTGCAGTATTATTAATAATCCCCTGCAATACAGCAAGTATGACTGACATACATGTACTGCACTTTGTACATGTACTGCAGCACACGTGTGGGGCCCAGGCCTTGTCCTGGTCTCCGATCTTGCATTCAAAGTAAAACTCATATGCCGCTTTCACTATTGAAGTGATGACCCTTTTCTGGCTTGCAAATGTCACTTCACTGCAAATGTAACAAAATGTATCTGCACTACTAACATAGTTATGAGGCATCACTACTGCTGAATTAAAACTGCAAGGATCGCTTGTATTGTATTTATGACTCAGGGGTAAATGGGTCACTCAAAAGACTTGCTCACCCTACGAGACATCACTTACAACAACAATGAATGATTGCATCATCTTTTGTCGTGATTGTAAAGCTGCAATGTCATGACTCAACTACATTGCATCAGACAATGATGCAATACCTCCAGGGGTTGTGTATGGCAGGCTGATGCAATACAATGCAATATGTTGCAATCTGGAGTTTAAAATACACATTGAGAAATGGTTACCTATGTACTCAATGCAGACCAAGTTGTTTATACATGACCATCTCTGTCTCTCCTAAACAAGAGCCAATCGACAAATTTTATTGTCATTTTCGCGTTCAGCACCTTGAAATTAGTAAAGATTGGCTATTTTCATTTCAAAGTCTTTTTGTGTGTTGCCCAGTGTTTTTATTTGGGGGCTTACCTTTTTCTTTGAACCAAAGCTTTTCTCCTTCTGACCAGCTCTGAGTTGACAATCATCAACTCATTTCGATTGTTGTCATTAACAGCCGGGGCACTGCATGTCAAGGTCACAATAGCTTACATCATCTCTAATGTATGATTAATTATGCAAATGTGGCTTGTTGGCACATGGTTTGTAGGCACATGCTAGCATTTGTCTTAAGAGTATATTGAGTGAATTAAAGTGAAGCTAGTGCAGAGCTATGCTAGAGGAGAGGCTCAGGAGTTTGGGGGTAAATAGCAGTAAAATTTAGTATCACTGGCAAAAGTTCACCTGCAGTATAAACAAAAAGTAAAAACTGAAATTCGAATCCTAATTTTTGGCAAGTAAATCTTTGCTTGGAGCCTGAAATTATAAGGTATCCAAAATTTGATTGATTGATAATTGGGAGCATTACAGTCTTAATTAATTTAGAAATCCTCGATACAATTGAATACTTCAAATGGAATGCCTTTGACTGAATATTTATGATATGTAAGATTTTTATTTCCTTAGCAACAAAATTATAAAGATCACTGAAAACATCTCAAAAAACATGTTCAATAAATGCACAGGTAACATGATGAACATGTTCAATAAATGCACAGGATGTCATGTTATACATTAAACACAATTTCATGTCAAACCACATCTTAAGTAAATTCTGTTGGTTATTATTTTTATCATTAACTAATATATTTATTCAGTGTTACTCAGGTCTGAAACTCTAAAAATATATAACATATGGCATTTCCCAATTGCAAGCTTTCATTTGCAATTTTTCATGCTTCCCTGAAGAGCTCATGCAAAATAATTAAATGAGTATTCTCTGAAATAGACTTCTAATAGCATAAAAATAATCCAATAGATAGCGTAAAGAAATTGAACACATTACCTATTTAGCTTTGTACAGTTTCTTCCTAATGGAGCTGCAGGTAACTACAAGAAACATGTCATCACTGCTCAATTGAAACATGAGAATCACCTCCTTTCTTGTTCTCAACATTAGACAATGTTTGAAGGATTTGCAAACATATGCAATGAAAATGTTTTAACTATTGTCAATAAATTAATGGCCATTATGGATGAAACCAAAATAGACCCTTTGCATTCAAACGATCAAAAGTTATTTTTACAGCATCCATTAACTGAGTATGAATAAAATTTTCTATCTGATAACAAGAACACTAAATTTGTTTATTTTTTTTTTGTATAGACCCATTTAGATATAAATTTGTGACATTCAATGAAAATGAATTTAGGTGCAACCTATGTCAAGTGTTTTGTCTAAAAATAGTTAGCTGAAGTCCTATCTGGATTTTCAGTTTGAATATGAGTATGCTGGGTAAGAACAGATTAACAAATAAGAACAGAGGTGCACCTTTAATACAATTTAAAGAGCTAAAACTAAAACAAAAAAAGAATAGCTAATCCTATTTCTTTTTTAAAAAAAAGGCAAAACTGAAAAATCCAAAATTCAGAGTTTGAACCATAATTTGGATAAATCTGAAAAACTTGGAGCAGTTGGCAGCTCTGAACTCCCAAGTCAACTCTTTTAAACTGAAACTTTATTTTAACCAGCTTAGCTAAGGCTGTAGGATAAATTTTAGTTGACTCTCTATGGTATTTGTTTTCTGCTTGTAGCAACATTTAATATTACTCTAATAATGAGTTTCTAAATGTAATTGTTTTTCATTCCTTTCTAAAGTAACACTATACAAAGCTCCAAATGGATATAATTTATCAAGTTAATTGTTCTATTCAGCATGTTAAACACTAACTGGATAAATACAGAATTACAATAGTATATCCACATATAGGTCTTTGTGCTGAGTATGGCAATGATGATTACTTTCTTTTTATAACAGGGTTTTCTATTCTTGCAATAAAATGCTTAGTGTAGCAACCAAAATATACACTTTTATAAGTTCCTTTAATTATTTGTTAATTTTGTATTACTGAAGATACGAGAAATGCTACTCAGTATGTAATAGTAGTGCTACTTTCTTATATTCACCATGATGGCTTGAGTTTACAGGTATCATTCTTGTAATACTAGTGGACATAATCTTGATTTCCTCTTAATGATATTATAAGTGTCATTCAAATGAAAAATTGTAAACCCTATATCTGGGTAATGGACTGAGTAATCTTTATGTCCTCACACAGAGAAATAGGTATATGTAGAAGAAAACACCAGAATCAGTAGCAAGTATTGGTTGGAATGTGATAGATGCTGTGTAGATTCTAGACAAGCCCTGCATAGAAGCATAAGAATTACAAAAATATGTGATATGCTGAAGTTTTAATATGATTCTAAGGATCCACTGTTAGCTGAGTTTCTGTACCATGGTGACACTATCAACATACAATAGGCATGGTGAATTTGAAAGATCGAAGAAGGTTTTACTTTATTTCTAATTTATTCACTTTTCATTTAATGACCCTTATAATATTATAGACTTCAGTAAAACATCTTTTGCTGGAATCAAAGTATGTACTTAATTAATAGGACTCCAAAAAATTGGAGGGCTGATGTCTCTCCCAAATAAAATATTAGTAATGCCAATATAAGATATTAGACATCTTTAACTGCCAATTGCATCTACATAACATACCTTTTATTCTTTGCAAACATGTTGTTGACAATTGACAGAAACTGCATTATTCGTTCATCTAAATGAAGATCTTCTAGTCCTTTAAACAGATAGGTGTATCTAAAAATAGAAATATTTAAGTTATTTATTTCTACATAAAAATTATAATAATAATGTATATAAAATAAAAATAAAATAGAATGTATATAAACTAAAGCTACAAATATATGACCACCAAAATTTTATTATCTTGGAAAATATAACTTAATGTACACCAACTGACCGCTTATTCAAACCTACACATTCACATAAATGATGTTCAGTTATGATTACATATACATATACAAATATATGTGAACATATACTGTGTTTATGATCACAAAAGCATAATAAAGCAGACAGGAAAGAATAACATTGCAATCATTTCCCTAGAAATGAGCCAGGAAAATAGTACCTTGCATCATTTCAAATCTCCATGATAAGTGGTGTGTATCTGCAGGAAGAACAATGGGGATATTAGGTCAGAAAGAAAGTTTATTTCAATAGTTGTGGTGGAATCAAACCCCACACTAGCATCTAGAGAAATCAGGAGATTCCTAACAGATACAATTGTGGAAATATAGTGAAAAAAATTGAAAAGTCTCCACACGTAGTACAGTAAGCCCTCACTATTCATGGGGGTAATGTTCCAGGCATATTATGAATACAGAGTCTGAACACACAAAAAAAAATTAAGGACTCATGGAAAAGAG
This sequence comes from Ryuthela nishihirai, assembly GCA_038380435.1. NCBI lineage: Eukaryota > Metazoa > Arthropoda > Arachnida > Araneae > Heptathelidae > Ryuthela > Ryuthela nishihirai. Next base: position 9,084,985 of record JAWZYU010000002.1, read on the forward strand.
GGGATTCAGTTCTTGGCTCACAGGGAAAAAACAGGAGACAGTTCATGACTCACAAGTACAAACATATTTTGACAAGAACAATATAATTATTTATTATGGGGACAAAGTGGTCTTTAAAAGCACCTGTTACCAGTGATATGACAAGTTCCAGTCAGGTGACTCAGTTTGGAAATGAATCTTGAAGCAGATGGTAGGTGGAGTTGCATGATGACAATTTAAAGACACTGCTGAACAAAATCAATGTCATATATCCAGGGAATTTGCACAGTTATTGAACACCAACTAGTCCTCTGTTATTTGACATTTGCAAAAGCTGGGTTATGTGTCAAAATGGATCCCACATCAGTTGTCACAGCAGAACATGGTGGCTCGTTGTACTGCAGTGCTTAATTGCTTGCTCAACAAACGGCTGATGATTTTCTTGACAGAATGATTACAGTGGATGAAAAACGGATCATTTATGATAATGTTGTCTGTAAATGATCATGGCATCAATCCAGGCACTATGATCCATATGATCATGGCATCAATCCAGGCAGGATCCACTATGAGTTTTTAAACCAGTCACAAACTATCAACTTGGATGTCTGCTTGAACAGTTGAACTGTTAAAGTGCAATACTGAAGATCAAACACAGTGTTAGTAAACAGAAAAGGTGTCGTGTTCCACCAGGACAATGCAAAGCCACATGTCGAATTATGGACACAGTGCAACTGGGCTGGAAAAAAATTGTGTATCCCCTATATTCACTAGTCCTGGCTCCTTCAGAGTTCTATCTATTCCAATTCCTGAAGAATTTTTATTTCCAACAGGTAAGTTTCAGAATGACGATCAGGTGAAAGAGTGCTTTGCCAACTTTATTGGGTCGGGGGTGGCTCAGTCGGTAGCGTGCCAGGCTCGTAATCTGTAGTTCCCAGGTTCGAGTCCCAGCTGGGTCAGAGTTGAGATTTATCTCTGCAAAATTCCCCGTCCTGCCCACGGTCAGTAGGGGACACCGATGGGCTTGGAAAGGCTGCCGTCCGTCGGATGGGACGTTAAGCCGTGGCCCCGTGTGCGGGAGAGCCATACCCTGTGCACGTTAAAGAACACGCTGGATGGCCTTGACGGGAGGGTACCATCTGTCTCCTAACAGCTGTTCCAGTGGGTCCCCTCCCCCAACCTTCTCTGAGCCTTCGGGGTCCATGTGACCTGGCCATTTAGCCCATGGTGTGCAAAAAAGTGCTGCTCAGAGGTAAAACAACCCAACCCAACCCAACTTTATTGCACTGAAGGATAAGAATTTCTACAGGAACGGCATCTACAAACTTGTAGATCATTCGAACTTCATCATATCCATTAATGGTAATTATGTTCTTAATTAAACAACAAATTGTTTAATCAGGGAAAGACTATTATTCTTGCATATCTCATGTTTTCCCATTATTTTTGCATCAACTCAATATATAGTTGCAGATTGCAAATGAACATGCCAAAGGCACAAATAATGCCCAAAAATTACCTGCAAATAGCAAAGGATTACTTTATTTGTTTCTATTTTTGCAGTGTAAACAAACTCATGCACTGATAGTCCATTTATAACTTTGTGCATGCACAACTTGCTCATGAACCATTTTTTTGGGCCACAGATGAAAAGTGGGCCCTTTATATCTATATGCAATCCAAAAGGCTGCAGATGAGTCAAGATAAAACTCTAATACTCCAAAATGTGTTTTACACCTTAGGAAGACAAAGCTTTACATCTGGTTGCATATGAAAGGTAATTAATTTTTAATTGTGGAATCTGAATCAGATTATCATAGTAGAACTCTATTGTGAACAACTGGATTATTTAAATCATGCTTAAACTGAAACTTGCTGTATGGCAAAATTTAGTTTCACGTTGCAAGAAGAACACTACAAAAAATAAGGGCCCTGAAAAGGAAATCCCGACATAAACTTTCATAATAACCATATTGAACACTTTCCCATTTATTTTTTTTTTCCAGATCTCTACATTTTAAACTGCAAAACTTTCAATGAGTCAAAACCAATCAATTAGTATGATAAGAGTATCCAAAACAGTGGTTCATAGATGATACTTAGCAGTAAAAGAGGAAAGAAATATTTTGCATTAAAAATATTCCATCCACTTGTATGTCCAATACTAAAACAATTAAAAATACAATGAGTTTCTTACCTGTTATTAGAAATATAGAGGGTGAGTGGAGAGAATTCTGAAAGTTACCATCATCAAACAACAGAAATTAACTGAAACATTCAATGCAGGAATACCACAAGTCTCAGCAACCACACCATACAAATATATTGGAAAGAATAAACTGTGGAATACAAGACCATTGTGCAAAATGTAACAATAAGGCTACAGTGGTTTCAGGAATATGGAATTTATTAAACTGCACACTAAAAGAAAGTCATATGATCCAATGGAATGTGTTTCATGCTTTTCAGTAGAGATGGAAACATGTAGGAATCCATACAATGATGACCATAATGCGAAGACCTACAACCTATCCCTACATACTCTACCTGTGATGTACTGATACTACAAAATGCTGGAAGAGAGAATATTGGTTTGGAGCATACTCTCATGATTTTTGCAGTTCAAGTATTTTTGTGCAGAATTTTTAGGCATAAGTGCAATCCATCATACTCTAACTATGAATCTCAACTTTTTCCACTGTAGTCTTTTACATATTTTCACTTAACGGGTACAATAAATCTGTGCTGGTTTTATTAAGATAATGCTATTAATGTGGGGTAACCTGTAGTCTCTTTGAGGCCATATTCTGTGCATGTTAAAGAACACAATGAATGGTCTTGCTAGGAGAGTCCCATCTGTTTCCTAACAGCTGATCAGTGGGCCTCCTTCCCTAATCTTCTCAGAGCCTTTGCAATCAAGCCATTTAGCTTATTCCGTGCAAAAAAGGGCTGCTCAGAGGTAAAACAACTCAACTCAACCAAAAAGATTTCAGGCTAAAAAAAATGAATTACCAGTTACCAAAGTTGACTGAAAAAGTCAATATGCAAATATTGTAATCAAACAAAATATGTAATCTTGAAAGATTACATATTTTACTTAAAAAGGGTTTGAAAATTAACATACTTGTGACCATCAGATCCAATAAATGCTAACTTTTTTGGCTTTGTTTTTGTTGGTAGAATTGACACAATATTGTGGACAGACTGAATGGTGATAATGCTTGAAACCTTTGTATTGATACCAGGCATGGGAATAACTGTATCCTTTAGAGATGCAAGCACTGGACTAATATAGTCCATAGCCAGGTGGGATCGGGATTGTTGCTGAACTCTTTGTTGTAACAACTGATGAAGCTGAAAATAATAAATTCAAAGATTAATATGTTTTAAAGAAACATACATATGATTATGTAACTTTTGATTAATAACTGAAAAATAATACTGAAGCAATTTAGCAAAAGAGTATAACAAAGTTCATTCTAATAATATTACTAGCATAAAAGAATAAGCCTAAAATTATTCCAATAGAATAAGAGGGGATTTCAAAATGAAAACACAATTTACAAGACAAGAAATCTATCCCTTCTTACACCAGTACACAAAATATGTGCACTGGGGTACAAAATTTAAAGCCTAACTACATGTAATGACAACATGAAGATAAATTCAGAGCAGTGGAATTCATATCAGTAGTCACAGGAGACCTTCAGATTTAAAAATACACAAGTACAAGAAATTCACCAAACCACTTCCCAAATTCAAAAATGGAATCTTCTGGTGATTTATATTTTTTTGTGAATTTATATATATATTTTTAAATAAATATTTTGCTAGATTTCATTATAATCTTCGTCACACCTTCACTGTGATTTTTCCATAAAAGCTATTTTAGCTATTTGAGCACCAGCATGTATACACAGGCAAGTCTAAAATGTAGTTAGATAAATATTCTAAAACAAAAGAAAAATGTTTAGAAAAAGAATTTATTATGAAAATAGTTACCATGGCATCTATACACTTGTTATACCTCATTTTTAACCATCGAAAGGCATCTTGAAATTTTTCCACAGTTATCTTCTTAAGATGGATAGTCACATCATTTTGAATTTGAATTGTTAATGTTGAAGACTCAGATTAATGAGTCCACAACCATTCATTCCCTTGACATCGTATTGCTGTATCCTAATACTCAATATTGGATGCAGTGATACGGCTCAAGGCCAAATGGTTGCGAGTGGCAAGGCTCATGGCTCAAGAGTACTTTAGTGTACATGGTGTGGACCAAGCCACCAACTCAAATCAGTTCGTTGTAAATGGTTGGACATGAGTCCAGAGAGTGTCCCAATGGGATCCCCTCTCTCTGGGCTCAGGGTCAATGTTATCATGAGGCATGTTGAACAAACACCTTACAGAGACTGATAAATCAACCTAAGTTATGTTTTCACTATATTCTAATTTTTTGGGATTACACTCCACAGGAATTAGATGAACTAATTAGCATATTTAATATATTACCCTCCATAAAGTTCACACATGAAAAAGGAAATCAGGAAAAATTATCATAGTTGGATATTTTAATTACGAAGTCAATTTCAAGATGCAACACAGCACTATATCATATACCAATTTACATCCCCAATATCAATCTGCATAATTCAGCACACCTCTTAAAATATAAAAAGACAGCACTGACATCATATTTCCTAAAGCTTACATGTACTCTTCTAATAAAATCATATTAAAAAAAATTAATTTTTGTATATGAAATAGCTAAAGATACAGGGTATCCACACAAATTAGTTACTAGAATACATAATGAAACTAAATATAAAAGTCACCAAGATTCACAAACCTTCCCCCCCCCCCCTCCAATGCAATTAGAACAAAAATTTAAATATACAGTTTCCCATATCAAATAAGAATATCTAAAACACTGAGTAATATTATAAAAAAAAATTACTATAAAGTTCCAGGTACGTTATAGTAATAATAATATTAAAACTATAATAATAAATTACCAAGATAAACTTCCCTCCACAGGAGGCATTTATAATGTGCAGCTAGATGACCTTGAATAAATTAAATGGAAAAAACACTCATATAGCAAAAACATATCGTACATATGATCAGTGTATAAGAAAGCATGAATGCAATATAAAAAACCAATAGACCAAATATGGCACTAGCATAGGCCATGTTAGAAAATAAACTTAAAATAAATGATTTAAAATATACACCTTTGGCTGCACCTTCTACCAAATTTCAACTGCAATATGCAGAACAGTTATTGATTAATTTAAATAACAAGACTATCTGCAATATGGAGATTCTGCCCCTGCCTGCAAAGTAGATTCTCCTGTTGCGTGATGACGTCATTATCGAAAGAGAATGTGTCACAATTGCACAACACTGACACTACAGGAGACATATAAAATGTCTAATATCAGTACAGAGCAGTAGCCTGAAGAAACCCCAAGTTGGTTAGGGGTGACACTAACAGCAGCAGAGGTTTTAACTTTTTCAAATGTTGCTTTTAAAAAGTTTTTTAAAAGAGTTCAGTTGCTTAATTGTTAGTAAAGTCTGGGAGGAAACTTAAGTATAGTGCATGAATAATAAACTACATTGAATCCATTTGGATTACAATGTCATGTGTAATGAAAATAGTGTTCACCTATGCATATATAATGTTCACCTATGTCATGTATAATGAAAATAGTATTCACCTATGCTCCTATCTAAACATAGAGATCAACCAAGAATTGTGTTTGAAACAATAGTGATCAATGTGCAATCTGCCTTTGCAGACAAACAACAGTAAGAACAGTACATCAACCAAAAGAAATCTCTATAATAATGTATGAACTGGTATACAAAGTAATGATAACATCAAACCACTCCAAAAGCGAATACCAGCACAGGAGATGACATCATTATCCATAGCCAAAAATGCATTGTCTGAGCTAGATTGTAAATACAGCTAAAATCAATGAAATTAAATGCCTTTGATTCTAGATGCTTACTCAATATCTTGGAAATTAGGTGGTTTGACTATGTAAGTAATGATGCTATTGGGCAAAGTAGTGAGCAACCACCTCTCAGAAGCATATTGTGCAGAGAGCCTGTATGCATAACTATAGATGTTGTTGCCTGTATGCATAACTATAGATTAGCAAATAGGGTTATGAACAATGTGCCTAAAAGGCTAAGAAAATGGGGAAGATCTAGGATGTGGTGGGCAATGTCAAAAAGGACCATGCTAGAATTGATGTACAGTAGCCAAATGCAGCACCTGTAGCTCAGGATTCACATAACAACGTACCACAGAGGCAGCAAAGGGCAACAACACTGCACTTAAGAATTCTAGCACCAAGTGAGAAGCAATAATACCAGACCAGTGGAAACATCAGCTACCTAGAACAGCACACAGCACAGAATTGTCATCTTTGAACAACTGATAAAGCTACCTCTAGAAAAACAAAGGTATGACTTTTAACCCTAAAAACTCAACAAGTTTAGGTTCTTAAAGCTTATTCTTTATGTTATAAAGAATAAGCTTTAAGAATCTAAACTTCACCATCAATTAACACATATGAGCCGAATGTTTGTTGCAATAACATGTGCCTAGTCCAACTTTTACAGTGTTTATAGAGTTAACTTCATCTATCTTGGAGATAAATATGTATAAATAAAGCTTTAATGTACGTTTTATTCATAACTAGGATTTTTTTCGGAACCAATCTCCCTTTTTTTTCATAAATTGTTGGTTTTGATTTGCAGGGTAATTTCCCAGAATTCATCTAACATGCAAATTAAGGGATGGGTGTAGTTTGAAAATTGAGAGAACTTGAAATTTTTTTTATAACAGACTTCGAAAACAGATTGTAGATGAGTTTAATGTATTTTAATTTTTTTAATGATAACATGTTATTACTATATTAGGAATTTTTTTGCACTGTGTGGTACTTAATTGATTATTCTGAATTTAGTAAAAAGCTAATAGACATTATTAAAATATTTCTTTAAAGATATTGTTTGACCCATAAAAGTACAACTTGAGTGAACTCTTATTAATAACAATCTGGAAAGTTACATGGCACATATGTGATACATATATATATATGTTTTTTTTTGTACATTTTATATTTATATTGTGCATTCTTATTTGTTCTATATATTTCTAGTGCTACATAAAGATTATAATCTGTAACTGAATAAATAAAACATAAATAAAATAATAGATCCTGTGTTCAAAACCAGGAGACAGATGGATGAAAAAGCTTCACTGATGAGTTCTTTCAACACAATTAATATAATAATTTTATATTTCTTAAATGACTTTGAAGTTTCAATTAAAACAGTTTAAAAAAATTCTGAAATGGGAGTCTTAAATTGAAAAAAAAATGTGCTGAAATTGCCAAAAAAAATTTAACAGATCTATTTAGGTAAAAATGTGATTAATACTTAGATTCAACAGCTTAAAATTTAATAACTGTCCATATGAATATTTTTTAAATGCTTTTAACTTTTTTTTACAATTCCAATACAATACACTTTTTAACTTAGAGAAGACAACCCCCCACTAACCTGCTTGAAAACAGTCCAACTGTTCTGTGGTCGTGAAGGATCAGCTGGATTTTTTAGTTTGTTCAGAGTATCTTCAATGTGTTTCCCAAATGTAGTCTGAAACCACTGTTCATGTGGTGTTTCAGCAGGTTGGCTAATAATCATCAGCAGTTGCTCTAATACATATAAGGTCTATAAAGAATATAAAAAAATTAAATTACCATGTTACACTCTACAAAGAAATATATATACATATGACAATCAAGATAGCCTATCTAAGACCCCAGGCATATGCATGCCAAGATAACATTTTGAACCCTTAAAAAAACACATATCATAATTATTTTATGCGATAAGGGGAGGGGTAAATATGGAAGAGGGAATGGCCCAATTACCAAACCCTGTAAAAAATTTAATTTTTGGTCATACACATTTACAAATACATCTAGAAAAGGCATTTGTAAATTTCATGAATGGAATGATTATGCTATTTGAAAATTTAAGCTAGAAGTTGTTTTAAATATTTTTACTCCAAACATTACAGCCTAACTGCAAGTTACTTTTCATGCATGGGAGGGGTGGGTGACGACAATTTGGGAAAAACCTACTGGTTCCCTGAATATTTATCCACTACCAAGCTGTTTTTTAAGTGACAGGAGATGATGGGTGTAGAGAAAAAGTTATCTTGAGCCAGGTGGAATCTGAACCCATGACCACCTGATGACATGTCAGGTACTCTGACCACTGATCAATCTCTCCTCTACTGCTGATATTATGCTATACTCCATCTGGTAAATCACTATCCTTTGAGTGCATCTGAGGATGCTTATTTCTTCAGAGACATCCCAGTCATTATATAAAGGCATTCTGTTTGCTATTTTTTTTTTGTGAGAAAATCTGAATCTGCCTCACCTTTGGTTTAATCAGTAGTACCTTGTACTTAAACAAATGAATTCACAGCTCATCATTGATTTAATGAATATTTATCGACTATCAAGCTGTTTTTTAAATAACAGGAGATGATGGGTGTAGAGGAAAAATTGTCTTGAGTCGGGTGGGATCTGAACCCTTGACCACCTGATGACAAGCCAGGTACTCTGTCATATGCCATCAGTACCAGATGGAGTAGAGTACATCATCAGCAGTTCTTAATAAAAATCCAAAAATTCATAAAAATATTTGGTATATGAACAAAATTACTACCATCCGTAAAAAAGCTGAAAATAATTCTAAAAGAACAAGTGACTTCAAAGATATTAATTATTTAAAAAAATTTAAAGCATTGGTTAGAAGAAAGTTAAAAGAACTTTACAGAGAAAATTTGAGATTCTTTGCGAGTTCACTGACTCCAAACTCTTCACTTTCCAATATGTGGAAAGTTTTTAAAAAATGACTACTGGGTCTCAGCAAACTACTCCTTTAACCGAAATTGCTCTTGAAAAAAAAATTTAACTATTGTACAAACAGCAGATTTCATGGGAAATAAATTAAAAATTGCAAAAAAAATTTTATTCACACCAAAAGAAAAAAAAATTTTGAAAAAATGGTTGATAAAAAAAATTCTTAAATTTACTTCTGATATTCCAATTATGGATGCAAAATTCTCATTAGATGAATTAAATAATGCAATAAAAAATTAAATGTAAAAGCCACCCCAGGTCCAGACAATATTCCGAATAAATTCTTTATACACCTTCCCTCTGCTGGGAAATTCAAACTTCTGGAAATTATAAATTTTATCTGGATTAAACACAACTATCCACTTTCTTGGTCAAAATTCTTTGTAATTTTTCTTCTAAAACCTGGTAAATCTCCTTCTGATCCTAATTCTTACCGACCTATATCTATACTTTCAAACTTTTTAAAACTTTTCAAAAAATTGGTTTTCAGATGACTAACTTGGTTTATTGAAAGTAATAATATCCTTCCTTTCAATTTCTTTGGATTCAGAAGGGGAAAATCTTCTAAAGAATGTGTTTCAGCATTAATTACAGATATTCAAATTGCAAAAAGCAAAAACCATACCTTAGTTGCTATTTTTTTTTTATCTTTCTTTAGCATTTGATTCTGTCTGGCCAAAAGGTCTTCTCTTTAAATTAATTAATTTAAACTTAAATGGTAATATCCTACAATTTTTGCATTTTAACAAAAAAGTTCTTTTAAGTTAAAATCAATAATAACATTTCAAAATTCTTTAAAATGTGTCAAGGAATAGCACAAGGATCAATTTTGAGTCCAATTCTCTTCAATATTTATTTATCAGATATCTTTAAAAATCTTGATCCAAAACTAAAATTTGCTACCTTTGCTGATGACATTGTTATTTGAAGAAGTGACAAAAATATTCAAAATCTTGAATATAGATTAAATAAAAAAAATAAATAAATACCCCCTCAAGCAGCTGCTTGCCACACTCTCAAATAAACAAAATCTTAAGAATTTGCAAAATTTGGCATCTTACAATTAATTTGGAAAAAATCTTTTGTTTACCTTTTGTCAATATCTCCGCAAAATTCCCCGCCCTGCCCACGGTCAGTAGGGGACACCGATGGGCTTGGAAAGGCCGCCGTCCGTCGGATGGGACGTTAAGCCGTGGTCCCGTGTGCGGGAGAAACATACCCTGTGCACGTTAAAGAACATGCTGGATGGCCTTGATGGGAGGCTACCATCTGTCTCCCAACAGCTGTTCCAGTGGGTCCCCTCCCCCAACCTTCTCTGAGCCTTTGGGGTCCATGTGACCTGGCCATTTAGCCCATGGTGTGCAAAAAAGTGCCGCTCAGAGGTAAAACAACCCAACCCTTTTGTCAAATTTAAATCACCACCACCAGAAATTATCTTACACATTGATCATCAACAAATTAAACAAGTTAATTCATTTAAACGTTTATGAATCAACTTAGATTCATGGCTGAACTGGAAATCTCATCTCATTCAACAGCATAGTAAAGGATGTAAATTATTAAATTTTTTCAGATGCTTATCTGCCACTAACTGGGGTACTCCACCCAATTATTTAATATCTTTATATAAGAACTTAATTAGATCAAAGATTGAATACGGGCTCGAACTGACAGTTGGAATTAGTGACCAGAATCTTAGAAGGTTTAATATTCTTCAAAATTATTATATCAAAATTTGCATTGGGGCTTTATAAGAGAACATCTAGAATTGCATTAATAGGAGAAATGGCAATAGCTCCTTTCTAAATTAGAATTAAATTCTATTAATTAGACTTCACTTAAAAATTCCCTCTTACCCTTTCATAAAAAATTACCTAGAGAAATCAAATTTTTTTTAAAAATTTCATTTAAAATTAGATGATGATTCCTTATTAAAAGTTGTTTTTAATCTCTCAGCCTCAGGGGAGACGTTTAACTTTATTGCTGACTGGAGCTTTCACCATCCTAACATACAAGATAAACTTCCTGGTATATTATAAAAAAAAAACCTTTCCTCAGAATCTTTAAAAATTCTTACAATCTCTTATTGTAATATAACATATCAAAATCATATCAGTTTTTATACTGATGGATCAATTCAAACTGAAATTAACTCAGCATCAGCTGCTTTCTACATTCCTGCAATTAAATATTCAAAAGCTTTCAAATTACCGTCAATAATTTCCATAACACAAGCTGAACTAATAGCTATAATTGAAGCCTTAATATTTATTTCTCAAACGTTTTCAAAGAAGAATTTTATAATTTATACAGATTCTAAAAGTGCTTTAAATATTTTAAAACAGGATCTTTATTATACTACTATCTTTATTATACACAATTTATTTTTCAACTCATAACGTTAACTGATTTTAATACTAAATATTTAAAAAATAACACTTCATTACAGTCGATACCAGCCCACTGTAATATTGCAGGTAACGAAAAAGCAGATGAACTCGCAAAAAATGCTGCCAAACTTCCTAATATTTCCCAAATTATTTATTTTTACAATCATTTTAAAAAAATTAATTAACTATCACGAATTAAACTTAACAAATAACTTTTTTAAAATTAATAGAAGTCTTCAAAATAATTTTAGATATGTAATTTCTCCTAATATTCAATATACTTGTAACTTCAACATACCCAGACAACTATTAATAAAAATTTTAAATTAGGAACAGGAGCTACCATACTTAATCCGTACTTATTTACAATTAAGAAAATTACTTCCCCAAATTGTAAACTTTGTCATATTTTAGAATCGATTAATCATGTTCTTTTTAACTGTCCTAAATATAATACCTCTTGATTAAAACTCTTTAAGGAATTAGACTTAATCGGAATTAAAGAATTTACAATATTTAATATTTTAAATCATCCAAATCAAGAAATCAGGAAAAATGCATTTAAACTAGTGGGACAATATCTTCTTGAAGCAGATTTATGGAAAAAGATATAAAATAATTTCATTTTTTGATAAATTGCTAGTCATTTTTAATATATAACAACTTTACATTGATTTAAAAGATTCAACGATTTTTCTGACAACCAGAAAAAATTCCTGTATTATGATTGGAGCATTGAGAAGGCTGGCAACGGACCTCTCAGAGCACCGTAACGTGTTACAATACATCATCAGCAGTAGAGGAGAGATCATCAGGAGATCGTGGGTTCAGATCCCACCTCGCTCAACACAATTTTTCCTCTACATCCATCATCTCTTGTCACTTAAAAACACCTGATTCCACTTTTTAGTTGAACACAATGATGTTTCTCAAAACTATCAATTTTCTGGAGATTACAATTGAAGGAATATTTTTAATGAGCTCATAACACACTTCTAACAAATAAAAACTATTATTTGACCACTGGCCAGGTGAGACTCAAACCTGGGAACTGCAGATTATGAGCTTGGTGCACTACAGACTAGCTTAGTAGTCAGTTACACTAATCACTACACCAGGAATGGGCTAGTGGTTAGCATACCTGGTACTCAGCCAGAAGTACATATTTCACAATGTGTGCAAGACACTGGCCTTTCTTTTAATTGAACCAATTTTATAATCTATTAAACTGTTCATAAAACTTTTTTTTTTGCTTTTTTATCCACATAACTGGAAAATAAAGACGTCCTATATAACAACATGTTTGTTAGAGCAAACATTTTTCACAGTTTCTTCAACCTTGCTACAAGCAGTAGTAGATCTGTAGAAGCAGCAGCAGAAAATGAGTCTTTAATCCTCATCTGAAATTTTGCTGTAAGAAATCTTCAATTTTGCATTCACATCTTTAAAAAAAGCAGCCAGAGTGCTTAAATCACTAGCACTCCAGCTGAGAAGAACTACATTTTGTAGATATTTGCTGTATCACATCCTGAAAGAGAAATTCAAGATTACTTTTAAGATCGACCTTTGCTTATCTATGTGGCCTCTTGCAAGCACTAAACATTCCAAGTTATAGCACTGGAATTCCAATCTGAGGGCATCAAGAGGATAATCTCTGTTAATCCTTTCCACGTTAGAGCAGTTAAATTTTTGGTTTCATCTTTCGAATTCTAGTGACTTGGGAAGTAAAATCATTACTGTAGTAAAAGGTTGCAAATTTTTTTTCATGAACAGAAATTGACCAGTAATTGACAGGTAATTTTTTAACTGTTTCTAATCAGATATTGAAAATATCATTTAATTCTACGACATATAGAATATTTTCAAGTGGAATCAACAGTTAATACTTTATTACCTGTTGATCCCACTTGAAAAACCTGATTACCCATGCTCATGTGACAACACAGAGATTTTGAAGGGTTGACAAATATAAAAATTCATTATACAGTGATATGTCAGTATAATAAATGTGAAACTAACAAAATATTCAGTATAATGATTTTTTTTTTTTTTTTTGGACCACAGCCAGTTTACTATGCATTTCTATGTAAAAATACTTCATTTTAATGAATACCAGTATAATAATATGTTTAACGAAATAAGAATTTATCCCAATACAAAACATATGATCATCATCATCATCATCCTCAAGCAGCCATGTGCTACAGAGGTCCAACTAGACCGTGCAATTTTAGTTCTCCAAGCAAGTCTGTCCTGAGCTACATCTGCTGCATCTAGCCACTGCACACCAACTCTAATAAAGTCCTGTTTGACACTGTCTGTCCACCGCATCCTAGGTCTCCCCCTCTTTCTGAAGCCTATTTGCCAATCTATAATTATCCATAGGGCAACATGGCCAAACCAACGGAGTCTCTCTCTGCACAATATGCTGCTTAAAGCAGGTTGCTGACTCCTTTGCCTAACCTCATCATTAGTTACAAAGTTGCTTGCCTGACCCAATTTTCATCACTTCAGTTTTCCCTCTGTTTATAACCAAACCTACTCTACTACCAGTCTCATCAACGGCTCGAATGAAAGAGTTCATCTCATCAACATCATTTGCCAAAAGGGCTAAATCATCAGCATAATCTAAATCAGAAATTTTCCTATCTCCAGACCATTTAAGGCCAAAATCTTTCCCTTGAAGTGAATTTCGCATAACATAATCAATAACCAAACTAAAGAGAAAAGGAGACAAAATGCACCCTTGTCGAACACCAGAAGTAATGCTAAACCAATTGCTACAAGCCTTACCAACTCTCACACACGACTCAGTGTTATTATAGTGAGCTTTCATTATGTCATATTGTCTGGTATCCCATATGCTCTCATGATCAACAGAGTTAAAACCCTTTTTGAAATCAACAAAGCTAGTAACCACAAGTTAATATATAATCAATCATATTCTTATGCAGCCCTTCAGGTGAAACCCTGTGTACTTATGTACGTCGTGGTGTTTGTAATAAGTGTTAGTTATTCTGAAACTATTGAGTTTACTTACCTGTAGGAGATGTTGCCCATTGCCATTGCAGCTACCAATACCAAAAGGGTCTATCATCCCTCCCCAAAGGTCAGAGTCAGTACCAAATTTGGCATTGAAGTCCCCTAGAACAAGGGTAATATCCCCTTTCTTGACAGAATTCAAAATATCTTAAAGTTGTCCGCAAAATCTATCCTTCTCATCCTCATCGGCACCCTCATAGGGGGCATAACAGTATATAACATTCAAGTCTTTAATGCTTGTCTTGAAATTTTGCTGTAAGAAACCTTTCATTAATGCACTCATATCCTAGAAGAGCATCACTGGTGTGTCTGCTGAGAAGCAGACCCACTCCTTGGTGATGCTTATTATCTTCCCTCCCTGAAAAGAGAAATCTAAGATTATTTTTTAAGAATCTGACCTTTATCTGATATATATATATATCTGATATCTAATGTCGGATATCAGAAAAATTAAAGGATTAAATCAATTTGCATAACAATTTTTAAAATACAGGGCTTTTTTAATGATACTGATCAACAGGACCTGGGTTGGAGTCATGGGTAATGCATGGATGTTTATGTTGTTTTACTGCTGAGATCTTGCTTCCTCACAGACTTTCTCTGTGGAGTATAAACCAACAAGTTTCTGTCAGACCTCTGTAGCAAGCAGCTGCTTGAGGGGGCGTACTTTCTTTTTATACATTTCAACCAAACACTACTTAACATTAGGAAATTTAAACTTTTAAACAAAATGTTTGCCACAATTTTAATATTAAACTTTTCCATAGCAGTTACAAAGCTTTATCCTAAAAAAAAACATCATTCTCAATATTTCAGGTAAACTTTAAATGCTTTTAAATATTTTTATTCGATTTGTTCACAGTTCTTTATCTTGTATTATGACATATTTTTCAGTTTTTATTTAATTTATCTTGTTTATAAAGCAAAGTGATTTTTTATGACATTATTTTCCTTAGACATAGATTTTGCCGATCACCAAAATTCTAAGCCTATGCATTATGTATTATTTGCATGACTAAAAAATTCTGAAAAAATTTTAAACAATCTTCCTCCAAATTTTTGCCTTTTTATATATCACAATTAAATGCTCTTTCTTTTGGTATGCAACATGACAAATTTTCATTCATTGGTTACTTCAAGTAAGTTTCTAAAGCTGTTTATTTCACTTTCTAAAAAGTAGGAGACTTAAAAATAAATCCAGCAACCACTGTGAATTTAGTTTCAGAAATCAACACTGTGAGAGTTAAAGTTCTAATGTTCCAGGTAACAGTGGAGAGAAAATGGCAGTAGGATTTTAAAAGAAACTAGACAGCCACAGGACAAAAACCCATTTCCTTATCTCTTGGAAGCTAAAGCAACCTGCTGATAGGAACTCAGACAACCAATGACAATCTTTACTATCAAAACCCATGAAGCTCTTTCGAGAACCAGCAACTGCCATGAGACACATTGCTCCAGTTTGGAGTTCCAATGTTAAAACTAGTTTCAAGGGGGCATATATGTATATGTTAATCAGGACTATCTGCCAACAATATAAAGTATCTTATGTATCTCTTTGGTTGGGGCAGACATCCAACAAACAGAAAACACAGCAGTAGGTTCTTCTTCAACAGAGGTCCATCAAAACCCTGTGATGTTGGCCTCTTCATGAGGGGTGAAAAAAAAAAGTGGCCAGTCTAAATCAGTAAGTTTTGGCAACCTTTCCATTCTCATACATGGAGAAAATATGTCCTTGAAATGCATCAACAGCTTCTACACGAGAAGGCAGGGCCTGGCCAATTCTGTTCATCATAACAGGGAAAACAGCACACAACTTTCCATTCAGTTATGCCTAGCTATCATTTACAGGCCAATGTATTTCATTGTTTTAGTATAATAAAAAGTTTTTATCTTACTGTTTAAAAATTAAATGGTATTTTTATAGTACATAAAATGCTCTGTAACAGGATTAGTACACAATAGTTGTAAACTTAAAATAAAGATATTTTTAAAAGTGGTAGTGTTTAAATATATAAGCAATAACTTTAAAGATTCATGACCAAAAAAAGTGAATAACACTGCAATTATATTGCTGAAAAGCAATTAGGAAAGAATGCATTTTATCCTAGTAGAATTCTACATGTGAAGCTGCAATGTTAAAAATAAGCTTTTTATGGAAAAATTGCAGTTAATTTAAGTTAAAGATTTCAATTATATCTCACCAAATCTTGATTTTCTTCAATATTCATTCCACATTTAGGATTTATAGAAGCTGCCTCATTGAACATTAGTTTTGCCACCAGACAATCCTCCTCCTCCTCCTCAAGCAGCCATGGACTATGGAGGTTCAACCAGACAGTGCAGTTTAATTCTCCAAGCATATCTGTCCTGAGCTACATCTGCTGCATCTGGCCACTGCACACCAATTATAACAAGGTCCTGTTTGACATTGTCTGCCCACCGCATCCTAGGTCTCCCCCTCCTTCTGAGGCCTCTAGGCACACTGTTCATAACCCTATTCGCCAATCTATAATTATCCATACGGGCAACATGTTCAAACCAGCGGAGTCTCTCTCTGCACAATATGCTGCTTAAAGGAGGTTGCAGACTCCTTTGCTTAACCTCATCATTAGTTACAAAGCTGAACCACCTAATGTCCAAGAGGGGCGGGGGTGGCTCAGTCGGTAGCGCGCCAGGCTCGTAATCTGTAGTTCCCAGGTTCGAGTCCCAGCTGGGTCAGCGTTGAGATTTATCTCCGCAAAAATTTCCCGCCCTGCCCACGGTCAGTAGGGGACACCGATGGGCTTGGAAAGGCCGCCGTCCGTCGGATGGGACGTTAAGCCGTGGCCCCGTGTGCGGGAGAGCCATACCCTGTGCACGTTAAAGAACACGCTGGATGGCCTTGACGGGAGGCTACCATCTGTCTCCCAACAGCTGTTCCAGTGGGTCCCCTCCCCCAACCTTCTCTGAGCCCTCGGAGTCCATGTGACCTGGCCATTTAGCCCATGGTGTGCAAAAAAAGTGCCGCTCAGAGGTAAAACAACCCAACCCTAATGTCCAAGATACTGCGTAAGCATCTAGAATCAAAAGCATCTAGTTTCCTGTTATCTTGTTTACACAGTGCCCAAGTTTCACTACCATAACTAACCCTGGAAAGAACCAAACTATTATACAGTCTAATTTTAGTCTTTAGGTGTATACCCCTATTTCTCCACACTCTCCATAGATTCTTAAAAGTCCCGGCAGCAATCCCTATTCGTCTGTTAATCTCATGCTGCACATCACCAGTATCAGTTACGTAGCTCCCAAGGTAATTAAACTGTGACACCTGCTCAAGACTGCAACCATTCAGATTAACTGAATCACAGCCTGCCTGACCAATTTTCATCACTTTAGTTTTCTCTCTGTTTATAACCAAACCTACTCTACTACCAGTCTCATCAACAGCTCGAATGAAAGAGTTCATCTCATCAACATCATTTGCCAAAAGGGCTAAATCATCAGCATAATCTAAATCAGAAATTTTCCTATCTCCAGACCATTTAAGGCCAAAATCTTTCCCTTGAAGTGAATTTCGCATAACATAATCAATAACCAAACTAATGAGAAAAGGAGACAAAATGCACCCTTGTCGAATACCAGAAGTAATGCTAAAACAATTGCTACAAGAATTACCAACTCTCACACACGACTCAGTGTTATTATAGAATTTTCATTACGTTAACTAACTTGTCTGGTATACCATATGATCTTACAATCAACCACAAATTATGATGATCAACAGAGTCGAAAGCCTTTTTGAAATCAACAAAGGTTTCTGAAACTCTAAACATTTCTCAAGAATCTGCCTAAGTGAAAATATCTGATATACACATCCCCTACCACTTCTGAATCCACATTGCTCATCACGCAATTGACTGTCAACCAGATTCTTAATTCTATTAAGCACAATCATGGAAAGAACTTTACCTGGAACAGAGAGTAGGCTGATACCCCTATAGTTATCACAAGAACTGCGATCACCTTTTTTGAAAATAAGGATAATAATAGCTCTGGTAAAATCCTTAGGAACCATGCCTTTATCATAAAAGATATTCAAAATTTCAGTCATCCAAGTGGTAACCAAAACATTCCCAGCTCTAAGCATTTCCAGAGTAATTTCATCTACACCTGGGGATTTATGAACCACCTGGGTTTTTAGAAATAGCCAAAATATCTTCAGATTGTGTTATAGGGCCAACATTAAAGCCACCAATGCAAACAATGGGAGTAGAACTAACCACATTGTTTATAACATCACTGAAATGCTCAGCCCACCTAGCCATGACAGAATTCTCACCTTATATAACCTTAACTTGTTTATCCTTCAATCCCTGTATACCTGTCCGTTTTCTACCACACAAAGCATTAACTATCTGGTACAGCTCTCTGCTGTTGTGCTGTCTAACTGCTTCCTCGGCTTTGTCAGCCAAACCATCAAGCCAAAGATTCTTATCAGGAGCTAACAGAGCCTTTACATGTTTATTAAGTTCTCTGTAATGCTTTCTATTAGGACTAGTGGGGCATTGATTAAGGATATTTCTGCAGTCCTTTCTTTCTGAAATATGCTCAAGTGCCTTATCACTCAAATAATTCTGCCTCCTATGCTCCTTTTTTTCAAAAAGAGTACTGTTTGATCCAAAAAAGCCTGTTTATAATGGCCCCATTCTTCCTCAACTTCAGTAGTAAGCAAACCATAACTGTCATAATAACTAAGTAACCTATCATGGTAAGCTTTAGCTATAACTTGGTCTTTCAGAGCTTCAGTATTAAAGGAAAATTTTTTAACTTTAGCACAGCAATTTTTAAGTTTAAGTTGCAAGACACTTTTAACAAGGTAATGGTCAGATTCAATTTCAGCTCCCCTATATGCCCCAGTATTCCTAACAGAACTAGCCCATTTGCTGTTAATTAATATATACTCAATCATATTCTTATGCAGCCCATCAGGTGAAACCCATGTGTACTTATGTATCTCGCAGTGTTTGTAATAAGTGTTAGTTATTGTGAAACCATTGAGTTACCTGTAGGAGAACTTACCTGTAGGAGACATTGCCCATTACCATTGTAGCTACCAATACCAAAAGGGCCCATCACCCCTCACCAAAGGTCAGAGTCAGTACCAACTTTGGCATTGAAGTCACCTAGAAGAGGGTAATATCTCCTTTCTTGACAGAATTCAAAATATCCTGAAGTTGTCTGTAAAACCTATCCTTCTCATCATCATTGGAATCCTCAGTGGGGGCATAACAGCAGATAACATTCAAGTCTTTAATGCTTGTCTGAAATTTTGCTGTAAGAAACCTTTCATTAATGCACTCATATCCTAGAAGAGCATCACTAGCATGTCTGCTGAGCAGCAGACCCACGCCTTGGTGATGCTTTCCATCCTCCCTCCCTGTAAAGAGAAATTTAAATTTATTTTTAAGTATCTCACCTTTAGCTGTCCATCTGGTCTCTTGCAAGCCAAGAATATCTAGGTTATAGCGCTGGAATTCCTGCATGAGGACATCAAGAGAATAATCTTTATGTAATGTCCTCACATTCCACGTTCCTGCAGAGAAAATGATTAGTAGGTTTTTTAAAGAAACTAGGTTTATTGAGATATGTAGGTCCAACAATATCAAACAGCCCCCTGATCGCATGCATGGGGCAAAGACCTGTTCCTCCTCAGCTAAAGGCTGAAGTCACCGATGCTGGTAAGAACTTCAGGCACCATCTTTTCAAGTGGACTTTTTCAAGAGCCATATGGCCTGCCTGAGACACATTACTCCAGTTTAGGCTTGATGATGCCCAACTAGCTAAGGTTCAGGTACCTGCGATGGCCTCTGATTAGGATTATTCACCAGCTGATATAAGGTATCCCATGCTTCTGTTCACTTAGGGCTGGCAACCCAGAAGCAAACAGAAAACACAGCTGCAGATTCTCCTTCAACAGAGGCCCACCAGTGCAGCAAGTCCAGGATCCATAATCAAGCTCAAATCCATAAAGCAGTCCAGTGTAGTAGGTATAAATGGTCAGCACCAGGACCCTGTGAAGTTGACCACTCCTCAGCAGGGTTGAAAAAAAAAGACAAAAGTGGCCACAGATGACCAGATCAGTAGGCCATACTGAACTGGCAGCCCACCCCTTCTGTTCCCTTCCAAAAGAGAATATCACTTTCGAAAGGTACTAACAGCCTGCACCACGAGAAGGCGGGGTTGGACATTAGGTGCTAGACCTGGCCAGTTCCGCGCATCATCATTAGGGATTGGTACACAGCTCTCCTTCCAGTTTATGCCTAGCTACCATTTACATAAATACTCCCTACTTAAATACAAAGAGAGATTTACTACCATGCTAGAGAATGATTTATCCCAAAAGTTAAAAGAAGCTTAATTTATACTAAAATCAATGCATAGTATAGGTTTGCACTGCAATTCTTTAAATCTAATCAAATTTGAAGATAATATTTAGAACAAGTGAGTCAGTTGTTAAATGTTACATTTATGTAGCATTTAAATAAAGAGCAAATACAGTTGTTTAAAGATCATTAGTCAATTTCTACCAACCTTTTTCCATAAAAAATATTTAATCTTAAGAGCTCAAAATGCGGGTAATCCGTTAACAAAATATACATGATTCTTTATTGGCTATGGAAAGTGCAGAAACAAATTAAAGGGCATTACTCTTTTTCAGTATACATAAATACTCCCTACTTAAATACAAAGACTTACAGGTTTTATAAAAACATTGTGCTTCTCTTTTATTATTTCACACTTTTCTTCTTTTGTAAGGGATGCATTATTCATCACTTTAGTAATTTCATCTTCTAATGTAGAAATCCGCCTAAAAATATTAAAGTTCATTTAAATAAAGCAATCATTATTAAATCACAAGTACCAGAAGTATGCATGTACAAGTTTGCAAATAAATTTGAGTTGATCTCAAGCATTTGCCCAAAAACATAGAAAATATAATGCTTGAACTAATATTTAAGTAAAGCACTCACATTTGCTTGAAAATAATGTTTACGAAAAAACACAGTAGTGCTTTTAGCACTATCAAAAACTTATATTAACCTATCATATAAAAATGCATGCTGTTTCTGATTCTCATTTGTCTTTTATCATTACTTTTTTTTCAAAATCATAAAGTTTCTCTCTTTTTTTTTAGAAGAGTTTTATGGGTGATGGTTTTATTGTAGTTAAATGAAAATTTACAGTTACCAAAAGAGTGGCTATAATTGTCATTTTGGGAATGAATTTCCCATTGCACATATTATTGAATATAATCAGGACACTTTTAAAATATTCAGAATCACGCTTCAGGGGACAATTATCATTAGCCATGTGGCAATTGCAGAAACATTAACTAATAAAATTATGGCACTTCCAGCAATACTTTCCTTTGCAAATTTTTTATCAAAAGTTATATAATGCAATAACAAAGTAGTTTTACAACTTCAAACATTTATGTCTACTTTATTTGTCATAGGAAAGAAAAATGACAATGAGAAATACATCAAATACACAGATGCTCAACATGGGCAGTGCAAGGTGATGAAACAGACATCCAAGCAAAATTCATTTCCCTTCCATACTCTATGGAACATATAGAATTACTTTGGCAATATTGATAGTATCCTGTCCTTCAGCCCACAAATAAATTACGGTAATGGCAGGAAATAAATTGTATCTCTAAGGAAATCACAAAGAAAAAAAATCAGGTGGGATAAGGTCTGGTGAATGAGAAAGTCACTTAAAGAAGCCACCATGACTGATCCACCAGCCAAGGAACTGCTGATTTACACAACCTCTTGCCTGCAATAGGAAATGGAGAGGTGTCCTACACTTGCATTGATGAATAGTTCCCCCAATCCAAAACATACAATGTGCTTTCTCTTCACCTGTGCAAGCCACCATTTCTGGTTTTCCTACAAGCAACACTTCTCAATGAAAACAGGTGAAAAGCATATGATACTTTTCATTATCATGTCATTTGCTTTACATTCACGACAAAGAAAGTAATGTAAGTTATTACATGGCAAATAAAATAGTTACGTGAGTTGCCATGTGACAAATAAAACCTTGATGTACATTAACATCGAAATCTGATATTCTCAGGACTGATTTATCTTCCATAAGAGCTTTCATTTTAAGGACCAATGATATTTACAGGAATTGATGGCTTTCTGATACAGCTGGGAATGATGCATGGGTGGAAATTTTCAGACATGTGGCTGGAGTCTTGCCCAATTGGCGTACAGAATGTTCATATTGTTCATTCATATGAATCATATTGTTCAGCACAACATCTCCACTTTGTTTCAAAATACATAATGGGCACTGTTACTCTTTGTTTATCTTCTGTTTGATGTGGTTGTTCAGTGTAAACAAAATGCATTTTTGTAAATATAATTAATTTAATTGTGATTATTTCTGAACTTATTAATTTAATATATTAAAATTAATAACTGTGGCTACTAAAATACCAGTTAAGAATAAACCATTAAAGTGAAGCATGAGATGATAAAAAAATGGAAGAGTAAAAATTAGTGCATTAGTGCGTGAATATGGTTTCCCTCAATCGACCATTTCTACAATAGTTAAACAAAAGAATATTCTAAAGAGTGTTAGAGTCAGTGATGATTCCACATCAGTGCATGAGGGTAGAGACTTTATTGTGGAAATGAAAAGAATTGGTAACATGGATAAGGGGAAAGTATATGAAGGATGACATAGTGCCTAGACAATTTTATGCAAATGTGTTAAGCAGATATATGAAGATCTGAAACTTAAAAGCTCCTTCAACCAGTGGCAGTGCTGTGTGCTTTGAAGACTTTAAAAGCCAGCACAGGCTAGTTCTAGTGCTTCAAAAACAGTGAATATCAGTTCACTATTTATATATTTATATATTATTTTATATATTTATATCAAGTGTTCTAAGGCATGGAGAGGCATCCAGTACCGATAAAGAAGCAGCCGATGACTTTAAAATTGAATTCCACAAGCTTGTTGATCAGGAGGGTTATTTTCCTAAAAAAATTTTTAATGTTGATGAAACCAGCCTCTTTTGGAAGTGAATAACCTCGAGAATATACAATATTAAGGATGAGGTTAGTTTACTTGGGTATAAGCCTATGAAAGATATGCTCACTCTCCTGTTAGGTGTCAATGCCTCTGGAGATTTTAAGCTGAAAACTTTGCTGAGGCATCACTCTATTACCCAGAGTGTTTAAACAACAACAAAAAAACAACAAATGCATGCTGGGAACATTTTAACATAGTAACAAGAAGGTTTGGGTAACAAGATATGTCTTCAGTGAATGGGAGGTTGAAGTTTTCTGTCCTTCATTGAAGAGTTATCTTGAGAAAAATAAATTTCCTGTAAAGGCACTGCTCCTGCTGGATGATGTGCCAGGCCATGATCCAGACCCTGCCCAATCTGTGGAGACACAATCTGACTTTGTTCAAGTCAAATTTTTGCCACCCAACACCATTCCTCTCCTCTTCTTCAAACAATGCACCAGCAAGTGATTGCGAACTTCAAGAAAATCTATATCAAGAAAATATTTGTGAATTGCTTTGCAATCCCTCACAGATTTTTGGAAGTCAAAGTTCAACATCCTGGACTGTGTAAGGCTGATTGTAAGTTTTTGGAGTAATGTTTCTACCAGATGCTTAAATTAAACCTGGAAAAACATGTGGCCTTTAATCATTCATAACGTTGACAGATCTGAAGATGGTGGTGCTTTGACAAATGAAATCATCACTCTTGGTACAGTACTGTGCAAATTAGTTGGGACAATAGGAAAATGCAGTAACAAAGACACAACTAAAACATTTATTTCTTTAATAGTGTAGTTAATAGTGAATATAACCCCCCTTAGCTTTATTACTTCTTTAACCCTCTCAACCATTGATGCCACTAGCTTTCCACACATCTCCTTCACTTCTGGGTCTTGGTACCACACTTTCATGACACTTTCTATCATTTTTCTATCATTCATCACCCACAAATTTTCAATGGGGTTTAGATCGGGTGAATTTCCTGGCCACTCCAATACCTTCAAATGTTGCTGGGTAAAGAAGCTCTTAGCAAGCTTAGAATTGTGGCATGGAGCCAGATCCTGTTGAAATACCCCATTGCCATTAGGAAACAGCTTCTGCAGTGTTGGGAACATTTTCGTCTCCAGAAGGCCTATGTATTTTTTGCTGTCCATCATTCCTTCAATTGGGTGAAGTGTCTGTGGCCCGGAAGCTGACGCACAAGTCTAGAGTTACAGCAGAAGGTTATGAACAAGTTTAGACTCTGCAGCGGAAGAGACTTAGCATTCCTTCGCTTGTCCCAATTAATTCGCACAGTACTGTAAATTGATGAACGGGTCTGGAATTGAAGAATTGAACGGGTCTGGAAAAACAACTTCGTATGACATGCAGCAAACATTTTACTGAAACTGCTCAGTTACACTGCTGCAAATCCTTCACTTTGATTTCAGCTTGTAGTGTGAACTAGCATATTGAACAATGCCTGTTCTTTAACTAAGAGTAATCATCTTTTGGATTGGACCCTGGTAACATTTACAACAAAACTATTTTATTATTTAAAAATTATTTGCAACTTGTACATATCAAGTATGAAAGCAATTCAACTTTCAGTGAGATTTGCAGTACCTCTGAATATGGAAGTTTAATCAAGTCTATGTATGTTTGTAATCTGATCCCCACCCTCCATTTACTACAGTTTTGTTGGTAAAATTAAAAAAGAAAACTACAATTATAAAAGATAAAATAAACCAAAAAAAAAGAGTTAAAAATGATCTTGTTCATACATATGGCATTGCAGCAGAATATTATTTTTCTTGATAAATTTAAAAGGGAAGGCTGAAGTCAATGAGATCCTCAACTACTTTTATTGCTACAAGTCAGAGTTTATTGATTGAGTATTACCTTGAATGAACTTTTACATTTCTAAAATACCAACTTTAGAATTGTTAATAATGTAATTTCTAAAATAACAACTTTTACATTTCTAAAGATAAATGTTCGGGTAAAAGACTTCAAAAGTTAGTAATATCCTAAATTAGCACTATTAAGCATGATTGCATTCAGACATTTTAACCTTGGATATGGTCCATCTTCAGGAATCTTTTAAATTCTTTACTGCTAAAACATATTTTCTAGACATAGAAACAAGGTGTCAGCTTCTTAAGGTATTATATTGCCAATACAAGTTGATTAGGGGAAAAAGATGTAATGTTCATTTAAACTAATGCAAAACATTTGAAAAAAAATACCAAAATTACAGACAAAACTATTAAAACAGAAAAAAAATTCAATCTTTGCTTTAATTTTTTTATATACAGCCCTTTTCTGGTACATAGTGTCTAACCTTTTCACTACCATATCAGCCCAAAACTTGCATAAAACTGCAAGTAGGATGTAGTGAAGATGAAAGAAAATAGCATTGGTTGTGTGAGTCCATTTAAAATCTCAGTTGTTTCAAGCCGGTATGGTAGCAAAAGGGTTAAAGGGCACTTACTTATAATAGAGATCTTAGACTAGCCTTGTTGACCATTTAAATTATTGTTAATTTTACAGCACATTGCACAAGAATTAAATTTTTAAAATGTTCAGTACATCATAAAATCTTAGCTGCGTTGCAGCTACCTTAGGATAAGGGTTCATAACACAAGGTTGCAGACCAAACTTGGGCCACCAAGGGCCTTCAGATGGATCACACACTCTTGGCCCAGCCAAGGCCTTTAGATACTGCTATTTTTAGGGTTGCAAGGTGAATAACGTAGGAAAGCATTTCCAATAGGTCATTCTCATTCTTATCAGGTTGGTTCTGCAACCACAGAACATACAAGATAACAACTTTTGGCAGAACAAAATAAAGCAACAATGTAACCTTTCACTAGTATTTTAACCTTTTGTTGTCTTACTATAGTAGTTTCTTTAACACTGTTATAATGCACAGTTATAATGTATTTTACAATTTTAGTATGTTAAAATCTTGGCATTTTAACAAATATGATTCACCATTATATAAATAATCTTTACCATAAGATTTTGAACAAATATGACAAAATATTACTCACCTATTTACTTCATTATGATGCAAATTTAAAGTGCCTAGCCATAGCTCATCCCATAAAAGGGTGATTCGGTGAAGTTCGTGAACAAGGTTCTTCACTTCAGATATTGTGCGACCATCTTGTCTTCCCAAAGTTTCAACAAGAGCAGTAAAACAATTCTGCATAATAGCAGTTTTCTGATGGTCATCTTCTGTTTCTTCTTCATCAGACAGAAGAGCAGAAATAGTTGTAGGCAAATCTCCTTGGTCTGATGCCTGACTGCTTGTATGATCTAAATCCAAATTACTGGCATCTTCAATATCTTCAGCAAAGTATGCTCCAAGAAGTCCTATTAATAAAATAATATTTAAATTTCAGATAATTTGATTGTTTGAGAATGGAATGAAAGCAATTTTAACCCAAGTGTAAATATCTAGGCATTCAATGCCTATATATTTGATAATAAAAAATAAGGCCCTGTAGATGAGGTGGTTTGATTTTGCGAATAAAAGAGATAAAGTACTCAACATCTTTGAGTATCAGCTCATATTAGTGATAAAAAATACAAAGATTTTGACTATAGGAAAGGGAGGAAATATAATTGGCAAATTACATTTTTAATTCAAGTATACATAACACTTATTATGAAGCATTTGGATTTAGACCTTATTTAAAATAAATAAATAAATAAATAAATAAATAAATAAATAAATAAATAAATAAATAAATATCCCCTTAAGCAGCTGCTTGGCACAGAGATCTGACACTAACCATTAAGCTTCCAGGCACTTTTCATTACACAAACTACCAGATGAGTCTCTTAGATTCATCTGTGTATTTTTAACAGAAATAGTAACTTTTACGTAAACTAAAATTTATTTGTTTAATATTGTTATTTATCCTTATATTAAAAACATGCTCATACACAAATGCAGCCATCTAATACTTTATATATGGTAAATACAAAGCATAAAACATATTTATCATAGCAAAGCTAAAAAAAAAATTCATTACATTTGTTACAATATTTTTTGGGAATGTTCATTGCAAACACATTTTTTACACTGTGCATAATATTTCTTTGACATTCTTGAAATTTTGCAAGACATAAATAACATCTATTAAGTTTTTGATTTTCAGACACATCTTACACATTCTACTAGTAGTTGCAACATCCAGTACTTCCTTGATGGATTGTTTATGCACAATTGTTAATCCATTGATTGGTCTATCTGAAAATGAACAATTTGCATTTCAACTGACCAAAGAAACAGTTTCCTTTGCTTAGAGGATTTGTTTTCATTCCACGTAGAATACAGATTTTTACAAATGACAGAAGGTGCTACACAGCAAGCGTCTATCTATTTTCAAAGAATGCTGCAGGTCATAAGTTTTTTTTTTCTCTTTACTGTATAGGCATGTATTAATTGATCCAGAGTATCAACCCTTTCTTTTGTAGAATTATAATGTATATTTATTTCAGACTTATTTTTATTTAGTGCATCTACTGTATTCGTTTGGTGCATAGTTGGTAATAGTATTACTGCCTTATTTGGTTTCAGTACATAAGTTACTAATATATTTTTGAAAACCAAACAGATTTGGGTTGGGTTGTTTTACCTCTAAGTGGTACTTTTTTGCACACAATGGGCTAAATGGCCAAGTCACAAGGACCCTGAGGGCTCAGAAAAGGTTGGGGGTAGGGATCCACTGGAACAGCTGTTGGGAGATGGACAATGGCCTTTCCAAGCCCATTGGTGTCCCCTACTGACCGTGGGCAGGGTGGAGTTTTGCGGAGATAAATCTCAATATTGACCCAGCTGGGATTCCAAACAGATTCGATTCTGTTTCACAGCATCAGTTTGGTAAGGAAGATAGAGGTATATATCCTTTGCTTTTATGCAGCATCCCTGAAATCATCAACTCTGATCAAAGAACAGCTAAAATGCATCAACATATTCAGAGATACACTGTCTTTATGGTAGAATAACCTTATTTACTGAATTTGTTATGATATTATGAGAAGGAGTTCTCATTTTATATTTGGTAAAAGTGTTTCAAACTGTGCCATCTTTCCAAATAAATATCTCACCTACTGTGTCACTATTATCATTTTCATCGCTGGAACCTTCTCCAGTAATATCATCATCCACATCCAAAGCTTTGCTTTCATTTTCTGATTCACTTTGAGAGACCTCATCGAAAACCTAATCACTGCCGTCATTAAATATATCAATAGTTTAACCTTTATCTTCATAACTTCTTTCCGATAGTGCACAAATTATTACTTCCTAGGTTACAGAGGTTACACGCTTCAGTGACATCTTTTTATATAAAATTGAAATAATTCTGATAAAACAACTGTATTTATAGATATATTGTATCTAGATATTTATAACCATAAATCTTTTTAGTCCACCGTGAAAATTACAAAACAATTAATAATGATTGATGACAGCAACTGTTTTAGAGAAAATTCACAAAGATGCTAAAAATTGTAATCATAATCACCTCAGAGTCGGTCTATGAACATGTAGCAACATGCTATCAGTAATAAATGTAAATAAATAGTCTTGTCTTGATTATGTGTGAAACAAAATAAATGTATGTGTGAGCTTTAGCGACACATCTGGTAGTTTGTGTTCCATTTTTACATTATACCATCAATAAGTACCATTGGAAATCAAAATATTTTTTTCCACTTTTTTTGCAATATTACATAGTTGATACTATGTGACGGTCCACCCATTCACTTTTACTTTTCCTTAATCAGTTTCACTTTATGCTATATTAATCATTTTGGGGATTATTATTTCATTTTGGACTGATCACAATTCTCTTCCCCGAGCATTAGGAGTTGCGCAATGCGCAACTCTGACTTTTGATTGTCAGTCGCTAATGCAACCCTCTTGCATCATTTGATGGGCTCCTGGCTGACAGAGTGGTCATCGAGCTCAGACAGCAGCTCGAAACCACCCCAGTCAGCCCGATCTAGCCTCCACCGCGAGATGCGTGAAGGGCTACAAGGCCCCCCACGGGGAGGTGATCGCTTCCATAGGGGTTGTCCTCGACCTCCCATGTAAAGAGTGGAAGGATCGAGGTGAAGGGTGAGGATCGATCTAAATTGGTGAGTCTTTGAATTTTTTGGAAATATACTTTGTTTGTTTTAAATTTTTTTGACTTTCGCTATTTTTCTCTTGAGCAACGTTAATTGATTTTTGATTAGATTTAAATTTTAAACTTGACAATCCTTTTAGAATTCTTGCTCGATAGTAACGCTAGATGTACAAAATGAACCCTATCTCAACTTTATTTGGCAAGTCAATATTGTCTGGCGCCTGAGAAGCTATCTGGGATTTTGAATAAATTTGGATCAGACAAAAGGTCCAGCTTGAAAAGTTAATAATCTTTGGAGTGTTACAACTAAAATACCTAGCATCTGGAGGTAATGGTTTTAATAGTTTAAACACAGTTCATTACTGCAACATTTTAGAAGACAGCTTAAAAGAAGAAAAGCTTATTAAACTAAAGATGAAGACATGTTTAGAATACTCCAAGTGTAGAGATCAATGCATTCCTTTGCCTACTTCTTTATAATAAGTAAATAAATGGTAGAGTAGCTCAATAAATCATTACAAAAAAAAAAATCCAATGAAATGTAATGAAAATGAATAGTGTAGCTTTCATTTCAATATTATATATGAACATACCTCAGTGTCTAATATCAAATACCTGTTCATTAAAAATGAGTATTTTGGTGGAGTGGTACATTTCAGATGTGAGTGAGAAACTTCAGATCAAAATAGACAGAATCTAAAAATGTCACAATAGTACCATTTGTTTTAAAGTTCATGGAAAACTCAAAGTTAGGCACAGCTAAGTGATTAATTGGTAGCAGGTCTGTTGTGATGCCCCCTCATTCACTTTTACTTTACCTTAACCAATTTTCCTTAATTTATGTTATATTTATCATTTTGGGGATTTTAATTTATTTTTGGCATCACAGCGCTCGTTTCCAAGAGCATAGGAGTTGCGCATGCGCAACTCCAAACTTTCGATTGTCACCCGCTAAAGCAAGCGTGTTCAAGGAAATGTCCTCTCTCGCGTCATAGCTTGTGTGCTCATCAGTTTATGTAAATGTCTTTCCCAGCGTGCAACATGACATATGCGGGCCTTTTGTACAACGCTGACATAGAGTGACATGTGGTCACAGAATAAAGTTGGAAGTTAGTTGAAAGTTTGTGTTAGTTGGAAGCACAGAGTAGTTAGTAGGAAGTTGAAAGAAGTTAGTTGGAAGTAGAACAGAGTTAGTTGGTCATGGATGAGTTAGGTGACATGTTGTCACAGAGTTGGTAGTAAAAGCAGTTAAAGATGTAGAAGTTGTAGTAGACATTTTCAACCGATGTTGATGAGTTTGAATATTTGGAAATAAACTTTGTTTGTTATAGAAACTTTTTGAATCTTTGCTATTTTTTTCTCTTGAGCAACGTCAGTAGATAAATTTTTGATTGTATCTAAAATATATATTGACAATCATTTATTTTTGAATTCTTACTCATTAAGTAATGCCTGCTGGTATATATATTCGAACCCTAATTTTGACGCGCCCGAGTTTTCCGGAGTTTGAATAAATATTGGATCAAAGGTCCAAAACTTTAAAAGTATACAATTCTTTGGCCCATTACACTGTCTCTAGAAAAAAAAAAGGAATAAGAGGAGGGGGAAAAGCAAGAGACTGGATTCCAATGCAATATGAGCTGGTTACATGGTTGTTTAGGGTTTTATGGATCAAGAAAGAGTCCAAGTTTCTCTATCACAAAAACTTCAGAATGAAACTTTTATTGGGTGTTGATTCTATCAGATGAATTTGGCCAAAGTCAACTTACCAGTGAGTAATAGACAAAGTACTTTTTTATGCTTCAAATGCTATATTGATTTATGCAGCAAGTAAACGTGCAAGCTGTGATACATATTTTAAAAACTCCACTGTTAACACCCAAAATTAACAATATTAATAATGCTCTGTTATTAAATAGCATTACAAAATCAATTACATATTTAATTACTTACCAGAGGTTTCTTCTTGGAGTTTAGGTCCAGCTTTCAGTGTCAAAGATCCTACAACAGCTGGAAATACTATAAGATGAGGTGAAGCTTGAGCAACTCTACAAAGTAAATCAGAAATACTTTGGCGGACATATGGCTCTGGATGATTCAGGCGAGAAAATAACTGTGGGATGATACCTGGAGCAGTATATATATAAAGAGAAATAAATGAGTTAAAAAAAAAAGTTATTTGTTTCACTACAATAATTATTTAAAACATAAAATTCCATTCTTTAAAATTTTCATATTATATCTATGCCAATTACAAATACTTTAGCAATGAAACATATATGACTGAAAAGATGAAATTAAATCTTTATTAAAATAACAAAAAAAATATGATAAAAACCTTAATACTTCATCAATGGAAAACAATTTATCATAATATATAAGTCATTTAACATCCACCAAAATGATAATTTCAAAACATTTCAAAACATGAATAAACATATGACATGATGGGTATAACAATTATCTAACGCAGCTCTAAAATCATCATGAAAACACTATAATGTTTGGAATACTTTATTTGGAACCACATATGGACATAATAATACACATGGGGTAAAGTAAAACAGCACGGTACTTTCATTCACTGCCTCTTTCACAGCTATAGAGTGTGATGATATACTAATAAATTTGTGTTTTTTGTTTCATCCCAAGAGACATTTTCAGACACTTGTGTGTTTACGATAATGAAGTACATACTCAAAATACCACAGGAAATCCTGCACAATGACCTGGATGACAGATTTTGCAGTGCAAATAGTTAATCTAAAGTTTCTTTGAGTAGTAACCTTTTAAACTGCCTTTAACCTTTAGAAAAGTTATTTTTTACTGAAGAATATTCGCATCTTTCAGCAAGTGTGCATTCATATGATGTCTGATTTTGAAATGAATTTTTTTCTGTGTATAATTTGTTTCTAATGGAAATGCAAATTTGTTTGGGAGTGGTTCCGAGTTCAACTTTGTCTCAGTTAAGCATTACATGCTTGATGTGTGTGGTTTGATGTTTGATGACCTGGATGGTGATGTGGAATATTTACATTTGTTCTGTGGATATTTTTAGATCTATAAATTATAATATTTTAAAGATTATATTGCTTTAGTTAAGTGGAAATAAATTTTTACTTATTTCAATATACAAAGACCTAATGCTTCTATCATACTAATATGTATATGGAGCGAAAAATATATAATTTTTTCAATTTAAATAAGGAACATTATCTATATATACATACATTCCAAATACAAGTGCTTCACTCTATTGGAGGGTTGTTGGGTTGTTTTACTTCTGAGTGGCACTTTTTTGCACACAATGGGCTTCTACAATTGATTAGATTTCCATATACTAATAACAGTTCATATAGTTTTACATAAATTCAAAAGTTTTTATGATACACTAGACCTATACAGCAATTTGAAATATAATATTAAATGTATAAATGAAATATAATATTTAATGCATACATTGTTTTCACAGAAGTAAATGAAATATTCTATGTCCTTTTTCTTTTGAATTCAATTATTTCATTGTTCAGAATTAATGCTTTCTTTTGATACAATTTGCATAGATAAAAAACCCAACATTTTCATTTTTCACAATTGTTTCAGACATGAGAAAAATGTTTTACTCCTCCACATACCTACCTCATTTTTAAGGAGCTGAAAGTAATTTTTTTTTATTTCCAATGTACTTAGAAATAAGCATTTCTATAAGTAAAAGACAACAGTGAATTTGCTATAATTTCTGAATAAAGTGGAGACATTATTTTCTCTTACAAATTTGCATCTTGGTGACTCATAAAATCTAACTAATTTATATCTGTTAATTATTTAAGGAAAAGCTCACAAGATTTTTCCTGTTGTTGTGTTGAAAACATTTAAAAAAATAATTTGGCCTGAAAGTAAAATTCATTTTTAGAATTTTTCCATTTCAATAATTTCAAAATGGGAGTCCATATCATTGCAAATTTAACTCTATCAAGCAAGAATTACTAAAATTAAGTGGAATTATTATATTCCATCATTTTTCTTTTCTAACCTTGTCTTTTAACATTATAACTGCATTGACTGTGTGCAAGTTTTGAAATAAGGTTAGTTAGAGAAAGTGATTTCTTTCAAAAACACATCCTTCTGAGAAATTTGAACAAGTTTGGATTATTTAGTAATAAATTGTCACAGGAAAAGTCCTGTTAGATGCCCAGCATGCTTCTGGAGACCTGGGTTTGAATCCCAGTCAGGACAACCAATTTTTTTCAACTCATTTTTTCAAGTTTAGATTGGCTTCTTATATCTCCACCCTTTGTATTGCTTTCATATAATAAATATATATATATCTGAAGCATATAGTAATGCATAAATGTGAACAAAGCTTTCTTGAGACACTCGCCTGAATTTTAACTTTACTTTTCAATACCTTGCATAAACCTTATATACTTCAGAACATTTAGGGATAAAAGTCTATTGAATAGAGAAAAAAAATCAAAGAATAAAAGAAAGGATCTCTATTAATTATAGAGTCAGAGTATGGAATATTACTAAAACAAAAGCAGATATTCTAGAGAGATAATATTGAAATGGAAATGGCTCATAATACCTCTCCAAGGAGCAGTTGGAGTTTCAGCAAGACCTTGCTCTAAAACATCTCTCAGTTCAGAAGCATGCTTCACTACTAGTCTCAGGAGTCTAAGAGTGGCTGTAACATTATCATCTTCACTCCGTTCTTTAACTACACTCTAAAAAAAAATGCAAAAGGAGGAATAAGCTAATTAAAATACAGATACTTTTTCTTTTTTTCATGCAATGATTAAAATGAAAAACAAAGAATAACTTTAGGAAGAAAAAAAATTATGAAACATCAAGCTTATTTGCATGAAGTGAAATTATATCATAAACACCAAGAATGTTAATTTAGTCTAAGTTGTCGATTTGTTTGAATTTAATAAATTTTGTCTACTAAAACTCGAATTTATATAATGTGCAAAATATCTTGCTTAAAAATCTCATACACTAAAAGAATCTTCTTTTATGCATTCTTTTACCCATTTGTTTTTCATTTGAAAGACATCTGAAAATTATCATTAGTTTTCAAAACAACTCATTGGTGCACATATTTATGCCACATTATTCTCATTACTATACATATATGTATATATATTACATATATGCATTATTCTTTTGATGGCATCATAAAGCACTTTGCAAGTTGAATGGAAAATAAGAATACAAAGATACTCTTTAACAGGAAGAAGTTAGAGTCCTTAGAATTTGTAGTGTGTTGACACTGTGTGATATAGCATTGCAACATTTGACAACTGCATGCACAATAAGGATGTGTTTGTTACAGCAGTTTAAAATGGCAACTTACTTGGAAGTGTGATCCTGTAAGAAAGTTGTAGTGTTCATTTCAGTGTGCAAAACTCATGCCAGCAGAAGAAATTCATCGACAGCAAGTGTATGGCAGAAGTGTAATGAACAATTGAATTGATGCAAAATAGCGCACAAATCAGTGATGTAAGAGTTGAGGTTCAGAATGACATCAATAGTGGATAGCCAAATACATCGCATAGGAACAATGCAGCACAAACTGATGAACTGATTCGAGGAAACAGAAAACTGACTTTGCCTCAAATTTCCATCTAGTTTTGCATCAGTTATAATGCAGTTTATGATATTGTTCACAATGAGCTGGGGTCCATAAAGCCTGTTGGGTGACATGAAAATTTATGGAAGATACCAAATGATAGCACAATAGCCTGTTTATCAACTCATAAATGATATGCTGAAGAAGGAAATTATTTCTTTGACTGCAACATTACTGGGGATGAAATGTGATTGCATCATTATATGCTGGAATGAAGAGGTAAGCAAAGGAATGGAAACATAGCAATTTCCCAAGGACAAGAAATTT
The DNA here is from genome assembly GCA_038380435.1 of Ryuthela nishihirai. Taxonomy (NCBI): domain Eukaryota; kingdom Metazoa; phylum Arthropoda; class Arachnida; order Araneae; family Heptathelidae; genus Ryuthela; species Ryuthela nishihirai. Next base: position 9,120,458 of record JAWZYU010000002.1, read on the forward strand.
TAAAGTGGTTCCATTGCAGGAAAGATGATGGCTACTGTATTCTGAGACTGTGAAGGGTTGGATTATTTTACCTGTGAGTGGCACTTTTTGCACACAATGAGCTAAATGGACAGGTCACAAGGACTCCAAGGGCTCACAGAAGGTTGGGGAGGGAACCCACTGGATAGCAGTTAGGAGACAAATGGCAGCCAACAGTAAAGGCCATCCAGTGTATTCTTTAACTTGCAGTATGTGGCTCTCCTGCACATGAGTCATGCCTTATGTCTCATCCAACATAGAGCAACCTTTCCAAGCCCATCAGTGTCTTTCTAACTGAGGGCAAGGTGGAGGTTTATTGGAAATAAATCTCAATGCTGGCACATGCAGGACTCAAATCTGGGAAATACAGATTATGAGCCTAGTGCATTACCAGCTAACCAATCCCAACCCCAGACTGCGAATGGAAATTGATTATAAACTTTAGTTGTTTTTTTTTTTTATCAATGCTGACTCCTAGTATGCAATGCTTCAGTGTTTGTAAGTGATAAAAAAAAAAGATTGGGCCTTCTTTCAAAGGAAATTATCATTCTGCATAACATTGGAAGGCCCCATATAGCTCAGCAGATTCAACTCTCATAATATCAGTATTTGCAAGCCATTGAATCTTTTTGGAACACACTGCACTTTGTTTAAATTCATAATGATACATACAAATGCTTATTTATATGCCTTGAAAGCTGAAAGCTTATCTTCATACCATCCCCTGAATATAACAGAGTTTAATCAATAATCTTTGTCACTCCGATTCTTACAGTGATAGCTGGTCACACAAAATATATTGTTTAACAAATGTACACTAAAAATTATAGAAAATTTACACATTTTAATACAGTGATATGTCTGAATACAGAAACATTAGCGTTTATTCAGTTTTACAATCCAATAAATATACTTGTACCCAATAGATAAGAAAAATAGAATAGAAATATTTCGTTTTGAAATGCTAAAACAAAGGCCAGTTAATTAGTGAGTCATTTATCATCTGAACAATACTTAGTGACTAAGTTCCAAATATTGCTATTCAGGCCAGTTCTAAAAAAAAGGAGGATTTGAGTAAAAGAGGTGACCAAGATTGAGCAGGAATGAACCAGAATGCTGTTCCATTCTGGTTCATTCCTGCTCAATCTTTTATTAGTCTTTAATATATATATAAATTTACACTGGTCATTGAACAGGTTAGAATAAGTTAATTATAGTTTAATAATCAGCAAGATAATTCAGATATGTGTAAATTATATTTTATTATATACACTGAAGAGTCAAAACATTATGACCAGTGAGTCTTTATGCAAATCAAAGCAACTACAGGTAAACAATGGTGTGTGTGTGTCTGGTCATGAAACGGTATAAATAACACTTGATACTGAGCTCTGTTAATCAGTGTTATTCTTGTTCATCAGATGGGGAAGGCAACAAACTTAAGTGAGTTTGACAATTGTAATGGCCAGACGACTGTGTCAGAACATTTCTGAGACAGCAAGGCTTGTCAGAGTTGTCACAATCAGCTGTGGTTAGTACCTTCAAAAAATGGTCCGAGGGGAAAAACCATGAACTGCTGGCAAGGTGTGGGCCGATCATGGCTCACTGATGCTAGATGTGAGCGAAGGCTATTCCATATGGTACAAGCCAACAGAAGGGATACTGTGGCACAACTCACACATAATTTTAATGCTAGAGACAAAAGTAATGTGTCACAACATACAATACATCAAACCCTGCTGAAAATGGGGCTGCACAGCTGCAGGCCACTCCAAGTGCCCACTAACCTCAGTTCACCATCAAGGTGCCTACAATGGGCACACGAGCATCAAAACTGGACCTTGAATGATTGGAAGAAGGTAGTCTCCGATGAATCTCGTTTCCTATTGCACCATGTGGCCAGCCAGGTATGTGTGCATCATTTATCTGGGCAAGTGCTGGCACCAGGATGCACAGTGGGATGAAAACAAGCCAGTGGAGGAAATGTAATGCTTTGGGCAATGTTCTGCTGGAAACCCTATGTCCAGTCATTCATGTGCAGGAAACCATGACATCTACCACCTACCTAAACATCATTACAGACCAGGTACATCCTTTCATGGCAACAGTATTCTCCTCTAGTAATGCGAGGAGCAGGAATAATTTTTTTCCTGCTCCTCGCATTCAGCAGGATAATGCACCATGCCACACTGCCCGGTTTGTTCGAGAATGGTTCACAGAACATGAAGAAGACTTCCAGGTATTGCCCTGGCCTCAAAATTCCCAGATCAATCCAATTGAATGTCTGTGGTTTGTGTTGGAACAGCATATCCAATCTGTGGCGGCTCAACCACGTAACTTACAAAAGTTAAAGGATTTGCTGGTAACATGTTGTTACCAGATACCACAAGACACCTTTAGAAATCTTGTAGTGTCCATGTCTCGCTGAGGACCAACATCATATTAGGTAAGCTGTCATAATGCCTTGGTTCTTCTGTGTATATATATTCAATTATAAAAAAAAAAATCCAGAGAAATATTTTAAACAAAAATAACCAGTTTAGGCAATATTCAATCAAAAAAGATTATTTTAAAGATCTTACAATATTCACTAAATTCACAGTCAACTTACTTCACCATTTAGATGAAGATACTGAAGGTATGCCTGAGCAGCCATCTTATAATAGTAATATGTTCTGCTAACTACACTTTTCCACATATCTACCAATTGTTCAATCACACCATCATTATTTTCTGCATCCTGCATGGAAGGGCAACTAGCTAAAATCTGCCTCCTAATTTCTTCTGCTCCATTCTCGGCATAATCCTGAAACAAATTACATAAAAGTCTATCATTTGTTTTGAGTGCAATTTACATGCAAAAAATAATACAGTAATGACATGAAAACTGGAAATAGATTCATGTTTTCTTTCAATCAAAATTATGCATGAAACTGACCAAGCGTATTAACTTTACATCGAATTTGCCTTTATATCTGAATTTGTCTTCTTATTGACAGAAGGGTATGACTCAGATTTGTCTGAATTTGTTTTCTTATTGACAGAAGGGTAAGACTGATAGCTTTATTTGTCCTACGGATAAAATTGTCTTACTGATCAACTGGATTAGAAGGTTGAAAAGAAAGTTTTGATAATAAGAAAAATACTGTATTTTGGCAGCTAATAACTTTAAAACCTATTAAGTATTATGTTTAGTTCAACCATAAAGTTTATCTAAAATTATGTTTAATTCAAATTATAAAGTTAACTAATAGAAAAAACATAGAAAATATTATTTAAAAAAAAATACTGTCATGCTTACTGTTTCTTATTGCAGAAACTTGAAGATTATGAATGTGATAAAATATTGTGACTAGTATTATCTTGTTGCTGGTTAAAAAGTGTAGGGCAATCTTTAAACAAATTTAATTTTCTCCACATGAGTCAAACAGTAACCTCTTGTAGTAAAATTAAAATTTCCCTTTTTGTTTCATTACAATAAAATACATTTTTGTTAAAAAAAATTCTGTTTTGCACTTAGCCCCATAACCAAAAGTACTGTTTTCTTATCAACTTCAAATATTTTGTTTTTGTATAATGAGAGAAGAAAAAAACTGAAATAGCCCAATTTAAGTGCATTTATTAGCTAAAGAATCAATAAGAATATTAAGTTTCTACTAGTTAATTTAAATATTTATACAATGAAAAATAAGAGTTTAAAATCAAAAGGCTCAATAAGCACTTCCTCTTTTCGTACCATTAAACTTAATTTCACCAAGAGATTTAACTTTTTTTCTTTAAATAAAATAGTTAATCAAAAGTCATATGGCAAAAAGTGGGTTGAATACAATGGTCACATCACCAACTGTTTCCTGCATTTGGATTCTGCAAAACCAAATTAGGGTGCAGTGGTCAGTGTAAGCATTGAGGCTTTTTGTATGATGAGGCTTCTCTTAACAGGCAGCGACTAACTGTAGCTCAGCAAACAAGTTTTGCTTCCAATTTCTAAACATAAAACTAAGTAAATGGTGATTAGCAAGGCCAATGAATTTAAAACATTATTTCAGTTTTTAAAAATTGCTTTTGACAGGGTATAAAAAAGTAGTTGGAATTTTGAATATAATATTTAGGATATATTCATGTTTTCATGAAGCATTTTGAACGAATAATTTTTAAGGTGCTTGCATATTTTTTCACAACTCTTAAAAAGGTTTTCAAATTTAAACTTCAAATACTGCTCAGTTTTAAAGAATGTTTTAATATACACTTGAAAATTTAATTAAAAAGAACTGTAAATATAATCAAACTACTCTGAGATTTATATATGCACATTTTTGCTTTTGGCTTCTCTTTTACTCGGTACAGAAAAAATATATATAATGCAGTCTGATGGTTGAAAAATCAAGGGCCACCTTAGAATACAATATTACACCTTAATTTTGTCATGCACTAAATAATTGTGTTAAAATCATGCACATTGACACCTTACCATTTCCTGATTATCCCATTCTCCTCCAGATGATCCATGAAGATTGCTAATGATGTGCAATATAATTCCTACAGTTTCTTCATTTGTATTCTGAAACAAAAAATTCAGTATATTTTCCCAATTCTGTTTATTTTCCTTTGTAGGGAAATTGAATAGAAGAAACTTATTTAGATTTCCTACTATGTTTCGAATTACAAACTAAAATATCCTGACTAATGACAACTTAACAATTTCTGAAATTTTAAAGTGGGCAACAAACAACTACAACTTTAATATTTATTTTTGACTGGAACTACAGAGAGTAATAATGCACTATAAATTTATGAGCTGCTTTTATCAGCAAGAACACTAATCATTTTCTACTGTACCAACCAAAAAATGTGAATGGATCCTGAAAACAGATATCTTACAGCTTCTGCACTGTCGGTTGATGGTCTACCTTATAGGTGCTGCTGGTACTATCACGGGGTGATGTCACTGATATTTTGCAATACTGATAGCAGTTCATTTGCATCATGAAAGATCAGACACTACTATTATAGTTTCAGTTCTTTAACCTTTGATAACATTGGGTACATCAAGTCTTAATACTTGTTTCCTCCTATTAACCAAGTTGCAGTTAGTTTTATGGTCAAGAAGTTTTAGCTTAATACCTGACTCATTATATTAAATGTTTAACATATTAAAATTTCAAAAGAACCTTCTAAAATCTAAGTTCTAAAACATTCAATGTCAGCTACATGGTTCACCCTATTCACTTTCAGGCTTTTATCTGGCAATAAGCATACTATGTGAGAGTTTAAATAAGAATCTCCCCCACCCCCTGGTGTTTTGATTTTGACATTTTTGTTTGTACAGCAGAAGATTACAAACAGCCAGGAAGAGCAGTATCTCACCATTGCATATGAGATCTACATGTAAACTAATCATAATATTTTCTGTGTATTGCAACTGAAATTTAGTCAGTGATGCTGCTATAGCTTCATACATTAAATTATCTATTTTTAAATTGATTTTACAAAACAGTTTGAGAAGAAAGTTGTATTAAGTTTTTTATTTTTTATATCCTGTTGATGCTTTGTTAACCTTCATTCATAAGTTCTGTTTTTTTACTGATGTATTAGTTTTTTTCCCCTTCTAATTTGTTTTTGGGATGTGTGTGTGTGTGTCTCTATCATTAATAACTAATTTTTTAATGGTCTTGGTTATGGTTACTGGTACTGTTAAATCATATTTAAGTTTTTTTTTATACTCCTGGAATGTAAGTGAAACTATGAATATATTGCGGGTTTATGTGATAGCTGTGCTGGGTCAGATTGTGAGTTTTACAAGACTATACATATATTTGTTGACTTTTTTTTATTTTACTTATGAACTTATTGGGGTATCCTGCTATATATTAACTCATATATGAGCTGCAAAACTTTGTTTAAGATAGTTTTATTAGAAGAGTATCAGTAAGCTCTTATAAAATAGGTATTTATAGTGCTTTCTTATAGTTTATGGGGTTGGTTGAAATTAAGGTATTATATTAGGGCTAAATGAAGGTTTACAGTATATGCCATAGTACATTTAACTTGGTTATGGGTAATTAATGTATCCAAATATGGTAATTGACCATTTACCTCCTGTTCATGTAAAAATTAATAGTTGGTATTATGATATTAAAAATTTCAATTAATTTATATATTTCCTACAAAGGGTGATCCTAAAAAATTAAGGTATCACTGACGTACCATAGGTAGAATGATGGATTATATTCTACTCTTAATGCAATTTCTTCAGCGTGTCTCATGACAACATTGACCATGAGCTCAGAGAGGGACCCATTGGGATTCCCTCTGTTTGGATTCAGGGTCACCAGCTGACCACAAACACATTTCATTTGGTGGCTAGTCAAGAACCAACAGCTACTGTTTGCATTGTTGAACTTCAAATTGTGTAAGAGATGAAATGACTGAAGAAAGCTTTTAATTGAATGGAGGGATCTTGCAAGGGTTGCATTTCTACAATTAGTGTAAGAAACTAAACAATCTAGGAGTTTGTCAATTATAACCAATTTAATTTTATGACATTTTCATAGAAAATTCTGTGCCTAACACTTTGGAAACCACTGAATTTAGGAAGAGTTTATTTAATAAACAGAAAAATATACTTACATCTGGTATTAGAGATAGAATTTTTGCTTTTTCTTCAAGCAGAAGGCTCATACATCCATTGCTATTTCAGAGAAAATTAGAAATATTTATGCATTTAAAGTTACATATATTAAAACTGCAAACAACACATTAATTAAATTGGAAAAGATTATTGAATTTATATTGATAAATGCTGACAATTTCGGATTTTGCTAAAATCCAAAAATAAAGATTTGGATATTCATAGATGAATATAAAAATAAGATTTGAATATTCACAGATGCGAATTAACACAAAGTTCTTGCATGATAGCAATATTACTAGCTAAATGTCTTTAGAGTTCATAAATTAGCAAGTACAAAATAAATTAATATACACAAAACTTTAATAATAAATTATTTTCTAATAGTTCCTGGTGTTACACAATACTGTCAATATTATGAATGACACCATGGACATTAATGCCATAATGCTATCCGTAATACAATACTTCTGTTACAAATCATATATAATTCACTAATATTCAACAGTTACTGTCTCCAACAAAGATATGCAGTTTTTTAGACAAAATGTCAACACAAAGAAAAGATTATTGAATTTATTATATTGATAAATGCTGACACATAAGCACACCCGACAAAAAATTAGTCAGCTCCCTCGTAAGAGGGTTACATCCATTTGACAGCAACAGAGGGCCCACCAGTAATAAATGTGTCCTACAAATAGCTGTGCAGTGCACTACGGGGTTCATATAGTGACAAAAAATGGTTATGTGCCATGTGGTGTTAGTTGCTCTGTGAAACATGGGTTGCGCCAAAGATGTGAATGAGTGGCAAAAAGGTGTTATGGCATTTAGCTGAGCCAAAGGGCATAGTGTACAAGAGGTTGCTGCCTTTGCAGGTGTATCAAAATGTACTGTCCAAAGGATCTTCTAGTACTGTTGTACATTGCAGTCTACTGCTAATCATCACCAGAACTGTGGCAGAAAGACTGTGCTCACCAATAGGGACAGCCACAGTGTGTCACACAATCCATGCACTGTTAGGGCAAACCACTTTGCAATGAGGCAGGAATGGCTCCAGTCAGTCAATGCAGGCCTACAATAAGCTGTTCCAAATGAACACTCCGAAGGGAACTGCATGCCATGTATATCTGGATCAGAGTACAGCAGAAGAGACCCATGTTAACAGCTCTGCACAAGGCTGCACAACTACAGTGGGCACAGCACCACAAAGACTGGCCTGTCGACTCTCGGAAGTGTGTGATCTGGTTGGATGAGTCACGATTTTGCTTGTACTTGAATGATGCGAGGTGATGGGTATATCGTAAGCTGCATGAAGCCTTCCATGCAGACTGTGTGCAAGGTTCTGTTCAAGCTGGAGGAGGCTCTGTGATGTTCTGGGGGTGTTTCACATATGAAGAAATGGGTCCTTTGGTTGCGGTGACATCACACTTGAATAAGAAGGGCTATATTGAGCCACTGGATGACCACATATTGCCTTTTGTGCAGCATCTCCACAGTGAACACTAGAAGGATACCCCAGTATTCTAAGACAACAATTGTTGCATGCACCGGGCTCGAAGTGTGTCGGATTGGCACAGCGAGCATTCTGAAGCCTTCTAACATCTCAACTGGCCCGCCAAATCCCTGGATTTGAATCCCATATAAAACTTGCGGGACTATTTGGGGGAAATGAGTGAAGCACTGTCCCAGACAACCCGCAAACTGGTGGCATCCATGCCAGACAGGATTTCGGCTGTTCTTCAGTTGCACACAGGCGTTAAGTACTATTAGGTGACATTCAGCCAGGGGTGACTAATTTTTTGTCCAGTGAACTTATCTTTCAATGCTGTAAGGAACTCATGATCACAAAAGTTGACAGCAAACTGGAGCTGGCCTTCATAATGTAGTCAAGTATGCAAATGCAACAGAAGCCACACTACCCAATTTTATTATATAAGATGCTGATTTTAATTAGCATTACATGGGATTCGAGTTTCATGCCACTTAACATTATGCCAACTTTATTTTTCATTATTTGTGACACAATCTAATTTGTTATTTACCATGAATTGCACGAAAAGTGTAACACTCCAAAGATTATTAACTTTAAAAGTTGGACCTTTTGTCTGATCCAAATTTATTCAAATTCTGGATAGCTGTATCAGGTGCCAGACAATAACAACTTGCCAGTTGAAATAGGGTTCATTAATGTATAATATCAGGCATCACTTATCGAGTAAGAATTCAAAAAGGATTGTCAAGTTTAAATTAAAGTTTAAATATAATCAAAAATCAATCAATGTTGATCAAGAGAAAAATTGATTTCCAAAAAATTCAGACTCACCCAATTCAATGGAAGAATACAAAATTGGCATATTAACAACTCCTTCTATCTAAAGTAACATCACCTCAACTTCCAATAACAGAAATCTCCATGATCCAACGCCACCACTCTACTCACAACACACACTTTCTACTCTTCTCACTTTTTGACCTAATGTCACTTACTTATAACATGTGTACAAGTCCAGCATATGTCTATTGCACACCGGCAAAGACATTTGCATAATATGACGATCGCGCTAGCTATGACATAAGAAGGGTCATGTCATACAAGCACTTTAGCGGTTGACAATCAAAAGGTCGGAGTTGTGCATGCACAACTCCTACGTTCGGAAACGAGAATTGAGATCAGTCCAAAAAAAATTAAATAATACTGAAAATGATAAATATAATACAAATAATGCAAAATTGGTTAAGGAAAAGTAAAAGTAAATGGGTGGATCATCACAAGAGGTAAAACACACATTAATATCATTTAACATGTTTTATAAAAAAAATTCTTTCTACTTTAATAAGAGATAATACTCTCTTTAATTACTTTGGCCATTTCAGTACAGAACCTATAAAGCATGTTACGAAAAAGCCAAATACCTTAAAGTTAGATCTTTACTTATCATGTAGCATTTGCATTGCATTATTCAGCAGAAATAATAAACAATATTGAATCCAATTGCAAAAATACAACTTTCAGAAAGGTAATTACATGTCTTTTCTTAAATTTCTAAGTAAGGGTTTAATACTTACTTAGCAGTATCGACTACTTTTCTACCCCATCGATAACACCATGAAGCAAAAGCAGACCATGCTTTAGCAAGTGAAGGACACTGATGCACACTTAATTGCAACAGACGTCCAATAAGGAAATCAGCATCACCTACAATATTCTCTCTTTGAAGATCTGCATCTATGAGAAACAGTTGAGAAAGGAGCCTAATTACATTAGAAATAAAAAACAAAACAAAAACTGTAATGAATAATAGTGTGCTAAAATATCAAATCACATAATTTAGGCATTGGTTGGATTGTTTTACCTCTGAGTGGCACTGCAGTGCACCACCACATGCACTAAATGGCCAGGTCACAACGCCCCAAGGGCTTGCAACTAGATAAAAGGGATCCACTGGTCAGCTGTAGGAAATGGATGGAAGTCTCCTGTCAAGGCCATCTAATGTGTTCTTTAATATGCACATTGTGGCAAATTACTTTGTGGGCTAAGTTGTGAGTTCTGTACACAGGTCAAAACTTAATGTCCCACCTCAAGGATGGCAGCCTTTCTGATTCCACTGGAGGCCAGGGTGTGGGTTAGGGGAGAAAATCTCATCAAATCAAGCAAGAGTGGGGATATATCTATAAGATAATCTGGAAAAATCATGTTATAAACCAGGTACAATCTGACTGAGACAACCCTATGCCATAAGACCAGATCAGAAATGCACAAACACACTTTTCTTTAGTTAAAATATTTTACCTTTTGTTATTGCACTCCTCACTTCTCAGATGTTAATATTTTTAGGATTTCCCCAAGACAAGAATATTGTGCATCCCTGGTTCGGATCAACAGTGAAACTTAATAGAACAATTGAAATTTTAGTCCTTATAAAAAATATCACTACACAATATTTTACCAATGGTTGTCAACTTGGAATTCGATTACACAATCGATAGTTACTAAAATATACTGGTTTTTTAGTTTAAAGTTCAGATACAAGCTCAAAATGAAATTGGAACATTATTCATGATACACAAGGTGAGCAAACTGCAGATAGTTGTAAGGGAAGTCATTTAAAATAGAAAAATATCATGTAGTCACCATGTCTGATTTAGCACTTCTTTTGAATTATTGAGATAAATTATTTTTTGAGACATCTTAATTGCCACAATAAACAATAAAATAAAATAAATACCCCCTTAAGCAGCTGCTTGCCACAGAGGTCTGACAGGAGCCTGTCAGTTTATATGCCATAGCAGAAGGTCTGAGAGGATGGCAGGACCTCAGCAGAAAAACGACAAAAACAGCCATGCCTCACCCGGGTAGTAAATCTTTATTCTCTTATATTGCCATCACAGTAGCAGTCAAAGGGATCAGTCATCTGATCAAACAGATGAGCCTTGGATCAGTAATGGATGTTTCTTTTATTGTGCTGTCTTTCTACATAGGTCTTGACTTCCTGAAATATATTCTCCTTGGCATAGTATACCGACAGGCTCCTGTCAAACCTATAAAACAAGCATCTCCCTAATGGATAAATTTTGTTGGTCTGTCAGGCTCCTGTCAGACCTCTGTAGCAAGCAGCTGTTTGAAGAGGAATCTAGTTATATTTTTTTTAGTTCGCTTAGCTGATATGGCTATTTGGGTTAAGTCAAGTATAGACTATATGCCAAATAATGGACTTTTCTAACATAAAAATGACTGGGAAGATCTTGTAATCATCAAGATAATTAGCAAACACAGCTGTCACACTAAGCACAAAAAGGAAGATATCACTCTGAAGTTAACGTCGATCAATTATAGAGGAAAGATTGTCTTGAGCTGGGTGGGATACAAACCCTCGACCTCCTGATGGGGCAAATACCTTCATGAGACACAGAGAATTGTGTACTGCTGGTAGAAAATTCATAGCATCAATTAAAGGAAATCTTGATCAACAGCCAGTAGCTCAGTGGTCCAGAGCACCTGACATGTTATCAGGACATGGGTTTTATCCCACCTGGATCAAGACAATTTTTCCTCTATAACTGACTGACATTAATTCAGAGTGATATCTTCCTTAATTTTTCTTCAACTTACTTTTCAAGTATTTGGCATAAGCCAATTGAAACTTAGTGGAAGTTGAAAAAATATCATGTGGATTCAAACTGTGTCAAAAGTTTATTCTGCAAAATAGTATATGGTAAAGCAGTTTGTGTTTTTTTTTCTTCTCTAATATCTTTGTTATGTTCTTTTACTTATATTAGGGTGATCCATAAGTCTGTGCATTTTTTGGCATGCAAAATGTGTATGATGATACATCACCATGTTGCATTTGCATACCCCTGAATACAGTACTAAGGGAAAGATTATAAATACTATTGTGCCAGTCCATAGACATCACTGGCACTGTTTCAACTTGGATCCTCAATATCCTTGTCTGGAGCAACCCAGGACACAGAGCAGATACTAGGTTTCGCCAAAGGCGGGATTTTATTCTTATAATATTGTCAAGCCTGACGGTGGATAAAAGTAAACATGGCACTGTCCTGCATAGATGTAGTGCAGTCTCTTAATTGCGGAGTGTCTGGGCTTTGTCATCCATTATATTACTGTGCCAGTCCAAAAACCTATTATAAGTATCAATGTCTTAGTTTTCATCATTAGAAATGTCATAGAATGAGCAAGTATTGAAATTCATGCAATTTTACTTGTTGCTGGGGGGAAAAAAGTTAACAGTGCCTTTAGAAATATGCAAAGTGGAAGGTGAGGGGGCAGTTTCCACTTATTCTGCTCAAGTTTGGTTTAAGAAGTTCAAAGATGGTGGCAAGAGCCTCGAAAGTAAGCCATGATTGGGATGGCCAATATTGGTAGATTATAACATTCAGTGCAATGCTGCTGAAACTGATTCATTAACAAGCACTCACAGGCTCTCATCCAAACTTGGCTGCTCAAAGCAACTATAATGTGACATCTGCAACACATCGGTAAGATAGCCAGGGGTTACTGAAGTATTTGACATGAACTGACTACTTAACAAGCAAAAGGTCATTATTGAAGTCTGCAGGAAACTCCTCACTAACCCATGCAATCACCATTTCATCAAGTGAATTGTTATGTGGAATGAAAAATGGATCTTTTACAACTACAAAAGAGGAGATGATTTGAAATGTAGTGCACTTTGAATGAATTGCTTCCTGATGGGTGTGCCATCAATGTCAACCTCTTATCAGCAGAATTGGAGTGCATGCACTTTGTGATGCTTCATTGCTATCCAGGATTGGTTAACAGACATCAGGTACTCTTCCAAGATAATGCAAAAGTCATAGTAAGGGGCAGATTTAAAAGGTTTGAAAATGTAACATTAAATTTTCCAATATATGACAATGGAGTTAGGGGAAACTGAAATGCCATTTAAAATTTATAGTTAACTGGCAGATTTATCCAGCATTAATTTCTAAATATATATAGATGGCACACCCTACATTGCAAATTTTCATTTGACAAGACATGCATTATGATTTATTCCCAAGACATCCCACATCAGAAGTCCCGGTAATAGGAAGGGAATTAATATTGCATTAGTTCACCCTTTGCTGCTATCACAGCTTCCACTAGATTCTGGTAAGTTGCTGCAGGAATTGCCTGCCATTCTGCCACAGAGCATTAGTAAGGTCAGTCACTGATGTTGGGCAATTCGGTCTGGCTCGCATTTGTGGATAGAGGCATTGTCATGTTGGTACAGGAAAGAGTCTTCACCAAACTGTTGCCATAAAGTTGAGAGCACAGAATTGTCAAGAATGCCATTGTAGCTGTGGCATTCAGAGTCCCATTGACTGTAACTAGGGGCCCAGCCTGAACCATGAAAAACAGCCCCAGAGCATGATGCCTCTTCCACCAAACTTCACAGTTGGTACAACACAGTCAGGTAAGTAGCATTCACCTGGCATCCTCCACATCCAGACTCGTCAGTCAGACTGCCAGATGGTGAAGCATGAGTCATCACTCCATAGAACATGGTTCCACTGCTCAAGAGTCACTAGCACCATACCAACCAACGCTTGAGGTTGATCTTGTTGATATAGGCTTGTGTATGGCTCCTCGGCCTGGAACCCCATTCCCTGCAGCTTGCGATGAACTGTTATGGTGTTGGTATTGCTTCTAGAGACATTTTGGAACTTGGTGGTGTGTTGCAACCCGAGGATATGCAATTTTGTCACTCCACCCGCTTCAGCACTCAGAGGTCCCACTATCATTTTATTTAGCCTGCAGGGTCGCAATTGTGCTGTTGTTTCTTCTAGGCATTTCCACTTCCCAATAACATCACACATGCATCATTTTATGCCTGTTTGTTGCCATGGCTATCACATATATGGGCAAATCCACTACTCAAAAGGGGGTATTGATACTTTTGATTAATTATTGTACAACTCATTAGGCTCAGTAATTGTTTATATATTCTTGCTTTCCTTGGAGGAGGGGGGTTGTCAAAACCTTACACTGTTTAAAGCCATGATGAGAACAATATATCAAATTCCAAATTTAATTATTCTAGCTCTTACCATTTGGCAGAAATTCTTTCCCCAGTTATATCTATATATATATATTGGGGGGGAGGGAAAAGGTGAAGTAGTTTGAGGGATCAAGTACTTATGCTTCTTTATCTTATTGTGAGAAGATGCTCTATAGGTAATCAGTAATTCTAGCTCTTACTGTTTAAGAATAACATTGGAAATTTAATGTAATTATTTGAGAATAACAAACCTTTACCTTTCTCCAAATTATCATAAGAGGAATATGCATGCTGAATTTGGCAGCTGTTACTTTTTAAGAGTTCTCAATCAAACTGACACAAATGGAGACAAACTCTCTCGAATATATGCCAGATATAACTACATATATAGTTAATAAATTCAATTATATTTATAAAAAAAATCACCTGATGTATTGGTGTATAATCTACACTACCATATATATCCAAACATTCATGCTAACTAAGTAAACTATACATTCAACATTCTATGTATGTTGATGAATTCCATCTACACAAATATTTAGTCTCTGTTGCCATAAAAAAAATTTACATTTGTTCAACTGTTTATCTACATTCTCTGCAGCTTGGAATCTTTCATGGACTTCATCATTACTTTTTGAATGAATAATTTGTCTGACTTATTATATGTATATACCATATAGGTTGGGTTGTTTTACGTCTGAGCGGCACTTTTTTGCACACAATGGGCTAAATGGCCAGGTCACATGGACCCCGAAGGCTCAGAGAAGGTTGGGGGAGGGGAACCACTGGAATAGCTGTTGGGAAACAGATGGTAGCCTCCCGTCAAGGCCATCCAGCATGTTCTTTAACGTGCACAGGGTATGGCTCTCCCACACACGGGGCCACGGCTTAACGTTCCATCCAACGGACGGCGGTCTTTTCAAGCCCGTCGGTGTCCCCTACTGACCGTGGGCAGGGCAGGGAAATTTTGCGGAGATAAATCTCAACCCCGACCCAGCTGGGACTCAAACCTGGGAACTACAGATTACGAGCCTGACGCGCTACCGACTGAGCCACCCCCGCCCCGTATATACCATATAAGTTAAAACCAATGTGCAATAGTAAAATCATGTGAACTTGAGATTTTATTCATTTGCACAGTTTACTTAAGTGTTACAACATATTTTATTGGTCTATATATCTTTTTTTAATTAATTTTGGATTAAAAGGTATTGAGATACAATTAACAAACAAAATAAAGTAATTTACCTTTAAAGCTCTTTATAACGTAAGAATTATCTTTTTGACCCATTTTTTCCATCTCACTTATAGTGTGAAGAAAAGTACATGGCCGAGGCTTATCCTTGGTAAAAGTAGGATCTTGAATGCTGTCAATCAATAAATCACTAATGTTCCTTGAATCTTGCTGTAGGTATTTTACCAAACTTAACAGAGACCTACAGAGAAAACAAATACAATCAAACTAAAAACCAGCATGTTATCAGTTGTTTCTTTCACACCAATATAATTTCCAACTATTCTTATATCTAAGAGTTTGCAAATAAATGTTTAAAAATACTGACATTAATAATTGTATTCATGGCTGTCTTAGAATAGTTAGTGTATTATAATTTAAAAACTTAGGAACAGGATTCACTTACTTGTGAGTAACTTTCCTAATATTTCGACCCCTGATTGGGGTCATCTTCTGAGAAGGTTGCAGCTTTCTTGAAACTTTCTTTATTTTATAGTAGTGGTGGTTGCCAGATTATAGGTAACCAATAACCAAGCATATGGTTCATGGTGCCATCTGTTGATAGTATTAATAATCATTCTTCTGCTTTACTTACAAATGCATTTTTTTCTTTTTTAATTATTTTTGTTATGTTCCAGTCTATTTTACGATTAGTTTTTTCTGTGTCTGTTGGTTATTGGTTACCTATAATCTGGTAACCACTACTATAAAAGAAATGAAGTTCCAAGAAAGCTACAACCTCCTCAGAAGACGATCCCAGTCAGGGGTCGAAATATTAGGAAAGTTACTCACAAGCGAATCCTGGTCTTAAGTTTTTAAATTATAATACAATTACTGACATTAATTAAATTAAACTAACATTTATTTATGTACTAGCTGTATATAATATCTCATCCACCAATATGCTTCCATGATGAAAAGTCATTTGTCACCTCAATTACACAGACCCAAATCAACCCTTTAAAGATTATATAAAATTATACTATTTTCTGATAACAGTCCCTGATTGATGGAACCTTGTACACAGATGAATGTCTATAGATGGACAGACAGAAAGAACACGAAGCTAAATTACTATTTCTTTTGATACAGCTAAAAATAACATAAAAATGTAAAAAAAAAACTATTACAGATATTATTATGTGGACTGTAATATCATGTAGCACTTCCCAGCCTTCATACCTCATCCACAACTAAACTTCCACAGCTAGCTCTCCTCTCCTGGTTTCCTTTTTCTCCCAACCTTATGGGCTCAAACACATTAGACTAACTATTTTGCATCTTGCAGTTTCATCTGCCCTGATTGTCCCAGACAACCTCCACTCATTAAGTTTAACCACACCTTGACCATTAGCCACACTTGTATTGCAAGCTGGAAGCTAATTATAAATGCTTCCTGGGGTGCATTACATCAATCTCTAGTCAAAGAATTCTGGGAGGTTGCTTCTATTCACAATATAAGAAACATACAAATACAGAGTTGAAGGAGAAGGAAGTGCTGAACTTGACATATCTGGAGTGAGGGTTGGGTTGTTTTACCTCTGAGCAGCACTTC
Source organism: Ryuthela nishihirai (assembly GCA_038380435.1). NCBI lineage: Eukaryota > Metazoa > Arthropoda > Arachnida > Araneae > Heptathelidae > Ryuthela > Ryuthela nishihirai. Next base: position 9,137,422 of record JAWZYU010000002.1, read on the forward strand.
TTTTGCACACAATGGGCTAAATGGCCAGGTTACAAGGACCAAGAAGGCTTAAAGAAGGCTGGGGGAGGGGGAAACACTGGAACCACTATTGGGAGACAGATGTGTACAGGGTATGGCTCTCCAGTATATGGGGTCATGGCTCTCCCACACGTGGGGTCATGGTTTAATGTCCCATCCGATAGACAACAGCCTTTCCAAGCCCATCGGTGTCCCCTACTGACCATGGACATAGTGGAGAGTTTTGTGTAGATAAATCTCAATGCTGACCCAGCTGGGACTTGAACCTGGTAAATGCAGAGTATGAACCTGGAGTGCTAACGACTTAGCATCCCTGACCTCTTTGGAGGAGGTAGTGCTGAACTTGAGAGTACTAGAGTGAGGAAGTGTTCAATTTGATATCATCACTTTAATATTATTAATATTAATTGCAACTTACTTAATAACATTAAATTTTGAAAAGTTGTCTTTAAATTCATATAATGTGAAAAAAAGCCCTAACTGGTGCTTCCATCCTCAAACTTTCATGTACATTTTTAAATCATTCAGGGTCCCCAACAAACATAAACATTGACAGACATTGATTTTCTTTTTTTTCTTTCAAATATTAATTGCCATTTGAAAATTTTCTTACATATATCTTTTAAAAATATGCAATTCAAGTTTGAAAAATAATATTTTTTTCATTAAACTACAATATAAATAATTTGTTAAAACCATCTGATTGCCATTTTTTAGAAGTGCTATATGGTAATATTTGTTTGTTGATTTTGCTAATTTGAACTATTATCAAATATTTCCTTAAATTTTGGAAGTCTCCTAAAAAAATTAAGAAAAACTGCTATTTTTAAAAATGGAAGATTTTGGAAGTAAATTCAAAGTAATCCTCTAGCTACCCCCCCTCCCTCCTCATTTTACACTTTTATCACCCTTAAACCTATTTCACTGTTACTATAATTATCATTTATATCATTTATTCCAGAATTCTATGCGTCTTTCCTGTTCTTCAGATCGAAACTATAAATAAAAAATAAGTTTTCACAGCAAGCTTCTTAAAGACTGGCTGCAATGCAGAGTGTCACGGTAGAAGGAGAAAGTCGCATATGTTCATATGGTTTGCTCTCCCCAGACATGCAAGTGTGGGGAGAAAATGAATGAGGTTTCAGATATGGAAGCAAAAAAGGGATTCCTTGGCTTGGAAATTGGTTCTAATTCCATTTTTCTTAATATTACGAGTTTTTATCATATTTATCATATTATATACGATATATATTATATATGATATAATATGATAAAATATATATTATATTTTATCATATTATATCATATTGAATGAATATCATATTGAATGGTTTTAAAAATTTTGAATGGTTTACCCCCTCTCAGTATCTTGGCTGTGCCACTCTGATGATATACTTTTTTTTTTGCTTTGGTGCACTGATGTTTCGGCACTTAGCCAAAATCCCCAAAATGCAACACCCAAAGGAAGCCTTAATTGCATAATCTGATCTGTTTTTTTCACTATACCATACAGAAGTATTATTAAAATCAATACCCTTATAAATTAGTTTGCGTATTTTATTTTCATAAAATACAAAATTAAATTCTGTTTAATTTGGTATATAATATAATCTATTTCAGTTGATTGGTTGTTTGTTTTTTAAATTCTAAGATTAAAACTTGTTTATATGAGTCAGCACAATTTGAAAAAAAGTACAGGCTTTTTGCCAAGTATAGTACTGAAAAAAATATTATAAAATGGGAGTATTTTCTTTCTTCAAGTAAATATATATATATGTATTTTTTTTATTCAGAAATAATCTTTCTATTTATGCCATTATAATTATTTCTGTCTATTAATAATAATACCCCCTCAAGCAGCTGCTTACCACAGAGGTCTGAAACAAGCCTGCCAGTTTATATACCCATAGCAAAAGGTCTGAGAGGATGGCAGGACTCAGCAGAAAAACAACACATACATCCATGCCTTATCCGGGGCTCGAACCCAGGTCCCTTAGATCAGTAGCCAAGCGCGCTAACTACTCGGCCATGGGATGGATAACAGTTTTTTTAAATTAATTTTTATTTGTATTGCCAGATGCAAGCAATTAGTTTTTTTTTAATAAATTTTTATTTGTATTGCCAAATGCCTTTTTCCTATTATGACTCTAAAAATGTCCTGTTAAAATAAAACTAGCTGTCTTTTTTGCAAAATATTTTATTTTCAGAAAATACAGAATTAAATGCTGATTAATTTGGCATATAACATGTCATTATTCCTTTCATTAGTTATTTGGCAAAAAAGTTCTAAAGTTATCTTCTTTTTTTTTGCCTGATCAGAGTGAAAAATAGCTAGGTCTCAGGATGTATACCAATTTTTCAGGCAGGACCCTGGAAGGGTTAATTTTGATATATTTCTTTTGCAGTATAATAAAGAGCAAGAAATTTTAACCTGACCATTTAAGCTACTGTTAGTTCATTCCTAAATTCATTAATATTAAATATTTAGCAAGGAAATGTAAGATTACACAATAAGTTTTCTTTTAGGAATTGTTTGCTTCAGTTATACATGACAGGGATTTTCACTGTATTAACTTATGAAAAAAAAAACCTACTTACCTTGAGTTTAATTCATTGAGAATCCCAGTGCCAGTTTTGGCATTAAGCAGATCTAACTGCAAATCTTCACTCAGTTTATTAGATACAGCTGCACTGCACAAAAGTAACACTTCATATGCTCCTTCAGTATCTCCCCAACTGTTAAACAAACATTACAAAATAAGTAAATATATACACATAGATATATCCTGGAATAAAAAAAAATACATTAAATGCATTGTAAGACAATTTACTATCAATGACATGCTACACAACCACATGCAGTTTTTTCATTTTGGAGCATAAATTAAGCATTAAGCATCAGTTCTTTGCGTAGCCTATGAATAAACTATTAACGAGTTAAAAAAATTTAATCACCTGTCACTGCATATAAATGGATAAAAGTACTTATAAAAATGCATGCCCTATTTAACATACTATAGCTATGTTACTTATATGTGCCAACATCGAATCTTTGCAACTTACTGTCATTCCAAAATATGTATTGAACAACATTCTGTTAAATAATCCATGGTGGGGAATGCAAAGGGGGATTTATACTTAAGTCTAAAAGGTACACCATTTAATGACAGATGGCGACGCACTAGCAAGCATCTTATAGTTGAAGTGCTGCTCCAAAAAACACTAAATTAGTCAGTTGATTAAATGGTGGACATTTAAAAATCTCTTTTAGTAAAGAGGTATAATCTCCGAACAAGTATAGCATTGGAGGTGGCGAGAAATAGATGACACACTCTAAGACATGATGCAAGCCACTAAAAGCAAAGTCACAATACCATTGAATATTTTGCTTCTTGGTAGAAATAATATAAATGTCAACTGCCAATACTCAAGATTGAAAAATGCAGTTTTTTTATTAGCACTAACAGCCACTATTTCAAAGATGACTAAGTATACATAACTAGATTAACTAACTGCCAAAGCAAACTAAACCACTATTATTATACCTATTTATGCAACTATTACACCCCCAGCAGATAGATAGCACAAACATCCATACCTTAAACAGGGCTCAAACCCAGGCCCCTTTGATTAGTAGCCAAGCACTGTCAAGAAAGGAAACACTAAAAAATATGTGCCAATACCTGTGTAACAACTTTGCTCCCTCTCTTTGCATTTTCACCAATTTTTCTGTGGGCATCATCTCTAATGAAGTTTTTAGGACTTTGCGCAAATTGCTTGTATCTTGGATATGGCCTGGTGAAAGATGCATTAAGCTCTGAGCACCATTAGGGCTGAGTCCAGCTAAATAGTTTGAATTTCTCAAAAGTAACTTCTGGGATAATTTTAAATTTTGCTGCTTCCTTGCAAGCCTGGCTGTTACAAGAAGAAGGTCCAATAGTGAGCCTAGAAAACAAAGAAATTTCATTTAAGACACCTTTAATGGTTGCATATACTACACACTAAAGCAAGATATCACACTCCATTTATTTGGCTAATATTGAAAAAAAATAAAAATAAAATTCAACCTTTAAGTACAATTATATTGCCAAATTAAATTAATTTTTATTATTTTATATTTTGCACATTAATAGTTGTATTTACATCAGTGGTGGATCATGAATTTTGTCAGTGGAGGTACAAAAGCCAGATCAAAGAAAATTGCAGAAGGAATGAAATACTGCTCCCAATGTAAAAATATTAATTACTTAAAACATTAATTAATTCCAAAGGAGAAATTACTAATTACTTGAAATACAAATTAATTCTAAAGATGCTATTGCAAAATATTTAAAATTCTAATTAATTATAAAGGTGAATTTCATTTACTGAGTATGCATTAATAAAAAAGTAATAAAACACAATAAAAGATAAAATACTTCAATATTTTTTAATTCAGATTATATATAGTCCTAAAAATGAAATTACATTTTGTAACTAACCATAATAAGTGCAGTGAATGTCTTACTTAAAATGTAACATTAATATGCAAGTATTTAATTATTAAATATACTATAAAAATAATTACTTGGCAAGTGATTCTATATAACATATATTTATTGATTACAGGTAAAAAAAGACAAGAAAAGCATTGTTTATTTTTTAAAATTAGTTATGATGCACCAGACTAATGTTAGATTCATACCAGACTTTTAAAATCGCAAATCTAAAACAAACAACATGACCAACATACGATTATTCCTCCATCTTGAATCACTTTGAGAATATGTTTTTGGTCAAGTCCTCATGATGACACCTCCAAACAGTAATCATTTCATCTTGGCACATGCATACTAGAAATGTGAAGGCAAATCTGTGCACAAATCCTTTGTTAAATCACCACAATTAGTTTCCTGTCATGCCTCTTGTATAAAAAAAACTGCTAGTTATCCATGCATGCTTTAACTGGGCACAGAAGTGAGAAGCTGGGGTTTCAGTTCATATCAACTCCTCAAGAAGAAGAAAATATGTTCACATCTCTGTGTGACATGAATAAACAATTAAATAATAAAATAAATACCTTTCCAATGTGGTAAAATAACTATTATTGTAGAAATATACACAGTTGTATCAGAATAATATCACCATATACCATACATATACTATGGTAGGTGGTCATATTATTCTGATATGACTGTGTATATATATATTTAATTATTTCGGGGGTTCACATGCTCATGTGCTCCTTAGGACAAGCTGCCACTGATTTATAAACAATAAATGTTCAAATAGTATCCTGGGCTATAATTTACAATTTCTTGCTTGTATCTGGCTGCAATTTTAGCCAAAGGCACTATTTTGGCCCTCGCATTTAATGCCATATATGGTATGACATTAATCTTTAATTGCTACACCAAGATCTGTACAAAGATGAAATTAGGAATAGGCAATATCAACACCATGTGGAAATGAAATAAAAATAATTTCCAAACAGTGACACCATGGTTGCTTTCCAGAAGCCACCCCATTCAGCTATATAGCCAGCACATATTATGTTGAATTGTCAACCATGTGTGGTATACATGTTACAAGAAACAGATCATATTGCTCAGTGTGAAAGCCATTTATGTTCACAGCATTCTGGAAGCATAGCACAATATGATCAAATACCAAATGAAGCATGTTGTGGGGAATGCTTGCAAACATATCTTGTAATGCTATCTTTCAGATGCAGCTTTCAGTATCTTTCATGTGCAGGTGAGACACAAGAACAAGCATAAATTAGGGAGTGGTGACACAGCTGCACTTTAGTACAATAAAGATATGTGCTCACTGGTCAGCAACAGCTGCATGCAAGATATCATGTTTTCTCTGATAAACCTTGCTGATATCTCCATAATCAAAAGCCACAAGGACTAAAGTCAAGATAGCCAGCTGGTCAAGCATTTGGAAAACTGTGAGAAATGATATGGTCACTGCCAAACGTAGTGAAAGCAAGTGTCACAAGTTGAACAATTCATGGTGGGGTGGTGTTCCGTCTAATATTTTGTACATTGTTTTTAAAAAGTTTGTTTGTGCTTTTGTGTATCTGTTTGCTTTATGCACTTGACCCCCTAAAGAGAGAAAAAAACACCAAACTTTGTATGAAATTTCTCTTCACCCTGGGAAAGAGTGTTGGTTATGTGCAAAGGCCACTGGGGTTACCAAACACTGTGGACTGGTTTCAATTTCTCAAAATTCCAATGGACTTAGCATTAATGACTTGAAAGCAATAGCTGTAATAATAATTGTTGCAATTGAAAGGGGAAATATTTCAATAAAGATCTTTCTGCTTTCACATGATAAAATCATTGTCTTAGAAACAATAAATAACTTGAGTGGGATATGAGATTCTTTGTCGAAACTGAAGTCATTTCAAAAGAGCATGAGTGGGAAATGAGGTTATTTTTTGTTGTTGTTGAAATGAAGACATTCAGAAACTAAGAAGAATTCATATTAAAGTTAATATAAATTAGAATAATTTGAAAATATTTGATTTATTTAGTATATATTAAAATATTTTTTAAATTAATAAATGTATGTATTCAAGTAACTCTGTGGGGTAGGAAATTATTTGAAAAGTTTGATTTTCAGAACAATGCAATAACATTTTTGTTTATGAACTTCTGACATGAGGAATATCATGCAGTACTTCAAAATATGTGCACTTTTGTCCTCCCCTGAGAGAGGGGGAGAAAAAAAATTACCTTGTGGATTTGTGTGTGTGGAGAGGGGATCAATCTTAATGAAATTCTAAAAGCAAAAGTTTCAGACTCAAGCAAGACAGGATAAATCTGCTAGTACTACATACAGTTCTGTCCAAATAATCTCTTTTTAAAGGGTTTAATTTGAATGTTTGGGGTTTTATCGTAAATTATGAGGAATAAAATAAGTATGATATTCAATGTTAAAATATAGACATTAACAAAAAACAAGTTTCACTACTAAAATGGTTTCACAGTACTTGACATAGGTCAGACACTACATATTAGTGGTTTAAATAAATTTACATGACATAAAAAAGTCTTGGCACCTTGTGAGCCTCGATCAGTTATGGGTGATATTCAATAATAAACAATAGATATATTGCAAAAGTTACCATTTACAATAGAGAGAGAATAGCAACAATTATTGCACCCCTTTCTCCAATGATTTTTTTGTGCAGTGCTGATCATCGGCAATGGCAAGCTTCATATGTAGTATGGGAAATGGTGCTCGCCACAGCCAAATCAACTGCATCTATATGTTTTCGATGTTAATGAAAGTTAACTCAATAGCCAATAAATAATCAATACATAGGCATCAGTCCCTAATCAATAATGCATCAATCAATATACTGCAAAAGTTAGCATTAAGATACAGAGGGAATAACAACAAATGATAATGCACCGTTTTCTACAGTGATTTTTTTTTGTGAGAAAGTGCTTTGATTGCTGCAGTGACAGCTTCTTATGCAGCAGAAGCAGTGGCTTGCCACAACCTAGTCACTGCATTCATACATTTTTGATATTAATGAAAGTTAACCTAATAGCTAACAATCAACACATAAATATCATTCATTGATTAAAAATCAACTAACAGTCTCCGAGCAGCATTTTCACATGGCTCAGACATAAAACAATCCAAATACATACTCTCCGCTTTCTGTTTGTTGCTGTAGATGCTGCTATATTCCTGCAAAGCAAATTTTTATTAACTGGTTTATTTTTGGAAGTTGCACACACATTCTTATCATTTTTGCATTCCTCCTTGAAGTACAGGAACAATGGTCTCCATTGATCAAGCAAATGGTCAATGCATCTTCCTGTAAGCCATCTAAGTTCATCCATGCTTTAAGAGTTTGAATGTTTATATCACCCAATGACTGAAAATGTGTTAGGAATGCTTTTCATTTTGCATTTTTTTTCCAGATAGGAATAAATGTCTACCAGCAACTCATCAATTGCAATGGGCAATTTCTTTGCAGCCTTTTCTGCAGACAGCTGAAGATGACATAGACAACAAAAGGAAATTAAATGCGGTTGTTTAGCTCTAAAATAAGCAATTAATCCTTTCTTCTTACCAAGCAAGACCATTGTCAGACAACATTGACACAATTTTACCATGAAATGCCCATACAATTTAACTCAGAAAACATTTAGGTGGCAGTTTTCCCCATTGCACCACCTCCAAGCACTGCAAATGATAAAATTCTATACTTCACTTGTTTGATATCTTCATTGCAATAATTTACCACCAGAGGAAACATTTTATCATCAGAATCATTGCTGCCATCAACTGCAACAGAAAACTGTTCCCAAAAGGTCAGCTGAAGTCATAGATTTCCTCTGATTGATGTGCAGGTGAGACACAAGAACAAGCATAAATTAGGGAGTGGTGACATAGCTGCACTTTAGTACAATAAAGATATGTGCTCACTGGTCAGCAACAGCTGCATGCACTGCCAGCATTATCCCAACTGAAAATATTCTCCACTGCATTCTCAATGAGACAATGCTCACTTGGCAAGCAACTCATTGAATTCCAAAGCAGGCATCCCTCAAAATCCCTTATAATTTAGCATAAACCCCCAACAGCCAAATTAAACCCTTTAAAAAGAGGTTATTTGAACAGAACTGTATGGAGCACTGCTTTGGAATTCAATGAGTTCCATTTCCATTTGGAATTCATGAGACATTTTCAGGAACTTTTTCTACTTCCATATTAAAGGGAGCAGCAATCAGTTTCAAATAATTTTTTGTGTGACTGAATGTCTGCAAAATGTAAGAAAAATTATTTTCTAAGTTTGCATATAACGATGACACATTTTGAAGTGTTGGCGGACTTATTTTCCTGCAATATTGGAAAATGTATGAATGAATGTTGGCATTTTGTAGCCAAGTTTCACAAAGTCTAAGTTTCATCTAAAATGCTACAATATGTTCATAAAACACACGTGATAACATAATTGCAGCTGTAATTTCAGTTTAAGTGGAAAGTTATATTCAGTAAAAATGCAAGATCTGAGAGCTATTTAAAATCACGGACTCTCCTGATTTTCTGAAAAATAAAAATGTGAATGCTTTTCTCAGAGCTCATAAACTCTTTCTAGAATGGCACCTCAGCTGAGCCAGCACACATCACAGAAGCACAATAAATCAGAATAATGTGCCTTTGATTTCAATAAGAGTTATTGGAACTGTCGGTGATTCAGTAATCGAGCCAGGATGAAGTTTAATGTTTTTACTACAGTTTGCATTATTTCCTGCATTTCTGAAGCCTTAGCACAAATCACTTCTTGATGAATTATGCAGTGTAGTTTGACAGTTTTCTTTTGAATTCCAATTTCTTGCATGTGCTTTTCAAACAGACCCAGAAACATTTAGGAGAGCCCACTCAGAGCTCCCACTCCATTAGTAATTCAGTAAGTAAAGCTCCATGAGGGAGCCCACAAAACTTTCCAAATCTTTTATTTCTGAAAAAGAGAACAAGTTCCTAATCAAATAGTCACCCACAAAGTGGATTGAGCAGAGACAGAAGAGTATCTATATGCAAAACCAGGATTCTCCTTTCCAGGATCACAGTGCACAATCAACATGCAGACAGGTGTTAAGGATCCTATGAAAATAACCAAATGAAACCTTCACAGGGCGATTCCTTACTAATGAAAAGGCTCCTGCATGAAGGAGGAATATCAATGCAGCATGGATTGTGCCTGGAGACATCTAACAGCTGTATCCAGTTGATCTGCTGAATTGGATACCATCCTTTCCTGTGAGCTATGGACCAATCAACAATTTCTTTGAATTTAATCACTTTGCATAACGTATTTCGATAAAGAGGTCTTCTTCTTGATCCTTTTTTACCAGTAATATTCCTAAAGTGCAGCCACAGATTTATTGCTGTTCTGGTCAAATAACCTCAGCAATGCAAGATTCTATACAATGTGTACATGTTGATTTTGCTGATTGCTCTGATCATACCTGCTTTTGTAGCTTCTGCAAGTATGTGAAGCTGTCATGCAATTTGTTTTGATTTGTATTGCTGGTTGATAAAGTGCCAGTTCCATAATGATGACATTTATTTCTGAAATGTTTTTCATTTTAATGTGTTTTGTAACATCAAAACTGTACATTCCAAAATTTCACTAATGTATGGTTTTTCACTACAAGTAAGTCATATGCACAATTATAAAAACCCTTCATTTAATTGCAGTTACAGATATTTTTGCTATTTCCTGAAGAGTCATTTCAGTGCAATAACCAATAAATGAAATAAAAGCTGCTAATGAACAATGATGGCTTAAGTAGTGCATATATTATTGTCTGATTACAATAGAGTTGTTACAATTATCAGAACTTACCATTATGTGGTCGAATACCCTGCTCCTTTGCTACCATATGCATCCACACATTTTGCCACCCTAGAGTTAAAGCTAATGTAGAACAACAGTAATCTGGTGGATCCAATTTTGCATTCTCATGTAGTAGAACGCTACAGTTCTACAAATAAAAAATAATATAAAATTAATGTACTATATTTCCTAAAGCTCACGAGACTTCCACTTTAGCTACTCTTTAATATTAAATAAATATTATTGTAAATAAGATTAGATACATTTGTTGCATACAATATTGACATCGTTGCATACAAAATGGTCACTGAAGGAATAAATCTTATTTAAAGGGGGGGGGGGGGAGGAGTTAACAAGAAAACAGAAGATTTTACATATAAAAATATCACTATCATAATGAATTTATTTTCATACAAAGCAATATTTTCTGCTATACACAGTACAAAATATATTTCTCATTTACAACATTAACCTTTTTAAAGCATGTTATTTACAACACTTATTGTTTTATTTTATTATTAAATAATTAATAATTTTATCAATAATTCTTACTTTATTAAATAACATGAATACAATTCAATTTTACCATATTTATAGTTATAAACTTCACTGTGTACACAGATTCTATACTCACCCACACACAATTACATATTCTTGACACAATTAATATTTGTTTAATTTGACACTCTAGACTTCACTAGACTTATACTACAACTAACTTTTTTAAAACATAACTAAACCTTTTTTATTTTACCATTCCCTGAGGCAATAGATTTTTCTACTCAGTTCTTGAAGAACATTCCAATGCACTCTCAATGATTAAATGCAGATAAATTTTATTATTGAGATTTTTGCCACTTCATTGCCACCAATGGTAACAATTTTGATATTATTCAATTTCTTGTTCTGTAGCAATTTAATTAAATTCAATTAAAGTAGCCCTCATGAATATGACTAATGAAATTCAATATACAGTAGGAACTCATAAATCTGGCACTCGAAAATCTGAAATTATATTTTAAAAAAAAGTTTTTTTAAACCTATTCCACTATGGAACAGTCAATGCACAGCTTCACATCAAAATTCATTAATTATAGAACCAGTCTGCAAGCAGCCAATCAGATACATCCAGTTGTCAGATGACCAATACATATAGATACATGTTATGGAGCACAGAATAGGAGATACAGAGAGTTAAACTAATAATTTTAGAGTAGCACTCCTGGGTGGTTCGATTTCAAAATAAAACAGGGTTATCTCTGCACAAACCAGCCTACAGCAATGGAGAACTTTCTGTTATGTTTAATCTGTGCAGTGTGCAAATGTTCACCATTCATGCAAGTATATTGTGAATACATAGTGTAACATAGTCTATCTACAACACATAGTATGTAGTATGCTTTCCAAATATAATGTCAATATTTTGGTTCTTTATTTACACATATTTTTATGTGTAATCTGTATTTAAAAATATTCTGGTATAATCACTTCCCCGGCTGTCCACATGGTGCAATAGGAAATGAGATTCATCGAACCAGACGACTTTCTTCCAATCATTCAAGATCTAGTTTTGGTGCTCACATGCCCATTGTAGGCACTTTTGACAGTGAACCGAGGTTAGCATGGGCACTCGGAGTGGCCTGCAACTATGCAGCCCCATTTTCAGCATGGTTTGATGTACTGTGTGTTGTGACACATTACTCCTGTCACCAGCATTCAAATTATGGGTGTGTTGCGCCAAAGTATCCTCCCTTCTGTTGCCTCGTACCATAAGGGATAGACTTCGCTCACCTCTAGCATCAATGATGCTGTGGTCAGCCCACATCTTGCCAGTGGTTCATGGTTTTTCTCTCCTCGGACCACTTTTTGAAGGTACTAGCCATGGTTGACTGTGAGCACCCCATAAGCCTTGATGTCTTGGAAATGCTGTGACCCTATCATTTGGCCATTACAATTTGGCCTTTGTCAAACTTACTAAGTCCACTGCCTTTTCCATCTTAAGAACAAAAATAACACTGATTAATAGAGCTCAGTATCAGGCATTATTTATACCGTTTCATGACCTTCACACGTGCCGTCGTTCACGTGCAGTTGCTTCAATTTGCATAAAAACACATTGGTCATAATGTTTTGGCTCTTCGGTGTATATTAAGAGTTAATATTTAACATCAATATATACAAGACCTATCATCTGCTTGAAATTAATAATAGAAACCAAAATCTCAATTGTCTAAAATAACTTAATCTGATGTACATTTTATACTGTTTAATTTTAACTTGTATCTAAACAATCTTGATTCAGGATGATCAAGATTAGAAAAAAAAAAACACTAACTTCAAGCCAGTAATTGTAAAAAAAAACTAGAAGGATGCTAAAGAGCACATAATCATGACAGTACTAAAACTAAAATGTGCTATGGCTGTAATATCTACTTGTAAGCAACCTGGTTAAAATAAACTAGTACCCAAATGCTACATAAATGGCAAAAATTGATTAAAATCTTTCCATGTGCTAAAAATTACTTCAACATATAAAATAATATTAATTTTATTGAATAATTAATTTCTTTTTCTCAAAAGAAAAATGTAAAAATATAAGTAATTATTTTGCAAACCTTTCTTCCTTTCTGAAATACAGAATGTAATGCAGAAGTAGAAACAAATAGAGCTGCCTGAACAGGATTAACATGTGGTGGCCAATCTAAAGCAGTGACTTTCATCAACTGTAATATTTTAGAATTTGCTTGTTTCATTCGCTCATAAATTTCTTTTCTGAAAGAAATTTTTATTATTATTTCATGCTGTAGATTTAAAATGACTATTGTAATTATTCATTTCACATATTCCAATATTATATTATTTTTCATATTTATTATTTTTCATTATTTTTCATAATTCCCCCCCAGCCTTGTTCTGAGCCTTACGAGCTGCGGTGCAATCTGGATTCCATCACGGTTTCGGAAAGCGAGGAAACCGTGTAGAAGTTTGAGGAATCGTTGATGCAGCTGCATCTACGATACAGTCCGTTATCTCTGCTACTGCCACATTGATTGGCTCCTGGCTGACAGAGTGGTCATCGAGCTCTGAGAGCAGCTCGAAACCACCCCAGTCAGCGCGATCGAGCCTCCACCGCGAGACGCATGAAGGGCTGCAAGGCCCCCCACGGGAGATGGTGCACACCACGGGGAGGTGATCGCTTCCGTAAGGGTTGTCCTCGACCTCCCATGTAAAGAGTGGAAGGATCGAGGAGGAGCAGATGGTGAGGTCAATGGCAGTGAAAGAGTGGGTTGGGGAGTGAAAGTAAGTACTGACACCGGTGTTCAACAGGGAGAGAGAAGGATCCAGGAGCCACTGCTCCAGGACCCCGCCCCTCCCGTTGGTGTCAGCACTGCCCCAAAGTGGACTGTGTCCGTTGAGGTCCCCCATAATGAGGAAGGGGGACGGCAGCTGCGAGACGAGATCATCAAGGTCTTCCTGGAAGACGATGCTCCCAGGTGGAAGATATACAGAGCAGACAGTCAGCAAGAACCCCACGAAGAGACGGATGGCTACCGCCTCCAAGTTGGTGGTGAGGGGTATGACCTGGAATGGAGAATGATTGCTCACAAGGATGGCGACACCCCCGCGAGCTGGACCATCTCCATCCCGGTCCCGGCGAACCAGTGAAAAGTGCCGGATCGTGGGATCTGTGACTGCCTGCAAGTATGTCTCCTGCAGGCACACACAGATGGGCTGGTGTGCCTGAAGGAGGGCCTTGATGTCGTCAAGATTCCTCTGGAATCCACGACAATTCCATTGTAGGAGTGTGGCCATCTCAGGACTTAGAAGAGTGGGCGGACGACAAGTTTCTATTCAGCTTAACTGCCGTGGAGGACGGTTTACTGAATAGGGGGCAGTCGGTATCCATGTCCTCGGAATCGTCCGAGGGGCATGGATCGGTGACCGCCCTTTGAGGTGTGGTGATTTTCTTTTTGGGCCCCGGTGGGGGCCCCTTAGGTTTTGAAGGTCTTGCTGTCTGAGGACGGGGAGGAGGAGGCCTTCCGGTGGAGGTGGAAGGCTGAGCTGCAGGAATGGAAACCGGGGTTGATGTCGAAGTCGACACCACCCTCGGTCTCGCCTGCGTGAGGTGGTACTTCGCAGCTGGCGAGAAAGACTCAGTAGGTGGTACACTGATGTCAGTCTGCACCGCAATCGAAGTCATTGGAACGATGGGCTTTCCAATGACTGCACTGGCATAGGAAACCTTGCCAGGTGGGGCGAGCGGTGCAGCAAGCTTTCTCGCTTCCGCATACGAGATGTTGTTCGTGACTTTCAGACGTTGTACCTCCTTTTCCTCCTTCCACTTTGGACAGTCGCAGGAGTACGCCGGATGTTTGCCACTGCAGTTCACACAGCATGCCTTTTCTGCTGTGCAGTCAGGATCGAGATGATCCTTACTGCCACAGCGAGCACAGGTGGGCTTGCCCCTGCATGCTGTGCGGGCATGACCGTATATCTGACACTGAAAACAGTGCAGAGGGTTCGGTATATAAGGCCGTACCTCACAATGTAAGTAACCTGCCTTGATGGAAGAAGGCAGGCGTGGCGAGTTAAAGGTGACAATCAGCACCCTGGTGGGTGTCAATTTCCCATCATGGCGTGTCGAAACCCGGTGGACCGCTGTTACTCCTTGAGGTGTGAGCTCCGAGAGGATCTCCTCCTCAGTGACTTTCAGGAGGCCCCACTCGGTAATCACACCCCGAGAAGAATTAAAAGTTTTATGGGGAGTGACTTCGACAGCCACCCCACCAATTTCCTTGACTTTCAGGAGTAGTTCCGAGTGTTTGGAACAAGCGGTCTCAACTTGTAAGTCGCCAGATCGTAAGCGCTTTACGGATTTCGGCTCTCCCGCGAGACCTTTCAAACCTTTATTTACAAAAAATGGGGACATGTCCCCAAGTACCTGATCACCCGTGGAGTGGATGATCAGGAACTTTGGGAACGAACACACAGATACAGAAGACGACGGCAGTGATAACGTAGACGAAGAAGACGGGGGTTCATGTCGAGCCCTCTTGTTGGCAGTGATCGAATTTTCCTCATTCTCTCTCATGTTTATTTTTGTGTGGTTCAGTGCCCGCTGTCCCCACCCTCCACGGAGCCCAACAAGGGGACGCCCAGTCGGGCGCCAGGGCTACGCAGGCACTATACCCACACAGACAGTGAGCCAAGCCCTCACAAATAAATATAAGGAAAATAAAAAGAGAAATGTGCAGAACAAAACATTCTACACAAATCAAACAAAGCGTAAAATAAGAAAAATTGTGAATGGCCAAACTGGCCTCACAAAGAAAGGATAACTACAAAAGGAAAATAATCTGTGAGGAAACTTGTAAACCTGTACCCGGACCATGGGCAAGGTTACTCACCGCTCTGCACGGTTGACCCTATCAGGACCTGCCCACCAGCCGATTGCTCCTGGGGGGGCCACCCCAGGAGCTCCCGTTTACCGGAAGCAGAGGCCAAAGCAGTGTATAGCAGAGGCCCCGGAATCCGCTGCCCAGCCCCGCGACAGACAGGCTCCCCAATGGCAAGATGGCCAATGGGGACCATGCCAGTCATGAGCTGAGGAGAGAAGACGGGGACCCCCGAGCAACTACCAGGATCCTCCTTTCCCGGGACACGGGTCTCCGCGCACGGCAAACACGCGGGCAAGCATTTAGGACCCTGCGAAGGTAGCCGAGCCAGCGGAACCTTCACAGGGTGGTCCCCCTCACCGCGTACAGGCGCTCACACCGAGGGGGCCAAAAAAGCAATGCATTCAGCCAACTGAACTACATATTGTTGATGAGATGTCATGTTAAAACATAATATTAGCATTCTTTTGTAGACCATATGTTCAACACATTTTATATTTTCATACCTAATATTGTTCTTAAATTCTTCATATATAAGTATACTTCCTTGGAAAAAAAAAAGCTGGCAACCTGGTTCAAACACATTTTTAAAGAAAGTTTAGGCTTATTGAGCCTGAATATTTCTGTTGGTTGAATATGTAAAATAGAACTTCTGTTGTGTGATACACTGACTAGTTCAACAGTGGTGAAAAGATGCTCTTCATGTACTCCTAGCTTGACTAGCCTGGCAAACTGGTGCTTCTATTTATTATACAGTGTAATATAACAGGGAAATTCAAAAAAATATTATATAAATGTAAAATTTATCTTAGAATACACTTATTAGGAAAATACTTTTACATCAAAATGCTTATAATAATTTAAAAAATTTTTAATGAGAATTTTAAGGATGCATTGCATTCATTGCTTCCATGGATGCTTCACCACCGATACAAACCAATAGTTGTTTGGAATTTTATTGGGGCAAGGGCAACTAAGCCCATGCTGCACCAAACAAGATATACAGAAAAATATATGGAGATAAAAGATACGGACATTCACAACCAAAGTTAAAAGCAACACACAAAAAGAAGAGATGTCACAACAAAAGTGGTATATAAAGAACAAATAAATTGTAAAATAAAACAAATGAAAAAAGGAAACAATGATAGTATAATAGTTATAACCTTAACATGGGTGTACAGAAGAACAGTTAAAAATATCACCAAACTTGCACATAGATTGAATTGTCTTCCCTAAGATGAAAAGAATGCATGAAATATCCATGATTATGCATAGCAAGTACAACTTCCTCCTTGCAATTCCTAAAAAAGACAAAACTGCAATGGTCTGACAATAAGCTTTAATATGAACAAATTGTTACTATTTTGTTCTAATTATGAGCACTACTAGTGTATTCACACACCAATGATAATGATGCTTAGCCACTATGTTGTAAAAGGCTACACCAACAATAGAAATAGGGATTAAATTTAGAACCAAAATTTATATATTTTCCAACAAGTAATCAACCAGTTATACAGGACTGGTGATATTGGGATGAATAGGTTTGTATGAAAAAATACCCCTAAAAGACTCAGAAAAAGTTATGAAAAAGCTGATTGGGGGGGGGGGGGGGGCATTTGATTGTGTGTCATATGGAGTTACCAAGATAACCTTATCACTACCCTGATATGGATATGTATTCACAAATCAATACTTTCAAATTAATAAGTGCCTATATTTTGATTATCATCATGGGACCTAAAATACCAACATATGACTTTACATTCTTCTTTTTTGATTACTTTTCATGTTAATATAAAAAAAGTGTTTTTTTTCCCACATTTGTTGATTGATACTTTAAATTTTCTGAAAACATTATAAAAAAAAGGGTAGAAGTACAGCATCAAGATGAAAATGTAAAAAGCTCCACTGAATTTTAAAACAATGCTGATTTGCGAACACAAATTCCTGTTAGTGTTACTGAGAAGGCTAATCTCATCAAGGGCACAATCAAGTGTTACTTTATTTTTCCTGTCATTTTTTCCACTCTCTTATTTAATTCTTTTTAGTCAGGAAACCAGAACAATGCACTGAAAACTGAGAGTCTCCTGAGTAAATCAGAAGTAACAGGGTTGTCTTTAGCTTAGTAGAATAGATGAGCTGTTTTATCTCTGAGTGCTACTTTTGTGCACACTATGGGCAAAATAAATGACAAGGTAACTAGGACACTGACTCATAAAAAGCTGGGGAGATGTCCATTGGACAACTGTTAGGAGACAGGTAGAAACCTTCCAATCAAGGCTATTTAGAGTGTTCTTTAACATGCACATGGAGCTACACGCTTAAAGTTTTCTCTGATGGTTGGTAATCTTTCCAATTTCTATTCCTTGCTGAAGGCAAAATGCAGTTTAATGAAGAATATTATCAATCCAGGCACAATTGGGGCTTGAACCTGAGTACACTTGACAAAAGCATGGGACACTACTAACTAAATAAACCCCTTAGCAGAATAGGCAAAACTTGCAATTTTAATGATTTTTATGTGATAATGCTTGCCAAAAAAAAAAAGGAAAATGCAATTAAAGGCATAACCTCTTAAAATAAGAAAAAAAATCTACTTTTACTCATTATTAACTTACTATCTTATAAAGAACACTTACAAATTACACAAGAATCATTGCATACATAATTTAATGTTGTTTTAGTTTTACAATAATAAGCTTTTTATTTCTTACATTTCTTCAGCTGTTGGTTTTGCTAAAATTTCATACTCCACTGCTGCACCCAAAAGAAGTCGCTCTATGTAATGGATCCGTTGTCGCATTTCCCATAAGTATATACCATCTGTTTCTGAAATACCTTTGGAATCAATTGAACTGAAATCTAAATTAGCTTTATTTCCTGGTAATGGTGTGGATTTTATGCTTTCTTCAAAAACAGTCAGAGCCCTAAAAAAATTTTTAATTTAGTAAGCATTGTTTTCATATTTATTTATCAAACAATAAAAAAATTTTCAAACTACATAGGATAATATACATTATGCAGAATTCTAGTTGGTATTATTTACCAACCTTATATTTTGATAATACAAAATATTTATTAAAATTAATTTTAAGGCTGTTAAAATTATAAATTCATGTAAGTTTGTAACTACCTTAGATAGGAAAGATCATTCTCACAGAACCCATTTTGAATATTAATTCCATTTTGAGATGATAACTTCACCTTCTGCTGTGCATCTATCCATTTAATTACATCTGTCCAACTTCCCAGGTTAATGTAACATTCTGATACCTACGGAAAATTAATTAAACATATTCATACAAAACAATACCATGAAATAAATGGTGCAATAAATTTCAATTTAAAAAATAAAATTATAAAAAATGGAATTTCATATTTGTAAAACTATTGATAATTTCAAACAATGTTTATCTTTAAGTTTATTCTATAAGTCTTTTAAAACCTTTTTAAAATTCAATGTCAGAATTTTTATTAGCTCATAAAAGCTGAATATTAAGCAATATTTGCTTTCCATCTCTTCAGACCTTTATATGAGCAGCACAAACCTTACACACATGCAAAGTAAAAAAAAAGTAAATACCCTCTCAAGCAGCTGCTTGCCACAGAGGTCTGACAGGACCTGTCAGTTTATATGCCATAGCAGAAGGTCTGTGAGGATGGCAGGACCTCAGCAGAAAAATGACACATACATCCATGCCTTACCTGGGGCTCGAACCCAGGTCCCTCAGATCAGTAGCCAAGAGCACTAACCACTCGCCACAAGATGGCTACACACATGCAAACTGTGTAAATATGTATCTATCAATGAAACATTTTATCTATTCGGCAAAATGCAGGTTATAATGGATGACAAGATTAAGACTTTTGAAATTGACTGTAAGCAATCATGACAGTTTGTTTTTAACAGCATCATTGAAGTTCTGAACACAATATCTCCTTTCCTGGAGGATTCCAAATATTTTGCAGTTATTCATGAAATATATCATTTTCCGTTTCAAAAGTCTTCAATTGGAGCATAGAGGTAGATATATTTGAGTCTCTAATCCAGGCTATAAGTGTTACCACTCTAGTGAATGTAACTTTGTGCATTATGCTAGATCTGAGGCAATGGTCAGATATATGATTCAGTCACATAGTACAGGTCCTTGTGTAAGAATGTCTATAATAGCCTGTGAGCACCTTCTAGTTCTTTCTCTGTCTTCTAGCAGCATATCAAAATATAGAAATAAAAACTGAACCATGGAAAATTTCCATCAGTCAACATTTCATGAAAAAGTTCAATAACTATCTTCACTGTCTTCTATAGATTCAGCCTCCCATATAGCCCTATTCCTTTCTATATTTCAAAACAATTCTAACAATTCTAATAATATAAAGCTCTGTTTTAGATTAATGAAGGGCTATAATGTTAAGTTAAAAAAGGGTATAAAGCTAGCATTAAATCGTTTTACTTTTTCAAATTATCTACACACCTGATTGATTAAAAAAGAATACAAAGAGGTTTCAGTATCTAGCTTGCTTGAAGTCACATCTTTAATATTTAGTTGCCCAAATACTCTTACAATTTCTTCACTAGAGGTAGGACTGAGTCCCAAATTTACAGATGTTCCATTTTTTAGTTTCTCATTTGTTTTATTTAATTCCTCCATGTTTTTACAGCCTTTCTGAGGACTAGAAGGATTGGCTAAGGAATGAAGAATGCAAGAATATTCATGAGCAGCAGTTTCAAATCTGAAAACAAAAAGAAAAATTCAATAAATTTTTATCACTTGAACTGACTCTTAATACAGATATAAAGAAGATTTAGTGACAGCAAACATTTGATCGCCAGATTTAAATTTATGGTCACTAGTGGGAACTAGGTGACTGTATATGTGGAACATGGTCATATACATATCAGTAAATCAACACTGAAAATACTTTATAGTGAACAATTAAATGTCATCTATCACATAAAATTAAATAACCTAAAATTCTTTCTCACTGAGCAATTAAAATTTTTTAAGCTTGTCCTTCAAACAATTTGCATATTAAAAAACTTACTATGCAAATAGTTGAAGGATATGTAGAATAATAATCTCTAATGACTATAAGCTCATCGGGGACTTCATGGGCTCAAAAAACTGGAAAACTATAATCATATAATTAAATGATATTGTACTTATTCTGATAGACCCAGTCTTTACTTTGCTGCTTTTTTCACAGTTAATTTTTTTTAAAGATCCTCATGTAAAAGGGTAAGTTAGAAGGTAAATTTGCTAGCTTGTTCTCTGCCAAACTAACAGCATGTTGGCTGTTGCTTGTTAGTACCAAATAATGTTACTCAGTGGCAACAATCATCAGTTACACACCTGTACTGTGAGGTACAGAGTTAGAGCAAGCATGACAAAGATACCTAGTTTGGTTGTTTGGGGTTTTATGGCACAAGGGCAACAGGGCCATATTGCACCAAACAAAATACAAAATAAATGTTAAAAGACATGTTACCCACAATAATAAGTTAAAAGACAACAGAGAAAAATACAAAGAAGGGAAAATGGTAAAACAACAAATAATAATTATAGAAATAACAGGTAAAAACATTAAATGAAAGAGAAACAAAATAAAATCAACCTGAGTGTAAAGAATCTGGGTTAAAAATGTACAAGAACAAACAAGAAGAGAATAAAATTAAAATAGCCAGTATAATGTAAAGAGAAAAAGACTGATGGTAAAAAGCTATGAGTGTAGAGGATTCAGATATAAAAATCATTAAAACTAAAATACAAATGCCATTCAAGGTTAAAAGCAATACTTTTAACAAAAATGTGTTTGATGGTTAAAATAGTGTCACACAACTCGCACTTAGATTCATCATCTGCCCATAGAAGAAAACAATGGGTAATAATGACCTAAGTGGAGTTGAGCAAGTACAACTTCCTCCTTGCGATTCCTGCGAAACCACAACTGCCATGGTTTGACAAAAGGCTTTATCTTGAAAAGCTTGTTACTAATTGTTTCAACTAAGATTGCTGCCACTGTGCCCAGAGCTCAGTGGAAAAACACTGCTGGAAATCCAGGTATGGAACCAGCACTGGAGAGTTGGACAGGGTTACGGCAAACTTGGCAGCAGCATCTGTAAAGTCACTGCCCCTGATCATGATGACAATAAGCATAATCATCAGCCCTGATGATTATGTTTAACCATCATATGGTCCAAGATGAGGCTGATAGCATGTAACTCTGCAGTAAAGATGGAGCACTGCAATGGGATCAGGTCTGCAATGATAGTATCACATCAGACCACAGCCAATCTCACTGATCTGCCGACCTTCAAGCCAATTGTGAAAACAGGCAAGAAGTCCAGGTGCTCAGCACGGTGGCTGGCAAAGAGTTGCTGGTACAATCATTGGGGTGTAAAGACCTTCCCCATTCTGCAAAGAGAAAAGATGCAGGAAGAGGAAACAGTGAGCCATGGTGAAAATGGCTTGAGTGTTGATTCAGTAATGCTGTTAGATCTCAACATAAAGATCCTGGACCGTTGAGATTTGGAAGGCCCCTGTGCAAACACAGAGGGCCTGACAATGGAGAGGGTCCAGCACCTTCACCACTGAATCCCAGGCAGAATCATACATCTGAAATTCATAGTCCAGTTTTGAATGGACAAGTACACAACAGAAATGGAGCAAAGAACATTGATCTGTTCCTCACAAAGAGTTTCCAACACTTTGCACATGCAGCTGGTCAATGCAATGGGAAAATAATTGGAAGGAATTTTGAGAACTTTTCCTGGCTTGGAAAATATCAAGACGATTGCCTCCAGCCAGGAGTACAGAAGCTGCTCCTCGAGAAAAATGAAACAATAACTGGAAGAAATTTTGAAATCTTTTCCTGGCTTGGGGAAGGCCAAGACAATTGGCTCCCACCATGAAACCACCATTCCACCCAGAAACTGCTCCTTGAGAAAAATGCAGTTACTCGACAGTGAGAGATGTTCGAAAATGGCACAATGGACTTTGTCTGGCCCGATACAGATTTGGGTTGTTATACCTCTGAGAGGCACTTTTTTGCACACCATGGGCTAAATGGCCAGGTCACATGGACCCCGAAGGCTCAGAGAAGGTTGGGGGAAGGGGCCCACTGGAACAGCTGTTGGGAGACAGATGGTAGCCTCCCGTCAAGGCCATCCAGCGTGTTCTTTAACGTTGGATTGTTTCACCTCTGAGTGGCACTTTTTTTGCACACCATGGGCTAAATGACCAGGTCACATGAACCCTGAAGGCTCAGAGGTTGGGGGAGGGGACCCACTGGAACAGCTGTTGGGAGACAGACGGTAGCATCCCATCAAGGCTTTCCAGCGTGTTCTTTAATGTGCACAAAGTATGGCTCTCCCGCACACGGGGCCATGGCTTAACGTCCCATCCGACGGATGGCGGCTTTTCAAAGCCCATCGGTGTCCCCTACTGACCGTGGACAGGGCGGAGAGTTTTACAGAGATATGTCTCAATGCTGACAGTTGGAACTCGAACCTGGGAACTCCCATGTGCGGGAACTTCCATGTCATGGATAATGGAATAAACTTGACATATTCAGTATTTACTAATAAATCAGCACTTTGAAGTCGATTCAAATTTTTAGAGGAAAAATTGTCTTGAGCCAGGTGGGACACGAACTCACGACCTCCTGATAACATGTCAGGTGCTCTGGATCACCGGTGTCTAAGTTTCAGAAATTGTAGAGGCAGCTGCTTTGATAACAAAGTCTGCCATTTCTGCCACTGCAACATTGATTGGCTCCTGGCTGACTGAGTGATCAAATTCACAAAGGAATTCAAAGCCACACCAGTCAGCCCAATCAAACCTCCACTGTGATACGTGTGAAGGGTTGCAAGCCCATGATGAAACAGGCTCTCCAATGCAAGAGAGGACAAAGGGTGCCCCACTAGTTATGAGCTGAGAAGAGCAGATGAGGACCCCCTGAGAAACTACCAGGATTCTTCTTTCCAGGGACATGGGTCACTGTGCATGACAAACACAACAGCGAGCTTTTACGACCTACCAGCAGAACCTTCACAGGGTGGTCCCCTCACAGGAACTTGCACTGAGGGGTGGCAAACGTACTGAAAAATACTAGAGATCAAAGCAGTAATTCAGTTTCTGTGGGAACAGAAGAGCCAACTGGAGAAAACCCATTGACAGCCAAGATGTCCGGTCAGGTCGACATGTGAGGAAATGGTGTCATGAGCTCAAAAATAGTTGTATGACTGTAGTGAATGAGGATCTCTGTATCTGGTGATAGGCAACTGTTCACCATCTGCCATACAGTCCAGACTTAGCACCATCATATTTTCAATTGTGTAGGAAGTTGAAGAAACATCTTCAAAGATGAGATTTTCCATTGGATGATACCATAAACAAGGAAGTCATGAAGTACTTTGGGAGCAATAAGCATTCTTCTTTTGGCAGGGCTTTAATAAGTTGATTGACCATTACAACAAGTGTCTCAAATTTAAATATAGCATTACAACAACATAGAGTAACTTAACCGTTACAACAAGTGTCTGCACATAGAAAAAATAATACACATATGTGGGGACATTTCTTGTATAGTGCTTCAATCAAATAACCTGCCCTCTGCAGAAATTAAATGAGGAACCTAACTATCTGGCTTACTTCAGTAGATCAGAGATATGAATCTTGCACTATGAGCAGGATCTAACCTATGAATCAAGTTTGTCTAGTCTATTAATATTGAGAATGGCATTCAATTTAACACATTCTAACATCCTTAATCAATTTATGTACATTCTTACAGAGAAACTATTAAAGCTCTTGAATTCAATCAGCAAATCCTTGATATAAGATACCTTGCTCATTTTTTACAATAAACACAAGCAAAGATACTGCAATTTCAATTATTTTTATACTACTTAATCAATATACAATATATATTGATAATTACAATACATATTTTATGTTCTGGCCCACAGGTTGCTTCTTTTGCTGAAAAGTGACGTGTTGCTTTCACTGTTCAAAAAATTTCCAACAGTGTAAGGGTTTCACCCCTTATATAGATGGTATTTATATAAAGGGTTAGCAACATATTTAATATATAAACCTGTGTATTAGAAAAAAATTTTGTGATATATGACCAAAGAATTATCCAATATTTGCTTTAAAAATAGCTAAATTTTAACTTTAAATATATATTAAATATTTAATCACTGCTTTCACTTCTACACTTCAAACACAAACCATTTCAAAGTTTATTATATGCTACAAATGCATACCCTTTCCCAATAAGCATTTTTAAAATTTTGCTGATATCAATTAAACATTTTACATCATTTATAATGTACTAAATTTTGCTACATGGAAAAATATTACCTGCCAGCTGCTTGATCTACTGCAGCTTTTATCCACGTGAACTTGCGACCAATGCAATCCTTACACCACACATATAAACCAAGAATAGCTTCTGGGCAATGCAGATCAATCAAAGCTTTAACAACATAAAGAAGTATATGCTCAAAGTCAGCTCCCTGCAAAAGTGATATTAATTAAAATAAAAAGTGAAATAAATTTATTGTATTCATCATACAAAAGACAGTTGAGGAATAATTTTCTCAAAAACAAACATATGGGACATATGAATAGCCCATTTGATATTAAATCATGACAAAATAGATAATATAATAAAATCACAGTATACATATTGTTACGACAGATGAATGTGCAGCAGTGAATTTATGATAAATGCGTTATGAATGCTCGCGTATGCTTCTGCGTGAGAATTATGTAACCAACAAATTGGAATACAGAACCGATCTGAAAAATAGGAAATATAGAATTGTTATGTTGGAGTTGTGGATATCTGAAAGGAGGCATAATTAATTTCAGTATGTACACGATGGGTGTATAAAGTGAAGAAGCATTTTGTATGGTGAGTGCATGGGAGGTTGATAGTTTATTGGTGTGGATCATGTTGGTACGCTGGTAAAGGAAAAGACGAATTTGCCATCTTGTGCAGGGTGATCAACGTCTGAAAAGAATTGGTTCTGAGAAACCAGAACACTTAACTGCAGTTTTGGAGTACTTGAGAACGAAAACCTAAGAAGGGAGTCATTTAGTTTGTTTAGGAATTTGTAAGGATATTCTAATTAGATTGAATATTTATTTACCAACATGATCTTATTGTTCATTGAATGATATTAACCTTGTCTTGTGATTTGGATGTGAATAGAATTGAGATAATGGATTCTTCTGAAAATTTATCTTTGTATTATAGAGTTTCGTGGCAGTTGACTTTAGTTTGTTTATAAATAATTTCATCCATGCTTTTGTAATAAATTGCAGTGCATTGTAATTTTCATTGACATATTTTCACTTGAACCCACACTCAGTGTCATTCATTTTAATTTGTAACAATATCATAAATTAAATAAAAACACTATAATACTTCTGATGGTCCATCTATTCACTTTTACTTTTCCTTAACCAGTTTTACTTTATTTACATTATATTTATTATTTGGGGCATTAATCTTCAGTTGGACATCATTTCTCTCACCCAAGACAGCTAAAGAAGTTGTGCATGCACAACTCCAACTTTAGATTGACAGCCACTAATATGCACATAAGGACCCCCCCCCCCCCCCCCGCCTGCGTCATAGCTAGCATGAGATCGTAAGATTATGCAAATGTTCTTCCCAGTATGCAACACACACATGACAGTTGCATGCCGAATGAATACTAAGTGACGTTAGGTCACAGTCAGTAAGAGTTAGAAAGCAGTAATGAGATAGCAGCAATAAGTCAGTAAGATGTAGTATGGAGTTATTAGTAGAGATGCAGCTAGATGTGAGCTTTTAGTTGCTCAGACATTTGCATTCATCAGTTTATTTGGTGAGTTGAATTTTTTGGCAATAAACTTTGTTATATGAAATATTTTGGCTTTGCTATTTTTTCTCAAGCAATGATAATTGATTTTTTATTAAGATTTAACTTTAATAATTTGACAATCTTTTGATTTCTTACTCTCTAAGTAACACCCATATATTTAGCGAACTCTCATTTAACTTTATTTGGCAATATTGCCTAATGTCCGACGCTATCCGGAAGTATAGTTTAATTTGGATCAGTCAAATTGTTTTAGATACTTTTGGAGCATTACATACTATTAGTATATACTTACATATATATATAATATTACAAATTATATATACTGCTCACAAAAATTAGGGGATATTTTTATCGCTTCATATTCATTTTGAAATATCCCCTAATTTTTGTGAACAGTATATATATGCAAAATATAGCAGGTGTGAGACAATACGATGCAACAATTATAGTAGCAATAAAGTATGAGAATGAAGGTTTAACAGGTATAAAAAATGAAGGCCAATAAGGCACTCACATGGTGCTTACATATGTTTCATTACTTTGATAAACAATTCATAAAAAAAACACTTTAACATACAAAATTAACAAAAAAAAAACTATCTGAAGAGTTGAAGAAGGTAAAAACCTATAAAAACAAGCCCCAATAATCTACTACAAAAAATTAAGTCATAAATACAAATCAAGTATGAACCACAGAGATAATACTTCTATTAAAGGCATGCAGTTCTTCGAGTGAAATCAACTCACCTTGCAAGAATCAGTTTCCATCCAGTTAAAATCATACAAAACCTCAATTTATAAGCAATTATACATATATGCAAAATATAGCAGATATGAGGCAATACGATGCAACAATTATAGTAGCAGTAAATTATGAGAATGAAGGTTTAACAGGTATAAAGGCACTTTCAACCAAGCTAAGTTTTTTTTTAATCTTTTTTCAGCTTCTGCATAAAGTAATAAGTTACATAATACTAGCACCTTTATCTGGAGTTTCAAGGTCTTAAACTCTATAAAGTATAATAATAGATGGCACTCTCCATGTCTCAAGTTTTAATTTCACATAAAACTTGTTCCTTATAGCAACAAATAAGACAAAAATACAGAGAAAGATATCAAATACTTAGGTATGTGAACAATTGTGCACAAACTGCAGGTACCAATATATAAATAAATCACATTTTATATCACAAAAATCTATAACTCTATGAAATAAAAAACTGTTCCTGTGCTGAAAACTTTCACTACTTATTACCACTTTGTCCTTGGTGAGAACGAAGACACCGCTGGGTTTGGACAGATTAGTCTGTCAGATGAATATTAAGCCATGGTTCAGTGTGTAGGAGAGTCATAACTTGTGCACCTTAAGAACACACAATGGATGGCATTGATGAGTCTTCAGTCTCCTAATAGTTGCCCAGTGGATTCTCTTCTGCTATCAAGCTCTGAACATTATATTCTTTATGACCTGCCATTTAACCCATTGTGCAAAATAAAGTGTCATTCGTGTAAAAAACACAACCCAGACAAAACAACACTTTAACCTGCTGAAAAATGAGAGGACCATTCCTAAAATTAATTGAATGTTCATGACACTGATGACTGTAAAATGAGAAACTTTAAAAAAATTTCACAACTGCTAAAAATAAGGCAAATAAATCAAGGAAGATAAATAACAATAATACACAAAGGGAATTTTTATTGTAGTTAAATCTAAGGAAATGAGGTCCAAATGTTGCAATTCTGTGCTTTTTATCTGAGAATATCTGATTCAACTACTCAAAATGTTGCTGGAATAGAGAAGCCAATGCATTAGTGAATCCTGAGTGAAGAAAGCTAAATGGCCGCAACTATTTTCAGAGTAATACATATGATGCATAATATCTGTTATAAAGAAACACTGTCTTAAATCCTATACAGAATTAATTCCTGACACTTTAATACACCAGCACTTATGGAGGAGAAGCAGACCTTAAAATAAATGTTGTTTTGCTCCCCAGAAAAAAATGTACAGTGGGTTTTGACATTTCTATCTCTAATAGTTCCAGAGCAGTTCTCAAAGCAATCACAAAATTTTGATAATTGGAATAATAAAAGAGCATTAATAGTACTTTTTATTTCTCATCCAAATTCTCCATAAAAAAACATTTTCAAACAAGTACAACAAGCATATGTTCAAACTTATAGTATTTGTTATTTTATTATAAAAGTCTTTCCTTGAACCAAAGACAAAGTATTGTGGCCATACCCAGTATGAATATATTGATGATGATTGACTATGTGCTAAAATGAAAAATATTTTATATTTTCAAAAAAATTGTTTTTCTATAATGAATTTAATAGATTGAATGACAATAAATATAAATATAAAATATAAAGAAACATATAAAGTTTAAAACTTTCCAGTTGTACTATAATCACATTTACTTGCCTGGGTATTACCAGTACTCTTCATTTCCTGGATCAGTTCATAACCTTGACGCAATGCTGCAGCAGGTTGTCCAGCTCGCAATGCAACAACTAATGTAGCCAAACGTACACGTCCTAACCATTCTTGACAAGTTCCTTTATTTGTACGAAAGAATGTCCTCACAGTCTGTAAATAAATATTAATAAAATTATATACAATATAAATAAAAAATGCATGTAGCATACAAAAATGTGATACCAGCTATTACACACGTACACTAAAGAGCCAAAATATTATGACCACTTGCCTAATATGATGTTGGTCCTCCACATGTTGCCAAAACAGCTCTTACCCTGGAAGGGATGGATGCTACAAGATTTATAAAGGTGTCATTTGGTATCTGGTGCCAACAAGTTACCAGCAGATCCTTTAACTCTTGTAAGTAACATGGTTGAGCTGCCACAGATCAGATATGCTGTTCCAACACAAACCACAGATGCTTGATTGATGTCTGGGGAATTTGGAGGCCAGGGTAATAACTGGAAGTTTTCCACATATTCCGCAAACCATTCTCGAACAATCTGGGCAGTGTGGCATGGTGCATTATCCTGCTGAAAGAAGGCACTACTAGAAGGGAATACCATTGCCATGAAAGGATGTACCTGGTCTGCATACATGAATGACTGTACCCAGGGTTTCCCAGCATTACACTTCCTCCACCAGCTTATTTTTGTTCCATGATGCATACTATACAATACCAACACTTCCCCAGGTAGACAATGCACACGCACCCAGTATGATGCTCGCGTGACCATTTTAGGTGCTTTTGACAGTGAACGGAGATTAGCATGGGCACTCGGAGTGTCCTGCAGCTACGCAGACCCATTTTCAGCAGGGTTCGATGTGCTGTATGTTGTGACACATTATTACCGTCTCCAGCATTCAAATTATGGGTGAGTTGTGCCACAGTATCCCTTCTGTTGGCTCATACCATATGGGATAGCCTTTGCTCATCTCTAGCATCAGTGAGCCATGATCGGCCCATACCTTGCCAGCAGTCATGGTTTTTCCCTCCTAAGACTATTTTTTGAATGATACTAACCACAGCTGACCGTGAGCACCCCCACAAGTCTTGCCATCTCAGAAATGCTCTGATGCAGTCATCTGGCCATTATAATTTGGCCTTTGTCAAACTCATTTAAGTTCGTTGCCTTTCCCATCTGAAGAACAAGAATAACACCGATTAACAGAGCTCAGTATCAGGTGTTATTTATACCATTTCACGACCTTCACATATGCCATTGTTTATCTGCAGTTGCTTCGATTTGCATAAAGCTGCGCTGGTCATAATGTTTTGGCTCTTCAGTGTATTTTATAAATTTAAAATGAGAAACTTTCAAGAAATTCTTTAACTACTAAAAATAACACATATACATAATTCCTACCAGTTTAATATATCTGTATTTAGTAAAATGATATGATTCCAGGATGTTGCAGTTTTTGGTGATAAAATTAAATCACACTTAACTTAAAAAGTGAATATATTTTATTCAGGAAAGTAAGCACCAGCACAATCTATAACCTTTTGCCAATGAGATAGTAGTTTTTAAATGCCACTCTGGTAGAACTCCCGATGCTTAGAAACGAAGAAGCAGCCAAACTTCATTTCTAGTGCTTCTCAGTTTCAAAATTGTCAGTTGCACATTTGATTCTTCAGCACCAAGATGGCAGTCAGATGGTGCGATGTCAGGGGAATATGAAGGGTAAGGTAGAATTTCCCAACCAAGGCTGTGGAGCAGCTGGTCTCAGGTTACTCATGCTGTGTGAGGGCGAGAATTGTCCTGAAGTAAATATGTTTTAAACACACCACAACACCTTTGCGATTAACAAGTGCAGGCTGTTTTTGGAGAAGTGCATCTGCAACTCATTGAGCTGTGCACAATAGACATCTGCAGTGATTGATCAGTGGCAAGAACCTCATAAAGGACGATACCAGCTGTAGTCCACCAGACACGCACCAAAATTTTCTCTCGGTGGACCCTGGGCTTTGGTGTGAGGTGCAGATTCACTGGAACACAACCAATGATACAAACATTTGGTGTTCCTACAGACAACCCATTTTTCATTGCAAATTAACAATCTGTCCAATAATGGATCATTCTTGTGGCACGAAAGCAGCAAAGAGCAGATTGTAAGCTGCTGGAGTTGACTGTCGGCAGTCAGTTCATGTGGAACCCATTTGCTCAGCTTCCACACTTTTCCTAGGTAGTGTAATGCAAATGAATGGTTTCATCACTTAAAGAAAACACTATGCAATATCACAAGAAGCTAGGTCTCCCACTTTTCAAGACAAATGCTAGGTCTCTGCCTTTACCTGAGCACACTGTTTGTAATCCTATTCACCAATCTACAACTAAGACACAGCCAATATGGCCAAACCAACTGTTTCTCTCTATATACAATATGATGCTCAAATGAGGTTGTTGACTCCTTCACCTAACCTTATCATTACTTAGAAGATAAAACCACCTAATGACCAGAATACTAGGTAAGCATCTAGAGTCAAAGGCATCAAGTTTTCTGTTATCTGCTTAAAAATCATGGTCAGTAGGGGACACCGATGGGCTTGTAAAGGCCGCCGTCCGTCAGATGGGACGTTAAGCCGTGGACCCATGTGCGGGAGAGCCATACCCCTGTGCACGTTAAAGAACAGGCTGGATGGCCTTGACGGGAGGCTACCATCTGTCTCCCAACAGCTGTTCCAGTGGGTCCCCTCCCCCAACCTTCTCTGAGCCTTCGGGGTCCATGTGACCTGGCCATTTAGCCCATGGTGTGCAAAAAAGTGCCGCTCAGAGGTAAAACAATCCAATCCTGCTTAAAAAGTGTTAAGTTTCACTACCATAACTAACCCTAGAAAGAACCAAACTATTACCTATTTTTCCAACTCTCCAAATATTTTGAAATATTTCAGCAGCAATCCTATGACATCATACAATACAGAAAAAAAAAACATTCAAAAGGATAATTTAAGTGAAGTTTTCAAGTACAACACACTTTTATTACAAATTTCAAGTTTAACCCATGGTACACAAAATATATCGAAAAATCATCTATGGCAAAACGCATAATACAAATTGTTTCTATGTTCAATATTTAAATGATATTAAGCCATAAATCTGCATCAATTCGTTTTAATTAATATAACCATACCTTTGGGGGAGTGGAAAGAGCCACAGCACAACCCTCATAAGCATTATACATAAGTTTTTCTAAATGTTCCATTAGATCTAGCAGAAGATAGACTCTCAGCAATCCATGTTCAGAATCATCTAAGATACAAAAAATTAAATGTTAAAAAAATTCAAAATTTCTCTTAAGAAATCGAGGTAAGTTTCATTTCTGAATTTAATAACATTTAATCACTAAAATTGATTTTTAAAGATTATTTACTGGTTTCCAATTCTTGGAATCTACTTACATGACAAATAATTTACAACTTATTTTGCACACAACATTTATGTTAAATGTACAATCTTCACAATTAACCCAAACTTTGAAACACTATGTCTTGGAGAAAATGATTACTTTTATCATTTTAAGATCTCTAATCACATTTTATACAATTAATCCTGAAAATAATAATACATGATTTAAGAAACATTTTGATCTAAGATTATGTAAATTTCCCAGACATCATTTGTAAACCATTATCTCTAGGATAAATGCATATAAAGCTAAACATTTTTTCACTCATAATTAAGGTGACCATATATATTCCAATTTTGACTGGATAGTCCTGATTTTTGGATCTATGTCCTGCTTTCTCCAGAAAGACTGGTTTTTGGACCAAAATGTTCTACTTTTGAAAAATTGTCCTGCTTTGAAATAATAATAACAATCCTCAGAAAATAAATCACTTGTATAATAATAGGGTATCATGTTGTAAAATATTAAAACCTTTCACTGCAAACAAAAAATGTTAGATGCCTCCTTTCCTCCCTTCCACCATGAACCTCCTTCCACAAAAAAATTAAAGCATTGATAATACAGATAATATCAATCATATCAGTGGAAACTTGCTATTTGTGCAACACCATGGCACCAGGGTCAGGAAATTTTTTTTTTATTTTTTATTTACGACAAAGGACAGAGAAGAATCCTAGAAACTACTCCTAGCTTAATACAGGCCTTCTCATACAAGGACATGCCCTACAACGACCGAAATCACTGCTGACCACTGCCTTAGTTAGAGCTAACACAACACGCAAAGTTTCCCTTGCTGGAACAGTCGCTAGCTGCCTAACCACTATGCCAGTTAAGGCATATTCTGAAATATCTAATAGCTAACATTATAAAAATTGTGTTACACCATTTAATTTTTGAAAAAAAAAATTAGGTTTTGATTTCTTTGTTTATATGTGTGTTTGTTTCAAGACTTGTTTTTAACTTGATTAACTTCCACTGTGTCCACCAATTTCAATATTCTATAACTCATTAGATGTGAAAGTTACATACTTTTCATTACATATTTAAATTATTCTTATTAAATTTTATAACCTTAAACAAATTTTATTTAAAATAAAAACAGAATATTTTCATTAAGTAGTTGAGGGTATAGTGTCTACATCCAGCCAAAAATAGTCAATGTATATACCCTGCATTTTTAATTGTCTGCCTTTCACTTTGTTTATGCTACATTACTCATAAAACTAAAGTACCTTCAAGCTATGAGAAAAATACCTTATCATATACCATTATAAACTTGACTACTGGAACTGTTCATACATAGTATAGATGCTTCAAGTGTTTCTTTCACCTGGAATAATATAGAAATAAACATTTTTTTGGCGCTCACTTCCAAGTACTGAACTAATCGAGTTCTGTGGTGGATGGACATTATCGTCCTGCAAAATGAAACTTTCCCTATTGCATCTGTATAAGGTCATACATGGGTCGAAAACCTAGTCTCTATTACATCTTTGTGCCAGCAGGAACCATGTGATCAAGTGAAAAGCTCTCTCGACAATGCTTTAGTATATTTTTGATGGATGATGCCATGTCCCTTGTTTCCTCCAAATTAATCCAAATCCTAACCATTTTGAATCACTCTGCCGTACAAATCTGGACTCATCAGTGAAGAGCACTGAGTGCCACTGATTCTCAGTCCACTCATGATGTTGTCCAGCCAAGTTCAGTCACTCCTTCAGTGGTGTGAGACACACAATGCACTAGTCAGCATACATAAAGACTACTTTCATGACACCTCCTGTAAATGGTGGAGATTGAAAGAAAAGTTCCAGTAACCTCAAGAAGGTGAGAACACAGTTGAACCAAAGTTGTGTGATTTAAAGCTGCAAGTCAAAGATGTCCTCATTTGCTGTT
The DNA here is from genome assembly GCA_038380435.1 of Ryuthela nishihirai. Lineage (NCBI taxonomy): Eukaryota > Metazoa > Arthropoda > Arachnida > Araneae > Heptathelidae > Ryuthela > Ryuthela nishihirai. Next base: position 9,171,867 of record JAWZYU010000002.1, read on the forward strand.
GTTGCCTTTGAATGGCTCCTTGATGGTGATTTGAAATATTATTTGTGTCCCAAAACTGTTGCCGTAGCCTACTGATTACAAGGTCTTCAGTGAGCCATCTTGTGCTCTCCACTTGTGACTGTCCTCCTTCAATCCTTTATCTTTTTTTTTAAATATGATGGTGAATAACACCATTTTTGTACTTTGCTGCATGTACACAATTGCTCACAAGACTTTATTTTGTGTTAACTACTTGTGGTGAGGTGATCATATGGTACAAAGACTACTAGTCAATCATAAGGAAAAAAGTGTATATCATTTGTTTTGACATAGTGCATTATCTTGTTTCACAAAGTATAGCTAATGAAAAAAGTCAAAGACTTATAAGATCTAAATCAGAAGTGCAAACATTCCAACCCATCAAACATTTAGCCAAATCCTGAACAATTGAATCCTGAATTTTAATCTAATCCTGAATTTTATTTCATGAGAACTTTGTTCTCATGAAATAAAAATTTTGCATTGATAAAATAATGAGTAACATGGATTCAACTCTTGCTTCTTTCCACTTACTCAATGATATAATAAAACTACTTTAATTGATTTGTTACATGAAAGTAAAATTTTAAGTTAGTGTTTTCAACAATACATACATAATTAAAAATGACATTATCATAGCAAAATATGCTGGCCCACTAATGAGGGAGTAACTGATCAGCTAATGAGAGGATTCTAAATCTTTGTCCCTAATCAAATAAGTTTGTGCACCCTTGATCTAAGCCAGAGGTTCCCAAACTTATTTGTCCTACTGCCCCCTTTTCAGAAAAAAAAAAAATTACTCAGCGCCCTCCTGGAAATCATTCTTTAAGCGAACTAACAGAAAGATGCACATAATCCTGCCGATCCAGGCTGGACTTCCCAACAATACGCGACACGCTTGCCTGCCAACACTTGCTTGATAAGACTTGTCAGCAGACTTGACCAATGATCGGTTATAACTTGCATTTTATGTGTTTATTTGGAAAATAAAGTAATCATCATGACTTTAACTCTATGTTACACAACAGATGAAACATGTATGAACGGTTTTTCAAAATTTTCTTATCTCTCCTTCTTTTTTTATGCTTCCACCGCCCCCCAATTGCACCCGAGGCTACTACCAACTCCCTGGATCATTCTAGCACCCCCCAGGGTGTGGTATCGCCCACTTTGGAAAACATTGATCTAAGCCAAGGGTTGACAACCTGCAATGTACATAACACTTATGACACATGCAACTGCTGTTAGTGGTATGATCTAATATAATTTTGTTCTTCTAAATTCCATTCATCCTAGGTGGCTGTGGCTTCTAAAAGAATAAAATTATATCAGAGGTGAGCACCTAACCAGAACTATGTATGTTTACCATTCCTGGCATGCATAGTTCTGGTTATGCATAGTTATAGTTCATAGTTCATGCATAGTTCTGGTTATATTCCTGGCATGCATAGTTCTGGTTCAGCAAACCTCTGATATAACTACTATAGCAAATTTCAACCTCAAGAGAATTTCAGAACATATACAAATAAAAATACAAATAAAAAAGTCGATAAAATTACCTGGAAATGACTGAGTCTCTTGCTTCCCTGACTGTTTTGCATAGCTCTTTATAGCAGCTGGAATTCAAAAATTGTTACACAGTTAATAACATTACAAGATATGAAACAACTTCACGTAAAAAAGCATAAATACTAAATGAATAACATTTAAAATATGTCAATTTTCCTATCTCTTGCAGGTAGAGAAATACAAAGCACTCTACATAACAGTCTGTATCACCTTTCTAGGTACCATACAAATATTACTTTATGAGAAACAAGAAATTCTTGGTTTACCTTTTTTTGTGAAATTACTGATGTAATTTTTTTAAAGTATAACCTTATACATTACCTGATATCTGCTTAAGCTCCAATAACTAGCCACTAGTCTTGCAGAAATTGGTAGTGCAAATTAGGAAATGAGTAAGGTAATAAATAGGTCAGGTAAGCAGACCTCAGTAAGATAATTTGGTCAGGTAAAAATAGACCACATTTTAGAACAATTCTGTGCATTCAGATTTTAGAATATCAAAGCTACTGACTTAAACACAAATTACAATCACAACATTACCTATTGATTTTTTAACGTCTGTAAACCAAGAAATATTTTGTGGAAAAAATTCTAGTCCCTATGTCAACGAAATTTTTTCCACAAAATATTTCTTGATTTATAGATGTTAAAAAGTCAACAGGTAATGCTGTGATTGTAATTTGTGCTTAAATCATTAATAATGCTAAATAGTGTGAAGAGACTTTATTATTTATTTCCATCTTACTCAGTGCAATATAAATGAAATAGTTGCCACCTGAGATCATAGATGGCACCAACTGTAGGTGCCGAAATCTCAGGACAAGGTTAAAGTTTTACATAGTGGAAAAAAGACAGAGTAGGCATTAGTTCAAAGGGTAGAATACTCTGGCATATATCTGGAGAGATGCGGGTTCAAGTCCCATGTGTCAACAAAATTTTTCCACAAAATATTTCTTGTTACTGACCTTTTTAGTTAGTAGCTATCTGTGCACCTAAAATTAACCACTGAACTGTAAAAAAAATTTAATACATCAAATACATAAAAACTCGCCTTGCATGGCATTTACTTTTACCTACAAACCTCATATCGTGTTATTATCTCTAGTAAGGAATTGCATTCTATAGAGATATAGAAATGTTCATTCTGTTGAGGTGATATATCTGTATCTGAAATATGCCATTTTGGTTTCCCTCTGTAAACTCCTGTTACCACAGGCTCTAATACACCATTGCTGCCATTAATGTTGGATCATACTGCTATACGTTGCTATGTTTTTACTTATATATCACATATGGTGTTATAGAGTTTTATGAAATTTATGAAATGTACACTATGAGGAATAATATTCCAAAATTTTTAAATTATCCATTAACTTTGATGGGCATTTGCTAGTAAAATTATAGTTATATCAGCTTTAATAACATTCAATAGGATACATAGCATCACAATAACTAACAAAACACATTGCACAAAAATCAATAAGATATTAAGTAGGCAATGCACATAATACATGAGCATATTGAATTTTTCAGAATACGAGACCAAAATCTCCAATGCACACTCTTAAATGTCTATTAATGTTATCTATTAACCTTTAGAAAAGAGCAGTTCAGCAGTTGTACCCAATAAAAAAATGTATCAAAGATGATGGCACTGGTACTGGCCATCATCTTGGTTGGAAGTAGTGGTTGGTCACTAAAGCATATTACGCAGATTTTAAGCCAAAGCTGAATTCTACATAAAAAAAAAGAAACACTGATCACAAACTAGAGAACCTGCAAATTCTTCAGTATGCTTCATGGCCAATCTACCTATCCTATCACAGAAATTAAAACAGTTTTGCATTTCATTACTTTGCTTAGACATACATCAAAATTACCTGGGATACACATGGAAAGCTAACAATTCATTTTAATTACTTAATTACAGTAAAATTCTGATAGTTTAGCACCATCATGCATTGTGTTGCTTTACCTCTGAGCAGCACTTTTTTAACACAGAATGGGTTAAATGGCCAGGTTACAAAGACCTGATGACTCAGAGAAGGTTGGGGGGAGGGGAGCCACTGGACAACTGTTAGGTTTAATATTAGGTTTAATGGCAGCCTTTCCAAGCCCAATGGTGTCCTCTTATAGATAACCTACTGACCGAGAGCAGGGCAGTGAATTTTGTGGAAATAAATTTCAATGCTGACCTAGGTGGGACTCAAACCTGTGAACTACAAATTACAAGCCTGGCATGCTAACAACTGAGCCATTCCTACCCCCAGCACTATTATGACTTCAGTGGTACTAGATTATTTAATATTCCGGAATATGGATGATACTCGTAGAAATAGCCCAATACTTCAATGCACTTTTATTTCATATTTATACGTGTTGAACAATATTAAAATAATTGTAAGAGCAATATTAAAGTAGCCCCCCTCTCTGAAAACAGTATTTTATTCTACTCATCAATACTGTACAGATATCTTGAGAACTGAAAACCAATCCTTATTTAACTTTATACCCCAAGCAATTTTTTCAGTACCACTAAATAAAGTACTGTTGGGGAAAAATGACGCAAAAGCTCTCGCTGTAGCCAGCATAAGCTTAATTCATGATAAACAAAGTGTGCATGTTAAAAAGCAGAGAAAATGGCATGCTGACAATATTGCAAAGTCCTCTGGTCCACTGGATACTGAACTACAAGATGCCAAACTATTAGAATTTCACTGAATATTTATTTTAATTCCATTATTTTTATTCCATTTTTTAACAGTTGACCTTTTAGTTTATTTAAAGTTTTACACAAAAAAAGATCACACTTAGCAAACAGTGGGGTTAAGTGAATTATATTTTTAAAAATTCAAAACTCAACCTTCAATTGCCATAAATGTTTCTTGTGGCTTGCCTAGGGGTGTCCTTAACTTGTACAAAACACATGTCTGTGCTACCTCCCAAACTGCCCAAAACCAAAGTATAGCTGAGGAGCTTCTAGCTAATTGCGACAGTAGTCTATCAACTCTTCCTGGTCTTTCTGGTGGCTGGCAACTGAAGAACAATCTTAGTAACCAATCTTTATTCCTGTGAATACACATTACATATCAGTCTGTATAACTCAAATAGGAAACTTGTCACATATATGTACTGTGTAGCATAAATAAAATTGTATGTATATAAAACTTACAATCCATAAACTCAAAATATTGCTACTATTAATAAAAGCCCAACAGTAAAATAATTATAACTGACAAATCTAAAAATATTCTATATAACTTACTTCATAACACTTCTGCACACATTACACTAGACAACAAATTGAAACTTTTTTATAACATCAGTCAAATAGGAAGTTTTTAACTAATTTTGGGGTGCTGAATTCAAATATGGCTGTGAAAAATCTGCAGAATGTACATCGTTTTTTTTTTTAATTATGGATTGATATATTTCAAATTTCAATGAATATGCAGATCTGAGAAATAAAAATAAACGTGATTATTTTTTTAAATTGCAGTTTAAAACTCGTTAATTAATTACATGATTACAGTGAAAAAAATTAAAAACATCATAGTTATAGACCACTGAATTAAAGTAACAAATAAAATAATATTGAAACGCAAAATAAGAAAACATGTGTAAAGATCTTTTATACTTACAAGAAGTCTGTTTTTGTCTTTTATGTGCTGAGGTATCTTCCTTCTGCAAGAACCAGCAATAGTCACCCATCATTGATGGGTCCCACCTACCTTGGTATTTCTCCTCCATGGTTTGAATATCCTGGTGAAATCTCCACTGACAGCTCCCAAGTTCTTGGGAAAGAAGTTGAGATGCGAGTGCAAGAAATGGATCTTTGAAGACATTTGACAGTTAATATTTTCATAGTTTTTGAGATCTTGAATGAGCTGATGGTAGTTTTCCTTTTTGTGATTCCTCTGAAAACCCTGGACCACAGACATGAAGAATTTCATATTCAGCTTTTCTTTGAAGACAGTATCATTCATTAGCTTCCTGATCTGAGGACCAACAAAGATCCCTTCTTTGAGTTTGGCACTTAGTTTTGGAAATTTTTCCTTCAAGTGCAAAAACCCTTTACCAGTTTTGTCCATAGCCTTTACAAAGTTTTTCATAAGCCCCAGTTTGATGTGTAGTGGTGGGAGCAGAACATCAGAGGAGTCAACTAGAGGTTTATACCTCACATTACTCTTTCCAGGAATAAAAACATCTATTTTGGGCCAGTCTTTTGTTTTGTAGTGTTCCTTTCTGGCCCTACTGTCCCATAAACACAGAAAACAGCAAAATTTTGAGAAGCCTCCTTGAAGCCCGAGCAAGAGAGATATGACTTTTAGGTCACCACATATTGTTCACTTAAACTGGTCATATTTTATAGCAGTATTTTTTCCATGCTTTCATAAGTTTCATTCATTCTCAAAGTGTCTGTCACTGGAATGGATGTTTTTTGGTTTCCTTTATGCAAAAGGCAGATTTTAAACTGAATTTTGAGGAATCTGTATATAGATACCACTCCTTAAGGTCGTGAGTTGTTCTAATTTCTTCCATCAGCCCTGAAATATCTGTGCAGAAACAAAAACCATCTTTTATCTTGTAATAAGCAGATGAAGCCAAATTTCTCTTTCTGAACAGAGACTCTGGTACCCTTGGCCAGAAGATTCCATTCTTGAAGTCTTGAACCTAAAACCTCAGCTTGTTGTTTGGCAAGTACTAGGTCTTGAACAAGATCATTTAGTTCTTTTTTTTTAATCAGATGAAACTCACCTAACTTTTTAGGGGTGTATGTACGATCAGGATCTGTATGTGCCTCAAAGTCTTACTCTGATGAATGTGAATCCATCTTCTCCCTTTTGGTTGTAGGTGTTGGTATAGGAAGATCTTCTCTGTGAGGAACTGGCCTTATGGCTAAAGGCACATTTGGATATTGCATTTTGCTCTTTTTTGAAAAGCCCGACAATTTAACTGAACAAAAATAGCAATCATGCAAGTGGCTAGTTAGCCCATGCAAATGAGTAGTTAGCTCACACCAAACCATTGGAACTGCAAAGGGCATGGATTTTATCTTACCTTTCAACTATTCACTCAGGCCAACAAAGCACAAAATGCAGCACACATGTGAAGTCCATGTTTTTTCCTGATCTCCAACATGACATCCAAAATACATATTATAGGCTTTCTTCACAATCTTTGTCAAAGAACAATCACAAAAAGTAAAATATCTAGTATCCTCCTAGTTGCCTGGAGGTGTTGGTGTAGGAAGATCTTAATAGGAGTAAAAGTGACCAATAACATAAAAACGTGACATTAAGGCCAGATCTGAAATCAGCACCTGAAAAATAGCTAAAGGCAGCTACGATTGTTCATGTTATAAATACCTTGTAAACCAGTGTTATTAGAAAGTTCACTGAATTGTATCTACAGAAATGTTCTGAAACACATCTTTCCATTCCACAGTAGTTCATATTCTCTCCACAATGACACATTTTAATGACTATCTAAATTACATGCAATAACTTCAAAAATTAATAAAACTAACAAACACATAAGGACTCACGAATATCTATTGTTGTCTAGAGATATCTGAGTCAACTTATTCTGCAGGTCATATAATTTTTGCTCATTTTAAGGCTTTGACTTCATGGCAACTATTTAAGAGTCAACTGATCTGCAAATGGGATTATACATAAGTAAATACAGAAGCTACAATAAAGTCATGTCATCAAACATTTAACTCTCCTAGTGATCAGCCTGAAAACCTGGAACAAGACAACGGATAAGCTATTTTTTCACTGTGCTTACCAAAAAAATTAAACTATAGAACTTTTCTTTTGCAAAATAATAAATGAACAGAAATAGATCATGTTATATACCAAAATAAGCAGTATTTAATTCTACATTTTATGAAAATAAAGCATGAAACAAAAAAGAGAAGTATATTAATTTCAATAATTTTTCAGTGATATAGTAAAAGATGGATCTGGCAAGGAAAATAAAAATTTATTTTAAAAAAATCCAATGGATTAAAATAATTGATGCATATGAATTGAAAAGAAACTTCCCCTGAATAACAGGAAAATAAATTTTTATTTGAAACAAGAAAATTACTCCTTTTCCTCATTTTTTTTTTTCTTGGTGATATACTTTGAGAAAGGATCAGGAATTTTCATCATGACAAAAGTGTTCAGTCAAAAACAAAAGTGAACCTAGATCCCCCCCCCCCCCAATAATCAACAAACAGAAATAGATCATGTTACATTCCAAATTAAAAGTATTCAAAGTGATTAGGAAAAATGCAATCTGACAAATTTTACAAAACTTCAATAAAAATAGTTATATCCTATACATTAATAGGTTCTAACATATCAATTGTTCTATCACATATAAAAGCATCCATACAATGTCTTTGTGCCATATTATTGTTATGAAACACTGACCCAACATGAACAGGAAATGAGTGGTGAATGGGAGAAACAGAGCCAACTTCTGTAGTACTCTGGATTTGTTTGTTGAGTCACAGATGCAAATTTTGGCATGTCAAGGTGATTTTGGGGTGGTGTATGACCTTGCTGATATATTCTATTGACACAAAATATAATGTTAATAATGACAATCATTCGAAAAATATTTAACAATTCATGAAGTATGCTTAACCTATGGACACCACTGTGGCTAAAAGTTTGAAAGGTAAAAAGGACATAAAATGCAAAGCAAAAATCAAAATAGTTGTTTGCAGTATGATTAAACTTCCTCCAATCCTGAGGGAAAATTTCCTTTGGTTCATTTATAAAAACATTGCAAATGCATTTGACAAATGGGAATGGCAACAGTTCAAATTACATTTATGCTAATAATTGATAAGAGCTGTATTATCAAAAAAAACTGTGGCTGTTAGCTCACCAATAGAGATAATGGCTAATGGCAGCCAATGAAGCATTGTATTTAATTTATTCACATTTTAAAGTACAGCTCAATGAAACAAATGTTTTTTATCTTTAATATCCACAGGTATAATACCTGTGGATTAGCATAGTAGTAGGCTTAAAAAATTCATAACTAAAAGGAACAATTGGATTGGTCATGAGAAACTTATGTCCTATTTTTAATAACATCAACTTAATATAACTGAGCCTGATACATGTTATTATCATTGTAAATGAAATAGCAAATTTTCTTCAGTTTAAAAACACGATGAGTCTGTAATTGATGTTTATAAAATGAAAACTCTTTATTATGTGTTTTTGGATGGTTTTCCTGCCCAAAATCAATAACATATACTGATAATATTTTGGGGAACTTAGCTGGCTGTGGCAGTTCCAAGAATATTCAAACAACCTTCTGGGAAAATTTTTATCTATGAAATCAAGATTTTGGCATTCTGAAGGAAGCAACAGAATGATCAGAGAGGGTTTTTACTTCAGAAGAATATCTTCATATGGTTATAAAATCAAGTTACACAAAAAACGATGTGAAAACCCCTTAGGCTAAATTAGCAATAGACTTTAACCCTTCCAGGGTCCCTGACAAACATAGATGCTGACAGAATCCAAAATGAGGAGCCCAAGATGTCTATGTTCATTTTTAGTACAACAAAAAAATTCATTTTTTAAACTAGAAATTGCAGTTTGAAAATTTTCTTACATGTATCTTTTAAAACTATGCAATTCAAATTTGAAAAATAATATTTTCTCTTTTTACTTAATGCATATTTCATTAAACTACAATATAAACAATTTGTTATAGCTATCTGATTGCCATTTCTTAGAAGCACTATACAGTAATGCCAATTTGTTTGTTCATCACTATTTGTTGAAGCAAGCCCCTGATTTAAGCTCACAAGTTTGATTTGAATTGTTATCAACAAATATTTCCTTAAAGTTTTTTTAAGTCTCCTGAAAAATTAAGAAAAACATGCTATTTTTAAAATGGAAGTTTTGGAAGCAATTGCAAAGCACATACCTCTAGCACTCTTTTCTGCCTTAAACCTATTTCACTATTACTAGAATTATTTTTATCATTTATATCATTTATCCGAGGATTCTAGGCATCTTTCCTGCTCTTCAGATCAAAAACATAACTAAAAAAAGTTTTCATAGCAAGCTTCTCAAAGACCCCCTTTTGTAAAGTTAGTATTTTATTTCCTTTTTTATAATTAAACCTTAGTTTTCATTTCTGTAGATTTATTTTATTTCCACAAATTATCTATCTTTTGGTCGATTGAAAATTATCAATTTTTCAAGTTACTACATCAGATGGATGGGTTACAAGCTGGATATTTTATTTAACATTGCATTAAGTTTTATTTTTAATAGTAAAAAATAACTTAATAAGTTTTATTAAGTTATTTTTTTCATTATTACTTCGTTTTCCAGTAAAAAAACTTCGATCTTGTATCGTTTTCTAAAATGAATTGAATGAGGTCTTGGATATAAAAGCAAAAAAGATTTCCTTGGAACAGAAATCAGTCCTCACTCAGGAGGGCAATTTTGGCCAGGGTTTTTACTCCCTCCCATCACAAAATTTCATTTTTTTTAAAATTATATGTTTTTAAATTTATATTGAATGGTTTTAAAAGATTTGCCCTCCTCTCTCAATATATTTCTGTTCCACTCTGACAATATACTTTTTTTTTTGCTTTGGTGCACTAACTTTTTGGCACTTAGCCAAAATCCCGAAAATGCAACACCCAAAGGAAAAAAATCATAATGTTTAGTACAAAAAAAAGGATCGAAGAAAATGTTCCTCCATTTCATAAACAGGGCAAAAATTCCAATTAATGTGGGCAATCCAAGTCCCCTTGTGTAATGCTGGCCCATGTTTTAAAATATACCACAATGAAAAGAATTGTTAAAAGATAAAAAAAATAATTTTTTATGGTTGCATCTTGAAATGGCCAACATAAGTAACAAGTGCAGAAAGTGATTTAAACTGTTACACAAAAGATTTTATAAAGTGTTTAACCCTAGACATATATTTATTTCTACACATCTTATCAATTTTCCATTGTGAATGAAGCAGTAATAAAATGTTAAAAAGAAGGAGATGTTTTTCTTACAATTCAATGTTCCTAAGTTTGTTTGTTTTTTTGTTTCAGAAATCAATTTTATTTATCTAAAAATAACATTGATCTGCATTTTTTTTTCTGATGCCAGGGAAAAAATATCTGTTTTTGATCAGTTTTGTCAGGCTGAAAAATAAATAAAAATTCACAGTGTCTCTTATCAGGTCTGAATTCTTTGCCAGATCAAAATTTTGAAAGGGCACAAAAAACAGAATTCTTAATTACTGCTTAAAGAAACAAAGTTCACATAAACCCATTTTTACAATTATTGGGATGCACCTTGAGAATAAACAAATGAGAAGCATACCTTTTTATAGAAGTAGACCTTTCGAAATACAGCTGAAAAACAAGTTTCAAAAACACAAAACAGAAAAAAAATGACAACCTATGTGACAAAATCTAATGGATGTTGGTGGTAATGAATGGTACTGTTGGCTGACAATATGGCAATGAAATAGAATATTCACAAGGAAAACAGCCTTTAAGCTTCTTTTGAAGGGATTGAAAAATAGTGTTCAATCCTCAGGGTAATATTCTCGACCCATTTCATTCACAAGACAGTTTACTACATTGTTGTAGTAAGCAAAATTATCTTGCACTGCAAAGTACTGAGAAAATGATTCTTCACAATGCTGTCATATGATTCCAAGTGATACTATATTCCACTCATTAAATCTTGAAACAGTAATTCAGCACTTGTTTTGGTAAGTACAGAACCCTCACCAGATCATTGAGTCTACTCTGTTAAATTATATGTGGAGTTTCATTCTAGTTGCCGAAATCAGGATCTATTCTTTCCTGAGTGAAGTTTTTCTGGTTCTGTATCAGATGTAGAAGATTATGAGATTTGTATAGGTGGCTGAGGAACTGGAATTTCATTAGAATGAGACACAGGTCACATTGTGGATGGCAAATTTGGCTATTTTGTGTCGTCTCCTTTGTAAAACCTTTTACATTTGTCAAGCAAAAGTAACAGTTATGATGGTTCTTTGGTTCTCTCAAGACCAATGGAATACTGAATGGCATACTCCTTTCCTGTTAAACTATTCTCTTAGAAGTTCTGCTTAACTTTTGTGTGTCCATCTGTGTGGGTATACAAGGTTTGTATTGTAGTCATTGTTTACACCATTGTATAATTTCTTAATATTACAAGCAATGTATAATTTTTTAACCATTTCAGTGATATTCAGCTTCTGATCACATGCAGTAAAAGTTACACATATATAATGAAACACCAGGATTGTTTTTGAAGGTCTTGATGCACTTTCACATGCTAACATCAAAATAATATTTGCTTGCAATGCATTAACACCAGAATAACTCTCACTCTCTGGATATATAAACATGTAACTGTTAACAAGATATCAAACACCAGAAATGACATTTTCACATATTGATCTTTCTCACTGAGAGACTGATACACTAACAGAAACTATTACCACCTCATGCTAGAAAACCATTCCTAAGAGTATATGATAAGGATATGAAACAAGAAAGGTGCATTCATTATGTCACTTCATGGTGCTCATAGATTGTACATCGTGTGGGTATACATTAGATTAGGTTTGATCTATCTAGATATACACAGAGTTACATTTTATCTGGAAAAGAGTATATATTATACACTAGATTAGGTACAAATTATTTTACCCAACTGACTCTATGAAAGAGTAAGGGCACATTACGTTGAAAACAATATAGGCAGTTAACAACAGACACACACATATCCTAATATAGAACAAAGATTACATTTTTAGTTACATGGCAAAAAACCTAGTACAGGAGTAATTAGAACTTCCTTTCTTACCTTTTCATATGCTATCTCAAAAGTTTCTGTCACCTCACTGTTGCTATACTGTGATGTCATAGATATAAGCATTACATGAAACACTCACTTATAATACATATATGTTAATAGGGTGGGGTTCAATTCCAAGGAACCTGGATGTGATATATCTGATAAATGACCATATCTTCTTTATTCCCTTCTCATATGTATCTAAAGAACACCAAAACCTCCTAGACACAAAACTCTTGCATAACAGTGTAAGTAAGAGTAAGCAAATTTAAAGGTAGCATATTAAAAAAAAAAATGCTTTGATTTTCTGCATTTTGAAAATACTCTGCTTCTTTTAAACATCAGAAGTCCACTTAACTAATTCCATTAAATCAAGATACATAAGAATATTATATCTACCTAATGATAAAAATGTTAAATACAGATCTGTCTAGAGACTAAGCTTTTTTTTTAATTTCTCACAACTTACTTTTGTGATGCTTCTAAAATAATCAATTCATTTGTTTCTACTAGGCTATAAGGATTAAAACATTTTTAAGGATATTAGAAAAAAAAACCCTACTATTCCTTTAAAAATAACTTTCTAGTTGTACTGTTATAACCAAATGCATCCACTGATGAGCTAAGATTATAGAACCCAAAAATGGATATTTTCATAAACAGGATAATAAGGATCATTACTTTCTCTATTGCATATATAAAACTAATAACATTATATTAATTCAGCATTCTTTTGCAAGCACTGTGAACTTCAGGAGGTTTGCAAATCAATGAATATTCTCCAAAAGGCACCAATTTCTAGCTCACTTTGTTATTATTTATTACTAAATCACATTATTTATAGTACAAATAACGTATTTTAGTAATATACGTAGAAACAGTTCATCTCCTTACTTGTAAAATATGACTTCTTTGAAGACAATTTTAATACTGTAAAAATTATCATGATAAATAGGATATTAATCATTGATAAAATTACTTACTTTGGCTGCAATCCTTGAAGAATAAAAGCCATTATAGTTCTGAAATGATGACTGTAGAAATTCCCCATACATGAGCGATTCATATGTCCATGTCGTGCTGCCCAAACGTCCAAACCAGTTGTTGAAAATTTGTTAAAATTATTTCCTCCATCTTTGCTTTCCAAGTGTAATGAGCCCAATTTTGTCACACTGACAGGGAAGCCACTGGGGAAAAAAAATCATTATATACAACTAAAAAATTTACAACATATGGAACTATTTCTAGTTTTTGCAGTTATGATTAATATAATCAGCTTATTGTTATTTTTTGAATGACTACATAGTGCCAGAGGAAAATACAGTTTATGTCCAACACAATTTATATACTTTTTATGCTTAATCATGTAATAAAGATAAAATTTTGAAGCACACTGCAATTTCCCTAAATAAAAAAAACGTTCCTGGATTCTTTAAACTGCTAAAAATTACTCTGTTTCAGGTGAGAATGCACTTCACCCAAATAAATTAATTTGTTTGAGCAATTTGTTGATGAATTCTCATCAGCAAATGGTTAGCTGTCCTTACACAACAATTTTTTTGCACAAGTTATATGAAAAAAATCACTTTTGCAAACCATTGTGTGCATTCAAAGGCTACATATATAAAAAAAAAATACCAATAACCATTATATTACTCCTAAAGCCTAATTATTAATAATAAATATTGAGATAAACTCAGATAAACTTGACAGTTCAACATCCAGTAATAAATAGACACTTTTTGACGTTGATTTCAATTTTAGAGGAAAAATTGTCTGAGCCAGGTTGGATATGAACCCACGACCTCCTGATAACATGTCAGGTGCTCTGGACCACTGAGCTACCGGACACCATACATGACAAATCTCATACTCCACTGCACCGATCTTTGATCCAGAGCACCTGACATGTTATCAGGAGGTCGTGGGTTCATATCGTGGTCGTGGGTTCATTAAATCTTTGATTTTCAAAAAATATCCTTTACAACAAAAAACTTTATAATATGGTAAAAACCATAATTAGTAAATCTTAATGTTGATATGCCTTCTTCTCTTCATATTACCTGAGTGCAATTAGAAACAATTTGAGTAATATAATTCTGCATTGCGGAAGGTGTTCAAAAAGTTCTTGACAATTATCTGTACATTTGTACTTGTTCCTCTGAAGTTAAGGAACTACAATTTGCTTGAAAGCTTGTTAAAAGTGTCTTGCAACTGAAACTTAAGTGTTGTGCTAAGGATAAAAAAGTTACTTTTAATATTGAAGCTTTGAAAAACCCAGTTACAGCCAAAGATCACCATGATAGGTTACTGAGTCATTATGATAGTCATGGTTTGCTTACTACCGAAATTGAGGAAGAATGGAACAGTTTTAAACAGGCTTTTCTTGAAACTAACAATAATCTTTTGGGTAAAAAGGCACAGAGAAGGCAAAATTATTTGAGTGATAAGGTACTGGAGCTTATTTTTGAAAAAAAGAACTGTAGAAATATCCTTAATTAGCACTCTACTAGTCCTAACAGAATCTTCGGCTTGATAGCTTGGCTGAAAAAGCAGAAGAAAAGCTAGATAATATATGTGTTACTGGTCTTAATGTTGGCCTTATATCCCAGTCTGAAGTTATCTTTGCTATATCTAAACTTCAACTACATAAATCCCCAGGGGTAGGTGAAATTACTTGAAATGTTTAGAGCTGGAAATATTGTTATCACAAGGCTGACTAAAATTTTGAATATCTTTTATGAATAAAGACATGCTCCTAAAGGAGTTTATCAGAGCTATTATTATCCCAACTTAAAAACTTAAGTTTTTTAGAAAGAAGTTCATTGTAATTATTGTGATAACTATAAAGCAGCAGCCTACTTTTCTGTTTCAGGTAGAGTTCTATGCATAATTTACTTAATAGAATTAAGAATCTGGTTGATAGGCAATTGCATGATGAGCAACATGGATTCAGAAGTAGTAGGGGATGTGTAGATCCGATATTTTCAGTCAGGCAGATCCTTGAGAAACGTTTAGAGTTTCAGAACCTTTGGTTGCTAGCTTTGTTGATTTCAAAAAGGCTTTCGATTCTGTTGATCATCATAATTTGTGGTTGATTGTGAGGCATACTAGACAAATTAGTTAACATAATGAAGGGTCTCTATAATAACACTGAGTCATGTGGGAGAGTTTGTATGGCTCGTAGCAATTGGTTTAGCATTGCTTCTGGTGTTCAACAAAGGTGCATTTTGTCTCCTTTTCCCTTTAGTTTGGTTATTGATTACGTTAAGCAAAATTCACTACAAGGGAAAGATTTTGGCCTTAAATGGTCTGGAGATCTGAAAATTTCTGATTTATATTATGCTGATGATTTGGCCTTGTTGGCAAATGATGTTGATGAGATGAATTCTTTCATTAGGGCTGTTGATGATAGTGGTAATAGCATCAGTTTGGTGATAAACAGAGAGAAAACTAGTGATGAAAATTGGTCAGGCAGATGGTGCTTCAGTTGCTTTGAATGGTTGCACCATTGAGCAAGTGTCTCGGTTTAATTATCTTGGGAGCTATGTAACAGATACTGGTGATGTGCGGCATGAGATTAACAGATGAATAGGAATTGCTGCCAGGACTTTTAATAATCTATGGAGAGTGTGGAGAAATAGGCATATACACCTAAAGATTAGAATCAGACTGGATAATAGTTTGGTTCTTTCTAGATTTAGTTATGGTAGAGAAACTTGGACCCCTTTGCAAACAAGATGTACGAAACTTCATGCTTTTAATACTAGATGCTTCAGAGGGCATCATAATCTTGGCATTAGGGGGTTCAACTTTGTAAGTAATATGAGGTTAGGCAAAGGAGTCAGCAGCCTGCTTTGAGCAGCATATTGTGCAGAGAGAGACTGTTTGTTTGGCCATGTTGCCCATATGCATGACTATAGATTAACGAAGAGAGTTATGAACAGTGTGCCTAAAGGCCTCAGAAAGAGGGTGAGACATAGAACGTGGTGGGCACACAATGTCAACCAAGAATTTATTAGAATTGGTCTACAGTGGCCAGATGCAGCAGATGTAGCTCAGGACATATGCATTTTGAGAACTAAATTGCACAATCTGGTTGGACCTCCATAGTCTAAGGCTGCTTAAAGATGATGATTTCCCATTTTACCATGGAAAACCACCTGAAAGTCATTCATGGACCTCATTTTGTAAACCTGTGTTTTATTAGAACAGAGGTTCCTAAAAATTCACTTCCAGATGTTTTGGAGCAAATAACTGAATACAAACAACATAGCCACTTTTACATCAAATGAGTTCCCCATGTAATACAATAAATATCCCAATTATTCAAAATAGATTATCTTGATACTAATGAATTGGCTAGCATTGACATTTAATATTAAATCATATGCAATACTGCAAAGTACACTAAACATAGTCGGTAAAATTTATTTTTTGGAATTATTAGTACAGAATTTTACTATTAAAATAAAAAACCTTACCTGGTTATGATATCTAATGGTAGTAAAACCAGAAGAGTTGCAAATAAACCTTGAATTTCGGAATCATGAACACTGAGCTTCAAAATACACACTTCATAGCAACTATGCAAAAATAATGAGATAAAAATGTCAATATTTAAATGAAATATTTCAAAAATTCCATTAGCTTATATTTCATTAATTTACATTTTCCATTAACTTACATTTTACTAAAGATACAATTTTCTATTCAGAACTACTATTAGTTGTAAAATGCTTTTGTTCCCTCACAGTACCTTTACTAATAATATTATGTAGAATGCCTGGACATCAAACCAATACTTAAGAGTTATACACAAATGAAATGGAATTCAAAAATAACACTTCCTGGAACATAAAAAGAATTAAATGCAAACAAATGAATACTATGTAGTGAAAAATCTATTAGTATGCATTGCTTTTTAACTCTTAATTACTTGCATGGAAAGCTGGACCTTAACTGACTGTGCAGAGTCAGAGTATAATAAAAGACCAACACATCCCAAAGTGCTTACAATTTCAATCACATCAACTGAGCTGCAATGGTATATGGAGAATGATCTTGAACAGTTCCCTTTCCCTAATATTGACCCTACTTAAGGAATTAATGAGTAAATTTTAAAAGAATTTTTTATAACAATGCCAATAATTCAATACCATTAATAGTGTCATGCCCACATTTTCTGCAAATGTAGCCTACCATCAATCTAGGACAATTGTGTCCACCCTCTTGTTTTTGTTGTCTTCCATGACCTCACTTGGTCCTTTTACTTTTGCTCATTCAACACTCATGCCACATGAGAATCCCTCCCCACTTTAATGTTTCAGCGCTCTCTGTGAGCAGAAAAATCTCTCCCAGATACACCAAGTCAGAACCTTCCACGAGGAATCCAAGGTAATCCTCATAGAAAAGAAACAAATGAGTCAAGACAAGCAGATGGAAAGTCAACTGACATGAGTGCACCCCTGACCACCGAGCCAACAAAGAAGTCGAGGACATCAGCTCCCCCAACTTTCTGCTTTTGCATTCATCATGATAAGTTGTTGTATGTGATGGCCTGTTCACATGTCCATCAATCATCTCATGTTGTCAGATCACTAGCACATGTTGCTTGGGGACACGTCACCTTATCTGGACTATTCCTGTTAATTTGTGTCTTTCTGTACAAGGGACAATGGAGAGGAAGCAAACCTGTATTAAGGAATTGACTGATTAATCTCCTGGATGGAAGGCACGAGTCATATTAGCCCTCTCACTACCCTTGTGCTTTTAGAATAAAGTATCTAATTTTTCACCTGTTCTGGTTCATTTCCCCCACTAGCAAAATTTTGGCCTATGCCACACTCCATGAATCTCAATGCCCATTTTTAGTGCTGTCTGAGTATACTGATGAATCAATAAATGTATAGATCAAAAAATTAGTGTAACAACCTTTTTTTATGAATGCATTCTTCGATTCAGTTTTAGAAGACTGCTAGGTGGAGATGTTCTCCCACATTGATAAATACCAATTCCAAGGAAGACATATTATGGCTACAGGTCTTCCTCAGCAGAATGCTGAGTGTGCCTCTGTAGGAAACACAACACCATTGCCCCCTCCCCTTTATTTTATTGTTTGCCTCTGATGATTACCTACTCCAATCAACTGGAGTTGGGTGTGATTGTATTTAATAATATACAAATTACAAATAAATAATTGCAATATATATTAAGTCACTCTATATTAATGGAATCCAACTGAAATATGAAAGCAGGCCAGAATCAATCAGGAAAATTAAGGTAGTTGGGTTGTTTTTCCTCTGAGCAGCACATTTTTGCACACACAATGGGCTAAATGGCCAGGTCACAAGTACCCTGAGGGCTCAGAGAAGGTTGGGGGAGGGGACCCACTGGAACACAGATGGTAGCCTACCATCAAGGCCATCCAGCATGTTCTTTAATGTGCATAGGGTATGGCTCTCCCACACACAGGGCCATTGCTTAATGTCCCATCTGATAGACAACAGCTTTTCCAAGCCTATCGGAGCCAGTCAATGGTCAGTAGGGTATTTATCCCTACTGACCATTGACTGGGAGGGGAGTTTTGCAGAGATAAATCTAAATGCTGGCCCAGCTGGGACTTGAACCTGGAAACTGCAAATTATGAGCCTGGCATGCTACCAACTGAGCCACCCCCACCTCCAATTAAAGTAGTTACATTCTCTTATAAGTGCATGTGCTCTACGCATGGCCACCTAGGATCACTATCTCTACTTACTTAACCCAGTGTGTTATCATTAATAATTTTATTTCCAACCTCTATGATCAAAAACATAAAATTGTATTTACTCACTTTGATTGTCTGACAACTTTTTTTAATGCTTTAAATATTTGTGAATGTGTGGTATACTTTAAAAGCCTCTCAAATGTGCAACACACTTTTTATGTTCCCAGTATGTTTCATTCCTTTTCTTCTGTGCATTACACAAAATTGCTAGTGCAGTCTGATAGAACAGCAGTAATATTATCTACAAAGTGTAAATATCTTGAGATATCCATCAACTACTGCATGCTATCACTTCAAAGTAAGGAGTGTGCATAGTTTTTCTTTAACTTTTATACTCCCTGAGCTTATTTTTCACTTGCAACATCACATGCATGCAAAGTAAGTTTTTAACTCATCTAGCATTGATGGAAACAAGGTTGGATTGTTAATGTGCAAATGAGTCAGCAACATACTTGCATGTCTGCACACAGATATTAGCCCAGAAATCTTTTCTAACTGCATGCCTAGAATATTTCACCTTAGTTTGTGAGTTTCCCATGTTGACAGAATTGTTCTCACTGTATGGTATTTTGTGAATATCACAATTAATATTATTTCACACCCAAACTCATTTGTCTTCATCTGGAACAATTTTCCATTCCTTCAATGATTGAGTTAATAATAATCCATTACTTTTTCTTCATCATCCTCACTTTACTAAATCACTGTATCATCAGAAGAAATTCAGTTAGTACTTTCTACTGAATTTCTTCTGATGATACAGTGTATTATTAGAAGATAATACATTGTATCATCAGAACTCATTTCTGTATCAAAATACTCATCACTGTCACTCTCACTTAGTAAATCTTGAATATCATGGTCACACAATTTGTGTTCAAAGCTATGATCAAGTCAGACAACACAATCTATAGGTTTACAAAACCAACATCATTTGCTGCACAAATTAGGCAATCATTATGCATATGCAATATGTGAACCAAAAATACCCTTTTTCTATCAATAAAACCAGATGAAGACAGACATTATTTTAAATGACTGCTATGCCACTAGAGCTCAGTGTTCTAAGAATCATAAGTTTGCCGCCCCTCCTGTAAATCAGATAAGTTATGAGTTACTCATCTCTGTACATGAGTATCATCTGAATCTGTCATGAGTACCATCTGACCGTTTCAGTGCTATAAAGATTCAGTCAGGTCAGCAAATCGATTGGTTCTCTAGTGCATTGAAAGATTAAAAGTTAACTATTATCTTATATATCACATTAATTAGATTGGGGGTTGGCAGCCATTTTTACAGTGCACACCAAATTCTTCACTTCATTTATTTATTTTGTATTCTTTTTCTTTTCTTTTCATTTGGGGGGGGGGGGGGTTATTGTTTTGGACAGTAATATGCAACTTTACAATATTCTTTGTATGCCAATATGTATTGTGTCTACATTTGTTATGAATTGTACATGCAAAAATCAATTCCCATGTCAGGGGGTGGTAAGCCCATTTTAGTTTGCAAATTCCTGGGTTAGATATTATATGTATTGTTATTTAACACATAAAACACACTATTCGGTTTCAGCATGTCAATTCTTGCATACTGCTGAATTAACCAGATTTTGATGTACTATTTGTTTTTACTATGAAAAATATGAAATAAAACTTAGGAAAGTTGTAAAAACAAATGCCTTTTTAAACAATATAATTTTTTTTTATATAAATTAGTGTCTGGTTTTAATGTGTTGGCTCTAATTCATCTTTGAACATGACATGCACTTTTAAGAAAAAACTGTACTAAATATAAAATTATCCGAGACTGTTTGACATTTAGTGTAAACAAACACATCCACAAATGCAAAATGCTTACAGTACAGTAGAATTAGAGCTCTCACTTCACTCAGTTGACAATCTACTGTCCACTTTGATCAAATACTTCGAACATGCTGAATTTATGCATATATTGCACAATCCAATAATAAACTGTTGTACTTTACACACAAAGTGCATTTATATAACACAATTTTAAGAATCTCACCTTTGTAGAACATCTTCCGAAAGTGTGGTAGCAGCAGATTTCAGTAATGTTTGTAAAACTGAACAACATGTTTTACATATAGCAGGATCATCTATAAATGCTGAATGAAAAAGATTTTTCTTTATAACCACCAAAAAATTCACAATTGAAAATAAAACAGATATTAGTAACTTTACACTGTGCTATATAAATTATATATTCATATCATTAAAACATAGTGTAAAATTTCAAAGCTACTTAACAAATTCATATTCAAATACTGAGTTGGGGTGACAGTCATTTTACAAATATGTGTTAACTTGTTAACTACCTCTACAAAGAAGATACTAATAGTTTTTGTGAAAAACATTAGTTTTAATGATGTGCAGGATTTGAACCCATATCTCTCCAGATTCATGTCAGTGTTCTAAGACCACTAAACTATGCTGGCTCTGTCTTATTTCCACGAATGTGACTATTAATTTCCTGACATTGCTTTTTGTGGCACATCTGTGATAGGGGAAGGAAACTTTACTTTTCTATCTCTATAGCTTTGCATGGCTTACACAGTTACTGACATCATATAATCAAAATAGGAAGTATTTAGCACAAAAACCATTATCCTTTAGATCAAAATGAATTATGCATGCCATGTGGTGCAGAATATTCACTTCATTCACACATGAGACTGAGCAAAGTAAAAAAGCTCAGCTTCTCAATATGTTGTGGACATATGGCATCAAGACACACCTTGATGCCATTAAGATTTTTATGGAATCCAGGATCCCCCAAAGAAGTGAATTATAGCCATTCCCAAGCTGGTGTTGATGTTATAATCTGGAAAAGAGAATGGTGGCCATGAGGATGGTGACACCCCTGTGAGCTGGATCAATTCCATTCCAGTACTGGTAAATGAGAAAAAAATGCCAAATTGTGGGATCATTGATTGCCTGAAGGTGTCTCCTGTGGGCATATACAGAAAGACTTTGTTCTCCAAGACACACCTTGATGCCCATTAACATTTTTATGGAATCCATGAACATTCATTGTGGAAATGTGCCTAACTCAGGTCTTTGAGTTTTGGCCTGACAATTCCTTTTTTAAAATTACTATCACCAACAATGGTTTATTAAAGAGAGCAATTTGTGTCACTGTCCTTAAAGTCATCTGAGGAACACTGATCTGAGACCACCACTTTAGGAGAAGGGGCAGTCTGTTTTTACTTCCCAGGAGCTTTAGAATGGTTGGGAGAGTCCTTCCATAGGTGGAATTGGAAGGTTCAAAATCAGGAAGAGAAAGCAGCAGCAATGTCAAGGCTGAATCAACTTCTATTTCAGCAGCAAATCAAGGCTGACATTGACTTTCCCCTGCTCTGAGAGATACTTGGCAGTGGGTAAGAAAACATAGATGGCAGCACACTCATGATAGTTTGCACTACTACTGAAGTAATAGGAACGATGAACTTTTCTACACCTACACAGGCATAAGAAATCTTTCCAGGTGGTAAAGTAAGGGTTGGGTTGTTTTACCTGAGCGGCACTTTTTTGCACACCATGGGCTAAATGGCCAAGTCACATGGACCCCGAAGGCTCAGAGAAGGTTGGGTGAGGGGACCCACTGGAACAGCTGTTGGGAGACAGATGGTAGCCTCCCGTCAAGGCCATCCAGCGTGTTCTTTAATGTGCACAGGATATGGCTCTCCCACACACGGGGCCAAGGCTTAACGTCCCATCCTATGGACGGCGGCCTTTCCAAGCCCATCGGTGTCCCCTACTGACTGTGGGCAGGGGGGGGGGAATTTTGCGGAGATAAATCTCAACGCTGGGACTCGAACATGGGATGGTAAAGCAAGCTTTCTTACTTCAGGATGAGATGTTGCTGATTGTCTTGAGGCTTTATTAGATTTCTTTCTTTTCCTTCTACTTGGGGCAGTTTCAGGAATATGCTGGATGGGCACCACTGCTAATCTACAGTTTCCAGGTTCAAGTACCACCTGGGACAGCATTGAGACATATCTCTGCCCAACTCCCCACTCTGCCCTTGGTCAGTAGGGGACATAAATGGACTTTGAAAAGCTGCTGTCCATCAGATGGGGCATGTGCAGGAGAGCCATATCCTGTACACAATAAAGAAATACTGGACAGACATGATGGAAGGCTACCATTTGTCTCCTAATAGCTGACCAGTTGGTGCCCTTTTTCCAACCCTCTCTGAGCCCTGGATCTTTGTGACCTGGTTATTTAGCTCACTGTGTGCAAAAAAGAACCACTACAACAACAGATAAAACAACTCAACTCACTGAGTACATGTATTCAGATTCAATCAACTAATTAACTTATGTATTCAGATCACATCAGTGTGATCCTGACTGCTGAAATGAGCACAGGTAGGTTTACCTTGGTAAGATGTGCGGAATGACAAACTCCAGCACAGAAAACAGCACAGCGGATTAAGTATATATGGCCACATCTCGCAATGTAAATAACCTGCCTTAATGGTGGTTAGCAGGATGGCATAAAGGAAGTTAAAATACTAACCTAGTGGGTACTAATTTTCCATCATCATGACGTACCAAAACCCAGTGAACTGCAATCACTCCTTGTGTGGAAACCTCCAAGATTTCCCCTTCAGAAACATTGGAAAGTCCAACTCAGAGATCACAGCCTGAGAGAAATTCAGCAATTTATGGGGAGACATGGTGACAGCCACCCCACCAATGGCTGTTCCTTTAGGAAGAGGCAGTGGCATACTCAGGATTTAATCTTGAGAAGAGCCAAGTTGAACGGATAAAAATATTTTTAATGGGAATTCAATAAAATTCATTAGGTGATTACAAAAATTTATTCAAAGAATAAAATCCAGTTTTTTCTTTTCTTTTTACAAAGCTTTTGAATTACTTCAGTCATGGTTACATTAATCTCTCTGTGTATATATAGCAAAGCCAGTCCGTTCAATTGTGATTGTGTCATGGTAGATCTTATATAGGTTTTTAAAATGTGCAAGGTAGAAAATGACCTTTCACTGACGCATGTTATTACCAAAAGTGCTGCAAATATTTTTAATAAGTTATAGATGTTAGGATATATCATTTTGTCACACTTCAAAACTGCATCAATGGCATTTTGCATGGAACTAATGCAAACTATTTTTCAAATTTTTTATACCACAACTAGAATTCAGCGTTCAAAATTGCTGGATTTGTAGAAGGTAAATTGCAGGTATACAATTCACACAACTGATGAAAATCTTCCATTGCACTTACTGTTAGAGCATCTTTTCCATTTGGTAGAAGAGTAAAAAAAAAATTAAAAATGCTGCAGTGCCGAGTGAAATGTTCATGAAGTTGAGTCAATATTTGGTCAATAAATGGAATGAAAATAGTTCTCCTGAAATACTCTTCTACAGAATCGGCTGGAACATTAGACCTTAATATTTGTTTTGATGCAGTCCTTGGCTTTTTAATGTCAATATTAAAATTATTCACTTTTATACATGCTTCATTGCAAATATCTTTAAAAGAAGAATCTGGTGTTTCACGAAATGTATTAAATTGAGCCACAACATCATTAACAAAATTTAGGGCAATTAAGAGGTCACTGTCAGATTTTTGCATTATTTTAGACAATGGTAAGGTGTATGCAAATATATTTTGCAAGCTAAATAAAGATATTATAAAACCAAATTCACACAACGAATTATTCAAAAGTTTTGCGTTAGAGGATGAGTCTCTGTCTTCCCAAAAAATGATTGTTTCAAGACTATGAATCACTGCATCATATAATTCCACCATGGTCATTATGGCTTAATGGGGTTCCACCCACCTAGTCGGGCAAACTTGGCATAGTTTCTGTCTCTTAGTATCCGGTGTATGCTTATTAATATTGTCAACAAGGACATCCTGTCTCTTAAAGGTATTGAAGAAATTGTGTACCTTTTCAATTATGCCAAGTCAATTTCTTATTTCAGTCACAGATACAGCATTTCCAATTGCCAAATTCAAACTATGTGATGCACAATGAACATATAAAGCTTGTGGATATATAGCTGATATGTGAGATTGGGCACCATTAAACTTTCCGCTTATTGATGCGGCACCGTTGTAACCTTACATACGTAAATAGGACAAATCGATGCCATAATTATTTAAGCTTTCTAATATTATGTCAGATAAGTTTTTTCCTGTAGTGCTTGTTACAGGAACAAATTGTAAGAATTGTTCACAAACTTTATTGTCATTTTCTTCGTCTATATACCTGACACACAAGGAAAGACGGTCAGTGGTAGAAATGTCACGTTTCATTTCATCAGCAAGAATTGAAAAACATTTCACTGAATTAATTTTTTCTACCAAATGGTACAAAATAATTTTGCTACATGCATTTATAATTTGATTTTGTGTGTTCCAGCTAATGTAGATAGCATTTTTGGCAGAATGTTTAAAATGTTCAGTGAGGTTTTCGTCAACCGCATCGATTCTCGTTCTTAACAAAGCTTGAAAAAATTGCCTTCATTGGCGAGACTCCTGTTCAAATGAAAATTCTCCATAATCACAATGTCCTCTCAAGGGTATATTTTGCCGACCACATAAAATTACTGTTTGTATATCAGTTCTAATCATTTCCGATTAAATGCAGCTTGTGATCCCTACCTACATCAATTTGTCAATCAATTGGAATACATTTTCCATCTCAAATATTGTGTAGTCTTTCGTAAGTCATAACAGCCATTATATGATATTTTGTTTTTTGATGAATATTAAATTTCTCAACGGCTTTCTTCCAATTATTTTAACTTTGCATAACTAACTGTCCAGGTACTTCAGATTTTCCAATATTAGCAGGTACAAAAAACACATAATATTTACAGTACACACTATTTTCAACTTGAGAGTACACAAGCCATGTACATTTTTCAAACTATATGTATTGAAAACTTCGGTTGTGATTTGCAGCACATGTTGCAGGAAAATTAAAATTTGGTTCTGGTGTCCACAACTTTTACACAATATCCAAATTATTGTCAGAATTAAATGTTTGTTCTTTCAACAATGCAATGTCATGAGAATTATTAATAACTAAGGAAATACTTTCTTCTGGATAATTCAATGGTTTTGTCTGACCTGCGACTGGGGAAACTGAATCCAAATTGGTATTGACAATATTAATAGCGTCAACATTGCTACTAACATTTGAATCATCCTTTTTCGTTTTTTTTTAAAAATAGTTCAATAAAATACTCTGCATACGTCTTTCAGCCATATTTTGAAGCACAAAATCTAAAAAATAAAATAAAATCTTTTACAAATTTAACTTTAAAACGTTATTGAAGAATTTACATATGGTAACGGTTACTCTTCAGAGATGGAAAGCTAAGTTTCAAGTTCAAGATATGCTTTTTAATAAACTCAATGCAAAACAGCACAGAATAAGAGCATTGAGCAGACAATTTGAGAATACACACTATGGATCGCATACGACCTATGACTGAGCATCTGCAATGATCACCAATACATGATACCTGTGATCTCCGCTGGCCTGGCTTGGGCAAACGAAGTAGCGCTGTCCACCCGAGCACTACTTTGTTCGCCTTGTGGTTACAGCAGCCATGATTCCCGAGAGCTAGGGTATTCCCACCTTATGTGACTGCTAATTCATAAGTAGTATAGAAATAGAAAACACGACACAACATAAGTATAAAAAATGAATTTTAATTAGGAAAAGATTTTTGCAAAATTTTCTAGTGTTTTTTTCTTCCTTTTTCTTTGGGGGGGGGGGGTGCCAGGGCCCCTTGCCCCACTCTGGGTGCACCACTAGGAAGAGGTACATGTTTAGAGAATGCAGTTTTCACCAACAAGTCACCAGATTGTAGGTAACCAACTTATTTCATTGTTCCTACAATATCTTCCAAACCTTTGATGGAAAAACGTGACATGTTCCTGACTAACTAGTACCCAGTAGGATAGATGACCAGAAACTAAGGAGCCAAAGAAACAGGTGAATATGATGAAGACATAGAATATGACCCTTAATGGTATACCCACTTAGTACAAGACAAAAATTATTTGGAGAATTCAACTTGATGAATTTAAGGTTCTGTTCTATGATCACCACCCAACATAGATCCAACAAGAGGACATCTGATTGGATGCCAGGGCTGAACAGGCACCATATCCATTTAGACAGTATTAGTCTTTTATCAGAATGCTGGCAAAGAAATTTCACAGTTGATCTTAGCATGCCTAGCCCACCAGCTGACTGATCCTGTAGGCTAAGTTGGGCTGTATTACCTCTGAGTGACACAACTGGCTAAATGGCCAGGTAACAAGGACCACGAAGGTTCAGAGAAGGTTGCAGGAAGGGCACATACTGGATAGCTGTTAGGAGACAGATGGAAGCCTCCCATCAAGGTCATCCACAGTGTTCTTTAACATGAGCACGTATGGTCCTCAAAACACATGGGTCCATGGCTTAACATCCCTGATATATGATGGCCTTTCCAACCACATCAGTGTCCCCTACTGACTGAGGGCAGGACAGAGAACTTTGCAGTGATAAATTGCAATGCTGGCCCAGGTGGGACTCAAACCTGGGAACTGCAGATTATGAGACTGGCATGCTACTGGATCACACAGGGATTGACCCTAGGATTCCCTCTTACCTGAGCAGAGGTCAGAGCTTTGTGTAACACTGGCCCTCTAAAGCACTACCCAAGCCCACTATAAATGAAAGCCAAAGGTATAATAAGCCCATTAGTTCTGAGATGGGGAGAGATAGAAGTACCTGAATCAGAAACTTCACAGGGTGATCCCCTCACTATGTATAGGAACTCACTCCACAGGACATGCAAAGTTTTAGAAGTTTGTAGAATAGAAAGCAAACATCTTATTGTATTGCATCTGTTCTTGGGTCACTTGACAGCTGCTTCTTACATTCTCTGAAAAATGAATTACCACTTCTGTTAGATAATGTTCTTCAAACAGAAACATATGATTACAATATGATGGAATGGCTCCAATTTTGCCAGACAGATTGCAGTGTACTAGAATAAAAATCATCATGAAAATAACCTGAACTTTTTAGACTTTTTTTATATGCAGTTCTACGAGTCCAATTGTAAAATGATAATATGGAAACAATGCAACAATTGCTACAGCACATAACCAAAGCTGTTTTAATAGCATATGAAATGCAATTGTTTCTGAACATAAGTTCCTCAATGAAACAAATGCCAAGCATTTGTATTCAGACTGGAGGGAGAAGGGGCATTTCAAAATTTTAATTTGTATTAAGAATAAAAGCACCTCAGCAGAAATCTAATGAAATCAGGTAATACTATACTAGTGCACAACTTGATAATGATGGTGAATTAAACTATTATTTACAGGAAATTTGTTGGTCCATGTGACATCTACAATGTTATTGAAGTTTGGCCATTACGTCATGGGACATACTGTATATATACACTGAGGTGTCAATTTATTAAGTACACCATCCCTTGTCACATAAATGGTTCATTCCAATGTGTACTACATTACGTGATGTGACCATAGAGTGCAGTATAAATCAGGCAGACCAGCTCTTCAAGCATCAAAGTTGGATTGAGTGTCAGAATGGGCAAAATGAGTGAACTGAGCAACTTTGAATGTGGCATGATAGTTGATGCTAGGCATGCCGATTCTAACCTCCCCAAAACAGCCATTCTCCTGGGCTTTTCACACACAACTGTTTCAAGAGTTTACTGAGAATGGCAAAAAGCAAAAAACTACTACTGATACCAGTGATCTGTGATCTTGTGGAGAAAGTCAGCTTGTGGATCAGACAAGTAAAAGGAGAATGGCAAGAATGGTGCAAGCATACAGACAGGTCACAACCATGCAAACCACATCAGAATAAAACACTGACATGCAGAAGGTCATCCCTGAATGCACCGTGTATCAGACCTTGTCGCGAATGGGATACAACAACTGCCGACCATGTCAAGTGCCAATGTTGTCAGAGAAGAAAATGAAAGCATATCTCCAGGGAAGGCAAGAGCATCAACACTGGACCATTGATGACTGGAAAAAGGTAGCCTGGTCGGATGAATTAAGGCTACTTTTGGATCATGCTGATGAATCAGAATTTCGTGCAAGCAACATGAAACCATGGAGCCATCTTGTCTGGTGTCAAGAGTACAGGCTGGTGTTAGCTGTCTGATGGTGTGGGAAATGTTTATCTGGCATACATTAGGCCCCCTGATGCCATTCGAAGGACATCTGAATGCCGCAACATATTTGAGCATCGATTGCTGACCAAGTTCATTCCTTCATGGCTACTCAGTTTATCCTCACTTGGATGGACAAATTCAGCATGATAATGCACCTGTTCACAAGGCACATATCGTCACCAAATGGTTCCAGGAACATGATAAGTTTTTCTTGATTCATTGGCCTGCATAGTCCCTGATCTAAACCTTATCAACCATCTTTGGGATGAGGTGATAAAGGCTGTTCACAGCTATACTGTACCGCCCTCCAATTTGCAGTACCTGCACAAAACAATCATTTCTGCACAATGCATCCAGCATCTTGTAAGTTCTGTGCCCTGATGAATTTTGGTTGTGTTGGGTTGTTTCACCTTTGAGCAGCACTTTTTTTCACAAAATGAGCTAAATAGCCAGGTCACAAGGATCCCGAGGCCTCAAAGAAGATTTCGGGGAGGGGACCCACTGGAACAGCTGTTAGAAGACAGATGGTAGCCTACCGTCAGGGCCATCCAGCTTGTTCTGTAACATGCACAGAGTATGGCTCTCCTGCACACGGGGCCACAACTTAACATCCCATCCGACAGACAGCAGCCTTTCCAAGTCCATCAGTGTCCCCTACTGACCATGGGCAGAGCAGATAGTTTTGTGGAGATAAATCTCAATGCTGACCCAGCTGGGACTTAACCTGGGAACTGCAGATTACGAACCTGGTGCAGTACCAACTGAGCCACTCCAGGCCCCAATGAATTTGTGCTGCTCTGAAGACCAAAGGAGGCACAACATGTCACTAAGTTAATGAACTGGCATCTCAGTTTCACACACACATAAAAAGATCGATTAGGGAATTAAGCAATATAATTTTAACATTAAGAATACAGCCCACAAAACATTAACTACATTTCTGTCATCTGATTCTATTTTTATCAACCCCTAACATTAGATCCCGTATTTCTCTCCAGCAATGCCAGAAATTAATATGCATTATGAAAAGTGTTTTAATGGTAATACATTTTACATCACTGGCAAGTTACTAAACACAGAAGTACCCTCTATCTAAACTTAGAGCAATACTCTACCACATGAACATTCTGCAATACACCATCTGAATTTTTCCTTCAGTATGTAAGCTTAATCATAAAGCAGTGTTTTTTCCTTTGGTACTTTACATATTTGAAAAAATCCAAAACTGCATAAGATCACTAAAATGCAACATCTACAAAAGAATTATAGCTAACCATATGATAAACAAAAATTGCAAAGGAAGTATATATCTATGTCTACAAAATTTTTTCAGCTAGATTTTGTTCATAACTATAGTATTTTTTAACTAAGGAACTCAATCTCTGCTTTCTTTTCTTCAGTCTTGTGTGATCTGCCATTTTTTTAATGGAAACTTTAGGTACCTTTAACAACAATTGTTTCACGTATATTTCTGTCACTTTTACCAAATTGATCTAGTTCGTTTATCAGCTTAAAAGAATGAAAAAGAAATATTCTAAAATAACTTTCTCACCATGCATTTACTTATCTCAAACACTATTTTAAATAAGAAAATCTATATATGTGACACAGGGGAAAGTAATCAAACTCAAAATATCAAATTTTGAAAAAAAAATTCATTACCCAATGAAACAAAGTCATGAATGTGCATAATGAAGCAGAAATATAATAATATAAAGAAATAATGCCATTTTATTCTTTAGCTATGCATTTCGTCTGCATTTTTTGCTCTTTGCTTAAATTGCTGTATTTGTTTCATTGTTACACCTTTAAAAGTAGAAATAGACGATTTTATAAAACAATAAAATACACATATTTACTTATAAAAATCATTATTTTATAATTATTTACCTGTATTAATAATGATTCTCGTTAGTTCACTGAATTCTGGATCTTTAACTAATCGGGCAAGATGATGTTGAAGGTTATCTATTATTTCTGATGCCCAGTGAGCAGCAAGCCATCTGTTACATTCAATGTAAAAATTATTGCATATCATTCATATTGCCTACACAATTTTATTACAAAACACAATTTTAATAATAATAACAATAATAAAATAATTTTATTACAAAATGTAATAAAAGTTTACAAAAATAATTTATTATACTGATTACACACTAAAAATGCATTCTTAAAAAGTCCTCTGAAAATAGCATCTTAGATACTTATTAACAAACTACTTTATCATTTATCAAAACATATTTTATTATTATAAAGATACTAATAATCTGTTTTCTTATTTATTGAAATATATTTTTATTATTATTATATACTGAAACCAAGTGTGAATGTGCAACAACAGTTCATCATAATGAATGCATAATGTACCATGAGACACTATTAATGCTGTGAAGAATACTTCACAACTGTAATGGAATAGGGTTGAGATGAAATTGAAAATGAAAAAAAAAGACTTCAGTTTAGAATTTGTGTAATGAGTGATAGGATGAATTACCCTGTGTAAAAAAAATGTGATTAATGGCTGACTAGTTTATGGATGTGTCATTCTAAGGAGAAGTTTTTGTCATTAGATTCCAAGTGTGTGTTTTTAGAAACAATTAGAAACAAAATCCATCAGATTGTTTGGAAAAAAAATAACTGAAGGGTAAAGATCAAACAAGAACACTGTACTATTTTCATAAAATTATTATCTAGTACTTTCTCCTCTATATTATTATTAATAGGATTTTAAATAGGATTACTGTAATATAAGAAAATTATTTTCTTTTAAAATTTTCTAAAGGTTCATACCAACAGGCTTTCTCTTCAAACGGCTTTGGCCAGTTGCATGAGAAATATTTTTATAAAAGACAAATACAGTAGGTACAATTATTCATACATACAATATTCTAGCCCTAGCTGATATAAAAATGCAGTATAACAAAATGATAATAAGATGCATAGATGCATACACCTTCCAACCACTTTAATGAGAACCATTCATACAATGCCACTCACAACATTAAGAATCCATCACAAAATTACTCAATTTTTCCACATACAACATGAAGAATTATGACATTTTAACTTTTATTTTCTCGTCTCTTCTCTTTTGGATACAACAAGCAGAAAATGCTCTCCGTAACTCAATCAAGACTCAATTTGTGAACGAGTTTTGGAATTTCCAACTTTGTGGGAAATCTGACATCCCATGACATTCATACAATGCACTATCCAAGTCTTCAAGCTTAAGGATATGAAGTGTATGGCACAGTTCTACACTTTTACCACTCTCGGATTTCACAAAGAACTCTTGAAGCTTTCCACTTTGTGCTTTAATGCCATAGATCAATGATGAACCAACATTGAATTCCTCCATAAGCACACTGAGATTTTCACCTTTGGCAGTCTTTTGCATATTTCAATTTTTTGCTTCAAAGTCAAACAGGCACATTTTCACTTTATTTCTTGTGGGGCATTTTTCTACTGCAGCTTTACAATTGCAGGGCGAAAGATTTCTGATAAACAAAACAACACAATCATAAATTTGACTACCAGATCCTGTCATGCCCATATTGCAAATAGCATGCCATAGTATGAATGTAACAATGCATGAAAAATGATGCCAGCAGCATCTGAAAGAACTAACAAGTGCCTTGAAATTTTCCATACGAAGTTCATTTTAAAATTTATGCCAGTTGCATAAGAGCTTTGGATGCTTGAGTACCAGATAACTAGTTTACTGTAATTCCTCTTAGACATAGCCCAGAAAATTAAAATATCATTCATGTAATGTAGGTATAGGGTCTGTTTTAATTTACTTTCAATAATGGCTGTTTCTTCTGTGTATCTCATACTGCACCTATGATTAGTTCAGAAAGAGGGGAACCATGGACATGACCTCCATCTGGATCCATATTTCTCCATTTGTCACAAACATTGGATGAGGTGGTCAGAGATTTATGTATGCTAGAGTACAGTTGTCTTGGGTCTGGCAACCATGCTGTTTTCAGATACATAATAGGTTTCTCACATTCACTAAATAATAATCTTAAAGAAATATATTATGAAAGCATCTAATTCTAAAACATATCAACAATCAGTGTATCAGCAGACAGTGACAACCACCACCATATATCAGTGCTTTCGGACTGGTGAACCAGCGAAAGCTAGAAAACAGCAGCAACAAAGTCGAAGCATCATTGAGAACTATGGTGAGTGTACCCAGACAAGTACAGCTCTTTCAAAAGTAGTAAATATAACAACAGCTAATGAAACCTGAAGTTCTCTAAAACTAAACCTATAACTAAAAGATATTTTAAAATGAACCTATTTCTACTGCCTATGGCAATGTATAATATTAGTGAATTGCTTTAGCATCTAAAAGCTTTGATTGGCATTTGTGTTGCATTGTGTCAAAAGACAATGATTGTCATTTGTGTTGCAGCTTTTTGAAGCATAACAGTGATATTGTCAAGCTTTATCATTTTTAACAATAGTTAATTTTCTATATAAAATCGAAGTTTATTCATAAAACACTTTAATTCTACTCACAATATACATGAATCAATGTCAAATCATATTCACCTGCTATCGTATGGTGTCTCCTGTTGCTTTAGTACATCAACAAGAAGAACAAGAATCTTGCTAAGGTGACCACTGCTGGGAGGAGGCAAAACTGGTACTGCTGCAAGAATAGGAGAGTTGTGTCCTGAAGAACTACTAGGTGAACGAGTGGATAGATTCTGATTTACTAATGTGCTGCTGGAAATGAAATGGCCATGCCTAAAAAAAGTTGGGAAATATGAAGTACTGAATTTTTAATCTTGAAAATTTTTAAACATAATAAAAAGCACATTAGGAAATGCATTTATCTAACCTTTTTTGAAGAATAAAAATTTATATTTTTTAGGCAATATGCACAAAGAAGAAAATTAGTTTTTATTTCTTTGGAAAACTTTACTTGATTAACAAATGGAATCTAACTCATGGAAATTAACAAATGGAAAAATTAACTCTGGAAAGGTTAACCCTTCCAGTGTCCATGTCATCTGTATACATTCGGAGAATCTGAATTGAATTGAGGTGTCAAAGACATATGTATACGCTTTTAAAAATAAAAAATAAATATGTACAACAATAAATATCAATTTTTTAAAAATAAAAATTGCCGTTGTAATTTTTTATATGTATTTTTATAACTTATAAAAATATATAATTCAGGCTTCAAAAATAATATTTCGTTTTTTAATTTGATGCATATTTTATTAAACTACAATATAAATAATTTGATAAAGCCATCTGATTGCCATTTTTTAGAAGCACTTTGGTATTGCCAATTTGCTTGTTAACATTCCTATTTGCTGAAGCAACCTTTTGATTTAAGCTCACAAGTTTAACTTGAATTATTATCAACAAATATTTCCTTAAATTTTCGAATATCTAAAAATTAACAAAAAAAAATGCTATTTTTAAAAATGATAGATTTTGGAAGTAATTACAAAATACGTTTTTTTTGTTTTCCGTTTCACACCCTTTTCTGTCATAAACCTATTTCAGAATTCCAAAGTTATTTTTATCCTTTTTCCCCAACATTCCATGCATCTTTCCCACCTTCAAAATCGAAACTGGAAGTAAACACATAATTCTTAGAAATTCTGGTTGCAGCTCCATTTAATTAGTTATGCTTCACTGAGTCAAACAAGATGCAGATGGCTGACACATGCTATCTCCGTTCCATGTGCTATAAGTGTTTTTCACAGTTTTGGTCCAGCACATTGGATAGCCTTTGTAAAGTTAG
This sequence comes from Ryuthela nishihirai, assembly GCA_038380435.1. Taxonomy (NCBI): domain Eukaryota; kingdom Metazoa; phylum Arthropoda; class Arachnida; order Araneae; family Heptathelidae; genus Ryuthela; species Ryuthela nishihirai. The sequence continues at coordinate 9,207,067 of JAWZYU010000002.1, forward strand.
TATTTTTTTACAGTTAAACCTTGGTTTTCATTTCAGTAGATTTATTTTCGGAAATTAGCGATTTTTTTTGGCCAATCGATAAGTATTGACTTTTCCATAGTTATGCTATATTGTATAACCAGCTTACAACTTCTTGCTGTGGATATTTTAACATCGCATTAGGCTATATGTTAATTTTTATTTTATTATTTATTACTTTTCCAGTAAAACTTTGATCTAGTATCATTTTCTGAAAATAAATGAGATCTTGGATATGGAAGCAAATTAATTTCTGTAGATTTACTTCTGCCAGTTAGTGATCTTTCGATCGGCTGATTTATCGCTCTTTCCAAGTTATGCTAGATCGAAGGCCGGCTTAAAAGTTGTTGCAGATTATTAACATCCCATTAGGTCAATGTAATTTTTATTTTATCATTTCTTACTTTTAAAAAAAAAAACTTTGAGCTTGTACCGTTTTCTGAAAATGAATGTCTTGGATAACGTAAGCAAAATATACTTCCTTGCTATGGAAATCAGCAGTCATGTGGGAGGGTAATTTCGGGAAGGGCTGGTGCTTTGGTGCACAAACCTTTCTGCACTTAGTCAAGATAGCCAAACTTCAACACCCCCAAAAAAAATTCACAATTTTTAGCAAAAAAAGCAGCCAAGTAAGTTTTTTCCTATTTTATAACCAGTTCAGAAAATCCTGTGAACGTGAGAAGTCCAAGTCACGTTGTATAACACTGGCCGTGTTAAAATATACGATACTGAAAAGTATCATTAGAAGAAATAAAAATCATATTTCAGGTTGAATATATTATTTGGAAGGAAATTTCCTTTCGATAAATATATAATTTAACTATTTTTATTTATCAGGTTTTCCAAAAGTGAAGCCTTAATTGTATAGTGCAATCTTTTTTTTTTCACCATATCACATTGAAAAAGACATTAAAATCAATGTGCTTGGAAATTTATATTATTTTTTATAAAATCCATAATTAAATTCTGTTTAATTTGATATATAACATGACTTATTTCTGTTAATTAGTTATTTTTTTTTTAAATTCTAAAGTTGACTTGTTTTTTTGACTCGGCACAATTGGCTAAAATCCTTGAATTTTTCCCAAAGTATGGTACCGAGAAAAAAAAATTACAAAACAAGAGAAATATTTACTTAAAAATAAAAAAAAAATTTTTGTTATTCAGAAATATATAGCCATTCTATTCATGTGCATTATAATCATTTCTGCCCATTGTTCTTTTTTTAAATTAATTTTTATTTGGATTGCCAGATGCATTTTTTTACTACATGACTTTAAAAAAAGTCCTATTAAAATAAAACATTGTCTTTTTTGTTAAATACTTAATTTTCAGAAAATCCAGAATTAAATGCTAATTAATTTGGTATACAAACCAAGGACAAGTTTTATTAATAGAATTGCCTTTTTTTCAATCAGCATTTATGATTACTTGTATTTGCAACTACACAATTATTCAATTACTTTATAAGCAGATTGGATATTTCATACTAATAAAAAGAGCTGTAATAAAAGTAACAATTTTCATACTTGATTTAACAAGCATAAAGGTTTGTAGTTTGACTAACAATCATTGTGATGCATATTAGTTGTTGGAAAATACACTTTTCAGAAGAGTAATCTGCTCAAAATTATTAATGAAACTGAGATATTCATGAGATCTCATATCAAATCTATCCCACTGCTATCATTACTAATTATTCCAATTCAATTTATATCATAACACACATTTAAACCATTATGGTAGATATTTTCATAGTATATTACTACTTGTAGAAATTGAAACGATTTTATATATAAGTTACATTAATTGCTTACATTTACATGATATTGGAAAATTCCATTACTTTCACTTTCAAAAGGAAAATTGGTGAAAAAAAAACATTTGAATACTTATGCAGCATGTTGTAAGTGACATAAGACTTAATAACTGTCTTGAAATGACATGCCTAAACCCAGGCACTTTGGATCAAACCTGGAGAGGTGCAACTCTAGTCACAGCACACAGTAAACAAACAGAGAGTCTTCAAAGAACAGTTCCTTCACATTTGATATAAAACTTCACATTTGATATAAAACACATTTAGATTTGTTCCTGGGTTGGAGAACATTACAACTATTTACAAACTTACCACTAGAGAGGAACAAATATTTTGTACCCTACAATACTCCTCCCATAAGCTTTTAATTTAAATATATATATAACTAAGTATGGTTAGTCTCCATGTTGGCGAGAAAATAATTGTTTGTTTCCCCTGTTGGAAGAGGAGAGAAAAATGGGATACTTCATTTGATACTCATTAGAACCAGCCTGCAATATATATTTACATACCGGCAAACAAACAAATGATAATGACAACAGGAATGCTACTAAACTGAAATGTATATTATTGCATTCCAAGACATTTCCCATAAAGATTTTTTCAACCAAATATTTGGCTTGTATACATCTTCAATATCCAACTTACATTTCATCAAAACTGTAAACTTCAACTAATAAACTCTTTCATTTTAAATTTTTGACATCTTGAAACAGACATATCAATCAACCACAGCATCTAATAGCATTTTGCAGTGCTATCTAACTTAGTTTTATATAAACTTTATGTTCCACAGCTTTTTAATAAAAAAATCGTACTATATTTTTCTAAAAATTTTCACCTTTCAATATAAGCAAGTTATTTACAAAAATATTTGACAAAATTTGATAAAATGTATACTTCTGTCATATTTTAAAACATATAGCCTATCACAAATAAGAAAACATTCAATCAGCTTGAATTGTAGAAAGTAAAATCGTAAGGTATATTTGGTTGGGTTGTTTTACCTCTGAGTGGCACTTTTTTACACACAATGGGCTAAATGACCAGGTCACAAGGACCTGGAAGGCTCAGAAAAGGTTGGGGGAGAAGACCCACTGGAATAGCTGTTGGAAGACAGATTGTAGCCAACAGTCAAGGCCATCCAGCGGGTTATTTAATGTGCGCAGGGTATGACTCTCGCACACATGTGGCCATGGCTTAACAGCAACCTTTCCAAGCTCATCAGTGTTCCCTACTGACTGTGGGCAGGGTGGGAAGTTTTGTGGAGATAAATCTCAACACTAGCTCAGCTGGGACTCAAACCTGGGAACTACAGATTACGAGACTGGTAGGCTACTGACTGAGCGACCCCCACCCCATATAAGGCACAAAAAATACAGTCAATACAAGAGTTAAAAATTTCAAATTACCTTTTTAAAAACACTCGAGGTGTTGCAAACTTTGTATATCCATTTTATTACAGTAAATGCAAACAAAACACAACACTAACCTTCAATCAGTATTAGATATTGATACCAATTATTCTTTCAAATAATTTTGTCTCCATCATAGTTACTATTTGAAAGTTTTCCTTCTACCTGTTAACATGTGCTACAAAAATGAGGATATGAAACATAACCAATGGCAATACTTTCTGTGTTCAGTGATACTACAGAGCACATGCTTATATAATACGATTTTGCTTACAATAAATGGCAATTCAGGTAGAATATGTTATGGTTATGAGTCAGGAAACCTTATAATAATTTAATAAATGGAGCTGTGATCAAGGAACAAATAAAAAATAGTTACCTTTGACAATGTGAGTAAAGAGAATATAATATTGCATACTGCACAGCAGGATATTTTATTGCTAGTTGAGCTGAGGTAGGTTGCAATTGATGGTTCATCAAATCAAAAAAACTTGGTTTTAATGCCCACATCTGCAAAGAATGCCAATAAAATAAAAGACCATAGCAATCAGAAAACATAAAATAAAGACATTACTTGTATGATTATTATGTAGTACATATTGATTTTCAGAAGAACAAAAAAAGTTATACAATAATATAACCACCATCATAGCAATCTATGATTTTCTCCAAACAAGAATTGAACTTACAGTTCCTATTCCTGTAAAATTCATCATCTTTAGAGTGAGAAAACAACAATCTAACTCTGTTTTTATCTCCTCTTGGTTTCTGAACTACTGCACAAATTATCTAGTGGCACAACAAGTAATAGTCTGATGGGGAAAGATCTGGAGAATAAGATGGGTGATATTTTCATAATTCCCCCCAGAAAAGGAACAACACTTCTGTTACATTACTGTTCCCATAATAAATACAAGAATAACTTTATTAATGGGAAAAAAGCATTATTAATATACTGCAAGCATTTCTTTAGATGCCATGGCCTATCATTGGAAAAAAAATAGCTATATACTTTAGTTAGGCCAGTGATAGAATTTCTGTTTAAGTTGAGCCATCCATAGGGACTTGCAAAAATAAAGCTTATCAGGCATGATATCCTATAATGGTTTTTCAGCCTTAAACATAAAACACTTCCCACTTTGGTCATTATATCCTTCTGTTTCATCAAAATTATTAAACTTTTTGCAAATATTACTAATTCAAAAATATATAATGAAACAAAGAAAGCATATCTTGATGCTTTTGTTCCTCAGTGACTTCACATACAACTTCAATACACACCACTATGATTCATGTATAATCTTCATATTCTTGAGCAAACGGTTCAACACAAAATCCATTCTGATAGCTCCATTACAGCTCTCAGCTGTATTCAGATGTTATTTATTCCAGTGAACCTCATCTGTTCAACTATACAATACTGGTAACTGTCCATTGGCCTCAGACCTCAATTAGTCTTTTCCAGCTGTTTGCATTTCAATGACTGCATTTTCTGCCCTATGTACCATTCTTGGTATTTTATTTGGTGCATTACAGGCATGAATGGTCATGCACCATGAAATTTTAACTATTCTTGGAACATTCTTAAAACCACTATTCATGAACACTCAACCGAATTTTTTCATTTGCCAACCTACAATCATGGGTTGGGTTGTTTGGGTTGTTTTACCTCTGAGTGGCACTTTTTTGCACACCATGGGCTAAATGGCCAGGTCACATGGACCCCGAAGGCTCAGAGAAGGTTGGGGGAGGGGACCCACTGGGACAGCTGTTGGGAGACAGATGGTAGCCTCCCGTCAAGGCCATCCAGCGTGTTCTTTAACGTGCACAGGGTATGGCTCTCCCGCACACGGGACCACGGCTTAACGTCCTATCCGATGGACGGCGACCTTTCCAAGCCCATCGGTGTCCCCTACTGACCGTGGGCAGGGCGGGGAATTTTGCGGAGATAAATCTCAACCCCGACCCAGCTGGGACTCGAACCTGGGAACTACAGATTACGAACCTGGCGCGCTACCGACTGAGCCACCCCCACCCTCTACAATCATGGTGCATTCAAAAATGTTTTAATCACACTACTGTTGGATGCGTCTGTAACAAAAAACACCTTGCATACATCCCCAAAAGGCACATGAGAATGAAACATCATAAAACATACAGTATTGTATAGTAAGAAACAAGGCATTATTAATAAAGTGTAAAGTAATACGAAGAAAATTTCCAATAAGAATTAGAGCAACTTGTTGAGAAGCAGCAAAGGGCAGAACAGGATTTAGATTATTTTAGCTCTGAGAAGCACTTTCTTGCACACAATAGCCCAAAAAGCTAGATCACAAGGACCCTGAAGTCTCAAGGTTGGATATGAAAACAGAATCCAATGGACAGCTGTAACAACACAGATGGAAGCTTCTTGTCAGGGCCATTTTCTATGTTCTTTAAAGAACAGGGCATAGCTCTCCTACATAAAAGATCACAGTTTAATGTCCAGTGTGATAGATGGCAGGGGATAGTGTTGTCTGAGACTATCACTATCCCCATTTTTCACCAAAGGCAGAGAACAGGTTAATTGGAGAAAACCTGGAAACTGTAATATAGGGGTTCAAATATGGGAAAATCAGGTTACAAGGCCTGGTATGCTATCAGCTGGGAGTGGAAGTTGTCCCTGCTGATAGCACACCAAGCTTGTAACTTGATTTTCCCACATTTAAGTCCCTACATTACTGTTTTAAGGTTTTTCTCAGTTAGTGTGTAGGTGTGTCTTTCTCAGTTAGCAAGGCCAAGGGACAGTTACCAGTATTGTATAGTAAGACAGTTACCAGTATTGTAAAATACTGATAATCCCACTCTAATGATGTGAACTATTCTTTTCCCTTCATCAAATTTCTTATTACTTTCATACATTCATATTATAATCATAAAACATGTAAGAAAAATTATATAAAATAATAAGAAATAACCATAAAATTATGCAAGAAAAATTATATAAAGAAACGCAGGCAGAAAGTAATGAAAATATCAAACAACAAGAACTAACACTTCAAAATCTTTCTAATCTGTTAGGTAAATTTGATCATTAATTTTGCAATGGATTTAAATCCAAAATGGAGCAAAGCATAAAGAAAAAATTACCAATGCTGTCACTGTTTATCAAGATACCAACAAAATATGGCAAATTAAGCAGTTAATACATTCAAACACCCATTTTTCAAGGTCGCATCTAACGTTGTGATCTCTTGTTCCAAGCAGAATTTGCAATGAATCCTAAACTTTTTACATCATCTGTGAAAAGATCTAACAAGCCATTTTCTCCTCCAACCTTCCAACAGAGTACTAATTCAATATTTATATACAATTATTATTTAAAAATGCACAATTTTATTAGATTCATTGTGCAATATTTCCTTAACAAAATCTATCACTGTCCAACACTAACCTTTATTTACATAATTTTATGATTATAATATGAATGTATGGGAGTAATAAGAAATTTGATGAAGAGAAATGGAATACATCCCCTTATTTAGATTAAAAGAATAATTAAACAAATTTAATGATTAAACAAATGCTCATTTCACAACTGAGAATGAGCTTTCTTAAGATTGCATCTGCTGGTGATATTCACTTTCATAATTTGCAATTTCTGTATTAACATCACCCATTTGGTTCTTAGATGGGTACTGCTGCTTTCCCAAGTCAAAATATTTAGATGACAAAACTGGTCTTGCACCCCAAGTCAGCAACTCTGCCTCAGTGAGAACCGAATTTTCCTTTTCAGTACAATTAAAATAAAATAATTTCGTTGAAAGTGGATTAAAAGCAATCTTTACTGCATTGAAACCCAAATGGAATAAGTATGGATGTGTTCTATTTGTTACAATGATGAAATAATAAACTGAGAAACAAAAATTGTATATTTTCTAATTTTTTTTTAATATTTATACATTTATCATAAAAATTACTTACTAAACATAATCAGAACACCTATAAAGGATTTATCAAATTTCAGTTAAGTAACAATGAAACTTACTCCTATTATGGAATGTTTTGCATTTCCTATCTCAGCCAGTGCACAAAGACTAGAAAGAATAGCTATTTCTGCTTTACTAGGAACAAGTGATGTAGTTTTGGTATTAATGTCCTTAGAATCCATCAATACTGCACAAGCATCTTCAATGTCAGCCAAAATACACTTGTAGGCTTCTTCAAGTACTGGAACATTTTTGACACTCAAAACTGCATGCTGCACAGATAACAGTTGCTGCTGAACCTATAAAGTGCAGATTTATTATTTTACATAACAATCAAGTAATAGCTAAAACATTAACTAAGCATCTATCTTACTATTAATGTTAATCTTAAATATTACTCTTAATTTATTCTTAATGTTATTCTTAATTTCTTCTAAATAAAAGACTCCTGATTACCCATGCTCATGTGACAACAGAGAGACTTTGAAGGGTTGACAAATATAAAAATTCATTATACAGTGATATGTCAGTATAATAAATGTGAAACTAACAAAATATTCGGTATAATGATTTTTTTTTTTTTTTTTTTTTTTGGACCACAGCCAGTTTACTATGCATTTTTATGTAAAAATACTTCATTTTAATGAATACCAGTATAATAATATGTTTAACGAAATAAGAATTTATCCCAATACAAAACATATGACCATACATCATCATCATCCTCAAGCAGCCATGGGCTACAGAGATCCAACCAGACTGTGCAATTTAGTTCTCCAAGCAAGTCTGTCCTGAGCTACATCTACTGCATCTAACCACTGCACACCAACTCTAATAAAGTCCTGTTTGACACTGTCTGTCCACCACATCCTAGGTCTCCCCCTCTTTCTGAAGCCTTTAGGCACACTGTTCATAACCCTATTCGCCAATCTATAATTATCCAAACGGGCAACATGGCCAAACCAACGGAGTCTCTCTCTGCACAATATGCTGCTTAAAGGAGGTTGCTGACTCCTTTGCCTAACCTCATCATTAGTTATAAAGTTGAACCACCTAATGCCCAAGATACTGCGTAAGCATCTGGAATCAAAAGCATCTAGTTTACTGTTGTCATGTTTACAAAGTGTCCAAGTTTCACTACCATAACTAACCCTAGAAAGAACAAAACTATTATACAGTCTAATTTTTAGCTTCTGACAATACTGCATTAATTTAAAAGCTGTGAAACATCTGCAGTGCTATGAATCACATGCATCAAAGGAAATTTTCAAACTTATAGATCTATGTGATTCTGACTTATTGCATTTTACGTAATAGTAGAGTCAGCAAAAAGTTCTTTGAAAGCAGTTCCAATCCATGCATTTTTTTATTATCATTCACTATATATAAGTTATTGTTATATTTGTTCATTATTATTATTATTGTTTTAAATAAGTTCATTAATTAGTTTAGTTTCAGTACTAGTAGCCATTATAGTGTGAAGTCTTTGCTGTTTCTTAATGGAATGGAAATGACAGCCTCATAATCTGCAGTTTCCAAATTCAAGTCTCACCTGGGCAAGAGTTATATTTATCTTAGCAAAAACCTTGCCCTCAGTCAGTAGGGGACAGCAATGGGCTTGGAAAAGCTGCTGTCTGTTGGAATGGAAGTAAAGTCATGGTGCTGTGTGTGGGAGAGACATACACTATGCACATTCAAGAACACACTGGATGGCCTTGATGGGAAAGTACCATCTATCAAGTGGGTCCCCGTACTCCAACCCTCTCTGAGTCATCTGGGTCCTTGTGACCTGGCCATTTAGCCCATTGTGGGCAAAATAAGTACCACTCAGAAGTTAAACAACCCCTACAATTGAATATTATGATTTAATTGACATTATCAAGACAAAATAACCTCCAGCTTATACTCCCCAATTCAAAAGTTTTAAATGAGCTTGTAACCTGTTGGCCATCACATTGTACCATCAAAATTTCAAATTTCTAGGATATATAAATTGCTTGTAATATTCTTAAAAACCTTCTGAAAAATTAAAAAATGTGAATCATAATATTTTAGTTACCGTGCAATGCAAAAAGAATTTTTCAATTATCCATTAACAAAAATTTCAAATCCCTAGCATAAATAAAGCGTTTTATAATATTTATTTGAAATTTTGCAATTTTCAATTTTTTACACCATTAGAAGGTGCAATTTAAACTTTTGGGGAATGCCAAAAGTGCAAATCGTAATATTTCATAATACTTATTCAAGCCAAAAAAAATTTAACACACATCTCTAAAAACAAAACTACTGAATGTATACAGAAAGACAGACAACAAAGCGAAAAAAAATTTCTTTAAATTAATCATCATCATCATCACACATCTCTAAAAACAATACTACTGAATGTATACAGAAAGACAGACAACAAAACGAAAAAATTTTCTTTAAATTAATCATCATCATCATCCTCAAGCAGCCATGGGCTAAGGAGGTCCAACCAGATCATGCAGTTTAATTCTCCAAGCATATCTAATTTTAGTCTTTAGGTGTATACCCCTATTTCTCCACACTCTCCATAGATTCTTAAAAGTCCCGACAGCAATCCCTATTCATCTGTTAATCTCATGCCGCACATCACCAGCATCTGTTACATAGCTCCCAAGATAATTAAACTGTGACACCTGCTCAAGGGCACAACCATTCAGATTAACTGAATCACAGCCTGCCTGACCAATTTTCATCACTTTAGTTTTCTCTCTGTTTATAACCAAATCTACTCTACTACCATTCTCATCAACAGCTCAAATGAAGGAGTTCATCTCATCAACATCGTTTGTCAAAAGGACTAAATCATCAGCATAATCTAAATCAGAAATTTTCATATCTCCAGCCCATTTAAGACCAAAATCTTTCCCTTGAAGTGAATTTCGCATAACATAATCAATGACCAAACTAAAGAGAAAAGGAGACAAAATGCACCCTTGTCAAACACCAGAAGTAATGCTAATCCAATTGCTACAAGCCTTACCAACTCTCACACATGGGTTAGGTTGAGTTGTTTTACCTCTGAGAGGCACTTTTTTGCATACCATGAGCTAAATGGCCAGGTCACATGGACGCCAAAGGCTCAGAGAAGGTTGGGGGAAGGGACTCACTGCAACAGCTGTTAGGAGACAGATGGTAGCCTCCCGTCAAGGCCATCCAGCGTGTTTTTTAACGTGCACAGGGTATGCCTCTCCTGCACACGGAGCCAAGGCTTAATGTCCCATCCGACAGACAGCGGCCTTTCCAAGCCCATCGGTGTCCCCTACTGACTGTGGACAGGGTGGGTAGTTATGCGGAGATAAATCTCAATGCTGACCCAGCTGGGACTCGAACCTGGAAACTGCAGATGAAAACCTCACAATCTACCACAAATTATGACGATCAACAGAGTCGAAAGCCTTTTTGAAATCAACAAAGCTAGCAACCAAAGGTTTCTGAAACTCTAAACATTTCTAAAGAATCTGCCTAAGTTTAAATCTGCCATTTTTGTTCTTAGCATAATGTTGTGATGCTGTTTTTGTTCTCAGCATTATGAACAGTGAATAGTGATGCCGACTGTGCTATTCACTGTTATGAACAATGAATAGCACAGTCGACATTTTTGTTGTCAGCCTTTTTATTGGCAGCAAATTGTACAGTCACAATTTTTGCTGTCAGTAAATTGCACAGTCAGTGTTTTTGTGTTGCTGCCTATCGGGCAGCATTTTGTCTTGATGCCAGCAGTTTTGGTTTGGGGTTTTATGGCACATTAATAACAAAGGCTTATAAATGTTCCAAATGAGTTTTCAGCAAGAAAAAAGTTTGATCTTTATCCAAAAGTAACTAATGAACAAAATTATATCGTTTTACATACCAAAAGAGTAAATACTGAGATCTTCAGCTATGTACATATGTGCAGTACTTCATCATATTCACTCTGACTGTGGCTCACAGAGTATAACAGTGATAACTGCTGCTATTCAGTAGCACTATTTGGTACTAAAATGCAGTAATGGCACAGTTCCAGATATATGTTGGTGGTGGAGAACAAAGAAACAATCTTACTTTCTAACTTACTCTCATATCTACAGGAATACCATTCCTACAAACTGTGAGTTATGATTTAGGTTGTCATTAGCTACATAAAATCATCTTTAGAAATTATTTAGGGCACATTAACTACCACAAAGCATGTGAGCATTAGTAATACAGGGTGTCCATAATGTCTCTTTACAATTTAAAAAATTTATTACAAAGGCAATTGATGAGATATCTTAATCAAATTTGTTTTATGTACTAAGTGGTTATCAAAGTTTTTAATCACATTGCATTTGTGTATTTCAGGTACCACCTTGACGAAAGAGGTATATTTTAAAGAAACTAAAAAATGGCTACTCCTCAAGAGAAGGCACAATGTGTATCATGGTTTATTGAAACGAAATCGGATACGCAGACTCGGCGACACTACAAAACTAAGTATGGAAGAGATCCACCGTCACATCCGTCAATTCATGCATGGCATGAGAAATTTATGGAGACAGGGACAATGTTGGATAAAGAGAGGAGTGGATGACAAAGAACATCTGAGGAAAACATCGATCATGTAAGACAAGCCTTTAGTCGATCTCCCACAACGTCCATACACACTGTTGCCAGACAGAGCTACCACGTTCAACAGTGCACAAAGTCCTCCACAGGAACTTGCGATTATACGCTTACAAAGTGCAACTCTTACAGGCACTCGAGCCAAATGATAAACCAAGACGAAAAGAGTTTGCAGTTACATGCTGGAACGAATTTCTGAGGATGAAACGTTCCTCACCTGAGTTTGTTTTAGTGATGAAGCAACCTTTCATGTCTCAGGGAAACTGAACACACATAATGTGAGAATCTGGGGATCAGAACACCCCCATGTGACTAGTGAACTTCACCGAGATAGTCCAAAGGTTAATGTGTGGTGTGGGATCATGTGCAATCGAATCCTTGGTCCATTTTTCTTCAACGAGGCATCAATTACTACAAATGTTTACTTTGACCTTTTGACTGAACATGTGGCACCACAACTAGATGATCTTCAACCAACCATCATTTTCCAGCAAGATGGTGCACCACCACATTGGGGACTGCAAGTCTGTGGGTTCCTAAATCAAACATTTCCAGACCAGTGGATTGGAAGGGATGGCCCAATTCCCTGGCCACCTCGTTCACCAGATATCACTCCCCTGGACTTCTTTCTATGGGGTTATGTTAAAGATATCGTGTATCGAACACAGATATGGGACATCACTGATCTAAAGCAAAAGATCACTGATGCCATTGCCACCATCGATGAGGCTATGCTACAGGGAACATGGCAAGAAATCGAGTACCGTCTTGATGTGCTTCATGCAACTAATGGTTCCCACATAGAAGTGTATTAAATGATGGAAAAAAACTTCAATATCTACTTCTCGTTTTGTAATAATTTCTAAATATTTATCTTCTTATTTTAAATAAATTTTTTACATCTGTATTAAATTTATAGATACGAGTATTCTCTAAATATTAATATAAACACAAGACACATGAAAGTAGATAAGTTTTCAATATAAAGTAAAAGTTTATCTATTTTCTTGTGTCTGTATATGACTTTTGCTAACTGATTATAACACCTAATTGCTGCGAGCTGTGCCAGGAACTATTGATAACAAAGGGCGCAGATGATGGTCCAACAATAGCAACATCAGCAGGCCATCTGTGCCAGAGACCAGGAAGACCCCTAATTGTGGTAGCAACAACATAAATAGGAGTGTCCTACAGTAGGTTTTCAACACAATGGGAGGACAATGAACTTACATTAATATATGAGCATTATATTGCAAGTGTCACCTTTACCTTATTTTAATTAGCACCCATTGAACTTTCCCAACAGGACAAATTCAATTCCCACTTGATGCTCATCACTGCCTAACATAAAATATTGTGGAAACTTCATCGTGGTATATTAGGTCTCTAGATAATACAGTCTTTTATTTTTCAAATGCAATGGCAACAACACAATCACCCTCAGTTGGTAAAGATATCATACCCTGTGTATTACACACCTCATTGAATATATTCTTGCACTGAGGGTATATTAATGTGGTGCCAATATTCAACTTTCAACAATGTTTCACTTCATAAACTCTTTTTACAAACGTATAAATTTAATCTTGTGTTGTCTATTCTTGTAACATTATAACCAAGTTTCACCAACATATAGCTACAATTTTAAATAACTTTAATATAAAAAATATAGATCATTTCTATGAAATTTCAAAAGTTTTGACCTACAAAATATTCAGCAATACTTAAGCTTTAATATAAAAGAAATATTAATATGAGTAGTTATAGTTATTTTAGAAATCATTCACTAACCTTTGATGATGCTGAAAATCTGAGTTGTTGAAAAGATGAAGAAGGTGCAAATATGGCACTAACAAATTCCATGGGTAGATGAGTGTTGACCTCCTTTACAAAACTTGTCATAACTTGAAGAACTGACAAAATGTGCATTTCATGCATATAAGATAGTTCTTGTGTTTGCAAAATATTAAAATATGCAAGTAGTTGGTCCATTGCATCAACTGAGTGGGACTGAATTTGGCTGAGAAGCAAGCACACACAGTCATTGGCTGATAAAAGAAAGTTAATTGTTTTACATTCACAGGCTGAAAACATTTGCAATTTAAATTTTAACTACAAACATTATACAGAGATTGATTTTAAAATTTAATTATGTGTTTTCAAAAGTTTTTTTTTTTATACTCCTAGTACTATCTTTTTAACTTCTACGTACAATTACTTGAACTTATAAACTAGTATAGAATTATCAAGGTATTTGCTTTCACATGTAATATTAAAATCGTTATAACTAAAGTTGTTCTGGTAGTCATTTCACATATCTCCATAATTTTATTATATGTAAAAGTATTATAAAGTACCTGTAGAATCAAAATATTCAATAATCCAATATAAACTGGTTGCCACAAGTATTGAGATGAAAATTTTTGCACATAAAATTTAAACATACTTTAAAAGGGCAAAATCAACATGCCAAAAAAATTCATAAAAAAATACTTGTTTTAAAGATATATGTAAGTTAATTGAAAAAAGCACAATTTTCAAAACAATGTGAATGTTCTAGCACCAAATTCATACATCCCAGGTATATGATGGCCTTTCCCAATGATAATTTAGAATTTATCTCCAGATGGTATTAATAGTAATTACATTAAAAATGTCTACCACATTGAAGGTATATGAGAAGGAAAGGGTTATGATTGAGTTCCACTATTTTGAGGGTAAACAGCAAGGAACTGCAGATATTCCCCACACCTTGAAAGCATTTCATGGTGAATCAATGAGAGCACTGTCAAGTGATGGATGAGATGCTTCAAAAACTGCCGAGACAAATGTCAAAGACATGCTCAAAGCAGTGACTGTGACAGGATCAAGAAAGTGGTTGAATCAATTCAAAATAGTAGACAGATATGTTTCGTGCAACTGACTCAAACAGGATTCTGCCAAGTATCCTAAAATTTTTGGTTATTCCACTGTACTGTTGGTGAGTGCCATGGATAACAGCTCAACACAAAGATCACCAGAGACCACCTGTATTAATCTCTTATATTATGAAGTCAAAGGACGTGTTTTTCTCAGTCATACGAGGAGCATTCAGAAAGTACTTGACATGCATCTGCAGAAAAAAAACATTGCACTTAACAAAACTTTTACTGTCCTTCAAATATTTATTGTTTGTATATATGTTATCGTCGAAAATGATCAATTGTTCTGCACATATTTAAATGATTCCTAAAGGGTAATTGTAACACATCTGAGATTTTAAATCCATGAAGCTCACCGATCTGTTAGAGCATTTTCAACCTATTGAGACTGCTGAGTTTATTCTTCTACAAGGTTTATAGTCTCCCCTCTGATTGCCTTTGTCCCCCTCTTTGCAGCTTTTTATGGACATCACATCTCAATATCCTCAAACCTTAATTACTAAGAAGATTACTTTTTCTGTATGCTACTCAGAGGCAAACTCTGGGCTGCAATGTTTGTTGTTGAAAGAAAACTGAAAATATATGTATGCTCTATGAAGATGAAAATAAAAAAAATATATATTAATAAACAAAAAACTTACTAGTTTTTACAATATACATTTTAATACATTTTAACATTTTAATGATACATTTTAATACAAAAATGCAATTTTTAATTTGTGAAGTTTTTAATGCAATTTTGGGACTTTTAAGAATTTTTTTATTGGACCATTCCAGCTGACAGCTTAGCACAGCCCTGCATTTCAGACATTAACTGTAAAGTATATACTTAAAGAATATTCTTTCAGTACCTAAGTTACAACTCAGATTATTTTAAATAGCTATTTTAAATTATATAAACACTTAAAATCAAAAAAGATATAGTAGTATATTAATTCAAGGTACAGAGAAAAACTTGGGCTATCACCTGCAGTTATTAAGTCATCGTGATAGGAGTATTCTGTAGTCATCATGACATACTTCAGAAAATTCCTTAGTACCTAAGAAATAAAAAAAAAATTGGTCATAATGAAATTTCAATACAATTATTTATTACTAAAGAGTAGAATGAACTCCTGTATAAAAACAGACCAGAAAAAGAAAAAGACAAAGAAGTTCTTTCAAACTTGTGTGTTTATTTATAAATTCTTGGCAATTCCAATACATATGCAGCTCTGGGTTATGGAGGTCCTACCAGACTGTATAATTTTGCTCACCATGCCTGTCTGTCCTGAGCTACAGCTGCTGCATTTGGCCATTGTAGGCCACTTCTAGCACGATCCTGTTTGACATTGTCTGTCCATCGAATCCTAGGTTTCTCCCTTTTCCTGAAGCCTTTGGGCACACTGCTTATAATCCTATTTGTCTATTTGCAGTTATGCATACAGCAACATGGCCATACCAACACAGTCTCTCTCTTCACAAAATGTTGCTCAAAGGAGATTGCTGATTCCTTCTAACCTCATCATTAATTACAAAGTCAAACGACCTAATACCCAAGACACTGTAGGCATCACTACTTACAAAATCAAACCACCTAATACCCAAAATACTGTGTAAGCATCTATAACCAAAGGCATAAAGTTTCCTGTTACCCTGTTTACAAACAGTCCATGTTTCACTACTATACCTAACCTTACAAAGAAGCAAACTATTATACAGCCTAATTTTACTCTAGGTGTACATTGCTATTTTTCCACATTCTCCATAGATTCTTGAAAGTCCCAACTGCAATCCCTATTCTTTTATTTATCTCATGCCACACATCACCAGTATCTGTTACATAGCTTCCAAGATAATTAACTGAGACACTTGCTCAAGAGTGAAGCCATTCAAAGCAACTGAAGTACCATCTGCCTGGCCAATTTTCATCACTTTAGTTTTTTCTCTGTTTGTCACTGAACTTACTCTATTACCAGTCCCATCAACAGACCTAATGAAAGAATTCATCTCATCAACATAATTAGCAAACAAGGCCAAATCATCCACATAATCTAAATCAGAAAGTCTGATATCTCTAGATCATTTAAGGCCAAAATCTTTCTTTTGCAAGAATTTTGCGTAACATAATCAATAACCAAAATAAAGAGGAAAGGAGACAAAATGCACCCTTGTCTAACTCCACTAGCAATGCTAAACCAATCGCTACATGCCATACCAACTCTCACATGACTCAGTGTTATTATAGAGAGCTTTCATTATGTTAACTTGTCTAGAATGTCATACAATCTCACAAACAACTACAAATTATGTCGATCAACAGAGTCAAAAGTCTTTTTGAAACATATAAAGCTAGTAACCACAGATTTCTGAAACTAAGCATTTCTCAAGAATCTGTCTAAGTGAAAATATTTGATCAATACATTCCCTATCACTTCTAAATCCACACTGTTCATCGTGCAGTTGTATGGGGAGTGACACCAATGAAGATAGTGATGTATTGTTGCTGGCAAAAAAATGCATTAGATGTTTAGTTATAGAAGAAAAAGAAAAATTATAGCAAAAATTCAAAAAAATAACACTGATATTCAAAATACAAATTATTATAGAAATTAACATGGGCATCTCAACCTAAGCCCATATTTCACGATCAGAGAGATGGACATGGAAAAAAAGCTGAAAATAAATCCATAATATGGAAATACTCGGAATTTCCATATATATCCATGATTTATTAATTGGTTCTGAAGTTTAATCATGTGACAAAAAATTTTAAATTACATTTTTATAATACTGTGTTCTTGTATCACTGAGCAAGTTTATAAAAAGATATGTTGTTTTATCCTTTTATTTAAATACACAGTGAGAAAAA
The DNA here is from genome assembly GCA_038380435.1 of Ryuthela nishihirai. Lineage (NCBI taxonomy): Eukaryota > Metazoa > Arthropoda > Arachnida > Araneae > Heptathelidae > Ryuthela > Ryuthela nishihirai. The sequence goes on from JAWZYU010000002.1 coordinate 9,224,670, forward strand.
TAAAATTAATTTTCATATTGACAAATCCTTTTTAGCTGAATATTTAAATACACTATGTATGTGAAGAAACCAATTATTTTACAATGCAATGGGTTGTTACCAAAGCCAGATTAACCTTTTTAAGACTTAAGTAGCTTTAATTTAAATTTAAATTTCTAATAATTTCATTATTCAGAATAAGATGTGTTTCATTTAATATGTAATGTGACTTATATACAGGGTTGCTGCAATTTCAATATCTATATTCAGAGCTGTTTGGAGTTCCACTTAATGGTCAGAATGTAGCATAATTTGGTACATGTACAGTCCATTATGTGCCAAAAATGGCAAAAATAAAATAATCCAAATTTTTTGCCATCAGTGACATTGTGAAATGGGCATTCCATCTATCAATTGTCCAACATCTTCAACTTTATAATATAGATTACTGGGCCAGATGGGGAGAGCCCATGACAAGAACTTTACCTGGAACTTTAGCAGTAGAAGGTTATTAATGCTTTCACAATATAGTTTTTAGAGTAACCCCATAACCAAAAATCATATGGAGTTAGATCAGGCAAATGTGTCAGAAAGAATCAACTGATGACTAATATTGCTGAAATGCAATGCTTTTGCAGCAGCTGTTGCACAGGGTGCCAAGGAGCTCCATTTTGCATCAAAACCACTGTCTTGAGGTATCTTCATTTTGATTACACAATAGTCAGGCATAACAGGTAACAGATTCCCTAGGTTGTATTTGTTCAAAGAAAAATGTGAAATGATAAATATGACTGTAAAACTGAATCATACTGTAATCTTCAGAGTATGCAAAGGAGCCTCCTACACCACAAGTGTTTTTCTGTTGTCCAAATGTGGAAATTCTAAGATGTGCACTTGGCCATTCAAACAAAAATGGGCCTCATCCCCCCTCCCCACCCTCCAAAAAAAGAAGGATGTACCATGGTGTCATATCTTCATTCCTGCCAGGAAACTGAAAGTAAATTTCAAGTTAGCTGCTGTTTGCAGTTTTTGTGTAAAGGTTATATGAATAGTAAAAAAGGGAAAAGTGTATTATGCATTACTTTTCTTCTTACTAGGCATATATGACATATCTACTACTTGTCAAGCAACAGCATTTGCACTTGTGCTTCCACAAGGACTTTGACTGTGTGATGCCCCATCGTTCACTTTTGCTTTACCTTAACCAGTTTTGTTTAATTTACATTATATTTATCATTTTGGGGATTTTTTATTTCCTTTTCGGCATCACAGCACTCGTTTTCAAGTTTCTAGGAGTTGTGCATGCGCCGCAACTCCGATCTTCCGACTGTACCATTAAAGCGCGTGCAAAGGACACACCCCCTCTTGCATCATAGCTTGCGTCATTCGTCATAGTATGCAATGTCTTTCCCGGCATGCGCCGGCTCATTGTCAAAAACCAGTGGCCTGCGAGTCACTTGGGGGAGTAGAGGGGAGTTAGTGCAGTAGCACTAAGGAGAGCACAAGGTGCGTAGCACCAAGCACAGTGCATGTAGCACAGAAGTTATGTTTCTTCATTGATGTCTTGGTGAGTTGAATTATTTTGGAAATAAATCTATTTTGTTATATTTTAAAACCTTTTGAGTCTGTACAGTTTTTTTCTCTTGAGCAATGCGAATTAAGGATTTTTTATATTTCATATTATTTGACAAATCATTTTAATTCTTACTCATGAACGCTCGCTGGTATTTGAACCCTAAATCAACTTATTCTACTTTTGGCAATTTGTTAATTATTGCCTGGCGCCCGTCTAAGCTATCCGGAGCATAAAACTTCAAGTATTTTGCATTTGTTTTGGAGCGTTACAGAGTTACAAAAAAGAAGTGGCGCCCGAACAGGGACTCGCCAGTATTTAAAGATAGTATATATATTTGTGGATAAATTTTGTATGATTGTCAAAGATAGTAATTTTTTGAGCTCAATAGTTGTATGTACTAGTTGTAGATTTAACGGCAGCTTATGCCGAAAATTTTTGTTGAGCAAGTAGCTTAACATTTTTTGTGTATTATTCAAAGGTACTGAAGTTTCAGCGTAGATATTGCTGAATATTTAAGATATTTGTTGTATGTAATGAATAGAAGTGTCCGGACACACACGTACGTAGGACGATAAGAAAAAAAATTTTTATAAGCAAATTTATATTTTTGTAAGCTTAGTTATAGCTTTAGTATTGTTGTATAGCAGTACCTTTGAGCGCTGCTAAAGATTAAAAAAGGTTTCCAAAATTTCCAAAATTCAAAATTTCGGCAGACCGCTAAACATGCCTGCTAACAATATGGCCGATTCCGCCATAATGACTCCCAACATAGAAAGAGTAAAGGGTAGATTGCAAGATGTAATGATGGAAGCAGAAGTGCTAATGAATCTGCTTGATGATAATCGGGAGAAAAGGGGAACGACAACAACCCCTAAATTTGCTGACAATGCTACGTCAGTTCACCAACGAAGAAACTTTGAACGTAAGGTTCCATTTTCTGTTCCGCCAGAAGCAAGCGATAGAACAGAGTATTTTCAACCGCCACAACGACGATTTGCCAACCTATCCATTAACTATAGTCCTTATGTTAATTGGCCTTTACCTGAGATAAGGTTCGATGGTTCGAAACGTCCGTCATCGTGGACATTTGTCAAGTCCATGGAGGAGCACTTCCGTTTACATGAAGTGCCAAGCAACAAAAAAGTTGTTTTAGCAGTATCTTGCCTAATTGGATGTGCTAAGCAATGGTGGAATAACGTAGGATGTCGTCATGGCATAGAACTTTGGGAAGAATTTAAAAACGAAATCATGGACATATATCCGGCTTATAATGATTTTACAGAACTAGCTACAGAGTTGTTTTCACGAAGACAAAGGGAAAGAGATGACATAGAAAAATTTATATGGGGTACAGTAGAGTTATACCAGCTGTACGATGCTGATGCCGCTGAAATTGATATTGTAAATTGCATTTTGTCTCAATTGCTTTTGCCCATCAGAGAATTTCTAGAAGTACGAAATGTAAATTCCATTTCAGAGTTAGTCAAATTGGCTCGGCAATACACTGCAAGAAGAGAATCTGCAGCAAATACACATAACCAACAATGGATGCCATTCCCGCCAAAGCAGCGATATCAGGTTGAGTCGCGTAGAATGACTCCCGCACGACCGGAATTTACACGGTCCCGACAATTTGCGCCGAACACGCCTAGAACTATAGAATATGAACGAAGTAGACTTTTTGCCACGTCAAGCTTCGAACCATAACACTAGACCTAAAACTTTGGTTAAACAACCTCAATCTTTCACTTGTAATTTTTGTGGCCGACTGGGACATACTGAGAATTATTGCTATAAAAAGAATGAAAATTCGGGAAACTTTCATCGGGATCTTTGAAGCGAGAGGCCAAAGTTCCTCAAGAAAAGCCCTCTCATGAGTTATGCCTTGCCACTATGGCTTTTCCTTTTGTTGCTGATTGTCACGAAGTAACTAAAGTAACAGATCAAAACAATACAGAAGTCAATCTTCAGTTTGCTAAGGAACAAGTTTTCGATGGTACTAATGACGAATGTCAATTGACAGTGCAGCTGCGGTCCCGTGGACTTTTTGACTTACCTTGTGGTCCAGAACAGATTATTTCAGAAGCACCTATAAAATGTCCCATTAGTGCAAATAATGAGTGTTTAAATAACGAAGTTTGTGAAGTAGAACAACCGTATGAGAACGCCGTTTTTGAAAAGTTTTTAAAGTAGAAGTTTTAAAAGAAAGTAATAACAATGAAAATAATTTTGAGTCTGATTTAAGTGAAGAAAAAACCAACCAAGAAGTTGTGCCGACTGCAAGTATTCCTGACAAGTCTGGAGGTCCTCAACTATTAAAGCGTCATTTGGAGGCGGACACCAATAAGCCTAGAAAGCACGAGAAAAGGTTCTTCAAAAATCCGCATGGAGCAACGAAAAGCCGACGAAACGACCAGAGCCTGCAGAGCGACAACCGGCAGCGAACATCGGGAAGATGACGTCACGAACGAGATCTACAGCGACGACTTGAACGAGATCTTCAGTAACAACTTTACGTGAAGCCACCCAACGACGACGGAAGGATGTTATCGGAAACGGACTAGGTGATTTATTGCCACAGAGTGCCAACAATGAAATTTAAGTATATTTTTCTTTCACTTGGCACTTGATTGAGTTATAAAATGTTTTTTTTTCTGGAATAGATGAAGACGAAGAAGAAGCCTTATTGTGAATTATATAGTTAGCGATGTTTAATTTCTTGTTGAAACTTTAGAGTTCGATATTTATTTTTGAAAAGTGAATTTATTGTAGTTCGAGAGTTTATACTCTGTGAATAGAATTTTTTTTTTGCATTCTTGTTCATCGAGGTTCTAGTTATTGTATTTACGTGAGTTAAAATGTATTTTTGTAGATTTTTTCGTTTCAGCTGACTGATAGCTGAAAATTTTGTAAGTCGATATTGAAAGTTTAGAAATTGTAAAATGTTTATGGATATGAATGAGAAGAGTGAAAGAGATTAGTGATTTAATATTTTTTATGTTTAAGAATTTGTATTGTAAAATAACGTGCATTCCAAAGTGAATTTATGTAAAAAAAAAAGGAGATTCATGTAAAAGTTATTGGATGAAATGTTATCATCGTATATTATAAATTATTTACACTCTTTTTTCTTTATTCTTAGATACGATTTATGTATATGTGTTTAAATCTGTTCAGTGTCATCAGTGATATTTGTGTGTCAATGATACGTAATTTTTGGGATGACATTGGCAATATTTATTGGTATATATAGATGATGATCATGATGATGACTGCAGAATTTTGTTTTTTTTTGTGTACCTTTTTGGAGCTGTCCCCAAATGGCCTAGTCTGATAACCGAGTTGTTACCAGCATAACTCCTTTGGGAGGGGGACGTTAGCTCTGAAGGGGGAGGTAACTAATGATTTTTTTATTTCGGCTAGATCGCGATTTCTGTGAATAGGAGAAGAATTAGCGGATGATTACAATCCCGCTTGTTTGTAAATTTTGAATTTTCTTAGCTTTGCGTATTTGAATGTAATTAGGAGGAGATAACGGTGTTTGAATACCCGTTTTTTTATGTGATTTAGGTGAAGATTTAGCTGTCACATTTTTTATTGTGGTTAGGGGAAAAGCGGAATTTATAACCCCGCTAGCAACAATGTAACTTTTTTTTCTTTTCATCTATTAACACTATAGACTTAGTATCTAAGAAAGATTAGGAGTTCATTAACCTGTTATTTTCTGTACAGTTCAAGATATGCCAATTTCGAGTTTGTATCAGAATGTGATACTAGTTAGACCGATGATGCTAGTATACAGTTAACTGTCACAGCCACTGGTATGTATTGACACTAGGTTAGCTGTTAATTACATATTTTTGTCAGGAGGAAAAGGGAGGAGGTACCTTTGGTTGTGCTGGAAAATTGTGTCAAAGTGAGAATAGTTCGTCATATCAAAATTTGCGCTAGCATACTTTTACTTATTTATGTTCAGCCATGTGTAAATGACGTAAGATGTGTCCTTTATTCAAAATTGCTCGTCAAAATTTGTTAGGTCAAATCTTTTGACTCCCTTTGGAAGGAGGAGTTGTGATGCCCCATCATTCACTTTTGCTTTACCTTAACCAGTTTTGTTTAATTTACGTTATATTTATCATTTTGGGGATTTTTTATTTCCTTTTCGGCATCACAGCACTCGTTTTCAAGTTTTTAGGAGTTGCGCATGCGCCGCAACTCTGATCTTCCGACTGTACCATTAAAGCACGTCCAAAGGACATGTCCCCTCTTGCGTCATACCTTGCGTCGTTCGTCATAGTATGCAAATGTCTTTCCCGGCATGCGCCGGCTCATTGTCAAAAACCAGTGGCCTGCGAGTCACTTGGGGGAGTAGAGGGGAGTTAGTGCAGTAGCACTAAAGAGAACACAAGGTGTGAGCACAAAGCACAGTGCGTGCAGCACAGAAGTTATGTTTCTTCATTGATGTCTTGGTGAGTTGAATTATTTTGGAAATAAATCTATTTTGTTATATTTTAAAACCTTTTGAGTCTGTACAGTTTTTTTCTCTTGAGCAACGTGAATTAAAGATTTTTTTATATTTCGTATTATTTGACAAATCATTTTAATTCTTACTCATGAACGCTCGCTGGTATTTGAACCCTAACTCAACTTTTTATCAACTTATTCTACTTTTGGCAATTTGTTAATTATTGCCTGGCGCCCCCGTCTAAGCTATCCGGAGCATAAAACTTCAAGTATTTTGCATTTGTTTTGGAGCGTTACAACTGACAGCTCCATAACCAAAGTGATTCGATATCTTCAAGCCGAGCTAGTTGCCCATCATCCCCCAAGCTGTATATTTGTGAAAATGTAAAATATTTCCCCATCTTTAGTAGGTTCAATAGCAACAACACACAGATTTCACAGAATGAAGCTTACATGCCACCAGAAAAGAGGGAAATGATGATACAGCCTTTGTTTTTAACACTTAATAACAAGTTTAGATAATCTTTCAAACAAGTCATAGCTTGTTAACTTTGGAGGAATGGGTACAAATCTATAGACACGTGTCAAGGACCTTTTGAAAATCCTAAGTTGTGAAAATGAGAAGGAAAAAATGTTACTAGAATGAACTTTGATCCTTAACATCTCAGCCAACTGTAGATTCAAACCAAGTGCTTTGCTATAAATGAAAGAAAATGTTTTAAGTCCCTTTCCAAAGGTCTTTTTTTCTTTTGTGGAGTTCCAAGATTTGTGGCTAATGCAGCAAACACTTGTAAAAAAGAATTTCTGGATTACAAATAAATCACCTATATATTTTCTGTGATTTTTAAATACTATACAACATACTGAGAATGTTTCTTTACTATATATATATTCACCTCTGTAAGAAAATCCCAAGTAACAACACTGCTTTCATCTGGAGAGACATGATTTCCAAGGCTTTTAAGCACAGTTGTAAAAACTCTGAAATAATCAAAAGAAAAGTGATTATTACTATTACAAAACTTCATGCTATTATTTTTACAAGAGTAAGTCAGAAATTAAGGTTTTCTATTTAATTTCTATGGAGGGCAGGTAATTACACTGAAGACAAAATTCCCCCCATACATGTATTTTTCAATAGTCACCAATGCAGATGAGTTCTGCTCCTGAAGCCACTTGTGACTTCCTCTTTGATGATGTCCAATGGAAAGCATACTCTTTGAAGATGCTTCTTCACTTTAACAAACAATCCAATGGTGCCAGGTCTGGACTGCATGATGGGTGGTGAATAATTGTCTGTCACCAGGTGTGTAGATCCTCATTGACTATAATTACATGACCATTTTCAAACTCATGGTACCATTTCTTCGCATATTACACATTCAAGTTGTATACAGTCACTGTCAAAGGATATCTGCTGGTTGGGTCTTCTGTGTCTACAGAACCAAAATACTGCACTGATCTCCAGTTTCCCACAGAGTGCAGTACTTTCACCCATCTTTGCTCTAACTCTATACCTCATTGCATAGATGTGTAACAGTGATGACTGCTACCACTTAGCACTATTTGGTACTGATGTGCAGTTGTTTCATAATCCATCTTGGTCCAGTTGGTGAGTCCCAGAAGTTTGTCATATAGTTGAAAAATAAAATTCCAACTGAATACAGTGTTACAAAAAATATTCTTACTTTAAAGGGTGGTGAAATTTCATTAAGGAATAAAATATCAACATTCGGTCCTTCTTACATAAAAGTTCACAGCTGGCAGAGTTTGAATCGTAAGCTGAGTTGGTTGCGCACAAATAGTTTGCTGGGGTGTTGTTATTGAATTATAGTTTTTAAGAAGTATGATGTGGTAGTGGTGAGCCTTTTTTTTAGCAGGGTGATCAAGCTTTAGGACTTCATGTGTGGGGTTGAAGGAATTATTGTTCCCAGTTAACATATTGCTTTAAGGAAGTGTGCAGAGCATTAGTTAAATCCTTTATAGAAGTAGTGTAACAGCATATTGGGAGACACTGACAGTAAAGTCAAAGTTGTGTCATACTTGAAATTAAAAAAGGATATCTTTTATGCTTTAATAAAATAAAGTAGCTATTTGGTAAGAACTGACATATGAAAATCTGATATTTAATATTTTATGAAGTGTTAAGCCTCAGTTGAGATGTTTTATTAATTAGGATCTTGTGTATTGAAAATTTTAAACTCTCTATTTGCATTTGTTGGTAAAAGATTATCAGTTAGTAATTATACATGAGTATTATTAGTTCATTTGTGTATTAATTGAATTTTTCAAGTTTTTATTTTCTTGTAAAATACTTGTTTTATCTAATAAATAAGTTTATTATCAGTTTGGTTCATTTTAACCCACTATACAGTTTTGTATAATAAACATAAATGAAAATTTGTAACACATTCCTTTTAATCCTTTGATATCCTTAAAAAACGCAACTAAAGTTCTTAGCCTTATTATGAAATAAGTAATGAATGAAATAGAGTTTGCATTACATACTAAAAGAAAAAGCATTTAATACTGAACCAAAAATATAAAAATTAAAAAAATATATATGGTACGTAAGCATAAAAAAACATGTTGCAAGTCCATTTCCACTGATTTTTGAAAACTGGTTAATAATTTTTCAACGCTTTACAGGTTAAAGGATAATGACAATACAAACTACAACTTCCAGATTTTGTTTGATATACTTTTACCAAGTGGATGACACAAATTAGACAATTTAACACACCTGATTAAGCAAGTAATTTTTGCAATGCATTCATCTGGACCAGGTGGCTGTTCTTCTATACTCCCATCACCAGAACTTGAGCTGCTTGATTTTGTTTGAATCAGATCCTAAAAGTTCACAGGAATTTATTAACATAAGCATTTCATAACATACAATTTTTCTATTTAAGTTGAAATTTTGGCAATTGCATATAACAAAACTATTTTGGGTTGTTTTACCTCTGAGCGGCACTATTTTGCCCACAATGGGCTAAATGGCCAGGTCACATGGACCCCAAAGGCTCAGAGAAGGTTGGGGGAGGGGACCCACTGGAATAGCTGTTGGGAGACAGATGGTAGACTCCCGTCAAGGCCATCCAGCGTGTTCTTTAAATGCACAAGGATATGGCTCTCCCGCACACAGGGCCACGGCTTAACGTCCCATCCGACGGACGGCAGCCTTTCCAAGCCCATCGGTGTCCCCTACTGACCATGGGAAGGGCGGGGAATTTTGCGGAGATAAATCTCAACGCTGACCCAGCTGGGACTCAAACCTGGGAACTACAGATTACAAGCCTGACACGCTACCGATTGAGCACCCCCGCCCCTTTAACAAAACTATAATACATATCTATCTATTAATATTCAAAGGGTCAACTATAATTTTCCATTATTAACCCAAAATATGCAACAAGCCAATGTATCATTTTTGTAAAAAAAAAAAACTCCAGACAACAGAAGGCAACATCACTCATTAATGAAATTATGATTACTATTTAATTACCATAAGATATTGTCTTTCTTAAGAATTATTTTCAATTTAATGCAAAATTTATAAACTGAACAAGAAAATAGGTCTCTCTGTTTACTTCCTTATCAAATAAGATTCAAAGTAATCACTAAAATATTGAAAGGAATAGCCAATGATCATTCTGTCACCGTTATGTTTGTTTAACACCAATATGTGGTTCTGTGTGCTTTCTTCTTAACAACAGTGTATTGGAATTATTCACTAAGAACCGATATTCTTTAATTTTTCCACTTTTGAATTTTTTTTTTAAACATAAGGAACAATTATTTCTGACTGGAAGCAATTCAGTTAATTCATCAAGTGCAATGCTTTGCAATTTTAAGGGTATTTCAGAACATTACACTGCTTTCAGTAGCCTGTATCACTCAGACTTGACAGTTGGGGTCCAGGGCCTAGTGTGGTACACACACACACCTCGATTTATCAGACCAAACTACCTGTTTCCAGTCTTCCACAATCCATTAGTAATGTTCCTTTCCCCACTGTAGCCTCACAGACTGGTGACATGCTGTTAACAAGGGTCTCAACGTGGGTGTCAGCTGCCATAGCCCAATCGTGCCATTGTATATTGATTGGTCTTTCAACAAACCTTCGTAGCTGGCCAGTAGTTGACTGTTGGCATTATCATCAGCACTATGGCCCTTAGTTCTGATATGGGAGAGAGAGAGCTCCCCTCAAACATCAAATGAGCTGATTGCAGCCACATTCTGATATGGGAGAGAGAGAGCTCCCCTCAAACATCAATGAGCTGATTGCAGCCACATTTTTCCCAGTGGCTGCAGGTTTTATCAGTTTTGATTTTTCCTAGTATACATGTGCGATGGTGGCATGTGGAAATCCCAGCTATTTGCAGTTGCAGATATAGAACACTCTGAACTGACTCTGACCTTTGGGGAGGAGTAATAGGCCCTTTTGGCATTGGTAGCTGCAATGGCAATGGGCAACGTCTCCTACAGGTAAGTAAACTCAATGGATTCAGAATAACTAACACATATTACAAACACCGCGACATACATAAGTACACATGGGTTTCACCTGATGGGCTGCATAAGAATATGATTGATTACATATTAATTAACAGCAAATAGGCTAGTTCTGTTAGGAATACCAGGGCATATAGGGGAGCTGAAATTGAATCTGACCATTACCTTGTTAAAAGTGTCTTGCAACTTAAACTTAAAAAGTGTTGTGCTAGGGTTAAAAAATTTACTTTTAATACTGAAGCTCTGAAAGATCCAGTTATAGCCAAAGCTTACCATGATAGGCTACTTAGTCATTATGACAGTCATGGTATGCTTACTACTCAAGTTGAGGAAGAATGGGATCATTTTAAACAGGCTTTTTTGGACACTAACAGTACTCTTTTAGGAAAAAAGGAGCAGAAGAGACAGAATTATCTGTGTGATAAGGCACTCCAGCTTATTTCGGAAAGAAAGAACTGCAGGAATGTCCTTAATCAATACCCTACTAGTCCTAATAGAAAGCATTACAGAGAACTTAATAAACGTGTAAAAGATCAGTAGCTGCTGATAAGAATCTTTGGCTTGATGGTTTGGCTGACAAAGCCGAGGAAGCAGTTAGACAGCACAACAGCAGAGAGCTGTACCAGATAGTTAATGTTTTGTGTGGTAGAAAACGGACAGGTATACAGGGATTGAAGGATAAACAAGGTAAGGTTATAGAAGGTGAGGATTCTGTCATGGCTAGGTGGGCTCAGCATTTCAGTGATATTCTAAACAATGTAGTTAGTTCTATTCCCATTGTTTGCAATGATGATAGATACATTGGTGGCTTTAATGTTGGCCCTATAATACAATCTGAAGTTAGTTTGGCTATTTCTAAACTTAAACTTCATAAATTCCCAGGAGTGGATGAAATTACTACGGAAATGCTTAGAGCTGGGAATGTTTCAGTTACCACTTGGATGACTGAAATTCTGAATATATTTTATGATAAAGGCATGGTTCCTAAGGATTTTACCAGAGCTATTGTTATACCTATTTTCAAAAAAGGTGATCGCAGTTCTTGTGATAACTATAGGGGTATCAGCCTACTCTATGTTCCAGGTAAAGTTCTTTCCATTATTGTGATTAATAGAATTAAGAATCTGGTTGACAGTCAATTGCGTGATAAGCAATGTGGATTCAGAAATGGTAGGGGATGTGTGGATCAGATATTTTCACTTAGGCAGATTCTTGAGAAATGTTTAGAGTTTCAGAAACCTTTGGTTGCCTAGCTTCGTTGATTTCAAAAAGGCTTTCGACTCTGTTGATCGTCATAATTTGTGGTAATTGTGAAATCATATGGTATACCAGACAAGTTAGTTAACATAATGAAAGCTCTCTATAATAACACTGAGTCGTGTGTGAGAGTTGGTAAGGCATGTAGCAATTGGTTTAGCATTACTTCTGGTGTTCGACAAGGATGCATTTTGTCTCCTTTTCTCTTTAGCTTGATTATGTTATGCAAAATTCACTTTGAGGGAAAGATTTTGGCCTTAAATGGACTGGAGATACGAAAATTTCTGATTTAGATTATGCTGATGGTTTAGCCCTTTTGGCAAATGATGTTGATGAGATGAACTCTTTCATTCGAGCTGTTGATGAGACTGGTAGTAGAGTAGGTTTGGTTATAAAAAGAGAGAAAACTAAAGTGATGAAAATTGGTCAGGCAGGTTGTGGTTCAGTTAATCTGAATGGTTGCAGTCTTGAGCAGATGTCACAGTTTAATTATCTTGGGAGCTATGTAACAGATAATGGTGATGTGCGGCATGAAATTAACAGACGAATAGGGATTGCTGCCGGGACTTTTAAGAATCTAGGGAGAGTGTGGAGAAATAGGCGTATACACCTAAAGACTAAAATTAGACTGTATAATAGTTTGGTTCTTTCTAGGGTTAGTTATGGTAGTGAAACTTGGACACTTTGTAAACAAGATAACAGGAAACTAGATGCTTACGCAGCATCTTGGGCATTAGGTGGTTCAACTTTGTAACTAATGATGAGGTTAGGCAAAGGAGTTTGCAACCTTCTTTAAGCAGCATATTGTGCATAGAGAGACTCCGTTGGTTTGGCCATGTTGCCCGTATGGATAATTATAGATTGGCAAATAGGGTTATGAACAGTGTGCCTAAAGGCCTCAGAAAGAAGGGGAGACCTAGGATGCAGTGGGCAGACAATGTCAAACAGGACCTTGTTAGAATTGGTGTGCAGTGGCCAGATGCAGTAGATGTAGCTCAGGATAGACTTGCTTGGAGAACTAAATTGCACAGTCTGGTTGGACCTCCGTAGACCATGGCTGCTTGAAGATGATCTTCTTCACACTGACTATCTGCCCAAAATCAAACTCATTCAGATCACTGTGTTTTCCCCATCATAAGTCGTAGGTGTACTATAGAGCAGATAGTATCTGACCTATTTATAGCCCACAAGGAGTTTCAACTGGCTGCATTATTGTGGTGGTGTAGGGCAGGTTTGTGGATGGGTGATGTTTGTATAATAAATTGTGCTTTCAGTGTATAACATGTTTTTTTTTTTTTTTTCTGTTTATTAGGGGGGGGGGTTTGACAAAAAAAGTTCTAAATTTTATTTATTTACTATTTATTTGACTGGTTATTTTTTTTTTTTGTTTGTTTGTTTGGCTGAATATGGTAGGAAATACTTGGGCTTTCAGTTTCATTTAATTACTAATTTTATGGGAAAAAAAATATTTAAATAGAATGACAAATAAATTAATTTTATTAAAGCTTTTTCAGAGTGATATACTGAAAAAAAAAAAGGATCAGACAAGGCAATTAAAGGCTTAATTCTAAACAATCCATAGGAAAAAAAAAAGAGTTACATATCATTGGAAAGAAAATTTCTTTCTGAATAATATAAAAATAAACCTGAAACATGAGGGTAATTTTTTTCTCTCTGTGTAGTATAGCTAATAGCCAATAATGCACAAAGCAACTGCACAATTACTTCTTGTGTGCTTTTCTTTTAATGATCACCACACATTTTCTGCTTGGCTACTGCATTTAGAAATGATACCAAAATGCTTACACGTTAGGTGCATCAAAGCTATAAAATTTCTAATATCCTCAAAATGGTATAATCTTTTGAAGAAGAGAGGTAAAGCCTTTTTTTTAGCCATTCAATACAAACTCACCAAGCATTTTTTTTAATGAAATGTTACAGGGATGAGTCCCTCTCAGATTAGCAGCAAGAGCCCCTTGACAAAATTACATTGTCTTCCTCCCTTCCATTACTATGAAGTGGGAGGAGTGCTGATTTCCAAGCCCGAAACGTCTTCAACACAGTTCCAGTGAATAAAAAAAAAATGCTGGATTGTAGGATCACTGACTGTCTGCAAGTACATCTCCTGCAAGCACATGCTAGGGGCTAGTAAAAGAAGGACCTTGATGAGATTGCTGTGGAATCTACAACAGTTCCACTGTAGGACTGTGACTATCTCAGATCTTAGATCTTTGGGCAGATAACAGTTTCTTTTTTTAAAATTACCAACACCAAACTGAAAAAACAGATCCAAGGCCACCATATGACGAGGTAGGGCTGCTTCCTCTGCCCTGCAAGAGCTATCTTAGTTTTGAAGATCTGGTTGTCTGAGATAGAGAAGGCCTTCCCAGAGGCAGAAATGGAAGGCTCAGAAACAGGAACAAAAATTGGTGTCAACATCAAAACCAACAACAACTTTGGTTTCACCAGGAGTTATTTTGCCACAAACAAGAAAGATTCTGATGGTGGTACACCGATTACAGATTACAGTCTGCCCACCACCGAATTTGTAGGATCAGTTGGCTTCCTACAAAAGTGTTGTTGGCATAAGAAATCTTGCCAAATGACCATTGTGGTGAAGTGAATTTTCTTGCACCAGGATAACAAATGTCATTTAGCATTTTGGAGTGTTGTACCTCTCTTTCCACAATGGGCAGTTGTGGAAGATGCTGGATGATTATTGCCATTACAATTTATATAGCTCACCTCCTCTGATGGGTAATATGGTTCAGCATGGCTTGTACTGCTACAATGGATACTGGTGAGCTTACTTTGGCAAGCTGTATGGCCATATCTCGGGTACTGAAAAACAGAGCAGAGGATTAGGTGCATATTGTCGTATTTCACAGTGAAAACATCCTGCTTGATAGAAGCAGACGGGGTGAATTAAAATTTTTAAATTAGTACTTGGTCGTATTTCACAGTGAAAGCATCTTGCTTAATGGAAGCATACAGGGTGAATTAAATTTTTAAATTAGTACCTGGATGGATACTAATTTAATATCATGGCACAATGAAATCTGGAGAGACTGTGGTGACTCCTTAGGCAGATAATTCTGAATACTGCTCCTACATACATTTATACTGTTTGAGATACTGTTTACCCTGAAAAATAATGGAAAGGGTTTTGATTTTGGCTTACTGATCTGAACACCTTTACTCACTTTTTTTCCTCCTGGCTGAAGAGTAATCAAATTCATGGGGTCTTAATGCTGATCATTTAAATAAATGTTTTTCAACTTTTAGCAGTCCAGGGCACACTTAAAGTATTATTTGCTTTACCAGAAACACCTGAAGGTATTAATAGCTTTACATCAAACAATGATTGAGAATTTTCTTGAAACAGATGACATATACTGACAGTAATGTGCTCATGGTCTGTAAATGGTAGATAGGTAGTCACTGGAAGGAGAGCTATGCACCAATCCCTTGTGATGATGCATAGAACCGGCCAGGCCTAGCACCTAATGTCTGACCTCGCCTTCTCGTAGTGCAGACTGTTAGTACCTTTCAAAAGAGGTACTCTTTTGTGGATGTGAATGGAAAGGGAGGGCTGCCGATTAGTGTGGCCTACTGATCTGAACAACTCTGGCTTACTTTTCTTTTTTTTCTACCCTGCTGAGGAGTGGTTAACCATACAGGGTCCTGGTGTTGACCATATAAACCTACTGGACTGAATTAAGGCTCTGAGCTTGATTATGGATCCTGATTTTGCTGCACTGGTGGGCTTCTGTGGAGGGAAAAATTTTCCGCTGTGTTTTCTGTTTGTTTGTGGGTTGCAGACCCAAGTGAATAGATTCACAGGATATGCTTATCAGCTGGTGGATAATCCTGAACAGAGGTCATCACAGACACCTATATTCTTTGCTTCTACTGGCACTTCAAATTCTACATTGGAGGAAGTCTTCCAGTGTAGATGGCTTCAGCCTTTAGTGGTGGGGAGAATGGGTCTTTGCCCCATGTCTGCGATAAGGGGGTTGTTTGATATTGTCGGCATTCCCTCTCTCAATAAACAAAGTTTCTTTAAACATCCCACTAACCAATTTCTCTCCATAAGTAACTGGAATGTGATGACTCTGCACAGAGCATATTCTCTTGATGTCCTCACACAAGAATTCCACCATTATAATTTAGATATTCTCGGCTTGCAAGAGACCAGATGGACAGATAAAGGTCAGATTCTTAAAAATAATCTTAAATTTCTCTTTTCAGAGAGGGACAACAATAAGCATCACTAAGGCGTGGGTCTGCTTCTCAGCAGACACGCTAGTGATGCTCTTCTAGGATACGAGTGCATTAATGAAAGGTTTCTACAGTAAAAGTTCAGACAAGCGTTAAAGACTTGAATGTTATCTGCTGTTATGCCCCCACTGAGGATGCCGATGAGGATGAGAAGAATAGGTTTTACGGACAACTTCAGGATATTTTGAATTCTGTCAAGAAAGGAGATATTACCCTTGTTCTAGGTGACTTCAATGCCAAAGTTGGTACTGACTCTGACCTTTGGGGAGGGGTGATTGGCCCTTTTGGTATTGGTAGCTGCAATGGGCAACGTCTCCTACAGGTAAGTAAACTCAATGGCTTCAGAATAACTAATACATATTACAAACACCGCGACATACATAAGTACACATGGGTTTCACCTGATGGGCTGCATAGGAATATGATTGATTATATATTAATTAACAGCAAATGGGCTAGTTCTGTTAGAAATACCAGGGCATATAGGGGAGCTGAAATTGGATCAGACCATTATCTCGTTAAAAGTGTCTTGCAATGTAAACTTAAGAAGAAATTTGTGCTAAAATTTACTTTTAATTCTGAAGCTCTGAAAGACCCAGTTATAGCTAAAGCTTACCATGATAGGTTACTTAGTCATTATGACAGTCATGGTTTGCTTACTACTGAAGTTGAGGAAAAATGGGACCATTTTAAACACGTTTGTTTTAGAAACTAACAGTACTCTTTTAGGAATAAAGGAGCAGAGGAAGCAGAATTATCTGAGTGATAAGGGACTTGAGCTTATTTCAGAATGAAAGAACTGCAGGAATGTCCTTAATCAATACCCTACTAGTCCTAATAGAAAGCATTACAGAGAGCTTAATAAACGTGTAAAGGATCAGTTAGCTGCTGATAAGAATCTTTGGCTTGATGGTTTGGCTGACAAAGCCGAGGAAGCAGTTAGACAGCACAACAGCAGAGAGCTGTACCAGATAGTTAATGTTTTGTGTGGTAGAAAACGGACAGGTATACAGGGATTGAAGTTATAAGCAAGGTAAGGTTATAGAAGGTGATGATTCTGTCATGGCTAGGTGGGCTGAGCATTTTGGTGATGTTCTAAACAATGTGGTTAGTTCTACTCCCATTGTTTGTAATGATGATAGATGCATTACTTGCTGTAATGTTGGCCCTATAACACAGTCTGAAGTTAATTTGGCAGTTTCTAAACTTAAACTTCATAAATCTCCAGGGGTAGATGAAATTACTACAGAAATGCTTAGAGCTGGGAATGTTTCAGTTACCACATGAATGACTGAAATTTTGAATATCTTTTATAATAAAGGCATGGTTCCTAAGGACTTTACCATAACTATTATTATCCCTATTTTTGAAAATGGTGATCTCAGTTCTTGTGATAACTATGGGGTACCAGCCTAATTTCTGTTCCAGGTAAAGTTCTTTGCATGATTGTGCTTAATAGAATTAAGAATCTGGTTGACAGGCAATTGCGTGATGAGCAATGTGGATTCAGAAGTGGTAGGGGATGTGTGGATCAGATATTTTCACTCAGGCAGATTCTTGAGAAATGTTTAGAGTTTCAGAAACCTTTGGTTGCTAGCTTTGTTGAATTCAAAAAGGCTTTCGACTCTGTTGATCGTCATAATTTGTGGTTGATTGTGAGATCATATGGTATACCAGACAAGTTAGTTAACATAATGAAAACTCTCTATAATAACACTGAGTCGTGTGTGAGAGTTGGTAAGTCTTGTAGCAATTGGTTTAGCATTACTTCTGGTGTTCGACAAGGGTGCATTTTGTCTCCTTTTCTCTTTAGTTTGGTTATTGATTATGTTATGCGAAATTCACTTCATGGGAAAATTTTGGCCTTAAATGGACTGGAGATACGAAAATTTCTGACTTAGATTATGCTGATGATTTAGCCCTTTTGGCAAATGATGTTGATGAGATGAACTCTTTCATTTGAGCTATTGATGAAACTGGTACCAGAGTAGGTTTGGTTATAAACAGAGAGAAAACTAAAGTGACGCAAATTGGTCAGGCAGGCTGTGATTTGGTTAATCTGAATGGCTGCACTCTTAAGAAGGTGTCTCGGTTTAATTATCTTATGAGCTATGTAACAGACTCTGGTGATATGCGGCATGAGATTAACAGGTGAATAGGGATTGCTGCCAGGACTTTTATGAACTTATGGATAGTGTGGAGAAATAAGACTAAAATTAGACTGTATAGCAGTTTAATTCTCTCCAGTGTTAGTTATGGTAGTGAAATTTGGATTATATGTAAACAAGATAACAGGAAAATAGATGCTTTTGATTCTAGATGCTTATACAGGATCTTGGGCATTAGATGGTTCAATTTTGTAAGTAATGATGAGGTTAGACAAACAAGTTGGCAACCTTCTTTAAGCAGCATATAGTTCAGAGAGAGACTCCGTTGGTTTGGCCATGTTGCCCTTATGGATAATTATAGATTAGCGAATAAAGTTACGAACAGTGTGCCTAAAGGCTTCAGATAGAGGGGGAGACCTAGGATGCAGTGGACAAACAATGTCAAACAGGATCTTATTAGAATTGGTGTGCAGTGGCCAGATGCAGCAGATGTAGCTCAGGACAGACTTGCTTGGAGAACTAAATTGCACAGTCTGGTTGGACTTCCATAGCCTATGGCTGCTTGAGGATGATGATGAATGTGTTCATAGACATCTACAATAAAACTATAGATAAAATATTTAATGTTAACTGTAGTTCACTATGCTATGGTCCTAGTAAATGGTGCAATGCTGCACAGAAACATGTCAGATAGTGTAGATAGTTTTTATTAATTTTTTTTAATCATCCATGTAATAACTTATGGGAACAGTAAAAAGTGGTTTCTATTGATATATGTGTTTGTCAACTATTTAAATGCAAACTGTTCTGGAGCAGCACCAACAGTTAAGGTGTAGAAGAAAAGATTAGGAAGTAAAGTATCAATGACAAACATCAGCTGTATGACAGACACTTTCGAGCCAGCGGAATTGTAAAGACTTGGGACTGAAAAGCAGACACATTATACTTGAACCCCATTATATCCATCAGGTTCAGCAGTTTAACCTCTTTAGTGTCAGAACAGTTTTTGTTCATGCAGCAAGAAGAAAGGCCATTAAAAACAGTGCTAATTTTTCTGTATATAAGGTAAAAAGCTGCATGAAAAACTATAGCATATATTGCTGTTGGAGTAATCAATGGGTTAACACTATTAAACCCTGAGCACAATATACATGAATGTTTCAATGTGTTTTAGTGATTCAATAAATTATCAATGCTAAAAACATACCTCAGCATATGCTTCCATGTCTTCTAAGAACTGTCCTAAAAGTGTTACTGAAAAACTGATATCAGATATCCAGAACTGCTGAAAACTGATTAGAGCTTTCGAAGTATACTGTGTCAAAGATGGTGCTTGAGTTGAATCAATATGCCATCCAACCAGAATGTCAACTGTATCCTAAAAATATTTTAAATAATTAAAAATATATAATTAACTTTTTTTTAATTTATTATTAAAAATAGCTTTAAAAGAAACAGAGAATTTCTGATTGATATTTTTTTTGGAATTCTGTTATATATATTCTTTTATCAATCTGCTATCTCTGCTCAATAATAGAGATAATTTTTATCAAGGGATGGCAATCTATGACCTGTGGGTCAATTCATGACCCGACACCAAGATTATTAAAAAAACTAAAAATGACTATTAAATGAAAAAAAAATGCTTTATTAACCCTTACAGTGTTGGGTTTCTGAAACTGAACTCACTGTGGTGACCAGATTTACTTTAAAGTGTTTTCAGAAAATAAACTGTAAAACCTCATCCTGAAGTAACTAATGAATGGAAATATGTCATGTTATATACCAAAAGAAAGAGCATTTAATTGTGCTTAAAAAAATGGCAAATTTTTGAAGAAAA
This sequence comes from Ryuthela nishihirai, assembly GCA_038380435.1. Classification (NCBI taxonomy): domain Eukaryota; kingdom Metazoa; phylum Arthropoda; class Arachnida; order Araneae; family Heptathelidae; genus Ryuthela; species Ryuthela nishihirai. Next base: position 9,244,690 of record JAWZYU010000002.1, read on the forward strand.
ATAAAGGTAGGTCAAATTTTTTAAGTATTTTTTTTAAGCACTGCAAAATTCTACTGTATTTTTTCCACTTTATCTTTAGTAAAATTTCAAATATATATATATTTCCCATTTTTTTCTGTATTATTTTATTATTCTATTATAAACAGTTCATAATATTTCGATTATTGCTAAATCTTTCATTTATTTCATTTTTTCTAAATTACTTAAGTCATTTATGCATATAATGTATATTCTTAGACTTATGACGATTGGCAAACTATAAGCCAAAGTAAAGCAGTATCATAAAAAATAATTTTGCTTTAAAAACTAGATAATTTAAATAAGAAATGAAAAATATATCAGAAAAGTGATAAAGAACTTTGAAAAAAAAATGTTTCAAACCAAAATCTCAGGAAGAGTTTAACCCTTTAATCCTGAGATTTCGGTGCCTCCAGTTGGTGCCATCTATGATCTTGGGTGGAAACTATTTCATTTTAATTACAATGAGTAAGATGGAAATAAATAATGAAGTCACTTCAAGCTATTTAACATTATTAATGATTTAAACATAAATCAACAATCACAGTGTTATCTGTTGGCTTTTTTACATCTATAAATCAATAAATGTTTTGTGGAAAAAATTTTAACGATATATGTGACTTGAACATACATCTTTTCAGAAACATGAGTATTCCTCCATTGACTATGTATGTCAGCAAAATTTTTTAGACAAAACATTTAATGATTTATAGATGTTAAAAAGTCAAGCAAGTAACGCTCTGATTGTCATTTATGTTTAGATCTACTATGTATATAACAAATGTGAATTTCTTAATTTGATACAAACTATGTTTTCAATTGGTTTCACCAATGCATGAAACAAAATGAAACGATATTCAGAACTCTTCTAAGGTGAATATAGGAAGCATCCATCTATCAACTATAGAGTGAATGGGCAGGCACACATACACACATATATAATCCTAAAGCAATCATGGTACACTTTACTGTATATTAAATTTCTAGTACAATACCATTTCCAGTATACAGTATAACAGTAAAAAATTTTAAAAATTTGGTCTATTTTATACTAGAAATTTATGTTTACAATATTAAAAAGTTTTGTCATTTTCCAATTATAGCACCTTGTAACAGTGGAAATTTTAACTAAAGGAAATTTTGAAAACTATGAATAATAATAGTTTACTCAGTCTAAGTAAAAAATGAAAAATCAGGATTGTTCATGGCCCAAGAATGCTTGCTTGTGGCAAAATTATTTCTTATCCTCTCTGACTAATAAAGTAATTTTCCTTAGCTTTTAAAACAAAAAAAGCTCAATGTTTTTGATGACAAAGTTCATTTTTAGAAAATGAGCTAAACATCTGCCTTTTCACTCACATTTAGAAGTAGTACCAGACAGCAGCTCCAGTACATTCCACCAGAAAAAAACTATGTGAATCCATTCTTGTCCCTATATTTTTGAGGAAGCTTCTATATCTGGACTACAATTGTCAAGCCCTGTGCTTTCCTATTTTATTCCCCATGTTATTGTTTAACTTTAAATGCTATTTCTTTTGACTTATAAGTCCTAGTTCTATTTCAATTAGTTAGCTCCTAAGTTTCATTTGTCTGAAGACATAAAAAAATTAGTCAGTAAAGTAGTAATAATTAAGATAGGCCTCAATTGCTACTACTTACATTACTGACTAACCAATTATTATTACTCATACAGTCTCTTCTCTCCTATAGGTCAAATGAAAAAAAAAAGTTCCCTATTATTGATTTTATCTACTGAACTATCAAATCTTCTCTCAGTATCACATTAGTTCCTTATCAAAATGTTCCAGTAGATAAGTACTAGAACATTTTAGCAACTTACCCGAAAATGATTGGCAAAAACTCCTGGATAACCACTTGATATTTCTAAAATGACATCAACAATAGCAACAAGTAAATCTGGTAAATCTGCATTTTCTAATGCTGACTGTACATTGGTCATTATCACCTAAGAAAACGAAAAATAATATTATTAAAAATTTAAAATTTTTGAAAAATATAAGAAAAATACACACATGCAATGGCATATGAACTTTGTGATCATTTTAAGGAACACCTATTTATTATCATGTAGAACTCCTTTTGCTTTTAAAACAGCAATGATTAGCCTTGACAATGATTCCCCATTCTAATTTACACAATGTAGACAAGTACTTTTCTAGCTGTGTGTGAGAATTGCATGTGGAAGGGTGTGATGGTTCACCTTCACTTTTGCTTTACCCAACCATTTATTTTCATTATAATTATTATTTGGGGGTGTTATTTCTTTCTTTGAACCAGAATCATTCCCTCTCTAACTAGCTCCAATTTGCCTATGTAATTCATTTGGGTAATTACGTAAATGACGCTGGTACCATAAGAGCCAAGGTCACAACAGCTTGCATCAACACCACAATGCAAATGTGCCTCACTTTAAGACATGCTTACAAGTGCATAGTAGAGAGTTGTTAGCCAGAGCAGAAGCTCAGTAGAGAGGTGAGGAGTAGAAGTCAGAGCAGAGGCTAAGTAGGAGTTTATTGTATTGCTCAAGTCTAGCATGGTGAAGTTATATTTTAATAGCAATTTGTTTAATTGAATATGATTTGACTATTTTTGACCTGCATTTAAGATATATTTTCTAGGGTTTAAAAACATTAAAGGAAAACGAGCTAAAAATTAGTACTCTGCTCTAGCAAAGATGTCTGCTACTCTGCTTATGCTCTATACGTAAAATTAGCCTTGTTTTCTGTAAATTGCAAATAAAAATAATAAACATCCTTTGTTTTTGCATTTAAGATGGCTGCAAAATGGATATAAACATACCAGAAATATACTGTTTATTTTTTTTTCATTGATTGCAAGCTTTAAGTGCACTCATCATACACATTTACTCTCTTCATTCCAAATAAAAATACTTATTGCGCTGCTAGGAACAGCAAACTAAATAGAAAAAGAGCAACTTTTGAAACATTTCCAAAACTTACCGTCATTAATTCAGTCAAATTTGCCTTTTCTTTATCATTCTTTAAAGTCTAAAGATGAAAAGGGGAAAATATACATCACTAAGTTAAAAACAAACAAACTTGGCTTTTAGTTATATTTATGAAGAAATTTAAAACTCTTGAATGAAAGTGTTTAAAAAATTGGTTAACAATGAAAAATCATTCAATACATAAAAAACTCTTTCAGCCGAAGTGAAGAGTAGCTATAAAAATTTTCGATCAGTAGGATCCAAATCCATAACACCTGATAAAATGCCAGGTGCTTCAACCTACTCATCTATTCAACTTCTTTCAGTCTTAGCAACAGGAAACTAAGAAAATATTTCAATGGCTGAGACATGTCCATGACACCAAACCTAGATTGGGAAAGGAACTCATCCAGTGTCTACAGGAAGAGGTTTTTATATTAATATACATAATCCAGAATAACTGGTAAGAATTTCAATTACATGAACTCACAAATGTCCTTTGTAACTTAAAAAAAATTCAGCTACTCTGAGGTAGAAATTGGTGGATGATTTTTGGCTAGGTGTCTATCTTTTAGCAGCAAACAATGAGGACACATACATTATAGAATTTACAGAAAATGCATAACCAACTTACGTAGAATAGCTGTTGCTCATTCTTGATATCCAACTGTGGGTTGGGTTGTTTTACCTCTGAGTGGCACTTTTCTGCACACCATGGGCTAAATGGCCAAGTCATAAGGACCCCGAAGGCTCAGAGAAGATTGGGGGAGGGGACCCACTGGAACAGCTGTGGGAGACAGATGGTAGCCTCCCGTCAAAGCCATTCAGTGGGTTCTTTAACATGCACAGGGTATGGCTCTCCCGCACACGGGGCCACGGCTTAACGTCCCATCCAATGGACGGCGGCCTTTCCAAGCCCACTGGTGTCCCTACTGACCATGGGCAGGGAAATTTGCAGAGATAAATCTCAATGCTGACCCAACTGGGACTCGAACCTGGGAACTACAGATTACAAGCCTAGCGTGCTACTGACTGAGCCACCCCTGCCCCTATCCAACTGTGGAATTGTTCAGGTTATGACAGAGTGAAGAGTTGATGAAAAAAATGATCAGAGCTCAATTTTTTCTGCAAACACCACTTTTTCAAAGCTATACAAGCACACTTGTACATGAATTACTATAACTGAATTTCTCATTGATTATGCTGAATTTGATTGATGAGCCTGACTACTAAGCCAGTGGACAGGGAATGCAAAGATCAACTCAGTTGGAGTACACCAAGCCCTAATCTTATGATATTAAATGTGTGTCTTAAGTGTTCCAGTATTAAAATTTATCTCTACTAAACTCATTCCATCCTCATGCTTATCCCTCATTCCTTGTATACCTGGGTTATTTTAACTCTGAGTGACTTGAACCCAAAGGACTCAGAGAATGTTGGGGGAAGGGATTCACTGGACAGCTGTTGGGAGACAGATGGCAGCTCCTATCAAGGCTATCCAGCATGTTCTTTAACATGCACAGGGTATGGCTCTCCTGCACAACAGGCCATGGCTTAATCCTTTAATGCCCAGGAAATTACAGAAAGGGTGGAGGGTATTAAACACAAAGGAGTAGCACTATTTGGATGAGTCCATTTCAAATTTCAGCCATTTTGGACCATTATGGGTTTAAAGAGTAAATGTCCTATCCAACAGATGGCAGCCTTTTCAAGTCCATGGGTGTCCCCTACTAACTGAGCCCAGGGTGGGGAGTTTTGCAGAGATAAATCTCAATACAGGCCCAGCTGGGACTCGAACCTGGGAACTACAGATTACAAACCTGGTATGCTACCAATTGAGCCACCCCATGTCCTTGGCAAGTGATTGAATGTTGCAAGAGAAACCAGGAGAAGCGAGACAGAGCTTCTGTGAAAGGAAACCTCTGCTTCCATTTAAAAGAATACTTTCATAATCTCCCATTAACTGAAATGAATATGGCTGGGATAGCTAATAAAGGTTTGAGCACTTTGTGCTATCGAAAGATCTCACAAATACTCATCACCGATTCTATATTACATAAGTATTTGCTGGTGAGTTACTCATTTAATTTCCTTGTTAGTTTACTGATTTTAAAAAATCCATAAAAATTTTGAATTTCCAAAAGGTTTCGGTTTTCTTAACCTCCAACTAAATTTTTTTGCTATAAGCTGAGCATAGTTCTAAGCTTGGAATAGGATGGTTTAAAAGACTCATTCAACAGCTATTACAGGTCAGAGGATAGTCAACCATTCAAACTAACAGCTCCCAACCTTTTTGTGCACAACACTCATTTTACTAATCATTATTTCCTAACACTCTCTATAATTATTTCATAAATGCCCCTTCGGGGAATAAAACTATTTTTTCCTGTATAAAAATGGTTGAAAATTAGATGGAGATAATGCCTCCATTATCAATTTCACAAACCAAAAACCCTCACAAATATCTAAAATATCCTAATTGGGAACCACTTATCCAAACCATCCCACATGCTCTATAAAGCACGCCTTCAGTGGTTCTACTATAATGACAATTTTACTTATCATCCAATTTCTGACAGCATTTTCAAGTTCATAATTTTCTCTTTCCCAGTGTGTATTATAGAAGTAAACAGAGAAAATTTCAATGCTGAAAGATCACAGATCAAACATGTAAATGTGGCCCTTTACTAAATATCCACTAATATATCAAAATATTTTAATAAAAATAAAAAATAAATACTCCCTCAAGAAGCTGTTTGCCACAGAAGTCTGACAGGAGCCTGTCAGTTTATATGTCATAGCAGAAGGTCTGTGACGATAGCAGGACCTCAGCAAAAAAAAACATGAACATTCATGCCTTACCCAGGGCTCGAACCCAGGTCCCTTAGATCAGTAGCCAAGAGCGCTAACCACTCAGTACAATTAGAGAAAAACAGGAAGGAATATCAATTAAATTTAAAACTTACCTTCTAAAATACTACATAGGGCCCTTTCGACATTGAATATAGCCTAAAAGCTTATGCTCAATCAATGTAAAAAAAAACTGTCTCGTTTATAGTGTTAAATAGAAAGAGTTGGAACTTTCAGTTGCAGGTCATCATAGGCCTTTTTGTATCATGTAGATGAGTATCACATGAATGAGATGATGGTCAATATCAAAAGCATATTATTGTAACCCACTGGGCTTCCTCCATGTTATCATAAAATCACCAGTTGTCATCAGTAATTATCATAAAATGGATCAAAACAGTTGAAAGGCAGATAACAGTAGCTATAAAAAAAGTGGCACAAAATAAAACTTAATGTAGAAGCAACAGAAGTAAAAAACACCCATTAACAGTCCCTTCTACAGCACAATTTGAACAGGAGAAAATGAAAAATGAGTTTTGGTCTTATATTTTGTTCCTTCTAAACAAAGTTTTGACATAAGAAAACTTCCTTGATATTCAAATCTATTATACTTTCCCATTTGCTGCTCTCACTTCAAACTATAATGTTATCAGGGTTGGGTTGTTTTACCTGTGAGTGGCACTTTCTTGCACACAATGAACTAAATGGCCAGGTTGTGTAAGTTAGGCAGGGGGGACCCACTGGAGAGTGATTAAAAGACAGATGGTAGCCTCCCATCAAGGCCATCCAGTGTGTTCTTTAACATTCATGGGCCTCCCATACAAGGAGCCAAGGCTTAGCATCCAATCTGATGGATGGAGGCCTTTCCAAGCCCATGGGTATCCCCTACCGACTAAAGGCAAAGAATTTTAGAGATAAATCTCAACGCTGGCCCAGGTGGGACTCGAACCTGGGAACTGCAGATTACAAGCCTGGCGTACTACCAACTGAGCACCACCCCAGCCCCCTATCATGTTATCTCACAATCCAACTGCTTCCAGGATTTTCATTTATATTTATTTTTTGCTAATTATACTATTTTAGCTGTTTTTATCTGCCACTTAACCATTAATCCATTTTAAATTATTCTTACAAAATAGTATATAAATGAAAACTTCGAAGAAAAAAAACAGTAGTGAAAATAATTTTTTATTTGCAAATCGACCACCAAGCTCATTCACTAATGATATTACCCATATGTTGAAAGCTTATCCTTACCAACCCTCACACATGACTCAGTATTATTATAGAGAGTTTTCATTTATTTTAACTTGTCTGTTAATGCCATACAATCTCGCAATCAACTACAAATTATGTTGATCAACAGAGTCTAAAGTCTATTTGAAATCTATAAAGCTAGTAACCACAGAGGTTTCTGAACTCTTAAATATTTCTCAAGAATCTAAATGAAAATATTTTATCTATACATCCCCTACCACTACTGAACCCACACTGTTCATCATGTATTTGTCCATTAACTAAATTCTTAATTCTATTAACATTTTGAATGCCACATCATTCATTTATGAATGACACCAATAGCTCAAGCGGTGCCACATCATACATATATGTATGTATGTATGTATGTATGTATGATGCTGTGTTTTCATTCAGAGCTATGTCATATATAATTGAATGACGTCACCATACAGGCTAAAATTTTCATGAGGAGCTACATCATTCCTATATGAATGACACAAAAAATTTATTTTAGGGGTCACAAGTGATAAAATAATTAACATAAAATGACATTTAGGGGTAGAAATGATGGCAATTAAAGAAAAAAGTCACATTGCTCCATGGCAAATCTTAGTGAAATCAGCTTGGTGTTAAGTATAATCATGCAAAGAACTTTATCTGGAACAGAAAGTACACTAATTCCTCTATGATTATCACAAGAACAATGATCACTGTTTTTAAAAATAAGGATAATAATAGCTCTAGTAAAATCCTTAGAAACAATACCTTTATCATAAAGAAATATTCAAAATTTCAGTCAGCCATGTGACAACACAAATGTTCCCAGCTCTAAGCCTTGCAGTTGAGATTTCATCCACCCCTGGGGATTTATGCAGTTTTAATGTAGAGATGGCCAAAGTGACTTTGGAATGTGATATAGGGCCATCATTAAAGCCAGTAATGCACCTATTCTCATTACAAACAATTGGAGTAGAAAGAATCACATTGATTAGAACACCTCTGAAATGCTCAGCCCACCTAGCTATTACAGAATCCTCACCTTCAACCACCTTACCATGTTTATCCCTTAATCCTTGTGTACCTGTCTGTTTCTTCTCACACAAAACATTAACAATCTTGTACAACCCCCTGCTGTTGTGCTGTCTAACTGCTTCCTCTACGTTGTCAGCCAAGCTATCACGCCAAAGATTCTCCTCAGCTGTTAACTGATCCTTTACACATTTATTAAGCTTGTTTTAAATGCTGCCTGTTAGGACTAAGGTATTGATTCACATTAATCCTGCACTTCCTTCTTTCAGAAATACGTTCCATAGTCTTATCACTCAAATTATTTTGTTTTCTCTGTTCCCTTTTACCCAAAAAAGTATTCTTGGTTTCAAGAAAAGCCTATTTAAATGGACCCATTCTTTCTCAACTTCAGCAGTAAGTAAACCTCAACTATCATAACCTATCACGGAATGCTTCGGCTATATCTGGATCTTTCAGAATTTTAGTGTTAAAAGTAATTTTCCTAACCTTAGCACATTTCTTAAGCTTCAGTTGTAAGACACTTTAGACCAAATAATGGTGAGACCCAATTTCGGCTCTCCTGTATGATCTAGTATTCCTAACCAAACTAGCCCATTTGCTATTAATTAAAATATAATCTATCATATTTCGGTGAAACCCATGTGTATTTATAAATGCTCCATTGTTTGTAGTATGTGTTAGTTATTCACAAACTGTTAAGTTTACTTACCTGTAGGAGATGTTTCCCATTGCCATTGGAACTACCAATGCCAAAGAGACCTAAAACTCTACCCAAAGGTCTGAGTCAGTACCAACTTTAGCACTGAAATCACCTAGCACAAGAGAAATATCTCCTTTCTTGATAGAATTCAAAATATCCTGACGTTGTCTCTAAAATCTATCTTTCTCATCATCATTAGAGTCCTCTGTGGGGCATAACAACAGATAACATTCTCAAGTCTTTAATCTTAGTTTCAAATTCAGCTGTAAAAAAATCTTTCATCAATGCAGTCATATTCCAGAAGAGAAATACTGAGTGGTATGCTCAGAAGCAAACTTATGCTTTGTAGATGCTTTCCATCCTCCTGCTTGAAAAGAGAGATTTAAGATTTTTTATCTGAACTTTATCTATTCATTTCATATTTTGCAAGTGTAGAATATCTAGGTTATTCTCACATTACACATACCCATGGAGTGAAAATGATTAGTATGATTTTTAAAGAAACTAAGTTTATTGAGAGGTAGGGCTAACAATATCAAACAGTCATAATTGTAGGCATGGGGAAGACCATTTCACTATTCCAGTAAACTTGACCACTAAAGGCTGAAGCCACCCATGCTGGTAAGAACTTCAATCACCACCTTTTCAAGTGGACCTTTTCAAGAATCAGATGACCTGCCTGAGACACACTATTCCAGTTAAGGATTGGCGATGCCCAATTAGCTAAGTGAGGGTTCAGGTACCTACGATGGCCTCTGATCAGGATTATCCACCAGCTGATATAAGGTATCCCATGCCTCTGTTCACTTAGGGCTGGCAACCCAGAAGAAAACAGAAAACACAGTGGCAGATTCTCCCTCAGCAGAGGCCAACCAGTGCAGCAAGTCCAGTATCCATAATCAAGTTCAAAGCCATAACCCATTCCAGTCAAGTGGGTATAAATGGTCAGCACCAGAACCCTGTGAAGTTGACCATTCCTCAGCAGGGCAGAAAAAAGAAAAAAGTGGCCATGGATGACCAGATCAGTAGACAACACTGATCTGGTAGCCCTCCCTTCCATTCCCTTCTAGAAGAGAATATCTCTTTTGAAACGATATAAAGGCACTGAGAATTTGTACCACAAGAAGGTGGGGTCGGACATTAGGTGCTAGACCTAGTCAGTTCTGTGCATCATCATTGGAGATTGGTACACAGCTATCCTTCCAGTTTATGCATGCTGTCTAGATGCTTCCTCTGTTTTGACAGTCAAGCTATCAAGCCAAAGATTCTTATCAGTTGTTAACTGATCCTTTTCACTTTTATTAAGCTCTTTATAATGCTGTTAGGATTAGAAGGGTTAAAAATAACCTAAAATTCTCTGTCTTTGAGCAATAAAATTTAAAGTTGATCCTTCAAACTATTTGCATGTTAAAAGTTTTTAGGAGAAAACTCGGAAGCTTTTCAGGGCAAGGACAGTGCACCATCTTCAGTGAAGTGACACTATATGGTGACTTTAGGGCTGTTTAGACAAAGAGCTTCTTCCACACGTCCACACGTTCTTCCACACGATATATATATTGTCATAACGGGCAATTCCAGTATCTCAGTTGCAGGTGGGGAAGGGCAAGGTAATTATTTCAATAGCCTCACAGACTATGGTTCTGTAGAAAGTGGATGCACATGTAAGCAGTGTGGTGTGCTAGCTCGGCAGCGGCCATCATTGGCTAACATCTGTTTGATACTCTGTGAACCTCTCTTGAAGAGAATGTATGGTTTTGCGATGTAGCAGACAATGGAATTATCCTGGTTGGGTTGTTTTACCTCTGATGGGCACTTTTTACACACAATGGATTAAATGACCAGAGTCCTTGTGAGACTCTGAAGGCTCAAAGAAGGTTGGGGGAGGGGACTCATTGGAACACTGTTGGGAGACAGATGGTAGCCTCCCATCAAGGCCATCCAGTGTGTTCTTTAATGTGCACAGGGTATGGCTCTCCAGCACATGGGGCCATGGCTTAACATCCTAACCAAAGGATGGTGGCCTTTCCAAGCCCAACAGGAATTATCCGGCAAAAGTAGGGAATATCTGCATACACCCAATTTTTTGAAGTAGGTTTATCCTACTTCACTTCTACACTTTCTACAGAACCATAGTCCATGAGGCTAATGAAATAATGACCTCGCCTGTCCCCATCTGCAACCAAGACAATGGAATCACCCTTCACGACATGTGGAAAAAAGCCCTAAACAGCACTAAAGTCACCATATAGCGTCACTTCACTGAAGATGGAGCACTGTCCTTGCTCTGAAAAGCTTCCGAGTTTTCTCCTAAAAACTTTTAACATGCAAATAGTTTGAAGGATCAACTTTAAATTTTATTGCTCAAAGACAGAGAATTTTAGGTTATTTTTAACCCTACTAATCCTAACAGCATTATAATAATCCTAACAGCACTTAATAAAAGTGAAAAGGATCAGTTAACAACTGATAAGAATCTTTGTCTTGATAGCTTGATTGTCAAAACAGAGGAAGCATCTAGACAGCACGCATAAACTGGAAGGATAGCTGTGTACCAATCTCCAGTGATGATGCACAGAACCGACACAGAATAACACTGAGTTGTGTGTGAGAGTTGGTATGGCTCGTAGCAATTGGTTTAGCATTGCTTCTGGTGTTCGACAAGGGTGCATTTTGTCTCCTTTTCCCTTTAGTTTGGTTATTGATTATGTTATGCGAAATTCACTGCAAGGGAAAGATTTTGGCCTTAAATGGTCTGGAGATCTGAAAATTTCTGGTTTAGATTTTGCTGATGATTTGGCCTTGTTGGCAAATGATATTGATGAGATGAATTCTTTCATTAGGGCTGTTGATGAGAGTGGTAATAGCATCAGTTTGATGATAAACAGAGAGAAAATTAAAGTGATTAAAATTGGTCAGGCAGGTGATGCTTCAGTTGCTTTGAATGGTTGCACCATTGACCAAGTGTCTCAGTTTAATTATCTTGGGAGCTATGTAACAGATACTGGTGATGTGCGGCATGAGATTAATAGATGAATAGGAATTGCTGCCAGGACTTTTAAGAACCTATGGAGAGTGTGGAGAAATAGGCATATACACCTAAAGATTAGAATTAGATTGGATAATAGTTTGGTTCTTTCTAGATTTAGTTATGGTAGAGAAACTTGGACCCCTTTGCAAACAAGATGTACAAAACTTCATGCTTTTGATACTAGATGCTTCAGAGGGCATCATAATCTTGGCATTAGGGGGTTCAACTTTGTAAGTAATGATGAGGTTAGGCAAAGGAGTTAGCAGCCTGCTTTGAGCAGCATATTGTGCAGAGAGAGACTCCATTGGTTTGACCATGTTGCCCATATGGATAATTATAGATTAGTGAATAGGGTTATGAAGAGTGTGCCTAAAGGCTTCAGAAAGAGGGTGATATATAGGATGCGGTGGGCAGACAATGTCAAACAGGACCTTATTAGAATTTGTCTACAGTACCCAAATGCAGCAGATGTAGCTGAGGAGAGATGTGTTTGGAGAACTAAATTGCACAATCTGGTAGGGCCTCTGTAGCCCATGGTTGCATGAGGATGTTGATCATGATTTGTGATACATGTCACATAACTTTTTTTCCATAACTGGGTGGGCTCAGGCTCAACATCTGTCAAAATAATTTAGGCTGGGAGAGGGGGGGGGGGGACTTGGGCTCAATACTTCAGTCTCAAGTAGGCATGGGCTCAAAAATTGAGACCAAACTCATCTCCAGTAAAATTATTAAAGAAACTAGTTTTGCTGAGAGAAGTAGTGTCAACAGTATCAAACATCACCTTATTTAAGACATGAGTCAAAGACCTGATCAACTAAAGGCTTAACCCACCAGTGCTGGTAAGGTACTTCAGTCACCAAAAGGGAAATATTTTAAGAATCAGAATCAAAATAGATATTCATCTGTCTGTGACACATTACTCCATCAAGGTGGCAATGCTTATAGAAGTAAGGGTTCAGGTACCTGTGATGGCCTCTGATCATGTTTATCCACTAACTGATACAAGGTACCGTGTGCATCTGCTCACTTAGGGCTAGCAATTCATAGGCAAACATTGGTATACTTTTCCCTCAAGAGAACCCAGTTTCCTCAATAGAACCAGTATGTGGACATGGATGACCAGACCAGTAGGCCACACCGATCTGGCAGCCCTCCCTCTTCCAGAAGAGAATATCTCTTTCAAAAAGTACTAATGGCATGCACTTAATGGACAACTTCAAGAGGAGCATATGGGTTCAGAAGTCATCATCATCATCATCATCCTCAAGCAGCGATGGGCTACGGAGGTCCAACCAGACAGTGCAATTTAGTTCTCCAAGCAAGTCTATCCTGAGCTACATCTACTGCATCTGGCCACTGCACACCAATTCTAACAAGGTCCTGTTTGACATTGTCTGTTTGACACCGCATCCTAGGTCTCCCCTTCTTTCTGAGGCCTTTAGGCACACTGTTCATAACCCTATTCGCCAATCTATAATTACTCATACGGGCAACATGGCCAAACCAACGGAGTCTCTCTCTGCACAATATGCTGCTTAAAGGAGGTTGAAAACTCCTTTGCCTAACCTCATCATTAGTTACAAAGTTGAACCACCTAATGCCCAAGATACTGCATAAGCATCTGGAATCAAAAGCATCTAGTTTCCTGTTATCTTGTTTACAAAGCGTCCAAGTTTCACTACCATAACTAACCCTAGAAAGAACCAAACTATTATACAGCCTAATTTTAGTCTTTAGGTGTATACGCCTATTTCTCCACACTCTCCATAGATTCTTAAAAGTCCCGGCAGCAATACCTATTCGTCTGTTAATCTCATGCCGCACATCACCATTATCTGTTACATAACTCCCAAGATAATTAAACTGTGACACCTGCTCAAGACTGCAACCATTCAGATTAACTGAATCACAGCCTGCCTGACCAATTTTCATCACTTTAGTTTTCTCTCTGTTTATAACCAAACCTACTCTACTACCAGTCTCATCAACAGCTCAAATGAAAGAGTTCATCTCATCAACATCATTTGCCAAAAGGGCTAAATCGTCAGCATAATCTAAATCAGAAATTTTCGTATCTCCAGCCCATTTAAGGCCAAAATCTTTCCCTTGAAGTGAATTTCGCATAACATAATCAATAACCAAGCTAAAGAGAAAAGGAGACAAAATGCACCCTTGTCAAACACCAGAAGTAATGCTAAACCAATTGCTACAAGCCTTACCAACTCTCACACACGACTCAGTGTTATTATAGAGCTTTCATTAGGTTAACTAATTTGTCTGGTACACCATATGATTTCACAATCAACCACAAATTATGATGATCAACAGAGTCGAAAGCCTTTTTGAAATTAACAAAGCTAGCAACCAAAGGTTTCTGAAACTCTAAACATTTCTCAAGAATCTGCCTAAGAGAAAATATCTGATCTACACATCCCCTACCACTTCTGAATCCACATTGCTCATCACGCAATTGACTGTCAACCAGATTCTTCTTCAGAAGTAGTAGGGAATAAAGGATCAAATAATTTCACTTAGGCAGATTCTTGACAAATGTTTCAAAATCACATCTGCTACTTTTGTAGATTACAAAAATTCTTCCAACTCTGTCAATCATCACAATTTGTGATTGATCATGAAATAATATGGCACACCTAACAAGTTAATTAGCATAATGATGACCTCTAAATGTATGGCTTTTCTACATGGGTATAACATACTTTTTCGTGGGTAACAGCCATTTCAACTCCACTGTTTTTTCCTTCTGAACAATGGCAGAACTGATGTACATGGGAAAAAAACATTAATGCTGAAAAGGTTAAGGTACTAACCAGTTAATCTCCAGTTACATGCTATCAATAATTACAAATATCTTTCACTTATGTTACAGTATATATACCATCAGCAGCAAAGTCAGAACTGCATAGGAAAAGAGGGCCATAACACACAAACCCTCCTCCAATGCTATTAAACAGAACAGAGGGAAAATCAATATTAAACTTATATATTACATATGCTTTACAAGTTTTAAAGACTACTAAAACAGAGAAAAATTATATACAAAGTTTCAATTCTGTTCTGATTCAATCCAGTAACTTACTTCCTCCCCCCCCCCCAACCTACCATGAATTTTTTTTACAAGTCTGGACCTGATCAGTAGTTTATTTACATATTTTAAGCCTTTGTATTAGTCACAATTATTCATTTTACCATACACAAATATATCTAAAAAAAATTTCAAATTTTCATGTTCCCTATAACATGATTGGATATATCTAGCTCAATTTAGTCCACTTGCAAATGATATATTTTTAACTTTTATAAATATTCAAATACAGATATAAATAATATTCAGACTTACTTCATGAACAGTCTTGAGTATAAGGATCCGAGCATCATCTGTTATTGATGTATTGTAAGTGCTGAATACCCATTCAAAGAAGCTACAAATTATGGAAAACCATATAAACTATACGTATATAATTTTCTTTTACTACTTATAAATTCGTACTTTGAAACACAGAGTGCAATGCATGAATATAAAAAACACCCAGATTAGTTTGTAAATTTTCTGTTGTAATGTTTTCTGTAATAACATTGTAATACTTAAGAAATAAGTGTAAGTAAATGTAATAAGTAACCTAAGTAAATAATAAGTATGTAACTCATAGGTAACAACAATCATAATTAAAAAGCCCAGCTGTCTTACCTCCAAGCCCACTGGAACACTCATACAACTGGAAAATTTTTCATACAAATACAATTATATTTGTACATTTTCCATATTCCTTAAAAATTGAAAATTTTCTTTAAAATATAAGCTTGAGGGTAAAATTTTACTTAGAAAGAAGACCAATTTTCTCAGCCTCTAAACAGGTATTGTTCATGTAACTTTTCCTTCCCACATAATTTCCTTCTACATTGTGTGGCCAAAAAATCAGAAACCTTACTACAATTTGATTTTAGATTTGAGGTGTAGTGATTCCTGTTTTAATACAGCATGTAATTCCTTTAGAGTTAAAGGAAGTGAAGTGTATTGCCATATGCCATGTTCCAGTACATCCCACAAATTTTAAATGGGGTTTCAGATCATATGACTGATGTTCATATTGAATGATTTTTAAAGCACCCCCCACCCCCACCCCTTCAGTATCTTGGCTGTGCCACTCTGATGATATATTGCTTTTTTTGTTTTTGCTTTGGTGTACAAACCTTTCTGCACTTAGCCAAGATCAACAAACTTCAACACCCAAAGAAAAAAATTCATAATGTTTAATAAAAAATAGTAACCAAGGAAATATTTTTCCATTTCATAACTAGTTCAGAATATCCCACAAATGAGTAACTTTGTATAACACTGACCCTGTTTAAAATATACAATACTGTAAAGAATCATTAAAAGAAATAAAAATCATGTTTCAAGTTAATTATTATATTATTTGGGACAAAATTTCCTTTTGATTAATAAGTAATTTAACTATTTTTATTCATCAAGTTTTCCAAAATTAAGCCTTAATTTTATAGTCCGATTATTTTTTTACCGTATCACATTAAAAACGGCTTATTAAAATTAATGTGCTTGCAAATTTATTTAAATTATTTATTTTTATAAATTCAGAATTAAATTCTGTTTAATTTGGTATGTAACATAACCTATTTCTATTGACTGGTTATTTTTTTTAAATTCTAAAGTTGATTCAGCCAATCATCTGACTCAGCGTAATTGGCTAAAGGCCTGGAATTTTCTTAAAGTACCAATCATGAAAAAAATTACAAAACTGGAGAAATATTTATTTGAAACAAGAAAATTAATTTTTTTGTTATTCAGAAATAATAGCCTTTCTATTTGTGTGCATTATAATCATTTCTGTCTATTAGTTTTTTTTTTAATAAATTATTTTCATTGCCAGATGCATTTTTTACTACAGACTCTAAAAATGCCATATTAAAATAAAACTAGTCATCTTTTTTGTTAAATATTTTATTTTCAGAAAATCCAGAATTAAATGCTGATTAATTTGGCATACAACATGCTATAATTCCTTTCACTAGTTATTTGGCAAAAAAGTTCTAAAGTTTATTTTTTTGGTCTGAAAAAAAGCATAGGGAGAAAATAGCTTGGCCTCTGGATGGAAACCAGTTTTTCAGGCTGGACCATGGAAGGGTTAATATAAATATGAAATCTAGAGGAAAAATTTCTTCAGCCATGTGGGATATGAACCAATGACCTACCGATAACATGTCGTGTGCACTGACCTATTGGCTGCTGATCAAGATGCAACTACCAGCAGTACACAACTCAAATATATATGTCACTTGAAGGAAGTGCCTTCATCACTTTCAAAGAGTGTCTTCTCTCTACTTCCAAGCAGAATCTTGAAATAGATACTAATATTTATCATAAATATACTCAACTAATTTTCCCTACTGATCTGATATCAATGTAAGAGTGATTTCATGATTTTCCAACTTTTTAAGAAAATATAAAAAAATCTGCATTTTTATGCTATTGCACAATTTGCAACTTATTGCAAGTAGACTACCATTAGCTCGCACAATTTCAACATCAGCAAAATGGTGGTAGTGTGATAAAAAAAAGAGTTAAACTTTTTTTTAAACTAATGGAACTAAACCTATTCTCATCAATAACAATTGTTTGAATATGTTATACAAAATTAAAACACTTTCAGCAAGTTTTACAATGATCAAGAGTTGCAAGATGTATGAAACAATAACAAAAACTAAAGTTCTTTCTTTCATGGAACTTCAGTTTAATAATGTCCCTTTTTCAAGTGCAGAAAAAAAAATACATGTTAAAAATTGAAAAAATATTTATCTTCCTATGTGTGCCCTAAAAAGGAAAAAAAAAAAACTAAAGTATATCAATAACAAAATCACTTGCTGAAGTTATATTCCTTTCAAAAGGAAATGGGGAACCAGCAATTTTTGTTGAGTAGGTAAATTGGCACCCTTTCCTCTGCTAAAGTGGGTTGGGTTGTTTTACCTCTCAGCTGCACTTTTTTGCACACAATGGGCTAAATCCAGGTAACAAGGACCCTGAGGGCAGAGAACGTTGGGGGGAGAGGACCCACTGGACAGCTGTTGGGAGACAGATGGTAGCCTCCCATCAAGGCCATCCAGTGTTCTTTAACATGCATAGGATGTGGCTCTCCTGCACACAGATTTTTGTCCCTTCGACAGACAGTAACCTTCCTAAGCTCATCTGTGTCCCCTACTGACTGAGGGCTGGAAGTTTTGCAGAGATAAATCTCAATGCTAGCCCAGGCGGGACTTGAACCTGGGAACTGTGGAATATGATCCTGGCATGCTACTGACTGAGCCCCCCCGGGGTTGATCACATGGGTTGGGTTGTTTTACCTCTGAGCAGCACTTTTTTGCACACCATGGGCTAAATGACCAGGTCACAAGGACCCTGAAGGCTCAGAGGTTGGGGGAGGGGACCCCCTAGAACAGCTGCTGGGAAACAGATGGTAGCCTCCCATCAAGGCCATCCAGCGTGTTCTTTAACATGCACAGGGTATGGCTCTCCCTCACAATGAGCCATGGCTTAACATCCCATCTGACGGACAGCGGTCTTTCTAAGCCCATCGGTGTCCCCCTACTGACTGTGGGCAGGGCAGGGAATTTTGCGGAGATAAATCTCGACGCTGACCCAGCTGGGACTCGAACCTGGGAACTACAGATTACAAGCCTGGCATGCTGACTGAGCCACCCCCAACCCAGGTTGATCACAAGATTGTTGATGGGTCAAATTACCATGATGGGTCTCTATGATAACACTGAATTTAAATATGGTAATACTGAGTTTTCTGTGAGAATTGTCAAGGCTTGTAGATATTGGTTTAGAAATGGTACTAAATTCAACAACTTGACTGCTAGACAAGAATCTGTGATGAGTATAAAGTCTTTAATGTATTATCTTTAATGTTTTAGATTAACACAAAATACTGTTCCAAGGCCCAAGAACAGCATCATAAATTGTACAATACATTAAATATAAATTTCCTTTACTCTTTAGTTAAAAATATATAGGCAAATAAAATTGCACGGAAATGACTGGTACTACACTAAAAGTAATCAAGTGCCTATTTTATGAATGGGAAGTGGGAAAGAACTGGAGCAGTGTACCACTAATTCCTAATTCTAACATTAGATTTTATTTTTAAAATAATTATTGCCATCTGGATGTTGATATCCTAATAATCTGTAATAATACAATTATGAGAAAAATAAATACCTTTTGCCTTGAATTCCTAAAGTAGAACCTAATATACCAAGGCATGTGATGAACTCTTGTTTAATTTCAGCATGTAATCTGCAAAAGTAAAAAGAAATGTTAATGTTATTAAAAGTAAACAATTTTAAACAGCATTCATTCAACAATTATAAAAAATAAAAGTGATATTAGCTTAAACAATTTTAATTACCACAAAGTTCACTGTATAATTAAAAATTAAATGTTCTCAGATTACATTATCCAAAGCTGTGAGCACACACTAATAGCATGCATCTTCTGTAAAATTAGCTGGTGGCAAATTAGTTGAGTAGCTTAAATGCATGTTAGCTATCTTTAGATACCTTTAAGAGCTACATGCTGTTGACTAGATGTTAACTTATGAAAAGGAGAGTTCAAATCTAAAGTTCATTTACCATGAATGCTTTGCATGGGTAACTGGCACACTCTGATATTTATAAAACATCAATGTAGTCTACTTTTTGCATGGAGCTATGAAGATATCCAATCATCATTATTGCAGGTGCCTTGCTGTTGCTTTTTTGCTACCGCATTAAAGTTGTTTCAGTAGAAACCAGTCTGTGTCAGATGTTTTGCAACCTGTCATTGTCATGACACTAGTTATGAACTT
Source organism: Ryuthela nishihirai (assembly GCA_038380435.1). Taxonomy (NCBI): domain Eukaryota; kingdom Metazoa; phylum Arthropoda; class Arachnida; order Araneae; family Heptathelidae; genus Ryuthela; species Ryuthela nishihirai. The sequence continues at coordinate 9,264,408 of JAWZYU010000002.1, forward strand.
CCACTCCTGTGCTATCGTGGCCAGACATATGCCTATGCACTTTTTTTTATCTTTCTCACTTGCTGAAACTTTCACTTCAATAATAAACTCTTGAGAACATTGATGAAACTCAATATAATAAAATGATTAACATCATGTACAAGTTCATATCATATACTAAGCATTTAGTTGCATTTTGATATATGATTTTATAATAAATAATAAATAAACTTGACATACTTGGTATCAATCTATAAATTACCACTTTGAAGCTGATTTAAATTTTAGACGAAAATCTGTCTTGAGCCGGGTGGGATATGAACCCAGACCTCCAGACATGTCAGGTGTTCTGGACCACTGATATATGATTTTAACTTTACATAATGTTTCTCATTTCGAGGTAAGTTCCCTCAATGTTCTCAAGAGTGAATTACTGAAGTGAGAGTTTCAGCAAGTGAGAAAAAATAAAAATGTTCTTAGTTAATATATTCAGCCATGATAACACATGTAATTAAGTTCATAACTACAGTGTCATGACAGTTTGCAACAACATAGGATCTGATGCAGATTGGTTTCTCTTACAAACAATTTTAATGGCTTGGCAAAGGAGAAACAAGTCATCTGCAACAGTGATGATGGAATATCTTCATAGCTCCATGCAGCAATGGAAGCTACATCAATGTCCTATAAACATCAGAGTGCAAGATTTGAACTCTCCTTCTCATAAGTTAACATCTAGTTAACAGTATGTAGTCCTTAAAGCTATCTAAAGAGAGCTAACATACATTTAAGCTGCTCAGCTAATTTATCACCATAAAATTTTACAGGTGACGCTTAATATTAGTGCAGACTCCCAGCTTTGGATAATGTAATCTGAGAACATTTAGTGTTTAATTTATACAATGAATTTTGTAATAATTAAAACTGATTGAGCATTCATTTGTCAAACATCTACTGGTCATCAGAAATTTAAAGATTTCAACTACATCATCTATCACTATGCCAGAGTAAATAGTAAATACTGATTAAAATTACACTGCCAAAACAGCAAAAGTATGGTTCACCAAGATGGAAAAATATACTTTTGATGTGCAATCTTTACTCTTATATTGCAAACCTTTCCATTTTCTATTCCATTTTATTCAAATATTATATACTCAATATATATATATGTGTAGTGTATAACAATAGGATTATTTAGGTTGTCATATTAAAGAAAATTTTCAGAGCTAGTATTTAAATTGAGAAATCTTAAATAACAAAAATAAAATTTGGCTAATTTTACCTCTCCCGCTGTATACATATGTACAGGATAATGATCACAAAATTAAACTCTGTGGTCACCATGAAAGAATTACCATACATTCATTAGAGACACATTTTAAAAATATAAATGATTACCTCTGATGAAGAAGATCTTCAAATGTTGAAATGATATCATTCAGATGTGAAACAATTGTCTATAACAACAGAGGGAAAAATTATAACATTAGCATTAAAATGGAATTATAATCATGTAAAAATGCTATTAGTAGTAAAAATTGAGCATGAATTCGAATATCACAAGCCATGCCATATATAACATTGAACAACAAATTTTGACCTTTGGTGTGTTTCAGAAGTGCAAACAGCAGTTTCTTATGTAAATCAAGGTGCTGAAAATGACAAAAATATTTGATTGGATATGGTTTTCAAGATACTTACTGTATTACATCATTCACTGAAGGTTGCATATCGATCTACAGCAACTACCACCTCTATGCCTGAAACTTACACTGGGCAACAAATTTTCATAAAAGTCTGCCTTTGAGATAAAAGTAGCCATTTCTAAAAGATTAAATTAAGTGACATCTCTGTCTCTACTGTCACTTGCCGGCAAGAATGTTGATTATTAAATTGGCCACTGAAAGCATCCCAGAAGTTTCTATTACTACCCCTCCTCTGAGGTACAGTATGTAAATCTATCCTTTAATAACTTTTGATACTTGATAGCATAGTTCATGTGTTGAAGTGCTTAAAAACATTTAACAGTATCATAGAGAATTCAAAACTTTAAATTTAATTACTGCACCTCTACTCTAATTATTGTAATTATTTCATATTATCATAAGTTCATATTAACAGCATGGCCTACTGGAACAGAACGAAACACATTCCCATTTTGTAGAAGAATAGCTTTCATACTTTATTTCGAGGAACTATAAACAACCTCCATTCTTCTGGAGTATGTATCATGTGGAGGGATGTGAATAAACCATCAACATCTTCACAAAACACAAGGTCACCTACCATGAAAAAGAACAATACCAGATCTTTTTAGCCAATACAATATGCACTTACTCTCACATTTCTATCAAGGAGATTCCACTGCTACAGTCTGGATTCTAGGAGTTCCACCTTGCTCTTTGACAGCTCCAGATCTCTAACAAGATCATTCAACTTGTTCTGCAAGACCTTTTGAGGTGAGTCCGATGTTGTGGGTGTGAAATCGGGATCTCCAGATGCTATTTCCTGTGTTCCCGTTTCTTCCTTCTCTTCCTCCTCTGATTCCACATCATAATGCTCTAATGGTCCAGGACAGGCAGGTTTTCCCCCATGGGTAGATGGCAGACAGTGTGTTGGGTTAATTTATTGTCTGCTTTTTCTTTTTAGCAATTGGGGCGGGGGTGGCTAGTCGGTAGCACGCCAGGCTCGTAATCTGTAGTTCCCAGGTTCAAGTCCCAGCTGGGTCAGCGTTGAGATTTATCTCCGCAAAATTCTCCGCCCTGCCCACGGTCAGTAGGGGACACCGATGGGCTTGGAAAGGCCGCCGACCGTCGGATGGGACGTTAAGCCATGGCCCCGTGGGTGGGAGAGCCATACCCTGTGCACGTTAAAGAACATGCTGGACGGCCTTGAAGGGAGGCTACCATCTGTCTCCCAACAGCTGTTCCAGTGGGTCCCCTCCCCCAACCTTCTCTGAGCCTTCGGGGTCCTTGCGACCTGGCCATTTAGCCCATGGTGTGCAAAAAAGTGCCGCTCAGAGGTAAAACAACCCAACCCAACTCTTTTTAGCAATACCACTTCCCAGTGGAGGTGTCATACAAAAGTAACAGTCCCTCCCGTATTTGGACATTTCACACCTTATCATAGGAATTTAAAATGTCATCGGCTGCCTCTTGCCATTTAGCCAGCTGTGAAGATGTGTTGTACAACTATTACACACTACACTGAAGTGCCGTTGAATCAGAGATAGGAGACATCCAAATTCAGTACCGCAAGTACCGCATTTCCACACATGCGTGGCTGAAACTCTGGTCATATATAGCTGTCAGCTTTGGCTTCCCCAAGCATTTGTTGTGAGAAACATAATGGGAAAGGTGCAGGATTTAGATGCATTTGACAGAGGGCAGATCATAGGTACCCGACGGATGGATACTCGATCTCAGAAATTGTCAACGAACTTGGATTTTCTCGTACAACAGTTTCAAGAGTGTTCTGGGAATATGAAAATTCTGGCAAAAAAAACAAGCACCCAGACAAACTGCAAAGGACAACCAGCCTTGAATGATTATGGGCTTCACTGTCTGACCCACATTGTATGGACCGATAGGGGCCAGACATTATCGGAATCACCTCCCATCTGAATGCGGGTTCCAGCTGGGAAGTCAGTGCATGGACTGTGCAACGCTCAATTCATCGTCTCGGCTTCGGGAGCCACCGATCTACAAGAGTCCCACTTCTAATGGCATAAAAAAGGGCTCAACGCCGTGCCTGGGCTAAAGAACATCAAAACTGGACCATAAAAAATTGGCAACGGATAGCTTGGAGTGATGAATCCTGATTTAAACTTCATCACGCCAATGGGAGACTGAGCGTATGGCACCAACCCCATGAAGCTGTGGATCCTGCATGTCAAATCGGAACAGTACAAGCTGGTGGTGGCTCAGTGATGGCATGGAGTGTCTTCAGTTGGACATCTGTGGGACCTTTGGTATGTGTACCAACAACTCTCAATGCATCCCGGTACGTAGAACTCGTGGTTAACCATTTACACCCATTTATGGCCATCGTGCATCCCAATGGAGATGGTGTCTACCAGCAAGACAATTGTTCATCTCACAGGCCCAGATTGCCTACTGCATGGTTGCAGGAGCATTCTTCTGACTTTGAAATAATGAATTGGCCACCTAGAAGCCCAGATTTAAATCCCATCGAAAATCTTTGGGATACTGTCGAGCAGAGTGTTTGGGCCCATGTCCCATCAGTGATGACCTTGAGAGAATTGTGGACAGCTCTGGAGGATGCATGGGTTGCCATACCTGTGGAATATTTACGCAAGCTTGTGGAGTCCTTGCCTCGTGTGGCGGCCGTTATCAAGACCAGAGGGACACGTTACTAGATTAACAACTACAACAATTAAAAATTAGGAATAATAAAACAACAATTAAAAATTAGGAATAGCAATCTAGCAACACGTTACTAGATTGCTATTCCTAATTCAATGGCACTTCTGTGTATATGTAGAGCCCAGTTCCTCTGTTGATCTCTAATCTTACATTCAAAGTAAAGGTGGTATGCCTTTTTGATGACGGCATTATTTCATGTTTCTGTGACACAAAAGTAAATGTAACAAAAATAGTCAGCAATGTTCACACAAGAGCATGGCATATTGTTCACATACAGCACCCGTATACGATCATGAATGGACAACTGAGGTAGGGTAACTCCTGAATGATGCAATAGCTACCAGGTACTGCGTTGTTGCCTCAAATGATGCAATAGCTCAATGGTATTGTGTTACCTCGGCACTTAATACAACACATGAAAGACTCAAATCAGCATACATTGTATATAGCCACAGCCTCCTGTATTTCCAATTTTTAATCCAATCACTAATTTTAATGTCATAATCATATTTAGCACCTCGAAATTAGTAATAAAATGGCTGTTTTCAATTCCGAAACATTTTCAGTGTTGTACAGTGTAATTAAAGAGATTACTCAATAATTACTGCAATACATTAAAAATAACCATCTTATTTTTAATTACATTTTTGTTTCTTTTTCACATTTTCAAATTTAAATGATGCAAAATAAAATATGTAACATAATATTAAAACATAATTTTTCATACATAATTCCAAGAATTTAGGAAAAACTAAAAAAAGAAATAATAATAGAAATATTAAGAACTATTTACATTAGAATTATAAAATAATTTGGGAAAGAGGAGTAAAATAAAAAAAATTTTTAATTTACTGAATGCAGAAGAAAAAAAACAAGCAAATTTTGCCATTTTTAAAAAAAATGTGTAAACATTTTTTCCTAATTTCTTTTTTATTGAATGTTTGCTATTTTTAAATCTCAACTAAATGCTATTTCTTTTGGTATATAATGTGATCTATTGTGGTTGTTTCTTACCTCAGAAAGATGTTTTAAACAATAAATAGCAATCACAAAGTTACATGTTGACTTTTTAACATTTACATATCAATAAATATTTTGTGGAAAAAATTCCACAAAATATTTAATGTTTTAATGCTTATTTTACTCTATGAAAACATTTCAAACTTAATTCCCTCAACCGATTGACTTCAGTTTCAGAAATTAAATACTGTAACAGTTAATAAATGAACGATGCCTACTTATTGAACTAATTATTAGTATCCACAATATCAAAAAGTACACATGTTGAAGCCTAGGATCAAGTGAATGCCGAGAGCTACCATTGCTGCATTCCATCACCTCTAGTGAGCCTTGATCTTTTACAGATTAAACCAAAATAGGGCTTTTTATTCAAATGATGGTCATTTTACAGTACCTATTAAATGATATTGTCTTGTAAGAATAAAATTTCCTATCTCATAACAAGGAGACTAAATCTATTTACTTACATTTTTGCACTGCAAAGTCTGTAGCCTATGTACTTTTTTATAATAATGAAACTTAATTTAATCACTAATAATTAATAATCCATAGGTATCAACAAGTAATAGATTTATCGATATATTGCAAAAATTAACATTATAATACAAAGGGAACAGCAACCATGAACATAGCAAGCCACAAGATAAACTACACATGGTCAAGGAACTAACTGAATGGTTGATTCTAGCAGGAACAACCTACCAGTCTATTATTACCTGAAGCAAAGGCCAAAGCAGTGTGTTCTAGCAGCCCACTACAGAGCTGTCCAGCCCCATGACATGCGGGCTCCCCAATAGCAGAGATCACTCTCAAACAGTTTAAAATAAGAAATTTAAATTTGTGTTATCAGACATAACCAAAAAAAAATGGTAAATTTGTCTCTGGTTATCACCAGATTATATAAAGTCATTAGATTATTTTATAATTTCTCTTGATTAATTCTTTAACAAATGTCACTGAAGTCTGGCATGTAACTGGAAGACATGGGTCCAAGTCCCATGTAAGGTGAAACTCATTTTTTCAGAAAAATCATTAACTCTACTTATTTACTTACTTTGATATTATCTTGTTGGCAAAAAATTTCCTTCAGTTGACGAATCATTGTAACCTGTCTTTCTCTATCTTCATCTCTTTCTAATCGCTGCAATAACCTTAAAAGGCGGGAGTCATCAAAACTGTGACTATTGTCACCCAGTCCTGGTAGCATAGAAATATACACATTAGCAATAATTAATAGCTAATATTTTATTAATTTTATGGAACAATTAAAAAAATTTTTGAAACAATAGAAAAATTGGCTGAACATATATAGAATATCAAGATGATGTACTGCTGGTTGTTCTTAAGTTGGTTGAAAAATGGTATCACTCAATAAATTATATTGTGGAAGTTGTATGTGTATGATTTATATTTCCATATCTTCAGTTAACCACTTCCATGTTTTGCCTGAGATAGTCTTGGGCAATGATTTCATATAAATATAATTATCAGAGCTCTTTATCAGTCACTTTTGCCACTGTAAAAAAGGAATCACCATTCTCTCCAGTCTTGAATGAAACAACTCAGTAATCACAACTTTAATAGTAGGCAAAACAAAGCTATTAATTAATTAAAAATGTGTCCACTAGACACATAATAACAATTCTAAATGAAGAAACTCAGGTCAGTGGCTCAACATGACTAAGTATAGGTCACACACTATCCATCCTGCTGAAGAGGGATCACCAAAGGAGGATATTAAGTAATTGAGGTAGAAGGCTTGAACATTAAACAAATAAGGGGAGACAGTTTTCAGAGTGCTTTGCCTATATTGTGTTGTAAACCATTTTGTGCATAGTTTGATTTGCAGATCAAATGCAGGCAACTGTTGGAGCAGCATAAGCTGCAATATTTCTTACTAGACTTGAATTACAGATTGTGGATTTTCAGAGTTGTCTGCCAGATTTGTTTTCTAAATTTTGCGATGAGTGGATTTCATGTCTTCTGCAAGAATAACATATCTACAGTTTTGAAGAAAAAATAAGTTTTGGCGATGTGTGGCATACCGCACATCAGCAAAACTCATTTTTTCCCCAAAACTATTTTTTGATTTATTGACTTCAAAGTCAACAGCTAACTCTGTGAATTTACTCTATTGATTACAGCATACCTATGTTTGTTAGTAATCTCGGGATAAGGCTCTAAAGTTCCCTTTTATTTTGACTGATTTGTAAAAACTTTAGGATAAGGTTTATATATATAATTAAGTAAAATATGAGTGTATGCTAATTTCACATACCAAATAAGTAATAAGTTCAAAATACAAAACTAGCCTGTAACTGCTTTTTACTTGAATGCAAAAAGTACCACCTTCCTTTGTCTTGCTGAATACAGTTAAAGAACAGTTGAGCCTTGTATGATTCAATTTTTCTTTGGACATGAGAAATGTTAAGAGCAATATCAATACGAATATTGTGAGTTTGGGAGAGTTAGACCCTGCACAAACTAAATATTTTATTTAGGCAGATTAAAAATAGCACAAATTAAAAAAACTTGTTGATAAACTTTTAACAAAATCAGTAGTGTTTAATGATCATATGATAACACCAACTCCTGTGAAGAACAGTACACTAAATGCAGAGGCCCAGCTCATCTGTTAATCTTCAATCTTACACCCAAAGTAAAGGCGGTAAGCATTTTTGATGAGAGGCTTTATTTCATGTTTCTGTGATGCAAAAGTAACTTTGCCACAAATATAACAAAAATGGTCTGCATTGCTCACACAAGAACGACGCATATTGCTCACATATTGCACCTTCATACAATCACAAAGAGACAATAACTGAGGAAAGGAAATTCTAAAATGATGCAATAGGTCCCAGGTATTGCACTGCCTCAAATGATGCAATAGCTCCCAGGTACCGTGTTGCCTCGAATGATGCAATAGCTCCCTGGTATTGTGTCACCTCAGCGCTTCATACAGTGCAAGACTCAAATCAGCATACACTGTACATGGATGTAGTCTCCTGTATTTTCAAAACAAGAGTCAATCACCAATTTTTAATGTCACATTCATGTTCAGCACCTCAAAATTAATAAAAAATGGCTGTTTTCATTTCCAAAACATTTTAAGTGTTGTGCAGTGTAATTGAAAGCATCCAATTATGTTCCTGATAAGTTGGAACTTGAATATCAGCAATTAAAAAGAACTTCTTGGTCAGAAAATAATTGAAATAACTTTAATTCAAATTCAACTTTAATTTGCATAATTTCAAAGTTCTCTGTCACTAAGTAATAAAATTAGTAAGTTTATCCTTCAAACTATATTAATTTTATTGCAGAGAAATTTAAGTTATTTTAATTGAACATTAAAATGCATTACATGCAGTATTCTGAAAAAATTCTGCTTCACAATGATGAATATGGTTACAAGCTTAAAAATAAATGCTTCTAACACAAATTATGTCTGAACGATAAAGCTAATATTCAGTTGGAAGACATGAACAGAAAAAATGTAAATAAACATTAGTGTATAACAATTGAAAAATATATAATTCAAAGCAACCGATTATCTTTCATGATAGGTAGGATGTCCACGCATCTTGAAAGGTTGGCAAGAAAATAACAATTATGGTTTGCTGCTATAGGTGGCATTACAAGCAGTGGTGTTCAGTTGTCTATCTGTGCTAACTAGTTATTGTGTATGTTTACTGTGTGTCTACTTCTCCCCCATTAAAAGTCTGGGTGTTGATTTTCTTTTAAATCCAGATAGTCATGAAAAAATTCTGGCACCGAGCAATGTGTTAGTATCGTATCGTGTTTTAATTTTTCTATGAACACAACTGGTCCTATGCACAAAATCTGAACTTTGCAATTTAATCCTTCTAGGGTCTTCGACAAGCATAGACATTGACAGAATCCAAAATGAGAGGGTTGAGTTGCTTTATCTCTGAGTGCCACTCTTTTGCACACAATGGGCTAAATGGCCAGGTCATAAGGACCCTGAGGCTCAGAAAAGATTGGGGGAGGTGACCAACTGGACAACTGTTGGGAGACAGACAGTTGCCTCCCATTAAGGCCATCCGATATCATGTTCTTTAACATGTACAGGGTATGGCTCTCCTTCTTGTTACTGGCTTGTTTCTCCTTTGTTACATACATGGCTTAACATCCCATCCAACAGAATGGGGGTCTTTCCAAGCCTATCGGTGTCCCCTACTGCAAAATGAGAGGCCCAAGACATTTATGTTCATTTTTAGTACAACAAAAAGACTTAAATTTTTTTTAAAATGGGAATTGCTTTTGAAAATTTTCTTACATATATCTTATAAAAAATACATAATTCAAGCTTGAAAAATACATTTTCTTTTTCATTCAATGCATATTTTGTTAAACTACAATATAAATAATTTGTTCAAGCCATCTGATTGCCATTTCTTAGAAGAACTATATAATATTGCCGATTTGTTTATTGTTACACTATGCAGAAGCAACTCCCTGATTTAAGCTCACAAGTTTGATTTAAACTATTATCAACAATTTTCCTTAAAGTTTCAAAAGTATCCTGAAAATTCAAGTATGTACCTCTGCTTTTTCCTACCATTTTCACTCTTTTCTGCCTTAAACCTATTTCAGTATTCTTGAACTATTTTTATCATTTATATTATTTATCCTATCATTCTATGCATTGTTCCTCCTCTTCAAATCAAAACTATAACTAAAGCTATTAGTAACAAGAGCCTTCTTTGCCATACCTTGTTATTGTGAAGACATACCTTTCAGCAGAGCCTGTTATGGTAGAGCAAGTGCCATGATTTAGTTAAATGCTCACATGTGCAGTCAAGTGGCTACATATAGGATTGTTTACAGTTGACTGTTGTTCTCACACACTAGATAATGTCACTGTGCATCCAGTTAGTACTTATGCTTTTATAATTAAATCTTCATTTTCATTTCTTTAGATTTATTTATTTCCATAAATTATTTATCTTTTAATAATTTTCACTCTGTAAATTGATTCAAATATTTAGAGGAAAAATTGTCTTGAGCCAGGTGGGCTACGAACCCACAACCTTCTGATAACATGTCATGTGCTCTGGACCACTGAGCTACCAGCCGCCGATCAAGATCTCCTCTAACTGATGTTATGAACATTAACTGATGTTATGAACATTCTCAACCTACTATCCTAATATGTAGGGAGTGTTCAGGCAATCCCGCCTCAAGCGACTTTTTAATGTCTTTTCTTAGATGGAATGCATGTCTTACAAGTATGTGCAATCCACAAATAATTATTATTAAACTCAACTCATTAAGTATCCACTAATAATTTCCACTCTGTAAATTGATTACAAGATATTTGAATCAATTATCATATTAGGATAGTAGGTTGAGAATGGTCATAACATCAGTTAGAGGAGATCTTAATCGGCGGCCGGTAGTTCAGTGGTCCAGATCACCTGACATGTTATCAGAAGGTCGAGGGTTCGTATACCACCTGGCTCAAGACAGTATTTCCTCTAAATATTTGAATCAATTTACAGAGTGGAAATTATTAGTGGATACTTAATGAGTTGAGTTTCATAATATTCATTTGTTATTTATCTTTAGGTTGGCTGATCGATCTTTAGCTTATTATCATTCCAGCTTACAAGTTGTTGTTGATATTTATTTATCGTCTCATTAGGTTGTACATTAATTTTTACGGGTGTTATTATTTCTTCATTTCCAGTAAAAAACTGAAGCTTTATCATTTTTTCAGTTCTCCTGTGTGAGAGCAATTTCAGCAAGAGTTTTTACCCCTACCTCCCTCCCTCAATATATTGGCTGTGCCACTCTGACAATATAAACATTTGTTTTTTTACTCAGGTGTAAAAACCTTTCAGCGCTAAGACAAGACATCACCAAACTTCAACACCAAAAGAAAAAACTTCATTATGTTTAGTAAAAAGGCCAGCCAAAAATGCATTTTTCCATTTCATACACAGGACAGAAAACCCCATTAATGTGAGCAATTTGAGTCATGTTATATAATGCTGGCTAGTGTTTTAAAATATACCACACTAAAAAGAATTATTAAAAGAAATAAAAATCATGTTTCAACTAAATATTATATTATTTAGGAAGAAATTTCCTTTCAATTAATATATAATTTAACTGCTTTTATTCATCAGGTTTTACAAAATTAAGCCTAAATTGCAGTCTAATCCAGTGGTTCTCAACCTTTTATGTTTCATGTACCCCCTGAAAATGTGTATGTAACTGGCGTACCCCTTGTATAGATAGATAAAACTGTAATTATAGTATAACAATGGTTATTTTTACTTTGTTACTAGATCTAGTGACTTTTGAGCTCTCATGGCGTACCCCAAAAATTTTAACCACTTACCCCACGTTGAGAACCCCTGGTCTAATCTATTTTTTAACAACATCACTGTAAAAAAGTCTTATTAAAATTAATATTTTGTAAATTTGTTAATATTTTTTATTTCCATAAAATTCAGAATTAAGTTTTGTTTAATTTTGGTATATAACATGATCTAGTTGATTTTTTTTTCAAATTCTAAAGTTGACTTGTTAATATGACTCAACACAACTGGCAAAAAGCTTGGACTTTTCTGAAAGTATGGTACCAAGAAAAAAATTACAAAATGAGAATGATTTTCTTGTTTCAAGTAATTTTTTTATTATTCAGAAATAGTATTTCTCTATTCATGTGCATTATACATTTCTGTCTATTAGTTTCCTTTTAAATAAATTTTTATTTGCATTAAACAGATGCAAATTTTTTACTACATATCTTTATAAATCATCATTTTTGTAGAATATTTAAAAAAAATTGAGAATTAAATGCTGATTAATATGACATATAACATGCCTAATTCCTTTCATTTAGTAATTTGGCAAAAAAGTTCTAAAGTTAATTTTTTGGGGGCTGAGCATATTGAAAAAATTGCTGGGCCACTGATGTAAAATAGTTTTTCAGGTGGGATCCTAGAATGGTTAATTAATAATCAATTAAAGGGAGCTGTAAAATGACTATCACTAACTCCAGCTGTTTGCAAAGGGAGGCTCATATTGAACTTGCCCATAATTATTTGAAGTTAGCAAAACAGTGAGGGACTATGGCATGCAAAACCTATATTACTGAAATTGAGCTTAATTGCTAATAAACGATAGTGGTCATCATTTATTCAATACATTGTATATTAAAATATTATTGCAGTATAGATCACAGAATAACAGCTACAGTATAGTGTAAATGGAAGAAAAAGCTTTTTTACACATCGGTGCTTTTTGAGAAAGTGGTTGGGTAAACAGCGCCATCTATACTCAAGGAGATGCAACGTTTTACAGTCGTTGCATTTGATTATCAGATGTTAATGAGAAGGTCGCTAACGCTACCGCATTAAATATATAATTGAAATCCAAAGTGAATGCACAGTATTCCCTGTTAAGAAACGATAATTAATAGATTCTGAAAAAAAATTCATCGCCGCCACGGCGGGAATCGAACCCGCATCTCTCCAGATTCATGCCAGAGCGCGCTACCATTGCACCACGCGTCGGACAACGAATATTTTCAGAATATGACCTTTTAAGTTTTGAGACTTAAAAAGAGAGAGTTTTGAGACTAACTCAAAGTAAGTTGAGTAAAGAGTTAAGTTTTGAGACTTTTAAGTTTTTCTTCTTGAGACGTGACTGGTCTCAGTCACGTCTCAAGAAGAAAAACTTAAAAGGTCATATTCTGAAAATATTCGTTGTCCGACGCGTGGTGCAATGGTAGCGTGCTCTGGCATGAATCTGGAGAGATGCGGGTTCGATTCCCGTCGTGGCGGCGATGAGTTTTTTTCAGAATCTATTAATTATTGTTTCTTAACAGGGAATACTGTGCATTCACTTTGGATTTCAAAGTGGTTGGGTTATTTTACCTCTGAGTGGCACTTTTTTGCACACCATGGGCTAAATGGCCAGGTCACATGGACCCCAAAGGCTCAGAGAAGGTTGGGGGAGGGGACCCACTAGAACAGCTGTTGGGAGACAGATGGTATCCTCCCGTCAAGGCCATCCAGCATGTTGTTTAATGTGCACAGGGTATGGCTCTCTCCCACCCACGGGGCCACAGCTTAACGTCCCATCCGATGGACGGCGGCCTTTCCAAGCCCATCGGTGTCCCCTACTGACCGTGGGCAGGGCGGTGAATTTTGCGGAGATAAATATCAACACTGAACCAGCTGGGACTTGAACCTGGGAATTACAGATTATGAGTCTGGCGCGCTACCGACTGAGCCATCCCCGCCCCAAAAGTGCTTGGACTGTAGGAATACCAGCTATCAGAATGCCACAAAGAAAGTGGTGAATTACATCAGTTGGGTGCCTTCACTAACATAATGTGAGCTTTAGGCCATTATTGTTACAGCTAAGTTGAATATTGTATGTAATGTGCTTTTGCTAGGCTTTGTTTCATTCTCTTTGATATTTAGCATTAATTTAGGGAGTTTTCTTTTAATGTTTATTGAGGGAAAAAAAAGAACAAAATGCAACATATCCTTACATTATGTAAAAAAAACAAGATGGTGATGTTGTAGCCTTGAACTGTAGTATCTTCCAAGGATGCATATAATTGACTTAGAATATTATCTCTATTTTCAACACAATTGATGACTGTGATTCACACCCAACAGATGGTATGCACAAGATACCATCTATTGGGGAAAGCAGAAGCAAAAGTACATTTTTTGTCACCAGGAGAGTTCCTGATTAAAGACAACCACAGTCTCCTCTAGAGCACTGTCTGTCGATTAATAAAAACCTGTTCTTCTCAACGAAGTTTCTCCTGCTAAAGGGTGCTGATTGCCTAGTAACAACAAGCATGATATAGCGTACAGTTCGCTTGCCTTATTAACAATCATACCATATGTTTTTAAATTTTAAAGTGTTTCATTGTTAGTTTAATTTGCTGAAAATCATCTTTTTTATTACTTTTATTCAGTTTCTTTCATCATAACTTCCTGAAGGAATAGAAGTTGTATATAAATTATATTTTGAGTTATAGAGAGTAATTTGCTAAAGGCACGAACTAAATGTATAACTAAAATGTATAACTAAGAAAAAGACTAAGAAATTTGTGATATTCCCACTGGCATAAAAAATAAGTACCATTATTATTTAGAATATTTGTTGTGGATTCCTTGTTAGTAGTTATGCACTGAATGATTAAAGGTGAAAAACCCCACAGTGAAAAAAACAAAACATGATTTCAGTGTTAATTTTAGTGTATTTCAGTATATGGTTAATAATATTCAATGGTTATAACAATTCTATTGAATAAATTAAATTAGACTAAGATTTAAAGAACACAAAATTAAAGATCCAAATGATAATCCTACAAGAATTACAAAATTTTGGTATTTTTCTACCTGGAAATTTCTAAATTATTAGGATGAATTACAAATATATGGTGTAATCCTTGTCCAATAACTGTGCTAAGTGATTGCAAATGTTAATGGTGATTATTCACATTCATGTTACCTTTTAAATTCACCAGTAACTATCATTTTAAGATTTCATCACTAATGATGCAATGTGAGTCACGATGAAACATGTCCCTCTAAACCCCATGAAGACAGAAAAGGTATAGTGTTTAATTTGCTAAAAAAATTATGACATTGCATATGAAATATATTTGAGATAAACTAAATATCTATAGTCTAATGTTTCAGATAGTTACAAATATTTTACCATTTTATGTTTTATCCAATCTGCTCTCACTTGTAAGCATTTGATAAATTGTGTAGTGATTTAAAAATTACCACCATGAGAATTTAAAAACAATACTGAATGATTGAAACTTTTTGAGATCACTATCTTTAACAAACACACAAATAATAACTATCATTATTAACAGGATGGATCAAATCAATCTTTTTAAGGAAACCATTTAAAATAATTTTCATTCAAGTTCACAAAATGTTTTCACATTGTTTATTGGACTATTTATAAACTAAAGGGCTTTTTCTCGTCATATATTTAAAGTCACTAAATATAATGTAACTTAATTGAAAGAAATTATTTATTCATGATAATTACAAAATTAGTAACTGATTCACCAGAGTTCAATTATCCAATTGTTAGAAATTAAAAATTTGTCTTATAATCCCAAAGGAAAAAATATTCCTTTAAAACTACTGCTAAAGACACCATGATGCATCCTTAACTTTTTAACATTCCTGTGTAAAAAAAAAATGTAATATCTAGAAAATATTTGATTAGTATATTCTTTGCAAGTTGTACAATGCCAATTTTAATAATTTTTGCATGTAATAAATTAAGTGCAGGTGCACCATTTTTAAAAATTCCTACTGCATGTTTTCCTTAAAGTAATAATTAGCATATATTCCTTGAATAACTAAATAAAACTTAATATTAAGAGTACTGGAATGAAATGGTGTTAAAACTTCATATTAAAAGTACTGGAATGAAATGGTGTTAAATAATTTAGCAGTTCCTATTCACAGATGATGAAATGTCAGTGTTCCCCCAAATGAAAAGAGCTACCTTCAAAGTATTTTGCTATTTTTAATTTTTAGCATGAAATATAATTGAATAAATATATTTCGGAAATTGCATTGTATCTTTTATTCACAAAACATTACAGAAGAAATCCAGAAATTTAATGTTATTATGGCCAGATATTCATAATATTTCACTATTTTGAAACTAGGTATTTCAATAATAAAATTTTCCCTACTACCACAGTATGTTATGGAGATAATAATGAAAGCTGTACATGATTAAGTTTATATTGAAAAATAGAAAAAAGGCATTCAAAACTAGATCTCTGAAAAATACCTTGTAAGAAAATGATTTAAGTCCATAAAAAAATAATCTGTGAGCAGCAAGAGAAACTTATTATTCTTTAAAATTGTACTAATCTATCAGTTTAACTACATGTTCTCCAAAAGAGGTTTTAAGACAAAAAAAAAGTTTTTCTCTCAAAACATTTTTGGATAAAAAAAAACATCTTTTGAACAGTTCTAGGATGAAAAAAATTAAAGCAGATCTTTAACATTTCCATTTAAGAAATTTCACAAAATGGCAATTTATTCATTATTTTGCCGTATGTTTATGAACTACCTCCTCTATCGGCATTACTAAGCAAATTTTCTTTTCCCACATTTTTAAATAACTGATATTTTTGGATGTGTATCTTATAAATGCATCAATGACAATACTTTGTACACTAAAACCATGGAGGAATGAATACACTCTTAGGTTTCTATGTATCTAAGCAGCCACTGCCATCTGACAGCCAATGCACAAACTAATAGGAACAGGATTTTTTGCATTTTGAGGCTGAATCGACAGGCAGTGTCCTAGATGAGGTGGTGGAAGACAACAATTTGGCATATCCATATTGTGTTAACAGCAATCATAATCTTAAAGTTGTTTTCAGGGAGGGAAGAAAATAAGAATCTCCAAGATCTGCTTCTCAGCAGACAAGCTAGTGATGCTCTTCTAGGATATGAGTGCATTAATAAAAGGTTTCTTACAGCAAAATTTCAAACAAGCATTAAAGACCGAATGTTATCTGCTGTTATGTCCCCACTGAGGATGAGAAGGATAGGTTTTACGAACAACTTCAGGAATTCTGTCAATAAAGGAGATATTACCCTTGTTCTAGGTGACTTCAATGCCAAAGTTGGTACTGACTCTGACCTTTGGGGAGGGGTGATAGGCCCTTTTGATACTGGAGCTACAATGGGCAATATCCCCTACAGGTAAATAAACTTAACAGTTTGAGAATAACTAACACTTATTACAAACACCTTGACATACATAAGTACACATGGGTTTCATCAGATGGGCTGCATAAGATTGATTGATTACGTATTAACAGCAAATGGATTAGTTCTGTTAGGAATACCAGGTCACAAAGAGGTGATGAAATTGGATCTGATCATTACCTTGTTAAAAGTGTCTTGCAACTTAAACTTAAGAAGTGTTGTGCTAAAGTTAAAGCATTTACCTTTAATCAGAAGTCTTGAAAGACCCCCTTTTAGCTAAAGTTTACCATGATAGGTTACTTAGTCATTATGACAATCATGGTTTGCTTACTACTGAAGTTGAGGAAGAATGGGGCCATTTTAACCCTTTAATGCCCAGAATGGCCCAAAACGGCTGAGATTTTGAATGGACTAGTCCAAATAGTGCTATTTCTTTGTCTTTACTACCCTCTACCCTTTTCTCAGATTTCTTGGGTGTTAAAGGGTTAAACAATCTTTTTTGGAAACTAACAGTACTTTTTTAGGGAAAAAGGTACAGGGGAGGAAGAATTATTTGAGCAATAAGGCATTTGAGCTTATTTCAAAAAGAAAGAACTGCAGGAATGTCCTTAATCAATACCCTACTGGTCCTGATAGAAAGCATTCTAGAGAGCTTAATAAACGTGTAAAGGATCAGTTAGCTGCTGATAAGAATCTTTGGCTTGATAGCTTGGCTGACAAAGCCAAAGAAGCAGTTAGATAGCACAACAGCAGATAACTATCTGCTGTATATATCTACAGCAGATAACTATCTGCTGCATATATGTGATGCAAGATAGTTAATGTTTTGAGTGGAAGAAAATGGATGGGTATACAGTGATTGAAGGATAAACAAATTAAGGTTATAGAAGGTGAGGATTTTGTTGTGGCTAGGTAGGCTGATCATTTCAGTGATGTTCTAAACAATTTGGTTAGTTCTACTCCCATTGTTTGCAATGATGATAGATGAAATTACTACGGAAATGCTTATAGCTAGGAATGTTTTGATTACCACATGGATGATTGAAATTTTGAATATCTTTTATGATAAAGGCATTATACTATGGATTTTACCAGAGCTATTATTATCCCTATTTTCAAAAAAGGTAATCACAGTTCTTGTGATAACTATAAGGTATCAGCCTACTCTCTGTTCCAGGTAAAGTTCTTTCCATAATTGTGCTTAACAGAATTAAGAATCTGGTTGACAGGCAATTGCATGATGTACAATGTGGATTCAGAAGTGGTAGGGGATGTGTTGATCAGATATTTTCACTCAGGCATATTCTTGAGTAATGTTTAGCTTCAGAAACCTTTGGTTGCTAGCTTTGTTGATTTTCAAAAGGCTTTTGACTCTGTTGATCATCATAATTTGTGGTTCATTGTGAGATCGTATGGCATACCAGACAAATTAGTTAACATAATTAAAGCTCTCTATAACAACACTGAGTCGTGTGTGAGAGTTGATAAGGCTTGTAGCAATTGGTTCAGCATTTCTTCTGGTGTTCGACAAGGGTGCATTTTGTCTCCTTTTCTCTTTAGTTTGGTTATTGATTACGTTATGCGAAATTCATTGCAAGGGAAAGACTTTGGCCTTAAATGGTATGGAGATACTAAAATTACTGATTTAGCCCTTTTGGCAAATGATGTTGATGAGATGAACTCTTTCATTCAAGCTGTTGATGAAACTGGTAGTAGAATAGGTTTGGTTATAAACAGAGAGAAAACTAAAGTGATGAAAATTGGTCAGGCAGACTGTGATTCAGTTCATCTGAATGGTTGCGGTCTTGAGCAGGTGTCACAGTTTAATTATCTTGGGAGCTATATAACAGATAATGGTGATGTGCGGCATGAGATTAACAGACGAATAGGGATTGCTGCCGGGACTTTTAAGAATCTAGGGAGAGTGTGGAGAAATAGGCGTATACACCTAAAGACTAAAATTAGACTGTATAATAGTTTGGTTCTTTCTAGGATTAGTTATGGTAGTGAAACTTGGACGCTGTGTAAACAAGATAACAGGAAACTAGATGCTTATGCAATATCTTGGGCATTATGGTTCAACTTTGTAACTAATGATGAGGTTAGGCAAAGGAGTCGGCAAGCAGCATATTGTGCAGAGAGAAACTCCATTGGTTTGGCCATGTTGCCAATACGGATAATTATAGATTAGTGAATGGGTATATGACCAGTGTACCTAAAGGCCTCGGAAAGAGGGGGAGACATAGGATTCGGTGGGCAATGTCAAACAGGACCTTATTAGAATTTGTCTACAGTGCCCAGATGCAGCAGATATAACTCAAGACAGATATGCTTGGAGAACTAAATTGCACAGTCTAGTTGGACATCCGTAACCCATGGTTACTTGAGGATGATGATGAACATTATGTGCAGAGTTGAAATTATTTTCTGAAATTGTAATTTTGCAATTTAGGGTAGCTTGGCAGTATAGAGGGCAGAAGCTGCAGTTTGCATGGGCTTGAACAAAGTGTATGCAGGTTAAACATATTTGCACAATGTTAAAAGTCGTGGCTAAGCAGAGCTTGTGCTACTCTGAGGATGATGTATAGAACTAACGTTCATATGACACTTAGAAAAAAAAACATGTTTTGGCTGAGGTATCAAACCATGAATCTAAATATAAAACAAAAGTGAAGTTTAAATCACTGTGCCACCCTTCTTTGGAAACTGCAGCTTTTAAGTAGTAATATGTCAAGATATTACATGATTTTAAAATGTGGAGTCAAAGCAAACTGAAACATAGCTTTAATTATGTAAAGGTAAGTATTCAGTCTCTGTGAAGTATCTTTTTTGAATGCAAAGGACATAGTTTGAAATATAAAAGTAAAATAACAATCCTTATCATCAGAGATCGTTTCTTACAATAAATGGCTATGGTGCAGTATTGGGTCCTCAGCCGCCATATTGTACTTTTCTCCAGGATGTTTCCCCAGGACCATAATGCTGAGTTGCAATATGATATCCATTTGCATGTTACAATGTTTATGACTGATATATGCTGTTTAGAATATTCTCTGTAATGAGATTATTTGTTTTTGGGGCTTTTCTTAAGTTGATTCTTTAGCAATGGGTGTTAGTAAGGAAATTTACTTTTGATATTTTAGGGGCTTTTTTAAGTGTGAAACAAGTTTTCATTGTTTAGTTATAAGCGTTGTTAATGAAATCTTTCGATGAGATTATTTTTGGGGCTTTTTTTTCAGTAAGGAACAAAGAGTCATTTTTAGCAATAAAAGCTGTTAATGAAGTGTAGTTTTGATGAGAATATTAATTTTTGGGGCTTTTTTCAAGTACAGAATGAAGGTTTATTCTTTAATGATAAGAGTTGTTAATAATATCTAATTTTGATGAAATTGTTTAATTTTCAGTTTTTTTAAGTGTGAAATGAGGGTTCATTTTGTAGCAATGTGTGGTTAATAAAATCTTGTTTTGATGAGATATTTATATATATATCTTTTAAATTTTATATATATATATCCTCAATACGCATCTTAAGGAAGATGCGGAACAGACTACTTTTACCAGACTTTTTTTTCACCGCAATGAAATAAAACAAGATGGCAGCTGAGGACCCAACACTGCATTCCTGCCCAATAATTAAATCAATTTTTGGACCACATAAATAAGGAGGAAAATTTTCTGCCTTCCCATGTGCAAGAATAGTAGACCTAATAAATAGAACTAGCAATAGAATTCAATTTTTGTTTGAAACCAAGCATAACTATGAGCCAAGTCACTGGGCACCCTGCACAACTAAAAGAGGGCAATCAAGTACTTGAATCTTACAAACTGCCACTGGCAGACATTTCATTTTTGTGGACACTAGTTTATCTGATTGCATTATTCAGTTCCACTTTTTTTTTTTGTTTCTTTTTTGTTTTTATCATATTAATTTTACATTTAATGACAGTATTATATATTTCTCATCAAGCTAAAAAATATATATATTTTTTCATATCTTACCAGACCGCTTAGGAGTATATTCTCTTTCACGGAAAGTCCTTGTCTTTGTAGCATAATAAGATCCCGTCCCACCATTAACTCTACCAGGTGCTTCGCTTCTCAAGGAATCGGTATGTGATATTCGCCCAGGCGAATTTTCAGGAGTCGAACCCTTTGAGAATGATGGTGATGAGTAATATCGTCCACGTTCTTGTCGACGAAAAATAAGGCTGTTCTGACCATCTCTGCTACTCGGACGTGTTTTTTCGGCATAGAGATTATCTTTGATCCTCGAGTAGGTGGACTGGGGGCCAGACGTTAGCGACCGTTCTGAGCTACGTCGTGAGAGAGGATCATCTCTGTTTATTCGTTCTTCTTCGTCTCGTCTGTTCTTAATTATTTTTTCCCTTCTAAGATCTCTTGATTTGCTAATATAAGGTCTTTGATTCATTACCTTATTTCAAAGCCTCGTATACAAGCATCTACAAGTCTAATTCTACGCTAAAACTGCTATAACATTGCAACCGAACATTCGCCATAATCAGTTATTCCTAGACTAAAGATGTTGCCAGATCAATAATAGTAACACGGTTATTTCATATTTAGCAATATTATTTTCCTAAGCTGTCCTTGGCAAATTTAGGTTAGACATCATATCAAATTACCGCATTCATCACTAAATTTATATTCAACACTAAATTCATAAATTTTAAGCAGACCTTACAATGTATAAATCATCATTTTTCCTTTATATTCCGGAATATAAAACTTAAATATTTAGTTTAAAAAATTACATCTTTGTGTAATCTGATAAATATAACTCCCTTCCTCAGCTCCAGTGGATAAGTTAATATTCGCATCAAATAGCATATAGTAGGTAGTTAAGAATCGGATAATACAATGGCAGAATGTGCAAAGAGAGAACAATTTCAAATCGTCGTGAATCCGTTCTGTAATTTATACTAGATTAGCGATAACGACATCTCCTTACATTTATAAGACTTGTGCAATCAGCAAACCTTCTTGTTCCCCAATATTTTTTTCTTCATTTGCCAGGGGCGCTGACACGAATATAAAAATATCTAAGTAAAAAGATCTTAGTATTACATTTCCTACTTATTCTCCGCGACCACTTTTTAAGAGGGCCGAGTGGGCCCCCTATCATCTGGTCCATATACTAATTTACTAGGTGGAGGCACTGAGTCTGTATGTGAATGAAAGGTAGGGTCTCCTGGAAGGCTAATTAATGCAAATGACCCTACAGTTTGCGAAACGGCTAATGGACGCAGTCCGCACGAAGAGGGTGAAGGAGTAGGTGGATGGGAAGCGCCTATTCAGCGCCTGAGATGTATGTAGTAAATAAATGAAAGAGGGTTGCATTCTTCCTGCCTTAATACTGTGTAAATACGGGTTAAAAGCCGAGGTTGGGCAGGTACGTCCAAAAAAAATGTGCAGAAAACTGATTTCCCCCCATTCTCCCCAGGAGGAAGGGAGAAGGGTAATGAGTGTAAGGAAATAGAGTTATTATAAAATTCTTAGCCCCTTTTCCCTTGATGGAGGCTAGAGAAATAGTTTTTTTTCTTCTCCTAACCCCCCTCGCAGGTTTTGAAGGTGGGACTTCCAAATTTGGTGGGTGCAAAGGTAAGGTTGGGGGGCATATTCATGTGAAATTTTAGAGGTGTTGAATAAAATCCTTGAGTATGAAATCCTTGAGTAGGAAGACCAGGGAAGTATGGTGTAGAGGCCAGGGTTAGAGGTTAGGGTATGGGATATAAAAAATAAAAGTGTGGGTGGAGGTTGTATGTGGTGATGGGCCTTTTCTCGGGAGGATGTAGGAAGAGTGTGTATCAATTATTACTAAAGTTCTAAGCTGAATTGAAGTATGATGGTGGCCACCAAAGCATAGGTAGACCCTTTTACGTATATGCATGGTAGGAAGTCAGATATCTTTACATTATAAAATAAAAAAATGAATACCCCCTATAGCAGCTGCTTACCACAGAGGTCTGACAGGAGCCTGTCAGTTTATATGCCATAGTAGAAGGTCTGAGAGGGTGGCAGGACCTCAGCAGAAAAACGACACATACATCTATGCCTTACCCAGGGCTCGAACCCAGGTCCCTTAGATCAGCAGCCAAGCGCACTAACCACTTGGCCACAGAACGGCTTTACATGTTTATTGATTGAGATAAATTTAGAGGTCAACGTGTGCCCAAAAAGCATCTTTTTTGTCTCATGGATCTCTTTGGCTTCTGGATCTTTTATTACTGGAGCAAAGGTGTGGGGATGTGGTGTGAGTGGATGGTCAGGACAGTGGTAAAGGGTTAGATGTGTCTGCCAATAAATAAATAAAAAATAAATACCCCCTCAAGCAGCTGCTTGCCACAGAGGTCTGACAGGAGCCTGTCAGTTTATATGCCATAGTAGGAGATCTGAGAGGATGGCAGGACCTCAGCAGAAAAA
This sequence comes from Ryuthela nishihirai, assembly GCA_038380435.1. NCBI lineage: Eukaryota > Metazoa > Arthropoda > Arachnida > Araneae > Heptathelidae > Ryuthela > Ryuthela nishihirai. Next base: position 9,288,001 of record JAWZYU010000002.1, read on the forward strand.
CGACACACACATCCATGCCTCATCCGGGGCTCGAACCCAGGTCCCTTAGATCAGTAGCCAAGCGTGCTAACCACTCGGCCACAATAAATTTGGACAGGGCATGAAAATGATTTTTTTAGTTTGTGTGTAGGGGTTGAGGATGGTTTGTGTGATGTATGTGGTGACTCCTAGGATGTCAAGTTGTTGATAGAGGATGTTTCGCTGTGTTGCATATGTGATGTAGTGTAGAAGGAAGTGAGGATTGTACTTTATTACATTGCAGGTGGGGCAGAGGGCTGAGGGTGTTTTATTAATAATGAGATCTTTGTTGAGGTTGGTTCTGCCTGTTCAGAGTCTGTGGATGGCTGACTGGCCATTTCTGTGTAGTAATTTAGATGTAAAGTGTGTGGGATGGGGTCAATGGTAGCTCTAAATATATGTTTTGCAGCAGTATGTTGGGTCCAGGATTGTGCCCAGGTTTTGCAAAAAAAAATTTTATTTGTGTGATATTTGTAGGTGGGAATGTTGTGATAGTTGGGGTATCGGAGTGGGCATTTTTGGCAAATAGGTCAACAGTCTCATTGTGTGATATGTTGCAATGTGAGGGGATCCAGTAAAAGGTGAGTTTCTTTTAGTAGCTAAGATGCTGTGGGCATGTTGATGGTCTGGTTGGGGAGGGAGAATGCCCATTCAAGTGCTTTGTGAATTGCTGCCCTCTGTGCTAGTGCTATTATCAGCATGTGTGAGTTTGAGTGTTCGTGAGTGGTGATGTGTGGGGCAGTAGAATGTTGCTGAGCCATTTGCTGAGAGTGGGATATGTGTCATTAGGGTACAGAGTCGTATCAGAATAATATGACCACTTACCTAATAAGGAAAATTTATAATTAAATGGGCTTTGATGAAAGTCAGCATGGCTCGGTCACTCCCCCCCCCCCCCGCCCAGAAAACTTTTGAAATGGCTGAGAGCATGTTGAGTGTGCTAGTGCAGTTGAGTTTGGTGTTTTCTATGTGATGTTTCCAGGTAGGCTTCCGGTCTACAGTTATTCCTAGGTATTTATAGTGATTTACTGTGGGGATGTTCAGGTTGTCGATGGTCATAATTGGAGAATTGGTGGGGATGTGTTTACTGATAATGGGTAAGACCATAGATTTAGATGCAGAGATGACTAGTCTCCCTTTTGTGGTGAAGTCAAGGACAAAGTTGACAGTTTTATGTAGATGGTATTGCATTGTGTTAATGTTATTTCCTGTGATCCAAAGTGCTATGTCATCAGGAAGGATGGAGCAGCTAATGTCTTTGGGTAATTGTTTAGGAAGGTCATATAGTAGAATGCCAAAAATCCATGGAGAGACCACACTACCCTGTGTCACTCCTCTATTTAATTTATGGGAGTCAGAGAGAGTAGTCCCAGCTGGACTTTAATGTTTCTGAGTGTGAGGAAGTTTTATTAAAGATCTTAGACTGCATTGGGCAACACATTTTCATAAAATCATGCCTCTCAGATAAAAGTAGCCATTTCTCAAAGATTTCAAGGTGCTGAACACGAATATGACAATTAAAATGCAAAATTGGCTACGATTTCTGAGAAATCCGCAATAGTTTCTTATGTAATAGATAATACGTACATATGACATGTATCGTTAAAACTCCGCTTCTACTTCCGACGTCGCTTTGCCAGTCACTTGTACAGCTGCTCAGGATCATCTCCGGCGAGCATTGAACAGTAATCAGCAACATTGAAGTGTACCAGTTTCTCTCGTATCTTTTTTCCATCGTTGCAATATCCTGGTGAAAACGTTCACCTTTCTCATCACTAACCATGCCACAGTTGTCAAGGAGGAAATCTAAGTGGAAATGGCGAAAGTGGATCTTTAAGGACATATTGTAGCTAAGTTTGTGATACAGAGACATGTCCTTAACCAGTTTCTTGTAATTGTCTGCCCTGACATTCCCATGGAATTTAGTTGACACCGACGAAATGCGTCCCAAGCCTTTTTCTCGTCACCCTGAAACAGGTTGTCGAACATCTGGTCTCTGAACAGTTTGCGGATCTGATATTAAAAATTATGATTAAAATACACTGTAAAACATAAAAAATCAAATACAGGAGCTAAAACTAAGTCATTGGATAAAAGGTGTTCAAATATAAAGGGCTTGGAAATTGTGAAAGTTAAAATATAGAGCTTTCAAAATTGAAAGCAACACATTAATTTAAAATATGTTGGATGTTTAAAATGGTGCCACAAAACTCGCACTTAGGTTCATCATCTGCCGAAGTAGAATGGAATGTGATAAATGAATGACCAAAGCAGAAACAAGAAAATACAACTTCGTCCTTGCGATTCCTGCAAAAAACGTTCTGCCACAATTTGATAATGGGCTTGATCTCGAAAGGCTTTTTACCAAACTTTCATTTCCATTACTAGACAACTTCAGTTCTCATCATTCCATTACTACACAAAAGGATCATTCCATTACTAGACAAAAGATCTCTACCACTGTGCCTGGAGCCCAATGGAAAAACACTGGCAGAAGTTCACATAAGGGTCAGGCAATGTAGTCAGACAGGGGCATGGACATGGTAGCAGCATCTGCAAAGTCATTGCCTCTTATCCTGACATGACATGGCACCCAACAGAAGAGGATGGTGGTTGTGAGTGCTAGACGATGGAGCTGCTGGTGGATCTTGAAAAGAACAGAGGCCAATGCCTACCCAAGAGCCTGTAGTGAACTAAGCGAGTCAATGTAAAGCACACACGGAGAGTAATTCTTAGCGATGCTTAGACGCCACATGGTCCAAGACAAGACTGATACCGTGCAACACTGCAGTAAAGATAAAACACTGCTGCAGAATCTGGTCTACAGTGAAAGTATCACAGCAGACCGTGGCCGATCTTATTGATGTGCCAGACTTCGAGCCCTCTGTAAAAACAGACAAGTTCAGGTGTTCAGAACGGTGATTGGCAAAGAGCTACTGGTACATGCAATCGGGTGTAAAGGTCTTCTCAGTCCTACAAAAAGTCGAAGGGAAACTGGGAGCCAGTAGAAGCGGCTCAGCTGTTGACTAGGCGACGCTATTGAGACTGATGATGTCTCTGAAATAACCTTGGACACGCAAACCAAATGGACGACTGGTAGATGATTTTGGTAAAGCATTTAACACTGAGGACTGAAAACGCAGTTATAAATGGGATGACCCCTGGCAGGATCACAATTTTGATGCATACAGTAGGAACAACTGCTGATGGTGAATAGCTAAGTTCATCGGTCTGAACATAAATACTCTGGACCGGTGAGGTGTGGAACGCCCCCATGCAAACACGGAGGGCCTGATATTGGAAGGGGTCTAACACCTTCACTACAGAATCCCAGCTGGAGTCATACACCTGGGATCAATTGTCCAGGAACAAGTATATGACAGAAGCACAACAAAGAACGATCTGTCCACGAGAAGGAAGTACCTTGAGGATGTTCAATGTCCACGTGCACTTAGGCCTAAGATATCCCTAAGCTGCAGTTCAGTCGGTAGCATGCCAGGCTCATATTCTGTAATTCCCAGTCCGAGTCCCAGCTGGGTCAGCGTTGAAATTTATCTCAGCAGAACTCCCCGCCTTGCCCACGATCAGTAGTGATCACTGATGGGCTTCAAAAGGCCACTGTCCATTGGATGGACGTCAAACTGTGGCCCCATGTGTGGGAGAGCCATACCCTGAGCACGTTAAAGAACATGCTGGATGGCCTTGATGGGAGGCTACCATCCCTCACCCAACCTTCTATGAGCCTTTGGGGTCCTTGTGACCTGGCGATTTAGCCAATTATGTGCAAAAGAGTGCTGCTCAGAGGTTAACAACCCAACCCAACCTGCAGCTCGGAACCCAGGTGATTATGCTTGTGGAAAAAGTGTATGCAAGTGCTCTTCTGTGAGGAGAACCTGAACTCATTAGTTGTTGACCAAACCGAGAAATTGTTCAAAGCAGTTATTGTTTAATGATCCTTGACCATTGACTACAGTCGGAGGAAGTTGTCTAGTAATGGAATAAATCTTCACAATGTGACAGCAAAAAGTGTAACACTCAGGACACAGGCTTGGACACCCCTGTTCTTGGGAGAAAGACCCCAAAACAGTGTTGCAAACATGAACACGAAAAGTACAAGATGATAAAAAGTTGCACATGAAGCTCTCAAGCCAATGGCTTGGAGGTTACAAAGAATACCTAATATCCACGACTTGTTGTAAACTTTTTCGATGTCAAAAAATATTGACACCAGGTGCTCTCGACGTAAAAAGGAATTCCTGATCGCCAATTCGAGGCGGATCAGGTAATTTAAAGTAGACCGTTTCCCGCGAAAGCCACAGTGGGTGTTCCAAATGCCAGACTAGTGTGGCATTTACCATTCTTTCCAACACCTTACGTATGCAGCTCGTCAATGCAATAGGACGAAAATTGTGATTTGTACGAACAGATGTGGGTTTGGAGAGAAAGGATGGTTAGGAAGCGAGGTCATAAACGAAACTTTCAGTTATCGTTAAGGTCTTTCTTCCCTCTACGACTCTCATCCCAACCGCCTCTCAAATCAACCACGGGTAATTTGTACTCAAGGCTGCAGAGGTTTCTTAGTAAAATCACTCCACCACTTAAAAATAAAGAGAGCCGCTGGCACCGAAAGAGAATTACTGTGAAGACCTCTAGGCAACTGTTGGTGTTACTGAATACGGCGCGACTGAGCTTCCCATGAAACAAGGTTGACTAGGTTCTAGCTAGCTTAAGAGCCAGAGATGTTTTACTCGTGTATTCAACAGGTCTGACCTTGCTTTCATACTGCTCCAACGTCTTTTCATCAACCTCTCATATACATTGGGTATCCCTGATCCAACGTCTTTTTCATCTCCAACGTCATTCATCCATCTTCATCAACCTCTCATATATATTGGGTATCCCGGAGGAAACCCCCCTGGGGAGAAACTCGTGCTCCATGTCAGAATATTACCTTTAGAAAAATGTTGAAAAGGCGCCACTTTTGTAGAATGTGCTCAGGGGACCGTCCCCTTGCTATGCCACTGATTGCTTAGTGTAACCATGTCAGATATGGGGGTCTTAACCCTCATTCTGCAAAATCATTTCCAACCAGACTTTTTTAATTATATAACGTTTTTATGCAATTTGGTAATTAATTTTTCCAAAAATTCCACACTCGTTTCGTTTCTTTTCATTTTTCCTCTATTTGTGGTTGCAGAATAAAACAAATATGCTTTTAAAAAAGAAAAAAAAAGACTGCGCAGGTGCTGCTTAGAATGCGCCTACGGGTTCTTGAAATGTAAATCCGACACTGACATGCAGTCTTATTCAGTTTACTATAGAGAGTATAATAAAAAAATATAAAAAAAGGGATTAAAAATCAGAATGAAATATACTTTTGAAATGGAAAAAAAATCACTTTTCAGTTACAGTGATTCATAAGAAGTGTTTGTAAATATAGAGTTAAAATACAAAGGCAATTTATATTTTATTTCACGTTAAATATGCAGTATTTCTATACAATATGAATGAGATGGTTCATTTTTCGGCAGTGATTTCTTTTGTCGCAAACGGCTCATATAAGGCCGAACGTTTTCGAGACCTTCATAGTTATCCCTCTGAAAATAAAAATTTCCTAGATAAATCACAATGCAATTTTATATTAACATACATAAATCTACACAGTTTTTCTTGTTGAAGAACAGTAATATTTGATGGAATAGAAAAAACGATAATGACACACAACTGCAGATTCCACTACAGAAATTAATTTTTGTATGCTTATAAACATTACTGTTCTTTGTACTGGGAAATAATTTTTTATTTTGCAAATTCTTTATTCTAAAAAAATTTTAAATCTTCAGTACTAGTTTCTATACATGGTTTCTTCATTATACAGACTCCTAGTGTGCGGTATCAAACTGTTCTGATGTAAAGATTTAAAAATGTCTTAAAAACAAAGTTATAATTCATATTTTAAGATACAATTTAAATATCCAATATCCCTGAAAGATTAAGGAAATAAGAAATTTTGTACAAATAGCAATTTATAACATTACATATTAATACTCTTCAAGCCAGGTGTTAATTTTGAAAAACACAAGATATGAATAATAAATTATTTACAACTGAAAATTGATTACAATTCACTAGATAACTGAAAGGTACTGATATAACTTACACAGGAGAACCCCTCCCCACACACACACCACCACACACACACATACACATTATCACCAGTAAACACTTAATACTCCCATACTGTATGTGCTGCTGACTTTAGCACAGTTGAAAAAAAGCATGCCTACCATCTGTACAGTTTTTTAGGCCTGGCATTGTAAGGGTTGTTGATCAAAAAGCCCTGGGTTGAAGCTGCAGATAAGGCAAAATATTTCTTTGTGTTGTCTTTCTGCTGAGATCTTGCCTTCCTCACAGATACATGGCATATTAAATTGACAAGCTCTTGTCAGACCTCTACGGCAAGCAGATGCTTTAGAAGTAATTTATTTCATTGGTATTTTGAATTGAATATGAAGGATATTTCACTATATGCATTTACGGAAAATTCTAACAAAGTGGCTTATTAAAAAGAGTTCTGAAGAATTTGTATTCCCATTGTTTCATCCCGAATAAAAAAAATTGCATCCATAAACCAAGTTGTAAATAGTACTTATTTTACACCTTTATGGGCACTGCCCAGAAATTTAGTTCTGTGTAAGCTCCTGCTTATAATTGTTGACTTAAAGCCTCAGAAGTAGGAAGAATAATTTTTCACAAAAATAATATACATTTCTTTATAACTAGCTTTTTTTTTTCAGAATTATTATTTGCAAACGTTACCTAGGTTAAAAATCATTTCTGGCAAGGGCTTGGGATTACTATATAAATATAAGGTTGAAAAGAAATCACTTTTATAATGAGCATTTTCCATTACAAGTTTAGCTCTAACTGATATAGTGATTAGAAAAACTAACAACTTTCAGTGGACATGTCCTTCTGCATTGGGGGCGGGGATGGCTTAGTCAGTAGCACGCAGCTCGTAATCTGAAGTTTCGAGGTGCGCTAGCAATGAGATTTATTTCTGCAAAACTTCTCGCCCTACCTGCAATTAGTAGCAGACATCGATGAGCTTGGAAAGGCCGCCATCTGTCTGATGGGATGTTAAGTCATGGCCCCATGTGCAGGAGAGCCATACCCTTTGCAAATTAAAGGACACTTTCAATGGCCTTGACAGGAAGCTACCATCTGTCTCCCAACAGCTATCTAGTGGGTCCACTCCCCTAACCTTCTCTGAGCCTCTGGGGTCCTTGTAACCTGGCCATTTAGCCTTTGTGAACAAAAACTGCTGCTCAGAGGTAAAACAACTCAACCCAAACTTCTGCATTGATGTATTCAGTATTATTACAGTGTTAAGAAAACGTTACTGACCTACAACTGACAGCAAAATTTAGAAAGTCAGTAACTCCTTGACAGTTTTGTAAACAAAATCAAGCTTACAAACAGTTGCAAAGTAAAAGAGACAAAAGTCTAGAGGAACTGAAATTCTATACTAGCATGGCACAGGTATTAAATTTTTAATGAGTGTCATCATAAAAACAAAAGAAAGTAAAGAGCCATAATGGCTAATAATGCAGTAACTAACTACAGTCGGCCGGCCCTCCACATTCGCAGGGGTTAGGGGCACAGGACCATTGCGAATGTGGAAAAATCACGGATGTTTCTAGGCCCCCAAAGCTTAACTCTTAATACTGTTGACATATTTAACATACAAAAAACAATGAAATAACTGCACTGCAACAGTATGTTTTATAAGTTTAAAATTACAATATCAATATTGTAGGCTAACACACACAGAGAGAGTGAGCGAGGCAATACAGTACACGTACAGTACATGATGCAATACATGTACTATTTAGATAGCAATAAAATTATTAAAGTTTATAAAACACAGTTATATACAGTACATTACAGTAATATACAATACACTAAGACAAAACACGTGAATGAGGTAAGCTAGTACCGAGACAAAGAGCGTGGTGTCCCCAGAGTGCATAGTCCGCAGTTCTTTTTACAAAATTTAACTTTTTATAATAAATTTGTGTATATATTTATGGTAGTAAATAATAAAATAGATTAATATACATATATTTTATGCATTTATGATTTACTAAACTTTTTTAGTTTTCTTTACATTTCCTAGTCGATGCATGTCGTCTGCGATTTTCCGCAGATATAGATTTTCCTTGATTTTGTATTAAACTTCATAACAGTATTTTTTGTGTTATATAAACTTTTATTATTAGCCATTATGTACATGCAACATAATTTTACAGTATACTTCCCACTAGTAATTTTTGAGCATAACTTGGGGCTGCAAAACTTCAAAAAATTTTCCGCTGAATTATTGATGGCAAACTCGCAAATAATAAAATCCGTGAAAGTTAAACCCGCGAAAGTAGAGGTTCGATTGTATTTTAGAACAGTTGAGGAAATTTAACATTTTGGAAATGTGTTCTGCTGGCAGCCTGTTAATTTCCATCATTTATTTCTGAAAAATACTATGCCAAATGAAATTACTTTTGCTTCGTGCATTACAGCCTTAGTTCCTCATGCACCAAAAAATTGCACTAAATAAACCAAGTTTTTCCACTTTAAATTTGTATAACATCAAAAGATGCATAATACATGTGAGAAATAAATGTTAAAAACCAATAATAAAATATTTTTGTTACTTACACATGTAATGGATAAATAGGAGAAAGAATTAAAATACAGTAGACACAAACATTTTGATATCTAAAATTTTTTAAAAAAAGATGTAAATTAAGATATATAATTTAGAGGAAATATATGACAGCCTGATAATATGTCAGGTGCTCTGACTGCTGAGATACTACCTGCTGATCCAAATCTATTTAATGATTATGAACTTTCCTACCTGCAGTACACAATTCCAATATCTGTATATCATCTGTATGGTATCTGTATAATCATATATCTGAATAATACAGTATGATATCAATGTTAAGCATGATTTCATATCTTTCAATTGAAGAAACATTGAGAAATTTATTAATTGAATTAGTATACTCATAACATGCATTGTGCCACTTACTTCAGAATGTTGTTTGTAAGCAGAGAAGGCACTGCTTTCAAGTGGCACAGATATTAGAATTGTGTACTGCAAGTAGGAACGTTAATATCATTAAATACTGCAGAAACAATGTGAAATTTATTAAGTATCAGATATAAATGTTTCATTCAAGTATTTTCATTTCTTCTGATGAAATGAAAATAATTATCCTTGTTTCATATACATTTGTACCTTTCTTTCAATTCTCATTTATTATTAAATATCAAGCAACGATTCCATGATGTAATACTTTTAGTCATTGAGAGAAGAGGGTTTCCTGAGCTGCTAGCAGCTCAGTTGTAGAACTGTTTTCTGCAGCTTCATAGCTTTAGTAGTTTTAAAGACAGAATGTTTTAAGAACCCTTAAAATTACAAAATTTGGGCACTATGATTGCCTTTTGCACTTTATAAAGCCTTAACCATTTGCATTTTAAATATTTTACAACTTTTAAATTAATAAATACAACAGGTTTATGAAAAACATATGCGAATACAAGGACCTTAATTTATTTGTACTGAACATTGCCAAAACTAATGTTGGAACTTAAGATAGATGGGACATTTTATAACATAATTTTACAGTATACTTATTACCACTAGTAATTTTCGAGCATAACTTGGGGCATACACTATATTACAAAAAGTAACTGGACACTTTCATGTTATGTGAATGAAACATTTTAAGCTCCTTAACTTTGAAAATAAATTTCTTTTATGAAAAAATGCTGCTGGAGTTAAATCGAAGATCTAACTCAAATCTCTCTAAATATCTATTTTCCAATATTTAAATTGTTATGAAAGTTAACACATTTAACTGTAACTTTAACTACTCACAAAAATTTACATCAAAAGATAAAATGCAATTGTTATAACAAATTGTTCACCAATATAAATGTACACAGGACATTCAAAATGTTCTTGACACATGCCTGTAGATTTTTCACTCATTCCTCTGAAGTTAACGAGCTATGACTTGTTTGAAAGCTTGTCTAAACTTGTCATTACATGCTAAAGCAAAGACTGTATAATAATCTCTCTCTTTGCTGGCAGTGCATAAAGTTCAGTCTGTGAAATCTGTGTGTTGTTGCTATGGAGCCTACCAAAGATTGGGAAAGTTTTTATGTTTTCGCAAGGATGCAGCTTGGGGATAATGCGAAAAAAATTCCTACTGATTTATTACAAGTAAATGGGGATCATGCCTGTTCATAGGCAGTTAGAAAATGAATGCTCAAATTCAGAGAAGTATGGGAGAGGTTCAAAGAACTCCCTTGTACAGGAAGACTGAAGGAGGCTGCGAATGAGAGAACCAATGCTGCTCATGAACTCATTAAGGAAAACCCACACATCACCATTCAGGTAATGAGTTTAGGTGTCATTGTATCAATTATTCATCAACATTTACAGTTCTGAAAGATCTGTGCCATATTGATGCTCCACAAACTGACAGAACAGAAAAAAACGATGAGTCGACTCATGCAAGGAGATGCTGGCAATGCTTGAACCTGGTGGCCCCCAAATGGTTAACAGATATTGTTATGGAAATGAGGCATGGCTTTATTACTATACAACTCCCAGAAAGATCAACAACTATGTTTGGGTTGCAGAAGATGAAAAGTGTCTCTAAATCCTCTGATAAGACTTTTGCTCAAGGAAGAGAATGTTCACATTTTTTTCAATTCTCAAGGAATGGTAGTCATTGACATTTTACCTGAAGAAATTACTATAAATGGCCAATACTACACTAACATTGTTTTGCCCAAAAACAGTTAAGGAGATGAAAGAGCAGCATCCAATAACAGACATGTCAAGGGTTCTTCTTCTTCATGACAATGCCAGTGCTCACAAAACCTGGCAAATTATGGCCTATCTGGACCAGAAAAAAAATCAAACAGCTATCTCCTTCCTGCATTTACCATACAATTTTTGATTGTTTCCAAAAATTAAAAAGGAACTTTCAGGGATACCTTTTTCAAGGGTGCTAGACCTTGCAAAATGCATTCATTCAGAGTTGGAGAATATTTCCCAACAGGAGTACCAATCAAGCATTCCAGAATTAGCATAGATGTCTGCAACTTTGCATAGATGCTGGGAATATTTCAGACAGTAAAAGTTTTGGCAAGGTAAGTGAAATGGCTTCTGTTCAGCAGACGCACATCAAGACCTTTTAGAATTCCCCTCATAATATTTAAAGTTTCTGTAATAAATTTTTTCAGTTTCCAACTTTTTTTGGTGGGGGGGAGGGGGTTAAGGAAGAAAAAAATATATGAACACCCCATAATCATGTGGATATGGGGTGCTCATTTTTAAAGAGATTGAAATTTTTTATTTTCTGTCTGTAATGTCCATTATTATGGAAATTTGAACTAATGGATAATTGGGGAAATCCACATAGTAATATTTTATAAATATCCATAAAACACAAAAAGAAATTTCAATTATCTCTTAAAATAAAAAAGTTGCATATTTTCATACACCCTAACCCTAGTGTAACAAGGCAAATCATTGCTGCAAATAAAAACCTCTTGACCATCACACCTACCACAAAATTTTAAATATCTACCATAAATAGATAATTTGCAATATTCATTTAAGGTTTTTCATTTCGAAAAATTTCCACTGTTAGAAGCAGCTATTTGTTATATTTGATTGGTTGTTTGGATGCTTCCAAATATAAAAATATATATCAGAGACTACCAAATGAGGATTCTTCCCCAAGGGCAAGTAAGGTCATGCCATCTGTGGTTGAGATTGAGGCATACTAGAGGTGGAATTAGAAGTCTCTGAATCAGGAATGGAGACCAGCACTGATTCATAGACACCAACTTTGGTTCACCAACTCAAGGAGGTACTTGGCTATTGGCAAGAAAGATTCTGATCATGGTACATTGTCTGCACCCCACTGAATTGTTGGTTTCTCCAATGATTGCACTGGCATAAGAGATCTTATTAGATGAGACAGGCAGTGAGTTTTTCAGCTTACAATAAGTAATGCTGTTTATTGTCTTGAAGCATTGCACATCCTTACCTTCCTTATACTTAGGAAGGAAAGGATGGTTATCACTTACCAAGGAACACCAGTTTGCTTCTTAGTTGTGCAGTGTGGATCATCATGATCACTGCCTTGTGGCAGTAAGCAAGCATGGTGTGTTAAAAGCTATGATTAGTACCCAAATGGATACTAATTTACCATCCTGATACCAAAAACTCATCCTCAGAGGCACTGAGGAAGCCTCATTCAGAAACCACACTATGAGAATAATTCAGATGCTGGTGGAATTACACTGAAATGGGCACCCCACCAATCACTGTGATCTACTGAATCAGTAGAATATGCAGTATCAATGACATGTTCACACATCTTATGCACTTAATGGATTTCAACTAAACAGGGGAACCTTACAAGCACTTTTGAATAAGGAATGAAGAATGTCCCCAATTATTGGTCACCCAATGAGTGGATGATAAGGAATTGTGGTATGGGAGAAGAAACAGATGAAGATGATGATGACAAATAAAAGAACGAAGAAGGGCTCTCATATTAGGCTCATTTCATTCATGAAGTAGATGAAATTTTTGGAACATTCATTTATTACAGATTCAGTGCTCATATTTCCCACCCACCATGGAACCCAACAAGAAGATGCTGGGATGGATACCATGGTTGTAAAGGCACTATACTCAAAGAAGCAGGAAGTGTGAATCATGTGCCACATGGCAAGAAAACTCCTGAACTTATACTCAAACCTGAGTAAGAAACTCACTGCATGGTTGACCCTAGAAGGACCATTCTACCAACCACTTGATCATAGGGGAGACCACTCAGGACTTCCTGTTTACCTGAAGAGGCCAAAGTAGTGTGTAGCAGCAACTCTCTAAAGTAATGCTCAGAAATATGACATGTAGACTCCCTAAAGGTAAGACAGGCCAAAGGGAACCTCTCTAGTCATGAGCTGCAGAGATACAGAAGAAGACCCAGAGCAACTATAAGGATCCTCCTTTACATGGATCCTCCTTTACATGGTCCTTTACATGGGTTACAACATATGGCAAACACACATACAAGCATTCAAGACTCTATGATGATAACCAAAAGAACAGGACATTTACAGATTGCCCCCTCACCACATATTCACTCTGATGACAGGGGTATTTGGGATTTATTTGTAATATTCATCAATACCTATCTAAAATATAAATATTTTTTAAATTATTGCTAAAAATGAAAAAGTTGAATGTCTACAGATGAATACAAAACAAAGTGAAAACAGCTCATTTTTTTAAACAAGCTAAAAAATGGTAGCATAGGTGCCAAGAAGAAGCTGAAATTGAATAATGAAAATATGAGGATCATACTGGAAGTAATGCCTGTAGAGCTATAATACACAATAGTTGTGTGTTTATGTACTATGAAAGTAATGTAAATTGCACTTTATGTCTTTTGTATCATCATTTGAAAAGATCAGTATTGATGAACCAGAATGCTGGGTGACCATGGATGCAAAGCTGAAACAAAAAACTATCATCGAGTTCTTGATAGAGGGTTGAAACACTTCAGATGACATTCATGCCAGACTTATTAAGGTGTATGGTGAGCACAAAATCATCATCAACAATGTGCAAAGGTGGGTTAGGAAGTTTACTTAAGGAGAAACAACCATTGAGGACAAACCATGAAGTGAGAGGCTGTCACTAGATCAGCCACTGCTCACCACAATTTTTCCAAGCAGGATTACAATCTTGGGTTCAGCAGTGGCACATATGCATTGTGTGTGCTGGATATTACTTTGAAGGGTATTTTGTATGGCGCAACAATGGATGTAACATGTAAAATTGGAATCTTCTGTTCATAATAAAGTTATTATCTAACAAGCATTATTTTCAGTACCTCTACATATATACTGTAGAAACTGACCAGCTGCAGTATATGAAATCTAAGACAAAATTGCTGGTCTTCAAAGTTGTAATATTAACACTAGGTTTTATATTTTCATTTATTGTTTATTCTGTGCAATTTTGTGGCTTCCTTTGCATTTCCAAACAAATTAAGAAAAAACATTTACTTTTTATTCATTACGTACTCACCTGATTGCAAAGTGAATAAAAAATCTCTTGGATCAAATTACCAATTTTATTTTTTTGAACACTGAAATCAGCTAAGTGTGATTCTATTAATAACTGAACCCATCTTGCAAGCTGGAATGAAAAATGTATATTATATTTTTTAATTTGCTATATGAAATGCAATATCATACAATTAAATGCAAACTTTATAAACCAACTGAACAGTAATATATTTATGAATATATATATATAAAATCATCAATAATAGCTATAGACTTAGAAGATCCAACTAGACTAGTACAATTTAATTCTCAAAATAGCGATTACACTTTTTTTGCCACTACAGGTGTAGTCTATATAATTTTTGCATTACTTTGTTCATCCACCCCATTTTACTATTTTTCTATTACTTTTACTTAACCATTTGAGATTCAGTTTTTATTTTTAACATACAAAAAGCAGGACTATGTCCAGGTTTAAGACCACATAGATTTAAGCTTTTAGGTACACTGTACATAACTCTTATATTCCAACAATAAATGGTCTCTGTTTTCTGGGTATTCCATTATTTTGAGGATTATCAGCATCAGTGAAAAGACACACAGGATACATTATATCAGCTAGTGGATGATCCTGATCAGAGGCCATCTCAAGTGCCTGAACCCTTGATTCAAGAGTCATCACTGATCTTAAAATGAGGTAATGTGTCTAAGTTTTATTAGCATTGCCAATTCTTGAAAGGATGCATGTGAGTTTTTATGCTAAAAAGCCCATTTTGCTATCTGATGTTCCTACCTACTTGCAATTCAAAACATCAAATGGATAGGAAATAAGGTTTTAGAAATAATAATAAATAAGAAATAAGGTAATTAGTAAGTTATTTGATACAGCTGACCTTACCTGTAATAATTATTATAATTTTTACAACAAACCTACTAAATGCTTTTTTTTCGAAGTGATGTAGAATGTAAGACTATAAATAGAGTTTTCTCTTAATGTCCTCACAATATAAGGATGAATAACTGACATTCTGCACTTACAAGAGACCAGATGGACAGGAAAGAGATATACCATAAAACATCATCTTAATTCTCTTTTCAGGCCAAGATGGTAGCAAATTCACATAAGGTGTATGATTCTTGTTCAGCAGGAATGGCAATGCTTTTTCAGGTTAGATTTTATTAGCCCTCACATTATCAAGCTTACCTAGTTTTTGAATTTTATTGAGGTCATAGAAAATCATTTTGATCCACTGTTTATTTTTTTTTCTAATGATATTATTTACAAAAGTTTGTTGAAGGTATGAAATAGTGTTCAAAAAAGACTTAATGTAGAAACGTTACCATCACTTTTAATCATTTTAATTAGGGTAATTTACCCAAAATTTCAAAATGGAGTTATTAGTGCTCTCCTGGCAGAGCATAAATGGCATTTTTTTGGTTTTGTTTTCCACAAATTGCCAGTGCTATGAACTAAAACCCTAAACTAGAGATTACCAAAATTAAAGCCTAAAACAACTATAAGTAATTATTTTGGAAAACGGCTTTTCATATATATACTTGGCTGTATAGTTTCATGGAATACCCAGAACAGAAAGAAGAAGGAAAAAAAGCATTTATAATTAAATATACATAAATCAATTTAACCAAGTATATCAAAATATTAAAATACAAGGTGTCTGAAACATAACAATGAAGTTTTGAGAACCAACATGTAGGGAAATAATATACATATTCAAGAAAGTAATACTTTAATTGAAAGTGCCCTTCAAACAGTTTTGAGCATAATTAGTGAATTTACACGAGCAACATTCATAACCCTGCATATGTTTAATCCGTATTCCACTTCTTGCCATACATATTTCCTGAGAGATGAATTAGCAGGGGTGATCAAATTCTATGACCACCAAGGAGCCATGATTTCACACCCCTTGTTTTTTCTTGTGAGGCTTTGTAGATTTATGTTTACATAGACAAAATTTGAGTTTTGAATCATTTGAAAGCAGAATAACAGAAGTGATTGAGCAAGTTCAGAGATATGCTTCAGTGTGTATGGGAAGAAGTGGATACCAATTAGACATATGCAGGGTCTCGAATGGTGCACATTATGTTCAAAACTATCAGAGGTACACTAATTACTTAATTTAAATATTACTTTCCTTAATATGAATATTATTTTCTTACATATTGGTTCTAAAAACCAGCCATTATTTTTTGGACACCCTGTATACATTATTGTAAAGACATGTTCACGTGCAACAGTTGAAGTGTGATAATTTTATTACAATATCCGTGAGATATGGCATATACTCTGGAAGTACATCATGTTGAGAATAGAACACAGTTAAGTTTGAATAGAGGAAGAGAGAAGGAAAAGTTAGTAGTTTTAAGTGACTTGTGTGTAGTGTGCAGGTTTAGGCTAAGATGCCATTGCTTATTTATTAGTACTTTTTATATGAAAAAAGCATCTTTGTTTTAGGGAATATAGTTCCCAATAAAATATTGTGCAGGTAGTAAAAAAGATTTTTTGGTAAGAGTTGGTTCTATGATTTGTTATGTATATAGCACTGTAATCCAGCTTTCAAGTGTTATATTCCATTAGTATTTGGCAGTAGATAACAGTAGTAATTAGTCATTAGTTGGTTTATTTGTATATCATACGATGAATACTTCAGGTATTTCTTGTCAATTAATTGCTTTATTTATTAAATAAGTTCATTTAATATCTGTCTGGTTATTTCAAATACATGCACAGTGTTGTCAAACAAAAATAGCTAAATATCAGTAACATTATTTTAGGCACTAACTTTATTTTGCACTTTTCTGAAAATTTCAAAAGCAAAGTTGTTGATCAAAGTAAAATTACTCTTCCTCCTATTCACTGGCACTGTAAATGTTACTGAAAGATTTTTGACAGCTAAATATACAACAGAGATTAATGACTTGAATGTTATCCGGAGCCACTCCCACACTGAAGATTGGTGATAGGGAGTAGCAAAGGTTTTACAATTTCTAGATATTTTAATTTTGTCATAAACAAGAAGAGAAACCACCCTTATGCCAAGTGACTACAATGGCAAAACTAGAACTGACTTTGACCTTTGGACTTGAATAAATGGCCCTTCTAGAACTGGTAGCTACAACAGCAACAGAAAATGTTTCCTACAGGTAAATAAATATAATGATTTGAGAATAAATAACATTACAAACATTAGGAAATTTTTATAAATACACATTGGTTTCATCTAATGGGTTGCACAGAAATATTAATGATTATATATTACTTTATAGCAAATGGGATAGATCTGTTATGAACCTTAGGTTATACAGGGTAGCAAAAATTGAATCTCATCATTACCTTGTTAAATGTGTCTTGCACCTGAAGCTTAAGAAATGCTGTGCTAAAGGTAAAAAAATTTCCTTTAACACTGAAACTCCAAAAATAGTAATGCCTATCATGATAAGTTGCTTAGTCACTGTTACAAATATCATTTGTTTACTACTGAGGTCAAGTAACAATAGGGTCATTTTAAGCAGGATATACTTGACATCAATAGTTTGGGATTTAAAAAAAATGCTGAGGAGACAAGCAATGGAGATTATTTCTATGGGAAACGAGTGCAGGAATAAACTGAATTAAAACCCTACTAGCCTTGACAGCTTAATAAATGTTTAAGGAGTCAGTTGAATTCTGGTAAGAATCTTTGGCTTGATAGCTGATTGACAAAGTAGAGGAAACAATCAATTAGAACAATAGAGTTGCATTTGACTCAATACACTTTTTATGGGAAAAAAATAAGGTATGCATATACACTGAATACACAAATTATTACATACACCCCGATAACAATATGCAAAGCAGAAGTGTTGCATCCAGTCACATGGCACGCTGAAACTGGCAATGCCTATAAATAGAGCAGGTCACTACACATTGGAAAACAGTCACAGAGAAGTAATTATGGGTAAAGGTTGACCTGGCTAGATAGTAAGTGCAAGGAAGGTCGGTTGTTCAATCACTGCAACTGCTGAACTTTTGGGATTTCCATGTCAGACCATCACACTTGTATACCAAGACTACACGAAATACGGCAAAACTTCCAACCAGCGGGAGAAATGTGGATGTAATGTGCAATTGACACTCGAGGTGAATGCAGACTGTTCCACATAATTGCAAAGAATTGCACAGCTACCATGGAGCAGATAATGTTTAAATTGAATATGGGCATGTACACAAGCCTATGCACAAAGACTATCCATCATACCATGGAAAAAATAGACTATGGTTCTCGACGTCCATATCATGTCCCCTTGTTGACTGCAAGGCATTTAAAGATTAGGATGCAGTTTGCAAAGGCCAATCGCAACTGGAATGCGAAGGACTGGAAACACCTCACCTGGTTTGACGAATCATAGTTTCAACTCTATCACGACGATGGGAGAGTGCATATGTGGAATAAACGACATAAAGCGATGGACCCAGCTTGCCAAGTTGCAATAACTATCTCTGGCAAGCAGGTGGAGTAACAGTTTGGGATGCATTTACATGGGCTTCCTTGGGGCCCCTCATACCCGTTGAGACCTTTGTCACCAGCACAAGGTACAAAAACATCCTTGCCGACCATCTACACCTGTTCGGAACAATTCTCTTTCTGTACCAAGACGCCATCTTTTAACAGGACAATGCCACACCTCATACTGGCCGAGTGGTGATCAACTGGCTCCAAGAGCATTCAAGTGAGTTTACCAAATTCAAATGGCCCCCTTAATCATCAGACCTCAACCCCTTTGAGAATTTGTGGGATGAACTGAAAAGATCTGCTCGAGCCCATCAACCCCCACTGGCAAACTGTGGATGCTCTACGACAGATGATCCTCGCTTCATGGGTGGCAATACCACCTCCATGTTTTCAACACCTCATTGAGTCCTTACCAAGATATTTGGCTGCTGCTGTGAGGGCAAAAGGTGGAGCAACAGGTCAGGTAGGTGTATAAAATAATTTGTCCATTCAGTTTATTAAGAGGTAAAAATGGTAAGGGGTTGGAAGGGATAAGCATTTCAAGGCCATTCCGAATAAATGTGTTTAGGATTGCTCCCATTGTTTCATAAAAATAACTGTTTTACTACCATTAGTGTTGGACTTATGATCTGAAATTTTAAAACTAAAGCTAATAAGTTGCAAGGAAATTAATTTACTATTGAAATCTGTCAGCCAGAGATAGTTATTTTATTACATGGCTGCTGAAATACTAAATAGTTTCTATGAAAATGATGTTCTTGAATTTACTAAAATTATAATTATTCCTGCTTACAAAATAGGGATCACAACTCTTCTGATAATTACAAAAACTGTTTCTCGTGAAACTCTTTACATGATTGAGTTTAAAGTGCTTGAAATTATATTTGAACTCTCTATCTATTCTTGATGCGGTGAGGGGTGGGTGTAAACCAAGGTTTGATAAATTTGTAATTATAGTGACAACCCCCAAACAATTCGCAGCTACACTTAGCTGAACATGATATAAATTTCATACAAGTTGTGTCAATGAAGAAATAGTGACTTTAAGACAAATGTCACTATTTTCACATGTGATGATCTTAATATTTATAACTTAAAAATAAGAATAATTTCTTTACCAGCTCAATACTATTACAGTAAACCCACAGTCAAATTTTCATTTATACAAAATTTTCACTCAAAGACGTGTGTCTGTTCAAATTTAGTTATTTGATGTAAATTCAAAGATGTAATTTCAAATGTTATCAGGAGGTCGTGGGTTCGTATCCCACCCAGCTCAAACAATTTTTCCTCTAAAATTGAAATCAACGTCAAAGTGCTTATTTATTACTAAATTCAAAGATTGTATAAATAAACAATAGAAGTAAAGATCAATCTATTCCACGACAAAAACAATTTTTTTTTCATTGTTGCCTCATTTGCAGGTCAACTCTGAGCTCTTAACTAGGTTCTGAGAATTCTAGTTGGTTCAGAGATAGTTCTTTTATTTACGGTTGCTAGAATTCTTAGAATCAACTATTTCATTATCAGAATCAATATTGTTGCAACAATGTGGAAGTAAAAAATGTCACACTATACAAATATTGACTATAAAAATATGGTGTTTGTGATGAAATGAGTAAAGCATTCCCCATCCCTAGCTAATTCTATTGTATCATATGGAGTAAAAGCACTGTTCTGTACTGTGTGGGCAAAAGGTATAATGGCTTGCACCCACTCCCCCTATTTACCTTAATTCTATGGAGGAATAATATCTGATTTATGTCATTTTTTTTCTATCACATTTTTCTGGTCCCTATTACTAACACATATTGGAGACCTATATTTGTGAAACAATAAAATTATAAGACAATACCTGAAAATCTGACAGTCCCTCATTCTTTCGTTCAGAAGATTCTTTTTTGCACCGAAGTAGATAATGTAAAGTTATCTGGAATATATTTTACTTATTAATCTTGAACACAAGATGATTTAAAAGACAGCAAGCACAAATCTTATTTTGCTTCAAAATAATGATAAGCTATAAAAAATAAACTAAAACATTCAAATAGCTATTTACACTAATCAAAATACACACATATATATTATATACACACAGCTGACTATCAATTAAAACTCACAGGGCATAAGTGAAAATTATTATTAAATACAATATGCAGAAGCAGGGGTGTAACGAAGGGTTATGGGGGGGGGGGCAGAAAAATCGTAAAAAATTTTCAACTTGAAAATCAAATTTTGCCAACTGAGCAAACAATGTCTAGATTTTTGCTGGGGAAGGGAGGACAATTTTTCACACTCTCTTGCATTTTGCCATTTGCCTTCCAATTTTGCCAACTAGCCATAATTTCACAGAAATTATCCCAATATTTACATCTCGTCTGAATTGTAGCAAGTCAGTGTGAATTTTGCCTTGATTTGATGAAGTCTCCTTAAATTCACAAAACCAATCCCAATCCAATCTTTACATTTCTCCTTCTTTGTCAAGTCACTTCAAAATTTTCAAACTCCCCAATATTTTGCCAAGTTTTCTGATTTTATCAACTCTCCTTAATTTTACAAACCCAATCCCAATTATCACACCTCGCCTATAATTCACCAAGTGGATTCGAATTTTGCCAACTACCCTAGATTTTACCCAGTGGATTAGAATTTGGCCAACTCCCCTACATTTTGCCAATTCGCCATAATTTTACAGAAAAAAATTGCAATTTTTACATCTTCCCTGAATTTGCCAAGTCACTTCAAATTTTATCAATTCTCCTTAATTGCACAAGAAAGGCACAATTTTCACAACTGCCCTATATTTTGCTAAGTTTCCTCAATTTGTCCAACTCTCCTTAATTTCACAAAATAAATCCCAATTTTCACAAATCACCTATATTTTACCAAGTGGATTCGAATTTTGCCAAGAGTTCTCGGTTTTTCCAACTCTCCTTAATTTCACAAAACCAACCACAATTTTTGCAACTAACCTATACTTTACCAAGTGGTTTCCAGTTTTGCCAACTTCCTTAGATTTTGCCAAGTTGCCTCGATTTTACCACCTCTCCTTAATTTTGCAAAACAATTCCAATTTTTACATCTCTCATGAATTTGCCAAGTCACTTCAAAATTTTCAAACTCCCCCAAATTTTGCCAAATTTTCCTGATTTTGTCAATTCTCCTTAATTTCACAAAAACAATCCCAATTTTCACAACTTGCCCGTATTTTACCAAGTGGATTCGAATTTTGTCAACTGCCCTAGATTTTGCCATCTTGCCACAATTTTACAGAAAAAAAATCCAAATTTTTACATCTCACCTGTTTTTTGCAAAGTCACTCTGAATTTTTCCAGCTCCCCCAAGATTTACCAACTCTCCTAAATATTGCAAAGTTGCCTAAATTTTGCCAACACGCCATAATTTTACAGAAAAAATTGCAATTTTTACATCTCACCTGAATTTTGTCAACTCTCCATGATTTTGCCAAGTCACTCCAAATTTTGCCAATGCCCCTAGATTTTGCCAACTCGCCATAATTTTACAGAAAAAAATCCAAATTTTTACATCTCACCTGAATTTTGCCTACTTCCCACGATTTTGCCAACTTCTCCTAGATTTTGCCAACTCGCCATAATTTTACAGAAAAAAAAAATCCAAATTTTTACATCTCACCTGAATTTTGTCAACTTCCTACAATTTTGCCAAGTCACTCCGAATTTTGCCAACTTCCCCTAGATTTTGCCAACTCACCATAATTTTATAAAACAAAATCACAATTTTTACATCTTATCTGAATTTTGCCAACTCCCCACGATTTTGTCAAGTCACTCCAAATTTTGCCAACTGTCCCTAGATTTGCCAACTCTCATAATTTTACAAAACAAAATTCCAATTTTTACATCTCATCTGAATTTTGCCATCTCCTCACGATTTTGCTAAGTCACTTCGAATTTTGCCAACTCGCCATAATTTTACAGAAAAAAATCCAAATTTTTAAATCTCACCTGAATTTTGCCAACTCCCCACGATTTTGCCAAGTTACTCCGAATTTTGCCAACTACCCAAGATTTTGCCAAGTTGTCCCAATTTTGCCAATTCACCTGTATTTTACTAAGTGGCTTCGAATTTTGCCAACTGCTCTAAATTTTGCCGTCTCTCCATTTTCCAAACTGCCCTAGATTTGCCAAGTTGCCTCGATTTTGACAACTCCCCTTAATTTTGCAAAAAAAAAAGATTACAAATCATCTAGATTTTAAGAAGTCACTTTGAATTTTGCCAACTCCGAGTTACTTGGGGGGGAGCCTCCCCCCCCCCCCATGGTCCCTGTATAGAAGGCACCAGATCTGGTAAGATAATGTTTTCTCTGGATCATGGAAAAGTCATTATCGGTATCACCATAGGGGTTATGAAAGAATGGGAATTTTCATTATGAAAGCTGTAAGAAAAATTTAAATTGAAGTTTTCAAATACATCATTTGCTGAAAATATTCTCCTGAATATGATTGAATACTACGAGTTTAAGAGCTCCAAGCCTAGGCTGAAAAGTTAATGGTCATTACATGTTTCTAAGTAGCCAAAATCTGCAGATATGCATTTTCCTGATTGCAAATGATAAATAACTAAAAGTTAAGTTTTATTACATTTGTGACATCTTGACAATAGATTTCCCCTCCCTGCATTTTTTTTCAACTTTGCTAGTTTATTTTAATCTTGTTTAATAGACACTACTTTCCAATGCATTAAGCAAACATGTATACTTTGACATATATGTGGTTTTTCAAAACTGATATGCTATTTCTTGATTTATATTATTACCCATTATATGCATTCAAATTTGAAGTGAAATGTAATTCTACTGCACCAAAATAAGAGTGATTTAGATTTCTTATCTTAAATAGCAGTACCTTAGTACTATATACTTTTGCAAAATTTGAGGTTTTTCTGATTTTTCTAAATATCTATTTTTAGATTCATATTTATCCATTCATATATATATATAAGAACATTGTAATTTTGAAATAAAATGTTTTCCATACACTTAGTTAGAAGTGGTTTGTTTACAGCTTTGTAGTAACCAAATGATTCAACTTGTAAATTTCATGTTGTCAAATATATATTTGTTTGTTTTTTCCTAAGTTCCTTAGATTTAAGTTAATTTTCATAAATGCATTTTCATTTCAGAATAATTTTTTTTCTAACTAGCCTTATTAAAATATGGTAAGAGTACAAGAACTACATTTAGCTCAGATGCATAAAAATATATATGTAAATAAAATTTATACAACAATAAAATTTAAACCATCATATTAAGAGAACTGAAATAACTATAACAAAATAACAGAAAATATAAAACAATAACATAAATTTCAAGGAATAACAGACATCACTAACAGAATTTGCACAGAAGTACATGCACTATTAACACATTGTGTATTAACAATGTTTGCTTATGTACAAGTATACAAAGAAGGTGAATTTTACTTTGAACACCATTAAAAACATTTTATTGCAAACTGAAAATAAAAATATCCTTTCCAGCTAGCAGCTTGGAAGTTATTGTAGTTCCTGAAAAACAACACATATCTAATTGGATGTTTCTGCCAGTGGATGACTGTTTACAGTCATGGCATATACCATGACAAAGAACAATAACTGACAGATTGGTTCATATACACCTAGTAAAAAGTACCTTGATACTAATAAGCTAAAATTATGGAAATTTTATGCCATTAGAATTATTAAGTTGTGTGCACATAAGTGTTTTCATATGTTTGTGTATACAACTTAAAATTGTCAAGAACATCAAACTTTGCATGTTCAACTCTTGGATTATTTTACCTCTGAGCGGCACTTTTTTGCACACCATGGGCTAAATGGCCAGGTCACAAGGATCCCGAAGGCTCAGAGAAAGTTGGGGGAGGGGACCCACTGTAACAGCTGTTGGGAGACAGATGGTAGCCCCCCGTCAAGGCCATCCCGCGTCTTCTTTAACGTGCACAGGGTATGGCTCTCCCACACACGGGGCCATGGCTTAATGTCCCATCCGACGGACGGCGGCCTTTTCAAGCCCATCGGTGTCCCTTACTGACCGTGGGCAGGGCGGGGAATTTTGCAGAGATAAATCTCAATGCTGACCCAGCTGGGACTCGAGCCTGGGAACTACAGATTACGAGCCTGGCGCGCTACCGACTGAGCCACCCCCCGCCCCGCATGTTCAACTCATTCGAGACAGTTTATATATTAAATGAATCTGAACCGACCTGATAATTGTTGTTCTTTACCTGATCTATTGATGAAATATAGTGTTCAGTTTGGAAGAATTTCAATTAAATATGTATTCCTTTTCAGTGACTGATCTGACATACAAGCTGCCAGAGGCATTTTTAAGTCTGTCATAAAAGTAAACTTCAACAGCATTTAAAGGAATATTACTGTTTTATGAAATTTGAGTCTATTTTTAGTCTGGTAGGTTTATATGGTTAGCACCAGAACCCTGTGTGGTTGATCGCTCCTCAGCAGGGTAGAAAAAAAGAAAGATATATAATGGTATAATATAGATGGCTTCAGCCTTTAGTGGTGGGAGAATGGTTTCCCCACCACTAAAAGGTTCCCCCCTTTCTATTCATGTGCATTATAATCATTTCTGTCTTTAGTTTATTTTAAATAAAATTTTATTTCCATTGCCAGATTCTTTTTTTGCTACACGACTCTAAAAAAAGTCCTATTAAAATAAAACTTGTCATTTATTTTTTGTCAAATATTTTAGTTTCAGAAAATCTAGAATTAAATGCTAATTAATTTGGCATATAATATGTTATAATTCCTTTCATTAGTTACATGGAAAAAATGTTCTAAAGTTAATTTTTTTTGCCTCATCAGAGAGAAAAAAAAATAGTTGGACCTGGGAAGGATTTAGCATCCTTCATGTAACACTGGGCTACATGCCTGGCTATGAATTAGCATCATTCCTGAGAGACACTGGTTCTTCTGCTTCTATTGACTAAGTTGTTGAAATAGGTGACTACTGATTGCTTTTCCTAACAGCTTTTAATACCTTTTATCTATGTGCAACAGAACTATTCTGACTGTTTGCATATCAGGTGTTCTGACCAATGAGCTACCAATATTGGTAACCCATTTGATCAGAGCATTTGATATGTGCAATAAGGAGGTCATAGCTTAATATCTCACTTAATAATAGCCGATAATGATTTTTTTTTGCTAACTCTCTAATCTATACCTTACATTGTTATGCAAGACTCCTGTTTTATATTTCTGTTCTTATTTTTTAGATCCATGCACTGGAAATACAACTATGTTAATAAATAATGAGCGTTTACCTAAAAAGTGCTTTTATTCATGATGTAATTAGTCAAGTTTGTCCTGACAATGGTGCCTGTATAACACTGAAAAGCCTCAAAGAAAAAAATTCCTCAGAAATGGCATGAATTTTATTTACCATTATAAACTGCAGCAGGAGACAAGGAATCTAACCTTTTTTTTTTTTCAACAATAAAAGAAAACATTTTAGTCTAATTTAGGATTTTCCAAACAGTGTGAAAAACCAGGTGAACATAAATATATATGAAGTATAATTGATGATCACAACTTCAAGAAAGTTAGCTAGTGTAAACAGTTCTAGAGGTCAATTAGTTAGTGTGTTTGGCTACTGATCTAAGCGATGGAAGTTTAAGCTCTGGATAAGGTATGAATGTAATTTTCATGTGTTGTCTTTCTGCTGTGGTCCAGCCTACCTCACAGATCTTCTCTATGATGTATTAGACTTGATAGGCTCCTGTCAGATTTCTGCGGCAAGTGGCTGCTTGAGGGATAATTTATTTTAGAAATTGTAGCTCTATGTTAAAGCATTATTAGAATAAATAACACAAGTAATACAAAAAGATTACTTACCACTGCTTCTTTAAAGGACAATTTCTGCAAATGATGCTGCAGAATACTACCACTATAAGGCAAACTTAATAATTTATTTCTGAGTAAGAATATTAAAGAAAACATAATGCTGAAACAAACCTAAAAATATATATACAAAATATATTAATGAGAAATTTTCTAATATCTGCTAGATGGGATCTTTTCTAACCCTTCCAGGGTTAAGGTCGTCTATAGACTATTTTTACACAACACTTGAAACTTCGCCTTTTTTTTTAATTGATTAGCAGGTTATTAGTGGAATATCTCGACACTCTAAAGCCGAAATTTCGAATTTCTACATAAAGAGGTCGCTTGCAATATTCATTTAAAGTTTTGCATTTTGCAGATTTAACATTGTCTAAACATAAAAAACCTACTTGAGGATTTGCAAACGTATATCATATTTCATCAGTAATTGTTGAACAATTTTTTCCAATTATCTTTTAAAGCAAAAAATCCCCCCCTCCCCCCCATAATCAACTCATTGTTATCAATGCAAACTTCGTGGCATTCATGTTCCACCAACCAAAATTTCCAGTCTATATTCATATTCATTTAAAATTTCACAGTTTTCAAAAATTTCCATCGTATATTAGAGAGCACCATTAAAATTTTTGGAAAATTTGAAAAAGTGCGAATTATTGTAATAGTTCATCAATCTTGTCAATCCAAAAGGAATTTTTAATTTACCTCTACAAACAAAAACAGTTGACTGTCTACAAACAGACCACAGAGTAAAAATCTTAGCTATTTTAGAAAATGAGCTAAGAACAGTTCTAAATGTATCTTGCCTTATTTGTTAGCACCAATCTTTCAGCTGCAGAAATTGATTTCCACAATTTCTTGTCCTTTGCTCTAAATCGCCAAAACCTCTTTAAATTCGGTAGGTGTCATACACAAAAAGATTTTGCAACAGTGTCAGCCTCTTGAATATTAAGGATTAAACTGTGAAAAAACACCTAATCTTTTTCTATCATTAAAAATCTCGCGACCCATTTAGTGCGATTTTTTTTATTACTACGCCTATGATTGGCCAAGGCAAGTGATATTAACCGTTTATGAAAGAGTAAACTTTTTTTGCTGGACCTAATGTTTACTATAGAGTGAAAGAAATGTCAGAAAGCAGGGTAGATCTTGCAGAGGACAACAAAGCACAAGTTCCAGGCTATTTGCAGCAAGAACCAATGAGCTTAGTTCTTTTGTTGTAGACCACGCATTTAAGTGTGAAGGCTACACTTTCTGCTCCTTACCCTTTCCTTGCAGAGTGGTGAGGAGCTGCGAGTGACATCACAGTACGTTTGTGATGCAGCAAATGGCAAGTGTGAAGGCACCCTTAAGATACATGGTCTACTGGTCTGTGTGTTGTGGTAATGTTGAAATTGACTGCTTGGAGTATATTTTTTTCTTAATGAGTGCCAGCAATTGGATAATATTAAACAGATATATTAAGGAACAGAAATACACCTACAGGATAGTAGGATAAATAGATTTAACAGCAGTGTAGATAGTTGATACCTAACATTCATAGATTATTACTTATATTTATATAATGTTGCTGCATTTGCAATATTAGGTTAATTGCTAAAAGTATTTAAAGAAATAAAAGTCATACAAACTCATAACAAAGTAAAATCAAAAGACAAAAAAAAAGGAAACCCAACAATAAAAGAAAAACAGCATAATAACAACAACAGGCATATAGAAAACACACACACACACAATGGGTCTATAGGATCCTGTGGAAGCAAAATCAACAAGTGTAAAATACAAAATAAAAATGTAAAATATTAAATATGCTTAAAATAACCACTATATCTTAAAAAGTTAAAATAAGGTGGCAAAAGCAAATGATCAGATAAAAGATGCCTGAGTGTAAGTGGTTTGGACATATAGAACCATGAAAGCTAAAATAAATACAACACTCAGGTTTAAAACAAGGACACAACTAAATTGTGCTTAATAGTTAAAATGTTGTCACAGAATTCACATATAAGTTGGCTTTCTGCCTTTTAGGCGAAAAGAAAGCATTAAAAAGCCATGACCAATGCGGGGCCAGGCAAATCACCACTCCCTCTTTGCAATTTCTCAGAGAAGATAACTGCCATGATTTGATAACAGGCTGTGATGCCCCCTCATTTACTTTTACTTTACCTTAACCAGTTTTGCTTAATTTACATTATATTTATCATTTTGGGGATTTTATTTCCTTTTTGGCATCACAGCGTTCGTTCCCAAGAGTTAGGAGTTGCGCATGCGCAACTCAGAACTTTCGATTGTCACCCGCTAAAGCGTGTGTACAAGGACACGCCCACTCTTGCGGCATAGCTTTCACTGTTCGTCAACTTATGCAAATGTCTTTCCTGGTGTGCAACATGACACGTGCAGGCTCTGTGGCCTCTTGTTATAACCTGGTGACATGTTAGTCACAGTCAGTGTTTAGTCAGTGTTGAAGTTTTGTTGAAGAATTTGTAATGATTTTGAAATGATGTAGTATCTTCTTCATTGAAGTTTTGGTGAGTGATTTTTGGAAATAAATTTGTTTTGTTATTTAAACCTTTTTGAGTCTTTACTAATTTTTTTCTCTTGAGCAACGTTAATTATTTTGATTAGAATTAATCTTTAAATTTTGACAATCATTTAACATTTTTGAATTCTTACTCATCAACGCTCACTGGTATTTCAAACCCTAATTAAACTTTATTTTTTGGCAATTTGTTAATTATTGCCTGGCACCCGACTCAGCTATCCGGAGCATGAAAATAATTGGATCAGACAAAGGGTTCAAAACTTAATAAACTTTAAAAGTATATAATTCTTTGGAGTGTTACAAGGCCTGATCTGAAGAAGTCTTTATTTATCTGTTCTGATCAAGATCTTTGCCATTGTGCCCAGAGTTTCAAAGAGAAGCACTGCCTGAAATCCAAGTATGGAATCAGCAGTGAAGAGCCAAACAGGGGCATAGTTGACCTGGCAAAACATCCATCAAGTCATTTACTCTGATGCCAACATCATATCCAGGCACCCAACAAAAGAGGATAGTTGATGTGGTGACCAGACAATGGAGCTACCTGATCTTAGAAAGAACATGATGAGGCCAAGGCCTTACCAAGATCAAAGCCTACTGTGAACTAAGCATGTCATGATAAAGCATACACCAACAATGATGCTTAGCTATTATGTGGTCCAAAGCAAGACTAATAGTGTGCAACTCTGTAGTGAAGATAGAGATGGAACACTCCAGTGGGATTTGGTCTGCTAGGATGATGTCACAGCAGACCATGGCTGGTACACCAAAGTGTAGACTTTGAGCCATCTGTGAAGAGAGCAAGTAGTCTGGGTGCACAGCAGCTAGTAAATGTACTATGTATTATTCGTTGTGAACTGCAGTTCCTAAGGTAATGTGCTCAAGTCTGTATTTTTCCCTCCACAAAAAAATGTCAGTTTAAAAAATATTATTTTAATCAATCTTAAAAATTTACGAACTAAATTTGATAATTATATAACCCTAATGGTTTAAATATCTGATAAAGTTGCAAAAAATGACAAAAGAAAGCATTACACAACTGTAGCTAGCAAATGTAACACATATGTTCTTAATCATAATGACACCCTTTGGGTTCATCCTCTTGTTCATTGAAGATTAAGTGTTTGCCTCTCAGTAGCATTTGCTGACTTCCCTTGGGATCTTCAGTTCAATCCCAACTTGGGTGAAGCCTTGTCTTGGCATGATGCATTCTTCTCTCCTAGTAGAGCTGATTAAATCTAATTTGTCTGATAAGCAATGATGTTCAGAGATTCAAATGGATTTCTCCGATACCGCCAGTGTTGATTAAAATCTAATTAGTCAAATTCAGATGTTGGTTTCCTGCTCTGTGCCTAAATGGCAACATGAATCAAGGTGATTAAGAGAAAAGAGAATTATTAAAGTAAGCCGACAGATGGCAGCAGAAGTAAAATTGGTTTACCATTGAGATGAAGGAGGTTGGTAGTTGCAAGCATGTGACCTGGATGAAAAGGAATAAGTTTACAGACTTCTGGTGACTCTCTTCTACTTTACAGTTGTAAAGTGTGGCCTTGCTCATGATTTGAAGAACCCTGAGATTAAGATCTAGAAATTTGGAGGTGTTTGGTGAGTAGAGGCCTAGTATTCACAGTAAGTAGAAGATTTATAGGATGTAAGCAGGATAGTGATGAAGGAAAGAAGGAAGGTCTGGGGCAAGAAAAAAATTGCTAGTACATGCAGTTGGAAATAGGAAGGGGAAACTGTAAGCCATAGTGGAAGTGGCCCAGCTGTCATCTGAGTGACACAATCAAGACCTGATGTTAAGATCTGTGAGTAACTTTGGACAATTGTAGTAAATTAAATGGCAATACCTGATGCTCCACTATGCAAGATAGTACTACATCATATGGGTGATACCTTATTACCCCATCAACTTTCAGAGAATATCTTCTGTTAGAATATCATTCATGCTGTTGAACAGCAGAGAAAGGACCTGTCATTTCAAGCTTAACTATTGCTGATAAATCAATTAAAGTCTGGGTTTTTAATCAAAGAGGTGTGTAGGAGGTCTTTTCAAATTTAGAGCACATGTCTAATTAGAATCGATAAAAATTTGAAAATTTCTATCCAAATATAATGTCCAAACTATTAGTCCAAACTTTAAGTAGAATGAACTTAAAGTTCCAAAATTTTGAATTTTGAATTGCCAAACTTTGAGATATCCTTAATGAATACTTTATTTACAAACTGAAAGGACAAATGGCAGTCATGCAATTAATGTAAAGTATTACCTACATGGGCAAAAAACACAGTCCCAAGTGGGATGGCCTAGCAGGAATTGCAATTTAGATGCATATTGTAGGGACAACTGCTAAGAGATAATGATGGTTCATCAGCCTCAACATAAGTTTGAACTAGTGAGATGCAAAAGATCCCCATGTCACATAGAGGGTCTGATGATGAAGAGGATACAACACTTTTACCACTGAACCCTGGACCAAAATATAGACCTGTAATCCATAATCCAGTTTTGACTGGACAAGTGCATGATACAAATGGAGTACAGAATATTGGTCCACTCTCCAGAGGAGAGGATTAGGGATGTTCAATACCCTTGGCACTTGGCTTAAGGATGTTCAGTACCCATTGGCACTTGGGCCTAAGATGACATATGTGTGGTTAAAGATCTATTTCTTGTTAAAGATGAAAACAAGACACTTGTTCTACATTACCACTGGAATGAGAGAATCTCCAAGTTGCAGCTCAGGGTCCAGATGTACATTATGTTTGTGGCAAAAGTGCACATAAATGGTCTTTCTGTGGGGAGAACCAAAACTCATTCACTGTGGCCCAAAGGTAGCTTCAGGAAAATTTCCAGTTGCCTTTCAATGACCTTCATTCTGGATAATGAACAAAAATTCTAAATGCATCAACATAGGGGGCAATGCCTACAGCCAGAGGAAGTTTCTAGTAATTGGAGATTATCTTGACAGCGAAAAGTATAACATTCAAGATGCAACCTTGAGGCACTTCCTGTTATTGGAGAAAAGTCATGAGAAAATGTTGCCAACACAGACATGAAAAGAATGGGAAGGGAAGGAAAATTCAAATGAAGACTGGCATGTTACATTGCAAGCCAAAAGCACGAAGACCACAAATGCCAAATCAGTATGCCATTTGTACACTTTTTTTATGACAATTAATATGTACACCAGAGCTTTCTACATAAAAAAAGAATTCCTAATAGCTGTTTTCAGGTATATGAAGTAGTCTAGGGTAGAATATTGCCTGCAATAGCCACACTAGATGATCGAGAGAAGGTAATTGAATCTCCAAATACTAGACATATATGGTATTGATCATTTTCTCCTACACCTTGACATAGAGCATGTCAATGCTATTGGACAATAACTGGAAGAAATTTTAGAATCCTTGCCTGGCTTGGGGAAGGACAAGAGAGTAATCTCCCAACAGGAATCCAGAAACTGCTCCTTGGCAAAAATGCAGTAAAGAATTTGGAGCAGCTAATCCTTATTTGATGGTGAGATATTTTTTGGAGCATGGCATAATGGACATTGTCTGGCCCAACAGCATATGCATTAGAATAATGCATAACAAGGCATCACTTCTCTATTGTGAATGGCATATTGTAGGGATCAAGGCCATTTGAGTGAAAAAAAACAGAAGATAGCTTTCCTCCTGCCTTGCTCTTCAGGGCCCAGAGTGTTGGCAATTGCCTGTCTGTTATGTTTCAGGATCGATAATGAGTGGAATGGATAGATTTCACCCATCTTCTGGACTTTATCCAACACAAAATTAGAATTGGTTGGGCAGGTGACAGTAGATGCATACTTGATTAAAGATTCCTTCTGGCTTTTGAGTCCTGAAATGCTTCAAAATTGGAGGATGTCAGATATCTCTGAAATACCTCCAAATCTTGTTCTGTGTCTTATGAGCTATGGTGTAATCAGAATTCCATCACATTTTGGGAAATGAGGAAACTGTATTGAAGTCTGTGTGATGATTAAAGCAACTTCTTGAATGAAACAGTCCATCATTACCACTGCAACAATGATTGGCTCCTGGCTGACTGAGTGTTGGTCTAAATCATAGAGCAGTGCAAACCACTCTTGTCAGCCCAATCAACATCCATGGTGACACAAGTGGTCCAAGGGTTGCAAGGTCCCCATGGAAAATGTTATATATCATGGGGAGATAATTGCTTTCCTAAGGGTTGTTTTCATCCCTCCATGTAAAGAGTGGAAGGATTGGGGAGGAGCATATGTAAGTTCAATAGCAGAAAAGGTGAGCATAAGTAGGGAAAGTTTATACTGACATCAGTATTCAAAAGGGAGAATGAAGGATACCCAAGCTAGTACTCAAGGAACTGACCCCTCTTGTTGGTGTCAGTAATGCTCCAAAGAGGACTATGCCCATTGAAGTCCCCCATGAGAAGAGGACTGGAACAGAGAATAGTGACTTGAGAAGATGGTTGGAACAGGGAGCTGGACCATTTCTTCCCTGTCCCACCAGACAAAAGGAAATGCCAGATTATGGGGCTGCCTGAAAGTACATCTGCTGCAGGCACAAGAAGTGTGCTTGGTGCTTGATGGAAAACCTTAATATCATCAAAATTTCTGTGGAATCCATGACAGTTCCATTGGATGAGTGTGGCCATCTCAGTGCTGTGGGCTTACCATGGTAAGCTGTGTAGACATGGACTTACTTCTGACACTGAAAACAACACAACTGGGGAGATAAAGATTCTTTGTTTAAAACCACCACTGTAGATGACAGTTTATTAAAATGCAGACAGTCTGTATCCATGACTTCAGAATCATCTGTGAACATCATAAGAAGAGGTGGAGCTTATACCAATTTGACTCGGAAGACTTGGAAGACAAGTAAGGTGGTACACTAATAACAGTTTGCACTGCCACAGTCAATGGAACAATGGCCTTCCCAATAACAAGACTGTCATAAGCAACTTTGCTAGGTGGAATGGGCAGTGCAGTGAGTCTTTTTACCTCAGGGTAAGAGATATTTGCTGTTTTGAGACATTACACCTCTCTTTTCTCCTTTCATTTAGAAGTCATGAGAGGACACTGGATGGTTACCACTGCAACTGACAGCTTGTCTTCTCAGCTGTTCAGCCTGGATTAGAATGATCCACAGTGAGCACATGTGTACCACAGTAATCCATGCAGACAGCCTTACATCTGACACTGAGAAAATTCAATGACCAATAAGGAAACACTGAAACAAGCACTCCAATACCATGATCTTCAGGAGCAGTACAGAATGTTGATAGCAGGCAGTCTCAAAAAGTTGTCAAATCTTAGGCACTTAATCAGTGAATATATGCAACTCTTTCCAAACCCTTGTTAATGGAGACATGTTCCAAATTAACTGGTCACCCATTGAATGGATGGCAATGAACTGTTAGATGAGCAAAGAAACAGACAACAAAGATGATGATGAGGAAGATGAGGATGAAGATTCATGGTATGCCCTTTTGTGCTTGAGATGGATGAATTGTTTGGAGAATTCATCATGAAATACCATACAATTCGGTGCACATGGTCTCCTCCTCCATGGATCCTAACATGGGGATGTTCAATCAGATGCCAGAGCTGCCTGGGGACTATATACCCAAACAGACAGTGAGTGCAAGTCTAAAGTTGAGAAGGAAACCTGTAAATCTATACTTTATCCTGGTAAGGCAATCACTGCACAATTGATCCTAGCAGGCCCAGCCCATCATCTGATTGCTCCTGGGGGGCACCCCCAGGAGCTCCCACTTACTTGAAGCAGAAGCCAAAACAATGTGTAGCAGTGGCCCTCTAAATCATTGCACAGCCCCCAAAGAACAGGCTCCCCAAAGGCAAGACAAGCCAAAGAGACCTCACTAGTTATTAGCTTGATAGAGACAGAAGAGGTACCTCCTTTCTAGGAATACTGGTCACTGAACACACAAACAAAAAAAACTTCACAGAGTGGTCCCCTCCTCTGGAACATTTAAAATTTGAATTTATTTTATGATAAAGTTGTTGCTCCTAAGGACTTTTCACTTGATAATTATTTCTTACAATAAATTTTCTGCACTGTTAAGATATGCTTCTTAAAAATGCGAAAAGAATATTTATTGGTTGTGTGTTTCAGCTTTTTGAGAATGCTACACTACAGCTATTAATATCCTTATTTTCAAAACACATGATGGCATCTCTTGGGATAATTACATGGGGATTAGTCTACATTTTGTTCCAGATATAGTTCTTTACATTACTGCACTTGATAGAATGTGATTGTTGGAGAACTTCTTGATGAAAGTGTTGGTTAAGAAATGGTAGGGATACATAAATATTTTTTCTCACGCAATTATTGAGAAATATTGGTAATTGGATAGGTCAGTGGGTGAGAAGGAGATAGGGAGCAGAGGGAATGAATGAATGAAATAAAACTTTGAGCCAGGCCTGGCTATCCCACTATTTTTATTTCTTCCATTTCAAGAATTAAATTAATGAAGATTATCAAAACACATTCTATAAAATAAAAAACAATACTATTGAGATGATGATTTCACATAAATTGACAGAATATTGATGAAAATTTGCTATAATTTACTTAGAATAACAGAATATTATTACCAATAAGATCAATCAGAAGTTGGATTATTATTATATATTTCTTTTTCCAAAACAAAGAGATATATTTCATAATCTGGTGTATTTATGATTATCTTTTGGCTTGGTTAGTACAATTTCTCATATATTCCAGTGGATTAGCAATTAGATTCACTAACCACTACCCAGCAAGTGCTTATAGTAACTATATAAAGGATACAAAAGAAATGATCGGCTGCCTTTAAATAAGTTATGTGATAAAGGATGACTATCAGTTCCAATCTTTTCTAATTCATCTGCAGTCTGAGTGCTTCCCCTGTAATGAGAGAAACTGAATTTAACTATTGGCAAAACTATAAGAATATTTCAAAAGCATATCCAGCTACTATCATTTAAATTCTATGGCAAAATCAATAACATTTTCAAAAAGTTGAAACACAACCAACAAATATTCTTTTCACATTTTTAAGAAGCATATCTTAACAGTGTAGAAAATTTATTTCAAGAAATAATTATCAAGTGAAAAATTGTTTTAAAAGCATCTAACTTGCCTTAGGCAAAACTTCAACATCTTCACTATTTCTTCTTCAGGAACATCTTGTGATTCAGACAGACAATCTATTAGTGTATTCTCCACATTTCCTTCATTACAAAGTTTTGACAAGACTCCTTTCCATAAACTAAATAGCAAAAATCATACGAGTCAAAAATTATTAAATTTATTGATAAAAACACAAATTACAGCAACAAGAATAATAATTAACAGATGTACAATACACTCTTAGCCAATAGTCATTAACTTAAAGCAAAATGCACAGGTTTAACCCAAGGAAGCATATTCATCATATAACAGTAACCTAGAGGTCTACCAGACTGTACAATTCAGTCCTCCAAACATGTGTATCCTGAGCTACTGCTGTTGCATTTGGACACTGTAGGACAATTTTAAAATGTTCTGTTTGAAATTCTCCATCACTATATTCTAGGTCACCCATTTTCCTTAGGCTTTTAAACACACTGTTCATAACGTAATTCACTATTCTGCATTTGGGAAACATTGTTATATCAATACAGTCTCTCCCAACACAAGATGCTTTTCAAAGATGATTCTCATATCTAACTTCATTATTACTTACATAGTTGAACCATTTAATAATGCTCAAGATACTGCATAATCATCTAGAATCAACAGCAAAAGGTTTTCTGTTATCTTGCTTACAAAAGGGTTCATGTTTTTCTAAAATAGCATACTTTGGGAGGACTGCACTGGGTGTTACTCCATGACCACCTAACTCTTGCATGGTGATATTCCTTTTCATCAGAGGATCAAATCTGCCCAAAAGAACTATGCCTGTGTGAGAGATTGTTTCCAAGTAAAATAAGTTTAAAAACTGATGATATCACAAGCGTTTACAACCAAACTATGTTCCAGCGGACCCGTGATTGATGAGTTTGCAAGTACATTATGCTATCTGCAGTGTCATTTCCTGCAAGAGTGCTTATGGTTGCCATATGAAAATTATGAAACCATTATGAAAATTAGGTTCCTGTTGACGTGCATCCCAGGCCTGGTATAAAGAACTGTTGTCGAGCACATAATGAATGTACATCAGATCACACCACACAGTCATGATATTCTATTTGAGAGTACTGCGACATGTACCTGCTCTTTGGAAAGTGTCAGTAGAATGCCTTGCCATGGAGTATGCCCGTCTTTACCCAATACATCATCCAAATACCAACATTATCCAACAGCTGGGTGATCACCTCAGAGGCACTGGAAATCTGCTCCCTGCTACAAATCTTCATGCCACAGGCCAGGCAGCAGTTTGCAGGACACCAGCACTGCAGGAAGCCATACTGATGAAGATTGCTGCATACCCAGAGTATCGTACACATCTGCTGATCAGGCACCTTGGAGTACAAAGGAACATCATCCACGAATTCTGCAAAGGGAAGGCTTTCACCCATTTCATTAAATGCAAGTGCAGGTCTGGAACCAACTTTCAATGCTGCACATCATATAACGAATATCTATTGCACTAATATGAGGCAGATGAGCATTTAATCAGACATGTATTGTGGATGGATGAGGCATGATTCACACAACAGCATCTTCAACTGCCAGAACAGCCATGTGTGATCAAGTTCCAATCCATTTGTCACCCACCCACAGCAGCAGGTCCAATGGTCTGTGAAAGTGTTATTGTTATATAGGGTTGGGTTGTTTTACCTCTGAGCGGCACTTTTTTGCACACAATGGGCTAAATGGCCAGGTCACATGGACCCTGAAGGCTCAGAGAAGGTTGGGGGAGGGAACCCACTGGAACAGCTGTTGGGAGACAGATGGTAGCCTCCCATCAAGGCCATCCAGCATGTTCTTTAACGTGCACAGGGTATGGCTCTCCCACACACGGGGCCACGGCTTAACATCCCATCCAACGGACGGCGGCCTTTCCAAGCCCATTGGTGTCCCCTACTGACCATCGGCAGGGCGGGGAATTTTGCAGAGATAAATCTCAATGCTGACCCAGCTGGGACTCGAACCTGGGAACTACAGATTACGAGCCTGGCGCGCTACCGACTGAGCCACCTCCACCCCATTTATTGTTATATATTATTATTAAACTATGAAAGTATGTTATTGTTATATATTATTATTAAACTGCATTATTGGCCCATATCTGCTGTCAGATAGGCTGACTGGACAAATGCATTTGGTGTTTCTAAGTGACATACTGATTTTCTGGACAATACACCATTGGTGGTATACTATGTAACCTTTGGATACAACACAATGGGGCACCAGCTCATTTTAGTGTTGGCATTCAAGAATAACTGGATGCTGCATACCTGGATTGGATGTAGCAGTCCTATTTAATAGCAAGCCAGATAACGAGATCTCTCGTTGTTGGATTTCTACTTGTGAGGTTAAATCAAGGAACTGATGCACAGAATGTCACCCACTACAAAAGACTCTTGTGGCACGCCTACATGCTGCCTTTATGTTCATTGATGATGCACTATTGGAATATGTCCAGTAATCCATTCATCGACATGTAAAAGCATGCATCCACATGAGGGGTGGCCACTGTGAACACCTGTCAATGTGATACAGCTAGAACATATCCAAAACATATTTTTGTGCAATGCATCCTGTACTTACTGTACTACTTGTTGCTTGTGTACTTTGATTTCACTTTCAGTTTTGCCATTGCAGTCATGCTTGCACCCAATGTCATTACGTACCATGCCTGATGTGTGATCTGCCATTGTGTAATCATTGCAATAAAGAACGTTTTGCTGTAAGCAGATGTGATGTCATCAATTTTTAGACTCATTTTATTTGGAAATTATTGCTCACACAAGGCATAGTTCTTTGGGCATATCTGATCCTCTCACAAAGAGAAATATCACTATTCAGAGTTTATGCAATCATTCAGGAACACCCTGACAGACTAATTTCAATCTTTAGAAGTATACACCTATTTTTCCACAATCATAGAAATTCTTAGAAGTTCCAAAAGTGATGCTTAAACTACTGCTTACCTCACATTACCAGCATCTTAACACAACTCCTGAGATTATTAAATTGAGAAACTTGCTAAAGAGTAGTCATTCAAAAGCACTGAAGCACAACCCACCTGACCAATTTCAATCACTTAATTTTTTCCCTGTTAATTGCTTATGCAAAAAAAAGACATGATATACATTAAAAATAGGCATTTGAAGCATAATTACACTCACGTTTGTGATGATCCTTTAGAAGATGCATAACCACCCAGACTGGATGTAAATGATTGATTTTCTGATTCTCTAGGAAGTGACTTTAGCTGAAATATTAAAATAACTAAAAATAAAATACTTATTTATAAAAAAAATATAATTTAATAATTAAATATACACCCAATTCTGTTTTTACACGATTTCAATTTAACACAGTTCAGAAAAAAATTCCAATTCTCTTTTTACATGATTTATTTTGATCTAACACGGTTCTAACGCCACCTTTTTAAAAATCTCCATTTGAATTTAATTCTGAAAAAATATTCCTATTCAAGAAAAAAT
Source organism: Ryuthela nishihirai (assembly GCA_038380435.1). NCBI lineage: Eukaryota > Metazoa > Arthropoda > Arachnida > Araneae > Heptathelidae > Ryuthela > Ryuthela nishihirai. The sequence goes on from JAWZYU010000002.1 coordinate 9,327,816, forward strand.
TCCTAGAATTTACATTTATAACAAAGATGCTGCTTTTATGGTCATATTTTTTTTTTAAGTACTTTTAACTTTGAAAATGTACTATAGATACACATTTTGTGCACTAAAATCCCCAAAATAAAAACTACACTAACATAACTACACAACAAGTTTTCTCTATTTTATGGAAAAATTGTACAACATCTACTTCATTCAGAATAAAGTGGCAACATTAAGTTCTGGGAATTCCCCTCAATTTTATCTTCAATACATATGTTAGTCTTGGTCTCTCATTTTGTGTTAAATGTTTAATAGAAGAAATCGAAAAAAAAAATTTGTTTTGTTTTTTGAAGTTTTGTGTGTAATATAAATTTATTAAACTTTGCTGATAGGCAATTTACAATTTTTCATCATCTGATTTCTTAACTACAATTCAAATATTTTTTGTAAGCCTTCACAATGTTGGGTAATTCAACTATACAAAAGCAGAAAAGGAAAGCTATCTCTTTGGATACTAAGATCCAATTTTTAGATTGTCTTGCAACTGGCGAAGGTTCACCATCCATAGGTAAATATTTTGGTTTGAATGAAGCTACCGTAAGAAAAATCAAGAAGAATGAAGATGTTATTATAAAATCTGCGCTTTCTGGAACAAAATTGAGCGCTAAGTTGTCATCGTACACGAGAGATATTGTAAAAGTGAAGATGAAAAAGGCACTAGATGTGGATAGAAGATAACTCACAAAAAAAATACCTCTACATGGAAATGCCATAAAACAGATGGCATTACGAATATATAAGCAGATACAAGAAATGGAACTAACCACATCAGCTCAGTTAAACAAAATTTATGTATTTTCTACAAATACAGGTTGGCTTGCAGAATTTCTTCAAAGACACGTGTTTCATAATGTAAAGATAAAAGGCGAAGTTGCGTATGCGGACGAACCGGCTGCTAAAGAATTTTATCCAAAATTGGCCCAAATTATTGAAGATGGTGGATAAACTCCTGATAAAGTTTGGAATGCAGATGAAACTAGTCTTTTTTGGAAAAAAATGCCGAGTAGAACCTACATAGCAAAATCACAAAAAACTGTTGTTGGCTTTAAAGCAGCTAAGGATTGTGACCTTTCCATTTTGCAGCAACGCTTCAGGAGATCCTATGTTAAAACCGCTGCTCATCAATCGATCCCTAAGATCATGGCCAATGAAAGGCATAGATTTGAATAAATTGCCAGTGTATTGAATGGCAAACAAAAAAGCCTGGGCTACAAAATAAATTTTTAAATAATGGTTCCATAAATGTTTAATTATAGAAGTTAAACACCATTTGAAGGAAAAAAAACCTCGAATTTAAAGTTCTATTGATTATAGACAATGCACCTGGCCATCCTGTTTTGGAACACCCAAATGTGCAATTTTGTTTTCTGCAGCCTAATACAATATCCTTAATACAACCACTAGACCAGGATATAATTGCCACATTTAAAACTTGCTACATAAGACGAACATTCCAATACATTTTGGATAAACTAGATAAGGATAAAAACACTAACAGTTATTGATGTGTGGAAGAAATTTTGTATTTTAGATTGTATCAGACATGCTGGATTGACATTATCAGAATCAAAGCCACCAACTTTAAACACATGCTGAAAAGCTAATTGGCCAGAATGTGTAAAAAGATCTTGTACTCCAAAATATGAATGAATATCCTAATATCATCACTTTAGCACATGCAGTTGGTGGAGAAGGATTCGATGATTTATCCTTCACAGATATTGATGAATTGTTGGTTGACAAAGCTCTTAGTGAAGATGAAATAATAGAAGTTGTCCTTATGACTCCTGAAAAAGAAAAAAGTGATGGTGATGAAGAGGTTCACCTCACTGCAGGTTTAATTAAAGAAGGGTTTCAAATGGCTAGTAAATTGGAAAGCCATTTTCTTGCACATGATCCCATTGTTGAACGAGCTGAGAAGCTTAAACGTGAACTGAAGTCATGTATGGTGCATTATCAAGAGTTGTACAAAGATCTAGTCAAAACAGGATCTCAACAATTGATTACAGAGTTCATTGTCAAACTAATCAATCTTCAGAATCACTGGAAACAAGTGATAATTTGGTTCCCCATGCCACAGAGAGCATTTCATCATTGGAGTATGAACATGACAACCAAAATGTTTCAAGTGATGAAAGTGATTTAATTCCAGTCTTACACAAACAAATGTGTCTATTGTCAGAAAGTGATAATGAATAAAATCTAGTAAATAAGCTAGTAAGTCATTTTTTTTGCACTTTTGTATTCTTGAATTAGTGATTATTATTTTCTTTATGAAGAATAATTTACTTTATATATGTACATATACTGAAGTGCATTGAATTAGGGATATGAGATGTTACACAAATTCAGTACCGCAAGTCCTGCATTTGCGTGCATGCATGGCTGAAATTCTGACCATGCATAGCCATCAGCTTTGGCTTCCCAAGCATTCATCGTGAGAAGCATAATGGGAATGGTGCAGGATCTAGATTCATTGACAAAGGGCAGATTGAAGGTGCCTGACGGATGGGACACTCAATCTCCGAAATTGTCAACGAACTTGGATTTTCTCGTAAAGAGTTTCAAGAGTGTTCTGTGAATATGAAAATTCCAGCAAAAAAAAAAACAAGCACATGGACAAACCAGCCTTGAATGATCGTGGGCTTGGCCGACTGACCTGCATTGTACAGACCGATAGGGGCCAGACATTATCTGAAATCACCTCCCATCTGAAAGCGGGTTCCAGCCAGGAAGTCAGTGCACGGACCATGCAACGCTCACTTCATCATCTCGGCTTCAGGAGCCGCTAACCTACGCGAGTCCCACTTCTAACGGCACAACACCAGGCTCAACACCTAGCCTGGACTAAAGAACATCGAAACTGGACCATTGAAAATTGGCAATGGATAGCCTGGAGTGATGATTCCCAATTTAAACTTCATCACGCTGATGGGAGACCGAGGGTATGGTGCCAACCCCATAAAGCCATGGACCATGCAAATCAGGTGGGAACAGTACAAGCTGGTGGTGGCTCAGTGAAGGCCTGGGGTGTCTTCAGTTGGATGTCTGTGGGATCTTTGGTATGTGTACTGACGACTCTCAATGCATCCCGGTACGTAGAACTCATGGCTGACCATTTACACCCATTTATGGCCATCATGCATCCCAATGGAAACAAATTACAATGCAATCTCAATGGAAACAGCAAGACAACTGTTCATCTCACAGGTCCAGGTTAGCTACTGCATGGTTTCAGGAGCATTTTGCTGACTTTGAAATAATGAATTGGCCACCTAGAAGCCCATATTTAAATCCCATTGAAAATCTTTGGGATACTGTTGAGCAGAGTGTTTGGGCCCGTGTTCCATGAGCGATGACCTTGAGAGAATTGTGGACAGCTCTGGAGGATGCATGGGTTGCCATACTGTGGAACATTTACGCAAGTTTGTGGAGTCCTTGCCTCATCATGTGGCTGCCGTTATCAGGGCCAGAGGGAGTCCAACACATTACTAGGTTGCTATCCCTAATTCAATGGCACTTCAGTGTATAATTATCTTTATAAGTTTATAAAATAAAAAATGTGTTTAAACGAATAAAAATCAAATAAAGATTTAATTAAAGATTTTGATATGATTTGTTTGAAAACAACTTATTTGTACTGGGTTTTCATGTCTGGAACCAATCTTCTATTTTTTTATACGCAATGTATTTTTTACACGTTTTTTTGGGAACCTATCTACCATGTAAAAACAGAATTGGATGCACAATAAAATAATATTTTAATTAATAAAAACTAATAAAATATATTAACTATAAATAAATTCAATATATTAAACTAATTAATGTTTTATATATTAAAGTTTAATAATATTTAATAATATTTAAAGTTCAGTAAATTAACTATAAAATCAAAATGGGATAAAGAAAACAAAATCCCAATAATATTTTTGTGAGCATGAACAGAAATATTTAATACAATGCTAATGTACAGGGTCATTATAACAATATCCATATTTTTAAGTGAAAATTTTATTAAAAAATTAACAAAAGTAATTGCATTCTAAAATGTCAAGAAATTCTTGTTCTCTTGACGGTTCAAACTCACTTGCAGTTTGATGTAGAGTATCACATGGTGGTGCTAATATCACATATAATGCAGTTTCATACCAAATTTCAAACTGTTGGGCAGATTGTGTAAAGTTATATGGTTCTAACGAAATATTAACCATTTGTTTTTTGAGGGCGGGGGTGGCTCAGTCGGTAGCGCGCTAGGCTCGTAATCTGTAGTTCCCAGGTTCGAGTCCCAGCTGGGTCAGCATTGAGATTTATCTCCGCAAAATTCCCACCCTGCCCACGGTCGGTAGGGGACACCGATGGGCTTGGAAAGGCTGCCGTCCGTCGGATGGGACGTTAAGCCGTGGCCCCGTGTGCGGGAGAGCCATACCCTGTGCACGTTAAAGAACACGCTGGATGGCCTTGATGGGAGGCTACCATCTGTCTCCCAACAGCTGTTCCAGTGGGTCCCCTCCCCAACCTTCTCTGAGCTTTCGGGGTCCATGTGACCTGGCCATTTAGCCCATTGTGTGCAAAAAAGTGCCGCTCAGAGGTAAAACAACCCAACCCAACTCAAACTGTTGGATTTGTAGAAGTGGACCAATTGTGTGGTCCCCCAAGAAATCCTGATTTGACCAAACTGACTTCTTTTTTGGGAGATAAATTACATCTCTCATTCTGAAAAAAAAATTGTAACTTACAGCATTTAAAAGAATCATTGCAGCTATTGCAAGTGTTACATCACACTTGCTGAGTCAAACATGGATGGAAGTTGAATATCGCATGGACTGGCACCGCATATTGATATTTATGAATACTGATTGATTATTAACTAATAATTAGGAATTAAATTAAATTTCCATAACATCCAAAAGTAGGTATATTGTGGACTTGGATCATTTGCCTACCAAGAACCATCATTGTCAGACTCTCATCTGCTTTGAGAGCCTTGGATACATTGCAAGAATTTGAATACATGCAAAGAAGAGGAAACCAAAATAGGTCTTCCCATTTAAATGATCAGAGTTCAGGAATTAGGTGATCATTTTACAGCATCCATTAGCTAATTACACAGGCCTGCAATGGTTTTATTGTCTTATATATTTTCCTGCATGCTGATTCCAAAAATTTTATCCACTTTGCACCATCGCATAGATTTTTCACAAAATGCATGTTTACTATTACATAAGTATGTCATTTTCATTGCAATCATATTTCATCATATTTTAAATGTCAAACAAAAAATATATTTCTTTAGAACCTTTGTTATGCAATAGTGTTCTCGATCATTTATAACTTTTTCACCTCAACTAGATGAGGAAGTGATCAACTAACTGATGAAGATGTGTGCCATGAATTCATGCAAGTCATTGGATGAGATAGTTTCCTTCCTACCCAATTTGTAAAAGAAATTCCTTATGTAATAAAAACAAATGACCACTATATTCAAAATCAACATTGTTAAGTTGTAGAAAAATCACTTAGAATAAAAACAACTTTTAAAAAGTTGATATTCAGAGAACTATGCATGTAATGAATTAAATTTCCAGTATCATAACAAGGAGACAATCTGTTTATTAGCATTTTCACAGTGCAGAAAGTCTGCAGCTGTATCCCTTTTGATATTATATTTAATAACTAATATTTAATAAATAATATGCAGTAGTTATGGTAGTGAAACTTGGACACTTTGTAAACAAGATAACAGGAAACTAGATGCTTTTGATTCCAGATGCTTACGCAGTATCTTGGGCATTAGGTGGTTCAACTTTGTAACTAATGATGAGGTTAGGCAAAGGAGTTTGCAACCTCCTTTAAGCAGCATATTGTGCAGAGAGAGACTCTGTTGGTTTGGCCATGTTGCCCGTATGAATAATTATAGATTGGCGAATAGGGTTATGAACAGTGTGCCTAAAGGCCTCAGAAAGAAGGGGAGACCTAGGATGCGGTGGGCAGACAATGTCAAACAAGACCTTGTTAGAATTGGTGTGCAGTGGCCAGATGCAGTAGATGTAGCTCAGGATAGACTTGCTTGGAGAACTAAATTGCATGGTCTGGTTGGACCTCCGTGGCTGCTTGATGATGATGATGATGATTTAGTAATTGATAATAGATATATTGCAAAAATTAGCATTACAATATGAAAATAATAGCAAAAAATGCCATTGCACTTCTCTGGTTTTTTGAGAATGTGCTTGAACTACCAGCAGTGGCAACTTGGCATGCAGCATGAAGAATACTGGCTTGCAGCAGTCACACTAAAGTCCATGGCACGAGTACTTTTTGATCAAAAATGAAATTTATTGCTAACAATCATTAATAGACATATTACATAATGCCGGAAAACTGAGCAAAAATTGCACCTGCAGACAACACAATAACAGACTTGCATGAGACCCATTTTCATTGTGATACATGACTCACAGATTAGAGAAGTTATCCTAATCTCTGAGTGTGAGCTCGATCACTCTGAAGTTTTATCCTTCCAGGGTCCAGCTTTTTTTGCCAAATAACTATTGAGAGGAATTATGGCATGTTACATGTCAAATTAATCAGCATTTAAATCTGGATTTTCTGAAAATAAAATATTTGACAAAAAATGACAACTAATTTTATTTTAATGACTTTTTTTTAGTCATGTAGTAAAAAAATGCAACTGGAAACACAAATAAAAATTGATTAAAAAAAAAAAACTAATAAGCAGAAATGATTACAATGCACATGAATAGAATAACTATATATTTCTAAATAACTAAAAAATTAATTTCCTTGTTTCAAGTAAATATTTCTCCCATTTTATAATTTTTTTCTTGGTACCATATTTTGAAAAAATTCCATGCTTTTAGCCAATTGTACCAAGTCAGAAAAACAAGTCAACTACAGAATTTAAAAAAAAAATAACCAATCAACAGAAATAGGCCATGTTATAAATAAATAAATAAATAAATAAATAAATAAATAAATAAATAAATACCCCCTCAAGCAGCTGCTTGCCACAGAGGTCTGACAGGAGCCTGTCAGTTTATACGCCATAGTAGAAGGTCTGTGAGGATGGCAAGATCTCAGCAGAAAAATGCACAAACATCCATGCCTTATCTGGGGCTCAAACCCAGGTGCTTTGATCAGTAGACAAGCACGCTAACTACTCAACCATGGGACAAATACCAAATAAAACAAAATTCGATTACAAATTTTATGAAAATAAATAATATCTACAGCCTTCACTCTGTAACAGAAAACTATAATATGCAAACTCAAAAACAATACCATGAAGATAAGCATTTGGAAATGCATAATTCTGATTCTTGCCCTGGGTTGAACAATTTAGGTTGTTGTAGCTCTTTCTGTTAATTGGTTAATCACAACTAAAAGACTTGATCACAAATATCTTAAGTCAGGCTATATTTAAATGGAATGTGATTAAGTCATCCCCAATTGGAAAGAATACAAAATGTTCTTCAGTAAAATGAAGATAACATTGTATTATATTGTTATGACAGATGAATGTGCCACATTGAACTTGTGATGTGATGTATTGTCTTGATGCTCGCATGAACTACAACGTGAGAATTATATCACTAACTACTTCGAAGGAACTTGACTTAAAAAAAGAAAATATAGGAGAGTTGTAATTAAGAGCAATTAGAGTTGAAGGAAAACATAGTTTGTTTTTGTCTGTGCACTAAAGTATAAAAAAAAAGATTTTATTTAGTGTGTTCGCAGAAGGTTAAATAAGTTTATTAGTGTTGATCCTGTTAGCAGACTGGTAAGAAAAAGAAGGATGTTTAGGACACTTAAAGATGTGGCTGAGGTTATATTTTAGTCGAACAAGAAGAACTGATCTCAACTTTTCTGTAGGAAGCGTTCATCAATTGATGCATAGTTATATTTAGTTTATTTAAGAATTGGTAAGGTTATTCTTTATAGATTGCAGGTTTGTTCACAGATATGACTTGTGCCACTTATCGATTGTTGTAAAAGTCTTATTTTCTCTTTGTAGGAATAGTAAAAAGGCGCTTTGCTCTTCTAAAGGTTTATTTTTATACCAATGAAGATTTGTATTGTTTGACTTTAGTTTATATAAATATTTTATTCATACTTTTGTAATAAATTAGATTATTTTAGAATTAAAATTGTTAAGTATTATTTTTGAACTCGTGCTGTTTCCATCCATTTAATTCATAACAATATATATAATTCTCCAGCAGCCATGAGCTACATAGGTTCAACCACACTGTGCATTTTAGTCCTCCAAACAAGTCTGTCCTGCATTTCTGCTGTTGTATTTGATCATTACAGGCAATTTTTAAAAAATTCTGTTTGACAATGTTCGTCCACTACAGTCTTGGTGTCCCAATTTTTTTAATTTTAGGCACACTGTTCATAAATCTATTCATTATTCTGTAGTTCAGCATTTCAGCAACACAGCTAAACCAAGTATCTTTCTATATAAGGTGTTGCTCAAAGATGATTGATGATTCTCATATCTAACTTCATTATTACTTACATAGTTGAACCTCTTAATGCCCAAAATAGTGTGTAAGCATCTAGAATCATAGGCATCAAGTTTTCTGTTATCTTGCTTACAAAAGGTCCATGTTTTGCTATGATAGCAAACTTTGAAAAGGACTAAACTATTATACAGCCTTATTTCATTTATATATTGGCAAAGTGTTTTATATGATGTAGAACCAATTTTCCCCAATCACCAGAGATTCTTAGAAGTTCCAGTAGCAATACTATTTTCCAGTGTATATCATGTTGTACAGTACCAATATCTATCCCTTAACTTTCAAGATAATTAAACTGAGAAGCTAGTAAAGAGCACACCCATATGAAAGAACTGGAGAACCACCCAATTAGCTAATTTTCAACACTAGTTTTTCATTTCCTGCAATTCAAAATGTATTAAATATCACAAAATTACTGGTCATATTTTGACCTTTTGATGAGTCTTCTTTATAGATGTCAGTACACACAGTTCAAGATCTGATAGTTACAGCACATGCACAAAAATGATAAATAATGAGATAAACTCGACTGTTCAACATTCACTAATAAATCAGCACTTTGACATCGATTCTAATTTTAGAGGAAAAATTGTCTTGAGCCAGGTGGATATGAACCCACAACCTCCTGATAACATGTCAGGTGCTCTGGACCACTGAGCGACCAGCCACCGATCAATATCTCCTCTAATTAACGCTATGAACATTCCTTTTATGTCACATATAGGCGCTATTCAGGCAATTTTAGCCACAAGTGGCTTTCTATTTGCCATATAGATGGAAAGCATGTCTTACAAGTATGCTAATGATGATAAATAATGAGATAAACTCAACTGTTCAACATCCACTAATAAATCAGCACTTTGACGTCGATTCTAATTTTAGAGGAAAAGTTGTCTTGAGCCGGGTGGGATACAAACCCACGACCTCCTGATAACGTCAGTGCTCTGGACCACTGAGCTACTGGCCGCTGATCAATATCTCCTCTAATTAATGCTGTGAACATTCCTTTTATGTCACATATTAATTATTATAGATATATATTATATAATATACATTATTAGACAATTATTAGTGGATGCACAAAAAAATTACAGTAACCTTTCCAAAAATTCATAAGCAAGCAAGATGATATCAAAATACTGGACCAAAGAGAAAAAAAATACCTCCTTCATTTAATGTATATATATATAAATGATAAGGAAAATTACAACAAACCAGTGTCCATGGAAGATGGAGACTATGCAGATTTTTCTAATTTAGATGAAAATGCCTGAAACTGTACAATTAAAAAACCTTGAATAAGATAGCAACTTATTTTTTATTGAAACCTAAAAAAAGATTATTTTGACTTGGATTGTCACAAACTTTCAACTTTAAACCATATATTTTGACAGGCCATACATAATAAAGTTCTGTTCTTTCATTTTGCAGTCTCATAGATTCATGAAACATTGTTTTGCAAATCTTTAACTGATCCATTCTATTTCTTTTCTCCTGAAGTACATAAATACTGGAATCAGTATTTGCAGATTTAAGTTGTGCCAAAAAGTGTTTTTGCTTTTCTTATCTTCAATTGGAAATTTCACATATAATGGCAATAACATAATGTCATTTGTACAAATACTTTTATTCCCTCTTTATACACAGCTTCCTTCTAACGTTACTATTCAGGAAATAGAAAAGAGTTACTTAGAAATAAGCATTCCATTAACTTTGCAGTTTAAAATCCACATGCCTGTCCATTAAATGAGTTTTAATAAACAGACGAATTTTAAAACTGCTCTCCTGAAAAATGACAAAAAGCATACCTAAACACTTTTGCTATATGGTCACAGAATTAAAATACAGAAAATAACAAAAGATGAGCATTTAATGTATGCATCAATTAATCTCTAATTACTCCTAAATAAATTATAATACGTACAGTTCCATCAGTTTTCCATATATAGCAATCTTCCCACTGTGTATTAGCCAATGAAACTTCTCTTCCAACTGCAGAAGCTAAAGTAGATTCTTCAATACTCACTGGAATTGCTATAATATTCTTATGGCAGCTAAGAAATACAGTGGATCCTAAAACTTTCACCTAGCAACAAAGAAAAAAATACATACACAGTCTGTGAAGGTGAAATTTCTCCATACAGAAGTGGCAGATGGCTGCCTCTATAAATCAGGCATTGCAGGACCTCCTTGCCGGAGTTTAAAAAACAAAATAATTATTATTTTGCTTTATTAATGCTGTTCACAAATCTATTAAAAATTTACAATTTTGCAGCAAATAGCAAATCCATGAAACTAACAGTAACTTATCTACAGAATAAACAAATAGAAAAAAAAATACAGCAGATTAAAAGTAATAAAGATAATAAGTAACTTATTACATTTAGATCTTAGATACATGCAACATATATTACAACACATAGTTATATTTTCAAAAAATATGCTACATAATGTCCCAGTTAAATATCAGAATAAAATCTAATTTCAGTCTAATATTTAAAGTCATTACCCATCACTAAATAGTTATTTGGAGGTTGAAAGAAACTTTAAATGAAGATTAGAAAATCTGACTGTAAATGGTCACTAGGTATTCACTGGAAGGAGATCTATGCATCAATCTCCTGTGATGATGCTCAGAACCAGCCAGGCCTAGTACCTAAAGTCTGACCCCATCTTCTCATGGTTCAAGCTGTTATTACCTTTCAAAAGACAAGATGCTCTCTTTTAGAAGGGAATGGAAGGGATCCCAGATCAGTGTGGCCTAATGAACTGGACTACTTTTTCCTTTTTTTTCTTTCCTACTGAGGGGTGATCAACCACACAGTGTTTTGGTGCTGACCATATACGCTTGTTGGCCATTAAAAGTGCAATACCAGGAAAGACAAGAGATATCAAAGCCATATTTAGTGAATACATAGCTTTTGTTACAAGGATCAAATGATTACAAATACAACTCAATAAGACTTGTGGAATACAAAGAAATCAATATCTTGTGCAGCTACCACAAACGGAAATAACTGTTGCTACACAGTCCAGCATTTAGAGGATGAGATGTCGGATGAGTGTTTGGGGAATGTGAGTCCATGCAGTTTCGATAAGTAGCCAAAGTTCATCTGTTGTAGCAGCTGCTGGTGCCTAGTGTGCTAGTTGTGAGATCATGGACCAGACATGTCCAATTGGGGACAAATCTGGTGAATGAACAGGCCAAGACAGAAGTGTCACATGGTGGCTATCCAGGAATTATTGGACGATGCATGCCACATGTGGTCGGGCATTGTTCTGTTGATAAATGGCACCATAGAGCCCCTGAAGATAAGGTACAACCACAGGCTCCAACACCTCAGAGATGTAACGCTGGCTGTTCAAAGTACCGGTAATATGTACAAGGTGCATGAGTGAGTGGAGTTCAATGGCACCCCATACCATAACACCAGGGGCTGGAGTGCATACTGAAGTGGGATTCATACCATAACACCAGGCCCCATACCATAACATCAAATAACTAAATAGTTATTTGGAGGTTGAAAGAAACTTTAAATGAAGAATAGAAAATCTGTCTGTAAATGGTCACTAGGTACTCACTGGAGGGAGATCTATGCATCAATTCCCTGTGATGATGCTCAGAACCAGCCCCTGAAGATAAGGTACAACCACAGGCTCCAACACCTCAGTGATGTAATGCTGGCTGTTCAAAGTACCGGTAATATGTACGAGGTGCATGCGTGAGTGGAGTTCAATGGCATCCCATACCATAACACCAGTGGCCAGAGTGCATACTGAAGTGGGATTCATACCATAACACCAGGCCCCATACCATAACACCAAATAACTAAATGGTGCTGCATACTGAAGTGGGATTCATCTGAAAAGATGATGCAATGCCATTTGCACATCCATGTGTGATGCTTTTGGCACCATTGCAGTCGCATATGCCTGTGTTGTAGAGTCAATGGTAGCCAAAACAATGGCCACCTGGCAAAGATACCCCAATGCTGCAGACGTCAAACCATATGTGCGGACACTGGTTGATGTGCAACACACCCTAACTGTTGTGTGCTGTACGATCATTCATAGTCATGCACATGAGATGTCTGTCCTCTCATTCATTTGTGACAGGGCAGTTGATATCCCTAACATTGGTGAGTTCATTTCTCCTCTACCCACTGATGCCATATTCTCATCACTGTGGCAGAATTCCATCACATATAAACTTCATATTTATAGTATTACACTTATGAAGCAAACACTTTAAGCCTATTATTTAGGCAAGTTTTGCAATAATGCAATTGAAAGGTATACACCTGCATTGGTTAGATACAAGGTTATAAATACCTTTAGACACTGTTTTGGAATATTGCCAAAATCTAGTTCTTCAGAACAGAGCTATTCACAAATATGGAGTTGAAGTTTTTTTTTTCTACATTTATTATTAATTTAAATTTTAAATTAACATTTACTGTTGGAGTTTGCAGTAGTTACTTTACAAACAACTTTTTTACAAAAAAAAAAAAGTCAGTTAAGAGCTACTGTGAACTCCAACAGTAAATGTTAATTTAAATTAATAGTAAATGTAAAAAACTGCTGATATTTCAAAAAAACTGTGTGGTGCATAACAAAACATTGTGGTCCTTGGACATTTAATAGCAAATAATAGAAACAGACTATCTGTGAAACAGTGTACTTTATAATGTGAACCAAAAAAAACTAAAAAGTACTATGATAAATCCAGAAAAAGAAACTGGAAACAAGAAACATCCAATCCACATTTGGGAACAACTCTGTTATGAAGAACTGGATTTTGGCAATATTCCAAAACAGTGTCTAAAAGTATATACAACAGTATCTAACCAATGCAGGTATATACCTTTAAACTCCCTACAACTTGAATAGTGCATTATCACAAAACTTGCCTAAATATTAAATAAAAAGCTCAAATTATTCTGCTTAAATAAATTGTTTGTTTAAGCAACTATTACTTTAAGTCTATATTTATTTTAATGATTTTTTTTTACAAAATATATGATAAACCATGTTACCTGCAAATTTTGAGACAGTACTGAACTAATGTCTTTGCTCAATTTCTTCACAGCAAATTTACTATCCCATACTTCCAATACTGAACCTGTTGCAAATAACACTATTATTAAGCTACAATCAGATAAAAAACTATAATATAGCAGGCTTAAAAATTTAATTTTATTATAGCTCTAAAAAAGGTTCATCAGTATTTTTATTATATATATATATACAATTTATGACATTTACTGTTAATGCTGCTTTAACAACTACTAAACACTGTTCTCAGTGTGGAGCTCAAATCTTAATACAGTTACTACTGTACATATAATCCTTCAGAATATTTCTCCTAATGGAAGACTTCTTCATGCTTTTCATATAACATGTTGAAAAGCTAATAATGATTTGTTAACACAAACCAATTGTGATGAAATACTACTGACCTATGGACTTGAAGCAAAGCAAAGTATGATTTGTTTTCATCAAATCCCGATCATTCTTATTAAAATAAATTTTGCTCCTTTTAGTTATACCCAAAAAGAGCATTTATTCAGTAGAAAGCATTTGAGTTTCAACACTAATACTGCAAGTGCATTTAACATGAATTCATGTAATTGAGGATTTGCTTACCAGATTTTGGGTTGGGTTGTTTTACCTCTGAGTGGCACTTTTTTGCACACAATGGGCTAAATGGCCAGGTCACAAAGACCCCAAAGGCTCGGAGAAGGTTGGGAGAGTGGACCCACTGGAACAGCTGTATTGAGACGGATGGTAGCTTCCATCAAGGCCATCCAACATGTTCTTTAATGTGCACAAAGTATGGCTCTTCTGCACACAGGGCCACAAATTAATGTCCCATCCGATGGACAATGGCCTTTAAAAGCCCATCAGTGTCCCCCCACTGAACATGGGCAGGGAGGGGAGTTTTACAGATGTAAATCTCAAAGCTGACTCAGCTGGGACTCGAACATGGCAACTGCAGATTATGAGCCTGGTGTGCTACCAACTGAACCACCTCTGCCCCACCAGATTTCGGAGTAAAAGAACTGTTCAAATGGGTTAGCTTCAGTTTTAAAGTCATATATTGTTTAACAGGATAAGATTTATTTTCCTGATAGCTTCAAAAAATAATTATTTACTATATATATATAAGCCGTCCTATGGCCGAGTGGTTAACACACTTGGTTGTGATCAAAGGAACCTGGCTTAGAGCCCCAGGTAAGGCATGGATGTTTGTGTTGTCTTTCTGCTGAGGTCCCGCCATTCCTCACAGACCTACTGTGGCATATTAAACTAACAGGCTCCTGTTAAACCTCTATGGCAAGCAGCTGCTTGAGAGAATATTTATTTATATATATATATACTGAGATGCCAGTTTTTAGGTACACCACCCTTCTTCACATAACTGGTTCATTCCAACATGTAACAAATCATGTGGCTGCTGTGTGCAGTATAATGTGGCTGCAGTGTGCATATCATGTGGCTGCAGAGGAAGACTAGCTCTTCAAGCATTAGAGTTTGATTGAATGTCAGAATGGGCAAAACGAGTGATCTGAGTGATTGTAGATTGATAGTTGGTGATAGGCATGCCAGTTCCAGCATTTCCCAAATGGCTGTCCTCCTGGGCTTTTTGCACACCACCATTTAAAGGGTTTACTGAGAATGGTATGAAAAGCAAAAAACTACATATTTATTGATGATCCTGTGGACAAAAACAGCTTGTTCTGCGGACCATTCTCAAACAATCCGGGCAGTGTGGCATGACACATTATCCTGTTGAAAGAAGGCACTACTAGAGGGGAATATCGTTGCCATGAAAGGATATATCTGGTCTGCAACGATGTTTAGGTAGGTGGTAGATGTCATAGTTTCCTGCACATGAATGACTGGACTGAGTTTCTCAGCAGAACATTGCACAAAGCCTTACACTTCCTCCACCACTTGTTTTCGTCCCCACGTACATCCTGGTGCCAGATGATGCACACATATTGGGCTTCCACATAGTGCAACAGGAAATAAGATTCATCAGACCAGACTACGTTTTTCCAATCATTCAAGGTCCAGTTTTGATGCTCGAGTGTCCATTGTAAGTACTTTTGACAGTGAATCGAGGTTAGCATGGGCACTCGGAGCGGCCTGCAGCTACGCAGTCCCATTTTCAGCAGAGTTCAATGTACTGTGTGTTGTGACACATTACTCCCGTCACCAGCATTCAAATTACGGGTGAGTTGCACCACAGTATCCCTTCTGTTGACTCATACCATGTGGGATAGCCTTCACTCACTTCTAACATTGATGAGCCATGGTCAGTCCACACCTTGCCAATGGTTTGTTGTTTTTCCTTCCTCGGATTACTTTTTGAAGATAATAACCACGGCTGACTGTGAGCACTCCACAAGCCTTGCCATCTCGGAAATGCTCTGACCCAGTCATCTGGCCATTGCAATTTGGTCTTTGTCAAACTCACTTAAATCCACTGCCCTTCCCATCTGAAGAACAAGAATAACACTGATTAACAGAGCTCAGTATCAGGTGTTATTTATACCATTTCATGACCTACACACATGCCATCATTTACCTAGAGTTGCTTTGATTTGCATAGACACACTAGTCATAATGGGGGCGGGGGTGGCTCAGTCGGTAGCGCGCCAGGCTCGTAATCTGTAGTTCCCAGGTTCGAGTCCCAGCTGGGTGAGCGTTGAGATTTATCTCCGCAAAAATTCCCCGCCCTGCCCACGGTCAGTAGGGGACACCGATGGGCTTGGAAAGGCCGCCATCCGTCGGATGGGATGTTAAGCCATGGCCCCGTGTGCGGGAGAGCCATACCCTGTGCACATTAAAGAACACGCTGAATGGCCTTGACGGGAGGCTACCATCTGTCTCCCAACAGCTGTTCCAGTGGGTCCCCTCTCCCAACCTTCTCTGAGCCTTCGGGGGCCATGTGACCTGGCCATTTAGCCCATGGTGTGCAAAAAAGTGCCACTCAGAGGTAAAATAACGCAACCTAGTCATAATGTTTTGGCTCTTTGGTGTATGACTGGACATGGGAAGGGTTAAACATGCCTGGATTTGAGCCACATATAAGCCATGGATATTTCTTTTCTTGTTTTCCTCATTTTTGTCATCTTCCTCTCAGAACTTCCCTGTGGCATATTATATTGACAGGCTCCTATCAAATCTCTGTGGTAAGCAGTAGTTTGATGGGTAATTTACTTTTTCAAATATGTACATGTTATGTTTCTTGATAAAAGTTATCTATAATTTTTAAATACTTTTTCTGTAATGGCAAACTAGATCCAAAAGTGATTTTGTTTCAATTTCACTACTACACTGATGGATAAAAGCTCAGTTACAAATATAAATGTTGACATAGCAACATAACAACTTGAGAGACTTTTATGAAATTCAAGTGAGAGATACATTAGACCATAAAAAAGAACATAAGCAAACATGAGATGGCCAAAAATAATGTTCATGCATCAAAAAAGCCCTTCACTGGTGGTAGCAAAAACGTGTTGCTCTGATGATCAATAGAGAGTACGATCACCACTGACTGTCATGCATGTTGCAGAATGATCATGCATGCTAGTAGCAAGATGGTGGAAGAGGTTGGATGGCAATAAATGCCATTGTTTGTTATTGCAGATCACAGCTCTAAGAGACTTATGGAAAGAGTCTGAAGAACACCAATGTGTGCCCTCAGATATGAGGACTGAGCATTACCAACAGATAGCAAGTGTGTGAGAACATTTAATTTCAGAAGTTTCAAGGACACTACAGCAATCCACAGTGATTATAGATTCCTGTATCAATAGAGGGACAGAACATTAACTTTATTTTTGTTTGTGAAAAGTGAGCAACAAAAGTACAAAGGAAGTGCAGAGTTGCATTTAAATAAGTGGAAATTTATTTATTTATTTATTTATTTTGTTTTATTCCAGGAAAGTTAAACATTGATTTTTAAAAAATTGTATTTAAGAAATATAGCACCATTATTTATTTCAAGTTTCCTAAGTGCTTCGAACTCTATTGGAAATTTGAATTCAATGTAGAACTAAAAATCTATGCTTTATTACAGGAAGAGTATTTGTTGGCAAATATTTGTTTTAATTTATCATGATTAATTGCTGTACATTAATGGAATAAAATTATAAGCCAAGAGGAGAGCTCAACATATCATATGTAGTATTTGATTAGCTAAAGTTCTTCATGGTAGCTACTTAACTAAGATCAATGTGCTCCTGACATCTCCTCCATTGGTACTATTTGTAAGCTCTCCTATATCTTGTAAAGGGGCTCAAGAGGAAAAGAATAATATTTACCGGTTATTGGTGATGAAACTGATGGAAGTCCGCTGGTACAAGTACAGCTTGCAATTACATCTCTTCAGTTGTTCTTTAAAGAATGGTCAGGTTGGTACAGGCTTGTTATCATCACTGCTAGTTGTATTCTTGTGATGCACTACTCTTTCTTGCCAGGTATTTGGTAATCACAAGAATACAACTAACAGTGAAGATAACAAACCTGGACCAACCTGGCCATTCTTCAAAGAACAACTGAAGAGATCTAATTTCAAGCTGTACTTGTACCTGCGGACTTCTATCAAGTTCATCGCCAATAACGGGTAAATATTGTTCCTTTTCTCTTGAGCTCCTTTATGAGAGCTTACAGATAGTACCAATGGAGGGTACAATGTCAGGAGCACATTGATCGTAGTTAAGTAGCTACCTTGACGAACTTCAGCTAATCAGATATTACATATGATATGTACAACAATTACATTTGTTACACAGGAACTGATTTGTTTTGAACATGCTGATTTTGAAAGCAGTGTTGAAGATACAGTGAAATTTTTACAAATGCATGTGTCCTGAGATAAGTTAGTCCTGTAAACTGAGTGTGAAAAGAGATACTGCTTAGACAAAGCAAAAAAGAAAATTACACAAAATTTCTTTTTTTTTTAATTGAATGGGGGAAATTTTTAAAAAAAATTGATGAATATTAAAATAATTATTTATACAAACTTCTAAAATACACTTATCTTATTGAATGGTTTGAAATGCTTTAATACTTAAACTTTAATTAACTTCTGAGGTAAATTCTTATGATTTATCAGAACCGATCATCAACTCTGTTAGAGGAATGTTACCATATGCACTTTTTTTTTGCCAAAGACTGATCATACAACCCAAGAGTCAATGGGTTTGTTATCTTCCATAATCACAAATCGAATTGTCATCCATTCCAAACAGTAATTGGAAACCCTCAAATCACCTCAAAGGCAGTGTAATAACTTCTGAGATCTTTGAGAGTTAAGTGGATTAACATTTCTACGCACTTCTTCAATTTATCCATATTTTTCTTATTTCACATTTTTCTTTTTCTTCACACACATCAGCCAGAACTAGGCGAAATTAGAAAGAGCTCAGCCATGAGCAATTCAATCACAGACCTTCTTTCTCTGCGGACTAATGAGATGTGTATGGAACAAGAAACCAGCTACACCCTCTTTGGAATGCCAACTCACATTGGATGAGGGTGGAAAAGTCACTTCCACGATAATTGCCTGTATTTCTGGCCATTCTTGAGTTTTCAGAGGGTTGCTTCCTTCCTATATGAAGTATACAGAATGCAGAGATTAGTAGAGGATGTTTGCGGATTTTATTCAACGACTATATACATGCAAAATGAATTTCCTTTTCACAACCAGAAGTATGAAAAGCTTCCTATGCAATCAAGTATTGCATTCATTCACGGTTATATTGAGCTGATGAGATCCAGGTTTGAATCCTAGGTGGACCTTAGTCTTTCTGTTTCCCCTACTTCCTCACAGATCTTTGGTAAAGAATTTCTTCAGTCAAGTCCGAAATCCATAGTGCACCAGGAATAGGGTACGCTTACAATAAAGGTAGAAAAAAAATCTATCCTATTTGTGATAAATTTTTTAAAGGTCCAAAGAAAAAAATTTATTACTAGCAAAATAGTAGAATTTATTATTCCAACATTTCAGTATGACAAAAAGAAACAGACAATAATTAAGGATTAATGTTTGTGTATACTTATGAATAAGGTGGTAAATATTGCCTATCATTTTTATAGTTTAATGGACTACCTTTATTCTTGCTATGAGAATCCAGATAGAAGTTGTGATCCACCATTTCTAATGGCAGGGTAAGCAGACCTTTACAAGGCAGAGATCACTTTTGCATTTAAGAGAAAGCCTAAAGGTCTGTTTCTCTGCTAGTAAAAATGCTGAGCATAATTCATTTTATTCAATGACAGAGGGCAGCAAGAGAGTTTTGATCTCAGCTCCATATCATAAGCAAAGTTAAAGGACAGTCCCAGTATTCCATGTGTAGACCCTTCCTGATTTCCTTAGTATAAATATAAGCAGTAAGTTTTGGAGCTCTTAATTATGAAGTTTCAATAGTAATAAACCTCACTATTAAGTTTGAACTTTGAGTCAACTACATCAATTATTCTTCTGTGCTTTACAACAAATGTCATATACTCAATGGAAAGTGCTTGTAACAAGTGGGTATGTTCAGGAAAGAGGGGATGAGAAGTGGTAACAATGATGATCACTTTTCCTGAGTTGATTACATTGATGGTGAAATCCTGCATGTTCTGAGTATAAAATATTATTTTGTGAAATAAGCAACTCCAAGTTCTCTACAAATAATAAATTTAACACTCAAACAGCCACTTCTGAACTGACAGGTTTGGCAGGAGCCTGTCAGTTCAAAAGGCCATAGAGGAGATCTGAGAAAGGAGAGACCTCAGCAGAAAAACTACACAAAAAAACATCAATGCCTTATTTAAGGCTTGAACACAGATACCTTTCACTGAGCAAGCTAAGCACTCTGCTATATTAATAGAGAAATTAGCACTAGTTACTGATAAGACGAATATACCTCCATTTCAGATGACACTCACTTTCACTTGGATGTAGTTGTTAACAAATGGAAGAAAATTATTGATAGAAAATTACTGTGTGAATCAAGATGTCACACATATAAGGAAGTTTTTTTCGTCCCTTGATACCCCTGCTACAATGTCTCTACTATACTATTTTTGGTGAACTTATGTTATACATTTTTAATACTATATCAGAGAATCATAAACTCTATTCAGCACTATAGAAAATTTATACAAAAGATATGAGAGGAAAAAGAAAAGCTACTGGACATATATTTTATGCAATTATAACGAATCCAGTTACATTTCCTTTACTAAATTACATACCTTGCTTATTTTCAGAAGATGATAGCTTCACTACAGCTATGTGAGATGTATCAAATATATCTACTGCTAATACAGAATTTTCATTGATATTAGGTACAGTTAAAAGTAATTTAGATATCTTGTTATCTACAGAGTAACTATACACGTCTCCATTAGACCCTGGGGAAGAGAAATATACAATTATTGTCATGTTATAAATTAAGATGTTAAATATTAATACACAAAATATTACTTCATCAGAAACACAGAACATCATATATAATTTAAATAAAATTATGTTCAGTTAAACACTCTGAAATGGAGCCAATTGCTCTGAATGCCTCACTGCAATTGTACTTTTCAATTTAAAACATGAAATGATAGCTTCTTAAGTGGATTTTTATAAGCCTGTTAAAATTTTACAGCTTGTTCTATGTGAAAAGATCAGCCAATAAGACCCAATCCTGAATAAAAAATGGTGAAAAGCCAGCTAAGCAGAATATTACATCATTTTCTGACCTCGATAGTCACCTAAGGGCAAAGGGATAATGAAAAACAATGAAAAGATCGACAATTAACTTGGTTTGCAAAAGGAAAATCTTTGGTGGCATGTGTACATGCCTTTGTGGTTGGGTTGTTTTAACCTCTAACTGGCATTTATGTGCACACAATAGCTAAATCATCAGGCCAGAGAAGGTTGGGGAGAGGAACCCAACTGGATAGCTGTTAGGAGACAGATGGATGCCTCTAGTCAAGGCAAATTAGCATGCGCTTTAATGTATACAGGGTATGGCTTTACTGTACATGAGTTGGTTAGTTAGTTGGAGATTTATGCTCAGCATTAGCATCTAAGGTTATAATGTGCCAAAGTAAAAAGAAGATAAAAGATGATTAACCAGCAAAGTCAAAATTAAAAGACGTAAAATAAACACAAGAAAATGGTAACTGCTGATTTTCATATTGCAATTAGAGTTAACTGTAAAATATATGTATCTGCAATTAAAAGGTATAAAAGAGATCTTTAACCATTTTATCATTTCTGTTTCAAATGCAACTTTGAATGTTACATGGAAAATCACATGCTCATCCATGCAGAACTGAAAGAATTTAGCTGAAGAAGCTATAAGAGTAGGTGCTTCTTCGCTGTACTACAAAATAATTAATTTTAGAGATGAAGAATCTCTCTTGTATGATATGTATCATATATAAAAGGATTTTGAATGATCTTTTTTGTGGGCTATTCTCATCCTATATATGAAATAGATTCTACATGGTCTAAGTGGTTAGTGTACCTGATACTAAGACCTGTGAGGCATGTCCTTGTGCAAATATTTGTATATTGCATGAGAAACCAGGAAAAGACTATTATAGCTTCTAGGTTATCTCTGTCTTTTGTGTAGGGAAGTACCTTCTTCCTTTTTTTAAAAAAAAAATATTAAAGATGAATTATCATACAAGTATTGCAATCTCAGTTTTGTGTTTTAACATACTCTGTGAGTGAAGAATTTAATAAATAAATATAATTGTTATTTGTGTCAAATCTAACTACTTGACAAGCCATGCCAAGTGGTTGTTTTCAGCTCTGAAGTTTATTTTCAATTACCCCGGATTTTGAATGGAAAAGGATCTTTTTGTGGGCACTACATCTGCACACTGGTGGCATCCATGCCAGACAGGACTTCTTCGTATATATCGAATTTTTCAATTCTTGGGTTTTTCAAATTGCAAGGAATATCTAAATGATTTGATCTTAGGCAAAAGCAGTTCTGTTTCATTTTACAACTCATAACATTTTGGTAATTTTGATTTGCAGATAACTCTTGATCTGATTTAAATTTCTGTTGTGTTCTTTGTTGTAAATGATGATCAAAAAGTAAATAAATGAATAAAACTGAATAAAATAAAAAATTAAGCTCACCAGACAAAAAATTAGTCACCTCTGGCTGAATGTCACCTGATAGCACGTAACGCCTCTGTGCGACTGAAGAACAGCCAAAATCCTGTCTGGCATGGATGCCACCAGTGTGCAGATGTAGTGCACATGGATATTCATCCACTCTTCTAGCAGCAAATGCCACTGTTTGGCAGGATGGCTGGGACAGCACTTCACTAATTCCCCCAAATAGTCCCACAAGTTTTCTATGGGATTCAAATCCAGGGATTTGGCAAGCCAGTCAAGATGTTCGAAGACTTCAGAATGCTCTTCATGCCAAACCGACACACTTCGAGCCCGGTGCACATGACAATTGTCATCTTGGAAGACTGGGGTATCCTTCTGGTGTTCACTGTGGAGATGCTGCACAAAAGGCAACATATGGTCGTCCAGTAGCTACATACAGCCCTTCTGGTTCAAGTGTGACGTCACCGCAACCAAAGGACCCATTTCCTCGTAGGTGAAATACCCCCAGAACATCACAGAGCCTCCTCTAGCATGAACAGAACCTTGCACACAGTCTGCATGGAAGGCTTCATGTGGCTTACGATGTACCTGTCACCTTGCATTATTTGAGTACAAGCAAAAATGTGACTCATCCGACCAGATCATGCTTCCAAGAGTCGCCAGTCCAGTCTTTGTGGCACCATGCCCACTGTAGCCATGCAGCTTTGTGCAGAGCTATTAACATGGGTCTCGTCCACGGTACTCTGCTCCAGATATCCATGGAATGCAGTTCCCTTCGGAGTGTTAATTCAGAAACAGCTTGTTGTAGGCTTGCATTGATTGACTGAAGCAATTCCTGCCTCATTGCAAAGCGGTTTGTCCTAACAGTGACACACTGTGGCAGTCCCTATTTGTGAACAGTCTTTCTACAGCAGTTCTGGTAACGATTAGTGGTGGACTGCGATGTACACCACTGCTGGAAGGCCCTTTGGACAGTACGTTTTGACACACCTGCAAAGGCAATAACTTCTTGTACACACTATGCCCTTTGGCTCAGCCACTCATTCACATCTTTGGTGCAACCCATGTTTCACGGAACGACTAACACACTTCTTGTCACTGTATGAACCTCATAGCACACGGCACAGCTATTTGTAGGACGCATTTATTACTGGTACGCCCTCTGTTGCTATCAAATGGACATAACTCTCTTACAGCAGGAGATGACTAATTTTTTGTCCGGTGAGCTTATTAAATTGCTTAATTTGGTTGGAGTTAGCAATCCTGGGCCAGGAGTTACCCACAGCTGGAGCAGGAACCAAGCTTCAAAGCCCTGCCAGAAATAGTACTAGTGTAACATGAAAGAGGAAATAACATACCCAATAAGCAAAGTATGATCCAAAAAACCATGACAATAGATCACAAGCAGAGGAAAACTATACAGGTGCAAAGCAAAACAGCATAACTATAACCTTCACTCTAGGAACAATGAACTAAACTGTCAATGATGATGTTAGTGTTGCCATATGTTGAATTTTACAAGTTAAATGCATCAATAAACTGCAGGACTACAACTCTGTTAAATGCACTATGAGGTATAACATCATGTAACAGGATAAATAAGACAGATATAGACTTGCCAACTTCCAAAACCTGGATTCGGAAATTTGTCAAACAACAACCTGTGCTAAACTTAAGTAGTATGAGCACCCCATATGGAACACAAGTGATTTCCAGACTTACATGCCTTAACCTAAGTATTTTAAACTTTTAACTGTTATTAATGTAAAATGTATTTATTAACTGAACTGTTCATAATATTAAACAGTATCAGGCCCAGGTCTAGAAATAAAATGGTGGGAAGGAACTGGATTTCCATTTCAAGGTAAGATTTTCTCCTTCCACTTTAGAGGTTTCTAAAAAATTTCTTGAGAAGTATAATAAATATGCACAAGTTAATAATTTTTGGCCTCCATTACCCACACTAGCATTCTTAAGAGGAAGTCCCCTCCCCTCCACCGACACACACACTATATCCAGCCCTGATACTGGTACTAATGAAATAACTGATAAATTTAAGAATATACATTTTAACAATACCAGATACTACAAAAAAAAAATAGTGTAGGTAAATGTAAGAAAGTCAGTAGGAAGGGCATCAAGGGAGAATACAAATGAGCCAGAAATTAATAGCTGTGATTTAGTCAATTCAAGACTAGCCTTGTTCTGGAAGATAGCTCATATTTATTTAAACTTATTAAATCAACAAATACACTCATGGACACAAAAATTGCAACACCATGAAGCAAGCCTCAAATCTCAGTGAAACTGAGCAGAGTGCAATCACCTGCATGCATATTAAGGATGTGTTTAGTCTGTTAACACTGTTGAACAGCACACATCATATGTGGATGTGTGTTAACCTGTTGCAAAATGGCACCAGGAGAGCTCCTCAGGAAAGGTAGACAGTGGGGCACCAGAATGGCATCAACATATTGTTGAACTGTCAAAGTTCCCTGGACAAACACTAAAGGTGTTCTGGAATCATAACTGATGACAACCCACACCAGAATGCTGGGTATGCAGCAGTGTGGAGCTTCCAGATGTGTGCTGTATCCTAACTGGCTGTTATAGTGACAAATCCTGATGCAATCATAATTAACAATGTAGTACCATTCCCTTTCCCTCAACACATACTCAATGCACCACAGACATGCCTGCTGATGATCAGCAGTCAGAGGCAACCTGTGCAGGGGATGTCATGTCTGCAATTCAGCTTCATTCAAACATCATCAGATGGTCCGTGTGGACACTGCGCATGCATTGCAGGTACCACATTGCGCTGGATTGCCGTAGATGTTGCTCAGTGGTCCTGTTGCTTTGTCAGTGGACAGTGGATGAGATGATCTTATCAAGGTATGGTACATCTGCAGGGACCGAGGCATGGTGACGTGGTGAAGCAAGGAAGAGATATCTGTCCTGGTCCACTACTCCAAACAATGTGTTACAGTGCTCACTGTGCGACCAAAATGGTCCTATACAACAGGAGGCCAACCTGCCTCATGCATCCCCATGATATAGCCCGTTCAAAAAGGCCTAGCTGTTGGTAACAAACTTGTGTTCGTTGCCTTGGCATAACTGAAATATACGTGCACTGTTTCATTTCCACTGATTTATCTGCTGTCTGCTACAGTGTCTTTTATTGGGGTCTTGGGACCAAAGCACTGCCTCTATTTCCGGTTCCATTTGATGTCATGCTATCATCACTGGAATCATTTGCATAGGACTGGTACTACATGTGGTAATAATTTGATATCAATGCATTCAACCTTTATAGGTGTTGCAATTTTTGTGTACTACAATGCATATGTGAAAATATTTATCATTTACTTACAGATTGTGATGAAGAATATAGTTTTTCCCACAGCTCTCAAGCACCAGCTCTTCAATAGTAATGGATTTCTGGAAATAACTTGAGTGCTACAAGTTAAAATTTCATCTTCATTGCCTGACAATATAAAACTATACAATTTGTACAGTTCCTAGAATGATTAAAAATATGTAAATTGATATGATTTCGTTTAAACATACACATACACACACTGATTATTATACGCACAGTAAATTATCGTTGAAAACAACATGTAGCAAATCAAGGAAAAAAAGAATTAAATCTATAATTATATATATATGTCTTTCAGTAATTTTTCCTTTACTGCATAAAGCAAAAAGGAAAAGCTGAACTAAACCGATTGATTTTATATGTCCCATGTCAAATGAACACAAAAATACCATCATCATCCTCAAGCAGCCATGGGCTACGGAGGTCCAACCAGACCGTGCAATTTAGTTCTCCAAGCAAGTCTATCCTGAGCTACATCTACTGCATCTGGCCACTGCACACCAATTGTAACAAGGTCCTGTTTGACATTGTCTGCCCACCGCATCCTAGGTCTCACCTTCTTTCTGAGGCCTCTAGGCACACTGTTCATAACCCTATTCGCCAATCTATAATTATCCATACGTGCAACATGGCCAAACCAACAGAGTCTCTCTCTGCACAATATGGTACTTAAAGGAGGTTGCAAACTCCTTTGCCTAACCTCATCATTAGTTACAAAGTTGAACCACCTAATGCCCAAGATACTGCGTAAGCATCTGGAATCAAAAGCATCTAGTTTCCTGTTATCTTGTTTACAAAGTGTCCAAGTTTCACTACCATATATAACCCTAGAAAGAACCAAACTATTATACAGTCTAATTTTAGTCTTTAGGTGTATACGCCTATTTCTCCACACTCTCCACAGATTCTTAAAAGTCCCGGCAGCAATCCCTATTCGTCTGTTAATCTCATGCCGCACATCACCATTATCTGTTACATAGCTCCCAAGGTAATTAAACTGTGACACCTGCTCAAGACTGCAACCATTCAGATTTACTGAATCACAGCCTGCCTGGCCAATTTTAATCACTTTAGTTTTCTCTCTGTTTATAACCAAACCTACTCTACTACCAGTCTCATCAACAGCTCGAATGAAAGAGTTCATCTCATCAACATCATTTGCCAAAAGGGCTAAATCATCAGTATAATCTAAATCAGAAATTTTCGTATCTCCAGCCCATTTAAGGCCAAAATCTTTCCCTTGAAGTGAATTTCGCATAACGTAATCAATAACCAAGCTAAAGAGAAAAGGAGACAAAATGAACCCTTGTTGAACACCAGAAGTAATGCTAAACCAATTGCTACAAGCCTTACCAACTCTCACACACGACTCAGTGTTATTATAGAGAGCTATTATAGAGAGCTATTATAGAAAACGTAGTCAAAACACAAAAATATAAGTATCACAAACCTATACATTGAAATGCCAAATGTTGAAAAACTGAAGATTAAAATATCTGTTGGATTCCTACTACTACATCTTGAAATTCTGTTTTCCTTATTTTTCTTCTCCATTCTATTGTCTGCAGTATCCCTTAACAAATTCTGCAATCCCATAACATCCCCAAGTAAACTAAAAAATCTCTGTGGCAATTATATTTTAAAAAGTTTTACTTTGGAAATAAAAGCTGAAAATGGTAGTTAAGTGTACACTGAAAGGAGAGCTGTTCACCATTCTCCTGTGATGATGTGCAAAATTAACCAGTCATAGCACCTAAAGTCTGACCCTGCCTTCCTGTGGTCCAGTTCATTAATACATTTAAAACATGATTCTTTCTGTGTGAAGGGAACTCTAATAAATAAAATCAGTTCAAGATAAATGATGGCGAGGGGAATGTACCCAATTCTATAACAAAGTGGACAAAAAAAGAAACACTCTACTACAGTAAAACAAATACATGCCACTTACAACCAAAGGAGCACAATAAGTGTACTTTAAACTGCTACTAACGTGAAAAGTATTTATTAATTGAACTATACATACTATTAAACAGTGTGATAAAGGATTAATCAAATAACTGTGATATAGACTTAAAAATATTACTATACAGTTGGCCCAATTCCTGAAGAGGGTTTGTCAAACCAGATTGACTTATTGATATGGCCCTTCTATGGCCATCTTTTCATTTTTTTTTGCATAGTGCTCAGAAATGGCCTATTTCACATGGTCTGTCTGCTTATCTAAAGCACCTGACCTGTCTACTAGTTCTGATTTTATTTACTGGATCTGGAACTTGTGCACCTGTAGGCCTCATTGAGGGAGAATCTACTGTTTTCCCATTTATTTTGTGGGTTGCAAGCTTCAAGTTGTTAGTTAAGTTGGGCTGTTTTACCCCTGAGTGGTGCTTTATTTTGCATCCAATGGGCTAAATAACTGGGTCTTAAGGATTCCCAAGGGTTCAGAGAAAGTTGGGGAAGAGGACCCACTGCACAGCTGTTAGGACAAATATGGTAGCCTCCCATCAAGACCATCTAGCATATTCTACAATGTGCACAGGATAGACTTTCCTGCAACTCAGTGTTATTATAGAGCTTTCATTATGTTAACTACTGCACACAGGGCCATGGCTTTACATCCCATCCAATAGATGACAGCTTTTTCAAGCCCACTGGTATTCAATGAATGGCTACACAGGATGTTACATGAGCTGGTGGATGATTCTGTTACGATGCCACCACATTAGCCTGAACTATGTCTATGGGTATTATTAACTGCAAGACAATGTCTCAGGCATGTCAATTTCTCTTGTTCTCATAAGGTCCTCTGTAAGAAGTGTATTTGCAGTTCCTACCACCATCTCTCTGGAGATGGGGGAAGGCTGATATTGTTGGCCTTACTATCCACAATTACTTGAACATTTTTTTTAAAGGTGATTCAGTAAGAAGCAAAAATGGGAGAATACAAATAAGCCAGAAATAACCTAATTTAGTCAATTAAACTTTGGCCTTACTTTATTACTAACCATTTTATAAAATTAAATTAATATCTTTAATACTCTATGACACTGTTAAATGTTTTACAACACTTCAACAAAAAATTCTATTTTTTAATTGGATATCTAAAAGATAGTATCAAAAGTAATGAATGAGATTTTACATACTGTTGAGGTGGGCAGTGAGAAGAACTTCAGAGATGAAATTTGATAGCAAGTGACAAGTTCATTTTACACAGCTCTTGCATGCAAATGACAAGTCAAAGCAGGTTCGAAGTGAAAAAGGTGATGTGGTATTCTGATGAGTTGGCTGCTTACAATGAAATTTTCTTCTTCTGATTGAAGTTTCATGACTGCAGTAGTGTCAATAATAGTTAATGATATTTATGGTAGCATAGAGTGCTTGAAGACGTTAAAATGCATGAATGTGCATTTCACACCCTTACTTTGGGGTATCATCAAATGGCAAGTGAGCAGCTTACAGCATCATGTTAGGAGCAGGTGTTTGTTGAGTGCAGGGGAGGGGTGGGTAGCAATAAATTGCACTGTCAATGGCTCAGCTCCAAGGAGTGGCTAGTGTATGTGTGAGTGGCCATAATGCAATCTGCACGAGAAGGAAGCAAATGATTTTTGGATTACAAGTGTGGCAATTTTATTAATTTTAAAACCCTCATAAATTTTTGAGTGGGATTAACAATAAACATGTTAATGAAGCATTAATATTGGTTATCATGTCAGTAGGGGTTGGGTTGTTGGCTATTTTACGTCTAAGCAGCACTTTTTTGCACACAAGGGGCTAAATGGTCAGGTCACCATGACCCTGAAGACAAAGAAGGTTTGGCGAAGGGGACACACTTGAGAGCTGTTGAGAGACATGGTAGCCTCCCATCAAGGCCATCCAAGCATGTTCCTTAATGTGAACAGAGTATTCCTGGTATGAATTTGTGATAGTTAAAGTTTTTTAATGGGGTCTGGGGATATGTGTGTGATTGAAAGTGGAAACAGTGATTAGAGGTGAGTATAGGGAGGCATGATTAGGGGAGGGTTGGGTTGTTTTACCTCTGAGCAGCACTTTTTTGCACACCATGGGCTAAATGGCCAGGTCACATGGATCCCGAAGGCTCAGAGAAGGTTGGGGGAGGGGACCCACTGGAACAGCTGTTGGGAGACAGATGGTAGCCTCCCGTCAAGGCCATCCAGCATGTTCTTTAACGTGCACAGAGTATGGCTATATATGCCATGGCCCCATGTGCTCCCGCACATGGGGCCATGGCTTAACGTCCCATCCGACGGGCGGCGGCCTTTCCAAGCCCATCGGTGTCCCCTACTGACCGTGGGCAGGGCGGGGAATTTTGCGGAGATAAATCTCAACGCTGACTCAGCTGGGACTCGAACCTGGCACTACAGATTACGAGCCTGACGCGCTACTGACTGAGCTACCCCCCCACCCCCGTTTAGGGGAGCACTGTATATCCAAGGGATAGCTGATATCCCCTAAGGATCAGACATCAAGCTGGGAGAAGTGAGATGATCTCTTTGTTACAGAGTTCAGTTAATTTTACATTTAAAATGATGTTTTCTGTGATGGCGAGTTGGAATTTGGTAGATGACAATATTAGATTTTTGCTGAGTGAAAATTGATGGGCAGATTGTTTTCAATGATTACTTGAGATACTGCAGTTTTTTGTTGTTTATTAAAGATGTCACATTTATGTTATTTAAGTCATGCATTAAATGGGTGTGAGATTTTCACTATTTTTTCTTTGGGGAAGATTTTTACCTGTGAGGTCTTTGAGTTGGATATAGCAAATTCCTCCAAAGCGAACAAGTTGAGAAATTGTGTATGGCATTTAATGGGTACTTTATAATGGAAAGGTTAAGGGGTATTTTTAACAGAGTATGTGAAATTATTAATGTATGGTAGGACTATTGTGTATTTTTCCATTTCTTTATTTGTTGATTTTGGGATTGTTTGCATTTGATTTATTTATGAACTTTGCTGGTGGTGTGTGATGTAAATCCAGCTTGTTCAACTTTGTTGGAGTGCTGTAAAACATTTAACAGTGTCAAAGAGTATTAAAGATATTAATTTAATTTTAATTACTGCACTGTGAAGATCTACTGTAATTTATGCAACCATTTTATTTCAAAGATAGAGGAAATGTGAGAACTCAAGAATTGATCTCTTGATGTCTTCAGACAAGACTTCATGAAATACAATGTAAGCATTTTGGGTTTGCATACTGGAAACTAAAAGAGTATCTGCCTCTTTTCCGCAGTTTCCAACAATTCCTAAAATTTTCAGCAACAATATCTTTCCTGTTGACCTCATTCTGAACATTGCCAGTATTTGACACAGAATTCCAAAACATTTAACCCTTCTCACCTGAAAAACTGGCTTACATCCAGAGGTTTGGCTATTTTTTCCATTCTGATCAGTCAAAAAAATATTCACTGTAGAACTTTTTTACCAAATAACTAATGGAAGGAATTATGGCATGTTATATGCCAAATTAATCAGCATTAAATTTCAGATTTTCTGAAAATAAAATATTTTACAAAAAAAGTTTTATTTTAATAGAGAATTTTTAGGGTCCTGTAGTAAAAATGCATCTGGCAATGTAAATAAAAATTTATTTAAAAAAACTAATAGACAGAGATAATTATAATGTACATGATAGGAAAGCTATTCGTTTCTGAATAACAAAAAATATATATTTATTTGAAGCAAGAAAATTTAGTCACTTTTGGTGGTTTTTTTCTTCTTCTTAGTATCGTACTTTTAGAAAGGTACAGGCTTCTTTTGCCAACTGTGCTGAATAAAAAAACACCTAAGAATAAAACCTAAGAATTTTTTGGGAGGCCGTCCCATGGCTGAGTGGTTAGCACACTTCGCTACTGATCTAAGGGACTTGGATTCGAGCCCGGGGTAAGGCATGGATGTATGTGTCATTTTTCTGCTGAGGTCTGCCATCCTCACAGACCTTCTGCTATGACATATAAACTGACAGGCTCCTGTCAGACCTCTGTGGCAAGAAGCTGCTTGATGGGGTATTTATTTATTTTATATTTAAGAATTTTTTAAAAAAATAACCAAACGAAATAAGTATGTTATATACCAAATTAAACAAATTTTAATTATGAATTTTATGAAAATAAAAAATATAATAAAATATCATAATTAAACAAATTTATTAATATTATGATTTTAATAAGACAATTTCATATGATATAGTGAATAAAATACTTCAGACTCTGCAATTAAAGCTTAATTTTGGAAAGCCTGATGAATAAAAAGAGTTAACTTAAAAACTCATAATTAAAACAAAATGAAATCTTGGTTGAAATTGCTCTTCCACATGAAAATGATTTCCATGCCAAGGAAGTCCTTTTCATTTCCATATCCAAAACCTTGTTCATTTTCAGAAAACGATACAAGATCAAAGTTTTTTTATTGGAAAACAAAGAAATAATAAAAGAAAAAACAACATATGACCTAATGTGATATTAAATAACATATATACAGGGTGTCTCAAAAATATAGGTAGAAACTTTTAGGAGAGGTAGTTAACATGTAAAGGAATGAGAATTGCATAGGAACCCATAACCGGAAACGTTATGGGAAAGTGGTAGCAGAGGTACAAGATCTGAAAGGACACAAGACAGTGATTAATGGGAAAACATTTATTGGATGTAATTATTACAAATGGCATACTAGATGATACATTTCGTAATGTTACAGCAGATTTTGATGTAGACACAAATTTTGATGTGCACGCGCAACCAAACGGTGGTCCAGTACATGTCTGTGTGGAAAGCGTTCTTGATACATTCGTTGAGCGGCTCGTCTGTTGCCCTCAGCTATTCCATACACTAAGTGCATGTCTGCCAGCTCTCTGTTCGAATACTTTTGCATGCTCTTCGTAAACTGACTACCGCTCGAATGAGGAAATCCAAAAATTCCCCTCTAGGGCACTGATGAACAGTGCCGCCTATTGACTTACGGTGACATTTCTGGTTATGGGTTCCTATGCAATTCTCATTCCTTTAATGTTATCTACCTCCCCTAAAAGTTTGTACCTATATTTTTGAGACACCCTGTATATACACATCAACAAGTTGTAAGCTGGCCATCCGAAGTAGCATACCTCCAAAGAATCAATACTAACTATTGACTAAAAAATTTATAATTTACGGAAATAAAGTAAATCTACAGAAATCAAAACTGGATTTAATTATAAAAAAAGGAAATAAAATACTAACTTTATAAGGGGAGATTATACCCAAATTTTTTGGAAGGAAATGATTGGACAGCTCTCCCCACTCTTGCATGTCTGAGAGAACAATCAGAACAGTCGGGATGTCTTCCTCCTCTCCCCTGATGCAGTGCACTGCAGCCAATCTTTGGCTAAGAAGACTTTTTTTAGTGACAATTTCGATTTGAAGAGAAGATGCATAGAATGCTGGGAAAAAATGATAAAAATAATTCTAGGAATAATGAAATGAGTTTCAGGCAGAAAAGAGTGTAAAAGAGGGAGTAAAATAACAGAGGTATGTACTTCGCAATTAGTTCCAGAATCTTCCATTTTTAAAAATTGCAGTTTTATTGTTAATTTTTAGGAGATTTTTGAATTAGAATTTTTATTTTAATTTTCAGGAGATTTTTGAATTAGAATTTTTTTTTTTAATTTTCAGGAGATTTTCAGGAGAAAGCTGAAATTGGATCTGACCATTACCTTGTTAAAAGTGTCTTGCAACTTAAACTTAAAAAGTGTTGTGCTAAGGTCAAAAAATTTACTTTTAATACTGAAGCTCTGAAAGACCCAGTTATAGCCAAAGCTTACCATGATAGGTTACTTAGTCATTATGACAGTCATGGTTTGCTTACTACTGAAGTTGAGGAAAAATGGGGCCATTTTAAACACGTTTGTTTTAGAAACTAACAGTACTCTTTTAGGAATAAAGGAGCAGAGGAGGCAGAATTATCTGAGTGATAAGGGACTTGAGCTTATTTCAGAAAGAAAGAACTGCAGGAATGCCCTTAATCAATACTCTACTAGTCCTAATAGAAAGCATTACAGAGAGCTTAATAAACGTGTAAAGGATCAGTTAGCTGCTGATAAGAATCTTTGGCTTGATGGCTTGGATGACAAAGCCGAGGAAGCAGTTAGACAGCACAACTGCAGAGAGCTGTAACAGATAGTTAATGTTTTGTGTGGTAGAAAATGGACAAGTATACAGGGATTGAAGTTATAAGCAAGGTAAGGTTATAGAAGGTGATGATTCTGTCATGGCTAGGTGGACTGAGCATTTTGGTGATGTTCTAAACAATGTGGTTAGTTCTACTCCCATTGTTTGTAATGATGATAGATGCATTACCTGCTTTAATGTTGGCCCTATAACACAATCTGAAGTTATTTTGGCTATTTCTAAACTTAAACTTCATAAATATCCAGGGGTGGATGAAATTACTACTGAAATGCTTAGAACTGGGAATGTTTCAGTTACCACATGAATGACTGAAATTTTGAATATCTTTTATAATAAAGGCATGGTTCCTAAGGACTTTACCAGAACTATCATTATCCCTATTTTTAAAAAAAGGTGATCTCAGTTCTTGTGAGGTATTTCTTATGGGGTACCAGCCTACTTTCTGTTCCAGGTAAAGTTCTTTGCATGATTGTGCTTAATAGAATTAAGAATCTGGTTGACAGTCAATTGCGTGATGAGCAATGTGGATTCAGAAGTGGTAGGGGATGTGTGGATCAGATATTTTCACTCAGGCAGATTCTTGAAAAATGTTTAGAGTTTCAGAAACCTTTGGTTGCTAGCTTTGTAGATTTCAAAAAGGCTTTAGACTCTGTTGATCATCATAATTTGTGGTTGATTGTGAGATCATATGGTATACCAGACAAGTTAGTTAACATAATGAAAACTCTCTATAATAACACTGAGTCGTGCGTGAGAGTTGCTAAGGCTTGTAGCAATTGGTTTAGCATTACTTCTGGTGTTTGACAAGGGTGCATTTTGTCTCCTTTTCTCTTTAGTTTGGTTATTGATTATGTTATGCAAAATTCACTTCAAGGGAAAGATTTTGGCCTTAAATGGACTGGAGATACGAAAATTTCTGATTTAGATTATGCTGATGATTTAGCCCTTTTGGCAAATGATGTGATGAGATGAACTCTTTCATTGGAGCTGTTGATGAGACTGGTAGTAGAGTAGGTTTGGTTATAAACAGAGAGAAAATTAAAGTGATGAAAATTGGTCAGGCAGGCTGTTATTTAGTTAATCTGAATGGTTGCAGTCTTGAGCAAGTGTCATAGTTAGTTATGGTAGCAAAACATAGACCCTTTATAAGCAGGATAGCAAGAAACTTGATGCTTTAGATTCTAAATGCTTACGTAGTATCTTGGGCATTAGGTGGTTTGACTTTGTAAGTAATGATGAGGTTAGAAGAAGAAGTCATCAACCTCTTTCGAACAGCATATTGTGCAGAGAAAGACTGCATCACAGTTTAATTACCTTGGGAGCTTTGTAACAGATACTGGTGATGTGTGGCATGAGATTAATAGATGAATAAGGATTGCTGCCGGGACTTTTAAGAATCTATGGAGATTGTTGGGCTATCTATGAAGATTGTTGATTGGGCATTAGGTGGTTCAACTTTGTAACTAATGATGAGGTTAGGCAAAGGAGTTTGCAACCTCCTTTAAGCAGCATATTGTGCAGAGAGAGACTCTGTTGGTTTGGCCATGTTGCCCGTATGAATAATTATAGATTGGCGAATAGGGTTATGAACAGTGTGCCTAAAGGCCTCAGAAAGAAGGGGAGACCTAGGATGCGGTGGGCAGACAATGTCAAACAGGACCTTGTTAGAATTGGTGTGCAGTGGCCAGATGCAGTAGATGTAGCTCAGGACAGAATTGCTTGGAGAACTATATTGCACAGTCTGGTTGGACCTCTGTAGCCCATGGCTGCTTGAGGATGATAATGATTGTGGAGAAATAGGCATATACACCAAAAGACTAAAATTAGACTGTATAATAGTTTGATTCTTTCTAGGGTTAGTTATGGCAATTTAACTTGGACGATGTGTAAACAAGATAACAGGAAACTAGATGCTTTTGATTCTAGATGCTTACCTAGTATCTTGGGTATTAGGTGGTTTAACTTTGCAACTAATAATGAGGTTAGGCAAAGGAGTCAGCAACCTCCTTTAAGCAGCATATTGTGCAGAG
This sequence comes from Ryuthela nishihirai, assembly GCA_038380435.1. Classification (NCBI taxonomy): domain Eukaryota; kingdom Metazoa; phylum Arthropoda; class Arachnida; order Araneae; family Heptathelidae; genus Ryuthela; species Ryuthela nishihirai. Next base: position 9,364,136 of record JAWZYU010000002.1, read on the forward strand.
AGAGACTCCGCTGGTTTGGCCATGTTGCTCATATGGATAATTATAGATTGGCGAATAGGGTTATGAACAGTGTGCCTAGAGGTCACAGAAAGAGTGGGAGACCTAGGATGTGCTGGGCAGACAACATCAAACAGGACCTTGGTGGAATTGGTGTGCAGTGGTCGGATGCAGCAGATGTAGCTCAGGACAGATATGCTTGGAGAATTAAACTGCACAGTCTGGTTGGAACTCCGTAGCCCATGGCTGCTTGAGGATGATGATGATGATTTGAAACTTTAAGAAAAATTTGTTGACAATAGTTCAAATCAAACTTGTGAGCTTAAATCAGGAGGCTGCTTCAGCAAAGAGGAAAATTAGCAAACAGATCAGCAATACCATATAACCCTTCCAGAAAATGGAAATTAGATTGCTTTACTAAATTATTTATATTGTAGTTTAATAAATTATGCATCAAATGAAAAAAGAAAATATTATTTTTCAAACTTGAATTACGTATTTTTAAAAGATCTATGTAAGAAATTTTGGAAATGGCCATTTTTATTTTTTTTAAATCGAAATTTCTTTTGTTGTGCTAAAAATGAAGGTAGGCATCTTGGTACTCTCATTTCAGATTCTGTCAACATCTATGTTCATCTTGGACTCTGGAAGGGTTAGTCAATACATCAATACATATTGATTATTAGTTACTAGTTGTTAACAATTAAAATAAATTTACATTAAAAAAACCTTGATTGGTTACGGGAGAAAGCAAATTAGCCTACCCATTCAAACAATCTAAGTTTAGGATATTCATTTTATGTTACCATTAACTGATTATGAATTTAAATATTTGCAGTTATATTTTTGCAGTGCAGAAAACTTATGGCATGTATACTTTTTGATATTAATGAATTTTAAACTTAATCACTAATAATCGACAATATGTAGTACATTACATTTAAATTAAAAAATTAAAGAAAACAGAAACAATTATTGCACCCCTTTCTCTGGTGATTTTTTGCACAGTTCTTGGATCATCAGCAGTGGCAGCATCATATGCAGCATAGTAAATGGTGCTCACCACAGCTAATTCAACTGCATCCATAGGTATTTAATATTAATGAAAGTTAACTTAATCATAAATAATTAATAATCAATATGTAGGCATCATCCCCTGATCAATAATAGATCAATCTATATATTTCAAAAGTTAGCATTGCAATATAGAGGCAATAACAGTTACAACTGCTATTGCACCCTTGTCTATGGTGATATTTTGAGAAAATGCTTGGATCACCAGCAGTGGCAGCTTGTCATGTGACACAGGAAGCAGCGGCTTGCCACAGCCAAGTCACTTTAGCCATACGTTTTCAATATTAACGAAATTTAACCTAATAGTTAATAATTAATAACAATCAATACATAAATATCATTCACTGATTAATAATTGACTAATAGCTTCTGATCAGCATTTTTGTGCAGCTCAGACATAAAAGAATCCAAATACATACCTCTTGTGATCAGCTGCGGAGTTACAAAGTTATGGTGAAACAAAACTGACATCAACCAACAAATGACAAGCAAAAGGCAATAGGAAGATAAGTAACATAACAGTAGGGAATTTGAACTCAGAAAACAATAAGGTGGCAATATTTTCCCCTGTTGCACTAAGCTCCAATCATGGCAATGATAAATGTTCACTCGTTTGACATCTTCATCGTAATAAGTTACCATCAGAGGAAACAATATATCATAAGAATAGTTGCTGCCATCAGTTGCAACAGAAACATCTTTATAGCATTTATAACTTTCCTGAGTAACTGATAGCAAATTCTTGAACAATAAAATTTATTTTGGTGCAACTACATACATACTTCCTACTTTAGATGAATTTGTAAACATCATAGCAAATAGTTTGCTGGTATGACCGGCAGCTGAAAACAGAATGTTCTGCTCCAACAAAAATGTTGTAAATAAGATCTTGGCATGATTTGCTGATTGTCATTGCATTTTAAAATTGATCCAACTTACACATTCTTAGCTTCAGTGTAATTTAAGATATGTTTCACCATCTTGCTCTGCAGTAAAATATCCTTCTGGCCTGATGCTAATATCACAGTTACAGAATTTGCAAAAAGCAAAGTTTCTCCTTTATAGAATGATTTCACAAATTCAAATTCCTGTTTAAATGTTAGGAGGCAGAGTAAAAGTTTTAACCCAAAACCAGCAATGAAACTGTTTACACACAACGGCACTGCTACAGTGCTGAAACCAAACTAAAGAGAGAAGTTCTGATCAGCCAATCAAAAGCTCAGAGCAGTAGCCCAACTGTCAGCTTTCCTCAACTCTAGTGAATGGAAGTTTTAATCCCTTATCAACCCATTAGCCCAACCCAGATAACAATAAACATGCATGAGATCATTTCCAGTGGCAATGTCAATCATGGTCCACAGATTAGGGCAGTTCTCTAACCTGTACTATCTCCTTCACTCTGAAGTTTCTGATTCTCAGTAATCCAATTACATTACAGAGCAATTGGCAACTCTGGTAAAGAGGTATGGATGGAAAGTTTTAAAAGGCTTGAAATGGTAGAAAAAATAGAAGAATGACAGTAAGTGATGTAGCAGAGGAAGAGTTCAATCGTATTTTGGAAGGATAAAGCCTAGTAAAAATTTCATGTTTTACAAAAGAGAAATGCCCATTAAGTGTTTCATGAGCATTAATATGCAGCAGAGAGCATCAAAATATAAAATAATATACATAAATACAAAAAAAGAGAATCAAAATATAAAACTAGCTGATTTATCGATCATTGCTCAGGTCCTTAATTTCTTTTTTTTTTAATAAACTACAAACTCATTATTTGAACATTTGAACAACAAATTTATAATTGCAAACCCTAAAATGGAGTAAAATTTTACAATTTTTATTTGATTTTCCTAAGGAAGTTTGAAAATTCTTCATAATTTCTTTTAACTAATTTTAAAATTGGAATTTCATGAAATATTTTTTTTCAACCTTATATATTCTTATCATTCATTGTTTTAACAAAAGGGGGTTATAATAAATTTTATTTCCAATAATATTTCTCTAGTTTTTAAGATATATCAATCTGATTTAGCTGTCCCAAAATAGAGCACTGACCTAAATTTTGCTGTTTCATCTCTTTTCTGTATGGTTTCTTCAAAAGCAATCTTTTTTTTCTGGCTCATCTTAATTGTCATTTTCAATCAAATTTTCATTGTTTTAACAAAAGGGGGTTATAATCAATTTTATTTCCAATAATATTTCTCTAGTTTTTAAGATATATCAATCTGATTTAGCTGTCCCAAAATAGAGCACTGACCTAAATTTTGCTGTTTCATCTCTTTTCTGTATGGTTTCTTCAAAAGCAATCTTTTTTTTCTGGCTCATCTTAATTGTCATTTTCAACATTCATTCAGTTATGTCAAATTTGAGGATTATACTTGATTTGGTGATTATCTCTTTTCTGTTTAGTCTTATGAGAAGCGACCCCATTTCAGACACATCACATTTTCCTGGTTCAACTGAACCCTCCTGTTGCTTTAAAATATGCTAAGAGGAAGCTGCATATGATTTTGCTCTTCTACCTTGAACCATTTAGGAGGAGTTTCCGATTAAAAATAACAACAAATAGACAAACTCTGCAAAAGATGTAGGTAGACATATAAAGTATGTTTCACTGATCAATTATTTTATTAATTAATAGTTGAGATGCTGTGAAGGTAGGGGATAAATGATATTATTTTGATGATGACAACAATAACACATTATCCATATAAATATTATAAATTTCAAGTTAGAGAAACAGAATAGATAAAAAAAAATTGAACATGTATTACATTCTTAGAGTGAGTTAACAGGACAATAAAGGTATCAGAGAAAGATGATAATGCATCTGCCCAACACAATTCTTCACCAGGGTCAAGATACTGCTTTGTAAGGTCTCCACATTTAGAGATCGCCTGGGTAAGCAAATGACATGATCCTCTGTTGTACACTACAACTGGCTGCTTGCCTGCCACAGGGAGTATAGCAAATATGGAATCCTGGAACTGATTAAATCATTAATTAGTATATATTTCACAGTTTTACAGTTTGGTGTAAATTTATATCAGTCATGAAAATTTATCATAGCTATCAATATTTTTATTTCAGTTATGTGTAAATTGTTTATACATTTTCCACATTTACATATTACCTTTTAAAAACACTTCACATGTTGAAAAAATAGGATCTCACAGATATATACCTATTGTTGATATATTAAATACATATAGTGGAAAAATTGTCATTTGCCAGGTGGAATTTGAACCTACAAACTCCTGGTAACATGTCAGATGTTCTGACCACTGAGTTAACAGCCACCAAACAATCATCCTCTATTAGTGGCTTTAACAAATAAAAAATGATAAAGTCATAAATAAAGGATGATTGTTCAGTGGCCAGTAACTCAATGGTCAGAGCACCTGATGTATTAACAAGAGATTGTGGGTTCAGATCCCACCTGGCTAATGACAATTTTTCCTCTAAATGTATTTAACTTCACATGTTTGTCACATCAGTATGCTATTTTTTACAGTACAACATCATAAAAATAAACATTTGGTTTGAAATTTTTTTGTCTTTAACCCTTCCAGTGTCCAGCCTGAAAAAGTGGTTTCCATTCAAAAGTCAAGCTATTTTCTCCCTATGCTCATCCAAAAATGACTTTAACTTTAGAATGTAACAAAAACACCAAAAGGTAGAATCGTTGTTTGAAGAAAAATCCCACATGGAAACATCGTTTATGGAAATACCACAACTGGCAATCATTATTTATGAAAACCTGAAAATTGTGAATCATTGTTTGATAAAAACACCAAAACTGGAAATCATTCTTTAATGAAAACACCAAACCAGAGTATCTTTGTTGAATGAAAACAGCAAACCAGAGTATCTTTGTTTAATGAAAACACCAAAACTGGGAATCATCATTTCAAGAATAATTCCCACAAGGAATATATCATTTATGGAAACACAAAAATTGGGAATACTTGTTTAATGAAAATACTAAAACTGGGAATCGTTGTTTAATGAAAATAAAAAAAAATACCCCCTCAAGCAGCTGCTTGCCACAGAGGTCTGACAGGAGCCTGTCAATTTATATGCCATAGTAGAAGATCTGAGAGGATGGCAGGACCTCAGCAGAAAAACGACACACACGTCCATGCCTTATCCAGGGCTCGAACCCAGGTCCCATAGATCAGTAGCCAAGTGTGCTAACCAGTTGGCCATGGGACGGCTTGTTTAATGAAAACAGCAAAATTTAAATCATTCTTCCAATTAAATGGAATCACCAAACCAAGGCAATTTTGTTTAATGAAAACACCAAAACTAAGAATTATCGTTTAAACAAAATTTCCTACAAGGAAACATCGTTTATGGAAACACCACAATTGGGAATCCTTCTTTAATGACAACACTACAACTGGGAATAATTGTTTAATGAAAACAAAAAAATTGAAATCATTCTTAATGAAATCACCAAACCATGGTAATTTTGTTTAATAAAAATACCAAAACTGGGAATTATCGATTAAAGAAAAATCCCTACAAGGAAATATCGTTTTATGGAAACACCACAATTGGGAATACTTCTTTAATGGGAACACTAGAACAGGGAATCATTGTTCAATGAAACACCACAACTGGATATCATTGTTTAATGGAAACAACAACAACTGAAATCATTCTTTAATGAAAATTGATAGGCAGCCAGTAGCTCATTGGTCCAGAGCACCTGACATGTTATCAGGAGGTCGTGGGTTCATATCCCACCTAGCTCAAGACAATTTTTTCTCTATAATTTAAATCAACTTCAAAGAGGTAATTTATAGATTAATACCAAGTATGTTGAGTTTATTTAATATTTATCAACTATAGAACTGTTTTCTCAAATAACTAATGAAAGGAATTATGGCATGTTATATGCCAAATTAATCGGCATTTAATTCTGGATTTTCTGAAAATATAATATTTAGCAAAAAAAAACGGATGAGGTTTTATTTTCACAGAACTTTTTTAAAGTCACAGTAAAAAAATGCATTGGGCAACACAAATAAAATTTATTTTAAAAAAATTAATAGACAGAAATAATTATAATGCACATGAACAGAAAGGCTTTTATTTCTGAATAACAAAAAAAATATATTTTTTTGTTTCAAGAAAATATTTCTCTTGTTTTGGAATTTTTTTTCTCAGTACTATACTTCGAGAAAATTTCAAGCTTTTAGCCAATTATGCTGAGTCAGATAAACAAGTCAACTTTAGAATTAAAAAAAAATAGCCAATCAACGGAAATAGGTCATGTTATATGCCAAATTAAACAGAATTTAATTACGAATTTTATGAAAATAAACAATATAAACAAATTTACAAGCATATTGATTTTAATAAGCCTTTTTCAATGTGATATGGTGAAAAAAAAAAGATCTGACTATACAATTAAGGCTTCATTTTGGAAAACCTGATGAATAAAAATAGTTAAATTATACACTAATCGAAAGGAAATTTCCTCCTGAATAATATAATATTCAACCCCTGAAATATGATTTTTATTTCTTTTAGTGATTCTTTTCAGTATCATATATTTTAAACACAGGCAGTATTATACAAAGTGATTTGGACTTCTCACATTTACAGGATTTTCTGAACTAGTTATGAAATAGGAAAACAAAAACTTTCCTGGCTGTTTTTTTTTTACTTAACATTATGAATTTTTCTTTGGGTGTTGAAGTTTGGCAATCTTAGCTGAGTGCAGAAAAGTTTGTGCACCAAAGCAAAAAAAAAAATGTTATATTGTCACAGCCAAGATACTAGGGGGGTGGGGGTGGGGCTTTTAAAATCATTCAATATAAACATAAAACTCCTATTTTTTTTTAATGAAATTTTCTAGGGGGGGTGAAATGCTCAGAGTGAGTTTAGGGGGGGGGGACCTTTCCCGAAATTGCCCTCCCACATGAGGACTGATTTCCATACAAAGGAAGTCCATTTTGCTCATTTTTTTATTATTATTCTTTGATCATAGTACAAATAAATTTTATCGTTACAGGTGACCCGCAAAGCTTAAAGCTTATCTGCAGGATATAGAATATTTACTTTAATAATTTTTTACAACAGTATGTTTAGCCTTCTTTCATCTGATTTCATCTGAACATTAATATTGTTTGACATTGGTATATGGTGAATGCAATATTAACATTGAAATGTCACATTTATAATATTTAACAAAGAAATTAATTACACCGACATATTTCATTGATAGTAAAATAAAATTTCTAATTCAAACGCGAATTTTATATAATATATATACACAGTCATATCAGAATAATATGAACACCCCCCATTCCCATTATTAGGTAGGTGGTCATATCATTCTGATATGACTGTGTGTATATACATATAGGGAATTTCACATTTACAGTGTTTCTTGTTTAACAATAATCTATTTTACACTTTAGGAAGTCGCAGGCTTATCTCAAAATCAGAACTGCAAAATCCACGGGGTAGTAATGAAATTACTACTGAAACACTTTAGAGCTAAGAATAATTGTGTTGTCACATGGTGCAAGAAGTGTTGAATATTTTCTATGATAATGGGGCTACAAATTTTGCTACAACTTTTATTATTCTTTTTTTAAGGAAAATATTTATAGCAATAGAAATTTCTTATACATAAATCAATCACAGCCTCCATGTGATGGTTCACCCATTCACTTTCACTTTTCCTTAACCTGTTTTACTTAATTTACGTTATATTTATAAATTTTGGGGATTTTATTTCCTTTTGTGGGCTGTCCCGATCCTCCTCTGAGCTGCAGGAGTTGCACATGCACAACTCCGACCTTTTGATTGTCAACCGCTAAAGCCCATGTTCAAGGACACACCCTCTCTTGTGTCATAGCTTAGAGGTCGTCAGTTTATATAAATGTCTTTCCTGGCGTGCAACATGACACATGCAGGCTTTTGTACGCCACTTGCTATAACAGTGACGTTAGGTCACAGAATTAGCCAAGAGAAGTAGAGAATAGGAGCAGAGAGGAGATTAGAAGTTGAGTGTAGTGAGGAGTAGGGATTGTAGAGTAATGTAGTGAGATAGTGATGAGTTGAGATGTAGTCAATATTTTCATTTGATGTTTGGTGAGTTGAGTTTTTGGAAATAAACTTTGTTTGTTTTAGAAACTTTTGCATCTTTGCTATTATTTTCTCTTGAGCAACATGAATTAATTTTTGATTGTATTTAATATTCAAGCTTGACAATCATTTTTGAATTCTTGCTCAATAAGTAACACTTGGCAAATATTTACCGAACCCTATTCAACTTTATTTGGCAAATTATTATTGCCTGGCACTCGATTAAGTTTTCCGGAGTTTGAACAAATTGGATCAGACAAAAGGTCCAAAACTTCAAAGTTATTAATCTTTGGAGCGTTACAGCCACTTAAAGTCTCGACCACCACTTTGACTACTATTTCACCTTTAATGGATAAAAATTTTGCATTTTTTCTGAAAAGGGGTTATTTGAGAAGTATCCGTTACTTCCTCACACAATCAAGTAAATCGTCATTTCTAAAATGTTCCTTAGATTGACATTTCATAACTATGCAAACCAAAAAATTTCTTGATGTCTGATTCTCTTAACCCTTTCAGGGTCCAAGACAAACATAGAAGTTGACAAAACCTGAAATGAGAAGCCCAATCTATGTGCGGGGTGGGGGTGGCTCAGTCGGTAGCGTGCCAGGCTCGTAATCTGTAGTTCCCAGGTTCGAGTCCCAGCTGAGTCAGCATTGAGATTTATCTCCGCAAAATTCCCCGCCCTGCCCACGGTCAGTAGGGGACACCGATGGGCTTGGAAAGGCCGCCGTCCATCGGATGGGACGTTAAGCCGTGGCTCTATGTGCGGGAGAGCCATACTCTGTGCACGTTAAAGAACACGCTGGATGGCCTTGATGGGAGGCTACCATCTGTCTCCCAACAGCTGTTCCAGTGGGTCCCCTCCCCCAACCTTCTCTGAGCCTTCGGGGTCCATGTGACCTGGCCATTTAGCCCAAGGTGTGCAAAAAAGTGCCGCTCAGAGGTAAAACAACCCAACCTAATCTATGTACATTTTTGGTACACCAAAAAAATTTCAATTTTTAAAAATAAAAATTGCCCTTTGAAAATTTTTTTACACACATTTTTAAAAATAAGCAAACTGAGTTTGAAATATATTTTCTTTCTAATTTAATGCATATTTTATTAAACAACAATATAAATTATTTGTTAAAGCCATCTGATTGCCATTTCTTAGAAGTGCTATATGGTATTGTTGAAATGTTTAACATAACTCTTTGTAGAAGCAAACTTCTGATTTAAGCTCACAAGTTTGATTTAAACTATTAACAACAAATTTTTCCTTAAAGTTTTGAAAATCTGAAAATTAACAAAAAACTATTTTTAAAAATGGAAATTTTTGGAAGCAATTATGAAGTATGTACCTCTGTTATTTCCCCCCTCCCCTGTTTGACACTCTTTTCTGCCTTAAACCTATTTCAGTATTCCCAGAATTATTTATATAATTTATATGCAACCTTAAACTTACATTTATCCCAGCATTCTATGTGTATTTCTTTGAAACTCAAATCAAAACTGTAAAAAACAAAAGTCTTCATAGTCAAGAGTTTCTTCAAGACACTCTGCAGTGCACAGCATTATGGGACACAGGAGAGGAAGTCACAGGTGTTCTAATTGCTCGCTCACACCTCCAATAGTGGGAAGCCAGATGCATAGTAGTTTATAATGGATGATTTAAGCCTAAGTACTTCCCACTCTTTCTCGAATCCCATGAGTCCCCCATATCGGATATACTCCCTTCGCAAAGTTAGCACTTTCAGTCCATTTTAAAATTAACCATTAGTTTTCATTTCTACAGAATTACTTCATTTCAGTAAATTATAAATTTTTCGAAGTTATGCTATATTGGATGGCTGGCTTTCAACTGGTTCTGTGAATATTTTATTTAACATTGCATTAGGTTATATGCTAATTTTTCTTCTATTATTTCTTTGTTTCCAGTAACCATTTTCTCTCCATAGATAGTTGGAATGTGAGACAGTGCACAGAGATTATTTTCTTGATGTCCTCACAAGAATTCCACCATCATAATTTAGGTATTCTCGGCTTGCAAGAGCAAGATATTGATTAATTGCAAGTACTTATATACGTCATTTTTCTACCACACCAAACATTGGCTATCTGGTACAGCTCTCTGCTGTTGTGATGTCTAACTGCTTCCTTGGGTTTGTCAGCCAAGCCATCAAGCTAGAGATTCTTATCAGCAGCTGACTTATCCTTTACACATTTATTAAGCTCTCTGCAATGCTTTCTATAAGGACTAGTAGGTGTTTATTATTGACCAGATGGACAAAGGTCAGATTCTTAAAAATAATCTTAAATTTCTCTTTTCACAGAGGGAAGATAAAAATCATCTCCAAAGCATAGGTTTGCTTCTCAACAGACATGTTATTGATGCTCTTCTAGGATATGAGTGCCTTAATGAAAGGTTTCTTAGAGCAAAATTTCAGACAAACATTAAAGACTTGAATGTTATCTGCTGTTATGCCCCCACTGAGGATACCAATAAGAATGAAAAGTATAGGTTTTACTGAAAACTTCAGGATATTTTGAATTCTGTCAAGAAAGGAGATATTACCCTTGTTCTTGGTGACTTCAATGCCAAAGTTGGTACTGACTCTGACCTTTGGGGAGAAGTAATAGGCCCTTTTGATATTGGTAGCTGCAATGGCAATGGGCAACATCTCCTACAGGTAAGTAAACTCAATGGATTCAGAATAATTAACACTTATTACAAACACCACGACAAACTTAAGTACACATGGGTTTCACCTGATGGGCTGCATAAGAATATGATAGATTATATATTAATTAACAGCAAATGGGCTAGTTCTGTTAGGGTATATAGTACCAGTAGTAGTTAGGGTATATAGTAATACCAGGGTATATAGGGGAGCTGAAATTGGATCTGACCATTACCTTGTTAAAAGTGTCCTGCAACTTAAACTTAAAAAGTGTTGTGCTAGAGTTAAAAAATTTACCTTTAATACTGAAGCTCTGAAAGACCCAGTTACAGCTAAAGCTTACCATGATATGTTACTTAGTCAATATGACAATCATGATTTACTTACTGCTGATGTTGAGGAAGAATGGGACCATTTTAAACAGGCTTTTTTTTTAAACTAACAGCACTCTTTTAGGGAAAAAAGAGCACAGGAAGCAAAATTATTTGAGTAATAAGGCACTTGTTTCATTTTCTGAAATAAATACACACTTATTTCAGAAAGGAAGAACTGTAGTAATGTCCTTAATCAATATCCTACTAGTCCTTATAGAAAGCATTACAGAGAGCTTAATAAACATGTAAAGGATAAGTTAGCTGCTTATAAGATTCTTTGACTTGATGGCTTGGATGACAAACCCAAGGAAGCAGTTAGACAGCACAACAGCAGAGAGCTGTATCAGATAGTTAATGTTTTGTGTGGTAGAAAATGGACATGTATATAGGGATTGAAGGATAAACAATGTAAGGTTATAGAAGGTGAGGATTCTGTCATGGCTAGATGGGCAGAGCATTTCAGCAATGTTCTAAACAATGTGGTTAGTTCTACTCCCACTGTTTGCAATGATGATGAATTACTGGCTTTAATGTTGGCCCTATAACAGTCTGAAGTTCTTTTGGATATTTTTAAACTTAAACTACATAAATACCCAGGGGTGGATGAAATTACTACTGAAATGCTTAGAACTGGGAATGTTTCAGTTACCACATGAATGACTGAAATTTTGAATATCTTTTATAATAAAGGCATGGTTCCTAAGGACTTTACCAGAACTATCATTATCCCTATTTTTAAAAAAAGGTGATCTCAGTTCTTGTGATAACTATGGGGTACCAGCCTACTTTCTGTTCCAGGTAAAGTTCTTTGCATGATTGTGCTTAATAGAATTAAGAATCTGGTTGACAGGCAATTGTGTGTTGAGCAATGTGGATTCAGAAGTGGTAGGGGATGTGTGGATCAGATATTTTCATTCAGGCAGATTTTTGAGAAATGTTTGGTTACTAGCTTTCTTTATTTCAAAAAGGCTTTTGACTCTGTTGATCATCATAATTTTTGATTGATTGTAAGATCATATGGCATACTAGACATACTAGTTGACATAATTAAAACTCTCTATAATAACACCGATCCGTGTGTGAGAGTTGGTAAGGCTTGCAATTGTAACAATTGGATTAGCATTGCTTCTGATCTTTGACAAGGGTGCATTTTGTCTCCTTTTCTCTTTAGTTTGGTTATTGATTATGTTATGTGAAATTCACTGCAAGGGAAAGATTTTAGACTTAAATGGTCTAGAGATTTCAAAATTTCTTATTTAGATGATGCTGATTATTCAGTCCTTTTGGCAAATGATGTTTATGAGATGAACTTTTTCATTTGAGCTGTTGATGAGACTAGTAGTAGAGTAGATTTGGTTATAAACAGAGAGAAAACTAAATTGATGAAAACTGGTCATGCAGGCTGTGATTCAGTTAATCTCAATGGCTGCACTCTTAAGGTCTCAGTAAGCTATGTAACAGATACTGGTGATGTGCGGCATGAGATTAACAGACGAATAAGGATTGCTGCCAGGGATTTTAAGAATCTATGGAGAGTGTGGAGAAATAGGTGTATACACCTAAAGACTAAAATTAGACTGTTTAATAGTGTGGTTCTCTCTAGGGTTAGTTATGATAGTGAAACTTCAACACAAAACTTCAAAAACAAATCTACGCTTTGTAAACAATATAACAGGAAACTTGATGCTTTTGATTCTAGATGCTTATGCAGTATCTTGGGAATTAGGTGGTTCAACTTTGTAAGTAATGATGAGATTAGGGAAAGGAGTTGGCAACCTCCTTTGACCAGCATATTTTGCAGAGAGAGACTCCATTGGTTTGATCATGTTGCTGGTATGGATAATAATAGATTAGTGAATAGGGTTATGAACATTGTGCCTAAAGGCCTCAGAAAAAGGTGGAGAGCTTGGATGCAGCGGGCTACAGAGTCAAACAGGGTCCTTTTAGAATTGGTGTGCAATGGCCAGATGCAGCAGATGTAGCTCAGGACAGATATGCTTGGAGAACTAAATTGCATTGTCTGGTTGGACCTCCATAGTCCATGGCTGCTTGAGGATGATGATGAAGATGATGAAAAAACTTTAATCTTGTATCTTTTTCTGAAAATGAATGAAGTCTTGGATATGGAAGCAAAAAGGAGTCCCTTGGTATGGAAATCAGTCCTCATATTGGAGAGCTATTTCAGCAAGGGTCCCCTGCCACTTCTAAATCCACACTGCTGATCATGCAGTTGTCCATCAACCATATTCTTAATTCTATTAAGCACAACAATGTAAAAAACTTTACCTGAAAGAGAACGTTAAGCAATACCCCTATAATTATCACAAGAATTGTGATCACCCTTTTTAAAAAATAAGATAATAATAGTTCTAGTTAAATCCTTAAGAACGACACCTTTATCGTAAAAGATATTCAATACTTCAGTCAGCCATGTGACAACAGAAATATTCCCAGCTCTAAATATTTCAGTAGTAATTTCATCTACCCCTGGGGATTTATGCAGTTTTAATTTAGAGATAACCAAAATAACTTCAGACCATGATATTATGGCAAACATTAAAGTCAGTAATGCATCTATCATTATTACAAACAATGGGAGTAGAATTAATTACACTGTTTAGAACATCTCTGAAATGCTCTCAGCCCACCTAGCCATGACAGAATCTTCACCTTCAACAACTTAACTATTTTTATCTCTCAATCCCTGTGTACCTATGTATTTCTTCCCACACAAAACATTAACTATCTGATACAGCTCTCTGCTGTTAAGCTGTCTAGATGCTTTCTCCACTTTGTTAGCAAAGCTATCAAGTTAAAAATTTATATCAGCCATCAACTGATCATTTACACATTTATTAAGCTCTTTGTAATGAAATCTCTTAGGACTACTAGGGTGTTGATTCGAATTATTCCTGCAATTGTTTCTTACAGAAATAAGCACCATAGCCTTATGACTCAAATAACTTTGTCTCCTCTGATCTGTTTTACCCAAAACAGTATTATTACTTTCAAGAAAAGCCTGCTTAAACTGATCCCATTCTTTCCCAACTTCAGTAGTAAGCGAACCCAATTGTCATAATGACTAAATAGTCTATCATGGTGTGTTTTGGCTATATCTGGTCCTTTCACAGCTTCAGTGGCAAAGGTAATTCTTTCAATCTAAGCATAACATTTCTTAAGCTTCAGTTGTAAGACACTTTTGGCAAGACAATGGTCAGACTCAATTTTAGCTCCCATACATTAGTATTCCTAACGAAACTAGCTCATTTGCTGTTAATTAATTTATGATCAATCATATTCCTGTGCAACCAATCAGGTGAAACCCATTTGCATTTATAAATGTCCTGGTGTTTGTAGTACACATTAGTCATTCTGCAACTGTTAAGTTTCCTTACCTGTAGGATACATTCCCCATTGCCAAAGGGACCTAACACATCTGACCAATGGTTAGTCAGTACCAACTTTAGCATTGAAGTCACCTAACACAAAAGAAATATCTCCTTTCTTGACAGAATTAAAAATATCCTGAAGTTGCCTCTAAAATTTATCCTTCTCATCCTCATTAAAATCCTCTATGGGGACATAATAACGGATAACACTCAAGTCTTTAATCTCAGTTTTAAATTTAGCTGTAGGAAATCTTTCATTAATGCAGTCATATCTTAAAAGAGAAATACGTAGTATGCTGAGAAGCAAACTTATGCCTTGGAGATGCATTATTGTTATTAACATCGGAAGAAGAGGATGAAAGGTGGGACGTCGGATATTGGAAGATAGGACTCATCAGAGAATGAGTGGGGAGGAAGTATTTAGGCTTAAATCATCCATTATAAACTACCATGCAGCTTGCACCCCACTCTTGCAAGTGTGCGAAACAATTAGAACACATGTGACTTCCTCTCCTGTGTTTTGCGATGCACTGCAGCCAGTCTTGAAGAAGCTCTGGCTATGAAGACTATTTTTTTCACTTTGCACCCTCCCTCCTTGAAAAGAGAAATTTAAGATTTTTAAGTACTGAACTTTGCCTATCCATCTGATCTCTTGCAATTATAGAATATCTAAGTTATAACATTGATATTGCTATGTGAGAACATTGAGAGAATACTCTCAAAGCAACATCCTCACATTCCACATACCTGTGGAGTGAAAATGATTAGTAAATATTTTAAAGAAACTAAATCATTGAGAGGTAGAGCCAACAATATCAAACTTCTGCATAATCATAGGCATGGGGCAAAGACCTGTTATCCCACTGCTAAAAGCTGAAGCCACCCACTGGTAGGAACTTCAGGCACCACTTTTGGAAGGGGGAGTTTTCCAGAACCAAATCTAGATAGACTCTGACCTACCTGAGACACTTTGGGATAGGATTGCAGTTGCCAAACTAGCAAAAGTAAGGGTTCAAGTATATGCAATGGCCTCTGATCAGGATTATCCACCAGCTGATATAAGGTATTTTGTGACTCTGCTCACTTAGGGCTGGCAACCCACAGGCAAACAGAAAACACAGCAACAGACTTTCCCTCAACAGAGGCTCACCAGTGCAGTAAGCCCAGGATTCATAATCAAGCTCAAAGCCATAATTGAGTCCAGTGGGTATAAATGGTAAGGACCCTGACAAAGTTGACCCTCCTCAGTAGGGCACAAAAAAAAAGGAAACATTTGTCACAGATGACCAATCAGTAGATGAAACTGATCTGGCAGCTCTCTCCTTCCATTCCAGAAGAGAATATTGCTTTTGAAAAGCACTAATGGCCTGCACCATGAGAAGATGGGGTCAGACATTAGGCATGGCCGGTTCTGTGCATCATCACTGGGATTTGATACACAGCTCTACTTCCAGTGTATGCTTAGCTACCATTTAGAGAATTCACAAAATTAAAAAAAAAAGAGAGAGATTTCATGAAATATATAAACATTATTATGCATTTGAGCAGTTAGTTTCCCCTGTGTGTCAAAGCCCTAGGCAGTATGCACGTTAATCAGATACTGGTAAAACATGAACTACATAAATAAAAACTGTGGAAAGCTAAATATTGTACAAAAATGCTACTCAGTATGTGTTTTAATTTTAAATGGTATAAACAACTGTTGATTGTTATTTACAAGCACTAAAATGATTTTTGGAAAAGTATAGTTAAATTTAAAGTGCTTCCCTACTTCTACCTCATCAGATTCAGAACTTTTCCATTTACAAAATGTGCTAACACTAATTTAAGGTACATATCTGCTATAATGTTATAGTTTTTTAAATGACTGTATGTTTACTGAATTTACCTACAGTTATTAAAACATTAAAATGGTTTTTAATTTAATAGATAATTACTAAAAATTTATGCATTATTGGGATAAAAAATAATTTATTACCAATAATATTTGGCCAATAATATTGGCCAAGTGTTACCAATCATTATCTAAATAGCAAGCAGCTGCTTGAGGGGGTATTTATTTTTTTATTTATATTAAAACTTTTTTAGCTATCAGTGCACCCTAAAAATCTAAAAAATAAATTATTTCTGACAAGAAAAATGCAACATTACTTATAAAACATACACAAAATTTCATGAGTATTCTCTATGCAATATTGAAACATACTTTTATTTTATGTCCATTATCCATGTTGTCATCATCATAAGACCATATTCTGAGTGTCTGTAAATAGCATGAAATATAATTTATATATATATATACAACAACAATAAATATTACATATAAGTTTTAAGTAAATAACATTTTTAACCAAGTGTACAAATATGCTTATTGGTATCAACTTTCAATCAAAAGGCCTCAATTTTTCTTAAGTTTTTAAGCTCTATGAATTAATTTTTCTTATGCTCATGAATGATATCACTGTATCCCTCACTCCCTGTAAATATATATATATATACACACACCATTCAAAAATATTGGGAAACAGTCATTTTTCACTCCAACTAGTCAGAGAGCCTCAACATAAAAAGAGAGTTCCAATAAATATTGGGCCTAAAATAATTTCCAGTGTAAAAGAAGCAGGGTTTTATGGTTGTACCAATCTCAGCCAGAGACTGGTTAGTTCTTTGCCAATATATATATATGTTGAATTTAGCCAAATCCATAAAAAGTAATTTTAGTTTAGTTAAATCTTTATCATTTGAATTTATTTCAACTATCTGAAAAAGGGAATTGAACAGGGGGCAGCTCATCTATAAGTCCACCTTTGTCCCATCAAATATAATCACAATAAGGGAATTTCAAATTTAGTATTCATTTATTTCATTATCTCCATCTAAAAAATAAACAGCATTTTATATTCATTTTGCAATTATTGCTTACAGTTTATGTAGAAAATCACAATAGTCACTTTGTGAATCAGTGCTACATCATCTGCTTTAGTTTCTACATTACAAATTCATCCATTATAGGCAATGCCAAAGTCTTAACATTATCTATTATGACGATTGCACATATCCTGAATTATAATAGCAATGAACTATATAAGACATAGGGCACAGGGGATTCAGAGTGGTCCAATACACTTGGATTGGTTGATTCAACTGATACATTCAATAGTTGAACTTATTTAGCAAAAATCTTCATTTGACTGTGCAAAGCTCAACTTTACTGGAAAGTTGTATTTGAATTGAACTAGTTTGCCAACTTTTTATTTTTGTCGAGGATTTATGTGCCATTGCATTTAGATATGAAGAGTTCAGGAATGACCTCAAAATATAACAATCAATTGAACATTTGGTTTAAAATGGACTACTAAAACATATTTTAAACAAGATGTTTCATAAGCAGTGTTTAGCTCAGTGCAATGTCTTTTGACTTGTAGTAGTAGTAGTAATAATAATAATAATAATAATAATAATAATAATAATAATCATCATCATCATCATCCTCTAATTTTTCACTATGATCAACTAAAAAAAATTTATTTTAGAACTTTTTTGCCAAATAACTAATGAAAAGAATTATACATTTTATATGCCAAATTAATCAGCATTTAATTGTGGATTTTCTGAAAATAAAATATTTTACGAAAAATCTGACAAGTTTTATTTTAATAGGGTTTTCTTAGAGTCATGTAGAAAAAATGTATCTGGCAAAGCAAATAATTTATTTAAAAAAAAACTAACAGACAGAAATAACTCTAATGAACATGAATAGAAAGGCTATTTATTTCTGAATAAAAAAAATGTTTACTTGCAGCAAGAAAATTACTCCTGTTTCATAATTTTTTTCTCGGTACCATACTTTGAGAAAAGTCCAGGTTTTTTGACAATTGCGATGAGTCATGTCAACTTTAAATTTTTTTTTTAAAAATAACTAATCAACTGAAATAGGTCATGTTACAAACAAAATAAACAAAATTAATTACCAATTTTATGAAAATAAAATTTTTAAGCAAATTTTAAAACATTAATTTTAATAAGACTTTTTTTTACAGTGATAAAAATAGATTGGACTACGCAGGCTTAATTTTATTATTAAGGCTTAATTTTGGAAAACCTGATGAATAAAAGCAGTTAAATTACATATTAATGGAAAGGAAATTTCTTCCTGAATACTATAATATTTACTTGAAACATTATTTTTATTTCTTTTAATGATTCTGTATCTATAATTTAAAACACAGGATGCCGTTATACAATGTGACTTGGATTGCTCACACATTAATGAGATTTTCTACTGTGTTTTTGAAATAGATGAACACTCCTTGGCCACTTTTTATTACTAAATATTATGATTTTTTTTCCTTGGGTGTTGAATTTCGGGGATTCAGCATCGGAAAAGCCTTCAAAATCATCAGAGTCCATACCCCCAAAATATTGCAAAAAAAAAAAAAATCACAATTATCAGGATGTACTTTTCTCAGTTCTCCATCAATGACTTTCAATGATGGTGCAGCTATTTCCATTTTAAAAAGAATATATATATATAACAGATATAAAATTTAACAATTAATATTTACATATCACAAATAAAAATATTACAGATAAACTTTCAAAATATAAAAACACTCAGTGAGTATTCCTATGCACAACTAGCAGGAATGATTCTATAACTAAAACCACTTCAAACTGCCTGCCACAGAAACTTGGATGGTTGTGATTATACAAAAAATATTGATTTTTCTGTATTGCAACACATTCAGTAAGTGATAAAGAAAGTATAGGAATATTAAAATAAATTTAAAGTAGTAAAAGAGAGTAAAAGTACATGATTGGTAAACACTTCCAAATTGCTCTGGAAAAACATTTATGGTTTATTTTTGAAAGTTTTTCAAACTTTTAAGCAAAATGTGATTAGCAACTATTCAAACCATAACCTAAACTGCAAATTTAGTAGCAGGAAAGCTTTATTTCATCTGGAAGAGTAAGTGCAGCAATACCATAATTTGAGCTATCTGAATGGCAACTGGAAGCATTCTAAGGATATTTTATGCCACGTTGGATAGAAATTCATCATAAATTAAAAAGGTATTATTTTTTAACAGCTCTAAAAATTAAGTTTTCAGAGTATGCATATATATTAAAAAATTTTAAATAAGATCTTTCTATTTTTAAAAAAACAAAGTTTCAAGTGTTGTCCAAAAGATATCTATTGACATCTTTGAACTCTCATTGTGGATTCTGTCAACATCTATGATCGATGGTGACCCTGGAAGGGTTAAGTGTCACAGTTTTCCATTGATTTTTCAGAAAAGAGGAAAAGAACATCCCCAATGATGAAATGAGAAGTAGATGACCAACAATGGCAGTGACTGAGGAAAATATTATATGCATGGAAACTACAATCAACAAGGATCCATGGCTTAGCTACAAAGATACTGAATAAGCATTAGAGATTAGTTCACAGTGTTTATACTATCTTGTATAATCATCTCCATACGAAAAGGGTTTTGTCTTGATGGATGCCTTACAGTCTGACATAGGCCCAAAAACAGACAAGAGTGGAATGTTGTTGCAAGATTCACAGTGCTTTGAGAATGGTGACTCTCTCTGAGTTCTGGCATTGTCACAAGTGATGAGACACAGATCTATCAATTTGATCCTGAAACCAAATACCAGTCATCTATCTGGATGATGAAATACTCTCCAATGAAATACTCCAGTAAAGGTCTACAGGCCAAGAAGTGTTGAAAAGAAATTGGTGGCATCATTCTTTTCAAACAATAGCCTTATGGTTGCTAATGCACTTGAAAACCAACTTACCATCACCACACAATGTTACATCACAGTTTGCCTATTCCAAGTATTTAAAAGCTTCGAGAAAGGTGATCAAGAAGTGATTTGAGGGGAATCCTCTTACAATATTACTTCTCACACTGCCACAATCACTTTCTTCTAGAATACCCCACTCAGCCTATAGTCTAGACCAGGCATGGCCAACATACGGCCCGCGGGCCGGATCCGTCCCGCGTAATGAATTTATGTGGCCCGCGAATTTTTCAAATTAACATTTACTTCTAGTAATTAATCGAATGAATTCTCGATACTTCTATATTTTTTAAAAAAGATTCTGTTATAAAGAATTAAAACTTTTATACTCATCTGCACTCGATGTTCAAGCGATGTTGCCAGCAGGCGAGTAAAATATTTTTGCATAGTGCAAAAATATTTTAAAAATCGATCATGTTACAAATGTAGTTGTGAAATTAGTGAATTTCCTACGATCAAAAGGATTAAATCACAGGCAATTTATTGATCTCCTTGAAGAACTAATTACCAGTCATTTAGATGTACTATATCACAATAAAATCCGTTGGTTAAGTTTGGGAAAAGTTTTAAGAGGAAATAAAAATATTTTTAATGCTTAAAGAAAATGAGGATTTTCCTGAATTATTAGATCCAAATTGGATTTGTGATTTAGCATTTTCTTTGGATATTCTCACACATTTGAACGAATTTAACACATGTATACAAGGAAAAAATTTATTTGCTCATGATTTAATACAGAAATTAAGAGCTTTTAAGATGAAGCTTAGCCTTTTTTCTACAATTCTGGCTGAATGTAAATTTGATCATTTTCTAACGTTACAGACCATATCTCTAAATATTTTAAAAGAAAAGGTTAAAACATTTAATAAAAACATCCTTGCACTAATGACAGATTTCGAGCAGAGATTCGATTGCTTCAAAAAAATTGATAAAATTTTATCTATTATCCGAAATCCATTTTCTGTACAAGTTGATGACGTTCCTGTTGATATACAATTAGAAATAATTAATTTACAATGTGATGAATTATTACATGAGAAATATTGAGAAGAGCAAGAAAATTTGTGTAATTTTTATAAGCAATTGAATAATGAAAAATATGGAAATTTAAAAAAACTTGCCAAGACGTATTTAGTAATCTTTAGCTCAACTTATATTTGTGAACAAACCTTTTCTTTAATGAATCTAAATAAAAGTACAACAAGATCAAGATTGAATGATTTACATTTGGAGGCTGCATTAAGAATAGCTACTACAAGTATAGAACCAGATATTAAAAAAATAATAAGCGATGCAAACCGCCTCAACACGTTGCATTAGTTACTATGTTAATTTGTTGTATTGATTTACTTACAATTATTCATAAACAAATTTCATAATAAAATTTTGTTTACTTAAAGAAATAAGTGTTTTGCTTAACATTTTTCAATTTTAATATTTCGTCCGGCCCGTGAAAATATTTTTTTTCCAATCCGGATTGGGGGCAAAAACAGTTGGCCATGCCTGGTCTAGACCCAGAACCATGAAACTTCTGTTTCCCAGAATGAAAGATTGCTTCAGAGGTCATTGATTTTCAAGCTCTGAACAAGCCATTGTTGCAGAGGAATAGAAACTTTCTACAGTACCAGATAATGAATGGTGCCTTTAATTCTAAAGCTGGTTCACGAGGATGGAATGCTGCATAGTGTCAAAGTGAATACTTTAAAAAACATGATATTTAAAATAAAAACATGATTTTTCATTCATCGATGTCCGACTTTTCTAGTGATTCATATATATTATTAACCCTTTAATGCCCAGAATGGCCCAAAAAAATTTCATATGGACTAGTCTGAATAGTGCTATTTCTTTGTCTTTACTACCCTCTACCATATTCTCAGATTTCTTGGGCGTTAACCCTTCCAGGGCCCAGGCTGAAAAACAGGTTTCTATCCAGGGGCCAAGCTATTTTCTCCCTATGCTCAGCCGAAAAAAACCTTAACTTTAGAACTTTTTTTGCCAAATAACTAATTTAAGGAATTATGCCATGTTCTACACCAAATTAATCAGCATTTAATTCAGGATTTTCTGAAAAATCAAGTATTTAACGAAAAAGACGATATGTTTTATTTTAATAGCACTTTTTTTAGTCATGTAGTAAAGAAATGCATCTGGCAACACTAGTAAGAATTTATTTAAAAAAAACTAATAGACAAAAATGATTACAATGCACATGAATAGAATGACTATATATTTCTGAATAACAAAAAAAAATTTTTTTTGGTTTAAGTAAATATTTTTCTCATTTTGTAATTTTTTTCTCGGCACCATACTTTGAGAAAATTCCAGGTTTTGAGCCAATTGTGCTGAGTCAAATAAACAAGTCAACTTTAATTTTAAATTAAAAAAATTAAAATTAAAAAAAAAAATAACCAATCAATGGAAATAGGTCATGTTATATACAAAATTAAACAGAATTTAATTATGAATTTTATGAAAATAAATAATATACATATATTTGCAAGCATATTGATTTTAATAAGCCTTTTTTAATATGATATGGTGAAAAAAAAAGATCACACTATACAATTAAGGCTCCTTTTTGGAAAACCTACTGAATAAAAATAGTTAAATTATATATTTATCGAAAGGAAATTTCCTCCCGAATAATATAATATTCACCTGAAATATGATTTTTATTTTCTTTTAATGATTCTTTTCAGTATTGTATATTTTAAACACAGCCAGTGTTATACAATGTGACTTGGCCTTCTCATATTCACGGAATTTTCTGAACTGGTTATGAAATAGAAAAAAAATTTCCTTGGCTGCTTTTTTTTATTAAACATTATGAATTTTTTCTTTGGGTGTTGAAGTTTGACGATCT
Organism: Ryuthela nishihirai; assembly: GCA_038380435.1. Taxonomy (NCBI): domain Eukaryota; kingdom Metazoa; phylum Arthropoda; class Arachnida; order Araneae; family Heptathelidae; genus Ryuthela; species Ryuthela nishihirai. The sequence goes on from JAWZYU010000002.1 coordinate 9,387,417, forward strand.
TGGCTAAGTGCAGAAAGGTTTGTGCACCAAGAACTAGCCCTTCCTGAAATTGCCCTCCCAAATGATGGCTGATTTCTGCAGCAAGGAAGTCTATTTGCTTCCGTATCCAAGACATTCAATTTCAGAAAACGGTACAAGATCAAATTTTTTCTATTAAAAAAACAAGAAATAAAATAAAAATTACATAAAACTTAAATGGGATTAATAAATAATATATTCGCAACAACTTTTAAGTCAGATTCCGACCTAGCCAACCCGGAAAGATATATCACTAATTGATAAATCAGCTGATCTAAAAATCGCTAACTAGCAAAAATAAAACTACAGAAATTAATCTGCTTCCATATCCAAGATGTCATTTATTTTCAGAAAATGATACTAGATCAAAGTTTTACTGGAAAAGTAATAAATAATAAAATAAAATTAACATATAGCTAATGCGATGTTAAAATATCCACAGCCACAAGTTGTAGGCCGGCCATACAATATAACATAACTATGAAAAGATCGCTAATTTCCAAAAATAAATCTACTGAAATGAAAACTAAGGTTTAAATACAAAAACAATACTAACTTGACAACGAGTATCCAATATGCTGGACCAAAACTGTAAACAACAAATAGCACAAGCAACAGAGATTGCATCAGCCATCCGAGTCTTGTTTGCCTCAGTAAAGCATAACTAATTAAATGCAGGTGCAACCAGAATTTCTAAGAAGAACGTGATTACTTTTAGTTTCGATTTGTAGGCGGGAAAGATGCATAAAATGCAGGGAAAAATGATAAAAATAACTTGGGAATACTGACTAGGTTTTTGACAGAAAAGAGTGTAAAACTGAAAAAAATGGCGGTACGTATTTTGTAATTACTTCCAAAATCTACGATTTTTAAAAATAGCAGTTTTTTTGTAAATTTTTAGGAGATTTTCAAAAATTTATGGAAAAATTTGTTGATAATAGCTCAAATCAAACTTGTGAGCTTAAATCAGAAGGTTGCTTCAGCAAATAGGAACATTAACAAGCAAATCAACAATACTGTTTAGTGCTTCTAAAAATTGGCAATCAGATGGCTTTATAAAATTATTTATATTGTAGTTTAGTAAAATATGCAACAAATTAAAAAACAAAATATTATTTTTGCAGTTATTTTTATATAATTCAGGCTGCAAAAATAATATTTTGTTTTTTAATTTGTTGAAATTTTATAAATTACAACGGCAATTTTTATTTTTTAAAAATCGATATATTTTTGTTATACTAAGACCGTATGCATACGGCATCGACACTCGCAACTTAGATTCTCTGTAAGTGTACATACGGTCTAGGCCCTGGAAGGGTTATAGGGTTAAGATTATATTTGACAGTAAGAGCATAAAAATAACAAAAAATTTTATTTTGTAATATATTAATTCTAAAATAGCAAGGAAAATGGCAAATATTAAAAAGTATCTCAGGAATAAATATTGCAGTTTTGTAAATATAAAAAAATACATACAGCAATTGTTTTCTACAAAATACAGCATATAACAAAGATCCATATTAAATCTGAAAATTGGACAATTTATCCTCGAAATCATTCACTGAAAAAGGATATATATATATTGCAAATGGCACTCACATTATTGAGAGATTTTGGAGTTTAAGATTATGGTGAATTTATGTGTTCTGCTATTTAAACTTAAATTAAAAGAGAGTTTTTCAGAATTAAAATTTGGTATGGAATTACTAACATTTTTGTAAGCGACTCTTATTGTAGGATATTACTGTTGTCATAATGTTAAGTCTATTGCAGATGCCAGTGTTCATAGTTTGGTGTAATGTTTGAGTGGATTATGAATGTTAATTGGGGATAAGGGTATATGCGTTCAGAAAGGGAAAAGTTGCAGTTTGGACATGGATAATTTTTGATTATGTCAAGATTTTTTAGATATCTGCTTTCTGATTGGTTTCTTTTTACCCATTGTGCTATTTAGCCCCTGGGGCTTTCTCAAGTGTGTATCAGTGGCTGTTGTTAATGATTTTTGCCACGCCATTCTTCAATTGGACGCCATTCTTGGAAATGTTTTAGCCCAGTGTGTTATTTAACCCCTGGTTCTTGCTTTTTTCGAATATTGATTGGGAGTGCGTTATTTACAATTTTGTGCATTTGCAACTGTTTAAGCCCATTGATTATTTAACCTTTGGAGCTGTTTTTGGGTGCAGATTAGCAGTGCATAGTTTACTATTTTGTGCATTTTGCAATTGTTTTTTATATTTAGTTTCTAGGGTAATTTATAAATTTTCTGGGAAAATTTTTTATGTGGCAGTGATTTACTTAGAAATACAAGGGTGTAAAATATCCATACTTACCTTTGTTCTTAGGTGTGCATTTTGCCCTATAAAGGATGCAATGAGCCTGTCATCTAGTGGCAGAAAATGGAATGGAAATATTTCAAAATATCTCATGTTTTAATAATATGCAGCACACAGTCCACTCTAGCTCCAATCCTTAACCAATTTTTATCTTTCAGACCACACTGGTATCAGTATCAGCCAGATGGCTCAAAAATGAATCACATAGAAACAAAAAGTGTTATTGGAAAGCGAAACCTACTTGAGCCAAATACATTTTACTCAAAGAAAAAAAGATCTATTTAAATAGTTCCAGTCTAATATTATCCATACATATTCACAAATTTGATTGTTTCCAGGCCATTTGAGCAGGTACACAAAGAAACAAAAATGTTGTCACTTAGGTGTTTCATCGAATGCATTATCTCAACATATGTGTAGGAGAGTTTAGCCAAAAATTAGTGGCTAATCCTTAGCCTGTTTTGCTGAATAGTAGTAGCTGTTTTATTAGCATGTTCATTGTTCAGCCAAACATCAACAGTTGAACATAGTCAATTTCAGATTACATACATGTCTAAATATAACTGCATGAGAGTGGAGGCATCATTCATTTTTGCAATAAAAGTAGTGAGTGAGCTTCTCAATTACTTTTATTAAATCATCATGCATTAAAACAAAACATATTACTCTATACAGATATGGTAAAATTCTTATTACCTAAGTAAGAAATTTTCTAATGCTCAATTTTAGAAATCGAGGTTTTAATATCAATACATTAATACAGTCATGGTTGATGATGAAAATTATCCATTCTAAAATTTTCATTTTTTTATACTCTTATTACAGCTATTTTTAAAAGCTAAAAAAAGTTATGTAATAATTTCTTTCTAAAACATCACTAATAATTTTTAACCTTTAAATATTAGAACTACAATCTTACATTATTGTCAACAACAGAATAAAGAGTTGAATCTTCTGCACTGTACACCACTGGGCAAGTAAAAGAATGAGCTTGTTTTAAGGTCCAGTTCTGCAGCACTTTTGGGTGATCAACCTAAATCAGTATAAAACAGTTAATGTTTAAAATTGTATAATAAGAATAATGTAAGCATTATAATATATATATAATTTCAGAAACAACCTGATAATTTGATTACCTTTTTAAACACTGCTGTGCCAATTTTGTAGGAATAGTATACATAGATACTGATTATAGCAAAGGTCGGTAGCATGATCACTCAGCCCTAAGCTGCAATTCAAAGGAAGTGTCACCCTTTTTCTACAGCAAAGCAGAAAGAAAAAGTCTGACTCTATCATAACTGCCATGCTGATAATAATGAAATGGATTCATCATTTGCAAATTATTTCTCCAACAGATTAACTAGTGTCTAGTGCTAGCCCAGAAAACGTTACATAGAAAACTGAAATGAAAATGCAAAAAATATATATAATTTTATTCAATTATTTTAACAAGAATTTCCTTTGCCAAAGTTGGACTTCTTGGCCTCTATTAAGTTCTTTTTCTCTTTCAAAAATTTATTTGCATCAGTAGCTCATGGGCATGAGGGGCCAGTTTGTCTAGGCTGGTCTAATGCAGGGGCCGGGAATTTTTTTTGAGGATCGAGAGAAAACAGCAAAAAATATAAACCAAAAAATTTTGAGCTACAAACTATAATCTTTATTGGGCCAAGAGCCATAACAGGAAAAAAGGAACCCCTGATTGTTTTATTAATGAAAATAAAACCATAACATATAATTTAAAACAGGTGTATCGAATAAAAGTATTGAAAAGGTTATTCACTTTGGGTTACTGTGGAAACTACAAGTTCCAGTTTAGACTAAATAAATAATATATAGTACAGTAATAGTAGTCCCTAAGTATTTAGTGGAATCATCAACAACTTAAATGTATCCGCAAATGTTAAGAAAGTTGATTATGAAAAAAATATCTTATTTACTAGATGGCTCTCATAACCCATGGAAAAATCAGTACCGATTAGAGAAAATAACACAATTCTACTTAGTCGTCGCTAAATAATGCCATTATTGCATTTAGTTCTAAACATTACTTCGACTTACAAGCTATTCAATAATATTTACATTAATTATTTTTTACATGACGGTAACACTTCGAAACAAGGAATTTCGGTTTATCCTAGGTCGAACATTAATAGTTTTACTTAATATATAAATTAGTAGAACTTTACCTGTACAACAGAAACAGAATTTCTTCCAACCGTAGCAATAATGTTATTTTTTACTGACCCATATTTAACAGGTAAACAGTAAAAATTTTTAAAACTAACAGTGTCAACAACAACATAAGGATTCTCTGCTTTCGCCATGTTGTTTAGAACAATTAGAAGTATCAAACGTTTGTTTACTTCCTTCTCTCAATATGTTTAAAAAAAACAACCTAAACTCCAATTCCAATGCTTGCTGTGTAGTGATTTGGAAATTATTAGAATGATTTGATGAACTATTTGCGCTTATATTATAAAACTACTTAGCAAGTATTATATAAATAGTCTAATTTATTTAGGGAATAAAAGGGAAATTTCGTGTATTTCAAATTTCAATTCCTTGCACATTCACGCCTGCTCGCATACAGATTTCTTTTATTTATACGCCCTATGTAGCTAGGAGTTGGCCATCTCAAAATTGGACGCCATGTTTGTCGTCGCTACGATTGTTTAGCGTGCATAACTGAATGGTATTAAACGGTACTTATGGATTCCGGAAAAGGGTAGTGTGATATTTAATACAAATTTCAGTATTCATGATTGGAAGCACTTTAAAAAACAGTTAAAAAAAGAAAACGTAAATTTTACTGTTTTTTCTATAAGAAAAAAGATATAATTTCGCTTTGTTGTCTGTCCTTCTGTAGACATCGAACTTTTTTGTTTATACAGATAAATAAAAAATTCTTTTTGTGTTAAATAGGTATTAATGATATATTACGAAACGATCCATAGTAAATACACAGATTACCTGTAGAGATAGACTTCAAACATTAGTTAAATTATTCTGAAAATTCATCGCCGACACGGCGGGAATCGAACCCGCATCTCTCCAGATTCATGCCAGAGCGCGAAATTTTTCAGAATATGATTTGCATTTTTTGAATCTCCCAAAAGTTAAAACTGCGCTTTCTAACGGTGGAAAAAGTTGAAAATTCCAAAATATCAAACGAATATTCCAAACGATGTAGTTATGTTAGAATTTTCAAATTTTGGTGTTGAAATGTGAAGGTTACGAAGTTACCATTGGACAAAATAACTTGACCCTTTAGACCCGGGGGGGGAGGTGAATGCAACTTTTTTTGTTTTAACAGAAAATGTATGTTATTAAAGATAAATTAAAAATTATTTTTTGGTTGGGCAGGTATTGTTGAAATATTAAAATTTGCATTTTACAAATTTTCCAAAACCTATAATTGCGCCCTCTAACGGTGGAAAAAAATCGAAAAATCCCAAAATTTAAAACAAATATTTCATACGATGTAGTTATGCTAGAAATTTTAAATTTTGGTGGTGGAATGTGACAGTCTTGAAATTTCCATTGTCAACAATGAATTAACCCTAAGCCCAAGGTAGGTAAGAAATGGAACGGTTTTGTTTTAAAAGATAATTGGAAATCTCTTTTTTAGTTGGTTACTAATAAAACGTAATTTGCATTTTAAAAGGTAGTATTAATTTATATCATTAGAAATCACTAAACATCGAGACTGCAAAACTTTTAACCAATGTTTCAAGTGATCTGTTTTGTGGTAGAAATTTCGGCGTGTAGAATTCTGTTATGGTAGAAATTCTACTGACAGTAATGATCTGCCCACTATTTTCAGACGAGCGAGAGAAAAGCAACTTTTTAAATTTAAGCACTAAAAGACAAATACTTTTTATGTTTTATAATTACTAATAAAATACTACTAGGTGCATATCCCTCATCATACATTAAAAAAATAAATAACCCCTCAAGCAGCTGCTTGTACAGAGGTCTGACAAGAGCCTGTCAGTTTATATGCCATAGTAGAAGGTCCATGATGATGGCGGGACCTCAGGAGAAATACAACACGAACATTAATAATTAAAACTTTTAAGGAGTGAAAAAGTACGCAAAGGAAGAACTTCATTCTCTTTGAAAATGAGATTCCCATATGCGCCAGAGGCGATATGCGTTCTTCTAGTTATTTTACATTTCAGTACATTTTAACAGTGGAATTTCGAACTATTATATAATTGAGAAAATAAACTATTGATATTTTATTTAGTACCGGTAATGTGCAAAAAAAAAGCATTTCGTTTATCTCTTAAAGCAGAAAATTTGCATTTTACCAACGTAACATATCATTACTATTAAGGTAAACCACTTGACCATTACACTCGATGAACAAAAATTTATGTTTCTAGCAAAAATAGTTTTTATTTGCAATATTTACTTAAAGATTTGTTATTTTCCAGCTTTTTCCGCCGCTAGAGGTCGTCTTTCGAGTTTTTATATACCGCCTTTAACACTCTCTAACACTGGAAATTCCACTGAAGGGGATTCGAAAAATGTAAATATTAATATTTTTGTGAAAAACAATTTCGCCGATATACGGGATTCGAACCCACATCTCTCCAGCAACATGTCAGAGTATTTTAACCTGTTGAACTAACACCGGTTTTTTTCACAAAAGACATTTATTGATTTATAGATGTTTAAACGTCTACAGGCAATGCTGAGATTCTCAAATATTGTTTAAATCATTGCTATTTTGTTAGTGCCTGTGAAACAAAAAAAAAATTTATATGTTGTTTTGTTTATCTCTTAAAAAAAGTTTTATTTTCGCACCCCTTTTTGGCTAAGACGACACCTTATTGCCATTGTAAACCTTCTCACCACAACACTCCACTACCAAAATTTCAGATTTCCAGTGTAAATAGTTTGTTTGTAATATTCGTTTGAAATTTTAGCATTTTCCATCTTTTCCCATCGCTAGAGGGCGCTATTAAAGCTATTGAAAATTTTCAAAATTGCTAATCGCAAAATATGTTCCACACCTATCCAACCTCAAAAGAATTTTTCATTTAGTTCTAAAAGCAAAAAAATGATTGTTTATAGACGTACAGACAGGTGGAAAGACAGATGGACAGACAACAGTTAACAGAGAGACGGACAGACACATAAACAAATATTGGCATAGGCAGATGAGAAAGTGAAAACATTAGCTCGTTTTCAAACGAACCTTAAAAGAAATTATTTGTTGGTTTTCAGTTAGCTCGTCGGCACTTTTGCAGCCGATTGCTGTCTTCTGACGGAGTTTCTTGGGAAAAAGATTCCTTAATTTATTTCTTTGAGTGAAATTTTTGCACCCAAATGCAGCGCGGTGAAGCATTCATAAAATACTACAGCTTTTATAGAGAAAAAAAGTGGTAGAAATGTATAAAACTATAACAACTGAGAAATTTTAACTTGGTACACATACAAACTCACAGGCTTTCGTCTCACGGTTCGACAAAACATGGCGCCCATAAACCACGTGACTCAATCAGCCAATGACAGTGAATCACCGAGCACTCGGAAAATTATTAAAAAATATATATATATACACTACTTCTCCCTCTATCTCTCTCCACCCCCTTCCCCCCTTCACCCTTCAACATCAGCCTCTCCACCACTGGGCGGCCTGCGGCCTAAAGCCCAATTGCCAAAAATGTACGATTGCCAGCCTTCACTGTGCTGGCCAGTCTTTGCCGTTTTCATCTGCACCCACTGCCCTTTATGTCTATGGACCTGATGATAAGGGGGCCGAGGCCCCCTTTACAAATAGGTCCAGCTTAGAAAGAAGGATGTATAAGAAGAAGGTCAGGCACTGGCCTTATCCTAAAACGATATCAGGACCTATACTTAACAGCTTTGGCGAAATGCCCACAAACGAACTGTTTCTCAGTATGGGACTATTTCCATATCGTTATTAAACACTACCCTCTCTTTAAATAACCTCTGTTTTGGCCAATTATTTTTAAAAATTTCTCTAAATTTTGATTCTACTATCGCTACTTACTATTCTATTTCGATCTCGCTCGCTTCCAAATTGCCTCCATCTTGGATTCAACGCTCAGCCAATACCAAAATTCCTGCATTCTCATTGGCTGAGACGATTCTGGCTGGATCCAGTAGCTTGCTCCCGCTTTAGCTCTGCTCGGCAGCTTCAACACTTTATAAACACACATTTTATCAACACAAATTAATTAATTACACTCCTCCCCCTCAAAATTAAATAATTACATACACTCTAGCTCACACACAACTCTCCTCACACAAATACGACGTTCTTTTACCATCTTTGGATCACTTTTACAACTGCCTTCCTCCGTCCATCTCTCGATCTCTATTCCAAATTTGCACTTATAACTTTTGCACTCACCGAAGAATTTGGCTTGTGGTCCTGATGATAAGTGGGTCGAGGCCCACTTTACAAATAGGACTAGTTCAATGATGGATGTACAAGAAGAAGAAGGCCAGCCTCTAACTATACATTGGACCAGATGATAAAGGGGCCAAGGTCCCTTTTACAAAATGGTCGTTTTTAAAGAAGGATGTTAGACTCTAATTATACAGGACCTCTAATTTATACTATTGAGATAGTAATGATTTATTCACTTATATTAACGTACTGACTGTTAAATATTTCGATTTTCACTCTTGAATAACGCCAATTAAATTATTTTGTGGGCAAAATAGAGTAATCCACTAATACACCTATCCCTCGATTTACACGGTACTCAGTTCACACAATTTTGGATTTGCACGGTCAAAAAATGCAACGTTTCGATTTACATGGTACTGACTGAGACGTACATAGAAAGGAAATCTCAGTCAGTACCGTGTAAATCGAAACTGGTTGCATTTTTTGACCGTGCAAAGCAAAAATTATGTGAACTGAGTACCGCGTAAATCGAGGGATAGGTTTACTACAATTCGTTTTTCTTCGGTTGTTTTGATCAGTAGGAAAAAAAAACTTTAGTAATTTGTTTCATTGAGGGTTGTGTTAAGTAGAGTAATTGTAGTCCCTTGCACTTTGTAATGCGTTTGTTTGGGTTTTGATTATTTCATTTTGCACAGACTTCGACAAAAAAACCTTTTGTAATGCTCCAAAGTAAGTTATTTTATTTGCCGTTTTGGCATGCCAAAACAGAATTGGAATGAATGAATGAATAAATGAACTCAAATCAACAAATGAATTTTCCTTCAGAGAACACAGCTGGATCTCGGGAGTCTCATTGGAACTCAACTAGGAACAATATCCTCCTGCATTCCGCAATACAATATTGCCTTGCTTGACACCAGGGGGGACCACAGATTAATTAGAACCATTGAGTTAGAACAGATGCGAGACTCTGGAAGTTTGAATGTGGCGCCCTCGACGTGGTACTCCTAGCGGGAATTTGGCTGCCCATTTCGACACGAGTCGTCGTCGTAAGCGGGAGCTAAATTTGAGTGGATGTATTTGAGAAAGAACGTGTAGTGTGCTTTCAGATGGAGACGAAAAAAAAAAGTATACGCTTGTGACGCAGCAGGTTGTAATAATACAACAGAAAAATGTGATTTATCATTTTTTAAATTTCCGAAAAAAAGTCAAAGTTAATGTACATTTAAAAGTTTTCTTTAGCAAAATCTATATTACGCTTTTGGGTGTGAAGGTACTATTGTACATCATACAATGAATATCTGTTAGCCATTCAAATAATTTTTGTGCCAGTTACCTACTTGGTTAATATTTTGCTGCTCTTAAAATAGTATAAAGTTATATTTGTAATGAAGTATTAAAAGTGATGCAGATTATTATTCTTACATCATCCTCCTCCTCCTCCTCAAGCAGCCATGGGCTACGGAGGTCCAACCAGACAGTGCAATTTAGTTCTCCAAGCAAGTCTATCCTGAGCTACCTCTACTGCATCTGGCCACTGCACACCAATTCTAACAAGGTCCTGTTTGACATTGTCAGCCCACCGCATCCTAGGTCTCCCCTTCTTTCTGAGGCCTTTAGGCACACTGTTCATAACCCTATTCGCCAATCTATAATTATTCATACGGGCAACATGGCCAAACCAACGGAGTCTCTCTCTGCACAATATGCTGCTTAAAGGAGGTTGCAAACTCCTTTGCCTAATCTCATCATTAGTTACAAAGTTGAACCACCTAATGCCCAAGATACTGCGTAAGCATCTAGAATCAAAAGCATCTAGTTTCCTGTTATCTTGTTTACAAAGTGTCCAAGTTTCACTACCATAACTAACCCTAGAAAGAACCAAACTATTATAGTCTAATTTTAGTCTTTAGGTGTATACGCCTATTTCTCCACACTCTCCGTAGGTTCTTAAAAGTCCCGGCAGCAATCCCTATTTGTCTGTTAATCTTATGCCGCACATCACCATTATCTGTTACATAGCTCCCAAGATAATTAAACTGTGATACCTGCTCAAGACTGCAACCATTCAGATTAACTGAATCACAGCCTGCCTGACCAATTTTCATCACTTTAGTTTTCTCTCTGTTTATAACCAAACCTACTCTACTACCAGTCTCACCAACAGCTTGAATGAAACAGTTCATCTCATCAACATCATTTGCCAAAAGGGCTAAATCATCAGCATAATCTAAATCAGAAATTTTCGTATCTCCAGCCCATTTAAGGCCAAAATCTTTCCCTTGAAGTGAATTTCGCATAACATAATCAATAACCAAGCTAAAGAGAAAAGGAGACAAAATGAACCCTTGTCGATCACCAGAAGTAATGCTAAACCAATTGCTACAAGCCTTACCAACTCTCACACACGACTCAGTGTTATTATAGAGAGCTTTCATTATGTTAACTAACTTGTCTGGTATACCATATGATCTCACAATCAACCACAAATTATGACGATCAACAGAGTCCAAAGCCTTTTTGAAATCAACAAAGCTAGCAACCAAAGGTTTCTGAAACTCTAAACATTTCTCAAGAATCTGCCTAAGTGAAAATATCTGATCCACACATCCCCTACCACTTCTGAATCCACATTGCTCATCACGCAATTGCCTGTGAACCAGATTCTTAATTCTATTAAGCACAATCATGCAAAGAACTTTACCTGGAACAGAGAGTAGGCTGATACCCCTATAGTTATCACAAGAACTGCGATCACCTTTTTTGAAAATAGGGATACCAATAGCTCTGGTAAAATCCTTAGGAACCATGCCTTTATCATAAAAGATATTCAGAATTTCAGTCATCCAAGTGGTAACCGAAACATTCCCAGCTCTAAGCATTTCCGTACCAATTCTGTACCATTCCGTAGTAATTTCATCTACCCCTGGGGATTTATGAAGTTTAAGTTTAGAAACAGCCAAAATAACTTCAGATTGTGTTATAGGGCCAACATTAAAGCCACCAATGCATCTATCATCATTGCAAACAATGGGAGTAGAACTACATTGTTTAGAACATCACTGAAATGCTCAGCCCACCTAGCCATGACAAAATCCTCCCCTTCTATAACCTTACCTTGTTTATCCTTCAATCCTTGTATGCCTGTCCGTTTTCTACCACACAAAACATTAACTATCTGGTACAGCTCTCTGCTGTTGTGCTGTATAACTGTTTCCTTGGCTTTGTCAGCCAAACCATCAAGCCAAAGATTCTTATCAGCAGCTAACTGATCCTTTACAAGTTTATTAAGGTCTCTGTAATGCTTTCTATTAGAACTAGTAGGGTATTGATCAAGGGCATTCCTGCAGTTCTTTCTTTCCGAAATAAGCTCAAGTGCCTTATCACTCAGATAATTTTTCCTCTTCTGCTCCTTTTTTCCTAAAAGAGTACTGTTAGTGTCCAAAAAAGCCTGTTTAAAATGATCCCATTCTTCCTCAACTTCAGTAGTAAGCAAACCATGACTGTCATAATGACTAAGTAACCTATCATGGTAAGCTTTGGCTATAACTGGATCTTTCAGAGCTTCAGTATTAAAAGTAAATTTTTTAACCCTAGCACAACACTTTTTAAGTTTAAGTTGCAACACACTTTTAATAAGGCAATGGTCAGATCCAATTTCAGCTCCCCTATATGCCCTGGTATTCCTAACAGAACTAGCCCATTTGCTGTTAATTAATATATAATCAATCATATTCTTGTGCAGCCCATCGGGTGAAACCCATGTGTACTTATGTATGTCGCTGTGTTTGTAGTAAGTGTTAGTTATTCTGAATCCACTGAGTTTACTTACCTGTAGGAGACGTTGCCCATTGCCATTGCAGCTACCAATACCAAAAGGGCCTATTACTCCTCCCCAAAGGTCAGAGTCAGTACCAACTTTGGCATTGAAGTCACCAAGAACAAGGATAATATCTCCATTCTTGACAGAATTCAAAATATCCTGAAGTTGTTCATAAAAGCTATCCTTCTCCTCCTCATCGACATCCTTCTTACAGCAATGTTAAATTCTTTGTAATTAGAAATTTTCTCTCAAGCTCTATTAGATATGATGGCTTAAGTAAAGAAAATATTCAGCATAACTAATGTTTTAAAAAATGTATAACAGTTACATATAGTGAGTTTGTAGTTTGGTGGGGTGTTTTTTTTGTTGTTACTGAATTCACAATATTTTAGTCTTTTGATTAGCGCTGACTGAAAGCTGTTTCGTAAAATAATTTGCTCTAAACGCTCATTTTGAAATGGTTTCCATGGTATGTTTTATTCTTTCAGTGACTTCCATTATTGCTAAATAAATTAATTATTATTCTGTGGTGGGGATAGCGTAACTGATATAACATCATGAATTATTTAGTATGGTCTTTTGCGAAATGGTTACTGCAAACAACTGTATCTTTAGAAGGAACAAATCAACTTGTGGGAATTTTTTTTCAAAGCAGATCCTTTAAAGCTTGCGATTTATAAAATCGAAAGACTGAAATATACTCTGATGTGCTATTATTGTTTGATTTGCACATAGGAACACGCAACGTCTTCCAACCATGCAAAGCGGAAAAAATCCTTTTTAGAATAAAAGATTTATACCTTCCAATTGAATAATGTTCAAATGTGAACCTTATTGCACTTTAACTGTGCAATTTACTGCTGAAATAAAGCCAATTAAATAAGATTTCAATACCATTTACTGACGTTGATCAAGAAAACCACACGTGCAAATGCAGTGAAACATAGGATCCCAATCCTGACGTTAGGAACACAAGAGCTACTTTACTCATAAGGATGCGACTCTGGACGTTAAGGAGCAGTAAAGAGCTATTGTCATGGCCGAATAGTTGGGCAAAACACCACAACTATACCCTAAATGTACCCATAAAATTAGGTTATTATACATATGCTATGAAGATATTATATGATTATTTCTTTTTTTCATAAATAAATTTTAAAGTATCAAGGGAACTGTGTAAGTACTTCATATACAAAAACATATTTTACCGTTCAGGAACCTTTTTTGTTAACAAAAACATGTTTGTCAAAAGTACACCTAGGTTTCACCAGATGGGCTGCATATGAATATGATTGATTATATATTAATTAACAGCAAATGGGCTAGTTCTATTAGGAATACCACGTCATATAGGGGAGCTGAAATTGAATCTCATCACCTTGTTAAAAGTGTTTTGCAACTTAAGTTTAAGACGCGTGCTAAAGTTAAAAAAAAGTTACCTTTAACAAAGAAGCTCTGAAAGACCTATAAATGGGTCTTTCAGAGCTTCTTTGTTAAAGGTAACTTTTTTTCACTTTAGCACGCTTCTTAAACTTAAGTTGAGCTTTTGTTAAAAAAAAGTTGAGCTTAAACCTAAGTTGAGCTTTTGTTAAAGGTAACTTTTTTTAACTTTAGCACGCTTCTTAAACTTAAGCTTACCATGATACGTTACTTAGTCATTATGACAATCATGATTTACTTACTGCTGACGTTGAGGAAGAATGGGACCATTTTACACAGGCTTTTTTTTTTTCAAACAGTAATCTTTTAGGGAAAACGGAGCAGAGAACGTAAAATTACTTTAGTGATAAGGCTGCAGAATTTTAAGGCATATATCACTCTGAAGTTAGCATATTTCTGAAATATAGAATTTATTTCTAAAAGAAGTGCAGGATTAATATGAATCAACACCCTACTATTCCTAATAGAAGGGATTATAACAAGATTAATAAACGTGTAAATGATCAGTTAACAGCTGATATGAAACTTTGGCTCGATAGCTCACTGAAAAAGCAGAGGAAAAAATTATATAATAGTTGCATTACTGGTCGACCAGTAACTGGTTATTTGGGTATTTCTGAAATTTAAATAGATAAATCCTTAGGGGCAGATACAATTACTACTGAAATGATTCGAGCTTGGAATATTTCTTTTCTCACACGAGTGACTGAAATTTTGAATATTTATTATGATAAAGGTATTGTTCCTAAGTATTTAACAGAGTTATTATTATCAGTATCTTTAAAAAAAATGTGATAGCAGCTCTTATGATAACTATAGGGGTATCAGAGTCTGTAAATGGTAGCTAGGTAGTCACTGGAAGGAGAGCTATGCACCAATCCCCTGTGATGATGCATAGAACCGGCCAGGCCTAGCACCTAATGTCCAACCCGCCTCGTGGTGCAGACCGTTAGTACCTTTCAAAAGAGATACTCTCGTGGAAGTGAACGGAAGGGGAGGGCTGCCAGATTAGAGTGGCCTACTGATCTGGACAACTATGGCTACTTTTCTTTTTTTTTTCTACCCTGCTGAGGAGTGGTCAACCACACAGGGTCCTGACCATATAAATCCACTGGACTGGACAGTTATATGGCTCTGAGCTTGATTATGGATCCTGATTTTGCTGAACTGGTGGGCTTCTGCGGAGGGAAAATCTTCCGCTGTGTTTTCTGTTTGTTTGTGGGTTGACAGCCCCAAGTGAATAGATTCACAGGATATGTTTATCAGCTGGTGGATAATCCTGAGCAGAGGTCATCGCAGGCACCTGAACTCTTTGCTTCTATTGGCATCGTCAAATTCTACATTGGAGGAAGTCTTCCAGTGTAAATGACTTCAGCCTTTAGTGGTGGGGGAACGGGTCTTTGCCCCATGTCTGCGATTAGGGGGCTGTTTGATATTGTCGGCATTCCCTCTCTCAATAAACATAGTTTCTTTAAACATCCCACTAACCATTTTCTCTCCATAGGTAGTTGGAATGTGAGGACTCTGCACAGAGCTTTTTCTCTTGATGTCCTCACACAAGAATTCCACCGTTATAATTTAGATATTCTCGGCTTGCAAGAGACCAGATGGACAGATAAAGGTCAGATTCTTAAAAATAATCTTAAATTTCTCTTTTCAGGGAGGGACGACAATAAGCATCACCAAGGCGTGGGTCTGCTTCTCAGCAGACACGCTAAGTGATGCTCTTCTAGGACATGAGTTCATTAATGAAAGGTTTCTTACAACAAAATTTCAGACAAGCGTTAAAGGCTTGAATGTTATCTGTTGTTATGCCCCCACTGAGGATGCCGATGAGGATCAGAAGGATAGGTTTTATGAACAACTTCAGGATATTTTGAACTACAGAAATGCTTAGACTACAGAATGCTTTACTACAGAAATTAATTATTAAATGCTTTACTACAGAAATGCTTAGAGCTGGGAATGTTTCGGTTCCCAATGTTAGCACCTAATCACCATTATCTGTTACATAGCTCCAGAGACTTGTATGACTGAAATTCTGAATATCTTTTATGATAAAGGCATGGTTCCTAAGGATTTTACCAGAGCTATTGTTATCCCTATTTTCAAAAAAGGTGATCGCAGTTCTTAAGATAACTATAGGGGTATCAGCCTACTCTCTGTTCCAGGTAAAGTTCTTTCCATGATTGTGCTTAATAGAATTAAGAATCTGGTTGACAGTCAATTGCTTGATGAGCAATGTGGATTCAGAAGTGGTAGGGGATGTGTGGATCAGATATTTTCACTTAGACAGATTCTTGAGAAATGTTTAGAGTTTCAGAAACCTTTGGTTGCTAGCTTTGTTGATTTCAAAAAGGCTTTCGACGCTGTTGATCGTCATAATTTGTGGTTGATTGTGAAATCATATGGTATACCAGACAAGTTAATTAACATAATGAAAGCTCTCTATAATAACACTGAGTCGTGTGTGAGAGTTGGTAGGCTTGTAGCAATTGGTTTAGCATTACTTCCGGTGATCGACAAGGGTGCATTTTGTCTCCTTTTCTCTTTAGCTTAGTTATTGATTATGTTATGCGAAATTCACTTCGAGGGAAAGATTTTGGCCTTAAATGGGCTGGAGATACAAAAATTTCTGATGTAGATTATGCTGATGATTTAGCCCTTTTGGCAAATGATGTTGATGAGATGAACTCTTTCATTCAGCTGTTGATGAGATTGGTAGTAGAGTAAGTTTGGTTATAAACAGAGAGAAAACTAAAGTGATGAAAATTGGTCAGGCAGGCTGTGATTCAGTTAATCTGAATGGTGGCAAGTCTTGAGCAGGAGTCACAGTTTAATTATCTTGGGAGCTATGTAACAGATAATGGTGATGTGCGGCATGAGATTAACAGACGTATAGGGATTGCTGCCGGGACTTTTAAGAATCTATGGAGAATGTGGAGAAATAGGCGTATACACCTGAAGACTAAAATTAGACTGTATAATAGTTTGGTTCTTTCTAGGGTTAGTTATGGTAGTGAAACTTGGACACTTTGTAAACAAGATAACTTTGTAACTAATGATGAGGTTAGGCAAAGGAGTTTGCCACCTCCTTTAAGCAGCATATTGTGCAGAGAGAGACTCTGTTGGTTTGGCCATCTTGCCCGTATGAATAATTATAGATTGGTGAATAGGGTTATGAACAGTGTGCCTAAAGGCCTCAGAAAGAGGGGGAGACCTAGGATGTGGTGGGCAGACAATGTCAAACAGGACCTTGTTAGAATTGGTGTGCAGTGGGCAGATGCAGTAGATGTAGCTCAGGATAGACTTGCTTGGAGAACTAAATTGCACGGTCTGGTTGGACCTCCGTAGCCCATGGAAGGATGATGATGAAGTTTAGAAACAGCCAAAATAACTTCAGATTGTGTTATAGGGCCAACATTAAAGCCACCAATGCATCTATCATCATTGCAAACAATGGGAATAGAACTAACCACATTGTTTGGAATATCTCTGAAATGCTCAGCCCACCTAGCCATGACAAAATCCTCACCTTCTATAACCTTACCTTGCTTATAACTTCAATCCCTGTATACTTGTCCATTTTCTACCACACAAAACATTAACTATCTGGTACAGCTGTCTGCTGTTGTGCTGTCTAACTGCTTCCTCGGCTTTGTCAGCCAAACCATCAAGCCAAAGATTCTTATCAGCAGCTAACTGATCCTTTACAAGTTTATTAAGGTCTCTGTAATGCTTTCTATTAGGACTAGTAGGGTATTGATTAAGGGCATTCCTGCAGTTCTTTCTTTCCGAAATAAGCTCAAGTGCCTTATCGCTCAGATAATTCTGCTCCTTTTTTCCTAAAAGAGTAAGTGTCCAAAAATGCCTGTTTAAAATGATCCCATTCTTCCTCAACTTCAGTAGTAAGTATACCATGACTGTCATAATGACTAAGTAACCTGTCATGGTAAGCTTTGGCTATAACTGGGTCTTTCAGAGCTTCAGTATTAAAAGTAAATTTTTTAACCCTAGCACAACACTTTTTAAGTTTAAGTTGCAACACACTTTTAACAAGGTAATGGTCAGATCCAATTTCAGCTCCCCTATATGACCTGGTATTCCTAACAGAACTGGCCCATTTGCTGTTAATTAATATATAATCAATCATATTCTTACGCAGCCCATCGGGTGAAACCCATGTGTACTTATGTATGTCGCTGTGTTTGTAATAAGTGTTAGTTATTCTGAATCCACTGAGTTTACTTACCTGTAGGAGACGCTGCCCATTGCCATTGCAGCTACAAATACCAAAAGGGCCTATTACTCCTCCCCAAAGGTCAGAGTCAGTACCAACTTTGGCATTGAAGTCACGAAGAACAAGGGTAATATCTCCTTTCTTGACAGAATTCAAAATATCCTGAAGTTGTCCATAAAACCTATCCTTCTCATCGGCATCCTCAGTGGGGGCATAACAACAGATAACATTCAAGCCTTTAACGCTTGTCTGAAATTTTGGTGTAAGAAACCTTTCACTAATGAACTCATGTGCTAGAAGAGCATCACTAGGTGTCTGCTGAGAAGCAAACTCACGCCTTGGTGATGCTTATTGTTGTCCCTCCCTGAAAAGAGAAATTTAAGATTATTTTTAAGAATCTGACCTTTATCTGTCCATCTGGTCTCTTGCAAGCCGAGAATATCTAAATTATAACGGTGGAATTCTTGTGTGAGGACATCAAGAGAAAAAGCTCTGTGCAGAGTCCTCACATTCCAACTACCTATGGAGAGAAAATGGTTAGTGGGATATTTAAAGAGACTATGTTTATTGAGAGAGGGAATGCCGACAATATCAAACAGCCCCCTAATCGCAGACATGGGGCAAAGACCCGTTCTCCCACCACTAAAGGCTGAAGCCATCTACACAGGAAGACTTCCTCCAATGTAGAATTTGAAGATGCCAATAGAAGCAAAGAGTTCAGGTGCCTGCGATGACTTCTGCTCAGGATTATCCACCAGTTGATAAACATATCCTGTGAATCTATTCACTTGGGGCTGTCAACCCACAAACAAACAGAAAACACAGCGGAAGATTTTCCCTCCAGAGAAGCCCACCAGTGCAGCAAAATCAGGATCCATAATCAAGCTCAGAGCCATATATCTGTCCAGTCCAGTGGGTTTATATGGTCAGCATCAGGACCCTGTGTGGTTGACCACTCCTCAGCAGGGTAGAAAAAAAAAAGTAGCCATAGTTGTCCAGATCAGTAGGCCACTCTAATCTGGCAGCCCTCCCCTTCCGTTCACTTCCACGAGAGTATCTCTTTTGAAAGGTACTAACGGTCTGCACCACGAAGCAGGTCGGACATTAGGTGCTAGGCCTGGCCGGTTCTATGCATCATCACAGGGGATTGGTGCATAGCTCTCCTTCCAGTGACTACCTAGCTACCATTTACAGACCATTTAGACTAATGCAAAAAAAAAAATGCTAAGAATAAAGCAATGCTTCAGACATATGTGCAAAGGAACTATTTTTATTTTGGAGTAGAACAATTACAATACTGAATTGTATAGCATAAATTATTCTTAAGAACAAAAACTTGCAAAAAGCAAATTGGTTATTTTGAGGAAAAACAAAACATTTAAATATTTAATAGCACTGCTTTTTGAAAATAAACTTATGTCATTATTGATGAAACTCTTGTCATTACACAAATATATATAGCTCCTCGTACGTCTAAAAAGGGTACTTCGACCCATACTTTCTATTCAAGTAACTAAACTGTATAATTTTCTTCAGTAAAAAAACATTATATAGCTGGTATTAATAGCTGTTATAATAAGTATCCTAATACTCAACATCCGCTCCTTTCACCACTAAACCTGTCATTTAAGAAAAATATTTATCTCGAAGCTTTAGAGAAAGATTTGGTTTGCTTCACCTCTGAGCGACACTTTTTTGCACACAATGGGCTAAATGGCCAGGTCAAAAGGACCCCCAAGGCTCAGAGAAGGTGCACACTGGATTTAAGAAAAATATTTATCTCGAAGCTTTAGAGAAAGATTTGGTTTGCTTCACCTCTGAGCGACACTTTTTTGCACACAATGGGCTAAATGGCCAGGTCAAAAGTACCCCGAAGGCTCAGAGAAGGTGCACACTGGATAGCCTCCCGTTATGGCTATCCAGTGTGTTCTTTAACGTGCAAAGGGTATGGCTCTGCTGCACATAGCCATGGCTAACGCCCCATCCGACGAATGGTGGCCTTTCCAAGCCCATTGGTTTCTCCTACCGCCCGAGGGCAGGGAGTTTTGTAGAGATAAATCTCAACCCTGTCCCAGCTGGGACTCGAACCTGGGAACTGCAGATTACGAGCCTGGAGCGCTACCGATTGAGCCATCCCCACCCTATCAAATTAGATTTATATAGTAAACCTCTAGTAATCCTGCCATCGTGCACAACTCCCAAATTAAGAGGTATGAAGGAATGTGGAGGAGCATGAATGAAATATGTCAGTCTCGAAGAACTTTGTGAATGCAAATAGCAACAATGAATAATAATAGCAACAACCTAACAATGAATAGTAATGAAATGGTTATTACTAGTATTTGCTCTACCGCTTTTATTCTTCATCAAACACGAGATAAACTTCGCAATATTAAAGACGTAGTTCAACAGCCTATGTGAAAACAGTCCAAAAGCATTGAATGAAACTTTAACCCCAAATGCATAGTTTTCCCAGATTCGTTATTGCTATTGAAGTTTCAGAAAAACAAAATTAAATGTTCCCATATTCATCCTTTCTCGAAGTACAATTCTTCCACACCTGTCATTCAAAAGATTTGTTCCTTTCCCAAAATTTTCCTCGACATATCATTTTCCATACCATACTGTCAGTGTGCAAAATACAAACATTAGCTAATCATGTCTTTAGCCTTGATGGTATTAGCTTTCATGTTTTGGGCAATATTGTCATTTTTATGGGCAGGTTTCACAAACTGTAGCACCCCCTAATAAAACAATACATACTGTTCGAGTTTGATACAATCCGTACTTTGCAACCAATTTTCGTTTACTGTTAATTTTATAACAAAATTTAAACTTCAGCGTTTGAGCTAAAATATTGTCGATAAATATTGTGTAAATGCTGCCCCTGAAAGAGATTTGAAGCATATAGTATAGAGTATCGAGAGAAAAAAACGTTATTTTACAATACGAAAAAAAATGTTATTCTTATTTAATGAACAATTACAGTATTTCTACAATGCTTTGGTTTTTTTTTATGTAAAAAGGCATTCCTGCAAAATTAATTTTTATCAGTTATTTTGCATGTTCTTTGGTATTTATAGAACTTTTTATGGCGTTTTCGCATTTATTCAGTTTTACGTTTTCCCACATTCACTTTCACCATGGTTCCTTCAAAAACAAGTTTGAAATTTCACTATATTACACAGAAATCTATTATTCTAATATCATCAACTATGCAATTTTGACAATCTCCTCCTCAACCTTTAACTTCTATGCAAATTACTCTTGAAAAACAAATTTTAACACGTTCTAGCTAGGCAGTCACTGGAAGGAGAGCTATGCGCCAATCCCCTGTGATGATGCACAGAACCGACCAGGCTGTCGGTATCTTTCAAAAGAGATACTCTCTTGTGGAAGTGAACGGCTGCCAGATTAGTGTGGCCTACTGATCTGGACAACTATGGCTACATTTCTTTTTTAATTCTACCCTGGTGCGGTGTGGTCAACCACACAGGGTTCTGGTGCTGACCATATAAACCTACTGGACTAAGGCTCTGAGCTTGATTATGAATCCTGAATTTTCTGCACTAGTGAGCTTCTGTGGAGGGAAAATCTTCCGTTGTGTTTTCTGTTTGTGGGTTGACAGCCCCAAGTGAATAGATTCACGTGATTTGCTTTATCAGCTGGTGGATAATCCTGAGCACAGGTCATCGGCAGTGGCCAGATGCAGCTCAGGACATATATGCTTGTAGAACTAAATTGCATGGTTGCAATTGGACCTCTGTAGCCGATGGCTGCTTGAGGATGATTTCTTACTGTAAGGTAATTTAGTGATAGTGACACTGGGAATTAATTAAGAACCGCTATATTTTCTGTCGCTCATGAAAAAGTGTCAACTGACAAACATGGAACTCATGGTCATTGCTAGTAGTAGCAAAAGTAAATCGCTCAACTGAATGTCTGTTTAATCTGCATTCTATAAATTAACTTCTTTACTCCTTCAGTAACTAATATAAGTTTAAATTCTCCTGAAATTATAACTAGTACTTAATGCTAAATAACATGTGGCATTTAGCATTTTTTTATCTGATATGTATTCTCAATTAGGAAATCAAGTACACTGTTATGCATAAAGCATTAAACATACCTATTTTCATACAACTATCAGCATAATCTAAATAATAAAGTAATATAAATACCCCATGAAGCAACTGATTGCCACAAAGGTCTAACAGGAGCCTGTCAGTTTATATGCCATAGTCTAAACGTTGGGCAATTACTTGTTACCTTAACACAGGCAGCTAACTGGAGTTGCTACCATCAGTTTGAAATACTCTACATGAGTGAACTACCACTATGCCATTTATCAATTCTCCTCAAAAAACGAATTGTTATACCTCAGTTACACTTACCATCTAGAAATATGATGACTGGTTAGTCATTGATGCACTCATCCTCTTTCTGCAAAAGTTGCATTACAACTTACTTTATTTTTATTATTTGTTGAAAGGAAATATGTTGCAAACCCACTCAATTTGCCTTCTGTAATAGTTAATATCTACTTTGTAATTATATCTCTTTACACTGCATGGTATTTTTCTTTTTTTTTTCATTTTACACTGTCTTCATCCTATGTGTAGGGTACCTTCTTTAACAATATTCTTGTTTAATAGCACAACCTGCGCCATGACAAGTCTCACCACCTGTACATGATATATACATGACAAGTTTGTACTGATTGTTCTGTTATACAATGAAATTAAATCTTCCCCAACTGGTGGCTCGTCACTAAAAACACCCAGACATAGCACAATTCTGAAGCGATGCAGGGTATTCAATTGAACGAATTGGACTGAAAAGATGCTCTATAATGATGCATATACTGTAATTTGTTTCGGCTATTCTCGAAACACAATTAACAAATAATATCTAAAGATACCCCTCCCCCCTCTGAAAGACGTTCTTGTCCTTTCTACTTCAATTCTTTTTTTCTCCATCCCTGTAATTATCACCTATATATATGTGTATTTTTCCTCTCCGTTCTCGTGATATAAATGTTTTATATATATATAGGTTTACAATATTTTTAAACTCCGTTCCAATTATAAATTTATATTTATTAAACTGAAATATTTTTAGTAAATTACCACTTGAACAGTTGTCCATTTTGGTTATATTTAATTGACAACATTAATTATATATTATATCTTGATTTATTTTAAGAGAACTGGGAAAAAAATATGGAAGTGAGTGGTATTGAACCAGACCTTGCAGTTGCAAGTCAAAAAAGATACTGCACTTAGTCAACTGAGCTAGGCATTGCTACGAAATTCTACGTTAAAATATATTATTAGTATTCTGTTGTAGATCAAATGCTCAATACATTTCAGATTTTCACATTTTAAACTGTTTATACAACAGCATTTCCCTTCCTTAGCAAAATAACAAGTTGGCAACCCAGTTGAAACACATCTTGCCAAGGATTGGTAGAATCAGGCAATCAAATGTCATGGGCCATTACAAAATGGAAACTCACCTCCTACAATTCATTGCTATTCTATTTCAGTGAATTTGTGTCATCACTATAATAAATAATATTAAGATTTTGGATAGTAGTCATAACGGAAAAAAATCATGTTGTATAAACTGATGTAGACGATGTAGAACTGATTCTCAGAATAAATGCTATGATTGACTATAGACACAGCAAATAATAATTACAAAACGAATATAAAAATGATATTTCAAATTAGTTTATTATTCCTTGTGATTATTTTAGGTAGGGCAGTACCCCAGGTGGCTAATGGTCAAGCTGCCCCTGCCTAACTCTTTAACTGGTATTAAACAAATTATAAAATGTAAAGAATGATGAAATAATTTTGATAAAAAAATTTAGAGACAAAAGAGAGAAACAAAAATTTGATTGAAAAAATACAAAAATGAATAGGAAATGGATTTTTGGATATCTTGTTTACACTTTCTACTAATATTGAACTTAAAAAAAATTGAAATACCTTACTGGATTTGTTGTGTACATTTTGTGGAAAACTAGCAGTTATCATAACAAAACTGCTGCATTATATTATACAACCAAATTAATCGGATTACATTTAAAACTGAGTAACCCTGACTAAGATTATATGTAGAGGCATAACTGAAGAAACTGAACAAGTGAATTTAATGTATGGGAACACAAAACGTTTTGCTAGTTTTATGTCAAACTTACAGCATTTTTTCCAACATACTTGGGAAATTTGTTTTATATTCTATTGCTATGTTTTCAAGTACATAAAAAAATCCATTAAATAGTAATAATTTTAATTATCAACTAATAAGCACTTATTTCTAATTAACATTAATAAAATAGACAAAGTGGTCATAAGCACTTTAATTGATAAATTTGCTAAAATGAAATATACAGAAAAATTATAAAAGGAAAAGTGTTTCTTACTGCCTGTATCTTCTTCAAAAACTAAAATCTTTTAAGGAGCTTCAAAACTGAATTTTATATGGGGCTCTCCAAACCAGTTATGCTAACTAAATGCCAGATTTCTTTCAAAAGCAAAACTCGATAACTATTTATAAAATTTTTTAAATTACATATATCCTATAATACAATATCATATAATACATATAGTGAATTAGTATATGCATCTATTTTATATATCAGTAATTTTTCGTATTGGCTGAAACAACATTACTCCTTTGTAGTAACTATTCAGAAAATGTTCTTCCAAATGTATAAGAGCAAGCAATAAATTAATCACAAATATACCAGCTGCCAAATATGCTGGTTTCCATAAATTATGAAAGGAAAAAAAATGTGATTTCATCAAACTTCGATGATAGTAATGTCTCAAAGTCTTGTACGTAAAATACGATGCAGGATTGAGGTATGGTATGCAAACAAATGGTGCTAGTAGAAATATATGAAAATGCATCGAGCATTAAAAGTGGGCGTTTCAAAGCTCTTCTTCAGTTCTCCTGCAAAGCGTAAGAAGTTTTCGAGATAGCAGATTTGTTGGTATGTCTGCCATATATCATTTATTGGAAGAAGTGCAGTGCGAACTATAGGTTGGCTTGAGGGAGGCCAAAGTAAAGCAGATTTTTCCCGATACCTTATGCAAGTTGTTTAGTGATGCATAGGCTTTGGGAGATTCAAATAAGGACAGAATACATCCAGACAATTCAGTTTTACCTCTGAGTGGCACTTTTTTGCACACCATGGGCTAAATGGCCAGGTCACATGGACCTCGAAGGCTCAGAGAAGGCTGGGGGAGGAGACCCACTGGAAAAGCTGTTGGGAGACAGATGGTAGCTTCCCGTCAAGGCCATCCAGCATGTTCTTTAACGTGCACAGGATATGGCTCTCCCGCACACGGGGCCACGGCTTAACGCCCCATCCGACGGACGACGGCCTTTCCAAGCCCATTGGTGTCCCCTATTGACCGTGGGCAGGGCGGGAATTTTGCGGAGATAAATCTCAACGCTGACCCAGCTGGGGCTCGAACCTGGGAACTACAGATTACGAGCCTGGCGCACTACCGACTGAGCCATCCCTGACTCAATTCAGCAGTAGACGATGGTAAGGAACACCCCAAGAGAGAACTGCTATCTGGTGTTTAGCACAGAGGAGCAGGATGTCAACTCCAATTAGACTTCAGACCAGTGAGTGGAATATCAATACCACTGTATGCAGAAGACTTCATATGCCTGTAGGCAAAGCAGCCAGTGGTGTGTGTGTGTCCTTCCCTTGATGCCAAAAAAAGGACCATCCAAATTGGTGCAGACAACTGAACCCAGGAGCAATGGCAGTTCATGCTCTTCACAGATGAAACGAGATTTGCCCTCCACAGCAATTCACAATGTCATATGGTATGGAGGAAACCAGGAACACATTATCATGCCACAGGTCACCTACAGTGGTCATAGTATCATGGTTTGGAGAGGGATATCTTTAGGAGATCACACAGATCTCTATGTGCTTCCAACAGGTTTCACCAGTTGCAATAGACAAAATTTTCCTCGTACATGATGGTAATGCCATCTGTACCACTGTAGCCTTGTCACTTGTTATCTGGAGAATAGCATTATAAATTCTAAGGAGTGGTGAGCCTGATCTCCTGACCTAAATATGGTAGAACATGCTAGGATGCAAGGATATGCATTGCTTTCCTGAATCCCACCCTGCAATTTCCTGGAACTTCAAACATGCTCTGGAGGAGCAATGTAGATTACTACCCACAGCACTGATAGACACTCCCTGAACAGCATGTGAGACTGCTGCAGGGCTTGCAAAGAATTAAGAGGTAACCACACTCCATATTGAATCACTTGCTGGTTATCTCAGTTGACCTTTGCCTATTTACCATGCGTCTGTATTTCTATGCAATTTTGGGTATTAAAAGTGCTATTTTGTTTTTCAACAGTTATGCTTACAGTGTTTATACATACTTATATTCTAATTCACATGCAGTAGATTTAATAGGTTTTCGGTTTGTTCCTTAATTTATGGAAACTAATATTACACAGCAGTGCCACGTTTGAGCACCAGGGGGCAGTACACATTTCACATCACACAGTTGTGATGACTAAGGTCATTAGTGGGAAAGTGACCGAGTACTTCAGGAGTACACATTATGAAACTGGAGTCGATCACATAGAATGCTATGGGCCAGTCCAACTCAACATTCCAAAGCTTATGCTGCATCATCAGCATGAAGAAATCTATGTGTTCAATTCATTGCACTCATCATAATATAGCTAGTTGAAATTGAATTTTATCTTCCTGGACCAGCCTTGTCCCAAACTTTTGTCCAACCTTGCTAAACTATTTTTGCACTTATTTTGAAGAACTGCATGAAATAAACACTTCATACCATATATGGGCATCATTTCTTTATGGATAAATTTTGGGGCATTGCCTTTGACCAATAAAATGTAAACTACATTTTATTCATCATGTACATTCCTGAAGTATTTGGATCTCTCTCCTGCTAATGACCTTCTATTGTCAGAAAAATTGTGCGATGTGAAAAATAATAGGTACTGCCCCTGGTGCTTAAACTTGGTGCTGCTGGGTAATGTATTTTACCAGCTGTGTGCATTTGTGACATAATTACTGTCTCACCCTCATATACCACTATTTCGAAGTACTCTGCGTCATAATGTGATGTTTCTATACAATACTCAATAAATAAATTCTATCATATTAAATTTATTCTTTCATTATTTGGGGTAGGGGTTGACTAAGCTGATAGCATATCAGGCAAGTAATCCGATATGCCTAGGTCGAGTTCCAACTTTGCCATTTTTGAAATTTATCTCCACAAACCCCCACCATATCTTGAGTGAGAAAGAGAACACCAAAGGGCTTATAAATGTGACTGTCAATCAGATGAAATGTTAAGCCTTGGTCCCCTGTGCATGTCAAAGAACTTATTGCATGGCCTTGACAGGAGGTGCAGAACCATGATATCTGCACTAGGAAGTGGATCCCCTTTCTCCTACCCAACTCTGAGCCCTTGTAACTTGGCCGTTTCACCCATTCTATGCCAAAAAGTGATGCTCAGAAGTAAAACTCAACCTTTTCATTATTTGCAATTTTGTTTGCTACTTATTCTTAATTTGTTGATAAAAATGTATCTCATGTGATATGAATTCAGACCTTGTGTAATTTTAAAATAAGATGTGCAGTTATTCCATGATATAAACATTATTAGAAATGAGTTTGAACCTGGGCTTATATGGGCTCAATATGATTTTAATTGTTCTCGAAATTTTGGGAAACAAATTAATAAAAAAAAGTAACTTTTTTGGTTTTACTTTCAACTTTTTAATTACTCTTCAGTAAACAATAAATGAGCACTACTCATGTTTGAATATTTTTTTTAGGTATTCTGTCTTTTTTTTATTAATGAATTCCTCTTAGCACTTGTAACAAGGTTAACTAAAGAATTTTGTTTCTACAAATTATTTCCAATATTTTTCATTCCAGAACATTAAGATTTTAATTTGGTCTTCAAATAACTGTTTTAAAGTTAATAATGTCCTATAGTATGAATTAAAAAATTGTTTAGCAGTATACATTTATATGTACTTTATGATGCATCAGAGAAATGTTTTTCCTCCTTAGCCTGGCTTGGGCTCAGGATCAACCATTTTGGTCTTGGAATGGGAATTTGAGTCTAAACTCATCCCTAATTTCAAGAAATGTTAAATATTTAATATGTTAAATAGCTTCTGTAATATGAGACTTGCAAGACTAGTTTACACCTATCAAAAACAACCTGAATCTGCAAAGTCATCAAAACTGTCAGTGATCCTAAGGGAACACATCAAAAAGAGCAGACTGAGAGACACTATAGGCAATCTTGAGTAACACAGTTAAGATTGTAAGAACCACATGGACTATGTAAGGAATAGCTCTGATGTTAACTAATGTTATTTTTTGATATAATGAATATTATTTTTTGATATAATGGTTCTCTATGAGTGATTTCAGCAGAAGAAAATAAACTACACTCATTATGTAACAAAAAAATGAGATGTGATCATTTAATTCCAGAGAAAGAAATTTTGATTCTTAAAAACCAGACCAAAACTAATAAAAATTGAAAGCAATACAATTAAATCTGATAACAAAAGAAATAATTGAAACTTGAACACTTCACATTATGGGAAATGGCAAAATATGCAGCCAGAGCTTACCTATTTCATTTTGATGGGGGGGGGGGAACAATTAGCAATGCATACAGAAATAAAGAAACTACTGAAATCTAGGAAATCAAAGCAGTTGACTGAAAGCAAAAATCAATGTCACATATGTTAGAGTGTCTAATTTACCAATTACTTCTGAAACACAAAAAATCTCTTTTGGAACCTTATGGTATACACTGTATTATCATGACAATTAGTACCAGAATCATATAAAATTAGCATTTGAGCTTTTATAGTGAAATTAATAAAGCAGCTGAATATACAATAGGGAAAGATCAGAAATGGAAACAAATTTAGATGAAGCAATGAATGCTGTAAAACTGAATGTGCTGATGGTAATGAAACATCTGGGGTTCACACAGTTAATCTTTTTGATATTAATGCTATTAACATGCAATTATATATTCTACCTTCATTTACACTTTAATTATAAATAAAGGCAGAATATGCATATATAACTCCCTTACAAAACATCTTTTTTCAACATTATACATTATGATAATCATTATACAAAGCCACAAAAATAGTAATTTTAACTGTGAAATAAACATGTAATTTGATGCAATTGAAGCAAACAGATGCAAATTTATTTCTTTTTGATACAAAAATTCTAAATGAGATGTACTTGAAACAAAAGTAAAGACAGAATTTCCACAAATCCTTCAATGTTTTATACACCAAGACTGGTGAAGTGGAACTTGTAACTGATATTTGCTTTTAGATTCTTTACAAATACACAAAATTGTTTCACTGATTTATTGGTACATATATATGAATATTAAAATTTCCCTTTTATCATTAAAGTCAAAACATCACGCTGCATATTTCAATAATTTTTGGTATGTGAATTCTATTTCACTCTAGGGTAGCAACCTGAAATATTCTAATAAGACCTTGATTTTCAACTTTTCTGTAAAATGTGTCAGACCTGTTTAGATATAAAGCATGTATTTGGCTCAAGACTAGTGCTGATTTTTGTATTTCATGCAGTTATATTAAAATATTGCAACAGAGAGAAAAAACATAAAATATCTTCATCTGAAAGGCTGACATAGCAATAGTAAAAAGTATAAACATTAATAAAATGAAACAATACCCAAAATTTCCCATGATGAATTTTTTTACAATGTTTTGAAGTTGAATCCCCTTATTTTTTTAACTGTATGGCCAGCTTTTATAGCTATAGTTTTCTTTTTTGCAACTCCTATGGAACAAAGCATTTGTGTGATGACTTCTTTCCAAATATTATGTATGTAAAAAAAAACATATCTTCCCACACGTAAAGAATATTTTTGCAACTATTTGGTACTAAGCCTTAAAGAACAATAAAATTTTGGAAAATGACTGAATTCTTAGTATCTAAATTACACAACATTAACCAGTTGCTCATTGCTTAGTACCAAAGATGAAGTCATTTGCATCAATCTTACCAGCACCAATAAGAACTGAACAAGTCTGCATATACAAGACTGGCAATCACAACAAATACAAAACCTATGGCTGTTTTTTTTTCTTCACACTTCAAAAAAGTTCAGTTCCCTAAATACATTCTTTCAAACAATTCAGTCTTGTATTGCCAGATGCACACTTCTTGTTAAACATGGTGCGCACAGGACATGGATAGAAAAGTGACAAACTCCTAGATGATCAAATGCAGTCTTAAGCTGGAAGCTTCAGAGCTTTACCTTTAATCACTGTAAAAATAGATATATATATATACACTAAATGTAAAAATGTGTATTTAATCTAATACAAATACATGGATTATTACAGTAATCATTCAAAATCATGTCCTATTAACAAAATCTGAAAAGCAATAAAAATATATTTACATTAATTAATTGTAACTCTCAGAACTAATTTAAAATTATCAATTAAAAGAAGTTCTTTTAATGTCTGCTTGTGGAGGATTCATTTTATTATTACAGATTCTAGGTTGGAGTGCTTCCAATCATGCTACTGAAATAGAGAAATGGACAGGACTCAAAACCACTTAAGCTTCTACAATCAAATCATTATTTAGTTGCTAACAGCAAAATAGAGAGTATACTTAAAATGTTTGAAAACAAATGCAGAAGGAAAAATGTCATGTAGAATCAGGAACTATTACTTTACTTGGGTTGATAAAGCAGAAAATGCATACACTTTTTATATTGTTTTGCCCCAATCCCCTCTACACACAAGTGAAACTTTTCCATGTGCCTTGAGAACAAATATTCTGTCACCTTAGTGGTGCAGAAGTATCATGTTGGCTCATGGTGATGCTGCAACTGCTCGAGTCTGATTCAAATCCCAGGATGGCTTAATTTTGTTTGTATGTTGTTTGAGAAACCAGGACAAGCCTGATAGAGCTTGTGGGTTATCTATATCCTTTGTGTAGGGTAGTACCTTCCTAAAATATATATAACAAAATCATCTTTTAAAGACAAGCCCTTGAAATACTTTGAAGTATTTAAAAGAAGATTTTCAAGTGGTCCAGCTTTAATACAATTATACAGGGTGGTTATAATTAAACTGACATTACTCAGAGTGATGTAGAGAAGGATCTACTCGACAGATCACAGCAAAAAGTGGTGGAGACCTTAATAAGAACATGGGATAAAGAATTTGCAAATAAAGAAAATTAGTATTAGTACCACCAGGTGGCGTGGGTGCACTAAAACATGGTAGAACATGCTAAATTCTCATGACATTGCAGCCAATCACGAGAGTCGCACGAGGCACACTATAAAATGTGATGTCATCCCTATAATCGCTAGAAGGAACTATGGGTATCTGCAAGAAGGACCAAGTTTTGCTAGTGAAACTCTTTCACCAAAACGGCAGTAATGCCGCCACTGCATTACATGAATATCGTCATCTGAAAGATAAAAGGAAAGGACCTTTGTCACTAAATGGACTGAAGAATATGATACAGAAATTCGAAGAAACAGGCGAGTTGGGTATGACTCCAGGTAGAGGCCAGTGGCTGTTGCAGAAAGCAATGTGTAAGATGTTGCACTTACCATTGCAGAAATCCAGTTGCAATCAGAACTACCCATAGTTAGTGCAAGACAGGTATCCCAGCAACTTTTGTGGTTAACTGTCCATAAAATTATACCTTCCATCCTGAAATGATGTCCTTATAAAATTCATAGTGTGCAGCAGCTGCAACCGTGACCCTGAACAATGCACTGACTTCACTTTGCAATTTTTGGCAAGGATGCATCTTGACATGTGCCTTTGAAAGTCTTATGGACTGATGAGGCACATTTTCCCCTACATAGAGCAGTGAATACGTACAACTGCTGAATATGGGGACCTACACATCTGCATGCTGTGCCCCTAGAGTCTGACTATGTAATTGTATAGTGAGGGTTTACCGCAAACTTTACAATCGGACCATTTTTTGTTGAGATCATGCCTCAAGACCCTGTGTGTCAATCGGTGAATGGACCACATTACACAGATCTTCTGCACTGCAAGATTATTCCAGTTTTGCAAGAAATTGCTTCGACTCCATAACCTTCATGCAGGATGGGGCACCACCCCATATTGCGTATACAGCAATGCAATTGTTATGTACCACATTTGGTGAGGACTGAATAATTTCTCGAAAGTTTTCCAATGCTTGCTTGGCCACCACATTCCCCTGTGATTTTTGGTGATTTTGTGATTTCCATGTGATTTTTGGTTATGGGGTTATTTGAAAATCCAAATTTACCAAGGCAATGTTGAATCGCTTGCTGAACTGAAGGCAAGAATAACACACATGTTACAGCCATTCCACGAGACATGTTCAAGCAATTGTGGACCATGCCATATTACATTTCCAGCACATTTTGCATACGAATGGTTCACATATTGAGAATCTTGATTTGTAAAATAAAGATTATGTTTGTTCAACTTTGTATTTTCTTTATTTTAGCGCACCCAAGCCACCTGATGGCACTAACACCAACTAATTTTATTTTATTCACAAATTCTCTACCCCATGTTCTTATTAAGGTATCCACCACTTTTTACTGTGATCCGCCAAGTAGATCCTTCTCTACATCGCTTGGAGTAATGTCAATTTAATTATAACCACCCTGTACTTTTAGCTAAACTACTTGAAGCTGGAAGTATCAAGTACATTCATTTCAACTCTTCTCAACACTTGCAGTATATTTGTAAAGTAATTTAATATCAGGTACTTCCATGATTCAAAAAATGGCCCAACAGTGTGTAAAGTTGAATGTCAGTAGTCTAAATCAGCACTATTTTGCAACACTTTGTTAAATTATTTATAAAATTCCCTTTTGTAATTATTCTGTACAGAAGTTTTGAACTATTTTAATTGGATTGGTTTATTTTCCTCTGAGTAATACTTTTTTGCCCATATTGGGTTAAATAGCCAGATCACAAGGACTTCAAAGGCTTACAAAATGGTTGAGAAAGGGGATCCACTGGACAGCTATTATAAGACAGATGGAAGCCTCCCCTCAAGGCCATCCAGCATGTTCATTTATGTGCACAGGATATGGCTTTCCTGAACACAGGGTCAAAATTTGATGTCCCATCCAACAGAGATTGACCTTTCCAAGCCATCTGTGCTCCCCTTCTTAACAATGGTACTTTGGAGGTTAGCAGAAATAAATCCCACAAATGATATTTGAACCTGGGAACTTGATTAAAAGATTGGCATGCTACTGACTGAGCCAACTCCTCACTCCATTTTAATTTGAATGAAGAGACCTTTTATACTAAAACACAATTATCTAGATCGGAGATCAGAATCTCATAACACATACACCAGTAGGTAATACATAAAGCTATTTCAATTATCATGAAGTATATAAAATATCATGAATATAAATATCATGAATATAAATATCATGAATATATATATCATGAAGTATATAAATTATCATGAAGTATATAAAAGAGATAATACATTCAGAGAATGGAACACTGCTACCAAAAGAACAAAAAAGCAAATTTAATTAAATGTTTGCCGACTCCTTATCTTATTTTAGTATTTAGGCAAATGAATCCACTGCTCATCATTCCCTTACTGAGTATTTAACTACTATTAAGCTGTTTTAAGTAACATGATGAAGATAGGTGTAGAGGGAAAACATGTCTTGAGCATGGTGGGATCTGAACCCGACCTCCTGATGACAATAGCCGGTGCCTCTGACCACTAAGCTACTGGCTGCTGATCAATCTCTCCTCTATTGCTGATGTTATGTTGTAAACCATTTGGCCAATCACTGTCTTTTGAGTGCATTTGGGGACTCTATTCTACAGAGCCTTCCCAGGCATGTGCACACAACCAGCCATGCCAAAAGAGCCTCCTGGCTGATATTTTTTTGTGAGCAAATCAGAATCTGTGTCATTTCTGGTATGATCAATAGTTACCTTGTATTTTGACAAATGAATCCACAGCTCATCATTGATTTACTGAGTATTTAACTACTATTAAGCTGTTTTAAGAGAATGAAGATGGGTGTAGAAGAAAAATTATCATGAGCATGGCTTGTGGTGCAGCTGGTCATGTGCACATGCCTAGAAAGGCTATACAGAACAGTCCCCAAATGCACTCAAAAGACAGTGATTGACCAAATGGTGTACATTACATCAGCAAAAGAGGAGTTAATCAAAAGTTTACTTCCAATTAAAGGAAACTTTTCTATAAGGAAATCTCTCCAAATTGCAGATGAGGATATTACAAATTATTTAATCAGATGCTGCAAAACAATAATGATTTAGGATCAGGGTCATTCAACCTTTTCCAAAGGTGAGCCAATTTTAAATATTAGAAGCAACATGGAAATGAGGCCATTCATCTGCCCATCTGTCTATCCATCGAAATACAGATTACATATCCTCACACAGATATGGCTTATGAAGGTCAAACCACACATTCATTACAATGGGAGAATTACACTGTACAAAATACCCAAGCAATGCTCAAGTTCATCTAGCCATGGCAGAATCTTCACTTTCAATAATCTTCAAAAAGTTTAAGTAGCCAAAAGATTGTTAACAATGGTTGTTGCTGGTCATTACATGTGACTGAAGATTAGTAATAAAGTTTAATGATCAGCGTGGCTAAAAGGTTCTAAATGTAAATAGTGTATTTGAAGTGATAGTTTGCTTGTATATGGAAGTTATCAGAGGAGGATCTGAGATAGATGCTTACCAAACTTCCTCATTGAAGAGATTTCGGAGACCAACTCTTCAGAGGTTAATAAACACATCTCCTTTCCTTCTTCCTTACCTCCACCTGAATCGTGTTGCAACCTAAGGTACAATACTACTCCACTGATTGTGGTGTTTCTAAACAAATTTTTCAAGTTCATGCCTTTTAAATGAAGCCTATATATTCATGACTTTGTATGGTTTTTAATCAAATTTTTATGATATATGCACTTAAATTAAAAATTCTAGAAATATGTAGCATCATCAGGTACTGCCAAAAATACACATTTATATATGCTATATGCATAACTATCTAAAATATAGTAATATTTCTTTCCATCTATGCAATATTTTGAAAAGATACCCTATGTTGTATTTGAAATAACAGGAAATATTGAAAGGGGAATATTCATTTTTCAGCTTTGGACACTTTTGAAATTTGAAAACTTTACTATCTTGTGGGTCTGCATACCTTGGGTCAAGTTTTAAATAACTGATACAGTTGCTTTGAAGGAATGGAAGAAATCAGATTTACACTACCACTACTTCCTGTTTCATAACTCCATTTCAGAATATAATTTTGAATAAAATTTGAAAACTTTTTTGTAGCTGTGTAAAATTTTGAAGAGATTAACCAGTCATTTTTTAAACAATGGTAAAAAAATCAAATACATATATATCATTGCAAATAAGAACTAAAAAAAACATTCAACGTACTATAGCAAAAAAAGAACATGGTACTTATTTGTAAAGAACTATTTTTTATCATTTCCACAATTCAAAAGAGTGTAAAGTCTTCCTTCTACTAAAAGAGTATGTATAACTCCTATGTTTATTCTTACTTGGTAGAGAATTATTTCAAAATTTAATAATGCTTCTACCTATCAGTAAGGATCCCCCCCCTCCCTCAAAAAAAAAAACAAACCTAAGCGAGCATTGTGAATTATGCTTTTTCAATGACCATCCCCGAGAGATATAGCAGTGTTTCCCTGGTTCAAGCATTTATTTAAGTTATCTAAAGTTTTCAAGGTGAAGAATATCCAAACCAAGTAATCTGATTTTAGTCAGTCAACAGAAAACTGTGAATAATATTACTTGGCTTTACAATTATCACAACTGAAATTAAGTGCCCTGATGATCAATGTTTTTCATCTTAAAATATTTTTATAACCTATGTAAAGGTTTGTTGTTATTTTTTCAGCTTTATTAGCAACCATAAAAAGAGTATTTGTACAGAAAGTTCCCGAAGCATTCCCTTTAATGGCTCCATTTATAACAGTTGATTAACACGTTTATATTACTAATGACTTAAGGTTAACGTAAGGAAAATTAAAAACCTAAAAAATAAAGCTTTTCTCAAATTGACACTGTGGACCTAAACCAATGCAACCTAGTGATATTCAAAACCATGATTCAACTATTGTCAAGCCTTAAAATCAGGAATATCAAACTCACATAAATGTGTGGGCTAAAACCATTGAGACCATAGGATCTGCAGGCCAAAATCATCAACAATAGAGGTTGTAAACCAGATTACATTCTGGCTAGTTTCACAACATAAAAAAAATTCAACTAACATAAATGCAAAATTGCATTCACATTGAGGAACAGCTTTAATTTTGTATGTAAAAAATAAAAAAGTACAAGAACTTCCATTTAAACAAATACAATAATAAGTATGTTGTTAAAAAAAACTGCACAAAGCAAAAAAAAAATGACAACTAAAACTTTTATGCCCAAGCTTCAATTCACTTTTATGAAATGAACATTTACACAATAGTAATTTTAAATTCTTGGCACAGCTCATTTGAAACAAACACATAACCATGAAAATCATCAACGCATAACCAGATGATGACTATCTCTAGTTTACATATGCAGATTTGAAATAGTCAACTATTATATTTATTCCTTCCAGGGGGCTACATTAAAGCCAATATATATATGTAATTTTAGAGACTAGGTAAATGTTCAAATGACTTGATGACCCAATTCATTCGAAAAATTAAAATATATCAAGGACAGTACAAAAATACAAACATGTACACAGATACTGCATAGCTATTTGATAAAAAAAAATACCCACTACCCCCTCAAGCAGCTGCCTGTCACAGAGGTCTGAGTGGAGCATGTCGGCTTACACACCATAGAGAAGAATCTGTGAGGAAGGCGGGATCTCAGCAGAAAGACACAATCCCTCTGATCAGTAGCCAAGAGCATTAACCATTCATCCAAGGAAATGAATAAAAGGCAACAAGGTGCATAGATGATGACAAACATTAAATATGAAAGTGAATTTGAGAGTAAACATAAAAAGGAAAAAATACATATATACAGATCAGGAAAAAAAGAGGAGGACAACAGAGATAACACTCGATATTATAGGAGAGATAGGATTGCAAATAATCCAGAAAAACAGCAAAAGGAAGATGGAAGGGGATGTGAAGAGATAGAATACTGAAAGGTTTGATGAACGCTAACAGAAATGGAGTAATAATTTTTTAATTTTGTTTTAAAATTTAAAACAAATGATATACAGGGTTAGGTTGTTTTACCTCTGAGTGGCACTTTTTTGCACACCATGGGCTAAATGGCCAGGTCACATGGACCCCGAAGGCTTAGAGAAGGTTGGGGGAGGGGACCCACTGGAACAGCTGTTGGGAGACAGATGGTAGCCTCCTGTCAAGGCCATCCAGTGTGTTCTTTAACGTGCACAGGGTATGGCTCTTCCGCACATGGGGCCACGGCTTAACGTCCCATCCAACGGACGGTGGCCTTTCGAAGCCCATCGGTGTCCCCTACTGACCGTGGGCAGGGAATTTTGCGGAGATAAATCTCAATGCTGACCCAGCTGGGACTCGAATCTGGGAACTACAGATTACGAGCCTGGCGTGCTACCGACTGAGCCACCCCCCGCCCCAATGTTATACAGAGTTCCAAGTGGAGTTGTCTGAAAAGCAAAAGAAATTTCACCATTTTAGCTTTGAAAACCTTGCTAACAGAACACATTTTATTATCAGAGAGAAGGATGTGGTAACTGCATATAAGATGTAAGCATCAAATAAAGGGGATGAGACTTGTTATAGTGTCGTGAATTAGGGAAATAAATATCAGCTTTCTTCTTGATTCAAGAGTGGGAATTTAATAGTTGGAATAAATATCAGCAAGGGTTAGAGATTCTCGTTTATTAAAATAGATTTTGCTGATATTTTTGAGAGTTTCATTTAAACTTTTTCTTTTAAAAGTTATAAAAAATTCTTTTTGTTAATACCAAAAAGAGTAGAGGCACAGCATTCAAATTTTGGTCAGATGTAAATTTTACAAAACTTTAGGGCACAGAAAGATATATAGTTTCAAATGTACCTCAATATAGAAGTTCTTTTAGAAGCTGAAGTGAAACATTTTAATGTGAAATCCGAAGTCAAGATTATCATATACAGTCATACTTAAATAATTCACGGAAGCGAAAACTGTAACATGAATTTTTCAATTTTAATGTCTGTGTCACGCAGGGGAGAATTTGTGGTTGAAAGAAAAACAATATTGGTTTTCTTGATATTGACAGTGAATCCATTTTTAAGTAGACCAGTCAAGCACACCATGAATATTATTTTCTATTTTTTGCTTTAGAGAAGCTAAAGAGCAAGTCAAAGAATAATGACAATTGTCTGCATACATAAAAATATTGCAATTAGTGGAGGATTGTAGGAAACTGCAGCAGATTATGAGCCAGGCACACTACCGAATGAGCCATCTCCACCTTTAACTGAAATAGATCAAAATTATGAGAGGGTTACAAAGATTAAAAATTTTAGATATTGGTGAGGAGATGTCTTTTTCCATGGAGCTGGAAATTCATTAGAATTAAGTGAGCAATTAATTAATTAATGACAAAGGGGTGCAAAAATTAAAGAGGAAAGGACTTTCAGATAAAGTTAGGGATTCCATCTTGTCCAATACTGCAAGTGTTTTTAAACGAATTTATTGTTAAAAACCTCGATTTAGGTAACAATCTTGAATATAAAGATTTCCGATTATTAAATGATTTATTGGAATAGCACAATGAATTGTTTGCATTGATATGATTTTCTGCGGAGATGCAGGAGTTACAAAATACATTATTCAAAGTATTAGCAATGCTTTTAGGATCAGAGATGGATTCATCATTATAA
Organism: Ryuthela nishihirai; assembly: GCA_038380435.1. NCBI lineage: Eukaryota > Metazoa > Arthropoda > Arachnida > Araneae > Heptathelidae > Ryuthela > Ryuthela nishihirai. The sequence continues at coordinate 9,426,700 of JAWZYU010000002.1, forward strand.
ATTAATATTAATAAGGTTTCTTAAGTTACCAGTAAAGGAATAAAAAATTCGAAATATTTCATTACCAATTGGGTTAATAATGGAAAGCTGATTGAAGAAAAACAAGTGATTGAAATTTTTACTAGTACTGTTAACAAGATCATGGAAAGTTTTATGGTTCTCTCAAGTGTATGGATGATTCAGGGTTAATAGCATTCCTAAAGTGTTTATTTTTTAACGAGACAATTTTTAGAAATTCTTTTGTAACCTATGGTTTACAAGAAAGGCAAACTCTACAAGTTTTGAAAGGAGCTGTTGATCAAAGGGGCCTGGGTTTGAGCCCTGGGTAAAGTATGGATGTTTGTGTTGTCTTTCTGCTGAGGTCTCTCCTTCCTCACAGATCTTATATTATGACATATAAACTGACAGGCTAATGTCAGACCTCTGTGGCAAGCAACTACTTGAGGGGGTATTTTTGCCATCCAGTAGCCGTGTGGTTAGCGTGCTGGCTATTGATTTACGGGACCTGGTTTCAAGCCCTGGGTAAGGCATGGGTATATGTATTGTTTTTCTGCTGAGGTCCCATCATCCTCACAGAACTTCTGATGCGACATATAAACTGACAAGCTCCTGTCAGACCTCTGTGGCAAGCAGCTGCCTGAAGGAGTATTTTTAATTTTTATAGTTGTCAAGTGCAAAATTGATTATGTGAAAGAGATGTGCTTTTGAAGTAGCAGTTGTGCATTCAGAAGTACTTTTATGTAAAAGGAGATATTTTGAAAACTCCAAAAAATTTATTATTGTTGAAACTTTTAAAGGATTTTATTTTAAATTAAAACTTTAGGTGTGCAATGTGTAAAACACAATAAGGATGTGCTAACAATAAAATGATCACTGATGTCTTTGAAGAGAGTAAGCATATGCTTTATAAGGCCTTTACTAATGCTTGTGTGTGAAATTTTTGTTATTCTAAATTCCAGGTAAACAAACTTCAAGTTGTTTACTATTTGTTAAAAATTTCTGTGTCAGGATCAAATGGATTCACATACATATGTGTAAAACTCCTGCTTTAAATTTAAGTACCTCAATAATAATTATTTCTCAAAAAAAAAAAGTATGCTAGTTTGTATTTATCACTATATAGAATATTAAAACTATCTATATTAGTACATATATTTTTTATAAACATTAATCTGCACTCTCTCTTACCTTTAGTTACATACAGATAGAAAAAGTCACAATAGAGTACTGTTTGTACTACTCCAGCCACAATAGCAATTAAGTCAGAGAAGTTTTCCGAGTAATAGCGATAAACCCAGTTCAGAATGTATAATGCACGGTAAGAGCCCAAACAAAACAAGTAGTGTGAAGTGATAGTCTCAGCCTCTCCTGTCTTGGAGACCATGAAAAGTTGTGGTAATATTGCAACTGCTTCCAAATAGATGGAAAAGGTCCACAAAACCTAAAAGAGAAATATAACAAATGCAATAAGATGTAAAAAATTATGTGAAAGCATTATTTCTTCTGCATATAAGCTATTTAGCTTTGCAAGATATCTGTAAATAGAAACTAATAATTTTTAGTAAATAACTAATACATTAATACTAAAAAAGGAATAACACAGCACCAACAAAAAATTCTTATATCATTATGAAACTGAAAATTTTAAAAAAGAACAATGTAGAATATTTTAATTTTTAGTATGTTAACAGTTGACTAGGCAGTAATTCATGGTATCAAGCACTATAGTTCTTGTACAACTATTTAGTGGCACTGCTTAGAGAAACTGAACACTAGGAGTAATGATTTAAAACAGACTCAGATTGTAGTTTTTGTTAATGTGGCATTTAGGTATTCATTTTTCCAGAAGTATTATTGAAGCACCTCAATAACGTTCAGGAAGTCTTAGTAAAGTACACACACACACACACAAGCCCAATTTATTGATTCTTTACTTTCAGAAAATTAATGTAATTCTTGGCTGGGTATAAAATTGTTCAAGCTATTGAATTTTTGTTGGGAAGTATTATTGGAGAAAGGTTAAGGTAATAATAGGAGGATGGTGTAGGAATTGTGGAAGTTGAAGGAGCAATTGTGTGACTATAGGACAAAAATAAGAAGTTTTTGGTAGAGTAGTTATAATAATAATCTTAGCATATAAATAATCAACAATGAAAATTTTCACCAATAACACTGATATAAGCGATTTTAATGATAAAGGTGTTTTTAATTATGTTAACCAATATGAAATGAGTGCAAAGTCAATAACAAAGATTAAATTGAAGAAAAAGTTCAATTTTTAATCACACTGGTAATTTTTAATTACACATTATAGAATAACACTTAAATTTATAGCAGATGGAGCACAAAAAGTACAGTACTTGTTGATAATATAGACACACAAATTCACATGTGGAAGTAAAATGTAAATATGCTTTGATTATAGAATCATAATGTACACAAAACACGATGACAACATCAATAATACACAAAAAGATGTAGAATACAAATTTCAGTTATGCAGACACAGTCGTATCAGAATAATATGACCACCTACTAGGTATTATCTATTGTAGGTGGTCATATTATTCTGATACGACTGTATATATATATATGCTTCTTCAGCTAAGATGATAATATAAGGGAAGTAGATAAAATAGGTTAATTTGAACATGTTAATATAAGGTGATACATGGTATTATATCTTATGCAGTTTATACAGCATTCATTTGGTTGATATTGTGTTGTAACATTTCCAATTGTTGCAAAAGATGGGTGGATTTTGGCAACTATTTTGACTGTTGATTGATATATTTTGGTTGGGAAATTTTTTAGTAAGATTTTTCATGCTGAAGATTATTAATATGAAGGATTAATTTCTTAGTATAAGATAGTTTGAAATAACAGTTAAATAATACTAAACACAGCTAGTTTGGTAAAAATTTAATATCTCACGATAATGCTGTTTTACACTAATGCTTGAAATCTTTAATATATTTGAAGGCTTAAGTAGAGAGGAGTGCTTAACATTAAGAATTAATTACAGAAACCTGTCCAATTGGCCTAACAATTCTGAGATTTCATTTATAAATACCTTCATTAATATTCTACTCTATAAGAATGGAGACTGGTAAATACCTTTTAAAAAAATTTTCACTCTGATTTTCCTTTGCTGACCAAAGGATTCTTATAGAGTAGAATATTAATGGAGATATTGATAAATGAAATCTCAGAATTGCTAGGCCAATAGGGCAAGTTTCTGTAATTCATTCTTAATGTTAAGCACTCCTCTCCACTTATGCCTTTAAATATTTTAAAGATTTAGAGCATTAGTGTAAAATAGCATTATCGTGAGATATTAAATTTTTGAAATAACAATTAACTGTTGAAACAATGGTGGTTTCATCAAAGATTGGTAATGCATTCTGATTGATGACAATTGTTGCTAATGCAGTAGTTAGTTACCTGTTTTCTATGTCATTTTTATGCTCCTTTATTTATACTTCCAAACTTCTTGATGTCATGCTGATATATCCAAGCTATAATTCTACAGAAGATGAAGTAGTATCTTGATATTTTAAGGGAATAAGATATATTCCACTTCTAGGGTCATCAATATCTATCTTTCAAAAGAGTATGTGATAAATTTAAAGATGATTTGATAGGTACTTTGCAGCAGTATATTTTCATGTTATTCAATGTATTGTTTAAAGCCAGAAGATATGAAATAGTGGTAGCATATTGCTAATTATTTTCTTTTTGCTCAATAGGAATTTGTAAACTAACTCATTTAATAATTATAATCATTCAATAACAAACTCATCATCAAACTCTGCTACCAACAAGGGATTAAAATTCATTTTAATTTACATATCGCACATAGTTCTCTGTTCATGCCTATCGAGTTTTTAATACAAACATAACAAGCATATATTGTCTTCCATTTCTAAATGCGCTACAGCCAATAAAACATAAAATTGATACCTAAAATGTTTAACTCTTCTCGACAGTAATTTATTGCTGATAGAAAAGGTACTGATGAAATCTGTTTACTTTTTCATATTAAAGGACTGAAAGCAGTGATAGTCTCACACCATAACAAAAAATGACACCATAACACACAATCAACCACAAATTATGACGATCAAGAGTCAAAAGCCTTTTTGAAATCAACAAAGCTAGTAACCAAAGGTTTCTGAAAATCTTAACATTTCTCAACAATCTGCCTAAGTGAAAATATCTGATTCACACATCCCCTACCACTTCTGAATCCACATTACTCATCATGCAATTGACTGTCAACCGATTCTTAATTCTATTAAGCACAGTCATGGAAAGAACTTTATCTGGAACAGAGAGTAGGCTGATACCCCTATAGTTATCACAAGAACTGCGATCACCTTTTTTGAAAATAGGGATAACAATAGCTCTGGTAAAATCCTTAGGAACCATGCCTTTATCATAAAAGATATTCAGAATTTCAGTCATCCAAGTGGTAACCGAAACATTCCCAGCTCTAAGCATTTCTGTAGTAATTTCATCTACCCCTGGGGATTTATGAAGTTTAAGTTTAGAAATAGCCAAAATAACCTCGGATTGTGCTATAGGGCCAACATTAAAGCCACCAATGCATCTATCATCATTAGAAACAATGGGAGTACAACTAACTACATTGTTTAGAAGCATCCAATGAAAGCTTGTGACGCAGGGTGTCGTAGACTATAAAAAACGACCCTCCATGCTTTCTCCCCCCCCCCCTAAAAATGCAAACAATTGTTCCATTATATCTCCAGAATGCAAAAGCCAAAAGTAAAAAGGTACACATCAAATGGAAGCTTCTGACATGGGAAAGGCCCTAGCTATGAAAAATTGACCTCCATGCTTTCTTCTCCCTCTAAAAAGGGGGACAATGTGAAAATGATTGTTCCTCTATATCCACTCAATGCAAGTGCAGAAAGTAATGAGCTATGTGTTGAATGAAAGCTTGTGATATGTAGAGTGTCATAGGTTATAAAAAATGACCCCCCATGCTCTCTTCCCCCCTACAAAACGAGGAATTTGAGTCGTTCTACGATATCATCTGAACGTGAGGGTCTACAGTTAAAAGTTAGGTGTCAAATGAAAGCTCATATAATGACAGCTGTTAATTATCTTGAATTTTGCTCCCCATTCCTCCCAATAAAATGTGTGTGTGTGTGTGGGGGGGGGGGGGGGGCAGATTTTCACAGGTCGACTTTAACGAGTTTTATGTCAAATTAAAGCTTCTGACATTGCCAATGTTGTAGGCTATTTCAAACCTGAATCCAAAAGGGTGGTAAATGTTCTTGATGTTTGAGTTATATATCAAAGTTTTCAAAGATAGGTGTTTTTAGTGACAAAAAAAAATTAATTAAAAATTAAAAGAAAAAAAACTATCTTCCTAAGTGGCCCTAAAAAGCAGAAAATAAATCTAAAGCATATTGATGGTGCAATCGGTCACTGAGTTCGTATTCACTTCAAAGATAGGGTGCTGATTTACCTACTCGACAAGATTGCCGGCGCCCTATCGTGCTTTGATGTGAATACAAACTCAGTGACCGATTGCACCATTGATATGATTTAGGTTTATTTTCAATTATTTCAAATTGTAACTCATCATTGACAATTAAAATGATTGACGTTCTTTGTAATAAAGTGTAGTCCTTTCAAATACCACAATTTCTGGACTTAATATTATTAGAGAACTATTTATATATATTTTCTCTCTGTTAGCATTCAGTACTGAACAATAATAAAGCAACTTGGCCACTGTTGAATAGTTTATCTTGGAAAATAGTTGGCATATGTGTGAAATTTTGCAAACTGATTATCATAATCATCAGGATGGGAATGAGACTAATTTTGAACTGAGAATAATAAATTTTATCAAGCTGAAGTATCACTTCTTAAAATTGCAGTGTATGTGAGACATAAGGTTGCTGGTATTTGGAATCATGGTTTGTGAGGTTAAAAAACATTGAAAACATACAGGAACAAAGTGAAAAGATCATTATCTGCAAGTTTTCAGCAGAATGTTCACAGTATATTGGAAGTGTATCATACAATTAATTCCACACATTAAGAATAAAATATGTACTTTTCTGTTTATAAACATACCTCTAGAGGGCTGAAATCATGATTCACAAGAAGAGCCAAAACAGTAACAGGAATGAGCAGAAATTCAATGCGAAAAGTGTCATGATTACGATCATAAGTGGCCTTAAACTTCACATACATCAAATACAGAGTTGCGCAAGATGCCCCAATAAACACTATCTTCATGACTGAATTATAAGCAGATATGAAATTTGTGAAGAGATCCAGGTACCGAGTTGTATAAACAAGAGCAAATAGGATCTGACTCCGTCCAGATATACCTACAACAAAAAACATATTAGCACAATTTCATCAAATACATGACTCATCATGATTATAAAAATGCGTGTGTGAATAGTCACTTTAAATTTGATCTAAAACATTATGGTTTACATAATAACTAAGTATCTTACACATCAATAGAGCCTGTTAATAAAATGTTGATATAACGAATGCCAGAATAGCAAAATATTTAGTATAAAGAAAGTTTTTTCTCAACCCCTACCAATTTGCTATGTATATCTAGGTAAGAATGTTCATTTTAATGAATACCAGTATAAAGAGAGTATCAATTTAACAAAATAGAAATTTATCCTGATACAAAAAAAATAGGACCAGTAAAATGATTGGTAAAATTTTTGATTACAAAAACTCGATTCTATACAAATACTTCATCCACATTTACTTCTTTGAAATACATTCATTTATCACAATTCCTATCCAAAACCCCTTGAAAATAATAATAAACTACTCTAAAGAATTTCCAAAAAATATTTAAAAGAACTTTTATGCAGGATCAACCAACACATGATGTAAAATTGAAAGAATATTCTATTTGAGTTATGAATCAACTTCTACATTAGAACTTAAAAATTTCTTGCATACTTTTAAGAATTTTTCCCATAAACTTCTATTATAATTAAAAATTTTTAGTCATATTTGAAAATTTCATTGGTAATTCACTCGGCTATGTTATCAATTGTTGTTAGAAAATGGCCATATTAGCATTTAAAGCATTACAATGACTACTAAACTATACAGTGGATATGAAGTGTTCAATAGAAACAAAATGAAATTCAAATAATATTGCTAAAATATATTAATTGGAATAATATAAACACAGTCCTATTCAAATTCTGAAATTCAGTCACCCTAGCTCATACTGAATCAAAATCAAGATTCAGATAATATTACAAAATACTAGAGTAAGACAGGTTACTTTTATCTGTAATATAATTATAAATAAAAAAATAAATACCCCCTCAAGCAGCTGCTTGTCACAGAGGTCTGACAGAAGCCTGTCAGTTTATATGCCAAAGTAGATCCGAGAGGATGGCAGGACCTCAGCAGAAAGAAACACGAACATCTATGCTTTATCCGGGGCTCGAACCCAAGTCCCTTAGATCAGCAGCCAAGTGCGCCAACCACTCGGCCCATCCAAATATTGGGGAATAAATAACTATCTGTATTTTATAATACTAAAATATATTGCACAATTTACTACTTTGGTGCCTCCAATAACTCTGTTAGATGTGTAAGGAACTCGTTGTACGGAGACGAAATATTTTGGCATTGAAGCTGCCATAGTTTCATATTTGATATTGAAATTCACAATTATAGTTCTGAAATCAAAAAACACATAAAGAGTAAAAACGATTTAATAGGTTCATAATATCTTTTTAATAATATTTATATTTAAAAAGAAAACTGGACCTTATCTTTCACATATTGAGTACTCAGAGAAAGTAGTTATTAGGCTTTAAAAAAAGCCATTAAAATGAGGACTTGACTGCTTAGATAGAATTAAGTACAGTTTGTTGACTGTCAAATGCACAGGGCAACCAAGGAGTTGGCCAAATCATGCCCCCAACCAGCAAACTGCTGCAATAGAGGAAAGCAGCAATAAGTGAATAACCTTGCATCTTACTTCAGCATGGAGAATGATATAGGGTTCTGGGCACATTTTCAGTTGTCCCATTGAGATACACAAAGGCAACACAGCTGTAATTTTCAATGCAATATGGAAAACTGGCAAAATACTTTATTAAAAGAAATATATATATATATCAAGTGTTAATATTTTTATTATTCATTTAATTAGTATTTAAATTAAGATAATACTAAAATTTAAATTAAGATATATATATATATATTGCAGAAATGTTGGTGGGGCCTGCCAATGACAAGCTGCCTCTGACTACAAAGAAGATTCTTCAACTACATATTTTCTACATTGAAACTTATCCTTTTTTTTAAAAATGCCTATAATGTTAATAAGTTCTGGAAACAGCAGTTATTATGTAAGCAATTTTGAATTTGCTTTAACTCTCCTTCAGTCATCATAGAATTTGATTGCAAAACTTGTCTCATTCACTCCATTAATTGATTCTAAATATTTTCTTCTTTCCAATGTGCTTTTTTTAAACTAATACTATTTTAATCAAATTATTCCCCTTAGAGTGGTTATAGATAATTTAACTTTAATTAAAGTGTTTACACTTTTACTTCAAATTATTCTAGTTTCTCACAAAACACATCACAAGTGCCAAACCATCATCCATACTGCCAAAGCTGCTGAGATTCAGTTCACAAAGCATGCATATTTGGCCAAAACTACTTCCTAAGGATTTTACCAGATCTATTATTATACCTATTTTTATAAAATCAGAACAATACCACAAATGAATTTAATTCTAATATACAATTTTGAGGTAACTTTTAGATTTAATTATATATTAGTAGCTTTACCCAGTGTTGCTCAGGTCTAAAACAGTGACTAACACACCCATAGTAGCAAGCTTCCATTTTACCTAAAACTGAATAAGATTGATTCAGTGAGATATTTTCCTCAACTACTTTTGTGAGGCAAAAAGGGCATAATTTGAACTAGCTCAAAATATTCCCCACATAAGTAGCTATCAATTTAGATAAAACTGATGACCCTGTAATAATATATACAATTCTCCCTTTGTTTTAGGGTGAGGAAGTGTAGGGGTTTCTTAACTAATTTTTTTCTGATGATAAAATTACAAATGAATCACAGTATGAATATTAAATTTTTTAGCAATAACCAAGTGATTCATAAATACTCCTAAGGACACCACATTTACAACCCTTGTGATGATAGTTTACATACTACAAAATGATCATTATGAAAAAAATTTACTATCTATTAGAGTTTGTTTCTTAAAAGCATTGGTAATTTTTTTGTATTATTATCTGTTCCAACTAGCATCTCTTGGTGAATCTTTACATAATGTCAACTCTGCATATATTAAATTCTTATATGTTTTAGAAACCAGAAAACATAGTAATGTTGCTGCCAAGAGCATCTAATGTCAACCTGACCCAAGCATAGCAATGTAATCCATTGATAATTAAGTTAATATTTAAATAGATTTATAGCAAAGAGAGGCATCAGATTCAAAATTGGCTTCTATTAAAATTGCTTGTTTCTTTTACGCAAGTGGGTTTCACAGGATGGGCTGCATAAGAATATGATTGATTATATATTAACAGCAAATGGGCTAGTTCTGTTAGGAATACCAGGTCATACATGGGAGCTGAAATTACCTTGTTAATGATCATTACCTTGTTAAAAGTGTCTTGCAACTTAAGAAGTGTTGTGCTAAGGTTACAAAAGTTACCTTTAATTCTGAAGCTCTGAAAAACCAAATTATAGCTAAAGCTTACCATGATAGGTTACTTAGTCATTCTGACAGTCATGGTTTGCTTACTACTGAAGTTGACGAAGAATGGGACCATTTTAAACAGGCTTTTCTTAAAACTAACAATACTCTTTTAGGAAAAAAGGGGCAGAAAGGGTAAAATTATTTTAGTGATAAGGCACTTGAGCTTATTTCAGAAAGAAAGAAGTGCAGGAATGTCCTTAATCAACACCCTACTGGTCATAATAGAAAGCATTACAGAGAACTTAACCCATTTCTTCCCAGTGTTGCATACATGCAACACTTGGGAAGAAATGGGTTAATAAATGTGTAAAAGATCAGTTAGCTGCTGATAAGAATCTTTGGTTTGATGGCTTGGCTGACAAAGTCAAGGAAGCAGTTAGATAGCACAACAGCAAAGAGCTGTACTAGATAGATAATGTTATATCTGGTAGGAAACAGACAGGTATACAGCGATTGAAGGATGAACAAGGTAAGGTTATAGAAGGTGAGAATTCTGTCATGGCTAGGTGGGCTGAGCATTTCAGTGATGTTCTAAACAATGTGGTTAGTCCTACTCTCATTGTTTGTAATTATGATAGATGGATTACTGGTTTTAATGTTGGCCCTATAATGCAACCTGAAGTTCCAGTAATAAATAGGTATTTTTTGACATCGATTTCAATTTTAGAGGAAAAATTGTCTGAGCCGGGTGGGATACGAACCCACGACCTCCTGATAACATGTTAGGTGCTCTGGACCACTAAGCTACTGGCCGTCGATCAAGATTTCCTCTAATTAACGCTATGAACATTCCCTTTATGTCACATATAGATGTTATTTTAGGCAATTTTTAGCCCTAGCGGCTTTTTTTTTGCCAATAGATGGAAAGCATGTCTTACAAGTATGCTAATGATAATAAATATTGAGATAAACTTGACAGTTCAACATCCAGTAATAAATAAGCCCTTTTTGACGTCAATTTCAATTTTAGAGGAAAAATTGTCTGAGCCATCTCAGACAATTGATTTGATTGTAGATGCTTACGCAGTATCTTGGGCATTAGGTGGTTCAATTTTGTAACTAATGATGAGGTAAGGCAAAGGAGTTGGCAACCTCCTTTAAGCAGCACTTTGTGCAGTGAGAGACTCCATTGGTTTGGCCATGTTGCCCGTATGGATAATTATAGATTGGCGAATACGGTTATGAACAGTGTGCCCGAAGGCCTCAGAAAGAGGGGGAGACCTAGGATGTGATGGGCTGACAATATCAAACAGGACCTTATTAGAATTGATGTGCAGTTGCCAGATGCAGCAGATGTAGTTCAGAACACACTTGCTTGGAGAACTAAATTGCATGTTCTGGTTAGACCTCCATAGCCCATGGCTGCTTGAAGATGATGATGTACTTCTACTCTAATTTTTGTTGTGTAGTTCCTTTTCAAAATATTTTAATGTTGAATTAATTATGTGTTATAAAACTCTTTAGAGCAGGGTGTCAAACTCAATCTTGTAAAGTGCCAATTTTTCTTTCAAAGTATATCAGTGGGCCGGGATTCAATTAAACACTAATTTTATATAAAAAAAAATTTTATTTAAATTTAAACAGCGCATTATTTTCGAAGATCCAGATATTTGACATCTTTTCAGCTTCTTTTCTGTAATCTGTACCTATGTGTTTAATGTATAGAAAAACTATTCATGAAATTCGAGTATTATTAATTGAGGCCGCGGGCCGCATCTAAATGCCGCATGCAGGCATGTCAAAGCGTATCTTTGACATGCCTGCTTTAGAGAATATTTTAACTTTTAAACTTTAAATGTTCCTGGGTGTGAACAAATGTCACCAAACTTAGCCATTCTGAATTGGACTGTGAATTAAGTATGTGCATAATTCTAACCATCGATGAGAACGTCCCTCAAACCATTAGCTGAAGAGCAAATATATTGTACCAGGACTGGTAAACCTAATGCCAGGATGTCAAACAGAATGTCAACGTCAGATGACGATCAACATCTGAAGGCATCAAATGCCTATGCCAGCCATCTACCATATTCAGAACTGGTAATAACATTAATAAATATCTTATTTCATTTTTCTTGTACTTCATCACCTTTGTAGGTAAAGGTAGATTTAAAGTAGAAAAGAGGCATAAAGTGATAATTGGGGATATTGCACAGGAGGCAATATACCTCTGATAAGGAAGCAACAGTTCACATTGACAACCACCCTAGGAATACTTTAGTTTTTTAAAGTGTAATAACAGCTAGAAATCGTGACAACTAAACCTAATCAGCAGTTGATTATTATTTACTGGAATGAAATTGTGATGGGTGGACTTTTTGTGCAGGATATTGTTTTAGCATTAGCCATACGTTTGGCAATATCTTTGGTATTTTTTGCAATTATATCGACGAAACATAAAAAAATTTTATACCATCAAATTGAGCCCAGTTACACAAGTTACAAGGAGTTAATATGTGATTGTTCACTGTTTCCTGTAAGCTAGTGTATTTTATAGTACTGCCAATACCATCAAGTGCTTTTTTCCATGGGTTGTTGCAAAGAAATTCCACTCAGCTTATATCCCAAAATCATCGCTGTGACAGAAGAGATTTGCAAATTTTTTACTATTTTTGCACTGTGCACATGACCCAACACTGAAGTAGTGAATATATTTTGAATTTGGCAATATGTCTTTAATATAGGCTATCAGCATTCTTATAAAAGTATGAACTGTTTCAGCTATGTTATCAGTTGTCACTAATTAGGCAAACATTTCACAATATTGGTCTTTCTGTTTAACATCTGTGCAGTAGTAAATCATGAATGGATGTATTATTGCCTGTGTTGCTTCCAAATGGAAAGCTTTAACTGCATCTTGACAAATGAAGGAGTAATTCTCTGAAAAAACTATTAATACAATAGCTTCTTTTAGTGCAGGCATAGTGTCCAGCCGTCCCATGGCCGAGTGGTTAGCACGCTTGGCTACTGATCTAAGGGAGCTGGGTTCGAGCCCCGGGTAAGGCATGGCTGTTTGTGTCGTTTTTCTGCTGAGGGCCTGCCATCCTCTCAGACCTTCTACTATGGCATATAAACTGACAGGCTCCTGTCAGACAGCCGTCCCGTGGCCGAGTGGTTAGCGCGCTTGGCTACTGATCTACGGGACCTGGGTTCGAGCCCCGGGTAAGGCATGGATGTTCGTGTTGTTTTCTGCTGAGGTCCTGCCATCCTCTAAGATCTTCTACTCTGGCATATAAACTGACAAGCTCCTGTCAGACCTCTGTGGCAAACAGCTGCTTGAGGGGGTATTTATTTATTTATTTTTTCCCGTCAGACCTCTGTGGCAAGCAGCTGCTTGAGGGGGTATTTATTTTTTTTTTAAGTGTCCTTCAGTTTCTTTAAATATAATAAAAATAAATAATACCCCCTCAAGCAGCTGCTTGCCACAGAGGTCTGACAGGAGCCTGTCAGTTTATATGCCACAGTAGGAGATCTGAGAGGATGGCAGGACCTCAGCAGAAAAACGACACACACATCCATGCCTAATTCCGGGGCTCGAACCCAGGTCCCTTAGATCAGTAGCCAAGCGTGCTAACCACTCGGCCACGGGACGGCAAAAGAAAACTATAATGACAGTGGCTGTGACTGAACCAGAGACCATTAAGTTACAAGTCAAAACCAGACACTGCATTTAGCTGATTGAGCTACAAATTGCTTCTTTAAATATGCTGCTTGAAATGATTAGGAAATGGTGCCTTGTAGCTTCAGCAGTAGCATTGCATTTTTCCCTATATAATCATAAACAGGACTTGAAATATTTAAAAGCTGTGATCATCCTCATGTGACCACTGAGTATAATTGACGATATCATCATCATCCATATCGATGGAATTGAAGAGATCATTCATATGGTTTTGAAGGCCATCAATTTCAGACATTTATCACATAACTACCATATTCCCCTGAAAATAAGACAGGGTCTTATATTAATTTTTGCTCCAAAAGAAGCATTAGGGCTACGAAGTGTTTCATCACACCGAGTTTGATGTGTAGGGACAGTAGCAGGATTTTGTGCATTTCTGCCAGTTCTGGGTGAATTGAAGTGTTCATTGAAGACAGTTCAACAGCTGTTTTAGGTTGTTGTAGGTTTCTTTCATGTAGACAGCGTGTCTCCAGAATGGACGGAAGTCACATTGACGTCATATTCTTCTTCAGTGTGGAAGTCGATTTCCATTATGCAGCAACACTGCTTCAAGACTCGATTTCGATGAGTCTATCAATAGTTGCCATTCTTAAAGATCATGCCCGATTTCGAGGGCATTCATCAGGCCATCCATCAAAGCAGAATACAAAGTCATCTTCCTTTCTGAAGTAACGCGCAAACTGTTCATGATGAGTTCAAAACGAAGTCACTCGAACATTTTCCTTGACAAGATTCCATTGTTTAAGTCTTGATCCAAGTAACTCTGCTTTGGCCTTGGGCAGCTCCAGATTGTGAAAAAGATCTTCATTTCTTCTTTGGTGAGAATGTGTGGTGTATATGATGCACTGTGGCAGACATCATGATTAGACACCGAAGGCTGCGGAGAACTCGACATCAATTCACCTCCCTCCTCATCGTCTGAATTGATGTAAAATTCTTTTGGATGTTCAGGAATGGGAAGGCCTTCACCGTGCGGAACTGGTCAGAGAACAGATTGTATATTCGGGTATGCTTCTGTCGACTTCTTTTTTCTTGTGATGGCTCCAGAAACCTATGGAACCATGCAGAAGTAGCAGTCATTTGCGTGATTGCTTGGCTCTCTACAAACCATAGGAACATCAAACAGCATCGCCACTTTTTTGCCTTTCAGCCACTTCATAAGATTTGTTGCACATATACTGCAGCATATGTGTGGGGCCCAGGCCTTGCCCTGGTCCCCGATCTTGCATCCAAAATGAAACTCATATGCCGCTTTCGCTATTGGAGTGATGGCCCTTTTCTGGCTTGCAAACATCACTTCACCACAAAATGTATCTGCACTATTATCACAATTATGAGCATCCCTACTGCTGGATTAAAACTGCAAGGATAACTTGTGTTGTACTTATGAGTCAGGGGTAAATGGGAGTCGCTCTGGAATAAATTTGTATGACCCATTACTGTTGTGAAATATTCTAGCTTCCATAATTCCTTAAATACTAGACGAATGCTGTTGAAAATAGAGAGTTAAAAAGATAAAATTATGACCTCGAATTTATTTTCAGTAACATTTTTTCATTAAATGAATATGTTAGAAGTTACAGAGCTTGCAAGTAAGATTCCCATAACACAGAAATTCTGTAATATTTCGTTAGGGCAGCGTAAGTCAGTTCCGTATATTGTAAAGGTTTCTGCGATTCCAAAATATTATTTATTCAAAAGTGATCTCAGAAATTTTTTCTAATTACTCATGTCATCGTTTTGTTACCAATATATTGATGCAGCCAACCGTCTTGCTGATCCAGTTTGGAAGAGATTTGATTGAAACTGAGTTTTGCTTCTGCAAAACATCACAATACTTCATCATCGTTCAGACTTCTAGTTAAAGATAGCAGAAAGTAGACAGAACAGTAAATAATCACATACTAACAAATCCATATCAGAATCCAATTTTGAAGCAAGCGGTAAACAGCGTACTAACCTATACTGCTATGAAGCAAGTAGCAGGCAAAACAGCGGATCACCAGCACCAAGTAAACAAAAATGTAACTAGTGCTGCTGTCACTTCACGTCTTGAAATCGGCAGGCATTCCCATTACGTAGACACCAGTTGTCCAGTGTTATTAGTAGTTTTGCATAGTGTAGTAATTATTAGTGAATTATAGTGATATATTATTAATTTTGTTTGATATTTAGGAGTCTTAAAGTTAGTAATATGGTTTATTGTTAATATCTGGAAGTGTTTTGCAGCTTTTTTATATAGAAATTTTGGGAAAATTGTCAGTGTGTAAAAATGGCAATTTTTTTTAATGAATCAGGAAGATTTACGAGTAATTTAGGGGAGGGTTCTTTGAACTATAAGATGGGGGGTATATATTTTTTTTGTTGTCTCTGATGAGATTATTTAGTTTCGGGTATGATTTGGTCAGCGCAGGGCCGAACTTTGGCCTTAAGAGGCCTTAAGCTATTCAAATTTAAGAGGCCCCAAAAATTCAAACATCGAAATATATATATAGCTATTGTGATTAAGGGGAATATTGAAAAATAAATGAAATTGATGTGGTAAAAACATTATTCTAGCAATAGTAAGCAAAGATGAACAGTGTTTGCACAATAAATTAAATATTAAAAAAATTTTCAGCAGTAAAACAATAAAACTTGAAATACATTTCTTCAAGGCCCCTTAGACAGTGAGGCCCTAAGCTGTGGCTTAGTTAGCTTATGCATAAGTCCAGCCCTGGATCAATGGTGCACTGTTTCTGATTTTCATGGTTTTCAGTTTGTTGTCTGCGAAGTTTTTGTGTTGTTTTACCTCTGTGCGGCACTTTATTGCACACCATGGGCTAAATGGCCAGGTCACATGGACCCTGAAGGCTGGGGGAGGGGACCCACTGGAACAGCTGTTGGGAGACAGATGGTAGCCTCCCATCGAGGCCATCCAGAGTGCTCTTTAGCATGCATGGCTCTCCCACACACGGGGCCATGGCTTAACATCCCATCCAACGGACGGTGGCTTTTCCAAGCCCATCGGTGTCCCCTACTGACCGTGGGCAGGGAGGGGAATTTTGCGGAGATAAATCTCAACGCTGACCCAGCTAGGACTCGAACCTGGGAACTACAGATTACGAGCCTGGCGTGCTACCGACTGAGCCACCCCTGTCTGCGAGGACATCATTTACTTTTGGGGGGGCTTTTTTATATTTCGGTAAGTGGTGCAGTTTCTGATTTTCATTCTTTTTGGTATGTGTTGTCTCCGATGAGATTATTTAGTTTAGGGGCTTTTTTATAATGCCAGTCGGCGATGCATTTTCCATGGAGTTCTTGGTTTTGAGATTTGTGTTCGATTTCATTACTGGTGATTTATTTAGGTTAATTTTTGTATGTGTGACTTATTAGTTTAGTTTGTGGAAATATATTTGTGGAGTGTTTTAACTATTGGGAATAGAGGGTGGAATATTTCAGAAATTTGTAGTATATGGGAAGGCTTATGTGTTATCGTAGTTTCTTTTCTTTGGTTGTTTTCGATAAATTTTTTCTTTAGTAATTTGTAGTTGTGAGGGTTTTTTTGCGGAATCGATTTTTTTTGTTACATTGAAGTAAGTTTGAAGGATAAACTTAAAAATTTTATTGCTCAACAACAGAGAATTTTAAGTTGTTTTTAATTAATTTCTCAGCGAGAAGTGTACTTTTTCAAGAAATTTTAAAAACCTGTGAAATGGAGAGGGAAATGTTATACTGCATTGAGAATCCAGTCTCTTGCTCCCCCTCCCTTTTTCTAGCTTGTATTTCTTCCCCTCCCCCCTTAATTTCTTTCTAGATCCGAGCCTGTATATTATATATTTCAACCTTCGAATTTTTGAGGCCTCTTAAATTTGTATAGCTTACGGCCTCAGAAGGTCAAAGTCTGGCGCTGAACAGTGGCTCAGGGAATATATATTTTTAGTTTTACTTCAGGGAAATTTATTTCACTCTAGTGTGCATGGTAGATGCTTCCTTCAGTCTTAACTTTTTTGTGTACTGGTATAAATTGATTGCTAATGAAAGAAAAAGGCATTACATGGGCTCAAAATTAGAATATCATAAAATGTAACTAAAAGAGCAAATGGTCTGTTAGTCTATAGAGAATCAATACCTATATATTTCTAGTAGCAATTAGTACATTACTAACACCCAAAAAACTCGATTAAACATAAGGATTGCGTTTTTATGATTTGTGGGGACTTCTGCATAGGTTCATCGCTTTATATAGCATTAAAATTTTCTTTTAGTGATAATTAAACAGGAATTGGTATTCAAAAATTACTTTGTCTCTTTGATGAGTTTGTGGCTATGGGAAATGTATAAAAATTAAGTATTCCGCACAATTTTTACTTGCATAATACACTTAGAACCAGTAATTATTTGCCATCCTGTTGAAATAATGAATAAGTTACTATAAGATTGTTTTCAATTTATTTAAAACATATTAGTATTCAGAAAAACACACTTTCACTGTACATCTTTCATGTGTAACATATTAATAAGATTAATCACGAAACAATGCTGCACCGGTAGAATCCATTCAACCAATCTTTGCTTATGCCACATAGGCTAACTACAGAAATAGGCCTAATGAGACTGTATATATAACATGTGGAAAGCTTTTACAGTTTACTTTAAAGTTTCATTTTTCATACCAGGCCTACTATTCTTATATGTGTACGAATATTTAAACACCAAATTGGTTTTATAACAGTTTAATTTTAAACTTTGCACACTGACAGTACCGGTAACATTTTAGCCTTTATACATACATTATATTAATTATAAAATTCGCTAGTTACCTGCACACGACCGTGTCTTCCATATCTTGATCAAAAGAATAATAATAGCAAGGAGATGAGATAAATCACCAGCTAATCGAAATATATTCATTATTTTTGATGATCCAAGAGCTTTCACTTGTCTAGAAGGCGGGGTAAAGAGCTACCATTTGTCGAAATGACGTGGCTCACAAAACTAAGTATTATGGGTAGAAACTAGAGAAACTTTAACAAATGAAAACTGATAACAAGAGATGGCAGCACATGCCTAAACCAACTAGGTTGTCTTAAACGGATCACAGAGCACTGTGTCTGTGGACAAGTATTACATAACAAAGTTGCCGGAAGACAAACAACGAAAGAAACAAATAGTATTTCCTTCGTTATCTGAAACAGTTTTGTTATAATACTGATTAATACGGAGATATTTTGAAAGTTAATTACTTCGGAGTTTAAGTATGAATAGCATTTTTTACCTAATTAATTTTGCAGTATATTCATATTTGCTTAAGCTTTGATTAAATATTTTATGCTTGAATAAAATTTACGTAACTCCACGACAAAAGAAAACTAAAGTACAATGGTAGAAATCAGCGAAGTGTTCCC
This sequence comes from Ryuthela nishihirai, assembly GCA_038380435.1. Taxonomy (NCBI): domain Eukaryota; kingdom Metazoa; phylum Arthropoda; class Arachnida; order Araneae; family Heptathelidae; genus Ryuthela; species Ryuthela nishihirai. The sequence goes on from JAWZYU010000002.1 coordinate 9,445,554, forward strand.
CAAAGTTATTGGCTTACTTCTACTGGGAGTGGCCTTTATGTTTTTGGTCAAAATGGAAGCGCTAAACAGAGAAAAAGTAAAAGGTAAGAAAATATTTTCTCAATAAATAAACTATGTTTAAATTAATGTACATTTTAAAGCCCAATTAGTTGGAAAATCTGCTAAATTCACATAAACTGCAAATGAGGCGTAACTTCCGTTTTAGGGCCCCAAGGCAAATGTATAAAAGAAGCTCCCATAATTTTTTTTTAATATTCTTTCTTTTCCTCTTTGAAAGCACAAGGTAGTGTATTGCTGTGATTTATCTGCATTACCTTTCTTACTGCAATGATTTTTTTACTTTTCCACCTTTTTTCTACAGTGTTCCTCTATTCAGTTTACTTACATGCTCCATTTAATATATATACGCTAGTGTTCACAACTATTCTGAAACTCTTGTAATCTCACACCTTTTTTCGATAAAGTTTTCAAGCCTGGAATTCGCATCCCATCCAACGGTTGAAGATAAAACCTTGGATTTCACAAAAATAAAAGTGTTTCGCTCTACCATTCCCCATTTTCGCAAATTTCGTGGAAATGTTATTTTAAATACTATGTAGTTAAAATATATTTCAAAACATGATTACTTAATGTTTAATTCTAAAAATGCATCGTCATTTTCTACTGGGTCAATAAAAGTGTGCTGCTCATTTTTGGTATATACTGTATTAGTGTTTTTATACAAATGATCCACTGAATATGAATGAATCTACAGGTCTCTAAGCACAAATTATGGAAAGTGGTCTGTGGCTTAGATAAAATTTTGGAATCTCTGTCTACAGATTCGGCGCTATTTTATGAGGAGCCGGGTGTAGTTTGCAGTTGTGATGACCTTCTGTCATAAGTTCTTAAAACTGCCATAAACGTACAAATAATTTAGTAGTAAAGAATCACAGGATGTGTCCTGTAGACATGGAACTCATGAAATTGGTTTTGTCCTGAGTGGGATTCGAACCCACATCTCATGGAAACATGCGAGTTATGTTTGTCTAACCACTACACCATCATTGGCTACCATTTCTTCTTCTGTTGGTGTCACATAAACTTTCCGTTTTTTTTTTTATTTGATTCGCACAGTGGCGCCATCTTTCCAGGAAGTAGACAATTGTGTTGTCACAGAGATGGAATTTAATATTAATCATTCACGCTCATGGCGTTAAATCAATAATTCAGTGTTAAAGAATCCCAAGATGTGTCCTGTAGACATGGAAGCTTACCTTTTAAAATAAAAGTGACTTTGAAAATTGTGAGGAATAATATTAATGTTGGGTTGTTTTACCTCTGAGCGGCACTTTTTTGCACACAATGGGCTAAATGGCCAGGTCACATGGACCCCGAAGGCTCAGAGAAGGTTGGGGGAGGGGACCCACTGGAATAGCTGTTGGGAGACAGATGATAGCCTCCCGTCAAGGCCATCCAGCGTGTTCTTTAACATGCACAGGGTATGGCTCTCCCGCACACGGGACCACGTTTTAACGTCCCATCCGACGAACGGCAACCTTTCCAAGCCCAACGGTGTCCCCTACTGACCGTGGGCAGGGCAGGGAATTTTGCGGAGATAAATCTCAACGCTGACCCAGCTGGGACTCGAACCTGGGAACTACAGATTCCGAGCCTGACGCGCTACCAACCAAGCCACCCCCGCCCCTTTACGAGCCTGACGCGCTACCAACCGAGCCACCCCGCCCCTAATATTAATGTAATGTTATAATAATATATATAATTACGAAGTGAAAACCACGTTTCAATATAACGTTTTTATATAAATATATATAACCACGAATTGAAAATTACGTTTCATTTAAAGTACTATATTTATATAATGTTTTAAAGTTCTAGAAGCCAGAGAGTATAAGATACAGATTTTCAATTCCCTATACATCCAATGGTAACATTTCCACAAGATTGGGATTTCCCATTACGCTCGTTAGTCACTGGTCAAGGTGTGCCATTATTTAAATACTAGAATTTGTTTATTTAGGAAACAACTAAATTCAAGTATCCATCAAGAATGATTTCTCACTTTGCAAAATACTCTGTGCTGGCAATCGAAAACGAACTTAAAAAAATATGAATTGTGAGTCAATACACTATATTATCGAATGAACTAGAATAATTCCGTGATATGTGACCAGAAACCCATGTTCAAAACTCCCTAACTTTGAAAAGCTCTTTTTATAGAACAATGTTGTAGAAGAAAAATTGTAATCTCAATTAAAGTTATCCATATATCGATTTCAGAAATATTCTTTAAATATTAAAATAGTTATTGAAGCTGATGCCGTCCCATGGCTGAGTGGTTAGTGTGCTTGGCTACTGATCTAAGGGACTTGGGTTCGAGCCCTGGGTAAGGCATGGCTGTTTGTGTCGTTTTTCTGCTGAGGTCTTGCCATCCTCTCAGATCTCCTACTATGGCATATAAACTGACAGGCTCCTGTCAGACCTCTGTGGCAAGCAGCTGTTTGAGGGGGGGATTTATTTATTATATTTTATTGAAGCTGAAATATTTGACAGCAGACTCTGCTGTTGTACTTGTGTAAAACATTGTTTCAAAATTTATGCAAAATGCCAGGGACATCTTTAATGTGAGCGAAGTCCTTGTTTTGTAAGTCAAGGTATGCTTTTATAATATATTTTTCTTTTTCAAAATCATAACATTGAGATTCTTCCCTTTCCCATTGTAATTCCTCTTGTATAAACAAGCATATTTTTGTGCGCGTCTGAGGCCGTAGGCAAAATTCTATGTTGCCTATGCTTCAAATCGCCACTGCAAAGTGCAAAACATTACCAAAAACTGCATTTCAGAAATCGATTTTTTTAATAATTTTAAGGTAAATTCTTACGAGTAACAACACTGGTGTTCACCTCATTGCTGTTGTTAAGTGCTTCAGTTCCCATAATACTTTAAACAGTAAACAAATATTGTTCAAAATCTAGATTTGGGAACTTTTTTGAGATTTTCAATTTTTTGTGATATTTTACTGAAAAAATGCTTAAATTTTAGTTAATGAGCTTTGAATATACTTTTCTATTGACATAAAGCATGGAAATGTATCATTACTTTGGATAATTTAGTGTAATTTTGTTCATTCGCAGAGCTAAAGAGAAAGTGAGGAAGTTTTTTTTCATGTTTAAATTTTAAATGACTAATTTGATTTTTAATTCGTTTTCAGAAAAAACGAGCTAATATTTTTCACTTTATCCATTGTATGTCTGTCCATCTGTTGACATTTTACTGTTTTTTGTTTTTAGAGATAAAAATTCTTTTTCAGTTAATACGTATTGATGAAATTTTACAATACGCAATTTTGGAATCTCCCAGTAGATATAAACGCACCCTTTAACAGTGCAAAATGTTGAAAATTGTAAAATTTAAATCGAATACTTAACAGATTTACTGTATATATCTTGCAATTATGTTAGATATTTGAAATTTTAGTGATGAAGTGAAAATTTTTTCATCGTTGTCAAAGCAATATTCCTTACCGGCCCCCCCCCCCCAGCAGGGAAAGGAAAAGGCATTTTTGTTTTAAGAGATAGTTGCTTGTTTATAGAGATAAAAATTCTTTTTCGGTTGGATAGTATTGATAAATGTTTATGATTCATACTTCTCCCAAATGTTTTAATTCCACTCTGTATTGGGTGACAAAAATTAAAATTTCGAAATTTTAATGAATATTACAAACAATATGTTTGGGCCAGAAATCTGATATTTTAGTGGAGGCATCTGATGGCATTTACAGTGACATTTATAGTATTACCGTTTACTTTGGCAGCAACATTTTGTCCCTTGAACCCAAGGTATATTCCAAGATTTTGTTTTAAGAGATTAATGGAAACTTTTTTGAGTTGAATAGGTACTAAAGAAATTATAATTTATAGTTTTCAAATCCTCCAAAGGCATAATTTACATTATTTGAGGGTGCTAAATGTAGGAAATGCAAAACTTAAAGAAATATTGCAAACGATATATTTATGCCAGAAATTTGAAATTCTGGTGGTAAAATGTGTTCCTCGAACACAGTTATCGAACTAAATTACTAACAAAAATGTAACTTATGTTCATTTATCTGTTTTAATTCAATTCTATTCGTTAAAATTTGACTGGTGTCCCTTTATTTTTAAAAGGTTAGTAATTAATTTAAAAAAATTTTAAAATAATATTTTGGCATAATAATAATAAATTATTTTATATTTATTGACTGAGAGTTCCTAGGGGATGAGAAAAGTAATTTTTTCGTTTTAAGGGATGAAGAAGAAATTCTTTTTGCATTGCCTAAGACTAATAATATATTATTATTCAAATTTTCTAATCACCCATTCATATGAACTACAACTGTAAAAGGGTGCAAAATTCATAAAAACTTCACTCTGAAAACGAGCATCCCATATCGGCTAGAAGCTATATGTTGTTATTCTAGTTAACAGTTCAATGTATAATTAATTAATGTACGTAATAATATGCATATATTATAAATCAATAATATAAATTAAATATTATAACCAAAAAAAGGCAACTGTTCATGCTATAATTTACAATGAGTAATTCAGTTTAAAATATAATTTGTAATCAGAATGGAATAGAAAAAAAGTAGAACCTATACATTTGACATAATTTTCACGAATGTTTTTGTTAAATACCAATGAAATGGAGAGGAAAAATGCATACACACGCACACACATATATGTACATATATGTTATAGGGGAGGAGCAAAATATTGAATTGAACTAGAAACAGCAGGAAGCCTTTCAGAGTTTTTTTTTTTTTGAAATTTTTTACCAAATGGATTTTGAGAAAAACTGGGGAAAAAATAGAAAAAAGAGAGCGAGGAAAACGAATATATGCATTACGTGTCTTTCTGGTGAGGTCTCGCACTCCTCACAGACCCGATCATTGATGTATTGACAGGTACCTGTTAGACCTCTGTCATGCAGCTGTTGAGTTATTTTACCTGTGAGCGGCACTTTTTTGCACACTATGGGTTAAATGGCCAGGTCACAAGGACCCCGAAGGCTCGCTACCAACTGAGCCACCCCTGCCCCTCATGCGGCTGTTTGAGGGAATATTTATTTATTTAGAACATCTTTTCAATCAGATATGGATCAATTCGATATCAGGCTTTTCCCCCTAATTGATTCCTGCATCCAGCTCCTACCTGCACTAGTCAAATTGTCCCATCAAAAATTTTAGTCACGAGTTTTTATATAGAATTATTGTGAAAGATAAGCAAAGCCTTTTATATCTATGGTGTGCTGATTTGAATTCAAAATCTTTCCTACCGTTTCTTTATAATCAGACTCTACTCTAAATTGTGTGTCAGTTCCTAACTAAGAAGAAATATTAAAACCTATTCACATAGAGGCGGATCCAGAAAATGTCTTTAGGGGAAGGCAATATATGAGATAATGCTCCTTTTCGAATGAAGAGGTTCTCTGGCAAAAAACGGGCAGAAAAACAGTCTGGTCTTTTTATTTTGGACACAAAAGCAAGTTAATGAAATAAAATTACACCTATCCCTTCGTAGATAGGTTCCTTACGCCTTGACTAAATCGTACTAATCATGACCAACAACTTATGAAAAAAATGGAGATGGTTCCGAAAAATAAAATCCTTCTTATGAATAAAAAGTACGTTAAAAGTTTCCTTTATACTTATTTATCTGAAAATTTTCTCTTATTATCAATCTTACAATTGATTTTGTTACCAATAGAAGAACTGTTTCATTATATTTACCTATAACATTCCTATCTCATAAAATATTAAAGATGCCAGATGTAGCTGTTGTAATCGATGCACCATCAACGGAAGTCGCATATTCTTCATGTTACTTCATATTTTAGTTCACTATGATGCTCCAACGCAGCAAACATATCTACAGTTTTGCAAATTGATGTTCCTTCTGATTACCGCACACATGTAAGGATTTGCCATTGTATCCTTCAATTTCTGTAGCTGGGCACACATTAAAAGCAATCGTAGAAAGGCAATCACTACTCCCTTAAACGAAGGAAATATGGTGTAGACTATGACATTGAAGGGATTTGGGCTTGGAGTCATTAGCAAGCAAAAAATGTCGTCTAGGAATCTCTTTTTTCAGACTGTAGATGACATTTCTGGGAGCCATTCCTGAGCAGTTGAATTTATCATTGCCGTCTGTGCACATGACTCATATGATTCCAAGGGAACAACCTGTACAAAGTCGCCTTTATCGGCTTGGGGGAGGGAGATTTGGTCATATGACAGATGAACAGGTAGTAGGTTTCATTCTGCCCTGTCGGTGGAAGTTCAGTAGTGCTAGTGGTTGACACTTATTGTTAACCCACCCAGGCTCCGCAATAACGATTTTGCTACCAGGAATGAACTTGGATATCTGCCACCCTTTAGATCTGCTATTAAATTGGTCAGCTTTACAGCAGCTGTGGTTAGTTTATTAGAACTAAACACAGCTCTGTATGACTCTGGTATTACTCAGATGATTGCACTGAATAAAAAGTCAACACACATGTATGACAAAAGGGAGAGAGGAATTATAATTTGTGCCATTGTTAAAATTCCCTGATATAATGTTGGAGTTGAGCTAAATTATTATATTTTTTATTAGAATTAAAAAAGGAAGAAGGAACTTCCCTACACAAAGGATGGAGTTAACCTAGAAGCTATATTAGGCTTGTCCTGGTTTCTCATACAACATATAAACACTTACACAAGGACATTGCCCTGCTGGTCTTAACCATTAGATACTCTAACCACTAGACCAGGTAGAGCTAAAGGATTTGTTATATTTTATTTCGTTGTTTGAGATGGCTATCAGTAAACGGAATATTTGAAGGAGGCAGAAATTATGAACATTTTATTTACCATTGACAGTTCAGAAAATGAAGTCAACGAAATCAGATATCTGAAGAAGCGAACGAGGTTTCTATCTCAGTGAATGAAAATATTCAGCTGCACTGAATGGCGAGCAAGGAAGGTTTTTGCAGTCCTAAAAAGTGATGATAGACGAACTGATTTATATAACATTTCATGGTCAAACGAAATCACTAATGAATCAATTATCTGGATTGCTCATGAAACTAGAGATGGATCAGTTCATAATTTCTCAGTAGAAACGGATCCCTTGGGAATGTTAAAATTACTTCCGAGTGACAATATGCGTGAATTGATTATGAACAATAGGTACTGATATGCTGACCATGTAAAGTTGGCCAACTCAGTCTGCGGCTCATAAAACACACGCCAAAAAAAAAACTGAATCTACCTCATTTCTTCGAATTATTGGACCAAACATATTTAGGTGCATAACTAAATGATTTTACCAATTCCTAATCGAATTTAAAAATGTATATTTTTATTTCTAATCACCAATTACAAGATAACTAGATTTTCCAAGACAGTTTCCTTTTATTTATTGCGTGTGCCTCAGTTTTTTTGCTCTTCCAAATTTGATTCACCCTGACTGGCTTCTGGTTATGCCCCTGACTGGCACGTGACATATTTTCAACATAATATGGGGCACGCTCCTTAAATAGGTTGACCACCCTTGATTTAATGCATCAGACTGAACTTACGTAATGTAAAAATGTTCTTAATTTGTGCAATATATATGTGTATGATTTATGTACACCTTCCATTCGTTCGTTTAATGTTTGAAACTTAGATCACCTACTTTGCTATTTTTTGCAGATATCAAAATCCCCAACGAAAATATTTTTGCTGTGTTGGGTCAGAAGATCAAAGCTTTTTTTCAAGCTTGGAACACGACATCTAAAATCTCTGAAGCCGAAGATTCGTCTTCATTGAAGAATCAAGTTGCAGCTCCTTTTGGAGTCTCAAAACAAAGATATAATTTTAGTACTGATAATGCTGTGAACACTGTAGCAGTCACAGATGATGAGGGATCCTGGCCCTCTCTTCTAGTTCCAATGAATGCTACCAAACGCAGTACAGATGAATTGGCCAGTCATTCTACTCGTAACGACACTTCGCCATTTTACAGACATTTCCAAAGCAAAATTGGAAAAACAGGAAACCTTGCAGGAAGTAATTCCTCTGGCGAGTCTAACAGTAAAAGAAGAAAAGCAAAAAAATTGCTCTTCAGTCTGAGCCAGAAGATGCAATCATCGGATCACAAAGTTGGTTCTGAGAGAGAACAATCAACAGCTTCGTCAGAGATTACATTTACCACCGATTTACTAAATAGTAGTTTAAATATAAACAATAAAGAATTTTTGTTATTAACATTTAGGCAACAGATAAAGAACCTAATTTCGAATTTTCTGATGAACTACTTACAATCTCTTAAAAGTACAAGAGCGAAATATTATCTGCTCGGTAATGATTTCTTTGACCAAGAGATTAAAAAACCTTTGTATTTTGCAAAAAGAAATAGACGAGAAAAAGCGAAACCTTACACAAATTCTTCAGTTAAACATTTTTTTCCTTCAACGGGAAAGGTGATAAATGAAACAAAACTGAAAGACACACACATAAAAGTGCAAAAAAGTCACCAAAGAAAGTTACTTTCACTTATTCATTCATTGAAGAATATAAGAAACAAGAAGGCAGAACAATTCGAAAAGAAAACAATCCAAATATTTCCCCTATCATCCACAAATCATCTAAATTCTACCCAAGCTGATTATGTAAATGCAACAGAACCAAAACGTACACTTACAACAATTGCTATTTATTCTTTTATTCAAACAGATCATAGAAAATATAACAGAACTATGAAGAACCAGTTAGATAGAAGCAAGAGCAATTCCAAATGGGAATGCTTCAGCAAATGGGATGTTTTAACACTAGTAATTAGTGTTAGCTTTGTTGCCATGATGCTGGGATGTTTTGCAGCCATCGTTATGAAATGTTTTTTCTGCCATAGTTGCCCTGCAACCAAAGATCATTTTTCAGCTGATAAATGGTGGTCAGCTGAAGAAGGTGCATGCAGCCTTACCACTTTTATCAGACAAGCAGCCAAAGCACCCAGAAACACCCTATCAAAATCTCATTGGAGTATGTCAACAGAGCAGAACAGTATTACTCCCCTATTGAGTCCCAAAAACCGTGTGCCTGAATGTGAGATGGAAAATGTTAATGGCTTTACAAGTATTACCTGGCAGCCAACAAGTTAGATATACCTACTCTAAGAGATAATAACAGTGAGGGGAAGCTATTCACGTCTTTGGGAATCTGTTCCTGGAAAGCAGGCAATAAAAGGAAATCTCAACGAAAGCTATTTTCATCTTCAGTTTAAGGTGTTTTAAAATATACATAACGTATCATAGTATTTATGTTAGAACGTGAATTTTTTGGTGTTGTGAATATTGTATTGCCATTTAAATTAAAGATCGCACAATAAAACAATCTGAATGTAGATAAACGATATATATGTTTCATTCATTTCTTTATTTACTGGTCTTCAACTAAAGCAGCAGTGTCCGATACGTTTGCCATTCACTCCATATGGCGAATACGTCATTGGATTGTGGAAAATACATGAATAAGAAATAGCATTAATTTTCTTTTTTTTAAAAATCATGCTGAGGAGTGGTCAACTTCACAGATAGACGGGACTGGTTTATGGATTTGAGCTGGATTATGGATCCTGGACCATAATCCAGCACTGGTGCACTGGTGGGCTTCTGTTGAGGGAGAATCTGCCACTGTCTTCTGTTGGCTTCTGGGTTGCCAGCCCTAACTGAACAGAGGCACAAGATATCTTATATTAGCTAGTGGATAATCCTGATCAGAGGCCATCGCTGGTACCTGAACGTCACTTAGCCAGTTGGACATCGTCAATCCTAAACTAGAGTAATGTGTCTGAGGCAGGTCTATGGCTCTTAAAAGGTCCACTTGAATAGGTGGTGCCTGAAGTTCCTACCAACATGGGTGTGTTCAGCCTTTAGCAGTGGGAGAACCTCAGCCCTCATTTTGCTAGTTGGGCTTCGCCAATCCTAAATTAGAGTAATGTGTCTCAGGCAAGTCATATGGTTCTTGAAAAGGTGGTGCTTGAAGTTCCTACCAGCATCGTGACTTCAGCATTTAGCGGACAAGGAACAGCTCTTTGCGCCATGCCTGCGATCAGGGGGCTGTTTGATATTGTTGGCCCTACCTATCTCAATAAACCTAGTTTCTTTAAAAATCCTACTAATCATTTTCTCTCTGCAAAAACACGGAACGTGAGGATATTAATAGAGATTATTCTCTTGATGTTCTCATGCAAAAATTCCAGTGTTATAGCCTAGATATTATAGGTTTGCAAGAGACCAGATGGACAGGTAAAGAAAGGTGAGATACTTAAAAATAACTTTAAATTTCTCTTTTCAGGAAGGGAGGATGGAAAGCATTTCTAAGGTGTAGGTTTGCTTCTCAGCAGACAAGCCAGTGATGTTCTTCTTGGATAAAATAAAAAATAAATACCCCCTCAAGCAGCTGCTATGACTGCATTAATGAAAGATTTCTTACAGCAAAAATTAAAGACTTGAATGTCATCTGTTGTTATGCCCTGACACGGGACTTTGATGAGAACGAGAAGGATAAGTTTTACAGCCAGCTTCGATATTTTTAATTCTATGAAGAAAGGAAATATTTCTCTTGTGCTAGGTGACTTCAATGCTAAAGTTGGTACTAACTCTGACCTTTGGGCACGAATTTTAGGTCCCTTTGGCTTTGGTATTTCCAATGGCAATAGAGAACATCTTCTACAGGTAAATAAACTTAATGGTTTACGAATAACTAACACATACTTCAAACACAGGGACATTTATAAATATACATGGGTTTCACCTGATGGATTGAACAGGAATATGATAGATTATATTTCAATTAACAGCAAATGGGCTAGTTCAGTTAGGAATACCAGATCATACAGGGGAGCCGAAATTGGGTACGACCATTACCTGGTCAAAAGTGTCTTGCAGCTGAAGCTTACGAAATGTTGTGCTAAGGTTAAGAAAATTACCTTCAACACTGAAGGTCTGAAAGATCCAGATATAGCCAAAGCATACCATGATAGGCTACTTAGTCATTATGACAATCGTGGTTTGCTTACTGCTGAAGTTGAGAAAGAATGGGATCAGTTTAAACAGGCTTTTCTTGAAACCAACAGAACTCTTTTAAGTAAAAGGGAACAAAGGAAACAAAATTATTTGAGTGATAAGGCTATGGAACTTATTTCTGAAAGAAAATAGTGCAGGATTAAAATGAATCAACATCTTATTGGTCCTAACAGAAGGTATTACATTGAGCTTAAAAAACGTATAAACGATCAGTTAACAGATAAGAATCTCTGGCTTGATAGTTTGGCTGACAAAGCTGAGGAAGCAGTTAGACAGCACAACAGCAGGGGGTTGTACCAGACTGTTAATGTTTTACATGGGAAGACACAGACAGGTAACAATGATTAAGGGATAAACATGGTAAGGTGGTTGAAGGTGAGGATTCTGTAACGGCTAAGTGGGCTGAGGATTTCAGAGATGTTCTGAGTAATTTGATTATTTCTACTTCCATTGTTTGTAATAAGGATAGCTGCGTTACTGACTTTTATGATGGCCCTATATCACATTCCGAAGTCGCAATTGCTATCTCTGAATTAAAACTGCATAAATCCCCAGGGATGGACGAAATCACCACTGAAATGCTTAGAGCTGGAAACATTTGTGTTGTCATTGAAAAGCTGACTGAAATTTTGAATATTTTTTATGATAAAGGTGTTGTTCCTAAGGATTCTACTAGAGGTATCATTGTCCCAATTTTTTAAGAAAGGTGATCGCAGTTCTTGTGATAAATAAAGGGGAATTGCTTTACTTTCTGTTCCAGGCAAATTTTTTTGCATCATTATACTTAATAGAATTACGAATTTGGTTGATGGACAACTGCGTGATAAACAGTGTGGATTCAGAATTGGTAGGGGATGTATAGATCAAATATTTTAGACTTACTTAATTATTATTTTAGAATACTTAGATTCTTGAGAAATGTTTTGAGTTTCAGAAACCTGTGGTTACAAGCTTTATAGATTCAAAAAAGACTGTTGATTGACATAATTTGTGGTTGATTTGTAAATCATATGGAATATCTGATAAGTTAGTCAGTGTAATGAAAGCTCTCTATAATAACACTGAGTCGTGTGTGAGAGTTGGTACGTCTTGCAGGAATTGGTTTAGCATTGCTAGTGGAGTTAGACAAGGGTACATTTTGTCTCCTTTTCCCTTTTGTTTGGTTATTGATTATGTTATGCGAAATTCTTTGCAAGGGAAAGGTTTTGACCTTAGCCCATACGGATAATTATAGATTGGCGAATAGGGTTATGAACAGTGTGCATAGAGGCCTCAGAAAGAAGGGGAGACCTACGATGCAGTGGGCAGACAATGTCAAACAGGACCTTGTTAGAATTGGTGTGCAGTGGCCGGATGCAGCAGATGTAGCTCAGGACAGATATGCTTGGAGAATTAAACTGTGCGGTCTGGTTGGACCTCTGTAGCCCATGGCTGCTTGAGGATGATGATGATTATGATGAAAACATTTTTTAAAAGCTTTCATTGGACTGAAAATTTTTCAGAATATTTACAGTGGGAAATCACGGATTTATAAAAGCTGAACATTAGATTAAAATAAGTGTATTATTTTCGAGAAAAGCAGCCCAATGATCAAGCCATAGATAATAAATGCGTTATACACTGGAGGAAATTGGAAAAAGAACACTCAGAAGGAATTTTTTTAGGAACATCATATTATAATATGTTAAGAGTTAAGGGCAGCAGAATCCGTGATCCAAGATTTAAAGTCATTGGGTGAAATAATGAGGTCGCTGAGGACGACAACATGCAAATGTACGCAGCACATATTTAAGGACTAAGGCATGAAGAAAAAAGTTATCGTCTTGTGTTGTTCAGTGATCTTTGAAAAAGTTACCATGTCTGGATGATGCATGTGCGCAACATTTGTTCAGTTAGCTGAATTTCAGCGAGGTTGTATAGTGGGTCTTCAGGAAGCACGTTGGTCTTTTCATCAAACTGCACTGTGTGGTGAGTGATTAGCAACTGTGTTGGACGATAGGTACAGTGGTACGATGGTGGCATCGATGGTCAGAATAGCATTCGCACACGTCGTTCTGGGCAACACTGAGTTACAGACACAAAAGAGGATCGATGTATCAGGAGGGCAGCGGTGGCAGAGAGGATGGCTACAGCATCAAAAATTCGATCCTCTGTCATACCAATAGTGTCTACAAGAATGATACAAAATCGTCTTTTGGAAGCAGGACTCGTCACTGTCGAGCACGTTTGCAGTGGTGTCAAGAACGAGTTCATTGGAGGGAAGTATGGCAGGGTGTGGTCTTCAGTGATGAAAGCGACTCTGCTCAGGAGTGACTGATGGTCGTTTACGTGTCCGAAGGTGACAAGGTGAGCTGCTTCTTCCATCGTACATTTGCCAGCGACACACAGGGCCTTGCCGGGCATCATGGTGTGGGTAGTCAGTAGCTATCACTCTCGTATGTGTCTGGTGTTTTACAGAGTTCACTGAATAGCAATACATACGTCAGTGACACCGAACAGCCTGCCATATTTCAGTATAATCCCAAATGTGATATTTTGGCAAGATAACGCCCGCCCACACTCCGCCCAGGCAACTCAAGATGCTCTTCAGTCAGTGCACCAACTCCCTTGACCAGCAAGCTCTCTGGACTTGTCTCCAATCGAGCATGTCTGGAACTGGAAAAAAGACTGTTGATTGAGGCACGCCCAGGCAACTCAAGATGCTCTTCAGGCAGTGCACCAACTCCCTTGACCAGCAAGCTCTCTGGACTTGTCTCCAATCGAGCATGTCTGGAACTGGATTGGACACTCTTTCGCGGACTGTGGCAGACAACAACCATCACTGAATTACGCGTCCAAGTTGAAAATGCATGAAATCATGGAGGTAGGAAGAGAAGAAGGCGCCCTGTCGCTTAAAAACTGTAACCGAGAGTCGCCTTATTGTCGCTACTCGTAAATATGCTATCACTGTGTTAAAGAACGACAGATTGCATTAAAAATATGAATTTGGGCATCGCGTTTGTATGCAGTAATGAACCTGCGAAAAAGATCAAAGGGATAACATTTCATAGGTGAGAAGAAATTTTCGTAAATTGAAAACTTTTTCATTTCAAATAATTTATGACAGTAGCGTACTTAGGACTAGCGGAAGGCGGTAGGAACGGTTGCGAGATTTTACCAGTGTTTTTAATGTAAACTGATGAAATAAAATGTTCTTATAAATTCATAGAAAGAGAAAAAAATTAACAAACAGGGGAGAATGTAATACTCATATCATTCGTCATTTGCTATGTTTTTGATGTAGTTACCGAAATTATCGAAGCTGTATAATTTCTAAAATATGCATTTAACGGAAGAATTTGACTGAAGATAAATTTAAAATCATAATTAAATCTATTTACATCTCGATTTTAAACAATAATCTTTAAGTATTTAAAGAGTTATGGACGCTAGAATATTTCATGATAAATTATGTTCCATGTCGATGGAAATCTGACTGTGAAGTGCTATAACTATTAAAATATGCATTTAATGGAAAAATACGACAGAAGGTAAATAAAAGATCATAATCAAATCTATTTAAATCTTCATTTGCAGCGACATTCATGCAATTTAATGGAAAAATATGACTGAAGGTAAATAAAAGATCATAATCAAAATTATTTAAATTTCTATTTTAAACAATATTCAGTATTTAAGTTTATATTAAAGTCTGGATATTTCACAACAAAGTTCCTGCTTTTTATTCCAAAGAGAATTTTTTTTTCGTATATAAGAGATCTGACTTATCACAGTTTACTGTGAACATTAGAAACTTCATTAAACAATGATAGAGCTTTGAAATATTATGCAGGGGAGGGGAATTCAGTCCGTATTTTACGAAAAAGGTGGTGTAGCTATCATTTGCTATGTAATTTGTTATTATTAACTTTAAGTGGGATTAAACAACTGTGTTTAAAAACGTAAACAAACGAAAAACTAAATCGGAAAAGAGTATTTATTTATATATATATTAAACATCTCTTGACCTTCCAAGAAAAAAAAAGCGATTTAACAACATTCGGAGAAATAATTCCTTTTTGTACATGAAACAATTGCGATTTTATTGAACAGTATTCGTATAAAGCATTCGGATATATTGCAATTGATGAGTGGCTTTCTGAGTAGCAACAACATGGCTACCGCCATTCTGCACGGCTACATTAGCGACCCATGTTAAGATATAGTAAGGGCGCCTCCTCCTCTTCCTACCTCCATGCATGGAATGGTATCCCCTAGCATGATATCCAGCATTTGTGCAACCAATTGCAATCCATATTAGAAGCTTCTATTGCTGCTTCAGGAGGTTCAACACCTTATTGAAATGTGCCTTCTGTAAAATGAAATACTGATTAAAAGGTAAAATAAACATCGAATCACTTCACACATGTGATCACTGTCCTTTCTCAACAAGTTCTTTCTTCTAAATAAATCTCATAGATTATGCTTTAATTGTTAATGGTGTTCATTTTTCAATTTCCGCCAGTGTATTACGCTTTCTTGTAGCAGTTTTGTTACAGTGTTAAGATAATGCCAATTCTCTTTGACAGCTATCCACTGTATGGAGTAATTCTCTCCATAAAATTTTATATTTTTATTATGGCTTATTGACATGGTTTTTGTTTACATTATTGTCCAAAATTAGGCTGAATTTTAATTTTTCTGTCTTTATCAATTATTCACATTTCCAACATCCTGAAGAATTTTGTCTCCCTGGCAATAACGTCACGTAACATCCTTTTTTTTTTTGAGAAAATTTTTAGTGACGAATAATTTTATCCTTTATGAATGAAAAAGGGCTCAAGTTTTCGCGCATTGGGCATATTGTGTAACATCGGTTTCCCAAAAAAATTTCTTTGGAAGAATGCACAGTTTTATCATTGCCTCAAGAAATCACTCGCAGCACTTTTCAATGAAAATACTTTTCGCAGTGTTTTTAATCTTTTAAAGGTAATATTTTGAAAATATCTATAAGATTCTCGCAAACAGAACAGTTGTCCTGTTCTAGGCAATCTGAGCGACCTTGCCCATTAGGTATTCAAAAATATTTATAAAACTTTTAAAGAAATGTAAAAGCACATAATTTAAATAAAAAACCTCGCAACAAGGTTTTTGTTTTTATTGTGTGTACCAGTGTTATCAGATATGTGCCT
Organism: Ryuthela nishihirai; assembly: GCA_038380435.1. Taxonomy (NCBI): domain Eukaryota; kingdom Metazoa; phylum Arthropoda; class Arachnida; order Araneae; family Heptathelidae; genus Ryuthela; species Ryuthela nishihirai. The sequence goes on from JAWZYU010000002.1 coordinate 9,461,823, forward strand.
CGTTTTCCTGATACAAATTATGAACTAAATGCATCTGTTTTCAGGAAAACAAAAAATTCTGTTGTTTTATATTACGTTGCCATCCAGAAATAAAACTTTCCAAAATCAATCAAATCTTCAGATTTTGCAATTTTCAACAGAAACGTTTTTCTACCTCTATTTAAACGAAAAAGAATTAATACAGCAAACAACTTGTAAGATAAGTATCTATCAGTGTAATACATCATAGAAGTCTTGAAGAATGCAAGACCTCAGAAGAAAGACAACATATGGAAAGAAACACCCATGCCCGAAATCGAAGCTCTTTCGATCTGCCTTTCCTCAGCCTTTTATACTCTTACCCCTTTTGAGATGCACCACTTCCAAATCCACCTGAAGACTATTACTCCTTCATCCCTACTTCTACAAGGCTCTCCACCTTACTACCCTTTCCCTCTACTCTTTTATTCCTAAATAAAATTTGTGATTCAAAAACATTTTCACTCTGCATATTGGCAGAATCGATAACTTCCCTTAGGCCTTTTCATAGTCCAGAGAGGCCCAGTACACTTCGATGTTTTGAGAGCCATAGACAGTGGCGGACTAGGCCTAAAAATATTGGTTGCCAGGAGACAAAGAGGGCTCACCCACAACTATAAAGCTATCATTTTTAACATATTGCCTAATGTTTAAGGGGGCCCACTTGCCATCGGGGAAGCTGACACCCTAGCCAGTCCACCATTGGCCGTAGACAATATAAAAACCGATTATATAATCATTAACATTTACCAATTTTTTTAATTATCATTTAACAAATTATATAAACAATTTTTCCCTTCAGAAAGCAAAAGGTTGGGTTGTTTTACCTCTGAGCGGCACTTTTTTTGCTCACAACGGGCTAAATGGCCTGGTCACAAGGAATCCAAAGGCTCAGAGAAGCTTGGGGGGAGGGAATCCACTGGACAATTGTTGAGAGATAGATGGCAGCCTCCTGTCAAGGCCATCCAGCATTTTTTTGAACATGCTCAGGGAAGGGTGCTCAATGAATGGCAGTGTTTTCCACGCCCATTGGTGTAACCTACTGACCAAGGACATGATGGGTTTTGCAGAGATAAATCTCAATGCTGGCCCAGGTGGGGCTCGAACCTGGGAACTGCAGATTATGATCCTGACACATTTTTAAACCACCCCCACTCAAGATTTGGGTTGGGTTGTTTTACCTCTGAGCGGCACTTTTTTGCACACCATGGGCTAAATGGCCAGGCCACAAGGACCCCGAAGGCTCAGAGAAGGTTGGGGGAGGGGACCCACTGGAACAGCTGTTGGGAGACAGATGGTAGCCTCCCGTCAAGGCCATCCAGCGTGTTCTTTAACGTGCACAGGGTATGGCTCTCCTGCACACGGGGCCACGGCTTAACGTCCCATCCGACGGACGACGGCCTTTTCAAGCCCATCGGTGTCCCCTACTGACCGTGGGCAAGGCGGGGAAATTTTGCGGAGATAAATCTCAACGCTGACCCAGCTGAGACTCGAACCTGGGAACTACAGATTACGAGCCTGGCGTGCTACCGACTGAGCCACCCCCGCCCCCCCCACTCAAGAAGCAAAGGTCTAATAGTATAATATGCCATAAAGAAGGTCTGTGAGTAAGGTGAAACCTCAGCAGAAAGGCAACACCAGAAAAGAAACATTTATTCTTATCCGAAGTTCGTCAATTAAAAATTACGTCGTTCACTGTTCAATCTATTATCAAGAAGGGGAGAAAGAGTTTGGCTTTGGGTTGTTTTACCTCTGAGCAAATTGAGTGTTATTATCTGAGCAGCACTCTTTTGAACACCATGGACAAAATGGCCAGGTCACATGGACCTGAAAGCCCAGAGAAGGTTGGGGATGGGACCCACTGGAACAGATTTTGGGAAATAGATGGTAGCCTCCCATCAAACATGTTCTTTAGCATGCACAGAGTATGGCTCTCCAGTACACGGTGCCACGACTTAACGCCCCATCTGACGGACGGCATTTCCAAGCCCATTGTTGTCCCCTACTGACAGTGGGGCGGGGTGGGTTTGGCAGCACACCGACTTGCAATTAGGCTTTGACTGAAGGTTTCATCTGTATCCTAACAGCTGTAGAATGGGCTCCTCCCCTAACCTTCTCTAAGCCCCTTCTTTGTGACCTGCTCATTTAACCCACTATGTGGAAAAAAATGCTGCTTAACTCCAATATAAAAAAATTTGCACTTGTCTAAATTTAAGTTTCCTTTAAGTTTGAGGCCTGAAGAAAATGTTCCTAGTTTTTCTTTAAAAGTCCTTATTATCAGGCTACTGGGACAAGTGTTATGAAAATAATTTTTTTCCCCACTCTGTTTCTGATGAGATCAGCCGAGCTTTGAGTAATTTAAAGATTCCCAAGTATTACTAACACAAAATGTCTGATTTTGAACCGATTTAATCCAAAGACAGTTGAAATTTACTGTTTTTGAGGACATTACTATTTAATATTAAAAAAAATATACATATATAGATAGCCTCACCCTTTTAACACTTCTATTCCTGTAGAGATGCACACTGCTACCACAAAACCTGCAAGAGCCACCTAGTTACTTCCTTCCTTTTTTTTCCTAATCTATGATATTTCCCTTTGTGGTCCTAAAAATATAATACCGGTCAGTAATATATTATCACAGGAAAAGTCCTGTGGACAAGAAACACTCGAAATAACGAGTTCAAAAAAAAATTGGTCGTCCTGACTAGGCGAGACATGCTTCTGGGAGAGCTGGGTTCGAATCCCAGTCAGGGCAACCATTTTTTCAACTCATTAATTCATATAATAATGGCTTTTGTTGGCAGAATTAATAATTACCAGATGGGTCCGTGTTCAAAGGAGAAAAAAATGTTCTCCTTTTATATACAGGGTGATTCAAAACTTATCGTTCAAATTTCGTGGGGAGGTAGGGAATACGTCAGGAAACCGATTTCACATAGGAAAGTATGTCTGCAAATGTACGCATGCGTATGTAGAGGGCGCTGTGTGTACCCAACCAGTGTACAACTCACTCGACCACTCCCACTGTCATCAGCGATCGCTTGGCCACCCAGGTCACCTGATTTATCGCCCATGCATTTCTTTTTGTGGGGGGCCATGAAATACCATGTGTACGAGACCCCCGTCGACAGTGAAATGGACCTTGTTGCACGAATAGTGGCCGCCGCAGGCATTGTCCGTGATATGCCAGGCCTTTTTGAAAATGTTCGACGGTCAATGCAACGGCGCTGTGAATCCTGTGTCTGTGTAAATGGTCGCAATTTTGAGCACCTACTGTGAACCTGTACTTTACCTTGTTGGAATAAAAGTCACATTCGTTACCACTTAACTGTACCGTTTCCTTGTGTTCACTTTACTTGTCCATTTTGTTCATGTAGATGACGTTTGAGGACATCTTTCCTATGTGAAATCGGTTTCCTGACGTATTCCCTACCTCCCCACGAAATTTGAACGATGTTTTGAATTACCCTGTATATATCAAGTCCTTTTTAACCTCAAGCAATTACAGCAGTACTTCAGATTCCTGTATAGCACCGACATGAGATGTATCGTTACTCGACATTGTTTCTGATCGAAAGTCAGTTGCAATTAGATACCGATTTAGAATTGTAACCGGTTCCTAGTCCAGATGTTCGCAACAATTAATCCTAATCTGCTACTTTTGACATTTCAGTTAATTCTTGAACAATTGCACTTATCTACTTCAATATTATTTTGCATAACGGGATTCTTGGGGGGGGGGGGGAGAAACCTGGATACGATCCTGCAGTCTACCCTAGATGGATTGCAATTTTTGTGTTAAATACATTTTCCATTATCATGGTGCTTTATAAACTTTTGGAGATTCCAAAAATGCGAATTGAAATATTTCATCTGCAATCCAACCTAATTTTTTTTATCTCTACCCACACAAACGAATTTTGCAGAATATATCCGTATTTACAACCTGTGGTGATCTTCAAATAAAAGGAACTGAAATACCCGCAGCTATATATATATACTTTCTCATTAACTCTTTATTAAAGTTTGGAGGACATAAGTAATCATGTGAATATTCGACCTGTCAACGAACATTTCAACACTTTCGGTTTAAGAAATTGCGTGGTTTTCAATGGCTGTGGACAAGATCACAACTAAAAGTTGTTCCATTTCTTACTGATCGTGGCGTTATTTCCAAGGAGTTGACTATTATTATCTATTTCTCTGTGCACTCTAGTTTCAAAACAAAACTGATTTTAATTACTGACAATTACAAACCGAAACTGCATTCTTGTTGTGTGCCAGTCTAGTCCATATCTAAATCGAAATTCATCGCTATCTGTAAATTTGAGTTTAGTAACATTTCTGATGTATTAAATGAGAAAAAACAAGTTGGTGTTTGTTCTTTTATTTTTTGCAACAATATAACAATATAAATGGAATGTCTTCAAACAAAGAGTACAATATGTATAAAAAATACAGTTTGTTTTATTAAACGACAGAAAAAAGTGCTTTTTTGTGATATCACCTGAGGTATATCAGCTTACAGGCGCCTTCACAGTGGCACACCCAAAGTAGGGGATAACCCCCATGCAATCTATTCAGGACTTGAATATTTTCTAAGTATCAGAAAGCTGAGATTTAAGCATTTAACCCACACACACACTGCAAAAATTGGAGTACAACTGGAGCCTAGTGTCGGCTGCATGTCTATACACAATTCATTACCAAAAGTAATGGAACACTTCCATGTATGTGAATGCAACGTCACAAAGTTGTATTATTGATCAGAGGCTTCAACCTGTCTTCTATGAAATTACAATGGACTTTTTATTCAACACTAAGTCCTTGGGCCTTTTGACATAACCATTGTGTGCAAAAAAATGCCACTGTCAAAAATGCATTTGACATAAAACAACCCAATAAAGAAATATAGTGAAAATAAATCGCTTATCTTAGGGAGATTTGAATGTAGTGATTATTTCCATTCATATGACATGAAAGTGACCCAGTACATTTTGCAATATGTGTATGCATGCAAAAATGAGTATCAGAATAAAAAAAATCCTACAGTCAAAGAGCAAAATAATTTAGATACAGAGAGTTGAATGGGCAGTTTCTGCAATTGTCCGAATTAATGTGGTTTAACTACTAACTACAATTGCACATCAGTGCAACATAGGGTAGTGTTGTTCTAACTCATATGATGCAGGAAATGTAATTTTGAGCCTTGCATACTATTGTGATGCAATACAGCACCTTTTTAACCCTGGCAGTATTTATTCAATCCAATAAATTTAATCTAATTGCAATAATATTTTATTGACTGTTATGCTCTGAATGAATGTTCTCACAATACAAATAACTGCTTTACAAAAATTAGTAATACAGCTGGAAGACTATTTTTTAATACTGCTTTAAAATGATTTTAGTAGTGACATATTATTTAGAGTTGTGTTATGATGTTAAGTTACAGTGAAATAAGTGCAGGGGTTGGGGAAATTTGTTGGAACACATTCATGGTGAAAAAATCTCACCATAGAAAAGTTATTTGGTAACTTTAAACGTGTGAGATTACGTTGCTATAATCAAAGTGATAAAACTGGATTTTTATCATACTCAGTATCAAAAGTATAATATTGAACTAGTTTACATTCTTATATGAGTTTTCAATGAAGCCTACAAACTGATAATTGCTAAGAGTATAGAATATATAATTCAACTTTATATTCATTCAATTATTTTGTCTGAAGAGTAGGGCCAGACAAACTGCAACTTATTGTGAGGAGTAAATCTCTAAGTATTTTTTTGAAATCACAGACGATTTGTATGCCCTCTTTGGCCAAATAAAGTTCATAACTTCCTTAACCTCAAGTAAAATTTGTTCAAATCATACATATTTAATTAAAAGTGAAAGGAAGCAAAACAAAAAAAAAATAAATTCATAATGCATTACTACATTATACATGCATTACCGTAATTTAACGTGTACAAGGAACCCCTTTTTGCCAAAAATTGGGTCCCAAAAATAGGGGGATTTCTTATACATGGATAGTATTATAGATATCAACAAATTACTCAATTCCTCAAACTTTGATGAAAAATCAGGGGGTTCCTTATACACGAGGGTTCCTTAAACACATTAAAATACGGTACTTTTCAAGGAGTGTTATATTTATTCCAAATTATGCTGTCTTCCTAGGAGCCTGCAAGAACATTTTCCAAGGAATGATACCCTTCATTATTTCCAGGTTGGTAATCAAAATATTTTGAATATTCCATTGGGGAAGAGGTAAAAATGTTAATGAATGCTCCTAGTAGAAATGCGAATTTTCAATGGTTGGGGAGGCAAGCACAATGCTGTCAGAATTCACAGTCTCTTTGCTGTACATTGGAGTTACAAACCTTCCTATATTTAAAAATATAAATTTATGCTTAGATAAACCAAGTTAGTACTGCACACAAAATGTCCATATTTCTCCTACAAATTGTATAAAGTTAAAGTTGGCTATTGAACTGGCAGATTACAGCTGGTCTAGATTCAACTTACAAGGAAAAAAAAATATTAAAATATAATTGCTGTGTAGACAAGCACACTGAATAAATTAAAGAGTTCCAATCTTTTACATTAGAGCTTGAAATGCAATGTTTTGTTTTTTTAGCCAGTAAGCATGACTGATGCCCAGCCCATGGTAGATAAGTATAGTCATATGAGAAAATTTTCTAGCATTCTTAAGTGATGCAATTCTTTATATCTATTTTACTTTAAATAAAAAAAAATAATAAACAATTTTTAAATTTAATAATTTAAAAAATTGAAATAAAAGTTTATGTTATGTTAATTATACTTTTTTTGTGTTGTATTTCTATGAAAAGAAAAACATTAAGAGCTCCAAATCCCCAGAGGCTATACAGCTTAGGGCCTCACGATTATGAGAGGCCTCAAAAAATTGACTTTGAAGTTTACTGTGTCACATTTTTTTTTAATATTTAAATTAATATATTCTGCAAACACTGTTCATCTCAGCTGTATACAGTCATCATATCATTGTATATCAATACTAGTATACTGTTTTCACCATATCAGTTTCTTGTCAATTTTGTAATGTTGCCTTCAATCGGATAATAAATATATATTTCGACCAGGCCTGAATCTAGTAAAAAAAAAAACGGTGTCTAGAATAGTACAATTCAGCTGCAAAAAAACTGAAAAGGGGCATAAGAGACTGGATTTTCTTTGCAGTGTAACATGCTCCCTTTTTTTAAGGTCTATAAAAGATTTGTTGAAAAATACGTGAAATATTGACAAGTTTAGTAAATTTTTGCCTCTAATACTCTTATCAGCATTCTCAAAGCAAGGGAGACATGAGTCTCCCCCCCTTCCCCCAAGATCCAGCTCGGATTTCAACTTTAAAATTTTGGGCACTCATAAACTTGAAATAGCCTAGGGCCTCTTAAACTTGTCACAGCTTAGGGCCTCAAAGGATTAAAGTCCAGCCATGAAGGACTATAAAGAAGCCACACATGAAATTAGTTCACTAGGTTTATGCTATGATGATCTTTACACTTTGTTACATGCTATTTTATGGCAAAAAGGTCACAAATATGAGTCAAATACAAGACTGGATTAAGCAATTGGGCACCCTGGAGCTAGTGAAGAGCCACTAGGGAAAAATACTATATTCTTAAAGAGATGCAGAAAAATTTTTCAACTTAAAAACATACATTTCTAATGTGTAATGAATTGGGAAAAAAATATATTTTTAAAATAATAAATGAATCTTTTTTTAAATACCTCCTCAAGCAGCTGCTTGCCACAGAGGTCTGACAGGAGCCTGTCAGTTTATATGCCATAATAGAAGGTTTGTGAGGATGGCAGGATATCAGCAGATAAATAAACAAACTTCCAGGTCGACAAACTTCTAGGTTTGAGCCCCAGGTAAGGATGTGAGACTCGAACCCAGGTCCCTTTGATCAGTAGCAAAGTGTGCTAACCACTCAGCCAGGCACAGCTTTTGAACTATTACAGGACATCAATGAACATAAGAGTAGTAGAATTTTTGCATTTCCATAGTAAAGAGCTATCAAAGGGGAGACTCCTTGAATTAAAAAATAATGGTAGTAGCATTGAATGTGAAAAAGAGGATGAGACTGATAAATTAACATCACATGAATGAAATTAAGGGCAATGTTCAGTTTAATGGATAATTTTGTCATAGAAAAAGATCCAGTGTTGGATCAAAATATGAATATTTGCAGAAACTTAGAGCATTTGAATGCAATTTTGTAATTTATGGAGAAAAGTGAGAATAGGTAGTTCAGCTATCTTTAGATGAATGTTCAGGAAATGGAGCATCACTAAAAACAAATCTTCACCTCCTAAAGAAACATCCAATGATACAAGTTGGATTGTTTTACCTCAGAGCGGCACTTTTTTTGCACACCATGGGCTAAATGGCCAGGTCACATGGACCCCGAAGGCTCAGAGAAGGTTGGGGGAGAGGACCCACTGGAACAGCTGTTGGGAGACAGATGGTAGCCTCCCGTCAAGGCCATCCAGCGTGTTCTTTAACGTGCACAGGGTATGGCTCTCCCGCACACGGGGCCACGGCTTAACATCCCATCCAAAAGAATACAAGTGAAAAGGCATATATCTAAATGCTCAACTTCATTTTCCTCTTCCATCCAATTCCTCAATAACTGTAACATCAATAAAAACTTCAAGATGATCAACTACATCAATGTTATCTCTGTCACTGCTGAATAATGATTATATTGAATCTATATTTATTTCATAAATAATCTATTATTTTCAGATTAATGCTTCACATAGTTGTTACATTAAACTAATCCTCAGGCTACACTTGTCATGGATATTTAACAGAAGACTGTACATGTCATGGAAATGACAGAAGTCTGTTAGTATGTCATGATCTATCAGGAAGGAGAGAACTTAGCAGAAGGAAAGCATCCATGCCATATGAGTCTATTATATTACTAAAATATGAGAATGTATTAATTTCTTGGCCTAAAAAAATTTGCACTTATATATCTTATTATTCTAACATATTTGTAAAAAAATTTAATTTATACATCATAATTTCTATTAAATGGAGATTTTTTGGGACACAATGCTGAAGGTGGTGGTAGTTAGGGGATGATTCTGGAAGAATATTAAAAAATAAATTCTGATCATTGTATTTTTATCTTCTGGAAAGAAAAATGCTTTTTGAAAGCACTTCAGAAAGTCAGTGTTACATTTTGTGAATAGTCTCACAAAACATACCATTTAATAGAAGCAGATTGGATACTATAAAAAAAATAAATACCCCCTCAAGCAGCTGCTTGCCACAGAGGTCTGACAGGAGCCTGTCAGTTTATATGCCATAGTAGAAGGTCTGCGAGGATGGCAGGACCTCAACAGAAAAACGACACATACATCCATGCCTTAACCCGGGGCTCGAACCCAGGTCCCATAGATCACAGCCAAGCGTGCTAACCACTCGGCCACGGGATGGCTCATTGGATACTAGCTGAAGCATAATAAAAAAGGAGTTCATTATCAAAAGTTATGAGGTAATAAGAAGTGAAGTCTATGATAAGTATATATGTGGTTGATATTGCACCATGCAACAACTAATAGATTTTAAATGAATTTTAATTGGCACAAAAAACCAATGTATTAAAATAGTTATAATGCTTCCTATGCTGCTATCTTATTGGATTTTACACCACTGCTATTTGTCTAATTTCAAATTTTGATACTAACAAAATTCTTTTAGCTAATAGAATAGCTAACTAGACACAATGTTTGCAAATTAAAGTTATAACAATTAGGAGAAACTGTTTAGGTGAGATGAACACTGTTATAGGGCATCAGGTCATCAGATGGAGAGAATAGATAATAAATAATAAACTAATAATCAGGTAGAAATAAGCATTTATTTAATACTGATACACCAAGAAAGCTATATCAATATCTCTTGGTTATTGTTATGCCTTTATATGTTATTGCATCTTCAACTTCTACTACAAGCTGATGTTTCTTAAAATAACATTAATCTCAACTTCAATAACCAGGAAACAGTTATACTGATTTAGCTCTAGTGGCTTGTCAACATTAAACAAATGCTTGCTACTATACTGATAAAAATTTGCAGTCTTTGTTTCAACATATTATGATCCTATGCCAATGGTTACAACCTTGCAAACACTTTGTCTATTCATTCATTCATTTTATCAGCTGTGCTATGGTGCAATATCAGACACTGATTTACACCAGACTTGTTTATTGTATGCTTTGTATTATTGCAAGCTGTTAGACAATGCTCTTATATTTCAACTAACATTCCATTTGCTTCTCTTAAATGGTATGCTTTGTAAAACTATCTGCAAAGTGCAATTATAGTGTAAGTTTTAAATAATTTCTCAATGCTGCAATGTCAAAATGCTAGGCATTTAACAGTATTATGGCATTTTTTATTTATTAAATGTTAAATTGTAATGTGGTTTTTAATTACCTCATTTTGTAGTTAACTTACATAAACAAAATTGGTGCATTTTCCAATGCTCCTCAACAGCTTGATCTCTAATCTAAAGAATAATTTTATTTCACTTTATTCTATCTGGACTAAACAGTGATACAATAAAACATTAAATATAATACAATGTAAATGTTATTTTACACCCCCCCCCCCCCCAAAAAAAAAAAACACGGTGTCGAATTTTTTTCTTTTATCTTCATACATAAACTTTAATATTGGCATATATACAGTATAGCTGAAATTAGTTAATCAGAGAAAAACATTATTGCCAACAATGTCAATTAGTATCAACTTTGTATCTACCAACAGTAATTTCTAATAAACCATTTAATCTGCAGTTTTGTCTTTTTAATTAATATACTAACATTTTCAGAATTATAGCCATATAATAAAATTTAAATACACCTCTTTAAAACATATAGTATGAAAATGTAAATTTTAATGAAAACTTACCTAAATTTGTAATAAAATAATTGGGCTTTAAGAAAGTTATTTTTGAAGAAAATGCAATTTTTGCTACTTTCAAAATATTTGTGCAAATTTAACAAATCTATATTTTAATGTCTTACATTTTAGTATATTAAATACCAGATCTATGAAGTACATTCATCACGCATTAGTTAAATATATACATAAAATATGTGTTAAAAATTTTGATAAAAATAAGGAAACTACTTGAAATTAAATATGGACAAAACATGAGCTAAAACCTTTTTCATTCCATATTAAATTATATTAATGAATAATCTTAGTAACTTTCCTATGACACTGATGTTAAAGTAGAATTTAGCTGCTGTAGTGCATCCTGTGCAAGCTTTTTCAGTTGAATAACTTCATCTTCCAAAGACAAAGAATTTTCTTCTAAAGCTTTAAGAGATTCTGAAATATCGTGAACTTCAGCTGCATATTCTTGCAAACGAAAGTACTTTCGAACTTCATGATAACGTTGTATTGCTGTTTTCATAAGTACAACAGCTGTAAAGAAAAGACATATTGCAATAAGAACAAAGAGCCTGCCCATTCGTCTCTTATGAATTATAACAGTCATACGTGACCAATCAAAAGATATACCGATGTGCTCCAACATTCTGTATGCTGACACATAGTGTTTTATGTAACAGGCTATATATATTCACTATGCCTTTAAGAAATCTACCATAGCAATATTAATTTTGCAAATTTTTACAAACTGTTCAAAAGTGGGCAACATCTATTTAGAGCATCACTGTTTTTTACGAGTTCTTCACGATAATCCTGAAAAAAGTAAAAATAAGATATTAGAAAATGATACTACCATCTTTAGTAATCAAAGTCAGAATAACTATTATTACAAAAAAGAAAATTTTAAACAGTTGACAGGAGTACTGGTATCTGCATAACTCTTAGCAAGTTTAAAATGTTAATATATTAAGTACAGTTTCATTTCAAAATCAGTCTGAAGTTATTTTGTAGCACAGATAGGAAGGTGGAATATGTTGTTATATTGGCTAATTGTGGATGCAACTGTATGTATACTGCAACCAAATGAAAATACAATAAAGCTCTATTTGAAACTTTGGAATTACATGGGTTCACAGTTATATTTTGTATGAAATACATGTACTGGGTTTAAATTATCCTAATCAGCCATGTTTAGAAAGGGATATAATAAAATTCGGCCATTTTATCCATGAGCACATAAAAGGATTCAAAGGCTCAGAATATGGTAAGCTAAAGAAATCCACTAGATAGCTATTAAGAGCAAATGGATGCAATGGCCTATTATTAAGCACATTCATCTTCTGCATGAGACTACACTTTAATGTCATTTTATGGAAACAACTTTAAAAAGCTCATCATTTTCTATTTCAGTAGGGATGTGGAATTCGCCTGGGGGGTGAAGAATGGATTGCCACCCTACAGTTTGGCTTTGGCAATCCTGCAATTAACAATGGAAGCCTGAAGCACACAAGTAGGAGCAGAAGCAATTAAGTGATGAGGAGCAGTTCCATTAATCCATCAGCAGCCCAGAAGATTGATCACACCATGTATTTCCCTCCTGTCCTTCCAATACAGATCATGTGATACTGAGGACACTTAGTGCAAAGGTTTTGAGATGCTCTCAGCAAGGTAACTGCAACAGCATAGATGTGATGAGCAGGCATCTATCTGACCCCTTTGTTGGACCTCAGAAGTCCAGAGCCCCACAGTTTCAACGCTGGCTATTTAGCTATTTGTGTACCAAAAGTATGGGTGAATGCAGTCATTACTTATATACATATTGTAAATAATAAATGTGTGTATATATAAACATTATCAAAGTATTTATTTCAGTCACCAGGGTCTTCATTTGCCAGTTTTTGCACTAATAATTCAGTGCTTCTACCCACATCTCAGTATGCTCTCTGACCAAGTATAATTTCCTCAAAGGAGTTATAGACAATCAGAGAAAATATTATTGCTGACAGATTAAAAATGTCTTTAAAAAACCTTAGTTACAGAGCTGCCTTATGGATACAATGAGATCTAGATTACAATGAAATGTTCTGACATTTGTTCATAATTTAATCAAGGATTTGAAAGTCTACTGATTACACAATTTAAGAGAACCAGCTATATTTAACTAATCAGAAATAGTAATATCATTATAATAAATTAAGATGTCAATTAACACTTGAAATAATTTGCTGAAAACAAATTATTTCAAGTGTTTCTTTTCAACAGGACATTTCCTGTGCTACTTGATTATTAAATGTCAATTAACATTTAGAACTCTAGATAAAATTAATATAGGGTGGTTAAGAAAAGGTTGGATTCTTTTTTACTATAAGCTATGAATGTGTAATCAAATTTTACCTGCATTAGGAATTATTCTACCTAAAAATTGTTTTAACAAAATAATCGTCTGATCAGAAGTACATAAGGGTGAATTAAAAAAAGGTGTGTCAATCCAAAAAGTGGCAGTGACTTTAGTACAGGATGCCAATGAATGAATATAATTTCAATAGAGTGAAATTCTTATTTTTTCTGGATGATAAAAATTTGCACCTTAAATTGAAGATGTCTTATGATGGTTACATAGAACGGAAACCTGAGATAATTATTCCTATGATTATATTAGAAATGACACAAAACTTTGCTATCTGACTAAAATAGGAAATATAGTTCAACAAATTAAAATATACACCACAGACCATAAGTTGAGGTAAAAAAAAAATTTAAAACAGCCAATAAAAATACAAAAAATTTAACATTTAATGAAAGCAATTCTACAAGTTTAAAAAACAATACTTGATAAACAAAATAAGTCAAACGTGGTTATAACGAGCACCAGGAGACAGACAAAATTTCCTCATTATAAGCATTATTCACTATATCAGTGATGAGTTAAATCTCCCCCTATTTATTTTAATTCTCAAATTTTTTCTAATTTTGACTTTTTTGTGAGTTGAGCAACACTTTTGTTTGTTAGTAGACATGTTTCCAATGGAAAGGTTCTTTTCTAACTAATTTTACAGTTATGGTGGTGTTTGGGTAAAGTGGGGGAGCAGGGCCAGAGGCTAGAACACTGGAGAGAGAGAGGTACAGTGGGGTGGTCCTCAAGGACAAGGTTAGGTCATAAACTGGCCCATAAATCTGGTGAGTGGTCACAAAAGCTGTCACCCATTTCATTTTTGTCTATTCCAAAAATTGAGTACTATTTCCAAATACCTGAGCAATTAAGAATGTTTGTGTGTTTCCACAGTTACCAAAATTTGTTCGGTATATCCGTGTAATATGCTCATTATAAGTGAGCAAATGTATGGGAATACGCATAAATTATTAAATTATTATCTTTTTGCTAATAATGATTTTAAGTTATTATCTTTTTGCCAATTAGAGCCATGATCTTGTTATTTCCGTGGTCATTGCAATCAAGTTCGACTCTATTACTGATTGAAAAATATAGCAAGGCCTAAGTTTTTAAAGCAGAAATTACCTCTTTCTGGCTCATCTTGGTTGTCAGCAGCTGATAAAAGTGGCAAAACCAGTCCTTGCTTTTGCTGCTTAAGGGTCCTTAACCCTTTATGTTTTGGGAGTATTCCTCTTATCATAACTTAAGCAATTCCTACATTGTTTGATGATCCTCTTAACAGAAAAAATACACTCTATAGTGTTGCTACAAATATGGTCGTATATCTAGCTGTAGTTCTATAATTTCTCACAATGCTTTCTGTCACAAGAAAAAAAATTACTCTCACTGTATTCACATGCAATATTTGCAACAATGGAGATAAAACAGTATCAGCCATTAAATAAATCTGAAAAATTCAAGTGTACAGTAAAATACATTTGAACTGAATGGTAATTATTTCAAATTAATAGTGTGGACTGCTGTCTTCATGTAAAGACACCCATACACAAATTTTACCTTGCATGGGGGGGGGGGCTTGGTATTTTTGAATGTTTCTATTCAAAATGATATACTACCATTCTTTTAATAGTGTCCCCAATCGCTGTTGAATGGTTGTTTTACCTCTGAGCAGAAATTTTTTGCACACAATATGCTAAATGGCCAAGTCACAAGGACCCCGAAGACTCAGAGAAAGTTGGGAGGGGGCCTACTGGAAAGGCTGTTGGGAGACAGATGGTAGCCTTCTGTCAAGGACATCCAGCGTGTTCTTTAAAGTGTTAGTACGGTTCTCCCGTACACGGATCCACGGGTTAACGTCCCATCCGACGGACGGCGGCCTTTCCAAGCTGATCGGTGTCCCCTACTAACCGTGGGCAGGGCGAGGAATTTTGCGGACATAAATATCAATATCGCTTTCCGCTCGCTGTGGGTAAGGAAACTTAATGGAGTATATACAAAGGTATAAGGTTTTCATTCGATCAAATACGACTATTCCAGTTCTTGTTAAATAGTAGTAAAAATTAAATAAGTTTCAATTACCTCTGACTTTAACAATGCGTTTTAGAGAGTCGTAATCACACGTTGACTCGTAAAACAGGTAAGCTATCCACAAATTCCGTAAATCTGTTGCCATGTAACCCATGATGTAACCAACAAACTGGTTGCCAGATAGATGTCACATTTTCTCCCTTAACTTAGAGCTTCCTGTAATAATACAAATAGAAACATATTTATATGATTGATATATGTCGTTAAAGGGAACTAGATAGCAAAGAAAATGTAAGAAGAAAAATTAATATTTAATGAATGCAATGTGATTCTACAAGTGTTTAATGAACAACACTTGATAAACAAAATAAAATATTACTAATTGAAAAATGTAGCAAGGCCTAAGTTTACAGCACCACATGATGCAGATATACTTGCGCTACAGGGAAGCTGCTATTTGTGATTGCAGGCGTTTAGGTCATTTGCATATTTGTTTCCCTTAGAAATTTTAAGTTCGTCGACTATTCTTAGTGTTGTAATGTTTATAAGTCTTAAATTATAAACATTTGGAAATTTTTTTCATATTGCATGAGTTTTTTGTTTTCCTTTCGTCATGAATGTTTGTGTTGTTTTCCTGCTGGGATCTAGCCATCCTCACAGATCTACTCTGGCGTATAAATTGACAGGCTCCTCAGACCGCTGTAGCAAGCAGCTGCTTGGTGCTGCGCTTGCCACAGCGGCTTTACTTTTGTTTTCTCCTGTAGCACTTTGATATATATAATTTTATACAGTTCCTCAAATGCAGGGAGCCTCTCATTGGAGACTACATTGACCATGAACGTACAACACCTTAAATCTTGAACCTATATAGTTCCTGAAATGAAATATTAATAAAATCTCGATTCATATAATTTTTTAATAATATATATATAGTTTTCCAAATCCACTGCATTCTTTACTAACCCCTCCAGTTTCCTCACTGAAATTTTTTTTTTATATTGAACAAATTTTTCGAATGTTTTCGAATTTTTCTATGTTAAACAAATTTTACACTAATAAAACTAATCAACCTCCCATGCACTCACCATATAAAAATATTTCTTCTTTTCAAATACTTATCGCGCATATACTGAGACTAACTCCGCCCTTTTTTTTACATATCCACAACTCCAGCATTGCAATTCTATCTTTCTTATCGGTTCTATTTTTCTTATAATTTCAGATCGGTTCTATGTTACAATTTGTTTGTTACATAAATCTCATGCAGAAGCATAGGCGAGCGTTCATGTCACGTTTTTCATAAACTCACTGCAGCACGTTCATCTGTCATAACATTGTCCCTCCTTAGGTCTTGTTCGTCCCGAACAATTCTGGATTCCGAAGCTTCTTCAGTTCTTCGATGAAACGGGGCCAAACGATCCACATGAACCACTTTGCACTTTGTAGTTGGACGTTGACGAATCGATACACCACGTCGTTAATCCTGTTAACTACTGCATATGAACCTTTCCAACGTTTCTGAACTTTTGATGAAAATCTCTTCTTTCTATGTAGATTGTACAGCCAAACAAGATCTCCTTGATTGAAAACAGTTCCATTTGTTTTACTGTAATATCTACTTTAGGTTCTCTCGCTTGCTAAGTTGATGTTATGTCTGACGGAGTGATGGATTTCTTCTAATCGTTGTTGTAATTATTGTACGTATTGTGCAGTGTATGCAGGCATTGCTTCGGACCGACCTTATAAAAGGTCACAGGGAAGACATAACTCTCTTCCAAAGAGATCATGGAAGGTGTCTGTCCAGTTGTCTCATGCACTACTGTTCTGTATGCAACAAAAAGAGTGGTATATGGCGATCCCAGTCACGTTGATGATCGTCGACAAACAATGCTACATGTTGTGCAATTGTCCTATTAAATCTCACAACCATACCATCCGACTGAGGGTGTAGGGGAGTTGTTCAGGTTTTCTGAATGCCTAATAGTTGGCAGATGCCTTTAACCCTTTAACTACCACGGGCCTTGGAAAACGAAGTACCTCAGAATACCAAACCGGCCGAGTTTTGAAATGGACTCTTCCTGGTTTGTCGTCCCCCCCCCCCGTCCTTCACCCGAAGGGAGAACGGAGTTAACCGCAGCCGAGCCAGGCAGAGCTCCTCTCCACTCCGTAAATTGACTCTCATTAAGCTGAGCCTCCCTTCACCTCGAAACCCATATGGTCATGAGCTACATAAACCCATTGAACATGAGATATCAGACTCCTGTGACTTTTGCTCTTAATTCCTTTCCCAAAGCAGTTTTTAAAACGCATGCATGTGTCAATTTTTGAAAAGTTTTTTCATTATTATTTTTTAATAACAACTTTTAAAAGCTATTTAAATTTGTTTTTCTACTTAAAAACTGGAATAAGATTGTAATTACTTGGATTATATCTTTTTACATAAAACAGATGTCATAATTAGAAATTTTTCAAAGAAAAAAGTTTCCAATGTTTCCATTTTTTGGATTCTGATGTCGGTTTTTTAACACCCAACAAAGAGAAAGCTGTTATTAATAGTGGAATGTATGATGAAAAAAAATTAAAGAAAGATTATTAAAATAAGAGGACCAAAAATAGAAAGCAGTAAGAGTGCTGAATTGATTTTTAAAGAATAGATTTTAATACAATTGTAGAGAGTACTCTAACATAAGAATCAAAAATGATTTTGTGAGAAAGGTTTGCATCTGAGATAAAAGTAATTGAAGTGGATATTGCAAAAGATATCCGAGGAAGCAAAGACTAGATAAAATGAGAAATAAAGAAACTAAAGCAATCAGAGACTACATAAAAATATTGGAGGTGTAAAAAGTATTATCAAAATGAGAAAGACTTATGAATATGATGGATAAAGGAAGATGGATAAATTTAATATGGAAATGAGAACCCGCTGGAAGAAGAAGGTGAAAGAGATGGAAAAATGGTATGAAAAAAAGAAGGCCGAAAAGAGGACTTCAAGAGCAAGATTGCAAAGATAAAAATAAGTGGATAAAGAGAGCTGACTGGGACCACACAACTTAAACTTTGGAGGGTGAAAAGAATAAAATTTTGTATCTAAGTTTCATAGAATACATTGTTAACTAATTGAGTAAGTGATTCAATTCGGCAAATGATTAAATCAAAAGTAGTCTGTTCTATTTTACATTTCAGATCATCAGTAATGTGACTAAAAAAGTCTTATGAGTGGAGGGTTACATACTCGAGTCCAATGACAAGATCTAGGGAGGGTGGGGGGGCATCTCCTATTCCTTTTCAGAGTCCTAGTAAGGGTAATAGAAATAAATATTACTAAACTTATTTTGTTTCATGGATTTTTCAAGAAATATAAAAAAATTTATAAAACGAGGGGAAAATGATATATTGCATTGGAAATACAGCCTCTTGCCCCCCCCCCCCCTTACGTTTTTTCGGCTCGATTGTGTTTCTTGTTTCCCTCTCTTTTTTTTCAGATCCGGGCTTGCTCGTGTCTATTGGGGTGAGGAGGATGGAATGATGCTTGAGTTAACACATTTCGTCTGAGCGGCTCTGTTTTCTGCACAATGGGCTAAATGTCCTGGTTACAGCAAAGGTCCAACTGTACAGCTGTTAGGAGAAAGATGGAAGCCTGCCTCAATCTTACTGTTTTAATGGCACAGGCTATAGTTATCCTGCACACAAGGCTAAAATTTTACTTCCCATTTAACTGACGTCGGCCTTCCCAATCCCCTCAGTGTCATATTTTCTCCACGAGGGCAGGGTAGATGTTATATATACCCTCGTCAAACAGCTGCTTGTCACAGAAGTCTGACAAGAATCTTTCAGTTAATACGCCATAGTAGAAGGGATTTGTGAGGATGGCTGGTCCTCAGCAGAAGAACAACACAAACATCCATGCCTTATCCGGGACTGTAAACCTAGGTCCATTTGATCAGTAGACAAACATGCTAATAAATAATAATAAATTTTTTTAGTTTTTTTTAATCTACTTTTAGTGTTCCAAATGTAACTCTATCTATTTTTAGTTCCAAATACAAATGTTTTGGATTTCAAAGCAGGTAGAGAAGTCTGAGATATGAATAAGACAAGATCAATATTGCAAAGATAAATATAAGTGGAGAGAGAGAGCTGATCTGTACCACATAGCCTGAACTTGGGAGGGTGAAAAGAATGAAATTGTGTATCATTATTTATGAATTACATTGGAAAGTAATTCAGTAAGTGATTCAATTAAGCAAATGACTAAAACAAGCAGAGAGGATGGAAAAGGACAAGAGCATGGCCCATGCCTAAAGCCGGTAACCATGGCAGAGTGTGTGTGTGTGTGGGGGGGGGGAGTCAGCGTGTACCAACCTAAGACCAGGGACCATGGAAAACAGAATGGGTGGATAAAAATACAAATTTGTGCGCACAAAACAATACAATATTCCGGCCCCCTGGGTACGTCCTGTCTCTCTCGTTACACAAGAAGCTAGTCAAAAGTTGTTGATGTCTCCATCTGTTAACCACATCAGTAGTGTAGTGCCAACCTGGGGCACCACCACGCACTGTGCTTTCCCCCCCATGACGTCACCGAAGGAAATTGACCCGTGTTGCAATTGTCCACGTTGCTTTCTCAGATTGAACTTTGACCCCTATGACGTCACCGACCGGAAATTGACCCCTGTGTCGCAACTGTCCACGTTGCCTTCTCAGATTGAACTCTGACCCCCATGTCGCAATCCACCGGAAATTGACCTGTGTTGCAATCGTCCACGTTGCCTTCTCAGATTGAACTTTGACCATTATGTCTCAACCGACCATATTTTAAGCCCTCTTCATAGACCCCCTGGTCGACCTATATTTTAAGCCCCCCTTTTCGAATAGTCTCGATTTTCCCCTGATTAACCCAGATTTTAAGCCCACCCATCTTCATAGACCCCCTGGTTGACCCACCTATATTTTAAGCCCTCCCCTCTTTAAAGCAAATCAGTTTTCTCTATACACATTTAATCGGTCTCATCCAGCGTCCATACTATTTTTAGTACGTCTCCTGTATTTAAAAAAAAATTCCTTCCGACAGCGTGATTTGAACCCTCTACCTCAGTGCCGATAGCGTCATTGCTCTCAGCTATGCCTTGTTACTTGATGGTGTGGTTTAGATGTGTCCAAACGGGTATAGCCATATAAATCACGTATCTCTTTATTAAGCTTGAGTTTTATATTTCAGATATTAACCTAGGTTTTTTATTATCCTACGTTTTTTTACAACCTTCGTATTCTTTATAACTAACTTTTTTCAGCGTATTGCTTATAATGAACTCCATGACTAGAAGAAGGACAAATCTACAGTTTTAAAAGACTGTCCCACAGAAAATACCAATGGGCAAAAAATTAATAAAAGGGAAAAAAAACTTAAAAACTTATTCGTCATTATGTAAAAAGGGATAATATGGTGACCTATAACTTTAGTACGTCTCCTGTATTTTAAAAAAATTTGCTTCCAACGCAGTGATTTGAACCCTCTACCCCATTGCTGATAGCATCATCGCGCTCGGCTATGCATTGTTACTTGATGACGTGGCTTAGATGTGTCTCAAACGGGAAATTACGTATCTCTTTATTATAGCTTGAGTTTTATATTTCAGATATTAACCTAGGTTTTTTATTATCCTACGTTTTTTCACAACCTTCGTATTCTTTATAACTAGCTTTATTTTTGTGTAAACTTCGTTTATAACCTACGTATATCTTTTAACTCCGTGACTAGAAGGACTATTCTACAGTAAGACTGTACCTCAGAAAATGTCATTGGGTAAAAAAATTTAATAAAAGGAAAAACTTATTCCTCATTATGTATGATATGGATTGACCTGTATGGGTGTCATAAAAGTCCCGCTTTAGAATACGTGTTCGGTACCGGACCACGTTTTTATTCACGGATGTCCTGTGAAATTAAAAGATATTAAACGGTGAATCACAATGGGACCACGATTTACTGATTTACTGTTCCATCTTCACTAGATATGAACGTTGTTGTAAGAAATTGTAACATGAACGCCCTAATACTTAAAAATGGATGGTTAAACCATTGTTACCAACCTTCTTGCTGCCTTTCAAGCTGGCACATGGCGTCCTCTGTCTTAATTGTTTTGAGGCGATGAATGCTTACGTTTTCCTTTAATGTGAGAATGCTGGGTAGGGCACTTTTCTTATGCTTCTCTATCACTTCTCCTTTCATTTTCAATCCTCTTTCTTTCTGAAATGTGATGATTGAGTTTGAAGTGTGAAAGACTTTATGCGTTAGGTCCTGTAAATGCAAAGTATTGTCTATCAGTTATGGGGGCCTCAGAATCGCGAAGCATTATGCTTAAGGTATTTACAGGAGTAATGTTCCATAGACAGTGTTCTTTCCAAACAGGGTGCATAACATTATGAAAAAACTTGTGCTTGCCAGAACCACTTTCACACGAACATAGTACCACTTGTTCTAAGAATTCCACACTAGTATAGAAATATGCAGGGAAAAATAACTAAACCGATTCTTAGATGTGAAAATGCGTGTGTTAGATTGTAGTGAAACATCCTATCTTTGTCGAAAAACTTGTGTTTGCAGCAAAAAATAGTCACCTTCACACACTTATGCGCTTATTGAAACGTAGTAGGGGGACCAGGAACTCTGAAAAGAGCGCGTGAAAGCGCTTTGGAATAACCGCCGAGAGAGCTTACGTTATGTTTTATCGGTGGTTGAAGTCAGAGAATGCAAAGTTAGGTCTAGCGGATCAATTCTGGGACCCAACTTTTCATGGAAATACTGAAAATATTGTTGTTTTCTTATAAACAACGAGTTTTCAGATTTTAAATTTCCAAACTTCTGTGGTTCTTTACTGATGTTTTCTATATGCAAAGTATTTTGTGATATTCATCCATCTGTGTGTATGCAGTGGACCGTGATTTACTAGAGTGGGACCTTAATATTTTATGATTTTCCTGTATTTCTCCTTCCGCTAAAGAGTGACTTTTATCAGTTACTCCTTAGGTTCACTTATTTTACACACTAGATGGCGCTTGTTAATAGTCGTTTTTTCTATCTTACAGTATTTGCGCTGTAATTTGCTGTTTTGAAGCGATTTTTACAACCATCCCACTTTATAACATATAATAACTGTAAAACATACAGTGACGAGAGAGAAAGTATTTTTATACTTTCTCTCTCGTCACTGTATGTTTTACAGTTATTGTGTCTTCCACTTCCAAACAATTGTGAAAATATTCACCTATCCACTGAAATGTGTGTGCATTTACAGATATTCCAACGCCCTTTACATTTTAGTGATTCTCATTGAAAATACCAACCATTTCGTTGTTTTTCTAATTTTCGTTTATGCATGTAATTTGATTAAAGACCTAGTCACATGCTGTGTCGTAGGTGTACTACTGTCCATTTCAGGCTATTGTGAGATTTTCGTCGTAATGAATTAGCAGATATATGGAATCAGATCTGACGCAGATGATGCTTGCGATTTATCTACTTTGGTCGTATGGTTTATTAGAAAGATACACATAGGGAAGATGTATTAGTGTTTGAACTTTAATTATCTTGTGAGATGTGTGAGAGAAAGCAAAGAATACATAATGAGTTTTATGAATCTATGGGGAAACGTGCATCTGAAGAATTAGTTTAAACAAACTTGCAATCGGTCTTTCATTCTAAATGCTTGTTGCTTGCCGTGCTAAAACAATTCACTGAAATTCCCCCTCGTATGCCTCCCAAAAGGTACATATTTGTCATCTTCAGGTATGAAGGCAGGAGTTGTGTAAACATGACAGGAATGAATTTCATAGTACCTGACACATAGTTTTAGCACTTCTCTGAGGAGGCGCTCATAATACGTGTCATCCCAATTTTCAAGCTCCTAATAATGTTCCAGTTATATTTCATAACCTAAAGGACAGCCATCTTATTACGCAAGGAATGATCAAAAATAAGAAGATTAATTGTGTTCCCAATAATACGGAAAACAGCATTCTCCCTTGGAACTTTGAATTTCATAGATTCTGATCAATTTTTAATGGAACAATAATGCTGCTTTTCATCATCTGATAACAGTAGGAGATTTGCGTGCGCTTTAAATCTGAATGGTGTGATGTAGAGTGGGAACACCTCTTTCTCGTGTCCAAAAACATTGACAGAAATGTTGTTCATTTTTACGAATTTAGATATATTTTTCTTCTAAATGTATGTAGTTGTTAAGGCATTCAATTTATTACAGGCTCATTCACAGTTAATACAGGATTTACATATGTGGAAAGTAGTCCCAGTGGTAATGGAAAAAAAAAAGAGTTAATTCCTAGTTCATTGGTAGCAAAATATCCCGTACTTTTCCCGGTTGGTGCCGTAGAAGCTTCTAATAGCATGCTCAGGGTAGGAGATCATTTGACAGTCGAAGTACACACAAGACGGCCATGTGTAAAGCTGAGAAAACAAACTAACAAGAATTGTGTGTACTAAATGTAACTCTTTGAAAAAATTTGTTTTGCACTGTTTCATCAATATTCATGTTACTGCATTCATTCCAATAAATAATTCAGCGAAACATTAATATATACATCAAGTATTGGTTTTTCTTGGCTGATTAACTGGTTTTCCATGGTACAAAATAATAATAGACCGTAGAAATGTAACTTTTTGAGGGTACTGAAGATGTAAAATGAAAACATTCATTCTCTTTGGAAACGAACATCCCATATTCCACCGATATGTTATTTTTCTCAGTCTGCAAATCTCCTACTTCTCGCCTTCCTAACGGCTACTAAAGGACTCATTGAACTACGCAGAATCACACCCTGCTTGTCACTTTGAATGAATTTTCATACCTTGACCCTAGTTCTCGTACCTTTTACAGTTTTCATTTTTACGAATCTTTTGAATAATGTCGTGTGTTTCTTCTCATCAGTTCTGGAAGACTATGTTTTAGCATGGAATCAGTTTGTGTTCTTAATGAATGCTGTGGAATTATTTACCAAGTTTCTATTTTTAATGAAGGAAATCGTGTTATCAGTAGCAGATGCAAATATTGTTGAGCGGATAGCAACAGATCTGTCTGCAATCACCCGTTAAGAAAGTGACCTTGTCACGAACACATCCTGCTTGTTGCGAAATGCATGATGAAAGGTCGAACTCGCAAAATACGGATAAAAGAATTGCAACACCCTCGTTGCCATTCAAAAAAAAGTTTAGTGGAAAAATTTCAGATGAGGGTGGAAGTTAAAATTTTTTAATTGCGCAGGACTTAACCATCCATCAGTAAAACATGATCCGTGGTGTGGAACAATTTACGGTCACCATATCACACATAATGACGAATAAGTTTTTAAAACAGATTTTTTTTTATTAAATTTTTTTACCCAATGGCATTTTCTGTGGGAAAACAGTTACTGCAGGCTAGTCCTTGAAAGGGGGGTGGAACTGTTAATGAGGGGGACTTTGATAAGAGTTTTAATTAATGTAGGGTTTTTAAGAAAGGAGGACTTTTTGATGATTAGCGAGTTTATCGAAGAGGATCGTCAAAGGATCAGTAAATCGTGGTCCCATTGTGATTCACCGTTTAATATCTTTTAATTTCACAGGACATCCGTGAATAAAAACGTGGTCCGGTACCGAACACGTATTCTAAAGCGGGACTTTTATGACACCCATACAGGTCAATCCATATCATACATAATGAGGAATAAGTTTTTCCTTTTATTAAATTTTTTTACCCAATGACATTTTCTGAGGTACAGTCTTACTGTAGAATAGTCCTTCTAGTCACGGAGTTAAAAGAAATACGTAGGTTATAAACGAAGTTTACACAAAAATAAAGCTAGTTATAAAGAATACGAAGGTTGTGAAAAAACGTAGGATAATAAAAAACCTAGGTTAATATCTGAAATATAAAACTCAAGCTATAATAAAGAGATACGTAATTTATACCCTGTTTGAGACACATCTAAGCCACGTCATCAAGTAACAAGGCATAGCCGAGCGCGATGACGCTATCAGCAATGGGGTAGAGGGTTCAAATCACTGCGTTGGAAGCAAATTTTTTTAAAATACAGGAGACGTACTAAAGTTATAGGTCACCATATTATCCCTTTTTACATAACGACGAATAAGTTTTTAAGTTTTTTTTTCCTTTTATTAATTTTTTACCCATTGGTATTTTCTGTGGGACAGTCTTTTAAAACTGTAGATTTGTCCTTCTTCTAGTCATGGAGTTCATTATAAGAAATACGCTGAAAAAAGTTAGTTATAAAGAATACGAAGGTTGTAAAAAAACGTAGGATAATAAAAAACCTAGGTTAATACCTGAAATATAAAACTCAAGCTTAATAAAGAGATACGTGATTTATATGGCTATACCCTGATTTATATGGCTATACCCGTTTGAGACACATCTAAACCACACCATCAAGTAACAAGGGATAGCCGAGAGCAATGACGCTATCGGCACTGAGGTAGAGGGTTCAAATCACGCTGTCGGAAGGAATTTTTTTTTTAAATACAGGAGACGTACTAAAAATAGTATGGACGCTGGATGAGACCGATTAAACGTGTATAGAGAAAACTGATTTGCTTTAAAGAGGGGAGGGCTTAAAATATAGGTGGGTCAACCAGGGGGTCTATGAAGATGGGTGGGCTTAAAATATGGGTTAATCAGGGGAAAATCGAGACTATTCGAGAAGGGGGGCTTAAAATATAGGTCGACCAGGGGGTCTATGAAGAGGGCTTAAAATATGGTCGGTTGAGACATAATGGTCAAAGTTCAATCTGAGAAGGCAACGTGGACGATTGCAACACAGGTCAATTTCCGGTGGATTGCGACATGGGGGTCAGAGTTCAATCTGAGAAGGCAACGTGGACAGTTGCGACACAGGGGTCAATTTCCGGTCGGTGACGTCATAGGGGTCAAAGTTCAATCTGAGAAAGCAACGTGGACAATTGCAACACGGGTCAATTTCCGGTCGATTGCAACATAGGAATCAAAGTTCAATCTGAGAAGGCAACGTGGACAGTTGCAACACGGGTCAATTTCCGGTCGGTGACGTCATAGGGGGAAAGCACAGTGCGTGGGGGCTCCCCAGGTTGGCACCACACTACTCATATCATTATTTGCTTAGTCAAACCACCGACACTTCAGCATCTAGAATACACCTATACCTCGATTTACACTGAAGATAGGTTCTGCACAAAACCGTGTAAATCGAAATCTTGGATTTTGCTATGTAAAACGAAAAAAACTCTAAATTTGCATAATTCAGTTTCGATTTACACGGTTTCGATTTCGATTACACGGATTTCGATTTACACGGTTTTGTGCGGAACCTATCTTCAGTGTAAATCGAGGGATAGGTGTAGTAGTCAACAGGAGATATTTTCTCGTTGTAGCATTACAGCGCGACAACAAATGAGCTGCAGCAAAATTAAGAGGAAAACAAATAAAATTGTATGGTAAACTCAAATAGAAAAAGAAATTCAGATAACTAAAGCTTCTATTTTTTCTTCTGATCTATAATTCAATCCCCTCATCAAATAGTTACGTACTGTGTCGGCCAATACACTTAATAATACGGCTTTGGTTGAAGTAAATGTTTTCATAATTAAATAACAAATGCTATAAATTTGAATCTGGAAACACCGTCCGATCGCCGAAGTTAAGCAGCTTTTGGCGCGTTCGGTACCTGGGAGGGTGACCATTTGTGAACACCGCGTGCAGTAGGGAAAAAATCTGCTGAGGGCCCGCCATCCTCACAGATCCCTCTATTATGGCGAATTTAACTAACAGGCTCCTGGCAGACCTCTGTGGCAAGCATCTGCTTGAGGAGGTATTTCTTTTTATTTTATTTATTAATGCGCTTATTTTAAATTGTTCTTTTGATGGCGAACTTGTATCATAAATAAAAAGTATCATTAATTTTTTTGTTATTTCAATTATCAGTAGCCTCACTTCAGAGCCTTTGATCTAGAATAAAAGACGTTAAGTTTCTTACTCTCTTGTCACAAAGCAATTATTTTTCTTTTAATAATTTGTTTATTGCAGAGCTCCTAACATGCCAGTCGTGCAGTATAGGAACTAACAACCCCAAATTTGCTGTTAGGAAAATAAGCCCCCCCTCTCCCCCCACCCGAAATTTTAGGATGATTATGTAATAATATCAGATAAAGATTGAACTTATAAAAGTTAAGTGTTCTGTGTGTTAATTTGTTTTCAAACCACTTATTATTATATTACGTGAAATTATATGTTTTATGGGAATTAAAATTATGCATCTATATCTATATTTTTTCAGTTCCACCAATTTTTAAAAGTTTTGCAAACCATTCTTCCGGTAAATATTCCGCTATGAATTCTTTTCTAAAAATTAAATATTCCCTCAAGCAGTCGCCCTGAAGCAGATTACGAGCCTGCCGGGCTATCGACTAGGCCATACCCGCCCCTCTCGCCGAAGAAACAATGGATATGCATATGTTATCGTATGTCAATAATAAAATTATTACCTTATATCTGAATATTTCAATTATTTTTATTTCAACACAAATTGAAAAAAAAGAAGATTTTTTCCCCGATAATTATTCATCTAATGGAGTTATTTTTAACCTGAAAAAAGTCGTACCCTATGTAAAGATGTGTCTTTCTGCTGCGGTCTCGCCTTCCTCACAAATTTTGTCTGTAGCGTATTATACTGACAGGTTCCTGTCAGACTTCTCTGAGAAGGAGATGTTCGAGAGATAATTTATTTTTATTTTCATTTTATTGCATAAACTGATTATTTTCCTAAGAAACCGAATTCAGTTTCGTGAATTGAAACAAATATTTGTTCTCAGTAAAAAATTTTAGAGTCGAAAAGCCATTTTACTGACTGCATCTTATCTCTAGAAACTACCCTTCAGATTGTCACTAGAACGCAACCAGTTGATGAGAATGTGACCTTCAGCTGCGGGAAACAATGGAGGTACGACTTTGGCTGGACTGTGCATGGAGCGAATATCTGTGCTTTGCAGTGGTCAGCAGCATGCATATTACCATTCTCTGTAACCCATCCTAACCTGCAGGGTACTGCAGCAGTAAGCGGGGTCATACCTCTAGGGCAGGGGTGGGCAATTGTTTTGGCTCGGGGGACCACTTTGTGGAAGCGGAGGTTAGCGGAGGGCCGCACTTTTTAAAATGATTGCATTCATTAGTTAACTTTGCATTTCAGAAAAGGTATAAATTGTACCATAAAAATCAATAAATATAAATTAAATAAAATAGTGGCAGTTTCATTCAATTTATTTATTGTGCTAATTTCATATCATCTGTAGATGCAAGCACATTTAATTTTAGAATCAGTTTAATGAGACAAATGTACCCTATCACTCTTTTCTACAATTTTTTTGAAATCAGGAGTGAGATTGCTTGTTGAGATTCTCATCACAGCCTGCAAGTTAATGTCTGTCAAAGAGCATCTATATTTACTCTTGATGATCTTCAAGCAAGGAAAACTTTGCTCACAAATATATGTAGACCCAAATATAGAGAACATTTTTCCAGCAAATTTCTTCATACATGGAAATTTTTCAGCAGACAAAGATTTGTAAAAGTCAACTAATGTTACAGCATTAAACATTTCTTTCACGGTGTGATCTGACTGCATGTCAATAAGTTCAAGCTGCAGCTCCTCAGGTGCTCTGTCAATATCAGCAGTGATGGGATAAGAGAGCAAACTGAATTTAGGCTCAATTTTCTTAAAGTCCTTAAATCTGCTTGTGACCTCGTCCTCCAAACTCTGCAGATGATCCCTATCTTAGCAAAAACACTTTCAGGCACTTTCTGTTTTCCTAATAAAGGGAAATGACAAAAATTGCCTTCACCTGCTTGCCTTGCAAATAGACCTAGTTTTGCTATGAATGATTTTACATGCTTCCACATTTCATGTGCAAACAACCCCTTTCCCTGCAATGTCACATTCAGTTCATTCAATTTCTCAAATACATTAGCTGCAAACATCGTCTCATATCTCCACTCCTCATATCCTATTTTTGTAACAAAATCATGAGATATCTCCTTCGTATCCAGAAATAAGAGGATTTCATTCTGCAATGCCCAGACTCTTTTAATCACTTTGCCCAGGCTCAACCACCTCACACTGTTGTGGTAAATTACGTCTTCATACTCTGCCTCCACATCCTCAAGAAAAGATTGGAACTGTCGATGGTGGAATGCCCTTGCTCTGATTGTGTTCACCACACTAACAATAGGATCTACCACATGCTTTAAGTCCAGTGCAGCTTTACAAAGGCTCTCCTGATGCAAAATGCAATGAAAAGACAAGATATCACTGTCTGTGTCTTGTGCTTGTAACTTGTTTTTTAAAAGCTTAACCATACCTACATTTTTTCCACTGAAAGCTCTGGCCCCATCTGTTGTAATGCTTGCCATTTTGTTCCAGGACAAGCCACTTTTCTCCACACAATTCACAGCACACTCAAGCAAGTCCTGACCAGTGGTTCTATCTTTCATTGATTCTAGGCCAAGTAATTCCTCTGTGATAACGAAATTTTCATTTCCACGGATAAAGATGAGTAATTGTGCAGTGTCTTCGTTATCTGTGCTCTCATCCAGTGCCAAAGAAAACCAACCAAAATCTTTGCTCGCAGTCTTCAGCTGTTCTGTGAGTTCGTCACTAATTGAGTCAATGCACCGCACTAGAGTATAGTTCTTCTTGACAATGAAATGCTTTCAAATTTGCTTCTAACATCAGGACACAATACGCTTGCACACTCTACCATACATTGCTTAATAAACTCGCCATCCGAAAAAGGCTTGTTGTGTTTAGCAAGGTTGTAGACTACCGTGAAACTTGCTTCTGTAGCGCTATTTTGAAGTGTTGATTGCTTTGTAAATAATGTTTGTTGCTTCTTCAGCCTTTGCACACACTCCGCAGCTTTTATTTTGCGTTCTTCCTTGGAAAGTTTGCAGCCAAATTCGCTATGTTTTGTTTCGTAATGTGGTTTCATACTGTACTCCTTAAATACGGTTATCGTTTCATGACACAATAAACACACTGCTTTATTCCCTGTATTACCAAAGAAATATTTGTTTGTCCATTCTTCATTAAACAGACGACATTCATCACCGATTTTACGTTTTTTTCGGAGGGTTCATGGTTTCACTAAAGTTGGAAATTTATATATTTACTGTTGCCAAGATGAACCGGAAAAGCACTGCGTATCGTATCTATACTGCGCATGCGTATTGATGTGGCCGTCCTAGTGGAAAATACGAGACGAAACTTCGGTCGCGCACGGGCAGGAAATCTCGGTTCAAGGCGGATTTTTCTGACTGTCTTGGCGGGCCACAAAAAACTCTTAGCGGGCCGCTATTTGCCCACCCCTGATCTAGAAAATCAATGAGAACTACTTTAACGTCATCTCAGACAGTTTTCCAGCTCCACTGAACAAGCGGGATTTTATCATGTTTCTTTTTTGGTGTTGTATCCTTACTGCTGATTTTCAGACACTCATAGACTCTATGGAGCTACGAATACAGGCTGTACTGGAAACAAGTGTTAGTCCAACACGATGTTAATGATTTTACGTTGCCCTTTCGTTTTTCCCCCCATTACCTGTTGATGTTAATAATCCAAAAAAAATCGAAAAACATCTGATAGTGCTGTTACTATTATTACTACCATTTTGTTGTAGTTATTATTATTACGTTGTTGTAATAGTTGGGTCGCTTTACCTCTGAGCGGCACTTTTTTTGCACACAACAGAGAAAATGGCCAGGCCATAAGGATCTCAAAGTCTCAGAGAAGGTGGGGGAAGGGAACCCACTGGAACTGCTGTTGGGAGACAGATGGTAGCTTCCCGTCAATGCCATCCAGCATTTTCGTTAACGTGTACAGGGTATGGCTCTCCCACACATGGAACTACGGCTTAACGACCCATCCGGTGGACGGCGGCCTTTCCAAGTTCATCTGTGTCATGTAATAACTGAGGCAAGGAGATTTGCGTACATAACTCTTAATGTTGCCCCAGCTGGGACCCCAACCAGAGAACTGTAGATGACGAGAGTAGTGCGCGACCGACTGAGCCACCCTGTCCCCTACAGACAGAGACCTCCTATTGACTGAACCGTTACATGATGCCTTGAAAGAATTCCTCTTTTTACGAATCCACTAAACACATGGACAAAAGAGATAAATAAGCAGACAGCACTTCCTCAACATTTAGCGGAAAAAGTACATGAGAAAATGTTTATATTGGGTCTCACCAATTGTTCGTAAACTCTAGATTAGCTGACATTGACTTTCAGTGTATTATAATCTCGAAATGAGAAAGAACTTTTCATAACATTTGTTCAGCTTCTGAAAGAAATAGCTTGAAGTGCAAATCCTACGTATCATCGAACATGCATAAGCTAAAGTTGTGAAAAAATATATTTTCTGGTGTCGAGGTAGATATGGTCTACGTCCGTTTAGGTGTTCAAAACTTTAACAAAGTTCGTGATGCTAGAGTTTAGAGTTTATAATTTAGTCAGAATCCTGGTTATCAAATGTATCAGCAGGTAAAACGTTCTGACATTATGAAAGAGCTGTTTCAATTTTTACCCAACAAAGAAGACTTTAAATTGTCCGTGAGGTGTATTAAACTGTGGGCTAAAAGGCGTGGTGTGTATTCCAATATACTTGGATACAAAAATGGACTCTCATGGGGAATATTAGTCGCAAGAAAATGCCAATTTTATCCAAATGTGAGCTGTTCAAAATTAGTTAATAGGTTCTTTATGATGGACACGAAGTTCCATGCGTTCGAGGAAACGGGTTGGGTCATTCCACAACAGATTTTTTTTTAATCTCGTATCTTGTACTTGAATGGAGATATGCGTTATGAAGAGAAGACGGTGTTACGATGGGTACTTAATGGTTAGCTAACCATTTAGTAACGATCGTAATATTTTCTTATCTTTATTAGTATTCTTTTGTTAATGAAACAAGTGAGTAATAAAAGATTAATTTGTGACAGATTTTTCCTTAACAAATGATATAATGTGACGAATATTCAAATGGAATGAATTATTTGAACCAATTAACTTTTACCACTTATGGAAGCATTCTCTTGTTTTGATTGCAACCTCCTATTCGGAAGAGACATATTTGGAATTGTGCGGTTTGGTTGAATGAGGGATTGGTTTTATTTTCTTAAGCTTAGAATCTCATTGGAAATATTTATGAATGAAATACTAATTTTCTCTGTCAAAAAGGAAAACTTGAGTGTACTAGCCAATCGTTCTGATTAATTGGATTTGGTTTTAAAGTGAAGAATGTTAATCTAATCTTAGATATTAATAACTTTGTCCACATTATTACCAAGCATACTGTTGCCAAACAGAGACCGTTAATTAAATGAGGCTTTGCATATAAGAGGAAGTGAACTATCTAAGAAGAAACCAACTAGGAATTATTTATTTGGAAGTGTTCTGCATGCGAGAAGAAATAATGATCAGTAAATATACCCGTTTCCAAGAAAATCTTTCAGGAATTAGACGTTTCTGATGCGTATTACGTCCGGCAAAATATTTTCCTTCGAAGGATATATATTTTCGTTTAATTTCCTTCATTTTGAGAAACTGGAAACACGTTTTAATACAATGTGCACTGTTGTGGTGTATTATCAATGTTTCTCAATTTAAAAGGGAAAACAACAACATTTTAGCTTTCTTATTTTCGTTGATATCAATTTTGAGTTATTGTACTAGGAATTTATTTCAAATGTTGGAAAAAAAGTTTTCTTCTACTTTGTTTTTAGAGTTTAGTAGATTTTGCAGAATAGTAATTAAGAGTTCTTGAAGAATATCATATACTTGAAACATTTCGAAATGAAAAAAATATTTTCTCAGAAAGGAAAATTGACGAACGGTGTTGTATCCCTCCTGCTGATTTTCTGAAGCTGGTAAACTCTGTGCAACTACGTATACAGGCTGTACAGAAAACAAGTGTTAGTGCAACACGATGTTAATGATTTTACGTTGGTCTTCGGTATTTGTCCATTACCTGTAGATGTTAATCATTTAAAAAATATCGATAAATATCTGATTGGGCTACTACTACTCCATTTTGTTGTTGTTGTTATTATTATTACTGTGTTGTTGTTATTATTGCTATTTTTACTGTGTTATTGTAGTAGCGTGTATGGTGGTTATTATACAAACACTTATCTTTCGTTGTATTTCCAGAGTTATTGATCTACTGAAGGACGATAAATGGCGGAAGACGTTGGACAACACCCACAAGCGAATCATCTTGGTGTTACATCTTCCGTAGATGAGCATTATCCAACAAACAGAGACCGTTTATTAACTGAAGATTTAAATGAGGCTTTGAAAGAATGCCTGTTTTATGAGTTCCCGAAAGAAGGTGTGCATCGAATGAAAGTCCTGTGAAAAATTCACAAACTGTAGAGTGTGTCTCACTGCCGATTGGTTAGCGCACTTGGCTACTGATCTTAGAGATGGGTTCGATGACCGGGTAAGGCATGGATGGATGTGTCGTTTTTCTGCTGAGTTTCTGCCATCCTCTGACCTTTTACTCTGGCATATAAATTGACAGGCTCCTGTCAGACCTCTAAGGCAAGCAGCTGCTTTAGGGTGTATTTATTATTATTACAGATAACAGAAATAAGTAAACAGCCCTTCCCCAACATTTATAGGAAAAAGAACATGCGAAAATGTTTAAGTTTGGTCTCACGAAATGCGCGTAATCTCTAGAACAGCTGACATTGTCTTTCTGTGTATTACATCTCGAAATGTGTTGAGAAAGGACTTTTCACAACATTTGTTCAGTTTGTCCTGAAATGTAAAGTCTACGTACCATCAGATATGCATAAGTTCCAGTTGTGATTATTGTATTTTCTGGTGTCGAGAAAGATATGGTCTACGCTCGTTTTGCTCTTCATAGCGTTAACAAACTTCGAGATCTCAGAAATCACAATCTACTCAGAAACCTGCATATCAAGTGTATCCGCAACTTAAACTGTTCTCAGATTACAGAAGGACTATTCCTATTTTTAAACAACAAAGAAGGTTTTAAATTATCCATGAAGTGTATTAAACTGTGGGCTAAAATGCGTGGTGTGTATTGCAATATACTTGGAGGCAAAGGAGCTTTTCCTGTGTAATATTAGTCGCAAGATTTTGTCAATTTTATCCAAATGGGAACTGTTCAAAAGTAGTTAATAGGTTCTTTATGGTGGTCAGAAATTCGTAGTCGAAGATACCAGAGCGTTTGAAAAACTTTCTGCTTCAACTACCGCACTTTTTTTTAAATCTCGGATCCTGTACTTGAATGGAGATATGCATTATGAAGATAAGACGGTGTTACGATGGGTATTAAATAGTCAACTAACCATTTAGCACCTATCGTAACATCATCTTATCTTTATCACTATTAGTGTGTTAATGTAACAATGTCAGCAATAACCGTAATAAAAGATGAATTCAAGAAAGGTTTTTCCTTAACAAATGACATAATGATTGGAAAATACAAATGACATGAATTATTGAACCGATTAACTTTTACCACTTGTACATCATCATCATCATCATCCTCAAGCAGCCATGGGCTACGGAGGTCCAACCAGACCGTGCAATTTAGTTCGCCAAGCAAGTCTATCCTGAGCTACATCTACTGCATCTGGCCACTGCACACCAATTCTAAAAAGGTCCTGTTTGATATTGTCTGCCCACCGCATCCTAGGTCTCCCCTTCTTTCTGAGGCCTTTAGGCACACTGTTCATAACCCTATTCGCCAATCTATAATTATTCATACGGGCAACATGGCCAAACCAACGGAGTCTCTCTCTGCACAATATGCTGCTTAAAGGAGGTTGCAAACTCCTTTGCCTAATCTCATCATTAGTTACAAAGTTGAACCACCTAATGCCCAAGATACTGCGTAAGCATCTGGAATCAAAAGCATCTAGTTTCCTGTTATCTTGTTTACAAAGTGTCCAAGTTTCACTACCATAACTAACCCTAGAAAGAACCAAACTATTATACAGTCTGATTTTAGTCTTTAGGTGTGTACGCCTATTTCTCCACACTCTCCATAGATTCTTAAAAGTCCCAGCAGCAATCCCTATTCGTCTGTTAATCTCATGCCGCACATCACCATTATCTGTTACATAGCTCCCAAGATAATTAAACTGTGACACCTGCTCAAGACTGCAACCATTCGGATTAACTGAATCACAGCCTGCCTGACCAATTTTCATCACTTTAGTTTTCTCTCTGTTTATAACCAAACCTACTCTACTACCAGTCTCATCAACAGCTCGAATGAAAGAGTTCATCTCATCAACATCATTTGCCAAAAGGGCTAAATCATCAGCATAATCTAAATCAGAAATTTTCGTATCTCCAGCCCATTTAAGGCCAAAATCTTTCCCTTGATGTGAATTTCGCATAACATAATCAATAACCAAGCTAAAGAGAAAAGGAGACAAAATGCACTCTTGTCGAACACCAGAAGTAATGCTAAACTAATTGCTACAAGCCTTACCAACTCTCACACACGACTCAGTGTTATTATAGAGAGCTTTCATAATGTTAACTAACTTGTCTGGTATACCATATGATCTCACAATCAACCACAAATTATGACGATCAACAGAGTCGAAAGCCTTTTTGAAATCAACAAAGCTAGCAACCAAAGGTTTCTGAAACTCTAAACATTTCTCAAGAATCTGCCTAAGTGAAAATATCTGATCCACACATCCCTACCACTTCTGAATCCACATTGCTCATCACGCAATTGACTGTCAACCAGATTCTTTATTCTACTAAGCACAATCATGGAAAGAACTTTACCTGGAACAGAGAGTAGGCTGATACCCCTATAGTTATCACAAGAACTGCGATCACCTTTTTTGAAAATAGGGATAACAATAGCTCTGGTAAAATCCTTAGGAACCATGCCTTTATCATAAAAGATATTCAGAATTTCAGTCATCCAAGTGCTAACCGAAACATTCAAAGCTCTAAGCATTTCCGTAGTAATTTCACTACCCATGGGGACTTATGTAGTTTAAGTTTAGAAACAGCCAAAATAACTTCAGGTTGTGTTATAGGGCCAACATTAAAGCCACCAATGCATCTATCATCATTGCAAACAATGGGAGTAGAACTAACTACATTGTTTAGAATATCACTGAAATGCTCAGCCCACCTAGCCATGACAGAATCCTCCCCTTCTATAACCTTACCTTGTTTATCCTTCAATCCTTGTATGCCTGTCCGTTTTCTACCACACAAAACATTAACTATCTGGTACAGCTCTCTGCTGTTGTGCTTTCTAACTGCTTCCTCGGCTTTCTCAGCCATACCATCAAGCCAAAGATTCTTATCAGCAGCTAACTGATCCTTTACAAGTTTATTAAGGTCTCTGTAATGATTTCTATTAGGACTAGTAGGGTATTGATTAAGGGCATTCCTGCAGTTCTTTCTTTCCGAAATAAGCTCAAGTGCCTTATCACTCAGATAATTTTGCCTCTTCTGCTCCTTTTTTCCTAAAAGAGTACTGTTAGTGTCCAAAAAAGTCTGTTTAAAATGATCCCATTCTTCCTCAACTTCAGTAGTAAGCAAACCATGACTGTCATAATGACTAAGTAACCTATCATGGTAAGCTTTGGCTATAACTGGATCTTTCAGAGCTTCAGTATTAAAAGTAAATTTTTTAACCCTAGCACAACACTTTTTAAGTTTAAGTTGCAACACACTTTTAACAAGGTAATGGTCCGATCCAATTTCAGCTCCCCTATATGCCCTGGTATTCCTAACAGAACTAGCCTTTTGCTGTTAATTAATATGTAATCAATCATATTCTTATGCAGCCCATCAGGTGAAACCCATGTGTACTTATGTATGTCGTGGTGTTTGTGTTGTGCCCACAGAAATTGATCCTGCGGACACGACTTGGGGCCGGGGGGTCCTAGGATATGCTTTTCTAATGTGAGTACAAAGACTTGTTTTGGTCACCCAGCTTCCACGAACTTGTCCATTACACCGGATAACACCGGTGGCGACCATCGGCCCCGGGTGTAGAAATTTCTGGACTAAAGTCGCGCTCGACATCAAAGGTTCCGAGTAGGCGGAGCGATTTTCGGCTCAAGCGTCCACAACCAATAGTGAGTGCCCGTGTCAGCCTTCTGCGCTGACCACCACTAGAGGTCGCAGTGGGAAAAGGCGGCAAGGTTGAACAGTGAGAGGAAAGTATGTGTTTTGCCTCGTGTCTCTCGTCTTGATGAGTTGTCTCCTCTCGTCGAGCAGTCTCTCCCCTTCCGCCCGATGAACAATGCTGGTACCTGCGAGGAATGAGTGCGAGCCTCCTTTGTCTGGCCGAGATTAGGCAGATGGGCTCCCAGTCGACAGTGCCGGACTTCCCATCCAAGGCTTCTGCAGCGGCTACGTGAGACAGGTAAGGGTCACCATCATTTGTAAATCTGGATTTTTCCTCTTAAATACTATTGTCTGTCTGCCACCGCCACCGTGCTCCAGGAAACGGACTACGGAACATGACTTTGGAGCTAGTAGCTCGGACTTAATGGATGGACTTTGCCATAGCAATTTCTTGGCTCCTCATTGTAAAGGCTGACATTGCCTAAACGCTGAGTAAAAGAAGCTGTATCCCGACGAAGGGAGTAAGTTGTGTTAGAGAGTATTTTAGTAATGCTGTTTTTAATAAATTGTGTGTAACTGGGAAAACATGACTCCTCTCCATTTTTCATTATTGGAAGTAAAGTTTTTGGGTTAATATGAAAGAGTGCCTTTTTCGGTAATCAGCGCAATCGCAGCACGGCCAATTACCAGGAAAGGAGTCAAACATTAATGTCGGACCGCCCTAATACGAAAGGGGGGGTTCAAAGGCAAATTGGTTCCCGTGACCAGGATATTTGAACCTGAGGGTTATTGCGGCTAGAAATCGAAGAACATATATATATAGATTACATAATTATTGTGTTAAAATGTGGCAGTGGCAGAATGTTAAGAAGGTTAAGAATGTTAAAAATAAGAGTGAAATATTGTGATATGTGGAAGGTTATGAAGTGTATGTTAGAAAGTAAGATAGTGTTTTTAGTGAGGATTGTATATCATGTTTGAGTTAGGAATTTCAGGATCATCTGTTGAAACAAGTTTTATTGTGAAACATAGTGAAGTAATATTGGATTAAATAATTTAGTTCTAAGATAAGTATAAGACTATAGCTAGGCCCAGGTGTAGAGTGTATGAAGGGAGTACTAGAGATTCGACTAGGGACTGCTACATTATTATATTCTAGATAGGAGTGATTTTGTGTCTTACCGTTAAGTTGCATTTCTGTGTGCGCCTCCATTGCACTTAGGAGGCACAAAAAAACCCAACACACAGCACAACACGCAGCACACTATTTGCGTAGTGAGGAAGACCCCGAAGCAATGGAGAGTCAGGACACGAGTGCGCCACCCACCCAGGAGCCATCCCCAACGACGGGACCTCTCCTGGCGGAGTTCGTGAATTTAGTAAACCCATACGAAGGAGATAGTAGCCGCACTGCCACAGCGTTTTTCAAGCAAGTAGAGGGAGTAGGGAGGATCGCACAATGGCAGCCGAGCGAGATGGCAATCATTGCCCGCTCGAAGCTGCAAGGAGCCACTGCGGAATTTGTTAACCAATCCCTGGAATTAAGGAACGAAGAGGATTTTGGCGTTTTTAAAAGGGCGGTGTTGGAAAGGTTCGACAGTGAGGCGCCATTAGCCACCCGCCTGCACGAATTCACAAGCTGTCAGCAGCGGCGAACGAGAGTGTCCGGGAGTATGCTGCCCGCATTCGGACCCGGGCCTATCAGTTTTTGGGAACAGCAGGAAGGAACATGGACAGCGAGGATCAGGGAATCGGCGATCAGATGCGCCTTGTCCAGTTTTTGGCGGGCCTGGTCCCGTGGCTCAAGCGGTTCGTACTGTCCCATAATCCCCGCACTTGTGAGGAGGCTTTAGTGAAAGCTACACTGGAGGAGAGTAACGATCCTGCCTCCGGACGAACGCCAGCCATGCAAGGACTTGACGAGGAAACCCCTGCTAGAAACACGGATTCGAACCCTCTGCCCCAGCTGCAGGATCTGTTGGCAGCCTTTCCACTGTGCCAGATCCAGGCAGATCTAGTACGTTTGGGGGAGCGCCTCCACCAGATTGAGGGACAGCAAGAGAGAAGCCATACCAGTCAGCCCCAGCAATGGCAGCACCCCTGGGTGGATCGCCGGGGTGTCACGTGCTTTGCGTGCAGTGGAGTGGGCCATTACGCCCATCAGTGTGCATCGCCCCCGAACCTACGCCCACGTGACCCGCGATACCAAACGGGGAGAAACCGGCAGCAAAATCGAGACCGAGCAACTCCACGGAGGACCCGCTGGACGAGAGATAATGGATTCCCTTTCATTCCCCCTCAGCAAGCTCGAGATCAGGGAAGAGAAGAGTTACGGCAAGCCAACCACCATACTGCTCCTTTAAACTAGAACGGGAGGGAAGCCCCGGATGCACTTCCCAGAGTCCCCTCGAAGCGTCAGCCGTCCACATTGCCCCGTGTGCCATACTATGCAGTGATGAAAATTCACCCATTGTTTCTGGCCGCGTGGAGGACATGGAGGTGTCGGCCCTCGTCCATACCAACGCCACTGTGTCCGTCATGAATAGCCAGTGTTTTCAGCGCTTGAGAAGCCGAATCCTGCACAAAATGATCCCCCCCAACATAATTTGAAAACCGTAGATGGCCACCCCCTTCCAGTGATAGGCAGATACATGGTGACCCTCACATTCGACGAGATTAGTTTTGAGCACCCCATAGTGGCCCTTGACATAGACACTCCACGGTACGACATGATAATGGGACACGGTATCCTCAAAAAGCACCGATTCATCATAGATTGTCATTCAGTCACACTGCAAAGGGAAAAGGACAAGGAATCGAAACATAGGAGCACCTCCCTCACATTGCCCGCCTACCCTGCCCGGGAACAACCTTCACCCCCCTCCCCTACACCCACATACATTGGGCGCATCGTGCAGAAGCTCTGCGTCCCTCCCCGAGCCAAGCACATAGCCCTTGTCGAATGTTCTGCCCCCCAGCTCCGAGGCTGCACGATCTTGGCTCAGCCACACGAGCAGCTAAAAACCGGTTCCGTGCGTGTGGCCTGCTCGGTGAACTGCGTGGACGGTAGCGGCCGACTCAACATCCAGGTCGCCAATACCTCCTCTGCCCCCATCTGGCTGAATAAAAGCATGTGCATCGCCACGTTGGAAGCCCTCGATGCCGAACAAATAGAACCCCCTAGCGTCCCCCGGAAGAGAAGAAAATTGCCCCTGTCCTTGGAGGATTTCCAGTTGGACCATCTTGGGCCCCGAGAGAAGAGTAAACTGGGGAAATTATTGATGAAAAATAGAGATGTTTTTGCGAGAGATGTCAGCGAATTGACTGGCACAGACGCCGTGTACCATGAAATCCACCTCACACACGACCGCCCTGTGAGGCAGCGGGCATACAGGGTGCCGTTTGCGCTGCAGGGCCAATTGGACCGACAGGTGGATGAGTTGTTAGAGCAAGGAATAATAAGAGAAAACGCCTCTCCTTTTGCATCACCCATCGTTTTAGTGAAGAAAAAGGATTCCACATACAGATTCTGCGTCGACTACAGGGCACTAAATGCGAAAACAGTCCCAGATTCGTACCCTCTCCCCCTCATCAACGAAATCATTGATCAACTGGCTCATGCCAAATATTTCAGCTCGCTGGATATGGTATCCGGTTATTGGCAGGTTCCCGTTCATCCACGTGACGTGGAGAAAACTGCGCTCATCAGCAGGAAAGGGCTATTTGAGTGTAACTACTTACCATTTGGACTGAAGAACAGTCCCGCTACTTTCCAGCATTTACTGGACCACGTATTAATGGGAATGCGACAAGAGCAAGTCCTCGTCTACCTCGATGACATAATGGTGGCCTCCCAGACATTTGAACAACACGCTGAATGGTTACAGAGGGTATTTGACCGCCTAAGGGCCTACAATTTAAAGTTGAAGCCAGCGAAGTGCCAATTCATGAAGGAGTCCCTCACTTACTTGGGACATTTGATTTCTGCAGAAGGGGTCCAGCTGGACCCGCGGAACATCTAGGCCATTGAAGAATTTCCTCGCCCCCGTAGTGTCCGGAACGTTCGAGCCTTCCTAGGCCTAACCGGCTACTACCGGCGTTTTATCGATTGCTACGCCGATCTTACAGCCCCCTTGGTCCATTTAGTGAAGAAGGACACCCCTTTTAGATGGTCCCCAGAAGCGGAGGAGCGTTCGAAGTTCTGAAGAGGAAATTAATGACCGAGCCCCTTCTCCTCTACCCCGACTTTGGACGGAAATTTTTCCTGTCGACCGATGCGTCGGATATTGCGGTAGCCGGTGTACTCAAGCAGGAGACGGATGACGGTTTCCGTCATCCGGTAGCCTACGCCAGTCGGAAACTGAAGCCCCCGGAAACACGCTACTCAACGATTGAGAAGGAGGCCCTTGCAATCAGTTTCGCCATTACCCATTTCAAGCAATACCTGTATGGGCGACGATTTACGGTTGTGTCCGACCATGCCCCCCTCACATATTTGCTGAAGCTCAAGGATCCCTCCAGTAGACTGGCCAAGTGGAATCTGACGCTGCAGGACTACGATTTTGACATCATTTATCGGCCTGGGAAACACAATGTCCCCGCCGATACTCTGTCCCGTCACATACAGGCTGTCGAGAGAAACCCCCCTTCCCAGAGACCCCTTGGCAATTTAGCCCATTTCAGAGACCTACAGCTGGAGGACCCCACCTTTAGGAACACCATCGAAATTTTAGAGAGTAGGACCCACAATTCACCCGCCAGTGCCGCCGAATCATTTTACTTGAAAGAGGGTATCCTATACCATCTGCCCCCCCCCCTCCCCTCGGCTAGCCATAGTCCCCGCATGGAAGCAACGGAGCAGCTAGCGATCCCCGTCAGTCTTCGAGGACAGATATTAGAATTATGCCACGACAACTCCTGCTCAGTCCACTTGGGAGAGTAAAGGGTAAGGTCTGAGTATTACTGGCCCGGCATGTATGCCGACATTCGCAATTACGTCCAGACCTGCACATCTTGTCTGAAACGGAGAAGCTACCAAGAGAAAAAGAAGGGAAACCTGGTTCGAGCCCCACTCACAAGCCGCCTTTCAGCGTATAGGCATGGATATTTTAGGCCCTCTCCCCATCACTCAGCGAGGAAACAAGTACGTCTTAGTCATTATGGACTATTTTACCAAATGGCCAGAAGTCTACGCGCTGGCCGATCAGTCAGCAGAGTCGATTGCTAGAGCGTTTATGGAAGATTTCATCCCCAAACATGGAATTCCCGCTACTGTCATCAGTGATAATGGCGCAACTTTACCGGTCGCGTGATGACCGAGGTATTTAACCGATTAGGCATTACTAAACAAAACACTAGTTTCTATCACCCGAGCTCCAACGGCCTCGTGGAGAAATTCAACCAGTCCATAGCATCCATTTTATCTCATCTGGTGGCCGACAAAAATGATGTGTGGGACGAGCATCTGCCTTTTGTTTTGATGGCTTATTGGAGTGCCACTCACAGTTCCACCCATGAGACCCCCTATTTTCTACTGTATGGCCGAGACGTGGCCCTGCCTTACCAGTTGTGGCAGACGAAGGAGCCCCCCGACCTACGCTAACACTGAGAGCTATGGCGAACAGTTAGCCAACAAGTTGAATGAAGCATATGAGCTGGTGAAGGCGAATCTTGA
Source organism: Ryuthela nishihirai (assembly GCA_038380435.1). Lineage (NCBI taxonomy): Eukaryota > Metazoa > Arthropoda > Arachnida > Araneae > Heptathelidae > Ryuthela > Ryuthela nishihirai. Next base: position 9,505,095 of record JAWZYU010000002.1, read on the forward strand.
AGCAGCAGCTACGAGTCAGGAGGAGCAGAGAAAAAAAGTGGCCGTGGATAAAGGTATTCGGCCCGGCAACCTTTATATAGCCCACGGGTCCCTCGCCGGAATACCAGGAAGTTATCAAAATTGTCCACCGGACCATGGCGAGTGCTGCAGCGCCTCACCGAAGTGAACTATAAAATTGCCTTAGTCACCAACCCTCACAAAGTGGAGACAGTGCATGTCGATCGCCTCACCAAACTGCGGAAACGCCGCCCGTACCTGATAGGTGAGCCCTCCATCCCAGACGACCCCACACCAAAACCCCCGACGTCGTTACGACCCATCGTTGAGCCGGAATCTGAGGACGACGACTGGGAATCGAACCCCCGAGTCACACGGAATCACGTCACAGGCCGTCCGGCGCCCTGCCACAACAAGCTCCCAGCCGCCGCCACACGCTACAGCTGCCAGTCAGCCACACAGGTACGACCTTCGACCACGTGCACAAGACGGAAGAGTCGCGCCATCTCCAACCACTGCTGCTGACACACCCTCGCAAACTGTGGCTTGCTATAACGTCAACACATCCGGTGGATCAGCACCCCCTCCTCCCTTGCCTCATCGGCTGCCCCGAAGCAGACGACGCTTGAAATCATGGAATGCTGGGATATATGACGAACCCGAAGAAGTGAACTCCACTGATTGTACAACTGCCTTTGTTAATTTTTTTCTGTGCGTTTACAACTTCCAAGGGAAAATGACACTAATTCATTTAAATTTAATAGGAATCATAATTAAACTGTACTAGTTTAAGCTTTCTAATGTTTGGATATTTACTTAAATATCCTAGTTGATATTATTATGCTTAAATATCCTCTCTTTTATTACTTACTTAAATATCCTGGTTTTTATTAAGTGAAATCTGGACACCCTAGGTATAACAGAATATTAGTTACTCATGCTATAATAGATTAAGATATGCAGTATATTTCAGTGAACCATTATTATGTGATTTAGAAATTGCATTTTCGTAAAACCCTTTCTCTCCATTTGCACCATCTTCAACAAATATGTAACAAACTGTAATCCTCATCATCCTCAATCAGCCATGGGGTACGAAGGTTCAACCAGAACGTGCAATTTAGTTCTCCAAGCATATCTGTCCTGAGCTACAGCTGTTGCACCTGGCCACAACACAACAATTCTAATAAGGTCCTGTTTGACATTGTCTGCCCACAGCATCCTAGCTCTCACCCTCTTTCTGAGGCCTTTAGTCACACTGTTCATAACCTTATTCACCAATCTATAATTATTCATACGGGCAATATGGACAAACCAACGGAGTCTCTCGCTGCACAATATGCTGCTTAAAGGAGGTTGCAAACTCCTTTGCCTAACCTCATCATTAGTTACAAAGTTGAACCACCTAATGCCCAAAATACTGCGAAAGCATCTAGTTTCTTGTGATTTTGTTTACAAAGCGTCCACGGTCACTACCATAATTAACCCTAGAAAGAACCAAACTATTATACAGTCTAATTTTAGCTTTAGATGTATACGCCTATTTCTCCACACTCTCCATAGATTCTTAAAAGTCCCGGCAGCAATCCCTATTCGTCTGTTAATCTCATGCCACACATCACCATTATCTATTACATAGCTCCCAAGATAATTAAACTGTGATACCTGCTCAAGACTGCAACCATTCAGATTAACTGAATCACAACCTGCCTGACCAATTTTCATCACTTTAGTTTTCTCTCTGTTTATAACCAAACCTACTCTACTACCAGTTTCATCAACAGCTCGAATGAAAGAGTTCATCTCATCAACATCATTTGCCAAAAGAGCTAAATCATCAGCATAATCTAAATCAGAAACGTTCGCATATCTAGACCATTTAAGGCCAAAATCTTTCCCTTGAAGTGAATTTCGCATAACATAATCAACAACCAAGCTAAAGAGAAAAGGAGACAAAATGCACCTTTGTCGAACACCAGAAGTAATGCTAAACCAATTGCTGCAAGCCTTACCAACTCTCACACACGACTCAGTATTATTATAGAGAGCTTTCATTATGTTAACTAACTTACCATATGATTTCACAATCAACCACAAATTACGACGATCAACAGAGTCGAAAGCCTTTATGAAGTCAACAAAGCTAGCAACCAAAGGTTTCTGAAACTCTAAGCATTTCTCAAGAATCTGCCTAAGTGAAAATATCTGACCTACACATCCCCTACCACTTCTGAATCCACATTGGTCTTTATGCAATTGCCTGTCAACCAGATTCTTCGTTCTATTAAATAGAATCATGCAGAGAACTTTACCTGGAACAGAGAGTAGGCTGATACCCCTATAGTTATCACAAGAACTACGATCACCTTTTTTGCAGATAGGGATAATGATAGCTCTGAAAAAATCCTAAGGAAACATGCCTTTATCATAAAAACAAATAAATAAATATATAAATACCCCCTCAAGCAGCTGCTTGCCACAGAGATCTGACAGAAGCTTGTCAGTTTATATTGCATAGTAGATGGTCTGAGAGGATGGCAGGACCTCAGCAGAAAAACAACACAAACAGCCATGCCTTACCCGGGGCTCGAACCCAGGTCCCTTAGATCAGTAGCCAAGCACTGTTACCACTCGGCAGACTGTTATGGGTGCCTATTCGTGGGGAGGGTGCTAAAGCATTTCCCCTAAAAAATCTTTGAAAGCTCAATTCATTTGAAAAGCTCAATTCATTGAAAGCTCAATTCATTGAAAAATGATAAAATTATTTATAGGCACAGTTCATTGTTTTGGGAAAAACTCTATGTTATTTGAAAGTGCGTATGAAAGAAAACAAAGAAGTTGCAGCTTGTCAGCTGGGGCGGCGTTGTTCCACGGGTTGCACTTTTCAGGGGCGGCAAATTTGCATGCAAATTAATGACCATAGGTGTAGTAAGATTAAACAGAATGAGTAAGACCTATTTTTTAGAGAAAATTTTCAGTCTGTTAAAAAATCACATTAAAATTAATTAAATTAAACTTTCATGTCTAAGATGAGATCTGGAGAAAAGGGCGGCAGAGTCCAAGCAAGAGAATTGATTTCCATTGCAATATAAAGTTTTCCCATCCCCATTTGATTAGAGGATTTGAAAAACTTTCTTGAAATACATGTGAAATATGCCCGATTTTAATAATATTTTGCTTCCATCAGACTTACTACATTTTAAAGGAGGAGGCATGCCCCCTACACTCGACCCTGATTGATCACAATGTCAGTTGTTTTCCCCAAACCCTTCAGTTCACTATTTTATTACCACAAGGCAGGACATAACTCGATTTGGAATATCAAACAGATAAGCATTATACATGGAACTGATATTCGTAAGCAATGACCGAAACTGCTTTTATATATAAGCAATCAAATTTCCATTTTAGTCATAATTTTTAATATCTTCAAGACGTTGCAACCCCAATTATGTGTAAAAACAAATTGTTTGAGAAAGATGCACTTAAGTATTAAAAAGTTCAAAGTTTAAATACTGGAAATTCTACCTCAGTTGCATTTTAATTCGAAGTACCAAATTTATTACTTTTCCAGTAATCTTTGCTCCTTATTAGTTTTTGTGGAAGGCATGCGGATTAGCAAGGGAACTGTTTCATAATGCCATTCAAAGACGCAGGTCGCTTGTGTATTAAAATTTATTATTTGAAGTTTTGCAATTATCAGTAAGTAATTATCAGTATTTAGGAGTGCAGTGGCTAAGAAAGTTTAATAAACTTTCTTAGCCACTGCACTCCTAAATGCATTATCTGAGCAATAACTAACATTTTACCATTTAGTCCTTTGTGCATTATGCTTCATTCGGATCTATAAAAACTAATAATTTCGAAAACTGGTTTTAATGCTGTTTTTCGTAGCAAGTGCAAATGTACATTAAAAAAATCACGATGTAATTAAATGTAAAAGTGCTACTTTTTAAAAAGTACATGATTATTTACTTCTCATAAAGTTTAATCTAAACACTATTTTAGTTTAAAATATATTAAGGAGAAAGGTTAACCAAGCGAAGTACAAAGAAAGGAACGAAAGAACAGACGATAATGTAAATCCTTTAGCTCAGCTGTCCCCCCCTGGCCATGGGTAGCTCCGGGTGACGTTAAGGTAATATTATTTCCTCGTTCATGGTTGGGCGCATGGGCAGCGGCCTGAAGTAGGTTGCCCAACAGTGCATGGTTTTCCCACATGGTGATGTAACTTTTTGAAGTTTTCCAACGTGCACTAGCTTCGAATATTACCAGTGAGAGGTCAATAACTATAAAAACTGTCGAAATATATTTACCTTTTTTAAACAGAATTCGGCCCTTCCAATACCTAAAATACTTGATCACTTGTCCGCAATTTTGCAATTTTTTTTCCTTCTTCCACCCCGTGTTGAATTAATATTCTTTGTCTTTATCTGTAGCAGTATGCGATTTAGATTCAATAATACTATTTTTTTTACCCCTTTTGTACATTTGTTTGATTAAACATTTTAATTCGCTCTTTTCCTAACCTTGTAGCTACACAGAGACTTGTCTGTGTCTCCCCCAAATTCCTTCTATGATATCCTCTCTGCCATCCCATATTGCATTACAACAATTGTGCTTCTATCATAAAACCCGAGTTCAAGACAGCTAATAGTTCTGCAATTCAAGAATGTGTTGTACAGTCGCTGAAAAAAATATCCGAACACTATGGTTGATTACAGTATTCAGGAAAAATATGTAGCAACGATTTTTTTAGAAATTAGTGATCTGACAACCTTCGTGTATTGTACACGAAGGTTGCCAGATCACTAATTTCTAAATAAAATAGTTGCCAGATACTTTTCCTGAATTCTGTAATCAACTATAGTGTTCGGATATTTTTTTGTGCGAATGTACTTCAACGGAAGAGATCCTAGTATGTATCCAACCCTGAGATACATTGAGGAAGTGAAAAGGCTACATTTTAATGAATGAAATATACTTTTATTTCAAAATATCGTATTGTACAACACTATTACACTTAATAAGTTGTCGGTGTCGGTTCGTTGAGGTATCCGCTTGCTTCAAATGTGGAAAATACAGAAGATTCACATGAAATTGAGTGTTGAAACAAATGTACGCAGGGTTAGGTCGAGAGATGGATTCAGAAATGTTGAATTGTCTCTTTGGCATCAGGACACTAAAGGATCTCTTCAAAGATGTAGAAAAGGCTTTCTCTGCTTTATTTTCTAGCTTCATTGCGAATTCATTGTTGCCGATGGAATAAAGGTCCAAGTCACAAGACTCCAATGCTCAGAAAAGAATATGGAAATGGAAGAATTACATTGAAATTAATTATATGCTTATAATTTACTAAACTATGTTAGTTATTATTATGGTTATGAAAACAAAGGCTATTGAAATACTTTGCTTATTACAGTTTAAGTGTAAATCCCTGGATAGAAAAAATGAGAAAAGTTTTATGATAACAGTGGGAACGAAGAAAAGTCTATTATGTCGCGTATGCCTCAGCTTTGGAGTATGTTGAAGCACGTTAAGTGATTTGATGTGGAAGCGTAATAGACGTTATCAATAAAATTGAAAGCGAGGTTTATAGTTATAGAGAAAACTACAAACAAGGAAATTACCATTAAAAACTTGCATAAAAGAATGAAAAGCGACAATGCATAGCTGTTATAGTACTTTTAGTGTAAAAAGAATATTTACTCTACGATAAACGACTTTTCATCGTGATATTGCTTTGTAACGGGTGGTGTCTTCAAAGACGTAAAGAGAATCCATTGTATATGGGTTTTGTTTTTGAAATATATTATTTTCGTGTTTACACATCAATAATTTGATGTTTAAATCGGAGATAACCTTTATATTCATTGCAAACACATATTATATATAATATTCTCCGAATCAATTATTTTGTTATCTCAAACAGCTGAATATATATTTTTATCACCTTCACATAAAAAGTATATAGACATTAAGAGTGTTAGTTCGAATTAACCTACCTATAGTCACATCATAGGGAAAAGGAAACGGTGGTCACCGCATCTGATTTTGACCATCATTTGACTACACTAACCTACTTAAACCCTACACTCATTTATTTTAGACAATGAGTGCCTTATCTATATCTAAGCAATGTTAATTGCAATAGCAGTTACCCATAGACCCTCGCTAATACAGGTCCGAAACGAAACTTGTTAAACCAGATGCTGTGCTACCTAACGATTCATATTTTTATTTCTAAAGTGACATACACGGAGAACGACTTCGAATCAATTATTTTGTTATCGCAAACAGCTGAATATATATTTTTATCACCTACACCTAAAATGTATATAGACATTAAGAGTGTTAGTTCGAATTAACCTACATATAGTCCCATCATAGGGAAAAGGAAACGGTGGTCACGGCATCTGATTTTGGCTGTCATTTGACTACACTAACCTACTTAAACACTACACTCATTTATTTTAGACAATGAGTGCCTTATCTATATCTAAGCAATGTTAATTGCAATAGCAGTTACCCACAGACCCTCGCTAATACAGGTCCGAAACGAAACTTGTTAAACCAGATGCTGTGCTACCTAACGATTCATAATTTTTATTTCTAAAGTTACATACACGGAGAACGACTCCGAATCAATTATTTTGTTATCGCAAACAGCTGAATATATATTTTTATCACCTACACCTAAAATGTATATAGACATGAAGAGTGTTAGTTTGAATTAACCTACCTATAGTCACATCATAGGGAAAAGGAAACCGTCGTCACGGCATCTGATTTTGGCCATCATTTGACTACACTAACCTACTTAAACCCTCCACTCATTTACTTTAGACAATGAATGCCTTATCCTATCTAAACAATATTAACTGCAATAGCAGTTACCCATAGACCCTCGCTAATACAGTTTCGAAACGAAACTTGTTAAACCAGATGCTGTACTACCTAACGATTCATTATCTTTTATTTCTATAGTGATAGAACGACTACGAAACAATTATTTTGTTATCGCAAACAGCTGAATATATATTTTAATCCCCTTCACCTAAAACATATATAGACATTAAGAGTGGTAGTTCGAATTAACCTACCTATAGTCACATCATAGGAAGAAGGAAACGGTGGTCACGGAATCTGATTTTGGCCATCATTTGACTACACTAACCTACTTAAAAGCTACACTCATTTATTTTAGACAATGAGTGCCTTATCTATATCTAACCAATGTTAATTGCAATAGCAGTTACCCATAGACCCTCGCTAATACAGGTCCGAAAGGAAACTTTTTAAACCAGATGCTGTGCTACCTAACGATTCATAATTTTTATTTCTAAAGTGACATACACGGAGAACGACTCCGAATCAATTATTTTGTTATCGCAAACAGCTGAATATATATTTTTATCACCTAGACCTAAAATGTATATAGACATTAAGAGTGTTAGTTCGAATTGACCTACATATAACCACATCATAGGGAAAAGGAAACAGTCGTCACGGCATCTGATTTTGGCCATCATTTGACTACACTAACCTACTTGAACCCTACACTCATTTATTTTAGACAATGAATGCCTTATCCTATCTAAACAATATTAACTGCAATAGCAGTTACCCATAGACCCTCGCTAATACAGGTCCGAAACGAAACTTGTTAAACCAGATGCTGTGCTACCTAAGGATTCATTATCTTTTATTTCTATAGTGATAGAACGACTACGAAACAATTATTTTGTTATCGCAAACAGCTGAATATATATTTTTGTCACCTTCACCTAAAACGTATATAGACATTAAGAGTGTTAGTTCGAATTAACCTACCTATAGTCACATCATAGGGAAAAGGAAAAGGTCGTCACGGCATCTGATTTTGGCCATCATTTGACTACACTAACCTACCTAAACCCTCCACTCATTTATTTTAGACAATGAGTGCCTTATCTATATCTAAACAATGTTAAGTGCAATAGCAGTTACCCATAGACCCTCGCTAATACAGGTCCGAAACGAAACTTGTTAAACCAGATGCTGTGCTACCTAACGATTCATTACCTTTTATTTCTAAAGTGACATACACGGAGAACGACTCCCAATCAATTATTTTGTTATCGTAACAGCTGAATATATAATTTTATCACCTTCACCTAAAAGGTATATAGACATTAAGAGTGTTAGTTCGAATTAACCTACCTATAGTCACATCATAGGGAAAAGGAAACAGTGGTCACGGCATCTGATTTTGGCCATCATTTGACTACACTAACCTACCTAAACCCTCCACTCATTTATTTTAGACAATGAGTGCCTTATCTATATCTAAGCAATGTTAATTGCAATAGCAGTTACCCATAGACCCTCGCTAATACAGGTCCGAAACGAAACTTGTTAAACCAGATGCTGTGCTACCTAACGATTTATTACCTTTTATTTCTAAAGTGACATACACGGAGAACGACTCCGAATCAATTATTATGTTATCGTTACAGCTGAATATATTTTTTTATCACCTTCACCTAAAAGGTATAGAGACATTAAGAGTGTTAGTTCGAATTAACCTACCTATAGTCACATCATAGGGAAAAGGAAACGGTCATCACGGCATCTGATTTTGGCCATCATTTGACTACACTAACCTACCTAAACCCTCCACTCATTTATTTTAGACAATGAGTGCCTTATCTGTATCTAAGCAATGTTAATTGCAATAGCAGTTACCCATAGACCCTCGCTAATACAGGTCCGAAACGAAACTTGTTAAACCAGATGCTGTGCTACCTAACGATTCATTATCTTTTATTTCTAAAGTGACATACACGGAGAACGACTCCCAATCAATTATTTTGTTACCGCAAACAGCTGAATATATATTTTTATCACCGTCACCTAAAACGTATATAGGCATTAAGAGTGGTAGTTGGAATTAACCTGCCTATAGTCACATCGTAGGGAAAAGGAAACGGTGGTCACCGCATCTGATTTTGGCCATCATTTGACTACACTAACCTACTTAAACCCTACACTCATTTATTTTAGATAATGAGTGCCTTATCTATATCTAAGCAATGTTAATTGCAACAGCAGTTACCCATAGACCCTCGCTAATACAGGTCCGAAACGAAACTTGTTAAACCAGATGCTGTGCTACCTAACGATTCATTATCTTTTATTTCTAAAGTGATATACACGGAGAACGACTACCAATCAATTATTTTGTTATCGCAAACAGCTGAATATATATTTCTATCACATTCACCTAAAAAGTATATATACATTAAGAGTGTTAGTTCGAATTAACCTACCTATAGTCACATCATAGGGAAAAGGAAAAGGTCGTCACGGCATCTGATTTTGGCCATCATTTGACTACACTAACCTACTTAAACCCTCCACTCATTTATTTTAGACAATGAGTGCCTTATCCTATCTAAACAATGTTAATTGCAATAGCAGTTACCTACAGACCCACGCTAATACAGGTCGGAAACGAAACTTGTTAAACCAGATGCTGTGCTACCTAACGATTCATTATCTTTTATTTCTAAAGTGACAGAACGTCTCCGAATCAATCATTTTGCTATCGCAAACAGCTGAATATATATTTTAATCCCCTTCACCTAAAACGTAAATAGACATTAAGAGTGGTAGTTCGAATTAACCTACCTATAGTCACTTCATAGGGAAAAGGAAAAGGTCGTCACGGCGTCTGATTTTGGCCATCATTTGACTACACTAACCTACTTAAACCCTACACTCATTTAGTTTAGACAATGAGTGCCTTATCTATATCTAAGCAATGTTAATTGCAATAGCAGTTACCCATAGACCCTCGCTAATACAGGTCCGAAACGAAACTTCTTAAACCAGATGCTGTGCTACCTAACGATTCATTACCTTTTATTTCTAAAGTGACATACACGGAGAACGACTCCCAATCAATTATTTTGTTATCGTAACAGCTGAATTATATATTTTTATCACCTTCACCTAAGAGGTATATAGACATTAAGAGTGTTTGTACGAATTAACCTACCTATAGTCACATCATAGGGAAAAGGAAACGGTCGTCACGGCATCTGATTTTGACCATCATTTGACTACACTAACCTACTTAAACCCTCCACTCATTTATTTTAGACAATGAGTGCCTTATCTATATCTAAGCAATGTTAAGTGCAATAGCAGTTACCCATAGACCCTCGCTAATACAGGTCGGAAACGAAACTTGTTAAACCAGATGCTGTGCTACCTAACGATTCATTATCTTTTATTTCTAAAGTGACAGAACGTCTCCGAATCAATTATTTTGCTATCGCAAACAGCTGAATATATATTTTTATCACCTTCACCTAAAACGTATATAGACATTAAGAGTGTTAGTTCGAATTAACCTACCTATAGTCACATCATAGGGAAAAGGAAATGGTCGTCACGGCATCTGATTTTGGCCATCATTTGACTACACTAACCTACTTAAACCCTCCACTCATTTATTTTAGACAATGAGTGCCTTATCCTATCTAAACAATGTTAATTGCAATAGCATTTACCCATAGATCCTCGCTAATACAGGTCCGAAAGGAAACTTGTTAAACCAGATGCTGTACTACCTAACGATTCATTATCTTTTATTTCTATAGTGATAGAACGACTACGAATCAATTATTTTGCTATCGCAAACAGCTGAATATATATTTTTATCACCTTCACCTAAAAGGTATATAGACATGAAGAGTGTTAGTTCGAATTAACCTACCTATAGTCACATCATAGGGAAAAGGAAACGGTCGTCACGGCATCTGATTTTGGCCATCATTTGACTACACTAACCTACTTAAACCCTACACTCATTTATTTTAGACAATGAGTGCCTTATCTATATCTAAGCAATGTTAATTGCAATAGCAGTTACCCATAGACCCTCGCTAATACAGGTCCGAAACGAAACTTGTTAAACCAGATGCTATGCTACCTAACGATTCATTACCTTTTATTTCTAATGTGACATACACGGAGAACGACTCCCAATCAATTATTTTTTTATCGGAAATAGTTGAATATATATTTTTATCACCTTCACCGAAAAGGTATATATACATTAAGAGTGTTAGTTCGAATTAACCTACTTATAGTCACATCATAGGGAAAAGGAAACGGTGGTCACGGCACCTGATTTTGGCCATCATTTGACTACACTAACCTACGTAAACCCTCCACTCATTTATTTTAGACAATGAGTGCCTTATCTATATCTAAGCAATATTAATTGGAATACCAGTTACCCATAGACCCTCGCTAATACAGGTCCGAAACGAAACTTGTTAAATCAGATGCTGTGCTACCTAACGATTCATTATCTTTTATTTCTAAAGTGACAGAACGACTCCGAATCAATTATTTTGTTATCGCAAACAGCTGAATATATATTTTTATCACCTTCACCTAAAACGTATATAGACGTTAAGACTGTTAGTTCGAATTAACCTACCTATAGTCATATCATAGGGAAAAGGAAACGGTCGTCACGGCATCTGATTTTGGCCATCATTTGACTACACTAACCTACCTAAACCCTCCACTCATATATTTTAGACAATGAGTGCCTTATCTATATCTAAGCAATGTTAATTGCAATAGCAGTTACCCATAGACCCTCGCTAATACAGGTCCGAAACGAAACTTGTTAAACCAGATGCTGTGCTACCTAACAATTCATTACCTTTTATTTCTAAAGTGACAGAATGACTCCGAATCAATTATTTTGTTATCGCAAACAGCTGAATATATATTTTTATCACCTTCACCTAAAAGGTATATAGACATTAAGAGTGGTAGTTCGAATTAACCTACCTATAGTCACATCATAGGAAAAAGGAAACGGTGGTCACGGCATCTGATTTTGGCCATCGTTTGACTACACTAACCTACTTAAACCCTACACTCGTTTATTTTAGACAATGAGTGCCTTATTCTGTCTAAGCAATGTTAATTTCAATAGCAGTTACCTATAGAACCTCGCTAATACAGGTCCGAAAGGAAACTTGTTAAACCAGATGCTGTGGTACCTGACGATTCATTATCTTTTATTTCTAAAGTGATATACACGGAGAACGACTCCGAATCGAAGTGGGAAATCAGATTAATACGTATTTTAATCTGTTAACATATATCTGGGGAGTCACTGGTTGAATAAATGACTGCGTTTAGCCCTTTAGACGAACACCAATCACCCTCAACAGAAGATATAGAACGCGTGCAGCCATTATAGCGCACAACGTAATAATTAATTTACTCTATTAATTGGCGATTTACTGTCTTGTTTTTTACGTAGTGGAGAAGGTTAAAACTGTTAATCAAAGTGTGAAATCAGACAAATACGTATTTTAATCTGTTAATATGTTCCTGGGGTTCACTGGTGGAATAAGTGACTGCGTTCAACCCTTTGGATGAACAGCAATCACCCTCAACAGAAAATTTAGAACGCGTGCAGCCATTACAGCGCACAGCGGAAAAATTAATTTTTCCCTATTGATTGGCCTTTAAGTGTGTTGATGTGTACCTAATGGAAAAAGTTAAAGCTGATAATCATAGTGTGAAATCAGACAAATGCGTATTTTAATCTGTTAATATGTACCTGGGGGTCACTGGTTGAATAAGTGACTGCGTTCAGCCTTTTGGAAGAACAGCAATCACCCTCAGCAGAAGATATAGAACGCGTGCAGCCATTATAGCGCACAGCGGAATAATTAAATTATCCCAATTAATTGGCGTTTTAGTGTGTTGTTATTACCTAGTGGAGAAGGTTAAAGCTCTTAATCAAAGTGTGAAATCAGACAGATACCTATTTTAATCTTTTAATATGTACCTGGGGGTCACTGGTTGAATAAGTGACTGCGTTCAGCCCTTTGGATGAACAGCAATCACCCTCAACAGAATATACAGAACGCGTGCAGCCATTATAGCGCACAGCGGAATAATTAAGTTGCTCTATTAATTGGCGTTTTAGTGTGATGTTATGTACCTTTTGGAGAAGGTTAAAGCTGTTAATCAAAGTGTGAAATCAGACAAATACCTATTTTATTCTGTTAATGTGTTCCTGGGTTATTGGTTGAATAAGTGACTGCGTTCAGCCTTTTGGACACACAGCAATCACCCTCAACAGAAGATATAGAACGCGTGCAGCCATTATATCGCACAGCAGAATAATTAATTTACTGTATTAATTGGCGTTTTAGTGTGTTGTTATGTACCTAGGGGACAAGGTTAAAGCTGTTAATCAAAATGAAATCAGACAAATACGTATTCTAATCTGTTAATATGTACCTGGAGATCACTGGTTGAAAAGGTGACTGCGTTCAGCGCGTTGGACGAACAGCAATCACCCACAACAGAAGATATAGAAAGCGTGCAGCCATTAGAGCGCACAGCGGAATAATTAAGTTATCCCTATTAATTGGCGTTTTAGTGTGATGTTATGTACCTAGTGGAGAAGGTTAAAGCTGTTAATCAAAGTGTGAAATCAGAAAAATACGTATTTTATTCTGTTAATATGTACCTGGGGTTACTGGTTGAATAAGTGACTGCGTTCAGCCTTTTGGACGAACAGCAACCACCCTCAACAGAAGATATAGAACGCGTGCAGCCATTATATCGCACAGCGGAATAATTAAATTACTCTATTAATTGGCGTTTTAGTATGTTGTTATGTACCTAGTGGACAAGTTTAAAGCTGTTAATCAAAGTGCGAAATCCGACAAATAGTTATTTTAATCTTTAAATATGTACCTGGGGGTCACTGGTTGAATAAGTGACTGCGTTCAGCCCTTTAGACGAAGAGCAATCACGCTCAACAGAAGATATAGAACGCGTGCAGCAATTATAAAGCACAGGGGAATAATTAAGTTATCCCTATTAATTGGTGGTTTAGTGTATTGATATGTACCTACTTGAAAAGTTTAAAGCTGTTAATGAAAGTGTGAAATCAGACAAATATATATTTTAATCTGTTAACACATATCTGGGGGTCACTGGTTGAATAAGTGACTGCGTTCAGCCCTTTGGACGAACAGCAATCACCATCAACAGAAGATATAGAACGCGTGTAGCCATTATAACGCACAACGGAATGATTAAGTTATCCCTATTAATTGGCGGATTAGTGTGTTGTGTAACTAATAGAAAAAGTTAAAGCTGTTAATCAAAATTTTAAATCAGACAAATACGTATTTTGTTCTGTTAATATATATATATGGGGGTCACTGGTTGAATAAGTGACTGCGTTCAGCCTTTTGGACGAACAGCACTAACCTTCAAAAGAATATATAGAACGCGTGGAGCCATTATAGCGCACAGCGGAATAATTAAGTTATCCCTATTAATTGGCGGTTTAGTGTATTGTTGTGTCCCTACTGGAAAAGGTTAAAGCTTTTAATCAAAGTGTGAAATCAGACAAATACGTATTTTATTCTGTTAACGTATATCTGGTGGTCACTGCTTGAATAAGTGACTGAGTTCAGCTCTTTTGGACGAACAGCAATCACCCTCAACAGAAGATACAGAACGCGTGCAGCCATTATAACGCACAGCAGAATAATTAAGTTATCCCTATTAATTGGCGTTTAAGTGTGTTGTTGTGTACCTAATGCAAAAGGTTAAAGCTGATAATCAAAGTGTGAAATCAGACAAATACGTATTTTATTCTGTTAATATGGGGGTCACTAGTTGAAAAAGTGACTGCGTTCAGCCCTTTGGACGAACAGTAATCACCTTCAAGTGAATATATAGAACGCGTGCAGCCTTTACAGCGCACAGCGGAATAATTAAGTTATCCCTATTAATTGGCGTTTTAGTGTGTTGTTACGTATGTAGTGGAAAAGGTTAAAGCTGATAATCAAAGTGTGAAATCAGACAAATACGTATTTTAATCTGTTAATATGTACCTAGGGGTTACTGGTTGAATAAGTGACAGCGTTCAGCCCTTTGGACGAACAGCAATCACCCTCAACAGAAGATATAGAACGCGTGCAGCCATTAAAACGCACAGCGGAATAACTAAATTATCCCTATTAATTGTCGGTTTAGTGTGTTTTTATGTACCTAGTGGAGAAATTAATGTACCTAGTGGAGAATTATGTCTAGTGGAGAAGGTTAAAGCTGTTAATCAATGTGTGAAATCGGACAAATACGTATTTTAATCTGTTAATATATATCTTGGGTTCAATGTTTGAATAAGTGACTGCGTTCAGCCCTTTGGACGAACAGCAATCATCTTCAACAGAATATATAGAACGCGTGCAGACATTATAGCACACAGAGGAATAATTAAATTATCCCTATTAGTTGGCGGTTTAGTCTGTTGTTGTGTACCTAGGGGAAAAGGATAAAGCTGTTAATCAAAATGTGAAATCAGAGAAATACGCATTTTAATCTCTTAACATATATCTGGGGTCACTGGTTGAATAAGTGACTGTGTTCAGCCCTTTGGACGAACAGCAATCACCCTCAACAGAAGATATAGAACGCGTGCAGCCATCATAGAGCACAGCGGAATTATTACTTTATCCCTATTCATTTGAGTTTAAGTGTTTGATGTGTACCTTGTGAAAGGGTTAAAGCAGTTAATCAAAATGTGAAATCAGACAAATAGGTATTTTAATCTGCTAATGTGTGCCTGAGGGTCTCTGGTTGAATAAGTGACTGCGTTCAGACGTTTGGACGAACAGCAATCACCCTCAACAGAAGATATAAGACGCGTGCAGCCATTATAGCGCATATCGGAATAATTAAGTTATCTCTATTCATTGGCGATAAAGTGTGTTGTTCTGTACCTAGTGGAAAGGGTTAAGGCTGTTAATCAAAGTGTGAAATCAGACAAATACGAATTTTAATCTCTTAATATGTGTCTGAGGGTCACTGATTGAATAAGTGACTGCATTCAGCCCTGTGGACGAACAGCAATCACCCTCAACAGAAGATATAGAACGCGTGCAGCCATTACGCGCACAGCGGAATAATTAAATTTTCCCTATTCTTTGTCGTTTAAGTGTGTTGTTGTGTACCTAGTGGAAAGCGTTAAAAGCAGTTAATCAAAATGTGAAATCAGACAAATGCGTATTTTAATCTGTCAATGTGTATCTGAGGGTCTCTGGTTGAATAAGTGACTGCGTTCAGCCCTTTGGACGAACAGCAATCTCTCTCAACAGAAGATATAGAACGCATGCAGCCATTATAGCGCACAGCGAAATAATTACGTTATCCCTATTCATTGGCGTTTAACCGTGTTGTTGTGTATCTAGTGGAAAATGTTAGATCTGTTAATCAAAGGGTGAAAACAGACAAATACATATTTTAAACTGTTAATATGTAGGTGAGGGTCACTGGTTGAATAGGTGACTGCGTTCAGCCCTTTGGGCGAACAGCAATCTCCTACCGCAAATCTTATAGAAAACGTGCAGTAATAAGAGCGCACAAAGGAGTAGTTATTTTGTCCGTTTGGATTAGCGTCGGAAGTGTGTTGTTTTGCATATAGTGCAAAGTGTGAGAGGTTATTAAAAGGAAAGTGAAATGAGTCAAATACCTATTTGAGTCTGTGAATGGATTTGTTATTCGAGAGACACTGGTTGAATAGTTGTCTGCATTCAGCCATTTCAGCAAATGGCAATCACTCTCATCAGAAGCAATAGATCACATTCAGTCATTAAATCAGAGAACGGATTAATCAGTCTGCTTCTTTCGATTACGTCATCTTTTGTGTTTAGCGTGTGCAGAGTGTAGAGTGTTAAAAGTTGTGTATTTAGAAAGCTGAAACGGTCGGAATATGTACTTGAATATATTCTCCCTTCACTTCTCTAGGTTGGACCCTCAGCCGTAGTGGTGCAGTGTGATATTTGTGTCAGTGCCGAATTATTGTGTGTTATCCGTTGTATTTGAGTGTGTGTGTCTTGTTTCAGTGTGTAGAGCTACATCTTGGATCGCCCTATACGTCTTTTGGAGTTTTCCTGATATTTTACAATAAAATGTTGAAATTTTAATCAATCATGTTTTGAAACGTAGGCCTAAAAGGCAAAGGAATAGATTGAAATGTAAAATAGAATTAGAATTAATTGAAAATTTAGAACCAATAGATCCGCTGGACGTGATTGTAAATACGCCTGGTTACGTAAATACATAATTAATTACTTTGAACTCACTATTTCGAATAATATTATCAAATATAAGTAGTAAATGTTTATTATTCTGATTTGTATAGAATTCAGAAAAAATATCTGACAACGAGTTTTTAGAAATTAGTATTCTGGCAACCTTCGTGAACTGTACACGAAGGTTGCCAGATCACTAATTTCTAAAAAAAACTCGTTGCAGATATTTTTTCTGAATTCTCTAATCAACCATAGTGTTCGGATACTTTTTTGAGCGACTGTACATGGTCACTTTTGTTATTGGTGATGTTTTTAATTTAGAGTAAAAAACTAATGCGCAGACATTTCGCTAATATATTATGCATGCTTTAATAGGAAAATATGTGTTTAGCTAAAGATTTAATTGCAGTAATAAACTACTTAAATCTTGATTTTATAGAAGTTTTTGTTCAGTATTTAAAGAGTCTTTGAAACTGAAACGTTTAGCAAGTTATCTCGTTCTGCAAAAAAAATTCTAAATTGGAGAAAATTTAACTAATCAGTACTCGATCTACTGAAAATACAGCTACATATCTAGGTAAGGTTTCTATACCGCTTATTTCTTTCGTTTAACCTGTTTAAATTCTCTCTCCAAATGAATTATTTGCGTACAATAGCTCAAAAAAATATCCGAACACTATGGTTGATTACCATAGTGTCACGTGACACGACGGTTGCCAGATCACTATTCTAAAAAAATCGCTGCCAGATATTTTTCTGAATGCTGTAATCAACCATAGTGTTCGGATATTTTTTTTTGAGCGACTGTACATGGTCACTTTTATTATTGGTGATGTTTTTAGTTTAGAGTAAAAAAATAATGTGCGGACATTTCACTCCTATATTATGCATAGATCAAACCTATCAGTTCATCATACAATGCAAATCAAATAGTACAAAATTTTAATGGTTCAAATATAAGGATACGGAACACTAAGTTTTAGGCTCGCCATTACACAAGTGAAAATGAAAATCATTCCTACACACGCACAAACTCACATACTACTTTCAACTCTTGTGCTCAACGCATCGCTGACATTTCGATGCGTTTACTAGAATGAAGTGAATTTTTATAAGTCAAGCAAAAACAGAAACCTTAAATAAATTTTAAGTTCTACAGAAGTGCTTTAAAGGAAATCAATGATCAACTAAACTAAAAGCTGCATCAAAAACAGACGTATTAAAGCTATCAGTTGATAGCTTTAATACGTCTGTTTTTGATGCAGCTTTTTGAGAAATGTGTAACCAGTTATTTGGCGAGATATTTTAAACATATGGATGCACAATTCAAATTCGTAATGA
Source organism: Ryuthela nishihirai (assembly GCA_038380435.1). Lineage (NCBI taxonomy): Eukaryota > Metazoa > Arthropoda > Arachnida > Araneae > Heptathelidae > Ryuthela > Ryuthela nishihirai. The sequence continues at coordinate 9,523,580 of JAWZYU010000002.1, forward strand.
ATAAGTAACTAAATATAACAACCTAGTCGTCATCTTGCTACCAATGATTAATCCATAAACATATATTGAATTGCTGTGGTTATTGTTTCTAATTCTCTATACTAGCCGTATTCACTATTTCTCTTCACCTCTCAAGGGAGTGCCAACATAAATCATCGTGCATGTTACCTTTGGCACGCGTGTCATAAAATCGCCATCACTGCTATGAGGGCACCAACCTGAGTTTTGTTGTTAAAGGTATTGTGTTGGTGGTGGCTCAGTCGGTGAAGTGTCAGGCTCATAATCTTATGGTCTCAGGTTCGAGTCCTACCTGGGTCAGTGTTGAGATTTTTCTCCCCAAAACTCCCCGCCCTGCCCTCTGTCAACAGGGGGATACCGATCGGCTTGGAAAGGCCGCCGTCCGTCAAATGACATAACAAATGTTATAGACCATGTTGGATGGCCTTGACGGGAGCTACCATCTGTATCCTAACAGCTACCCGGTGGTTTCCCTTCATACAACCTTCTCTTAAACTTTGCAGTCCTTATGATCTGATCACTAAGTACATTGTATGTGAAAAAGGTACAGCTCCTAGATAAAACAGTTTGTACTTATTTACATACCTGTAATAAGCATCGGAAGGAACTTCAGGTCATGGTCGCACATCAGAGGACACGTCAAGGCACGGTCGCACGTCAGAGGACACGTCAAGGCACGGTCGCACGTCAGAGGACACGTCAAGGCACGGTCGCACGTCAGAGGACACGTCAAGGCACGGTCGCACGTCAGAGGACTCGTCAAGGCATGGTCGCAGGTCAGAGGACACGTCAAGGCATGGTCGCAGGTCAGAGGACACGTCAAGGCACGGTCGCACGCCAGAGGACACGTCAAGGCACGGTCGCACGTCAGAGGACACGTCAAGGTACGGTCGCACGTCAGAGGACACGTCAAGGCACGGTCGCACGTCAGAGGATACGTCAAGGCACTGTCCCCCCAGATCCAGCCCTGGGTCTTCTGACCTGATCATTTAGCTCATTACGCGAACTAAAGTGCCGTTGACAGGTAAAACAACCAAAGTAGACCAACGGCTCGGGTCACGTTAGAGTGGGAGGGGGGGGGGCGAAGATTGCTCAGTTAACGTCTTGAAAATTCTCATAGGTCATATAGGTCGGCACGATCGCTTTTCCTATTAGTGAACCAATGATCTACGAGAATTTTCGAAAGCGTCAACTGCGCAGTCTCATCTTAGGCTGAATGATTGCCGCCACTCTGAAAACGGATATTCTGATTGTAATTCTTGCGTTACGACAGAGTGTGATCGCATTCTAATAATGGATCTGTTGGCTGTTACGTGACATTGTTCTACACTGATATTGTTGGTCAATTGCGTGAATTAGAATATTCGTGTTTTTGAATTATTCGGGCTTCCGTATGATTTGAAGAAATCAATTGAAATATTTAGATTAACGTTGGAATAAAAATAATATATAAAAAAAACATTTTTTCGAAATTTTTTTCTAAAAGCTTTCAAAATGGAAACAAATTATTAAATTATTATTATATCATTCATATCCTATTGATTTCAAAATGAAAGGTCTTAATTATTATTTTTTGGTTGGGTTGTATTAATTGTCAGCATGATTTTTTTTTATCTTCACTGGCCAAATGAAGTCACTAGGACTTAATGGCTCAGATGTAGATACAGGAAAGGGTTGAATTGTTTTATCTCTGAGCGGCACTTTTTTGCTCACAATGGTCCAAATGGTCAGGTCGCAAGGACTCCGAGGGTTCAGAGCAGGTTTGGAGGGAGGGGAATCATTGGACAGTTGTTACGAGACAGATGGTCGTTTCTCGTAAAGTTCACCTAACGTGCTCTTTAACGTGCACAGGTTATGGCTCTCAGGTTCACTTGGCTACGGCTTAACGTCCCATCCGACGGACAGTTGCCTTTCCAAGCCCATCAGTGTCCCCTCCTGACCGAGGGAAGTGTGGGAAGTTTTGCGGACATAAGTCTCAACATTCGCCCAGCTGGGACTCCAATTTGGGAACTGCAGATTACGATCCAGGCGGGATATCCACCATCAACACCACCTCCGAGTGGCACTATTTTTTTTTGGCTCACAACTGAAATTCTAGGTCCCAAAAAACCAGTTTTTTAGAATTGAACAGTGGAAAAGTAGGCCCATAACGCTGTTTAGGGGACATTAAAACGGATTTTTCTTTTTGGTTTAATTAGGATCACAGGAATTTCTTTCCAAATAAGAAAAGGATCGCAGAAATTCGCTAGATTTTGCCTTATTTTCAGCGATCATTCTCGATCGGAATACTTTAATAGGATATGTTTTTTACCTATATATTTTCTTATAGACATCTATTTCGTGAATTTCAGTTGACAATTAAAAATTAGCTGATTGTGAGTTAGTGCGTGACAAAGGATGACGCTAATTACGACCATCATGCAGAAGTTGTAAAGCTCTGAAAATCTGCACTTAGGGGTAATTCAGATCGTAGTTCTCGGGAGAAAAAATCCGAAATTCGATCTTCGACCTGTCCTTCAAGGTCAGAGAGAGGTGAAGCAGAGATCAAAGCTTGACGTAAAAGTGCTAGAAATGTGAATATTGGTATATAGGAGTACTTCGGATCCCAGATCCCAGAAGCTTTAAAAATCTCGGATTCTTTGTGTGTTGGGGCTTCGAGATCAAAAATTAAATTTTAATTTACCACTTTTAGAGAGTTAATTTGATGCCTACGGGCAAGGACGTACCTAGAATTTAGTTCGGGGCGGTCTGAGAATAAGCCTTGAGTAGGGTTTCCCAGTCACTAAAACATTCCACCGAACAGGAAAGATTAAAATGATATTCTATATGAGATTTTATAATTGTTGTTTTAACATATTTTTAGTGTCAGAATAACATATGGGGCTAAGATAAAGTTGTATAAAACTTCCAACTGTTATTGTTCAATTTCTTTTTAATATTTTTAAACTGAACGAAATAAAGACAATTGTTTTGGAGTTCAAAGCAGATAGACGAGTTCGATATTTAGTAGAAGATGACAGGGTTCTCAGCGGACTTATTTTTATTGAGGGAGGGTGGGTTAATGAAAACCCAGAGATAATGAAAAAGGAAATTCTACACAATTCATTAATAATATTATTTCACAAATATTTTTGCAATTTTTTTTTGTAGTTCGTTTGAAAAACGAACTAATGTCATCATTTTGTTTGTTTTATCTGTCTGTACACTTTCATCTTTTTAGTTTTAACAGATTAATTTAAAATTCCTGTTGAATTGGATGGGTATTGATGACACTCCGTAGGCAGGCACGTACAGTCGCTCAAAAAAGTATCCGAACGCTATGGTTGATTACAGAATTCAGAAAAAATATCTGGCAACATTTTTTTTAGAAATTAGTGGTCTGGCAACTTTCGTGTACGTACACGAAAGTTGCCAGATTTTTAATTTCGAAAAAAATCGTTGCCAGATATTCTTTCTAAATTCTGTAATCAAAAAGAGTGTTCGGATATTTTTTGAGCGACTGTACCTCCTCTGCCTACGAGGATATTTCTTGTCGTAGATCTTAGAAAGCTTATGAAAAATTGGATCCGACGTCTCCATTTAGAGGTCATATTTCAGTCAAACTGTAATAACAATAATAACTACACCTAACAGAAACGTGGAACATCATGTACAGGGGTATTCGAATCCTGCATCTCTGAAGAGTTGCGAAATTCTGGATACACCAATCCGTTGAAGTCGACCAGAGGTCGAATTTCGATCCACGTGGGAGTTTGAAATTCCAAATGATGTCTGCTGGTTTCTACATCTTGGAAACGGCACTGTATTTCTGATCCTTCGAATACCTCGAGTTTGTCTATGTATCTATCTGCTAGTAAGTGAATTGGTGTCGAGTTATTTATGGTCGTAGAACTCAGGACGGTTAAGAAATTTCCGCTACGGTTTTGTGTTCAAGGTCACATAGGGGTCGATTGGGTTGTTTTACCTATGATCGGAACTTTTGCGCGGCCTATTTAACGGCCTCTAACGATAGAAATTCAAACTACGAAAATTCAAAAACTTTTCACAGTTCGCGGGCACTATTAACACCTTTGGAAGATTCTGAAAGGCGAATCGTATGCTTTACCTATCCAATTCAAAAAGAATTTTAAATTTATCTCTTAAAACAAAAAAGTTGAATGTCTACAGACGGAGAAAACAAACAACAAAACGATGACATGAGCTCGTTTTTTAAAAGAACTACAAAAAAAATTGTGAAATATTTTTTTAAATAATATTTTTACTGAATTGTAGAATTTTCTATTTCATTATCTCAGTTTTTATTAACCCACCCTCCCCCAACAAAAATAAGTTCCCATTCTTATTGTAATAATCTAGTCCCAATTTTCTCCTTATTTCTATTATAGATATATTAAAATAGTAAAATAATATTATATAAAAATGTATAAAAATATATTTTATTACATATATATATATATTATTTTGGCAGGGCAGTGTATATCAAAGAATTTCCAGGTTATGTCAATGGGAATCTAACTGCGAAGTTCTGTAACTTCTAAAATGTGTATTTAATGGAAAAAATGTGACTGAGAATAAAATAAAGAACATGATCAAATCTGCATATTTGAATCTCGATTTTCAACACTATTCGTTCATTACTTAAATAGAAGATGTAATATTTCAAAACAGTAATAAATAAAAACTAAACTAATAAATATTGTTCCAAACCAAGGAATAAAATAAATCTTCATTTTTAAAAGTTTGCGTAATGATTTAATTAATATTTAATTCTTTTATAGGGCAGTATAATATCCTTATTAAACTGCACGGAATTGGTTGCTTCATTTTCTCTGAACTTCCCAAATAAAAACAAACCCCTTCTTATCCTGAGACCTAGTTCCCGTTTTACTCTTACACATGTTCGCTTTCAAAAATGCAGCACTTGTGCTGCAAATGCTTTTTTGGTTTATATATATAATAAACCAAAAAACCGCAACCGTATCTTCCAACCCACTATCCTTTCAGAAGTAGATGACACCCAATAATAAGTTGGTCCTCTGGTTCACTTTCAGCCGTATTGCGTCTGGCCGTCTTCTCCATAGCTGGCCAAGTTCGGGCAGGGCAATCTCATCTCCTTTCTCGTAATAGAGACCTACGTTATTTCCGCTTCTGGCGCAGTCTATTTTTAAGTCAATTCTTACCGGGATTTTTCAGTGTTCCAATGACTTGCGGCTGCAAACAAGCAGTAGAAATGGTTTAATGTAATGTTACAATAGGAGCGCAAATAAGAATGCACAAGGAAAAAAATGGATGTGAGGATTGGAAAAGTAGCAGCTGGAAAAAAATATCCACAGGCGATATGTTATCCTTCTATAGTTTTCAAAGAGAAAGCAGTTCGTAATTGTTCGATTTTAGTTTTCTTCAAAAGCGAATGGACATTCCAACTAATGTGAGGGAGGGATTGGCTCAGTGGGTAGAGAGCCGTAATCGGCAGTTCGCAGGTTCGACTCCCACCTGGGTCAGCGTTGATATTTATCTCTGCAAAATTCCCCCGCCCTGCCCAAGGTCAGTAGGGAACACCGATGGCCTTGGAAAGGAATTCAGCTATCCGTCGGGTAGGACGTTAAGCCGTGGCCCCATCTGCAGGAGATCTGTGGCTGGCCATGACGGTGGCTACCATATGTGGCCATCACGGCTTAACGGCATTCACGGCATCTACCATCTGTGGCTGGCCATGATCTGTCTCCCAAAACAGCTGTTCCAATGGGTCCCCCCATTTAGCCCATCGCGTGCAAAAAAAAAAAGTGGAGCTCAGTTGTAATAAGATCAAACCAACCGTTTCTTCCAACTAGTGAGAGCTTTTAACCTCTGGGTTTTACTAACTAATATCAGAAGGGCAATGCCTGTCGCTGGAATCACGGGACTCAACTCATATTATGGTGCACCCATTTCTGATCGACACTTTTTTGCACACAATGAGCTAAACAGCCAGGTCACAAGGACCCTAAAGGCTCAGGGAAGGTTGGGGGAAGGGCGTGCACTAAACAGCTGTTAGGAGGCAGGTGGAAGCCTCCCGTCATGACCATCCAGTGTGTTGTTTCACGTGCACAAGGTATGGATCTCCCGCATGCGATGCCATGGCTTAACGTCCCATCCGACGGACGGTTGCCTTTCTTTGACTATCGGTGTCCGCTACTGATCAGGAAAGGGAGGAGAGTTTCGAGGCTGTAAATCTCAACGCTTGACCAAGGTAGAGCTCGAACCGGGAACTGACGATTAGGAGCTTGGTGCGCTACCGACTCAGCACCCCCCCCCCCCGGCCCTTGTAACTAAAATAAGTATTCTATGCTTCAAAACGTTTTCCTGACACTTCCATATTATTATGTGAATAGAAAGTAACATTCAGAGCTCCCTAAATTTGAAAATGAACTTGACCAAGGTAGAGCTCGAACCGGGAACTGACGATTAGGAGCTTGGTGCGCTACCGACTCAGCACCCCCCCCCCCCCCGGCCCTCGTAACTAAAATAAAAGTATTCTATGCTTCAAAACGTTTTCCTGACACTTCCATATTATTATGTGAATAGAAAGTAACATTCAGAGCTCCCTAAATTTGAAAATGATTTTTTTTTACGGGAAAACGTCACTCGAGATAAATTGAAGATTCCTTCAAATATTTCTAATTCTCGATTTTCAACAATTTTCCTCAAATTTTTACAGTTATTAAGTTGGATACGTTTAACAGCAAACTCTGCTCTTAAATTCGTTCTAAAAATTTTCGTATGAAGGTAATCATACCCTCTGCACGTTAAAGAACACGCTGGATGGCCTTGACAGGAGACTACGTCCTATCTCCGAACTATCCAGTGGGTCCCCTCCTCTAACCTTCTCGGGGCAAGGGAAGTGGATCCGCTGAATATTAATTACTGGACTGATAATTAATTAACTGCAAGAATCATTACACCAACATCTAAATTTGCATTTATTTCAGTAAGCGGCTTGTTGTAACAAATATAATTTGTGTTTTAACGGGCTTTTGGAAGTAAATTGTTATGTTCGGTGACGCTGATTTTAAATGCTTTGGGCTCCAAAACTCTTTAAATATCAAAAGAATATTGCTGAAAATTGAGCTTTAGAGAGATTTGAATGAGATCCTTAATTTATACTCAGTGACATTTTCCAGAAAAATATTATTTTTACATTTAGGGATCTCTCAATATGACTCTCCTTTCGCATAACATGCAAATGTCGGAAAACGTTTTGTAATATCGCATATATCGATTGGGAGTTATTTTAATTTTTAGATATGCGTATGCATATACACTGCTCGACATTGAAAGTGCCTCACCCAGAAGAACATGTACAAACATGCAAATAGAAGGGTGGGTGTGAGCAGTTGAGATGTGCAAATGGTGATAATCCAGAGCCAATGACGTGTGTGGCTCAAGAGAAAAGGTGCAAGAAGAAACAGGGATGGTATTGTGTTTATGCAGGTGGAAGTTGTGCGAAAGGTTGAGATTCGGTGCTGGAACGGTTGAGATTAGAATTCTGCTTAGAAATTGTTCAGCGAAGGCCGAAAATGCCTGGTACACGCCATCATCATGTTTATTAACATTTAGATGCGTTTGAGAGAGATGAATTATAAGCCTGTGAAGCTGGATGGACTGCAGGTTGTGTCGCTGTCCATGTTCATCGGGATGCACGAACTGTTGAATGCCGTTGGCAACAGTGGCGAAATGAAGGTTCTAGCATGTGTCACAGAGGGAGTGGTACCATCCGACAGACGTCAGCCCTGCTTGATAGGCACATTGTTCGACCTGCTCGTTCGTCACCCCAGAGCACTGCAGGCGATATTCGACGGACTGTGTCAGCAACCATGGATGTCCCCACAACCACCTGAATGGTAAACCGAAGGTTACATGAGGCACACCTGTGCTCTGGGCAACCATTACGTCCACTGCCATTGACTGTAAACCATCGCAGCGCTCGTCTGGCTTGGTGTCGAAGTCGTGCGAACTGGGCCATGAATTGAACACTGTTGTGTTTAGTGAAGAATCCCATTTTTGTCTGGGAGCTGACTATCGATGGGTCCATGTATGGCAAGAGGATGGATCCAGCTTTTGTTCGTGACTGGCACACCACCCGTCAGCCAGACATAATGGCATGGGATGCTGTTGGATATGACAGCAGGTCACCTCTTATCCGCATCACGGGAACACTGACAGCTGCACGATATGTTATCACGGTTCTGCAGGCCGTTTTGTTATCGTTCCTGGGAGCATGCAGCAGCCCGTTTTGTTACCGTTCTTGGGAGGCATGCAGCAGCCCATTTTCCAGCATGACAACGCCTGTGTACACTGCTACGATCTCCAGACAATGTTTGCAACATGTTCAAGTATTACCGTGGCCAACACGATCTCCAGATATATCCCCAAGTGAAAATCTGTGGGACCACATTGGATGACGTTTGCAAACCTCTCAGCGGCTGGCGCAAAATCTCGATGAATTATGGGAGCAAGTCAACGCTGCTTGGCGTGCAATTCCTCAGGACCATATCCGTCGACAGTATGACTCCATGCCACGCCGTATTGCTGCCTGTATTGCCGTTCACGGCGTGCAACCACCTACTGAGGCAGTCACATTGTGTTGCATGATCTCATCTTCTAACCACTGTAAGTGGTTGCAAATTAGATCATGGTATGCCAATATATATTGCTATGTGTGTGCTACATTTCACCCCTATTCCCTCACTCCTTCTGGTTAGGGCAATTTCAATATCGTGCAGTGTATATATGTATAAGTTCCTTACGCATTGTTTCTGTTAAATATTCCAGCATACGAAACTCCTTAAATAATAAGAGAATATTATTGAATTTTAAGAATTAGCTCCACTAAATGTAGATCTTTTTTGTTTTGTTGTAGCATTTTACCATAAAGTTTAATATTTCAAGTTAGAAAGCTTCAAAAGTTAGCATTCTGTTAATAATATGTGGAAATTCTTTTATATTGTTGTCTAAACATTATATCTATACGTAGGTACTGAACAGAAAAAACGTTTCATGTTATTTGAATATGGAGTCATATTCAGATATCAGTAACATCTTAAGTAATATTAATATGGACAAAATATGACTATAGTTATACTTGAGGTCTCTATCAAATCTCTTTAAATGTAGAATTATTCACAAATAATTGTTCAGTATCCAAATAATTTTGTAAGCTGGAAAATGTACTCAATTAAAACCTGAAAAATTATTGCAACATATTAAAATGAAAAAGAAACATTCTGTAAAAAATAATACCCCCTCAAGCAGCTGCTTGCCACAGAGGTCTGACAGGAGCATGCCAGTTTATATGCCACAGTAGAAGATCTAATTGTATTGAACAGTATATGAATTTTGAATGATTTTTGGTTAACAAGGTAAGTAAATGTTAAATATTCCAGATTCTATAACTCATTAAATATTAAAAATATCAAAAGCAGGTATTTAGGCAGACCGCAGCCAGATCTTCAAATATGATTGATAATAATCACATTTTTCTATAAAAAGCGCTTTTAAGAAATTGTAGAGTTGTGAATTTGATTCCCTCTTGATCAAACATTTAATATTTCAACTGTTTCTACTTTCTGTTGAGAAACTATTAATGCATGAATTTATTATTCAGTCCTAAGACTTTTTGATCTCCCCTTCAAATCCAAAAGAATTATTCCATGTTTCCTTTGCTTTTTGCTGAAATACAAGTTTCAAAAAGGAAATAAACACACCACATTCTGCAGTCGATTCCTGTTGCCTGGAGAGTTGTCCTGTTGCCTGGTTGCCTTTAGAGTCCCCCTGTTGCCTGGAGGGATGCAGGCAGTTTGTCATTTAAACGTTAATTGATGGTCGTCACAAAGAGGGGAGGAAGAGTTCACCCGTTCAACCTACCTTCTCCCGGCCGACGGGCCGGTACGGTAGCGAAAGGGATTCGGCCGGTACGGCCGGAACGGTAGCGAAAGGGTTAAACACATTGGATTAAAAATTCCGTCCTTGATCAGAGTGGAGTTGCAAAGGTACTCCATACCTACTAATCAAGTTATTTATTATCATCTCTGCAACTGTTGTTGCTTCCTGGTCTTGGATGGGCAGGCCACTTTGTGAAAATCCATTACCACCAAAAAATAGCGATTTCCATCATCAGTCTTAGGGAACAGGCCCATTACATCAATGGCTATTCTTCCAAAAGGGGCACCAACCTTATATGTCTGCAGATTACCCCAACTCCTAGTCTTAGGGCCTTTCTTTTCTGCACAGGCCTCATATTGCCTACACCATCTTTCAACGTCTGTACTACTTTTCAGCCAACGAAATCGTTCTCTGGCTTCACCTAATGTCTTATTAACACCGAAGTGTCCTCCAGTGGCACTATTATGCACATCTTTCATCACTAGTTCCACTCTGGAGGGGGAAGGATTTTCTGCCAACGGATCAGCCGTCCAGTGTGATTCTCTCATCTTCTGTATGATACACCGTCTTTCACTTCTAAGGAGTCCCACTGCCCCAATAACTTTCGGTAGTTGGGCTATACCTCGAGATCTGCTCCCAGTTAGGTCTTATATCAGATTCTTCGATCAAATTTATTATTGGCCTTATATCTTCATTGTCTAGTTGGGCCTTTCTAATTTCCATTGGACTCTAGATGTTAGGACTATCACTGTTCGCTTGTGTCGATGTTATTTGTCTTATGGGCATTACTTCTTTAGTACCAATTTTCAACTCCGCATTATAGCAATGCTTACAATTGTCAATACATGGACGTCTGGAAAGGGCATCTGCATTCCTATGTATTTTGCCACTTCAATGCTCGATGAGAAATTGTATTCTTGTAACCGCTGTATCCACCTAGCGATTTATCTTCAGGGTTTTTAAAGTTCAGTAACCACCTGAGAGCAGCAAGATCAGTGCGTATAAGAAATTTTTGGCCATGGAGATAATGATGAAAATGTTCTATTGCTTTTACTATTGTTAACAGTTCTTTTTGTGTGACATAATAATTTCGTTGTGGTTTGGATAGAGTTTTGCAAAAGTATGCAATAACTTTTTCTTGTACGACTTGTTGTTGTGAAAGTACAACACCATTATAAACTGTTTTCCAGTTTGTGGATATGCTAACACTGGTGCTGTAGAAAGAGCTGTTGGAAGCTTCAGCTGTCGGAAGGCTACGTCACACTCGGTGGTCCACATGAACCACTAGCCCTCCTTCTGTCAGACGATGTACTGACTGTTTTGTCAGGCCTTGCTATGCTGGAAAAACCATTGACAAATCTTCTATAGTAGGTGAAAAGTCCACTAAAACTACGAAGTTGATGAACATCTTTTGGCGGAGGCCAGAGTCTTACAGTTTTTCTCTTACTAGGATCAGTCTTAATCCCTGATGTAGTGATGACATGACGAAGGTAATGAACTTCTTGCTGGAAGTTTACCTTAGTCGGCCCCAATTTTACTTTGACTGCCAGAAGTTTTTCAAACACTTGACGAAGATTTCTCAAATGTTTTTTTAAAGTTTTTCCAAGAACGATGATGTCGTCGAAGTAAACCAGGCAGACCTCCAAAGACAAATCTTTGAGCACCGACTCCATTAGTCGTTCAAACTTTGCAGGTGTGTTGCAAAGTCCAAATGGCATCGCTTTAAACTGCCAAAATCCATTTCCTTGTAGTGAAAGCTGTTTTCTCACGATCTTCAGGATGTATACCAACTTGCTAATAGCCGCTCTTTAAGACTAACGTGGAGAACCCAGATAGAGTGTCCAGTGTATCATCAATCATGGGTAAAGAAAAGCAGTCTTTCTTTGTTTTATCATTTAATCTGTGGTAATCCACACAAAATCGGGTAGAATCATCCTTTTTCTTGACAGGAACCACTGGTGATGTCCAGGGACTCAGTGATCGTTCTATAACGTCTTTTGCTTCCATATCCCTTATGAGTTGTTCTGTCTCCTCCCGTTTTGCAAATGGAGGTCTTCTTACCGGTAGATGGACTGGAGGAGAATCGCCAGTGCTGATTTTATATTCTGTCAGGTTAGTATGGCCATAATCATTTGATGTAGCTGAAAGAATGTCGGAAAACTCTTTCAGTAAGTTCTCGGCCTTAGCAGCTTGGTCTTCATTTAATATTCTTCTTGTGTCTCTCCATAAGTCAGTAAGATGAGACGGGATTTAGTTCTCCAAGCAAGTCTATCCTGAGCTACATCTACTGCATCTGGCCACTGCACACCAATTCTAACAAGGTCCTGTTTGACATTGTCAGCCCACCGCATCCTAGGTCTCCCCCTCTTTCTGAGGCCTTTAGGCACACTGTTCATAACCCTATTCGCCAATCTATAATTATTCATACGGGCAACATGGCCAAACCAACGGAGTCTCTCTCTGCACAATATGCTGCTTAAAGGAGGTTGCAGACTCCTTTGCCTAACCTCATCATTAGTTACAAAGTTAAACCACCTAATGCCCAAGATACTGCGTGAGCATCTGGAATCAAAAGCATCTAGTTTCCTGTTATCTTGTTTACAAAGTGTCCAATTTTCACTACCATAACTAACCCTAGAAAGAACCAAACTATTATACAGTCTAATTTTAGTCTTTAGGTATATACGCCTATTTCTCCACAATCTCCATAGATTCTTAAAAGTCCCGGCAGCAATCCCTATTCGTCTGTTAATCTCATGCTGCACATCACCATTATCTGTTACATAGCTCCCAAGGTAATTAAAATGTGACACCTGCTCAAGACTGCAACCATTCAGATTAACTGAATCACAGCCTGGCTGACCAATTTTCATCACTTTAGTATTTTTTGTTTTTTGTTTTTTAGTTACCAATCCGTTATTCTCACCATGTAGTGTTGAAACGTGGGCGACTTCCCCTGGGGCCATCCAATCAATAGCCAGCCTTTGCCCTTCAGGTTGCTTATGCTGGTTCTATTGTCTGTTAGATGTGCTTGAATTTTTTATCCACCACTTTCTGCAGTTGGTTCGGATGTGTCCGGTCTTGCCACAATACCAACACTGAAGGTTTGTGGAAGTTTTCGAAGATGAACCTTTTATTTCTTTCAAAATGGATAATATGGATTTGGTTAGTTCTTTCATTTCACTATCCTTTTCTACAATTTCTTATGCACTCTCTCAAATCTCATTGTGCGTTTGTTTGTTTGGGAGGCAAGCCTGGAGCACTCATACTTCATAGCACGTACCATAGCTGACTTTAAAGTTTCACCTTCCAACATCCTCAGAGATTGCTGAGTCTCAGGGTCAGAAATAACATTAATAAATTGCAATTGAGCTAAGTTGTCTTGAATTTCTGATTGTCTGTTACTATAAGCCAATCTAGTTAGACCCTCAATATCACTAGCAAGTTCTTGTAAAGTTTCGCCACTCTTCTGCATACGGTTTTTAAATTGAGTCATATAGTATTGTTTTAAATAACTATCGCCAAACGTGAGTTCTAATGCAGAAACCAGACTTTGATAATCAAGTCGTTTTTCTTCTGAAACAGACTGTAAAACTTCTGCAGCAGAATTTCTTAAGGAAGCTGCAAGAAAACTGGCCTTTTGAAATTCATTCCACTCATTAGCTCTAGCGATGACTTCAAACTGAAGTTTTGAAGACTGTCCAAGACGATTGACCTTCATATGTGGATGGTTTAGTTGTACTTCTAGCGATAACTGTAAAAACATTATTGTCACTAAAATTACCATTGTCACAAGAAGAAGGTAACCTTTCTTTTCCTAAAATCTGAAATTGATGTTCACAATCAGTTTTTACAATTTCAATTTCATGCTTAACACAATCAAGTTTTGATTAAAATCACAAATGATTTCATTTACATTACATTTTACATCTTCAATTTCAACCTTTAGACCATTGGCCCTCAACCTTTTATGCTTCACGTACCCCCTGGAAATGTGTATGTAACTGGCGTACCCCTTGTATAGATAGATAATACTATAGTTATAGTATAACAATGGGAATAAAATGAAGCATATATATCAGTGGTTCTCAACCTTTTATGCTTCACGTACCCCCTGGAAATGTGTATGTAACTGGCGTACCCCTTGTATAGATAGATAAAACTATAGTTATAGTATAACAATGGGAATAAAATGAAACGTATATATCAGTGGTTCTCAACCTTTTATGCTTCACGTACCCCCTGGAAATGTGTATGTAACTGGCATACCCCTTGTATAGATAGATAATACTATAGTTATAGTATAACAATGGGAATAAAATGAAGCATATATATCAGTGGTTCTCAACCTTTTATGCTTCACGTACCCCCTGGAAATGTGTATGTAACTGGCGTACCCCTTGTATAGATAGATAAAACTATAGTTATAGTATAACAATGGGAATAAAACAAAACATATATATCAGTGGTTCTCAACCTTTTATGCTTCACGTACCCCCTGGAAATGTGTATGTAACTGGCGTACCCCTTGTATAGATAGATAAAACTATAGTTATAGTATAACAATGGGAATAAAACAAAACATATATATCAGTGGTTCTCAACCTTTTATGCATCACGTACCCCCTGGAAATGTGTATGTAACTGGCATATCCCTTGTATAGATTGATAATACTATAGTTATAGTATAACAATGGGAATAAAATGAAACGTATATATCAGTGGTTCTCAACCTTTTATGCTTCACGTACCCCCTGGAAATGTGTATGTAACTGGCATACCCCTTGTATAGATAGATAATACTATAGTTATAGTATAACAATGGGAATAAAATGAAGTATATATATCAGTGGTTCTCAACCTTTTATGCTTCACGTACCCCCTGGAAATGTGTATGTAACTGGCATACCCCTTGTATAGATAGATAAAACTATAGTTATAGTATAACAATGGGAATAAAATGAAGTATATATATCAGTGGTTCTCAACCTTTTATGCTTCACGTACCCCCTGGAAATGTGTATGTAACTGGCATACCCCTTGTATAGATAGATAATACTATAGTTATAGTATAACAATGGGAATAAAATGAAGTATATATATATCAGTGGTTCTCAACCTTTTATGCTTCACGTACCCCCTGGAAATGTGTATGTAACTGACATACCCCTTGTATAGATAGATAATATTATAGTTATAGTATAACAATGGGAATAAAATGAAGTATATATATCAGTGGTTCTCAACCTTTTATGCTTCACGTACCCCCTGGAAATGTGTATGTAACTGGCATACCCCTTGTATAGATAGATAAAAACTATAGTTATAGTATAACAATGGGAATAAAATGAAGTATATATATCAGTGGTTCTCAAACCTTTTATGCTTCACGTACCCCCTGGAAATGTGTATGTAACTGCATACCCCTTGTATAGATAGATAATACTATAGTTATAGTATAACAATGGGAATAAAATGAAGTATATATATCAGTGGTTCTCAAACTTTTATGCTTCACGTACCCCCTGGAAATGTGTATGTAAACTGGCATACCCCTTGTATAGATAGATAATACTATAGTTATAGTATAACAATGGGAATAAAATGAAACGTATATATCAGTGGTTCTCAACCTTTTATGCTTCACGTACCCCCTGGAAAATGTGTATGTAACTGGCATACCCCTTGTATAGATAGATAATACTATAGTTATAGTATAACAATGGGAATAAAATGAAGTATATATATCAGTGGTTCTCAACCTTTTATGCTTCACGTACCCCCTGGAAATGTGTATGTAACTGGCATACCCCTTGTATAGATAGATAATACTATAGTTATACTATAACAATGGGAATAAAATGAAACGTATATATCAGTGGTTCTCAACCTTTTTATGCTTCACGTACCCCCTGGAAATGTGTATGTAACTGGCATATCCCTTGTATAGATTGATAATACTATAGTTATAGTATAACAATGGGAATAAAATGAAACGTATATATCAGTGGTTCTCAACCTTTTATGCTTCACGTACCCCCTGGAAATGTGTATGTAACTGGCATACCCCTTGTATAGACAGATAATACTATAGTTATAGTATAACAATGGGAATAAAATGAAGTATATATATCAGTGGTTCTCAAACTTTTATGCTTCACGTACCCCCTGGAAATGTGTATGTAACTGGCATACCCCTTGTATAGATAGATAATACTATAGTTATAGTATAACAATGGGAATAAAATGAAACGTATATATCAGTGGTTCTCAAACTTTTATGCTTCACGTACCCCCTGGAAATGTGTATGTATCTGGCATATCCCTTGTATAGATTGATAATACTATAGTTATAGTATAACAATGGGAATAAAATGAAACGTATATATCAGTGGTTCTCAACCTTTTATGCTTCACGTACCCCCTGGAAATGTGTATGTAACTGGCATACCCCTTGTATAGATAGATAATACTATAGTTATAGTATAACAATGGGAATAAAATGAAGTATATATATCAGTGGTTCTCAACCTTTTATGCTTCACGTACCCCCTGGAAATGTGTATGTAACTGGCATACCCCTTGTATAGATAGATAATACTATAGTTATACTATAACAATGGGAATAAAATGAAACGTATATATCAGTGGTTCTCAACCTTTTATGCTTCACGTACCCCCTGGAAATGTGTATGTAACTGGCATATCCCTTGTATAGATTGATAATACTATAGTTATAGTATAACAATGGGAATAAAATGAAACGTATATATCAGTGGTTCTCAACCTTTTATGCTTCACGTACCCCCTGGAAATGTGTATGTAACTGGCATACCCCTTGTATAGACAGATAATACTATAGTTATAGTATAACAATGGGAATAAAATGAAGTATATATATCAGTGGTTCTCAAACTTTTATGCTTCACGTACCCCCTGGAAATGTGTATGTAACTGGCATACCCCTTGTATAGATAGATAATACTATAGTTATAGTATAACAATGGGAATAAAATGAAACGTATATATCAGTGGTTCTCAAACTTTTATGCTTCACGTACCCCCTGGAAATGTGTATGTATCTGGCATATCCCTTGTATAGATTGATAATACTATAGTTATAGTATAACAATGGGAATAAAATGAAACGTATATATCAGTGGTTCTCAACCTTTTATGCTTCACGTACCCCCTGGAAATGTGTATGTAACTGGCATACCCCTTGTATAGATAGATAATACTATAGTTATACTATAACAATGGGAATAAAATGAAGTATATATATCAGTGGTTCTCAACCTTTTATGCTTCACGTACCCCCTGGAAATGTGTATGTAACTGGCATACCCCTTGTATAGATAGATAATACTATAGTTATACTATAACAATGGGAATAAAATGAAACGTATATATCAGTGGTTCTCAACCTTTTATGCTTCACGTACCCCCTGGAAATGTGTATGTAACTGGCATATCCCTTGTATAGATTGATAATACTATAGTTATAGTATAACAATGGGAATAAAATGAAACGTATATATCAGTGGTTCTCAACCTTTTATGCTTCACGTACCCCCTGGAAATGTGTATGTAACTGGCATACCCCTTGTATAGACAGATAATACTATAGTTATAGTATAACAATGGGAATAAAATGAAGTATATATATCAGTGGTTCTCAACCTTTTATGCTTCACGTACCCCCTGGAAATGTGTATGTAACTGGCATACCCCTTGTATAGATAGATAAAACTATAGTTATAGTATAACAATGGGAATAAAATGAAGTATATATATCAGTGGTTCTCAACCTTTTATGCTTCACGTACCCCCTGGAAATGTGTATGTAACTGGCATACCCATTGTATAGATAGATAATACTATAGTTATAGTATAACAATGGGAATAAAATGAAGTATATATATCAGTGGTTCTCAACCTTTTATGCTTCACGTACCCCCTGGAAATGTGTATGTAACTGGCATACCCCTTGTATAGATAGATAATACTATAGTTATAGTATAACAATGGGAATAAAATGAAGTATATATATCAGTGGTTCTCAACCTTTTATGCTTCACGTACCCTCTGGAAATGTGTATGTAACTGGCATACCCCTTGTATAGATTGATAAAACTATAGTTATAGTATAACAATGGGAATAAAATGAAACGTATATATCAGTGGTTCTCAACCTTTTATGCTTCACGTACCCCCTGGAAATGTGTATGTAACTGGCATACCCCTTGTATAGATTGATAATACTATAGTTATAGTATAACAATGGGAATAAAATATATATCAGTGGTTCTCAACCTTTTATGCTTCACGTACCCCCTGGAAATGTGTATGTAACTGGCATACCCCTTGTATAGATTGATAATACTATAGTTATAGTATAACAATGGGAATAAAATGAAACGTATATATCAGTGGTTCTCAACCTTTTATGCTTCACGTACCCCCTGGAAATGTGTATGTAACTGGCATACCCCTTGTATAGATAGATAATACTATAGTTATAGTATAACAATGGGAATAAAATGAAGTATATATATCAGTGGTTCTCAACCTTTTATGCTTCACGTACCCCCTGGAAATGTGTATGTAACTGGTGTACCCCTTGTATAGATAGATAAAACTATAGTTATAGTATAACAATGGGAATAAAATGAAGTATATATATCAGTGGTTCTCAACCTTTTATGCTTCACGTACCCCCTGGAAATGTGTATGTAACTGGCATACCCCTTGTATAGATAGATAATACTATAGTTATAGTATAACAATGGGAATAAAATGAAGTATATATATCAGTGGTTCTCAACCTTTTATGCTTCACGTACCCCCTGGAAATGTGTATGTAACTGGCATACCCCTTGTATAGATAGATAATACTATAGTTATAGTATAACAATGGGAATAAAATGAAACGTATATATCAGTGGTTCTCAACCTTTTATGCTTCTCGTACCCCCTGGAAATGTGTATGTAACTGGCATATCCCTTGTATAGATTGATAATACTATAGTTATAGTATAACAATGGGAATAAAATGAAGTATATATATCAGTGGTTCTCAACCTTTTATGCTTCACGTACCCCCTGGAAATGTGTATGTAACTGGCATACCCCTTGTATAGATAGATAATACTATAGTTATAGTATAACAATGGGAATAAAATGAAGTATATATATCAGTGGTTCTCAACCTTTTATGCTTCACGTACCCCCTGGAAATGTGTATGTAACTGGCATACCCCTTGTATAGATAGATAATACTATAGTTATAGTATAACAATGGGAATAAAATGAAACGTATATATCAGTGGTTCTCAACCTTTTATGCTTCACGTACCCCCTGGAAATGTGTATGTAACTGGCATACCCCTTGTATAGATTGATAATACTATAGTTATAGTATAACAATGGGAATAAAATGAAACGTATATATCAGTGGTTCTCAACCTTTTATGCTTCACGTACCCCCTGGAAATGTGTATGTAACTGGCATACCCCTTGTATAGATTGATAATACTATAGTTATAGTATAACAATGGGAATAAAATGAAACGTATATATCAGTGGTTCTCAACCTTTTATGCTTCACGTACCCCCTGGAAATGTGTATGTAACTGGCATACCCCTTGTATAGATAGATAATACTATAGTTATAGTATAACAATGGGAATAAAATGAAGTATATATATCAGTGGTTCTCAACCTTTTATGCTTCACGTACCCCCTGGAAATGTGTATGTAACTGGCATACCCCTATTATAGATAGATAATACTATAGTTATAGTATAACAATGGGAATAAAATGAAGTATATATATCAGTGGTTCTCAACCTTTTATGCTTCACGTACCCCCTGGAAATGTGTATGTAACTGGCATACCCCTTGTATAGATAGATAAAACTATAGTTATAGTATAACAATGGGAATAAAATGAAACGTATATATCAGTGGTTCTCAACCTTTTATGCTTCACGTACCCCCTGGAAATGTGTATCTAACTGGCATATCCCTTGTATAGATTGATAATACTATAGTTATAGTAGAACAATGGGAATAAAATGAAGTATATATATCAGTGGTTCTCAACCTTTTATGCTTCACGTACCCCCTGGAAATGTGTATGTAACTGGCATACCCCTTGTATAGATAGATAATACTATAGTTATAGTATAACAATGGGAATAAAATGAAGTATATATATCAGTGGTTCTCAACCTTTTATGCTTCACGTACCCCCTGGAAATGTGTATGTAACTGGCATACCCCTTGTATAGATAGATAATACTATAGTTATAGTATAACAATGGGAATAAAATGAAGTATATATATCAGTGGTTCTCAAACTTTTATGCTTCACGTACCCCCTGGAAATGTGTATGTAACTGGCATACCCCTTGTATAGATTGATAAAACTATAGTTATAGTATAACAATGGGAATAAAATGAAACGTATATATCAGTGGTTCTCAACCTTTTATGCTTCACGTACCCCCTGGAAATGTGTATGTAACTGGCATACCCCTTGTATAGATTGATAATACTATAGTTATAGTATAACAATGGGAATAAAATGAAACGTATATATCAGTGGTTCTGAACCTTTTATGCTTCACGTACCCCCTGGAAATGTGTATGTAACTGGCATACCCCTTGTATAGATTGATAATACTATAGTTATAGTATAACAATGGGAATAAAATGAAGCATATATATCAGTGGTTCTCAACCTTTTATGCTTCACGTACCCCCTGGAAATGTGTATGTAACTGCCATACCCCTTGTATAGATAGATAATACTATAGTTATAGTATAACAATGGGAATAAAATGAAGTATATATATCAGTGGTTCTCAACCTTTTATGCTTCACGTACCCCCTGGAAATGTGTATGTAACTGGCATACCCCTTGTATAGATTGATAATACTATAGTTATAGTATAACAATGGGAATAAAATGAAACGTATATATCAGTGGTTCTCAACCTTTTATGCTTCACGTACCCCCTGGAAATGTGTATGTAACTGGCATACCCCTTGTATAGATTGATAATACTATAGTTATAGTATAACAATGGGAAAAAAATGAAACGTATATATCAGTGGTTCTCAACCTTTTATGCTTCACGTACCCCCTGGAAATGTGTATGTAACTGGCATACCCCTTGTATAGATAGATAATACTATAGTTATAGTATAACAATGGGAATAAAATGAAGTATATATATCAGTGGTTCTCAACCTTTTATGCTTCACGTACCCCCTGGAAATGTGTATGTAACTGGCATACCCCTTGTATAGATAGATAATACTATAGTTATAGTATAACAATGGGAATAAAATGAAGTATATATATCAGTGGTTCTCAACCTTTTGTGCTTCACGTACCCCCTGGAAATGTGTATGTAACTGGCATACCCCTTGTATAGATTGATAATACTATAGTTATAGTATAACAATGGGAATAAAATGAAACGTATATATCAGTGGTTCTCAACCTTTTATGCTTCACGTACCCCCTGGAAATGTGTATGTAACTGGCATACCCCTTGTATAGATTGATAATACTATAGTTATAGTATAACAATGGGAAAAAAATGAAACGTATATATCAGTGGTTCTCAACCTTTTATGCTTCACGTACCCCCTGGAAATGTGTATGTAACTGGCATACCCCTTGTATAGATTGATAAAACTATAGTTATAGTATAACAATGGGAATAAAATGAAACGTATATATCAGTGGTTCTCAACCTTTTATGCTTCACGTACCCCCTGGAAATGTGTATGTAACTGGCATACCCCTTGTATAGATTGATAATACTATAGTTATAGTATAACAATGGGAATAAAATGAAGCATATATATCAGTGGTTCTCAACCTTTTATGCTTCACGTACCCCCTGGAAATGTGTATGTAACTGGCATACCCCTTGTATAGATAGATAATACTATAGTTATAGTATAACAATGGGAATAAAATGAAGTATATATATCAGTGGTTCTCAACCTTTTATGCTTCACGTACCCCCTGGAAATGTGTATGTAACTGGCATACCCCTTGTATAGATTGATAATACTATAGTTATAGTATAACAATGGGAATAAAATGAAACGTATATATCAGTGGTTCTCAACCTTTTATGCTTCACGTACCCCCTGGAAATGTGTATGTAACTGGCATACCCCTTGTATAGATTGATAATACTATAGTTATAGTATAACAATGGGAATAAAATGAAACGTATATATCAGTGGTTCTCAACCCTTTTATGCTTCACGTACCCCCTGGAAATGTGTATGTAACTGGCATACCCCTTGTATAGATAGATAATACTATAGTTATAGTATAACAATGGGAATAAAATGAAGTATATATATCAGTGGTTCTCAACCTTTTATGCTTCACGTACCCCCTGGAAATGTGTATGTAACTGGCACACCCCTTGTATAGATAGATAATACTATAGTTATAGTATAACAATGGGAATAAAATGAAGTATATATATCAGTGGATCTCAACCTTTTATGCTTCACGTACCCCCTGGAAATGTGTATGTAACTGGCATACCCCTTGTATAGATTGATAATACTATAGTTATAGTATAACAATGGGAATAAAATGAAACGTATATATCAGTGGTTCTCAACCTTTTATGCTTCACGTACCCCCTGGAAATGTGTATGTAACTGGCATACCCCTTGTATAGATAGATAATACTATAGTTATAGTATAACAATGGGAATAAAATGAAACGTATATATCAGTGGTTCTCAACCTTTTATGCTTCACGTACCCCCTGGAAATGTGTATGTAACTGGCATACCCCTTGTATAGATAGATAATACTATAGTTATAGTATAACAATGGGAATAAAATGAAGCATATATATCAGTGGTTCTCAACCTTTTATGCTTCACGTACCCCCTGGAAATGTGTATGTAACTGGCATACCCCTTGTATAGATAGATAATACTATAGTTATAGTATAACAATGGGAATAAAATGAAGTATATATATCAGTGGTTCTCAACCTTTTATGCTTCACGTACCCCCTGGAAATGTGTATGTAACTGGCATACCCCTTGTATAGATAGATAATACTATAGTTATAGTATAACAATGGGAATAAAATGAAACGTATATATCAGTGGTTCTCAACCTTTTATGCTTCACGTACCCCCTGGAAATGTGTATGTAACTGGCATACCCCTTGTATAGATTGATAATACTATAGTTATAGTATAACAATGGGAATAAAATGAAACGTATATATCAGTGGTTCTCAACCTTTTATACTTCACGTACCCCCTGGAAATGTGTATGTAACTGGCATACCCCTTGTATAGATAGATAATACTATAGTTATAGTATAACAATGGGAATAAAATGAAGTATATATATCAGTGGTTCTCAACCTTTTATGCTTCACGTACCCCCTGGAAATGTGTATGTAACTGGCATACCCCTTGTATAGATTGATAAAACTATAGTTATAGTATAACAATGGGAATAAAATGAAACGTATATATCAGTGGTTCTCAACCTTTTATGCTTCACGTACCCCCTGGAAATGTGTATGTAACTGGCATACCCCTTGTATAGATTGATAATACTATAGTTATAGTATAACAATGGGAATAAAATGAAGCATATATATCAGTGGTTCTCAACCTTTTATGCTTCACGTACCCCCTGGAAATGTGTATGTAACTGGCATACCCCTTGTATAGATAGATAATACTATAGTTATAGTATAACAATGGGAATAAAATGAAACGTATATATCAGTGGTTCTCAACCTTTTATGCTTCACGTACCCCCTGGAAATGTGTATGTAACTGGCATACCCCTTGTATAGATTGATAATACTATAGTTATAGTATAACAATGGGAATAAAATGAAACGTATATATCAGTGGTTCTCAACCTTTTATGCTTCACGTACCCCCTGGAAATGTGTATGTAACTGGCATACCCTTGTATAGATAGATAATACTATAGTTATAGTATAACAATGGGAATAAAATGAAGTATATATATCAGTGGTTCTCAACCTTTTATGCTTCACGTACCCCCTGGAAATGTGTATGTAACTGGCATACCCCTTGTATAGATTGATAAAACTATAGTTATAGTATAACAATGGGAATAAAATGAAACGTATATATCAGTGGTTCTCAACCTTTTATGCTTCACGTACCCCCTGGAAATGTGTATGTAACTGGCATACCCCTTGTATAGATTGATAATACTATAGTTATAGTATAACAATGGGAATAAAATGAAACGTATATATCAGTGGTTCTCAACCTTTTATGCTTCACGTACCCCCTGGAAATGTGTATGTAACTGGCATACCCCTTGTATAGATAGATAATACTATAGTTATAGTATAACAATGGGAATAAAATGAAGTATATATATCAGTGGTTCTCAACCTTTTATGCTTCACGTACCCCCTGGAAATGTGTATGTAACTGGCATACCCCTTGTATAGATAGATAAAACTATAGTTATAGTATAACAATGGGAATAAAATGAAGTATATATATCAGTGGTTCTCAACCTTTTATGCTTCACGTACCCCCTGGAAATGTGTATGTAACTGGCATACCCCTTGTATAGATAGATAATACTATAGTTATAGTATAACAATGGGAATAAAATGAAGTATATATATCAGTGGTTCTCAACCTTTTATGCTTCACGTACCCCCTGGAAATGTGTATGTAACTGGCATACCCCTTGTATAGATAGATAATACTATAGTTATAGTATAACAATGGGAATAAAATGAAACGTATATATCAGTGGTTCTCAACCTTTTATGCTTCTCGTACCCCCTGGAAATGTGTATGTAACTGGCATATCCCTTGTATAGATTGATAATACTATAGTTATAGT
Source organism: Ryuthela nishihirai (assembly GCA_038380435.1). Taxonomy (NCBI): domain Eukaryota; kingdom Metazoa; phylum Arthropoda; class Arachnida; order Araneae; family Heptathelidae; genus Ryuthela; species Ryuthela nishihirai. The sequence goes on from JAWZYU010000002.1 coordinate 9,548,445, forward strand.
ATAACAATGGGAATAAAATGAAGTATATATATCAGTGGTTCTCAACCTTTTATGCTTCACGTACCCCCTGGAAATGTGTATGTAACTGGCATACCCCTTGTATAGATAGATAATACTATAGTTATAGTATAACAATGGGAATAAAATGAAGTATATATATCAGTGGTTCTCAACCTTTTATGCTTCACGTACCCCCTGGAAATGTGTATGTAACTGGCATACCCCTTGTATAGATAGATAATTACTATAGTTATAGTATAACAATGGGAATAAAATGAAACGTATATATCAGTGGTTCTCAACCTTTTATGCTTCACGTACCCCCTGGAAATGTGTATGTAACTGGCATACCCCTTGTATAGATTGATAATACTATAGTTATAGTATAACAATGGGAATAAAATGAAACGTATATATCAGTGGTTCTCAACCTTTTATGCTTCACGTACCCCCTGGAAATGTGTATGTAACTGGCATACCCCTTGTATAGATTGATAATACTATAGTTATAGTATAACAATGGGAATAAAATGAACGTATATATCAGTGGTTCTCAACCTTTTATGCTTCACGTACCCCCTGGAAATGTGTATGTAACTGGCATACCCCTTGTATAGATAGATAATACTATAGTTATAGTATAACAATGGGAATAAAATGAAGTATATATATCAGTGGTTCTCAACCTTTTATGCTTCACGTACCCCCTGGAAATGTGTATGTAACTGGCATACCCCTTGTATAGATAGATAATACTATAGTTATAGTATAACAATGGGAATAAAATGAAGTATATATATCAGTGGTTCTCAACCTTTTATGCTTCACGTACCCCCTGGAAATGTGTATGTAACTGGCATACCCCTTGTATAGATAGATAAAACTATAGTTATAGTATAACAATGGGAATAAAATGAAACGTATATATCAGTGGTTCTCAACCTTTTATGCTTCACGTACCCCCTGGAAATGTGTATGTAACTGGCATACCCCTTGTATAGATTGATAATACTATAGTTATAGTATAACAATGGGAATAAAATGAAGTATATATATCAGTGGTTCTCAACCTTTTATGCTTCACGTACCCCCTGGAAATGTGTATGTAACTGGCATACCCCTTGTATAGATAGATAATACTATAGTTATAGTATAACAATGGGAATAAAATGAAGTATATATATCAGTGGTTCTCAACCTTTTATGCTTCACGTACCCCCTGGAAATGTGTATGTAACTGGCATACCCCTTGTATAGATAGATAATACTATAGTTATAGTATAACAATGGGAATAAAATGAAGTATATATATCAGTGGTTCTCAACCTTTTATGCTTCACGTACCCCCTGGAAATGTGTATGTAACTGGCATACCCCTTGTATAGATTGATAATACTATAGTTATAGTATAACAATGGGAATAAAATGAAACGTATATATCAGTGGTTCTCAACCTTTTATGCTTCACGTACCCCCTGGAAATGTGTATGTAACTGGCATACCCCTTGTATAGATTGATAATACTATAGTTATAGTATAACAATGGGAATAAAATGAAACGTATATATCAGTGGTTCTCAACCTTTTATGCTTCACGTACCCCCTGGAAATGTGTATGTAACTGGCATACCCCTTGTATAGATAGATAATACTATAGTTATAGTATAACAATGGGAATAAAATGAAGCATATATATCAGTGGTTCTCAACCTTTTATGCTTCACGTACCCCCTGGAAATGTGTATGTAACTGGCATACCCCTTGTATAGATAGATAATACTATAGTTATAGTATAACAATGGGAATAAAATGAAGTATATATATCAGTGGTTCTCAACCTTTTATGCTTCACGTACCCCCTGGAAATGTGTATGTAACTGGCATACCCCTTGTATAGATTGATAATACTATAGTTATAGTATAACAATGGGAATAAAATGAAACGTATATATCAGTGGTTCTCAACCTTTTATGCTTCACGTACCCCCTGGAAATGTGTATGTAACTGGCATACCCCTTGTATAGATTGATAATACTATAGTTATAGTATAACAATGGGAAAAAAATGAAACGTATATATCAGTGGTTCTCAACCTTTTATGCTTCACGTACCCCCTGGAAATGTGTATGTAACTGGCATACCCCTTGTATAGATAGATAATACTATAGTTATAGTATAACAATGGGAATAAAATGAACGTATATATATCAGTGGTTCTCAACCTTTTATGCTTCACGTACCCCCTGGAAATGTGTATGTAACTGGCATACCCCTTGTATAGATAGATAATACTATAGTTATAGTATAACAATGGGAATAAAATGAAGTATATATATCAGTGGTTCTCAACCTTTTATGCTTCACGTACCCCTGGAAATGTGTATGTAACTGGCATACCCCTTGTATAGATTGATAATACTATAGTTATAGTATAACAATGGGAATAAAATGAAACGTATATATCAGTGGTTCTCAACCTTTTATGCTTCACGTACCCCCTGGAAATGTGTATGTAACTGGCATACCCCTTGTATAGATTGATAATACTATAGTTATAGTATAACAATGGGAATAAAATGAAACGTATATATCAGTGGTTCTCAACCTTTTATGCTTCACGTACCCCCTGGAAATGTGTATGTAACTGGCATACCCCTTGTATAGATTGATAATACTATAGTTATAGTATAACAATGGGAATAAAATGAAACGTATATATCAGTGGTTCTCAACCTTTTATGCTTCACGTACCCCCTGGAAATGTGTATGTAACTGGCATACCCCTTGTATAGATTGATAATACTATAGTTATAGTATAACAATGGGAATAAAATGAAGCATATATATCAGTGGTTCTCAACCTTTTATGCTTCACGTACCCCCTGGAAATGTGTATGTAACTGGCATACCCCTTGTATAGATAGATAATACTATAGTTATAGTATAACAATGGGAATAAAATGAAGTATATATATCAGTGGTTCTCAACCTTTTATGCTTCACGTACCCCCTGGAAATGTGTATGTAACTGGCATACCCCTTGTATAGATTGATAATACTATAGTTATAGTATAACAATGGGAATAAAATGAAACGTATATATCAGTGGTTCTCAACCTTTTATGCTTCACGTACCCCCTGGAAATGTGTATGTAACTGGCATACCCCTTGTATAGATTGATAATACTATAGTTATAGTATAACAATGGGAATAAAATGAAGTATATATATCAGTGGTTCTCAACCTTTTATGCTTCACGTACCCCCTGGAAATGTGTATGTAACTGGCATACCCCTTGTATAGATAGATAATACTATAGTTATAGTATAACAATGGGAATAAAATGAAACGTATATATCAGTGGTTCTCAACCTTTTATGCTTCACGTACCCCCTGGAAATGTGTATGTAACTGGCATACCCCTTGTATAGATTGATAATACTATAGTTATAGTATAACAATGGGAATAAAATGAAACGTATATATCAGTGGTTCTCAACCTTTTATGCTTCACGTACCCCCTGGAAATGTGTATGTAACTGGCATACCCCTTGTATAGATAGATAATACTATAGTTATAGTATAACAATGGGAATAAAATGAAGTATATATATCAGTGGTTCTCAACCTTTTATGCTTCACGTACCCCCTGGAAATGTGTATGTAACTGGCATACCCCTTGTATAGATAGATAATACTATAGTTATAGTATAACAATGGGAATAAAATGAAGTATATATATCAGTGGTTCTCAACCTTTTATGCTTCACGTACCCCCTGGAAATGTGTATGTAACTGGCATACCCCTTGTATAGATTGATAATACTATAGTTATAGTATAACAATGGGAATAAAATGAACGTATATATCAGTGGTTCTCAACCTTTTATGCTTCACGTACCCCCTGGAAATGTGTATGTAACTGGCATACCCCTTGTATAGATAGATAATACTATAGTTATAGTATAACAATGGGAATAAAATGAAACGTATATATCAGTGGTTCTCAACCTTTTATGCTTCACGTACCCCCTGGAAATGTGTATGTAACTGGCATACCCCTTGTATAGATAGATAATACTATAGTTATAGTATAACAATGGGAATAAAATGAAAGTATATATCAGTGGTTCTCAACCTTTTATGCTTCACGTACCCCCTGGAAATGTGTATGTAACTGGCATACCCCTTGTATAGATAGATAATACTATAGTTATAGTATAACAATGGGAATAAAATGAAGTATATATATCAGTGGTTCTCAACCTTTTATGCTTCACGTACCCCCTGGAAATGTGTATGTAACTGGCATACCCCTTGTATAGATAGATAATACTATAGTTATAGTATAACAATGGGAATAAAATGAAACGTATATATCAGTGGTTCTCAACCTTTTATGCTTCACGTACCCCCTGGAAATGTGTATGTAACTGGCATACCCCTTGTATAGATTGATAATACTATAGTTATAGTATAACAATGGGAATAAAATGAAACGTATATATCAGTGGTTCTCAACCTTTTATGCTTCACGTACCCCCTGGAAATGTGTATGTAACTGGCATACCCCTTGTATAGATAGATAATACTATAGTTATAGTATAACAATGGGAATAAAATGAAGTATATATATCAGTGGTTCTCAACCTTTTATGCTTCACGTACCCCTGGAAATGTGTATGTAACTGGCATACCCCTTGTATAGATTGATAAAACTATAGTTATAGTATAACAATGGGAATAAAATGAAACGTATATATCAGTGGTTCTCAACCTTTTATGCTTCACGTACCCCCTGGAAATGTGTATGTAACTGGCATACCCCTTGTATAGATAGATAATACTATAGTTATAGTATAACAATGGGAATAAAATGAAGTATATATATCAGTGGTTCTCAACCTTTTATGCTTCACGTACCCCCTGGAAATGTGTATGTAACTGGCATACCCCTTGTATAGATAGATAATACTATAGTTATAGTATAACAATGGGAATAAAATGAAACGTATATATCAGTGGTTCTCAACCTTTTATGCTTCACGTACCCCCTGGAAATGTGTATGTAACTGGCATACCCCTTGTATAGATTGATAATTAGTATAACAATGGGAATAAAATGAAACGTATATATCAGTGGTTCTCAACCTTTTATGCTTCACGTACCCCCTGGAAATGTGTATGTAACTGGCTATACCCCTTGTATAGATACATAATACTATAGTTATAGTATAACAATGGGAATAAAATGAAGCATATATATCAGTGGTTCTCAACCTTTTATGCTTCACGTACCCCCTGGAAATGTGTATGTAACTGGCATACCCCTTGTATAGATAGATAATACTATAGTTATAGTATAACAATGGGAATAAAATGAAGTATATATATCAGTGGTTCTCAACCTTTTATGCTTCACGTACCCCCTGGAAATGTGTATGTAACTGGCATACCCCTTGTATAGATAGATAATACTATAGTTATAGTATAACAATGGGAATAAAATGAAGTATATATATCAGTGGTTCTCAACCTTTTATGCTTCACGTACCCCCTGGAAATGTGTATGTAACTGGCATACCCCTTGTATAGATAGATAATACTATAGTTATAGTATAACAATGGGAATAAAATGAAACGTATATATCAGTGGTTCTCAACCTTTTATGCTTCACGTAACCCCTGGAAATGTGTATGTAACTGGCATATCCCTTGTATAGATTGATAATACTATAGTTATAGTATAACAATGGGAATAAAATGAAGTATATATATCAGTGGTTCTCAACCTTTTATGCTTCACGTACCCCCTGGAAATGTGTATGTAACTGGCATACCCCTTGTATAGATAGATAATACTATAGTTATAGTATAACAATGGGAATAAAATGAAGTATATATATCAGTGGTTTTCAACCTTTTATGCTTCACGTACCCCCTGGAAATGTGTATGTAACTGGCATACCCCTTGTATAGATAGATAATACTATAGTTATAGTATAACAATGGGAATAAAATGAAGTATATATATCAGTGGTTCTCAACCTTTTATGCTTCACGTACCCCCTGGAAATGTGTATGTAACTGGCATACCCCTTGTATAGATAGATAATACTATAGTTATAGTATAACAATGGGAATAAAATGAAGTATATATATCAGTGGTTCTCAACCTTTTATGCTTCACGTACCCCCTGGAAATGTGTATGTAACTGGCATACCCCTTGTATAGATAGATAATACTATAGTTATAGTATAACAATGGGAATAAAATGAAACGTATATATCAGTGGTTCTCAACCTTTTATGCTTCACGTACCCCCTGGAAATGTGTATGTAACTGGCATACCCCTTGTATAGATAGATAATACTATAGTTATAGTATAACAATGGGAATAAAATGAAGTATATATATCAGTGGTTCTCAACCTTTTATGTTTCACGTACCCCCTGGAAATGTGTATGTAACTGGTGTACCCCTTGTATAGATAGATAAAACTATAGTTATAGTATAACAATGGGAATAAAATGAAGTATATATATCAGTGGTTCTCAACCTTTTATGCTTCACGTACCCCCTGGAAATGTGTATGTAACTGGCATACCCCTTGTATAGATAGATAATACTATAGTTATAGTATAACAATGGGAATAAAATGAAGTATATATATCAGTGGTTCTCAACTTTTATGCTTCACGTACCCCCTGGAAATGTGTATGTAACTGGCATACCCCTTGTATAGATAGATAATACTATAGTTATAGTATAACAATGGGAATAAAATGAAGTATATATATCAGTGGTTCTCAACCTTTTATGCTTCACGTACCCCCTGGAAATGTGTATGTAACTGGCATACCCCTTGTATAGATTGATAAAACTATAGTTATAGTATAACAATGGGAATAAAATGAAACGTAATATATCAGTGGTTCTCAACCTTTTATGCTTCACGTACCCCCTGGAAATGTGTATGTAACTGGCATACCCCTTGTATAGATTGATAATACTATAGTTATAGTATAACAATGGGAATAAAATGAAACGTATATATCAGTGGTTCTCAACCTTTTATGCTTCACGTACCCCCTGGAAATGTGTATGTAACTGGCATACCCCTTGTATAGATTGATAATACTATAGTTATAGTATAACAATGGGAATAAAATGAAGCATATATATCAGTGGTTCTCAACTTTTATGCTTCACGTACCCCCTGGAAATGTGTATGTAACTGGCATACCCCTTGTATAGATAGATAATACTATAGTTATAGTATAACAATGGGAATAAAATGAAGTATATATATCAGTGGTTCTCAACCTTTTATGCTTCACGTACCCCCTGGAAATGTGTATGTAACTGGCATACCCCTTGTATAGATAGATAATACTATAGTTATAGTATAACAATGGGAATAAAATGAAACGTAATATATCAGTGGTTCTCAACCTTTTATGCTTCACGTACCCCCTGGAAATGTGTATGTAACTGGCATACCCCTTGTATAGATTGATAATACTATAGTTATAGTATAACAATGGGAATAAAATGAAACGTATATATCAGTGGTTCTCAACCTTTTATACTTCACGTACCCCCTGGAAATGTGTATGTAACTGGCATACCCCTTGTATAGATAGATAATACTATAGTTATAGTATAACAATGGGAATAAAATGAAGTATATATATCAGTGGTTCTCAACCTTTTATGCTTCACGTACCCCCTGGAAATGTGTATGTAACTGGCATACCCCTTGTATAGATTGATAAAACTATAGTTATAGTATAACAATGGGAATAAAATGAAACGTATATATCAGTGGTTCTCAACCTTTTATGCTTCACGTACCCCCTGGAAATGTGTATGTAACTGGCATACCCCTTGTATAGATTGATAATACTATAGTTATAGTATAACAATGGGAATAAAATGAAGCATATATATCAGTGGTTCTCAAACTTTTATGCTTCACGTACCCCCTGGAAATGTGTATGTAACTGGCATACCCCTTGTATAGATAGATAATACTATAGTTATAGTATAACAATGGGAATAAAATGAAACGTATATATCAGTGGTTCTCAACCTTTTATGCTTCACGTACCCCCTGGAAATGTGTATGTAACTGGCATACCCCTTGTATAGATTGATAATACTATAGTTATAGTATAACAATGGGAATAAAATGAAACGTATATATCAGTGGTTCTCAACCTTTTATGCTTCACGTACCCCCTGGAAATGTGTATGTAACTGGCATACCCCTTGTATAGATAGATAATACTATAGTTATAGTATAACAATGGGAATAAAATGAAGTATATATATCAGTGGTTCTCAACCTTTTATGCTTCACGTACCCCCTGGAAATGTGTATGTAACTGGCATACCCCTTGTATAGATTGATAAAACTATAGTTATAGTATAACAATGGGAATAAAATGAAACGTATATATCAGTGGTTCTCAACCTTTTATGCTTCACGTACCCCCTGGAAATGTGTATGTAACTGGCATACCCCTTGTATAGATTGATAATACTATAGTTATAGTATAACAATGGGAATAAAATGAAACGTATATATCAGTGGTTCTCAACCTTTTATGCTTCACGTACCCCCTGGAAATGTGTATGTAACTGGCATACCCCTTGTATAGATAGATAATACTATAGTTATAGTATAACAATGGGAATAAAATGAAGTATATATATCAGTGGTTCTCAACCTTTTATGCTTCACGTACCCCCTGGAAATGTGTATGTAACTGGTGTACCCCTTGTATAGATAGATAAAACTATAGTTATAGTATAACAATGGGAATAAAATGAAGTATATATATCAGTGGTTCTCAACCTTTTATGCTTCACGTACCCCCTGGAAATGTGTATGTAACTGGCATACCCCTTGTATAGATAGATAATACTATAGTTATAGTATAACAATGGGAATAAAATGAAGTATATATATCAGTGGTTCTCAACCTTTTATGCTTCACGTACCCCCTGGAAATGTGTATGTAACTGGCATACCCCTTGTATAGATAGATAATACTATAGTTATAGTATAACAATGGGAATAAAATGAAACGTATATATCAGTGGTTCTCAACCTTTTATGCTTCTCGTACCCCCTGGAAATGTGTATGTAACTGGCATATCCCTTGTATAGATTGATAATACTATAGTTATAGTATAACAATGGGAATAAAATGAAGTATATATATCAGTGGTTCTCAACCTTTTATGCTTCACGTACCCCCTGGAAATGTGTATGTAACTGGCATACCCCTTGTATAGATAGATAATACTATAGTTATAGTATAACAATGGGAATAAAATGAAGTATATATATCAGTGGTTCTCAACCTTTTATGCTTCACGTACCCCCTGGAAATGTGTATGTAACTGGCATACCCCTTGTATAGATAGATAATACTATAGTTATAGTATAACAATGGGAATAAAATGAAACGTATATATCAGTGGTTCTCAACCTTTTATGCTTCACGTACCCCCTGGAAATGTGTATGTAACTGGCATACCCCTTGTATAGATTGATAATACTATAGTTATAGTATAACAATGGGAATAAAATGAAACGTATATATCAGTGTTCTCAACCTTTTATGCTTCACGTACCCCCTGGAAATGTGTATGTAACTGGCATACCCCTTGTATAGATTGATAATACTATAGTTATAGTATAACAATGGGAATAAAATGAAACGTATATATCAGTGGTTCTCAACCTTTTATGCTTCACGTACCCCCTGGAAATGTGTATGTAACTGGCATACCCCTTGTATAGATAGATAATACTATAGTTATAGTATAACAATGGGAATAAAATGAAGTATATATATCAGTGGTTCTCAACCTTTTATGCTTCACGTACCCCCTGGAAATGTGTATGTAACTGGCATACCCCTATTATAGATAGATAATACTATAGTTATAGTATAAACAATGGGAATAAAATGAAGTATATATATCAGTGGTTCTCAACCTTTTATGCTTCACGTACCCCCTGGAAATGTGTATGTAACTGGCATACCCCTTGTATAGATAGATAAAACTATAGTTATAGTATAACAATGGGAATAAAATGAAACGTATATATCAGTGGTTCTCAACCTTTTATGCTTCACGTACCCCCTGGAAATGTGTATCTAACTGGCATATCCCTTGTATAGATTGATAATACTATAGTTATAGTAGAACAATGGGAATAAAATGAAGTATATATATCAGTGGTTCTCAACCTTTTATGCTTCACGTACCCCCTGGAAATGTGTATGTAACTGGCATACCCCTTGTATAGATAGATAATACTATAGTTATAGTATAACAATGGGAATAAAATGAAGTATATATATCAGTGGTTCTCAACCTTTTATGCTTCACGTACCCCCTGGAAATGTGTATGTAACTGGCATACCCCTTGTATAGATAGATAATACTATAGTTATAGTATAACAATGGGAATAAAATGAAGTATATATATCAGTGGTTCTCAAACTTTTATGCTTCACGTACCCCCTGGAAATGTGTATGTAACTGGCATACCCCTTGTATAGATTGATAAAACTATAGTTATAGTATAACAATGGGAATAAAATGAAACGTATATATCAGTGGTTCTCAACCTTTTATGCTTCACGTACCCCCTGGAAATGTGTATGTAACTGGCATACCCCTTGTATAGATTGATAATACTATAGTTATAGTATAACAATGGGAATAAAATGAAACGTATATATCAGTGGTTCTGAACCTTTTATGCTTCACGTACCCCCTGGAAATGTGTATGTAACTGGCATACCCCTTGTATAGATTGATAATACTATAGTTATAGTATAACAATGGGAATAAAATGAAGCATATATATCAGTGGTTCTCAACCTTTTATGCTTCACGTACCCCCTGGAAATGTGTATGTAACTGCCATACCCCTTGTATAGATAGATAATACTATAGTTATAGTATAACAATGGGAATAAAATGAAGTATATATATCAGTGGTTCTCAACCTTTTATGCTTCACGTACCCCCTGGAAATGTGTATGTAACTGGCATACCCCTTGTATAGATTGATAATACTATAGTTATAGTATAACAATGGGAATAAAATGAAACGTATATATCAGTGGTTCTCAACCTTTTATGCTTCACGTACCCCCTGGAAATGTGTATGTAACTGGCATACCCCTTGTATAGATTGATAATACTATAGTTATAGTATAACAATGGGAAAAAAATGAAACGTATATATCAGTGGTTCTCAACCTTTTATGCTTCACGTACCCCCTGGAAATGTGTATGTAACTGGCATACCCCTTGTATAGATAGATAATACTATAGTTATAGTATAACAATGGGAATAAAATGAAGTATATATATCAGTGGTTCTCAACCTTTTATGCTTCACGTACCCCCTGGAAATGTGTATGTAACTGGCATACCCCTTGTATAGATAGATAATACTATAGTTATAGTATAACAATGGGAATAAAATGAAGTATATATATCAGTGGTTCTCAACCTTTTGTGCTTCACGTACCCCCTGGAAATGTGTATGTAACTGGCATACCCCTTGTATAGATTGATAATACTATAGTTATAGTATAACAATGGAATAAAATGAAACGTATATATCAGTGGTTCTCAACCTTTTATGCTTCACGTACCCCCTGGAAATGTGTATGTAACTGGCATACCCCTTGTATAGATTGATAATACTATAGTTATAGTATAACAATGGGAAAAAAATGAAACGTATATATCAGTGGTTCTCAACCTTTTATGCTTCACGTACCCCCTGGAAATGTGTATGTAACTGGCATACCCCTTGTATAGATTGATAAAACTATAGTTATAGTATAACAATGGGAATAAAATGAAACGTATATATCAGTGGTTCTCAACCTTTTATGCTTCACGTACCCCCTGGAAATGTGTATGTAACTGGCATACCCCTTGTATAGATTGATAATACTATAGTTATAGTATAACAATGGGAATAAAATGAAGCATATATATCAGTGGTTCTCAACCTTTTATGCTTCACGTACCCCCTGGAAATGTGTATGTAACTGGCATACCCCTTGTATAGATAGATAATACTATAGTTATAGTATAACAATGGAATAAAATGAAGTATATTATATCAGTGGTTCTCAACCTTTTATGCTTCACGTACCCCCTGGAAATGTGTATGTAACTGGCATACCCCTTGTATAGATTGATAATACTATAGTTATAGTATAACAATGGGAATAAAATGAAACGTATATATCAGTGGTTCTCAACCTTTTATGCTTCACGTACCCCCTGGAAATGTGTATGTAACTGGCATACCCCTTGTATAGATTGATAATACTATAGTTATAGTATAACAATGGGAATAAAATGAAACGTATATATCAGTGGTTCTCAACCCTTTTATGCTTCACGTACCCCCTGGAAATGTGTATGTAACTGGCATACCCCTTGTATAGATAGATAATACTATAGTTATAGTATAACAATGGGAATAAAATGAAGTATATATATCAGTGGTTCTCAACCTTTTATGCTTCACGTACCCCCTGGAAATGTGTATGTAACTGGCACACCCCTTGTATAGATAGATAATACTATAGTTATAGTATAACAATGGGAATAAAATGAAGTATATATATCAGTGGATCTCAACCTTTTATGCTTCACGTACCCCCTGGAAATGTGTATGTAACTGGCATACCCCTTGTATAGATTGATAATACTATAGTTATAGTATAACAATGGGAATAAAATGAAACGTATATATCAGTGGTTCTCAACCTTTTATGCTTCACGTACCCCCTGGAAATGTGTATGTAACTGGCATACCCCTTGTATAGATAGATAATACTATAGTTATAGTATAACAATGGGAATAAAATGAAACGTATATATCAGTGGTTCTCAACCTTTTATGCTTCACGTACCCCCTGGAAATGTGTATGTAACTGGCACACCCCTTGTATAGATAGATAATACTATAGTTATAGTATAACAATGGGAATAAAATGAAGCATATATATCAGTGGTTCTCAAACTTTTATGCTTCACGTACCCCCTGGAAATGTGTATGTAACTGGCATACCCCTTGTATAGATAGATAATACTATAGTTATAGTATAACAATGGGAATAAAATGAAGTATATATATCAGTGGTTCTCAACCTTTTATGCTTCACGTACCCCCTGGAAATGTGTATGTAACTGGCATACCCCTTGTATAGATAGATAATACTATAGTTATAGTATAACAATGGGAATAAAATGAAACGTATATATCAGTGGTTCTCAACCTTTTATGCTTCACGTACCCCCTGGAAATGTGTATGTAACTGGCATACCCCTTGTATAGATTGATAATACTATAGTTATAGTATAACAATGGGAATAAAATGAAACGTATATATCAGTGGTTCTCAACCTTTTATACTTCACGTACCCCCTGGAAATGTGTATGTAACTGGCATACCCCTTGTATAGATAGATAATACTATAGTTATAGTATAACAATGGGAATAAAATGAAGTATATATATCAGTGGTTCTCAACCTTTTATGCTTCACGTACCCCCTGGAAATGTGTATGTAACTGGCATACCCCTTGTATAGATTGATAAAACTATAGTTATAGTATAACAATGGGAATAAAATGAAACGTATATATCAGTGGTTCTCAACCTTTTATGCTTCACGTACCCCCTGGAAATGTGTATGTAACTGGCATACCCCTTGTATAGATTGATAATACTATAGTTATAGTATAACAATGGGAATAAAATGAAGCATATATATCAGTGGTTCTCAAACTTTTATGCTTCACGTACCCCCTGGAAATGTGTATGTAACTGGCATACCCCTTGTATAGATAGATAATACTATAGTTATAGTATAACAATGGGAATAAAATGAAACGTATATATCAGTGGTTCTCAACCTTTTATGCTTCACGTACCCCCTGGAAATGTGTATGTAACTGGCATACCCCTTGTATAGATTGATAATACTATAGTTATAGTATAACAATGGGAATAAAATGAAACGTATATATCAGTGGTTCTCAACCTTTTATGCTTCACGTACCCCCTGGAAATGTGTATGTAACTGGCATACCCCTTGTATAGATAGATAATACTATAGTTATAGTATAACAATGGGAATAAAATGAAGTATATATATCAGTGGTTCTCAACCTTTTATGCTTCACGTACCCCCTGGAAATGTGTATGTAACTGGCATACCCCTTGTATAGATTGATAAAACTATAGTTATAGTATAACAATGGGAATAAAATGAAACGTATATATCAGTGGTTCTCAACCTTTTATGCTTCACGTACCCCCTGGAAATGTGTATGTAACTGGCATACCCCTTGTATAGATTGATAATACTATAGTTATAGTATAACAATGGGAATAAAATGAAACGTATATATCAGTGGTTCTCAACCTTTTATGCTTCACGTACCCCCTGGAAATGTGTATGTAACTGGCATACCCCTTGTATAGATAGATAATACTATAGTTATAGTATAACAATGGGAATAAAATGAAGTATATATATCAGTGGTTCTCAACCTTTTATGCTTCACGTACCCCCTGGAAATGTGTATGTAACTGGTGTACCCCTTGTATAGATAGATAAAACTATAGTTATAGTATAACAATGGGAATAAAATGAAGTATATATATCAGTGGTTCTCAACCTTTTATGCTTCACGTACCCCCTGGAAATGTGTATGTAACTGGCATACCCCTTGTATAGATAGATAATACTATAGTTATAGTATAACAATGGGAATAAAATGAAGTATATATATCAGTGGTTCTCAACCTTTTATGCTTCACGTACCCCCTGGAAATGTGTATGTAACTGGCATACCCCTTGTATAGATAGATAATACTATAGTTATAGTATAACAATGGGAATAAAATGAAACGTATATATCAGTGGTTCTCAACCTTTTATGCTTCTCGTACCCCCTGGAAATGTGTATGTAACTGGCATATCCCTTGTATAGATTGATAATACTATAGTTATAGTATAACAATGGGAATAAAATGAAGTATATATATCAGTGGTTCTCAACCTTTTATGCTTCACGTACCCCCTGGAAATGTGTATGTAACTGGCATACCCCTTGTATAGATAGATAATACTATAGTTATAGTATAACAATGGGAATAAAATGAAGTATATATATCAGTGGTTCTCAACCTTTTATGCTTCACGTACCCCCTGGAAATGTGTATGTAACTGGCATACCCCTTGTATAGATAGATAATACTATAGTTATAGTATAACAATGGGAATAAAATGAAACGTATATATCAGTGGTTCTCAACCTTTTATGCTTCACGTACCCCCTGGAAATGTGTATGTAACTGGCATACCCCTTGTATAGATTGATAATACTATAGTTATAGTATAACAATGGGAATAAAATGAAACGTATATATCAGTGGTTCTCAACCTTTTATGCTTCACGTACCCCCTGGAAATGTGTATGTAACTGGCATACCCCTTGTATAGATTGATAATACTATAGTTATAGTATAACAATGGGAATAAAATGAAACGTATATATCAGTGGTTCTCAACCTTTTATGCTTCACGTACCCCCTGGAAATGTGTATGTAACTGGCATACCCCTTGTATAGATAGATAATACTATAGTTATAGTATAACAATGGGAATAAAATGAAGTATATATATCAGTGGTTCTCAACCTTTTATGCTTCACGTACCCCCTGGAAATGTGTATGTAACTGGCATACCCCTATTATAGATAGATAATACTATAGTTATAGTATAACAATGGGAATAAAATGAAGTATATATATCAGTGGTTCTCAACCTTTTATGCTTCACGTACCCCCTGGAAATGTGTATGTAACTGGCATACCCCTTGTATAGATAGATAAAACTATAGTTATAGTATAACAATGGGAATAAAATGAAACGTATATATCAGTGGTTCTCAACCTTTTATGCTTCACGTACCCCCTGGAAATGTGTATCTAACTGGCATATCCCTTGTATAGATTGATAATACTATAGTTATAGTAGAACAATGGGAATAAAATGAAGTATATATATCAGTGGTTCTCAACCTTTTATGCTTCACGTACCCCCTGGAAATGTGTATGTAACTGGCATACCCCTTGTATAGATAGATAATACTATAGTTATAGTATAACAATGGGAATAAAATGAAGTATATATATCAGTGGTTCTCAACCTTTTATGCTTCACGTACCCCCTGGAAATGTGTATGTAACTGGCATACCCCTTGTATAGATAGATAATACTATAGTTATAGTATAACAATGGGAATAAAATGAAGTATATATATCAGTGGTTCTCAACCTTTTATGCTTCACGTACCCCCTGGAAATGTGTATGTAACTGGCATACCCCTTGTATAGATTGATAAAACTATAGTTATAGTATAACAATGGGAATAAAATGAAACGTATATATCAGTGGTTCTCAACCTTTTATGCTTCACGTACCCCCTGGAAATGTGTATGTAACTGGCATACCCCTTGTATAGATTGATAATACTATAGTTATAGTATAACAATGGGAATAAAATGAAACGTATATATCAGTGGTTCTGAACCTTTTATGCTTCACGTACCCCCTGGAAATGTGTATGTAACTGGCATACCCCTTGTATAGATTGATAATACTATAGTTATAGTATAACAATGGGAATAAAATGAAGCATATATATCAGTGGTTCTCAACCTTTTATGCTTCACGTACCCCCTGGAAATGTGTATGTAACTGCCATACCCCTTGTATAGATAGATAATACTATAGTTATAGTATAACAATGGGAATAAAATGAAGTATATATATCAGTGGTTCTCAACCTTTTATGCTTCACGTACCCCCTGGAAATGTGTATGTAACTGGCATACCCCTTGTATAGATTGATAATACTATAGTTATAGTATAACAATGGGAATAAAATGAAACGTATATATCAGTGGTTCTCAACCTTTTATGCTTCACGTACCCCCTGGAAATGTGTATGTAACTGGCATACCCCTTGTATAGATTGATAATACTATAGTTATAGTATAACAATGGGAAAAAAATGAAACGTATATATCAGTGGTTCTCAACCTTTTATGCTTCACGTACCCCCTGGAAATGTGTATGTAACTGGCATACCCCTTGTATAGATAGATAATACTATAGTTATAGTATAACAATGGGAATAAAATGAAGTATATATATCAGTGGTTCTCAACCTTTTATGCTTCACGTACCCCCTGGAAATGTGTATGTAACTGGCATACCCCTTGTATAGATAGATAATACTATAGATATAGTATAACAATGGGAATAAAATGAAGTATATATATCAGTGGTTCTCAACCTTTTGTGCTTCACGTACCCCCTGGAAATGTGTATGTAACTGGCATACCCCTTGTATAGATTGATAATACTATAGTTATAGTATAACAATGGGAATAAAATGAAACGTATATATCAGTGGTTCTCAACCTTTTATGCTTCACGTACCCCCTGGAAATGTGTATGTAACTGGCATACCCCTTGTATAGATTGATAATACTATAGTTATAGTATAACAATGGGAAAAAAATGAAACGTATATATCAGTGGTTCTCAACCTTTTATGCTTCACGTACCCCCTGGAAATGTGTATGTAACTGGCATACCCCTTGTATAGATTGATAAAACTATAGTTATAGTATAACAATGGGAATAAAATGAAACGTATATATCAGTGGTTCTCAACCTTTTATGCTTCACGTACCCCCTGGAAATGTGTATGTAACTGGCATACCCCTTGTATAGATTGATAATACTATAGTTATAGTATAACAATGGGAATAAAATGAAGCATATATATCAGTGGTTCTCAACCTTTTATGCTTCACGTACCCCCTGGAAATGTGTATGTAACTGGCATACCCCTTGTATAGATAGATAATACTATAGTTATAGTATAACAATGGGAATAAAATGAAGTATATATATCAGTGGTTCTCAACCTTTTATGCTTCACGTACCCCCTGGAAATGTGTATGTAACTGGCATACCCCTTGTATAGATTGATAATACTATAGTTATAGTATAACAATGGGAATAAAATGAAACGTATATATCAGTGGTTCTCAACCTTTTATGCTTCACGTACCCCCTGGAAATGTGTATGTAACTGGCATACCCCTTGTATAGATTGATAATACTATAGTTATAGTATAACAATGGGAATAAAATGAAACGTATATATCAGTGGTTCTCAACCCTTTTATGCTTCACGTACCCCCTGGAAATGTGTATGTAACTGGCATACCCCTTGTATAGATAGATAATACTATAGTTATAGTATAACAATGGGAATAAAATGAAGTATATATATCAGTGGTTCTCAACCTTTTATGCTTCACGTACCCCCTGGAAATGTGTATGTAACTGGCACACCCCTTGTATAGATAGATAATACTATAGTTATAGTATAACAATGGGAATAAAATGAAGTATATATATCAGTGGATCTCAACCTTTTATGCTTCACGTACCCCCTGGAAATGTGTATGTAACTGGCATACCCCTTGTATAGATTGATAATACTATAGTTATAGTATAACAATGGGAATAAAATGAAACGTATATATCAGTGGTTCTCAACCTTTTATGCTTCACGTACCCCCTGGAAATGTGTATGTAACTGGCATACCCCTTGTATAGATTGATAATACTATAGTTATAGTATAACAATGGGAATAAAATGAAACGTATATATCAGTGGTTCTCAACCTTTTATGCTTCACGTACCCCCTGGAAATGTGTATGTAACTGGCATACCCCTTGTATAGATTGATAATACTATAGTTATAGTATAACAATGGGAATAAAATGAAGCATATATATCAGTGGTTCTCAACCTTTTATGCTTCACGTACCCCCTGGAAATGTGTATGTAACTGGCGTACCCCTTGTATAGATTGATAATACTATAGTTATAGTATAACAATGGGAATAAAATGAAGTATATATATCAGTGGTTCGCAACCTTTTATGCTTCACGTACCCCCTGGAAATGTGTATGTAACTGGCATACCCCTTGTATAGATTGATAATACTATAGTTATAGTATAACAATGGGAATAAAATGAAACGTATATATCAGTGGTTCTCAACCTTTTATGCTTCACGTACCCCCTGGAAATGTTTATGTAACTGGCATACCCCTTGTATAGATTGATTATACTATATTTATAGTATAACAATGGGAATAAAATGAAACGTATATATCAGTGGTTCTCAACCTTTTATGCTTCACGTACCCCCTGGAAATGTGTATGTAACTGGCATACCCCTTGTATAGATTGATTATACTATAGTTATAGTATAACAATGGGAATAAAATGAAGAATATATATCAGTGGTTCTCAACCTTTTATGCTTCACGTGCCCCCTGGAAATGTGTATGTAACTGGCATACCCCTTGTATAGATAGATAATACTATAGTTATAGTATAACAATGGGAATAAAATGAAACGTATATATCAGTGGTTCTCAACCTTTTATGCTTCACGTACCCCCTGGAAATGTGTATGTAACTGGCATACCCCTTGTATAGATTGATAATACTATAGTTATAATATAACAATGGGAATAAAATGAAGCATATATATCAGTGGTTCTCAACTTTTTATGCTTCACGTACCCCCTGGAAATGTGTATGTAACTGGCATACCCCTTGTATAGATAGATAAAACTATAGTTATAGTATAACAATGGGAATAAAATGAAACGTATATATCAGTGGTTCTCAACCTTTTATGCTTCACGTACCCCCTGGAAATGTGTATGTAACTTGCATACCCCTTGTATAGATTGATAATACTATAGTTATAGTATAACAATGGGAATAAAATGAAGCATATATATCAGTGGTTCTCAACCTTTTATGCTTCACGTACCCCCTGGAAATGTGTATGTAACTGGCGTACCCCTTGTATAGATTGATAATACTATAGTTATAGTATAACAATGGGAATAAAATGAAGCATATATATCAGTGGTTCGCAACCTTTTATGCTTCACGTACCCCCTGGAAATGTGTATGTAACTGGCATATCCCTTGTATAGATTGATAATACTATAGTTATAGTATAACAATGGGAATAAAATGAAGCATATATATCAGTGGTTCTCAACCTTTTATGCTTCACGTACCCCCTGGAAATGTGTATGTAACTGGCATATCCCTTGTATAGATTGATAATACTATAGTTATAGTATAACAATGGGAATAAAATGAAGCATATATATCAGTGGTTCTCAACCTTTTATGCTTCACGTACCCCCTGGAAATGTGTATGTAACTGGCATACCCCTTGTATAGATTGATAATACTATAGTTATAGTATAACAATGGGAATAAAATGAAGCATATATATCAGTGGTTCTCAACCTTTTATGTTTCACGTACCCCCTGGAAATGTGTATGTAACTGGCATACCCCTTGTATAGATTGATAATACTATAGTTATAGTATAACAATGGGAATAAAATGAAACGTATATATCAGTGGTTCTCAACCTTTTATGCTTCACGTACCCCCTGGAAATGTGTATGTAACTGGCATACCCCTTGTATAGATTGATAATACTATAGTTATAGTATAACAATGGGAATAAAATGAAGCATATATATCAGTGGTTCTCAACCTTTTATGCTTCACGTACCCCCTGGAAATGTGTATGTAACTGGCATATCCCTTGTATAGATTGATAATACTATAGTTATAGTATAACAATGGGAATAAAATGAAGCATATATATCAGTGGTTCTCAACATTTTATGCTTCACGTACCCCCTGGAAATGTGTATGTAACTGGCATACCCCTTGTATAGATTGATAATACTATAGTTATAGTATAACAATGGGAATAAAATGAAGCATATATATCAGTGGTTCTCAAACTTTTATGCTTCACGTACCCCCTGGAAATGTGTATGTAACTGGCATACCCCTTGTATAGATAGATAAAACTATAGTTATAGTATAACAATGGGAATAAAATGAAACGTATATATCAGTGGTTCTCAACCTTTTATGCTTCACGTACCCCCTGGAAATGTGTATCTAACTGGCATACCCCTTGTATAGATTGATAAACTATAGTTATAGTATAACAATGGGAATAAAATGAAGCATATATATCAGTGGTTCTCAAACTTTTATGCTTCACGTACCCCCTGGAAATGTGTATGTAACTGGCATACCCCTTGTATAGATAGATAAAACTATAGTTATAGTATAACAATGGGAATAAAATGAAACGTATATATCAGTGGTTCTCAACCTTTTATGCTTCACGTACCCCCTGGAAATGTGTATGTAACTGGCATACCCCTTGTATAGATTGATAATACTATAGTTATAGTATAACAATGGGAATAAAATGAAGCATATATATCAGTGGTTCTCAAACTTTTATGCTTCACGTACCCCCTGGAAATGTGTATGTAACTGGCATACCCCTTGTATAGATAGATAAAACTATAGTTATAGTATAACAATGGGAATAAAATGAAACGTATATATCAGTGGTTCTCAACCTATTATGCTTCACGTACCCCCTGGAAATGTGTATGTAACTGGCATACCCCTTGTATAGATTGATAATACTATAGTTATAGTATAACAATGGGAATAAAATGAAGCATATATATCAGTGGTTCTCAACCTTTTATGCTTCACGTACCCCCTGGAAATGTGTATGTAACTGGCATATCCCTTGTATAGATTGATAATACTATAGTTATAGTATAACAATGGGAATAAAATGAAGCATATATATCAGTGGTTCTCAACCTTTTATGCTTCACGTACCCCCTGGAAATGTGTATGTAACTGGCATACCCCTTGTATAGATAGATAAAACTATAGTTATAGTATAACAATGGGAATAAAATGAAACGTATATATCAGTGGTTCTCAACCTTTTATGCTTCACGTACCCCCTGGAAATGTGTATGTAACTGGCATACCCCTTGTATAGATAGATAAAACTATAGTTATAGTATAACAATGGGAATAAAATGAAACGTATATATCAGTGGTTCTCAACCTTTTATGCTTCACGTACCCCCTGGAAATGTGTATGTAACTGGCATACCCCTTGTATAGATTGATAATACTATAGTTATAGTATAACAATGGGAATAAAATGAAGCATATATATCAGTGGTTCTCAAACTTTTATGCTTCACGTACCCCCTGGAAATGTGTATGTAACTGGCATACCCCTTGTATAGATAGATAAAACTATAGTTATAGTATAACAATGGGAATAAAATGAAACATATATATCAGTGGTTCTCAACCTTTTATGCTTCACGTACCCCCTGGAAATGTGTATGTAACTGGCATACCCCTTGTATAGATAGATAAAACTATAGTTATAGTATAACAATGGGAATAAAATGAAACGTATATATCAGTGGTTCTCAACCTTTTATGCTTCACGTACCCCCTGGAAATGTGTATGTAACTGGCATACCCCTTGTATAGATTGATAATACTATAGTTATAGTATAACAATGGGAATAAAATGAAGCATATATATCAGTGGTTCTCAAACTTTTATGCTTCACGTACCCCCTGGAAATGTGTATGTAACTGGCATACCCCTTGTATAGATTGATAATACTATAGTTATAGTATAACAATGGGAATAAAATGAAGCATATATATCAGTGGTTCTCAAACTTTTATGCTTCACGTACCCCCTGGAAATGTGTATGTAACTGGCATACCCCTTGTATAGATAGATAAAACTATAGTTATAGTATAACAATGGGAATAAAATGAAACATATATATCAGTGGTTCTCAACCTTTTATGCTTCACGTACCCCCTGGAAATGTGTATGTAACTGGCATACCCCTTGTATAGATAGATAAAACTATAGTTATAGTATAACAATGGGAATAAAATGAAACGTATATATCAGTGGTTCTCAACCTTTTATGCTTCACGTACCCCCTGGAAATGTGTATGTAACTGGCATACCCCTTGTATAGATTGATAATACTATAGTTATAGTATAACAATGGGAATAAAATGAAGCATATATATCAGTGGTTCTCAAACTTTTATGCTTCACGTACCCCCTGGAAATGTGTATGTAACTGGCATACCCCTTGTATAGATAGATAAAACTATAGTTATAGTATAACAATGGGAATAAAATGAAGCATATATATCAGTGGTTCTCAACCTTTTATGCTTCACGTACCCCCTGGAAATGTGTATGTAACTGGCATACCCCTTGTATAGATAGATAAAACTATAGTTATAGTATAACAATGGGAATAAAATGAAACGTATATATCAGTGGTTCTCAACCTTTTATGCTTCACGTACCCCCTGGAAATGTTTATGTAACTGGCATACCCCTTGTATAGATTGATAATACTATAGTTATAGTATAACAATGGGAATAAAGTGAAGCATATATATCAGTGGTTCTCAACCTTTTATGCTTCACGTACCCCCTGGAAATGTGTATGTAACTGGCATACCCCTTGTATAGATAGATAAAACTATAGTTATAGTATAACAATGGGAATAAAATGAAACATATATATCAGTGGTTCTCAACCTTTTATGCTTCACGTACCCCCTGGAAATGTGTATGTAACTGGCATACCCCTTGTATAGATAGATAAAACTATAGTTATAGTATAACAATGGGAATAAAATGAAACGTATATATCAGTGGTTCTCAACCTTTTATGCTTCACGTACCCCCTGGAAATGTGTATGTAACTGGCATACCCCTTGTATAGATTGATAATACTATAGTTATAGTATAACAATGGGAATAAAATGAAGCATATATATCAGTGGTTCTCAAACTTTTATGCTTCACGTACCCCCTGGAAATGTGTATGTAACTGGCATACCCCTTGTATAGATAGATAAAACTATAGTTATAGTATAACAATGGGAATAAAATGAAGCATATATATCAGTGGTTCTCAACCTTTTATGCTTCACGTACCCCCTGGAAATGTGTATGTAACTGGCATACCCCTTGTATAGATAGATAAAACTATAGTTATAGTATAACAATGGGAATAAAATGAAACGTATATATCAGTGGTTCTCAACCTTTTATGCTTCACGTACCCCCTGGAAATGTTTATGTAACTGGCATACCCCTTGTATAGATTGATAATACTATAGTTATAGTATAACAATGGGAATAAAGTGAAGCATATATATCAGTGGTTCTCAACCTTTTATGCTTCACGTACCCCCTGGAAATGTGTATGTAACTGGCATACCCCTTGTATAGATAGATAAAACTATAGTTATAGTATAACAATGGGAATAAAATGAAACGTATATATCAGTGGTTCTCAACCTTTTATGCTTCACGTACCCCCTGGAAATGTGTATGTAACTGGCATACCCCTTGTATAGATAGATAATACTATAGTTATAGTATAACAATGGGAATAAAATGAAGTATATATATATCAGTGGTTCTCAACCTTTTATGCTTCACGTACCCCCTGGAAATGTGTATGTAACTGGCATACCCCTTGTATAGATAGATAAAACTATAGTTATAGTATAACAATGGGAATAAAATGAAGTATATATATCAGTGGTTCTCAACCTTTTATGCTTCACGTACCCCCTGGAAATGTGTATGTAACTGGCATACCCCTTGTATAGATAGATAATACTATAGTTATAGTATAACAATGGGAATAAAATGAAGTATATATATCAGTGGTTCTCAACCTTTTATGCTTCACGTACCCCCTGGAAATGTGTATGTAACTGGCATACCCCTTGTATAGATAGATAAAACTATAGTTATATTATAACAATGGGAATAAAATATAGCATATATATATATAACATATATCTAGCGACTTTTCAGCTCTCATGGCGTACCCCAAAAAATTTTACCGCGTACCCCACGTTGAGAAACCCTACTTTAGACTACCACATTGTCTGTTGAGTTCGGTTTTAATATCCTCACACTGATCAGTGATTTCACTGATTTTATTATTCAGATCATTATTAAATAATAAAATAAATAAATACCCCCTCAAGCAGCTGCTTGCCACAGAGGTCTGACAGGAGCCTGTCAGTTTATATGCCACAGTAGGAGATCTGAGAGGATGGCAGGACCTCAGCAGAAAAACGACACACACATCCATGCCTATGATCAGTAATTTTACCAATTTGAGAAGCCACTTCAGCTCTCAACTCATTATTTTGTGTAGCCATTTCAGCTTTCAAATCATCATTTTGTGCAGCCATTTCGGCTTTGAAGTCATCTTTTTGAGAGACTATCTCAGCTCTTATATCAGTCATCAGCTTTATCAACACATTCATACTTCTAGTATACTCTATAAATTGTCTTCACTACTGGCACTAATTGTTGCAATTGTAAGATGGATGAGCAATGGCTAGAAGTAAGTATATTTTTATAATACAAATTATAAAACAATTTATTATAAAAGGCATGGATGAAATTACTTATAAACAAACGAAATACTATCGTACATAAAGTAACAATCTTTTCCTACAGAACAGTTAAAACTAGCTCTGTCTACTCAATTGATCAACGTTTACCTCTTAATTTTTTATAATCAATGTTCCTCTTTTTTTATTCCTCACTCCACGCGCAAACCATTAATTTTCTACGTTAACCCATTAGATTTTACACTAATAAAACTAATCAACGTCCCGCGCACTCACCATATGAAAATATTTCTTCCTTATTTTCACTTATCGCGTATTTACTGAGACTAAGTGCGTCCCCTTACACATATATACTACTCCAACATTACAATTCTATCATTCTTAAATTTCATCGGTTCTATGTTCCAATTCGTTTGTTACACAAATCTTACGCAGAGGCACAGGCGAGCCTTCATGTCACGTTTTCATAAAATCACTGCAGCACGTTCATCTGTCGTAACAATATTTTAATGGAACGAAATTTTAACTGTACTCGTTCTGAATATTGGCGCATTTGAAAAATGGCGCCCTGAGCCGTTGCTTCGCATCCTGACCTATCGGACCAGCTATGTTGGTGTGCATTAAAATGTTGCTCAAAGGTAAAACGATAAAAATTTGGCATTGCAATGAAGGCGAAAAAATTTCGCAACTTCCATATAAGTGTTTAAAGAATTCATCATTGGAAGGACAAAAAATTGCACATATTTGAAATAACAATAACAAAAATAAAATTTAGGAATTATTTCATATACAATCAGTGGCATAGTGGATTGGCCAAAATATTTGGAAGTACGAGGATCTGCAATCATTTTTGTTAATACCAGTTTACGAACAAACAAATTTCCCCTCAAACAGTTGCTTGCCTACAGAAATCTGACAGGAGTCTGCCGGGATAATAATCTATAGCAGTGTCTCGCAAACTGTGTGCCGCGAGAGATTTTCAAATTGACACTAGATATTCCAAAGATTTCATTTTGACTTGACTTGTGTTATCGACGTGCTTTAATATCGACGTGCTATCGACGTGCTTTAATAAAAATCTTTCAGATTTTATCAACTGGGAAAGTATTTATCAAGCTTTTTCCAAATTTTGGTATTTTCAAGCCATAGAAAAAAAGTTTTGATTATTTCAAGCCATAGAATGGGCAAATATTTAAAACAAACACCGAGGTATGATTAATTATATTTATTATTATATTTATTTTAAATAAAATGCATTTAACGAAACTTCAATTTTCCTCTTTTTACGTAACCATCAAAAATTCTTTTTTAGGTGTGCCGCGGAAAAAAAATTAGATTCAGTATGCCGCAGAGTAAAAAAGTTTGCGAGACACTGATCTATAGAGAAGTTAGCGAGAATGGCAAGACTCCAGCAGAAAGAGAACATTCATGCCTTTTATCCGGAGCTCCAGTCCAGGTCTCCTAAGATTAGTAGCCAAGCATACTAACCTCTTGGCCACAGGAACGCTGATAAACAAATAGTTTCTTAAAAATAATTTTCCTCGATGATGGGGAGATGGCCCTTTCAATCCCTACTCCGCTACTAGACTCTATAACCACTATTATTTGATTTCAAAATTATAGAACTGCTTCCACTCAAAGATTTGGAAACATCGAGTAGCGGAAAAGCATTCGATTTAGTTGCAGTAGTACTTTTGTTAATTTCATCCCCTACTCACAAAGTCATGCTATAAAATATATTTCAAGGAATCGTGAAATAAATACAGTACTTAGCAGTGGACTGTTAATTTCTGTATTTATTCTATGATTTCCTTGAAATTCATAGGATGGAGTGGCCAATCAGAAGGTCAGACTTGATTGCAATTGAGTCATTTGGAGAATGCTCTAGTGATGCAAATTTTAGGGTGCAAGGCATGCATGAACCCCCCCCCTCCCCCCCCCCCCCCCCCCCCCCCCCCCCGCAGACCACGGTCAGGGGAGTCCCCTGCAAAAACAAATGCAAATATGTGGTGAAACTTGATACACAACTGTTTAAAGGAACAGCCTGAAAATTTTCTTTCTATAGCTTCGAACGAGAGTAACAGACTTTCAAACAAATCAGCATCATTTTCTCTATTAGAAATTCCTCGCCTTTCTTCTTATGAGCCAGAGCTCATTGGCTCAAAGCACGAGTTCGGCTGTGAACTTTGTTTGCGTAAGACCGCGACAGTCGTTTTACGTAAACAAAGTGTGTGACGTCACTTTTTCCCGTCCGACTAACGATTTCTCAGGATAAATTCAACCTCCCATTTAACTATTAAGATTAGAAATGTTTCCAATATTATTACTATATATCTATTTTTATTTTCCCTAGTTGCGCAACGGATAACGCGTCTGACTACGGATCAGAAGATTGCAGGTTCGAATCCTGGCTGGCTCGTAAATTTTGAGCCGTCCCGTGGCAGAGTGGTTAGCACGCTTGGCTACTGATCTACGTGACCTGGGTTCGAGCCCCGGGTAAGGCATGGATATTCGTGTTGTTTTCTGCTGAGGTCCTGCCATCCTCTCAGATCTCCTACTCTGGCATATAAAGTGACAGGCTCCTGTCAGACCTCTCTGCAGCTCTTTTATTACTTTTAGCTCGTTTTCAGAAAAACGAGCAAAAAGACGTTAAGTAACGGGTTAAGTGACGCAATCGAGCCAGAAAAGGGGAAAGAAGAGGGAAAGAGAATGGATTGCCATTGCAGTGTAACATTTTCTCCTTTCGTTTTAGAGGATTTGTTTTCTTTTAATCTTGAAAATGCGTGAAATATAACCAAGTTCAATAACTTTTGACCTCCATTACACATACAACGCCCCCCCCCCCCCCCTTCGAGATTCGGTCTGATTCACTATAAAATGCCGAATTATGAATTACGAAATTCGAAATATAATCAGATATTATGTACGTTTTCAAAAAAGTTAAATTTCAAATATTGGTGAACTCTAATTGAAACAAAAGTGCCCTGAGATTTTCCGGTACGCCACTGATAGCAGCTCTTGTGGATGTTTGGGCTTTGTTAATATTAAACATAATTAACAGCCACATCGATTGCAGTTATTCTCAGCCCCCCCCCCCCCCCACACACACAAGATTCTTAATGCTCGAACCCTCCCTTAAACGAAATTCTTGGAACAACCACCACTGAAGTTAAATTATCGAACTCTTATTATTCTACCCTACATTAAATTCTCGGACCTCCACTATCCCTACCCACCACAGAAGCTAAATTCTCGAACCCTCTCCTAAACTAAATTCAAAGAGCACACTCCCCTCAAACCAAATTTTCAGAAAAACCCCACCCCACCAACGAACCTAAATCCTCAAACCCTTTCCTAAACTAAATTCTTGGGGAACTCCTTCCCCAAACCAGATTCTTGGAACTCATACCCCCACCTACGACTGAAGCTAAATTCTCCAACCTCCTTTAAACTAAATTCTTAGAGCCCACTCCCCTCAAACCAAATTCTCGTAACCCCCACCACCACCGAAGCTAAATTCTCGAACCCTCCCCTAAATCAAAATCTCGAAACCCCCTGCACCCACCCACCATCAAAGCTAAATTATTGGAACCCCCTCCCCCAAACCAAATTCTCGGAACCCCTCCCCCCCCACAACTCAAGCTAAATCCTCGAACCCTCTCATAAACTAAATTCATGGAGCCCACTCCCCTCAAACCAAATTCTTGGAACACTCCCCCCTCACACACAGCACCACCACCACCACTGAAGCTAAATTCTCGAACCCTCCACTAAACCAAATTCTTGGTAACCCCCTACACTCACCCACCACCAAATCTAAATTCTGACCCCCCCAAAAGAGGGGCGGGGGTGGCTTAGTCGGTAGCGCCCCAGGCTCGTAATCTGTAGTTCCCAGGTTCGAGTCCCAGCTGGGTCAGCGTTGAGATTTATCTCCGCAAAATTCCCCGCCCTGCCCACGGTCAGTAGGGGACACCGATGGGCTTGGAAAGGCCTCCGTCCGTCGGATGGAAAAGCCGTGGCCCCGTGTGCGGGAGAGCCATACCCTGTGCACGTTAAAGAACACGTTGGATGGCCTTGACGGGAGGCTACCATCTGTCTCCCAACAGCTGTTCCAGTGGGTCACTCCCCCAACCTTCTCTGAGCCTTCGGGGTCTATGTGACCTGGCCATTTAGCCCATGGTGTGCAAAAAAGTGCCGCTCAGAGGTAAAACAATCAACCCCCCCCCCCCCAAAAAAAAAAAAAAAAA
Source organism: Ryuthela nishihirai (assembly GCA_038380435.1). Taxonomy (NCBI): domain Eukaryota; kingdom Metazoa; phylum Arthropoda; class Arachnida; order Araneae; family Heptathelidae; genus Ryuthela; species Ryuthela nishihirai. Next base: position 9,578,253 of record JAWZYU010000002.1, read on the forward strand.
AAGTTTGAAGTAAAATCCTCGAACCCTCTCTTAAACTAAATTCTCGGAGCTCACTCCCCTCAAATCAAATTCTCGGAAACCCTCACCACCACCACCACCGAAGCTAAATTCTCGAAACCTCTCCTGAACTAAATTCTTGGAGCCCACTTCCCTCAAACCAAATTCTCTGAACCCCATTCCCACCTACTACTGAAGTTAAATTCTCAAAACCTCCCATAAACTACATCCTCCGACCCCCCCCAACAAATTCTCGGAATCCCCCCTACCCCCACCACTGAAACTAAATTTTCGAACCCTCTCCTACACTAAATTCTTGGAGCCCATTCTGCTCAAACCAAATTCTTGGAACACCCCTCCACTCACCCACTACCGAAGTAAAATTCTAGGACCTCCCCCCCCCCAACACACAGCACCACCACCACCACCATCGAAGCTAAATTCTAGGAACCCTCCCCCCCAACACACACACATAGCACCACCACCACTATCGAAGCTAAATTCTCGAACCTCCTCTAAACCAAATTCTCGGAAACCCCCTACACCCACCCACCACCGAATCTAAATTTTCATAACCCCCACCCCACCCATAACTGAAGCAAATCCTCAAACCCTCTCTTAAACTAAATTCTCGGAGTTTCAAATCAAATTCTCATACCCCCACCTCCACCAGCGATGCTAAATTCTCGAACCCTCTCCTAAACTAAATTCTTGGAGCCCATTCTGCTCAAACCGAATTCTTGTACCACCACTCCACCCACCCACCACTGAAGATTAATTCTAGGAACCTCCCATAAACTACATCCTCCGAGCCCGCCCCCCCCCCCCAAAAAAAAAAAATCTACGAATCTGACCTACCCCCACCACTGAAGCCAAATTTTCGAACCCTCTGCTAAGCTAAATTCTCGGAGCCCACTCTCCTCAAAACCAAATCCTCAAAACCCACCCCCTTCAAACCAAATTCTAGGAACTTCACCCTCCACCGAAGTAAAATTCTTGAACCCTGTCCTAAAATAAATTCTCTGACTCCCTCCCCCCAACCCCATGAAATTAAAACCTGGGTGGAAGGTTTAATTTTATGGGGTTAGTCAACGTGCTTCAGTGGTGGTCAACGTGCCTGGCTGGAAGGCATTGAAAAAAATATAAAAGCCTGAAATTTTAACAATTGAGACGTAGGTAAGTTCTGCAGAAAATAGTTTAGCCCATGCGTGCTGCTGAAAAGAAATGTGACATGTAGTTATTTTCTCTAATCGACTGTCGCGATTGAAATTACTACGGAAATGCTTACAGCTCCGAATGTTTCGGTTACCAAATCACGACCCAGATGGACAGATTAAAGCTGAAAATATAATTTTCTCTAATCCACTCCTCGTCGTCTGCTTCATGGACTCCTGAGCAAAGGCAGCAGTCACGTGTAGCAGCTGTACACACGAAAGCTTGATTCCCGGCAACGCATCGACTGCAGCAATTGTTTGCTGCGATAATTTTCTGCACGATTGCCGAAACGTTTACAGGAGTGGCAACTTCGAGGTTTGTGCAAAAAAGATCTCGTTTTCTGTAGTTTTCACCATAGAAGAATTTCTTTTTAGACAATGGAGGCGAAGAATTTGCCGTAAATGTAGTGCTACATATCTAGGCGAAACAAACCAACGGGAGAAGACTATATTCTATGGCCACTGTCATTGTTATAGTCAGTAGGATACAACATAAAATAGTTTTAGCATTTTATTACACGAGTACAATTGACATTCATTAGTATGCAACATATTTTTCTCCATATGTTTTTTCAAGTATTGGCAGCTTTTGCCTCGTGAGTTTCTAAATAGGTGGGGACAATGTATTTTAGCGTACAGAAAAACCAACTAGGCAGTGGCGGTAAGGAATTAACTGGCAGTGCACATATATGCTATTTTCTCCGCTAGTCCCACCTCCACCAAGGACAAAAGGAACATCGAAGGCTTCATTCCTTCACGAAAGTTTCCCTTACACTCTGGTTCCTTCCGATCTTTTTTTTTTCCTCTCTAAATGGTAGCTAGGTTAAGTAGTCACTAGAAGGAGAACTAAGCACCAGTCTCCTGTGATGATGCATAGAACAGGCCTAGCACCTAATGTCCGATCTCACCACTCTTAAGTGCAGGCCGTGAGTACCTTTCAAAAGAGATAATCTCTTGTGGAAGGGAACAGAAGAGGAGGGCTGCCACTGTGGTCTACTGATCTGGACAACCATGACTACTTTTTTTTTTACCGTGCTGAGGAGTAGTTAATCCCACAGGGTTCTGGTGCTGACCACATAAACCTACTGGACTGATATAAGGCTCTGAACCTGATTATGGATTCTGATTTTGCTGCACTGGTGGGCTTCTGTGGAGGGACAAATCTTCCGCTGTGTTTTCTACTTGTTTGTAGGTTGACAGTCCCAACTGCACAGATTCACAGGATATGTTTATCAGCTGGTGGATAATCCTGAGCAGAGGTCATCGCAGGCACCTGAACTCTTTGCTTCTATTGGCATCGTCCAATTCTACATTGGAGGAAGTCTTCCAGTGTAGATGGCTTCAGCCTTTAGTGGTGGGGGAACGGGTCTTTGCCCCATGTCTGCGATTAGGGGGCTGTTTGATATTGTCGGCATTCCCTCTCTCAATAAACATAGTTTCTTTAAACATCCCCTAACCATTTTCTCTCCATAGGTAGTTGGAATGTGAGGACTATGCACAGAGCTTTTTCTCTTGATGTCCTCACACAAGAATTCCACAGTTATAATTTAGATATTCTGGGCTTGCAAGAAACCAGATGGGCAGATTCTTAAAAATAATCTTAAAGTTCTCTTTTCAGGGAGGAACGATAATAAGTATCACCAAGGCATGGGTCTGCTTCTCAGCAGACACGCTAGTGATGCTCTTCTAGGATATGAGTGCATTAATGAAAGGTTTCTTACAGCAACATTTCAGACGAGCATTAAACACTTGAATGTTATCTTCTGTTATGTCCCCACTGAGGATGCGGATGAGGATGAGAAGGATAGGTTTTACGGACAACTTCAGGATATTTTGAATTCTGTCAAGAAAGGAGATATTACCCTTGTCTTAGGTGACTTCAATGCCAAAGTTGGTACTGACTCTGACCTTCGGGGAGGAGTAATAGGCCCTTTTGGTATTGGTAGCTGCAATGGCAATGGGCAACGTCTCCTACAGGTAAGTAAACTCAATGGATTCAGAATAACTAACACTTATTACAAACACCGCGACATACATAAGTACACATGGGTTTCACCTGATGGGCTGCATAGGAATATGATTGATTATATATTAATTAACAGCAAATGGGCTAGTTCTGTTAGAAATACCAGGGCATATAGGGGAGCTGAAATTGGATCTGACCATTACCTAGTTAAAAGTGTCTTGCAACTTAAACTTAAAAAGTGTTGTTCTAGGGTTAAAAAATTTGCTTTTAATACCGAAGCTCTGAAAGACCCAGTTATAGCCAAAGCTTACCATGATAGGTTACTTAGTCATTATGACAGTCATGGTATGCTTACCACTGAAGTTGAGGAAGAATGGGATCATTTTAAACAGGCTTTTTTGGACACTAACAGTACTCTTTTAGGAAAAAAGGAGCAGAAGAGGGAGAATTATCTGAGTGATAAGGCACTTGAGCTTAGTTCAGAAAGAACTGCAGGAAAGTCCTTAATACCCTACTAGTCCATTCAGATTAACTGAATCACAGCCTGCCTGACCATTTTTCATCACTTTAATTTTCTCTGTTTATAACCAAACCTACTCTACTACCAGTCTCATCAACACTTCGAATGAAAGAGTTCATCTCATCAACATCATTTGCCAAAAGGGCTAAATCATCAGCATAATCTAAATCAGAGTAAGGCGTATCACACGCCTTACTCTGATGAACCTAGCTACCATTTACAGATATATGGTATAGAGATTTCAAAATTTCTGACTTAGATTATGCAGATGATTTGGGCCTGTTTGCTAATGATATTAATGAGATTAATTCGTTCATTAGAGCTATTGATGGACGATGACGACATTTTCTCTCTGTATACCACCAACCCTAAAGTGCTGAAAATTGGTCAGGCAGATGGCTCTTTAGTTGCTTTGAACGGTTGCGCTCTTGAATAAGTGTCTCAATTATCTTGGGAGCTATGTAACAGATACTGATGTGCGGCGTGGGATAAATATAAGAATAATCTGGGGAATTGTTGTTGGGACTTTTAAGAACCTATGGGGAGTGTGGAAAAATAAGCGTATACACTTGAAGGCTGTATAATAGTTTGGCTCTTTCTAGGGTTACTTATGATAGAGAAACGTGGACCCTTTGTAAGTAAGATAACAGGAAAGTTGATGCCTTAGATACTTACGACATTCAGTATTTTGAGCATTAGGTGGTTTTCACTTTGTGGGTAATGATGTTAGTTTTGAGCAGCATATTGTGCAGAGAGACCGTTCGTTTAGTAATGTTGCCCACATTCATAACTCCAGATTAGCGAATAATGTGCCTAAAAGCCTCAGAAAAACGCCTAGGGTGCGATGGGCAATGTCATATTGAACCTTGCTAGAATTGGCCTAGGCCTATAGTCAAATGCAGCATTTGTAGCTTAGGACAGAGGTACTTTGAGAACAAAATTGCACTCTGGTTAAACCTCATTAAGGGGGGACCATCATAATATACTCCAAATTATGCCCACGATTCTCCTCTCCACCCAAATACCGACTGAAATTTTGCAGGGACCAACCTTAACGAGTTATCTCTCAAGTTAAGGCTTGTGACATTTCCCAGGTCATAGGCTACCTTCAACACTCCACAAAAAACGTGGGGTGGGAGGAAAAATGTGATCGATGTTTACGAGTTATATATCAAATGAAAGTTTCTGAAGGCATTTTTTAATTTTATTCTTTGTCACTAAAAATACCTATCTATATATGATTTGCAAAAAGTTGAAAATAAACGAAAACCATATCGATGGTGCAAATCAGTCACTGATTTCGTATTCACTTCCAAGAAAAAGAGGGTGCCGATTTACCTACTGAATAAGATTGCGTATTCCCTTCGAAGGAAGATAGGGTGCAGGCATTCAGTAACTGATTGCACAACGGTATGTTTTGGTTTATTTTCTATTCTTTAGGGTACATATAGAAACAGAGGAATTTTTTAAAAATTTTGATTTATATTGGCAGAAAGGACAAAAATTTGTAAACATGACCGAAAAAAATAATGCGCAGTTAATGAAATAAATATAACATTACTACAATGACAGAACTCACACAAAAAAAACTACCCTATTAACAGACTATATTAACCCTATTATCAGACATAATACACAATAGAAAATGCTAGATGTTTGGCAAAAGCCGATTAGAATTCTCACAGTTTAGTATCTCATGATTAAAAGAACATATTGCATTCAACCTGACAAAATGATTCCGTAAATATTTTCATGTTTGCTATATTCTGTAGCCATGTTAAAAACTGAATTTCTGTTATAGTATATTTCCCCATCCGTTTTAGAGTTCTTATGAATTTTTGAAGAAATGTTTTAAAGTTTAACAATTTTTTGCCTCTATTACCCTTCCCATCATTCTCAAAGAGAGGAGGCCCTCTTTGGAGACGCTATATAACTGAATTACAATTGTCACTTGCATTTGGAAAGTCTTTTACCTTATATCCTCACCTGTATTATTACCTTGCCGTCCCGTGGCCGAGTGGTTAGCACGCTTGGCTACTGATCTAAGGGACCTGGGTTCGAGCCCCGGATTTAGGCATGGATGTGTGTCGTTTTTCTGCTGAGGTCCTGCCATCCTCTCAGAACTCCTACTGTGGCATATAAACTGACAGGCTCCTGTCAGACCTCTGTGGCAAGCAGCTGCTTGAGGGGGTATTTATTTATTTTTTTATTATTACCTTATTGCCCGTACCAGCTATCTCGCGGCGGTTGGGGGGGGAGGAAGAAATCCGCCTATCAGATCCGGCCTTCATTGTCAATATGCCACCCCACTACTAAAAATCTTTTTTTAAACCCTTCCTAGTCAATATGTATTAATTAGGCCGCTCTTAGGAACCGGTGTTTGACACGTTTAAGTTCATTTCAGTATACAGAGGGCGTCCAAAAATTTCTTTACATACGTCTATAGATTTGCATTCGTTCCTCTGGAGTTCACGAGCTACAACTTGTTTGAAAGCTAAACTTGTCATTACGTGTTAAAAACAAAACCTGTTTTATCATCGCTCTTTTTACTGGCGGCACGGGGAAATATTTCACATTTTCACAAGGTTACAGCTTGGGAACGATGTGAAAAATGGGCATAAGTTTTTTTTCGCAAGAATATGGAGATTATGTCTGTTCATATGGCACTATTACGGGACAGATGCGCAGAACTGCAGAGCTTCGAAGACTTCCCTCATGCAATACAACCGAAGGAGACTGAACGAGAGAACCATCGCTGCTGTTCGTGAATACATTAAATCCACACATCAACATTCAGGTAATAAATTTAGGTTGGGTTGTTTTACCTCTGAGCGGCACTTTTTTGCACACCATGGGCTAAATGGCCAGGTCACATGGACCCCGAAGGCTCAGAGAATGTTGGGGGAGGGGACCCACTGGAACAGCTGTTGGGAGACAGATGGTAGCCTCCCGTCAAGGCCATCCAGCGTGTTCTTTAACGTGCACAGGGTATGGTTCTCCCGCACACGGGGCCACGGCTTAACGTCCCATCCGACGGACGGCGGCCTTTCCAAGCCCATCGGTGTCCCCTACTGACCGTGGGCAGGGCGGGGAATTTTGCGGAGATAAATCTCAACGTTGACCCAGCTGGGACTCGAACCTGGGAACTACAGATTACGAGCCTGGCGCGCTACCGACTGAGCAACCCCCGCCCCTAGTTGCAAAGGAATGGTAGCTGTAGGCACCTGAAAAAATGGCTATAAATGGCCAATAGTACCCTAACATTGTTTTGCCCAGAATGGTTAAGGAGATGAAGGAGCAGCGTCTGACATGGGTGTGAAGGGTTCTTCTTTTTGACAATTCCAGTGATCACAAATCCCGGTCTATCTGAAGCGGGAAATAAAATGGAAGCTACTCTATCCTGAATATTCACCCGATCTTGCACCTTGCGGTTTTTGGCTGCTTTCAAAAATTAAAAAGGAATTTGCTGGGAAGCCTTTTTCAAGGATGCAAGATCTTGCAAAATGCGCTTTCCGAGTTGCATAGTATTCCCCACCAAGCATTCCAGAATTGGCATAGACGACTGCATAGATGCTGGAGGAGAGACTTTGAAGGGCAGTAAAAGTTTTCTTCAGGTAAGTGAAATGGTGTTTGTTCTGCAGATACATGTAAAGGCAAAAACCGCCTATGTGTTTTTTAAAAAATTCGTCAGGTACGAATTTCTCCATAATAATGTAATGGTAATGTAATGGTGTTAATTCCAGGCAAATGTGAAAACCTATTTGGAAGTGCTGAAATTACGAACAAGACGACAAGCATCCAAAGTGTCTTCTTAATATGTGGGAAATACAATATAAACGACTGCAGAGAAATCACGTTCAATCGATAGTCGAAAACCAGACTTACTTTAATATACGCATGAAACCGAAATCGTGTTAGTTTCCATCTACACCCAGTCCCCTACTATGTTAAAACACTTTCTACGAAACGTGTCATTTCATGAAACGAGCATGGCAATGAAATCCTTCATTAACTTGCAAATTTAACATTAATTTCAACGATCACTTTCGTCTGTGGATTGGAGAAGGTTAAATATTTCTTCTGAAGTGAATCCGAGATCCACATCAGATATTTTTTTATTAAATTTCGTATCAACTTTTCTTTTTTCTGATTCGAAGTATGTGGCTAGAGACAATGTGATACGCCTTACAAAATTCAGTCCAAGAATAACATACAAGAGCAACTTTAATTTTCTCATTGGAGAATACATATGTGCACTTACATATATGTCATCGGTGATATAATTACACACAGGGAATATCTGTGAATAAACCAAAGCGAAATGTTTACAGTATATCATTAACCATTTACTATGTTAGAGAATCTATACATAAATAAATCTAGACTTCAGGTATCCTCCACAGGAGGTTCCCACTATATAAAAAAAAAGCATGGGCATTAAATGCTTTGCCATTGTTCTTCACATGGCCCCAGTATTTAGGTAAATAAATTATTCAAACTCGAGCTAATCATTTAACAACGAACAAATTGAAACCGCAAATATTAGCAATTTAATTTTTAGTGCTGTCCGAATAAGAAATAGAACAATGGAAGTTGCCATCAAATCGCCAAGGAAAAAAAATAATACACTGCAGAGGAAAAATTTTGTATACACACACGGTACAAAGCACATTCTCAACTGTTGTAACCAACTGATTAGGCAGCAGTTATCTGAAATTGGTAGTCGGAAAATAAGTCACTATAAGAACATCGCATCTTTCTTTCCAGCCATTTTCCAAACGCTTCCAAAAGTTGCAGTAGAATGGCTAGTTATCGGTTAATAGTTATATCGTGATACCTGTAAGGGAATTATTTGAGCAAGAGATATTAAATACATCTATCCCTCGATTTACACGGCTTCGGTTTTAGACGGTGAACAAAATGTCACCAGTTTCATTTTACACAACTATAGACTCGGTTTAACACGGTACGGACTGAGATTTTTTTCTATGTTAATATAAAACATATTAGGAAGTAGAAGTGATATAGCGCCAAGGAAGATTATTAGACGATCATCCCAAAGTAAAAATCAACTAAATGGTTTTAACTGACATTATTTATTCTGGAAAATAAATGATGTTATTTTCTATCGCTAAAATTATATTCTTGTGATTGCAATGCAATCTGTCTCGCGATATCTGAATGAAATGAAGCCCGTTTCGAATGAGTAGCGAGGTTTCTAATTTTTTAGCAACAAGTTTAACTTTTTAGACCATTATATATATAGGATAAATACAGCTGCGTACATACACTGTTTCACAAAATGCATAAATACCAAAGTTTTACAAAAATAGAGCAAATATTGTTAGTACAAATGCTTAATTTCTAATTTATATCCAGTTAATAAATATCCTTCTTTCAAATTCGATGTCTAAGGCTACATTAACAATTGGATTTTTCGTCGCCAAAAAGAAATGTATGAGAAATTAAGCTTATCTGAATTTTTGCAAGTACAAAATAATGTTGCATCAATGCTTAGTATTTCTGCTGAACTGATATTTAATGCGTATTTATCTCAAACTTTCACGTAGGTTTTTTTCATATCACGGATTTTTTTTCGGAACCAATCACCCTTTCCCCCCAGAAGTTGATGATTTCGATTTGCACGGTAATTTCCCAGAACCAACCTACACTGCACATCGAGGGCTGGGTGTACTGCAAATAAACTTAAGTGTCAATTCTTAATAAGTGGATCGAGAAATTTGTTGAAGGCGCAATTTAAATCACATTACCAGATATTTATTAAAATAAAATCCTATTAAACCGATAAAACATTAAGACAACTTATTATGCACTGGTCACCATCAATGAGGTAATGTTATATGCCAGTCAATAATACGCGCTTACGCATTAGGAAAATCAAACTAGTAAATTAATGTTGAACATTCGAGCACTGTTTCTCTGTATGATATATTGATGCTGGAAGTATATTTTGGAATCAATTGAACACTGATATGCAAAAGTTGTTACAACCCCATGCTGTTATCAACGAAACGTTATCGATCTTTATGAGAAATAAAGCTATCCAATAATTTATTCATATCTACCTAAATCTCGATTTTCAACATTCGTTATGTAAATCGGTACATTTAACAGCAGTTGGGTTGTTTTACCTCTGAGCGACACTTTTTTGCATACAATGGGCTAAATGGCCAGGTCACAAGTACCCCGAAGGCTCAGAGAAGGTTAGGAAGGGGACCCACTGGAACAGCTGTTGGGAGACAGATGGTAATCTCCCGTCAAGGCCATCCAGCGTGTTCTTTAACGTGCACAGGGTATGGCTCTCCCGCACACGGAGCCACGGCTTAACGTCCCATCCGACGGACGACGACCTTTCCAAGCCCAGCAGTGTCCCCTACTGACCGTGGGCAGGACGGAAAGTTTTGCGGAGATAAATCTCAACGCTGACCCAGCTGGGATTCGAACCTGGGAACTAGAGATTACAGCCTGGCGCGCTACCAACTGAGCCACTCCCGCCCCACATTTAACAGCAGAGTCTTCAAAATCATGCACAGAATTTATAATTATACAAACCTCTGAAATATATATTTATTAAAACATTTAGAAATACTGATGTCTGAGGTACATAACTGGCATTTCTGTTGTTAAATATTCGAACTTCCATTAAACACTAAACGAATATTTGCGGTGGTTTGCCACTACAATGGAGAATGTATATGACATCAGAATGCTCTGAAGAGACCCCCCCCCCCTTTAAACGAGTAGGTAACAGTAGCATAGCTAACGATGGGATGACTCAATGCTCAATGAAGGGCCACCATAGAGACCCTTCCAAACTTTTGTATCAGTTACTTTTCAGGAGTATTAAGGAAATATTGAGATAAATTTGTAGGGTTTTTTTAGCAATCGGTTCCAGTTTTTGCGATATTATCTTAAAAGTAGTATTGCAAAATTGACCACAGTAATACGCGTATTTTTTGATTACTGAAAATGTTTCATTTTCCGCAAATTTCTCAGATGTGTGTAGTTGTTATACGTTTTCTAACCATTGTCGTAACAACTGCTAGTGCTTAAAGATCATTCTCAAAACTAAACCTCATAAAAAACTAAAAAATACGATGGTTCAAAACCGTCCCTGCGATTTAACTATCAGTTAACAAGAGGAAGCTCATTGGTGGAGAAAAAACTTTCATGATGTTATCAAATGTTTGCCAAAACAAAGAAATTTTAGGTGCATAGCTACTTTCCATTATGCTGAAAATTACGTTTTATTCGACTCAGAATTGGCCCTTCAATAATAACTCTTAAAACAATACAAATTTTAAAATAAAAATTTAACATAATTGAATAATTAAATCTATTTTTCAGTATTAGAATGAAATTAACTGGGGGAGGGCACTCAGTTTAGTGGCTGGGGTCCCTTACATTGAAGTTACGCTGGTTGGTAAGCCCTCTCAGTAGCATTTATCGACTTCCTTTGGTCAGCCTCATCTTAAGCTCAATTCTCGAAATGGAACTGCGCTAGTCGGATTTGGCAGAATCGGTGAAATTCGGATGGGATTCTCTCATTCAGCCCATTTAATTGAAAATTTATACGCTTTTGATCTAAGATTGTTACTTTCTCCTGCACCTAGATGGGAGCATGATGAGAAATGCAATCTGATGAGTAACCTTGTTACACATTACTAAAAACAGATATAGAGAGAAATAATTGAAATCACATTGAACAGAAATCTCGGATTATTTTGAACCTCATATGTATCACCTGAGCATGGTCTTTTAGCTCCGGCACCACAAACTTTGACCATAGAGCACGTAGTATGCTGGCAGGCTCAAATCCGGGGAAGGAGCCATGACTCACTTTCAGAATGCTAGTAACAGGAATGGAGGTGAAAAATAGTGATCAGTATATTGTACACTTTTCAGGTAATTTTTCTTAGAGACTAATAAAACGAAGAGAAAAATTTTCTACTAGAAAGGCAATCCTATCTAGGCTATCCCTTGGGAAAATCTTTTTTTTTTCTTCAATCGCTAGGGCATATTTTAAAGTGCAAACAACACTTTATCTACAGGAACTTTTTTCTTAGAAATCCTAAAACACTATGTTCGAAATGGGAGAAAAATTGCATAATGTCTAGATCTTTTAAAGGAAGTCCTCACCAAAACACCTATCACCCAACACTGCTGTAAAAACAACGAATTACAAATTCCTTGAAAATTAAAATTTAATATCGAAAAAATATTTGTAATGATTTCTGAAAACATTTTAATTGTTTGAAAAGGCCAGTATCGAAATAAAAATTGGAGGCATGCCCACCACCCATTCAGAACGTGTTAGGGTAATCGTGCCAAAAATGATGAAATTTTAATATTTCACGCATTTTTCACTATTTTTTTTTTGTAAGACCTGTAAAATTTAGGGAGAAATGTTATAATGCATTGGAAATCCAGTCTCTTGTTCCTCCCCTGGTTTTTTTTTCAGGCGTGGGTGCCAAATGCAATATAAGGGGGCCGAACAGCTTATACAGGAAAAAAAAAAATGAATTTCAATTATCACAAGGACATTGGGACAGGAATTCGCCAAGGGTGACAAAATCTTAGCTACTCCACTGGGAGGAAAGGAAGACTTAGCTAACCGAATCAAATTTGCCAAGTGTTTCTTCCTTCGAAATTCTTATTTCAGAACTTACTGCCATACTGTGTGCACCATCTTCATTTTTATGTTGGTATATACGTTTAGGCATTGCAATTATCTATTAAAATACACCCATCACTAATGTGATTTCTGAAAAAATTTACTAGCTCTACCATTTGCCGTATTCCTAATTTGAACTCCAGTTGAAGTATTTCCGTTTAATTAGGCCTAGGACCGTAGGAACGTTCTGTATATGCTACTTCAATATACATTTACCACTTGTAGCAGCAGATATTTAAGAAAAGGATTTGAATTCTTTCAAAATTTCGCGACACTTTGTGAGAATTTATCAATGTGCTACTTGTCCCTCACCAACCAATCAGTATAATTGTATTGCTAATATACTAAATACTATTTCTGAAATTTTCTTATCTTCTGGTGAATATATAGTTTCTTATATTACTATCTAGCAATTATTTACTACCAAATGCAATGTTGAAATTGCAAAAAAAAAAAGGTAATGGGAAGAGATGAAAATTCAGTCAAAAGCACCTAACTGTTTTAGATTGAAAATTATAAGATAGTAACTGATGACTTAAATTAAGACTTATTATATCTCACAAAAAATAAATAACATCAATAATATAGTAAATAATAGTCTTTTACCAGCAAAGTACCATTAAAACACTTTTATAATTATATACTAGGTCTTGGTGCTCCTTAGAAGAAATTATACAACAACTGAACTATCTTTAACTTATTAATCAAAAACATGTCCACTTATTTTATCTTTTTTTAACAAAAACTCCACTGACTGAATAATTTGCACTCAGTTGCTTCATGATGAAAGAAGAAAAAACTTCTCACTCATGAAGATGTATTTCGAAATAAATGGTTCACTGCTTATATTTGTGAATTTCTTCTAGATTTTTCATCACAGCATAAAACATTCCTTGAAACAATTTTGAAAATCAAATTTTTCTGAAGTGATCTTTGTTTGGTCAGTCTACAGTAACCCTAGTCCTTTTATAAGAGTGATAATGTGATTATCCTCCCTTTCACCACAAGATCACAAATTATTGCAATGTCCATATCTTGCATATTAATTCATGCTTTACAACAATGGTTGAAGCTCATATCTTTTGTTCTACTTATTAACCTTCAAATAATAGAATCTCTCAGATGTACACCTGGTAGTAATTTGTTAGAATAGTATATTCTCTATATATTCTAACAAACTACTACCAGGTGTATATCTGAGAGATTCTATTATTTCAAAAATACTTATGTTCGATACTCGGCGAGTTGGCTGAAACAATAAAAATACCATGTCGTTTAAGGCTTGATGTGGGCTGGACATGTGCGCTAAACTGGAAAGTGCCTTCTGGACCACACTTGGTCTTCAATTACATTTCCAATGATTATTCTATGGTATAATGCTTAATGCCACTAATAATGGATGATCGTTAGGGGCCGGTAGCTCAGTGGTTAGAGCACCTGACATGTTATCAGGAAATCGTGGGTTCAAATCCCACCTGGCTAATGACAATCTTTCCTCTAGACCAGGGGTAGGCAATTGTTTTCGTATCTACACTGCGCATGCGTATTGACGTGACCGTCCTAGTGGAAAATACGAGACGAATCTTCGGTCGCGCACGGGAAGGAAATCTCGGTTCAAGGCGGATTTTTCTGACTGTCTTGGCGGGCCGCTATTTGCCCACTCCTGCTCTAGACTATTATTAACCTTGTTACTGCAAAGTGCCGATTTATCAGCACCCAGTTTGATACACTAAAAGTATAGGGGTTAAGCGTTTTATCGAAATTTTCAAGGATAATTACCATATCAATTTAGGATAAAGTGACCAGATTTTAACATTGGTAAAGCGGGACACCATGAGCGGTCACCATTGATAAGCGGGACACCATATTTTATTTTTAGTTTATAAATTAAATTAATTTGATTGTTATAAAGTAACTATATTTTAAAAATTATTTTAATTTTAATCCTATGTTTCTTTCTAAATAATAACAATACTAACTTGTATTATTTTTCCTCTGAATTTGCCGTAACGTAAGTCGTAAGTGTCACTTACAAGGCCGGCGCTAGACTTTTTGCCGCCACTATAAAATATAAATAATACGAGTACTGTCTGCTAAATTCAAGAAAATTTATGTATTTATGAAATAAATAAGTAAATTACTTACCTAAATTATCTGAATAGCTGATTTGTTGACATCACTTGTTTAACTAGCACTAGCACGCAGTACGGTCATTGTTCATTAAGTCTAAACAATGGTGGTCGAATTCTAACAACTGATCAACAATGCGAACTTTGATAAGCAGTTCTCGATAATCAGTTCTCAACAATTATTTCTTATTATTAAAGTTTAACATTATAAAATTAACAAAAATAATATAAAACTCATATCCTGGCGAAATATGGCCGCCGAAAACCGTATATTCCCTTCCCGTTCTCCCGCCGTTCCCTAGCTTGTCGTGCATTCTTTCCAAAAATCGGGACTTTTTTAAAACGCCGCGGGACGCGGGACAAATTGTTAAAAATCGGGACTGTCCCGCCAAAAGCGGGACGTCTGGTCACCTTAATTTAGGAGCAAGTCATGCAGCTTTTCTAAACTCTTGATGTCATAACAAATAGATGTCTCAATTTCCCCAACTTACCAGAAAGCGGAAACACTAACTACGAAACAAGTTTTAGTAATAAGTATAATACTAACAGAAAGCTCCGGGATTTTGTGACAGAGCAAAAATTAAAGTTTGTGCTCTAATGCTTAGATCACTATCACTTTTAAATACCTCTTTTCTAATTGGGAACATCAATAAACTTTTTCTATTTTTGATATTTTGCCAACAGCATTGAATATGCCAACAAATTGGCTCACATTTTGCAAAACAAATATCTGCAATTATATCACTAAATATGTATTTGCCTAATGTCCTTAATAATGACTACTAAAATAACTTTCAGATACAATCACATGCTACTCTTACTGCTTTACCATTCTCTTAGAAAAATATCTAAACTGAAGCACATTAGTTTTAAAAAGTTTATGTAAATATTATTGAATGAAATTTTGCAGAAAGATTAAACATGGAAAAATAATGTGCACATATAAAATAGGCAATTGTGTGTACACTTACTGTTTTGACACCTAAAAAAACAACTTGGCAGGAACCTATCTTTAGAACTGGTTGTATTGCGGTTAGTTACCAAGTTTCGAACGTTACAAGCGAATTTATTAAAGTTTTTTTAACAGCTTGCTACTCCACTACATTGTTTCTTGTAATACAAGTATTCAAAATGTATTTAAATGGGAGATACAAATATATGATTGCTTAATGGGATAACTATTATGAAGAAAACCTACACCAATATTTGGCTAACACTGACAGTTTTCAGTGTATGACTATTTTATCTCATAGTCAGAAGTCATTTGCATCCTACACTACAGGTTAACTAAAGACAGCCAACGAAAGATATCAGCTGTGCTTGCAAATGAAGCTTTTATTTTATGCTTAATACAGGTTTATATAGAATAACTTAACGGAATTTCTTTATGAGTGGTACACAGTAGCAGCTCACTATTCGAATTTTTGGTGATTCAAGCAAGACTTGAATGTAGAAAGACATTTTGGGGAGATGCCTGGTATTAAATTGAACCGAAGCAGGTTAAAAATATATTCCTATTGCACATATCCTTTTTCCTCAGCTACTCTCAAATGCATTACTTAAAAAAAATTCAGAAACCCACACAAAAGCATTTTTGTCCTTTCTATTCAGTATTTTGCCTCTCAACTGTAATTATTACTTATGCTGTATATACTTATTTTTACTCTGTTCTAGGGATATTTAAAAAAAAAAATTCATGAAAAATATCTAATATATAGTATTACTACAGTGCCTATAAGTAATAGTGTGGCAATCGTTAATAGTATAACCATTAAAAAGTGGTCCAATAATGATCCCCTACCGACAGGGGGACTAGAGTCGCATCATAACTTTGTAAATGCGCAGTGAAAAGATATTGGTATAGTACGTTTTTACGCCAAATTACTCCGCCACAAGTAGTTCTACATAAAAAATATCGCGAAACATTATAGGATGAAAAAACATGTTTCGTTAGTTTTCTCCAGAAATTCAAATATTAAGAATTAGCTTACATAACAAAAAAATAATTGGGGTGGCATCCTCACAAATCCCATTTGTACATCCATTTTAATTTGGTGATCTTCTACTGTGTCATATAAACTGACAGGCCCTTGTCAGACCTCTGTGGTAAGCAGCTGCTTGAGGGGGTATTTATTTTTTTTTATTTAGCATAAAGCAAATAAAGCTTTAATTTGTTTGATTTATTTAGCATAATTGATCGTTTATAGAAGTTTCAGGGCAGTTGTAAATTTCAGTGTTGCTATGTTTAACGTTATGAAAAGGAATTATATAGTTTATATTTGCTCGTATTTAACCTCACGTGACATTTAATACAATTTCAAGTACAACTTGCTGAATACTGTGTCGCCGTGGCTGAAATGTAAAGGGGCAAGGCATGATCGCTTCCGTTGTACTTTTAACATAGTAAGGTGTGCTTTGCATGCGGCATCTTGAAGCGATAGGAACCGCTAGCCTCACGATTGCAACGAACAGTTTTAAAAGTATTTTTCTCAGTATAACAACTTTCTTTTGCACAGTGCAGTTAAGACGAGAATTTTTAAGAGTAATATTTAGAATTTTAGATTCTACTCAAATATAAATAAATTACCTGAGGTTTTGTTTTTACGTTTAAGAACATTCAAGTCTAATATGCTTTGTGGGTACGGTAAAACTGTTATTGGTTCCTGTCAACTCCATGACCCATGTTCCAGTACTTAACGGTAACAAAATGTTGTTATTCAGCACGGGATGGTAACAGCAACAGCGTTTAACAATCCTTCATCCTTTCCTGGACCACTTTGTAAAAGGCGCTTCAGCTCCTTTATCATCTGGTCCAATCGCAAAATTCAATTTTGGGCACTGTACGCAACGACTGGCAGGACCAGGACCGTAAAGTGCTGGTTATCCCACATTTCAGTGATTAGGCTTAATGGCTCGCAAACAGCCTAGGTTTGTTGAAAAATGAAAAAAAACAAAGAAACAGATATCGTCGTAAAAAGTGAGAGTGGTGGGGAGTTGTTAAAATATCTTCCATGATGGAGGGTGAAATGTATGCTTTTTGTGGGGCATGCTGAGAGTTGGTGTCAATAAGGTAGATTTTAGAGCTTGCATTGCGTTACACAATGTAGCGTAACTACCTAGGAAATGGGATTGAGATAGTTATAAATTTTTAATGGTTTGGGGGGAGGGCTAAGATATAACTTTTATATTCTTTAAATCCTCTTGCATTAGAGGGAGTTCTGTAGAAATGGAATTTTTAGGGGTGAGGGGCCTTTAAATGCCGTTAAAAATTTTAAAATGTGCCATTAATTTAATGGTGTTGTGAATTGAGGTATATGGGGGTAAGGAGATGGTTCTTAGCCAGTTAAATTAGCAATAATAATGAAGTGGAACGCATAGAAGTAGACTCGAAGGGGTCCAGTGCAAACTGTATTCCTTGTGAATTAAAGGATATTTGATACCATAATTTTTTTTCCCCTTATAGTGAGGGGTAAGGGGGTTATGGGGGTCTGTTTAAGACCAATTAGTGTATTCAGAGTGAAGTGGGGGTTGTAATTTGGCAGGGGGGGTAATAAAAATTTGAATTAATCGATAGGTTAGAGCATTTTAATACAGAATAATTATGATATTAATAATTTGAAGTATTAAAATGATCTAACCTATCGGTTAATTCAAATTTTTATTACTTGAAGTATATTTTATAATTTGAAGATGACAAATAACATATGTACTAATATGTGACATTTGGACTCTCCAATTGTAATATAAGTCCTGGCGTAAATATCCTTGTAAATTGCTTTTGCAATTACAAGGATATCTGCGCCATAAGACTTCTATTACAATTGGAGATTTCAAACGTCACGTTAGAACATGTTACATCACGTGTCATTCGAAGAGTTTACCAAAGAGCCAGTCAAAACGATCACTTCAACGATACATAAAGAGGAATGCGGTTTGTTTTGATCGAAAGGCCATCAATTTTCTTCGTTTGCAAAAAATATACTTGCTTAAGCGTTTTCTAAGTTTACTAGTTCAGTTAAAATACTTAGGAATAATGTGCATTTGAATGGTAAAATCATTGCATAAATGCTTCTATGTTTAAAAGTTTTAAAACTTCTTATTTATATTCTTCGTTTTAAAGCTTCTATGTTTAAAAGTTTTAAAAGTTCTATGTTTAAAAGTTTTAAAAAGATATTCTTGCCTTGTTTAAAAACAAGGCAAGAATATCGTTCCCAGCGTCCTCTACTGGTATGGGACACTTCTTCTGCCAGATTTTAATAGGCGAATGCCACACTGTACTTATAGGCCTTTTTATTACCTTTTTTTATATTCCATTCTCCAATTATAAATTTAGCTTTATTATTTTAAACTGAATTACTCATAGCAAATTATCACTTGAACAGTTTCTATTTTGGTTATGTTAAATTTACAATATTATATATATATAAGGCAGAAGTGCAGTGTAGGGTCCTCAGCTGCCATATTGTTTTTGTTTCGCCGCACTGAAAAAGTCTGAATGGTAAAAGTAGTCCATTCCGCATCTACCTTGAGACGCATTTAGAGGATATATATGAAAGAAATATGCAATGCTGCCTACAAGAAAATCATGTTTCCGCACTTAAAAAATCACTGAAAATAATCTTATGAGAGCAAAATTTTATTGACAACGCTTATCGCTACAAAATGAACCCTTGTTTCGCACTTAAAAAAAACCCCGGAAATTAAACAATTTCATTAACAACTCTTATCGCTAAGGAACAAACCTTCGTTCCGCACTTAAGCCCCAAAAATAAATAATCTCATCAAAAGATTTCATTAACAACGCTTATCGCTAAACTATGAAACCTCGTTTCAAAATAAATATCCTTAGTAACGATCGTCGCTAAAGAATCAACTTAAGAAAATCCCTAAAAACAAGAACTATTTTAAACAGCATATATCAATCATAAATATTGGAACATGAGGATGGATATCATATCGAAACTCAACGTTACATGTTTTCCTGGAAAGTCCAACATGGCGGCTAAGGGCCCCACAATGAACCGTAACCTATATTATTGCATATATTTATATTACGATGAATTATAAAAATAGTGATTGCCTTTTTTTTCACAATTCTATAACCAAAGAAAAAAAAAACTATTATGAGAGCTGCTAGGTTTGAACCCAGAGACCTTTGAGTTGCAAATCAAAAAGAATGCATTTAACCAACTGAGCTGAACACTGCTGAAAATCGTTACGTTAAAATATATTATTAGTATTCCATTGTAACGTTCAACACATTTTATATTTTCTTATCTAATGTTCTTCTTAAATTGTTCGTACATAAATATCCTTCCTTGACAAAATATAAAGTTGGCAATCCAGTTCAAATTCGTCTTGCCAGGAAAGTTTAGGCATGTTGCAAATTACAGTCAAATAAACTTAGGGAAACTTCATTTGACTCTGCCATGTTCAATATGCCTAAACTTTCCTGGCAAAATGATACTTGGGGAAAATCAACTATTGGTTGCATTGCTTGAATCAATCAATCAAGTGTCACAGACATTTTAAAATGGTGACCCATCTCCTGCTGTTCATCATTGTTCTATTTCAGCGCATGCACATTTTTGTCATCACTGTAATATAGGAAACTGTTAAGATTCTGGGCGGTAG
Organism: Ryuthela nishihirai; assembly: GCA_038380435.1. Taxonomy (NCBI): domain Eukaryota; kingdom Metazoa; phylum Arthropoda; class Arachnida; order Araneae; family Heptathelidae; genus Ryuthela; species Ryuthela nishihirai. Next base: position 9,598,408 of record JAWZYU010000002.1, read on the forward strand.
ACACAATGGAAAAAATTGTAGTGTATAAACTAAAACAGATAAAGGACTCATTCACAAAATGGTGTGATTGTCAACATAACACGGCAAATAATGATTATAAAACGTATATAAAAAATTATATTATGTTGATTTCAATATGACAAATAATGAAGCCTAAATTTGAAATTCACTATTATTTCCCATGGTTATTTTTGGTCCGCCAGTACCCCAGGTGGCCTAATGAACGAGCTGCCCCTGGTGGTACATCTTACATGTAGCAACTAACTTATACACTGGAAAGTATAGTAATGGTGTTTCACATCAGATCAAAATTTGTGGCGAAGATGTTTGTCTCCCCAAGAGTATATAAAAGTTAGGTCTAATAATGATTTTTGAAGCATACCCACAGTCAATACTCATATTGCAATTTTTCCTAATTCTGAAGCAATTTCATTTAATTATTAAACCAAACTGAAATAATTACAAGAAACAGATTCTCTTTCAACAAAGATCTACATGTAACACAGCAGAAAAGTACTGACTAGACATCATTTCAATAATAACAAAAAAAAAAAAAAATCAGGGTTCAGATCAATGTATTTTTTTCTTCTTCTCTTCCATTTCATTAGAACTATTTAGTGGAATGTCCAAGTTGATCATATTTAAGTTAGGAAAGGCACATTAGAAAATGCTAATAAGGCATTTTTATGTTTACAGCACAGATTTTATTTAGCCACCTTTTTCTGGTAAGAATTTTTGTTTTAAGTTCCTTTATTAAAAGGCACAGATGAAATATAAATTTAATTCATGGGTTTTCAGGAAATATATTAGCTTTACATCTTATGTATGAGCAAAGTTAATCAAGTGACAAAAATTCTATCGTATACCACTGTTTTTCTACAAATTGACAAATATCAAACTTAATAAACTACATTCCCGTCTTCAATTTATAACTCGTGTACAGAAGAGCCCAATTAACCAATTATTACTTTTATTTTTAAGTATTAAAATTTGGGAACTGTAGTTCTGAATAATGCAGCATCTTATCACTTGCTAATTATAAATGCTAAAAAGATTCACCACCTTTACTGTCTTTTTGATGAAATTAAAATTCACATATAAATTGTTATTTTATGACTTAAAAATTACTGAAGAAATTGTAGTTTATAGGATGTTTATTATTAAACCTTATATATATATATAACTTGCAGAATATGGTTACTGTTTAATACAAAGTAGTACAATTATTATGTCCCTTGTGAAGCTAATATAGTATATGGAAAGCAGAGAAATGCAAGTTTAAGAGCTTTTGGATACCAAAGGGTTTTAATATTTCCCTTTATGTTAAATAATACTGCTTGAGATCCAGATATTTGTTCATATGTGATAACCTTAGTAATAAAAGCAATTTACATATTACAATTCTTTTACATACATTGCCATTAAGTAAAGCATATGGCCACACAAAAATAGTTTGTCTTTTACATCTTCACAAAAAAAGGGAATAAATGTCTGCAATATCAAAATAATTATTAATTTAAATAAATAATACATTTTAACAATGAACAAAACCACTGAGCGCAAAAGCTGTAATATTACTTATCTCTTTCTTTTTACTATCCATGTTTAATAAACTTAATCTTTGAAGATACAAGTTTAAGTATATGTAACATGTGGCTCAACTTTTAAGCTCCAATTGAAAATTACTGAAACAATCTAAATATTTCCCACTCTGAAATCCAACTCTTTTCAACATCTCATTAACCAAATGATACTGACCAGGAATAATTTTTATTCAAATATTTAAATGAACTAAAAATGCAGTTAACATAATAAATGGTGTGATTTTAGTAACTGCTACAAATATATCAAACAAATCTAAGAGAGAACAAAAAACGGAAACTTTTATTTGGAAATACCCATAATTCACTGGGGAAAAATCTTTGATAGCAATTGAATTATTCAATATATAAAATGCATTTAAACCAAAGGAAAAAAAAAAAGGAACACCCACCAAACAATTATTTCTATGAATCTCACCTGCTTAAAACAAAGTTTAATATTTCCATGGAGAATTTTTAAAGTGGCAGAATAATGCATAAAAAAAAAGATGTTTTACCTAACAAATCTAAAATTACATAGACAGGAAAAGTAAATTACTATATATTTCAAAAACGATTCTGTCTGCTGATATCTATGGTATCCTGAGGCCCTTCTTGGCATCTTCTCAGGATACCATAGATCTCTCTCATTAATATATATTAAATATAGTATTTAAACTATATTAAAAACTGTTTTATTTACTTACTAAGCATGGAATCTTTTTTTAAATTATACTTCATGTTATGAACTTAATTTTTTATCCTAGGTATTTCACTAATAATAATTATGATATTGTGAAAAAACAGCTTAAAATTCTCAGTGCAATGTTCTACACTATAATTCGTAACTGTGCAAGTCAAGTGCTAGTAAAGAAATTAAGTTTTTCTCACCATTCATTCTTTGAAGGGTGTATTGAAGAAAGGTTTCATTATAATGTACTTTGTCATTTCCAAGGGTTTATTGCAGGATGATATGAGACATTCTATTGAAAATTTCATTTCAATTAGACATCTGAAAAATCTTGCAAGTTCATTTATTTCCAAACTGGTTTTATTATTGGTTTCTGTTTGAAGCTAGATACACCAATCATGAAGAATCCCCCATGCTTACTTTCATATTGTACTTTTTAACAAAAAAAATATATACCGTATTTGCTGGCGTATAGGACGCACTTTTTTCCCCTCAAAATACGCCTAAAATATAGGGTGCGTCTTATGCGCCGGTAATCAAAATTATGAGTTGAAATTTCAGTCTAAAACTTTTGGTTTATATCAATATACATATGTAAGTATTCTTTTGCATTTTGTCCTTTTGTAAAAGAGTGGTTTCAAATAAATCATTTTAATATTTTTTTTTGTTCTGCAAAAATAATAAGTTGTGTGATGTATTTTATGTTTCACTACTGATAGAGGGAGCATTCCAGTAAAATAAGAGTTCAGATCCACTGACACCTCAAGGTTATGATTCATCCAATGTGCGCATGCATGATCACATTTTACCGGCATATTTTTTCGAAAAGCATGAGCATGGCGTTACCGATTACAGAGAAAGGCAACAAAAACAAACTTTTAGTACCAAAGAAGCTTTCTCATGTTTTTGCTGCGAAACATGGCTCAAAAACAACGAAGATTCTGCTATGACATTGCATTCAAGCTAAGAGTGATTGAGTATGCCAAAGAACACGGAAACAGGGCAGCAGAGAGGAATTTCGGATCACCGCCAACAGAAAAGATGATAAGAACTTGGAGAAGACAGGAAGACCTAAAAAAAGCTATGCATAGTAAACATAATCTGCGACATGGAATTGCAAAATGACCGGAACTAGAAGAAGAATTAAAAACTTGGATATTAGACCACCGAAGCTCGGGATTTTCAGTTTGAACAAAAATGACTATTCAACAAGCAAGAGTGATAGCTACTAACAGAGGCATCGCTGATTTTACAGGATCGACGTCATGGTGTTCTAGATTCATGAAGAGAAATGACTTACGTATGCGGACTAAAACAAAAATAGCACAAAAGATGCCAACAGAATATGAAGACAAGATTATCGAGTTTCATAAAATTGTCATTAATGCAAGAAAAAGTGGAAATTTTGAACTTTCACAAATAGGAAACATGGATGAGGTCTCACTGACGTTCGATGTACCCTCAAACAAAACAGTAGATTCCAAAGGTGTAAGTTATTGTTAAAACTTGTGGACATGAGAAAACGCATTACACAGTCGTGTTGTCTTGTGCCAATGGAACAAAATTGCCGCCTCTTTCGATTTTCAAAAGGAAAACCTTGCCCAAGGAAAAACTGCCTAAAGGTGTGTTTGTGCACGTTTATCCTAAGGGCTGGATGGATGAAGGGGGGATGAAGTTGTGGATAGACAATGTGTGGTCTAGGCGTCCTGTTAAAGAAACCTGCTTTGCTAGTATGGGATCAGTTTCGGAGTCATAGAAGAGAAGCTGTAAAAAATAAAATCAACCAATTGAAAACTCAGTTAGCTGTAATTCCAGGTGGACTAACGAGCCAGCTTCAACCTTTAGATGTCTACATTAATAAACCATTTAAAGGATTCATGAAGGAGAAATGGAACAGTTGGATGCAGTCTACAGATTTTGAAGTGACACCATCAGGAAGAAGGAAGAGACCTAGCATTTTGCAGATTTGTGAATGGGTCAAAACTTCATGGAATGCTGTGAAACATGAGACAGTTGTAAAGTCATTTAAGAAATGTATTAGTAACTCACTTGATGGCACGGAGAATGATTTGTTATACGAAGACTCAGTTTCTGAAAAAGAGGCTTCAAGTGGTTTTTCGTTTAGTTCTGGAGATGAATTTCTGGGTTTTGAGCATGAACATCAAAAGGTACCAACTACAATGTTCCCTAGTTACATTTTTTGTATACATAAATAACTCTAAAATGAGTACAGTAAATCTTTATGGAAATTCATGAAACAATGTGGAAAATTTTTTTTCCCTTAAAAATGTCTAAAAAAGGGGGTGCGTCTTATACACCGGTGCGTCCTATATGCTGGCAAATACGGTATATATATTTATTTTAAAAACGTTCCTGCCACTAAGTTTTCTTTTCTAGTTTTTGAAAATTATTTCTTATGGACTTCAAAGTTTCTCATATGACAGATTGCTTTGTTCACTATATTATGGTTTTCAAATTCTGCTTTGTTTTCCGCCAAAAGAGAATTTTTATTGCTCATTATATAGATGGTTTGAAGAATCCAGTTTTATGTTGCAATTCAATTAATTGATTTGGCAAGTTCTGGTTGGTATAGACACACAAATAATTTCATTTGATGCTCTCACAAATCAGGCACTGTGATTAACTAATGGCACTAATAAATCTATCAACCCAATTGGGTTACATTGTAGATGGTAAGAAGAAATCAACTACATAATGCGCAAACAAATCCATTTTTGGACAGAAAAATATTTTTTTGAAAAAATACAGAGTACTAAAAAATATGGATTCTTCAAATGCACATTCTGTTATGACTTATAATTAATGAAGATACAATCAAATCTATGTTTAACAGAACCTGAATAAGTAGAAACCAACCTTTATGGTGAAATTTATGTGTCTCGTGACTATTCACTAAAAATCTATGTAAAATAACCTTATTACATGGAAATGGAAAGGAAAATAAAGTATATTAGAAGAAAAAAAAATTCATTTCCACTAGAATTTTTCCCATTCCTGTATGTCTATATTCCTTTTAAAACCCACATTATTGTACTACCTGTGGAAACCAACATGCTTTTTTTTTTGTGAGATGATTCCGTAAATTGGATGAAAATAGTCGGTGACCTTTCACTTTCATGGTTGGCAGTCTTCAAAAGCTAATTAACTGTGGTTTAAAAAAGTAGAGTTGTGTAACACCTTAATGCTAAAGTTATTGAAGTGAGTGAAAAAGGTAAGTTGACCATGAAGCAAGTTGTGGAAAACTGAAAATTGGTAAGACAAGTCTAACTGAAAATTGGTAAGACAAGTCTACAATATTCTAAAATTAAAATTAGACATAAAAGTGGTGAGTGGCAATGATTCCACGAAAAGGAAATTAAAGACTGGAAACGAAGGCATAAATTGTGTAGGATTGGTTTGTTGGTGCCAGGACAAATTAAAATTAGAGTATCTGGAACAAATTGCAACAGTTAAAAGTCATGTTCCAAAAAAGTGAAGTTTTTGTTGGTGACACTGAAAAGAATGAAATCAATACGAAAAACGCTGAAAATTTTCAAAAGGCATGAATTATGCTGACTTTGGAAACAGCAAGATGGAAAATTATGCAAACATTGATAATGATGTCACAACTGTAGCTGATCTAAATGGCAAATCAGTTTATTGAAGACCATGAGTAAGGGTACAAGATCGGAAACTGAAATTGGACAAAGGTGAGCTCCTCAGAGAATCAAGTGTGAAAATTTATCGTGATGCTCTACAACATTTATTAACCCTTAAATACCTATAATGGCCCAAAAACAGCTGAAATTTGAAATGGACTAATCAAAATAGTGCTATTCCTTTGTCTTTACTTACCCTCTACCCTGTTCTGAGATCTCTTGGGCATTATAGAGTTAAAAGACCTTCAAGATTTTGCTCTAACTCGCTGCAAATTTTAGCTGTTTCAAACAATTAGCAGATTAAGGTTAATGAATGAGAACCATGCTCAAAAATCAAGCAGTTGCATACAAAGCACTTTATTGAACTATTGGGAAAAAATGAAAAGTTATTCCTTTTACATCTTATTTGTATTTTAGTGAGGGAATAAATGTTATATCATACTGGAGTATTATGTGCACAGTAAATTGGAATATCTATGAAGCATCTGCATATAATATTATACAGTGGTTTTATTCTAGTCACTTAAGATGGATTTCTAACACTTATTCCATATTACAAATGAAATTGGTATGACTGATTTTTATTGTGTAGAAAAAACTGGTATGTTTGATTTTTATCTTCTAGAAAAAAACTTTTATTAGTAATTAAAAATATCTCAATAGTTAACACTGTACAAGTCACAGGCAATATAGCCCTTCAGAATGGAAAGTTACTTGTTATCAAACAGAGATTAGCTATGCATTAACTGTCAAGCATTATGATAATAAATTATTCCATCAACCATTTTCTATGTAATTAACCAACCTTTGTTAATGCAAAGTAGATACTTATTACATTATATACAGTAATTCAACAAATAATTTGGTATTGCCTTATGTATGTAACATGAATCAGAAAATTATCTATTATTACTGAATACAGAATTTCAGAAAAATGATCTAATATAACATGTAAAAAACATAGGAAGACTATTAACTTTTGTGATAACACAAAAAGCAGTTCCCCCGACTTCTACAGTGTTACAATATTTTTAATTATTCAAGTTATACACTGTGACTAGTAAGATACTACTAGTATATTAGATGGGCACTTGCTTCTAATGGAAAAAATTATGGTCCTATGGGATTCCATTTTAAGCAGGTTTTACTGAAATAACATAACTTTGGGCTGAATCATAATTTAATTTTCTAATTAAAAAAAACAGTGTAATTGTTGATATTAGAACATTTTTTAAAAATTAAATGGTTTAAATTATAAACGAAAATATAAGTTTTTGGTAATCAAAAATATGTACTATTTCAGCTTTTGATTTTATTTTTTGGGGGGTATTCTCTCTTTATTACTAAATCACTCTTAACATTCATAATGATGCTACTACTGAATTTTCAGTTTCTACAAATTACTTCTAACATTTTTTATTCCAAATAACATTGAGATTTAAATCTTCTCTTCAAATGATTATAATGCTTTGAAGTTTGTAATAGCCTGCAGTAAAAATTAAAAAATAGTTTAGCAGCATGCATTCCTGTACATATGTTTTATGATATGTGAGAGAAAGCCTACTCCCCTAATGCAGGTGGGCTCAGGTTCAATAACTATCAAAACAATTCAGGCTTGAAATTTAAGCCTGAACATCTCTAATTCTTAAAGAAAGTTTTCAATGACTTCCTTGACAAATAAAAAAAAAAGAAATATTTCATTTCACTAGCATTTAAAGAGTTGAATCATAATAAATTCGAAATGCTTAGTGCTCACATACCTTCAATTTGGGAATATGGACTATTACGATAATGCCTGATGGTAAGATCTCTAATTTAGTATACAACCTCCAAGTTAAAGAAATGTAAGGATTTGGCCCCACAACCTTTCTTCCTCTCAAAAAACAGAAGTTCCCTCTAGATGAAAATGGGGGAAGAATTTCTCACTGGCAAAAGCTACTATCTCCAAATTCAGTTTGCATCTCCTCATCATGATACAAATGCAATATCAATAAAGGCTAGATCCCTTAAAAAAAAATTGACCCGCAACAAGTAGAAATATGGAATTGATTACTGAGCACAATGAGCTATACCTCAATGAAAGCTAGTGATGTGGGGGAGTGCTATGTGCTAACCACAAATTACTCTTCAAAAAAGAGTGAAAAAAATGCTCACTAGTTGATTATAACAAGTTATATGTAAAATGAAAGCTTACAACATGGCAAGTGCTATTTACTATGCATTTTGATGCATTTAAGACCTGAGCAATAGCAGGTAAATCTCCTAGTTATATATATTCCTTAATTTTTCATTTATGGGTTGCACTGTTTTTAAAACTGTTAGCTCAAAGTTTTTAAAATTAAGATCATGTGTATGAGGGAGAGGAGAGGGGGATGGCAATTAGCAATCTGGTAGAGAAGATGGCTCAATTAGTGTCTCCCAATAGCCCCAAAAAAAGTTTTGTTGGAGCATTTATGAAAATGGTACAACTAATCGGAAGATGCTTAAATCTTTCTACTCTGAACATTACTTCATAACTGCAAACTTATTGAGATCATTTATCCCCACCTCCTAAAAAAGGGAAAGGGAGGTATTTGTGAAGTGCTCATCGGTTCACCATTCAAGTTCAAGAAAATCCTTGTTTCCAAAACTTTTTACTGGACAAATAAAAAAAATATATCTCACTGAATACTCTAAAACGACTTTAGACTATTAAACAAATCCAATTTTCAGGTGCAAGAATTTGTACAATTTTTCTAAAGGAAATATTTGGTAAAGATATATTTTTAAAATTTTCTAATTTATATTTTTTATGATATCTTCCTATATGCATCCTAAAAAGAAAATAAAACTAAAGCATATTCATGGAGCAATCAGTCACTGAATTTGCATTCAGAGACTGCACCATCAATATATTCAGAGACTGATTGCAATACATTTATTACTTTTTTCTACTTTTTAGGGTGCATATTAGGTAGTTTTTTCATTTTCAAGTGTTTTGTCACTAGAAACATTTATCTTCAGAAGCTTTCCCTTATATGACAACATCCACCACATTTCTACCCCCCCTTCTTTTGGAGGGGTTGTGTTTGAGGTAGTTCGTGACAGTGGAGACTTCACAAGCCTTAATTTGAGAATAATTTGTTAAGGTCATCGTCATCCTCAAGCAGGCATGGGCTATGGAGGTCCAACCAGAATGTGCAAATTTAGTTCTCCAAGCATATCTGTCCTGAGCTATATCTGCCGCATCTCGACCCCACAAAATTTCCATACCCTTCGGGGGAGGCAAATTGAAGTAGTCTAGGACAGTAGTCATATCAGCTTTCATTTGACACCTAACATAACTATAGGCCCTCTTCCATAGGATATAGTAGAAGAATGATTTTCATATTTCCCCTTTTTTAAGGGGGAAGGAAGCAAGGGTTTATTTTTATTGCCCACAACACTCTGCAAGCTTTCATTTGAAATGCAATGTGTTACACCTGGCCCACACATTTGATTGATATAGCAGTCCAATCCATCATATATTTCCCCCATTTTTTCTTTTGGAGAGGGGAGGGGGGGGATTTTCATAAGTGATAGGTCCCACATCCCAAGCTTTCATTTCACACATACTTGTTACTTTCAACCCTTGCACTCCAAAGATATAGTAGTTCCCCCCCCCCCCTATTTTTTTTTCTTGTGGGGGGAAAGTTTTATGATCTATGACACTCCCCACATCATAAGCTTTCATTTGACACATAAATCATTAAGTATGTCTATTGCATTCAAAAGATATGGTGGAACAACTGTTTTGTCAGACACTCAAATTGGCAAATGATGAGCAAAAAGCGATAGGAAAATGGGTGAAAAAAACTGAAAAATGCAGAAAAAAAGACAGTTGGTAAAGAAACATTTACTTAATACTTTAAGATACAAGAAGTTTCTGAACACTGAAGCTACTGTGAAATTTGTAAGAATCTATAGTTTATTGCACATCTCATTCTAATTATTAGATTCTGTTATTCAACACAAATATGTTCCAGAGTTGAGTTGCTTTGCATCTAAGTGGAACTTTTTTTTGTATGCAATGGGCTAAATGGCCAGGTCACAAGGACCCCAAAGGCTGAGAAGGTTGGGGAAGGGGACCAATTGAACAGCTATTAGGAGACAGAAGCCACCCATCAAGGCCATACAGTGTTCTTTAACATACACAGGGTATGGTCTCTTCTGCACATGTGGCCATGACATAACATCCCATCTGATGGAGGGTAGCTTTTCCAAGTTCATCTGTGTACCCTCTCTCTCTGAGGACAAGGTAGGGGTTACTGTAGACATTCCTGGAACTAAACATTTTGCAGAGACTACATTCAAAAGAATATATGATTGTGAACCTGTAATATATATGTAATGATTAAAATAATTTATATGAACAGAAATTGATATAAATAAAAACATTAAGCCTAAAAGATGAAATGTAGAGGCAACACAAAATTACTAATTTGCTGAACTATGTGTACTTCCTCGAAACATAAAGAGAAATGTTTTCCTAATGAAAAAATGAACAAATTGTTCAGGCAACAATTCAGAGCACATTTCATTCTGAAATATTTATATTACACAGAAAATGCCCAGTGTATTAAGTTTGCTGAAATAGCCACACTGTCTTTGTTAAGGAATTATTTAACAGATTTTATCAGAATGAATAAATCAAGAACTTTGCTTTAAAATTTGATAACTATCAGACTGAATAAAAACTTTTTTTAAACATTGATAGGCTCAGCAACATAGCTATGATCTTGGATTTTGTTTTCATTGGATTGAGAGCTCTTACTGAGAAGTACTATATATTTATAATTAGTAAAATAACTTCTGTAGTATTTATACTGATAAGGGTTGATTTTTCACAGTATAGCCTTCATGCCATTCCACACCCATTCTTGAATATTAATATTTAACTATAAATGGCAGTCTCTCTTTGTTTATTTTCAAGTCAAGTCACAGTTGGTAGTAAATTAGGCAAAATTCAATAAAATCATTTGGGAAATTATTTTTTTAGTTTTTCACTTTGTTGTCTATCTTTCCATTCAACTTTTTATTTTTAGAGATAAAAATTCTTTTTGAGTTGATAGGTATTGATGAAATATTAGGATTTACATCTTCTGATCTCCCATTGCTTTTTAGCACCCTCTAAAGGTAGAAAAAGTTGGAAAAATTCAAAATTTTAAATGAATACTGCAAATGATCTACTTGAACTAGAAATCTGAACTTTTGGTGATATAGTGTGATGGTCAAGTAATTCACATTGATAGCAGAAATTTGACCAATTACTCCCAGAAAGGGTGGTAAAATGTAACTTTTTAATAGATAAATGAAAAATTATTTTTGTGTTGAACATACAAATATAAGATTACTATCTGCATTTTCCCAATCATCGTTTAGTTCTAATTTCCTCTGTTGGAGAGTACTCAAGTTGGCAAACAAAAAACTTCATTCTTCTTCTTGAAAATGTCCATCTCATATTTGCCAGAGGCAACATTCTAATTGAATTAATCTACTTAATGTGAAGTTAAACACACTATATTTTATAACAAATAAAAAGTTTGATAACATTAATCAAAGGAAAAACAATAATAATTCTCCATAAAATCTCTATATAAAAACCAGAAGTTTTAATGGTATTTATATAGAGAATTATTACAATATTTTTTACATGTGAATTACTTCTTAATTTAATTGAAGGAAGGAATGCAGTGATGGATGTGACATAAATAAATGTGAGTTCAAACTTAACCTTTTCACTACCATACTGATGCAAAACGATAAATTTCAAAAGTACTCATCCAATCAATACTATTCCTTCTTCCTCTTCACCTCCTATCTGCAGCTTGGGCAGTTTTGGACCACTAGGGTAGTGAAGAGGGTCAACATTCATTGTCACTTCTTATCACTGGATTCATATATATTTCATACTTTCAACTGAAGTAACTGAATTTGATATCAGTCAAAAATATAGTCTTTTTTATGCCAAATCAATCTATATACAACAAAGGTAGTTGAAAATATTTACACTTTTGAACTATGAAACGAATATTATCACACATACACACAGGTATTATGAAAATCTTAAAATTATTAATTTGACTTAACAGAAATAGTAGCCACAAGTTAGTTTTAAATTATTTGTTTATCTTACAAAATAGCATTATGCATTTATAATTCTTGTTCAATTTTCCATTTTACAGCTATGTGAAAATTTTTTGAAATATTTATATAATACTGACAATAAGTTCCAAAGCTGATAATCTAGCATTATAAATTTAAATATTAGTACATATTTCTGAATTTCCACTATTGACTATTTTCAGATGTAGTAATTATGTGATTGAGAAAATATTAAATGCAAACAAGTGGAAAATGTGTTTGAAGAAATTTTTTTATCAAAAACTAAAATGTATTGCAGAACATTACTACATTAAGATTGTAAAAAAGATTAATAACATGAGTAGGTCATAGCTTAAGTTTATATATTGCAATTATGCACAATTAATTTACACTATTTTCAATGATTAAAACATTTGTCTCTCATATTTTAAAATAATATTCTTTTAAGAATTCAATCTTCTTCTCTTCCTAAATTTCTCTCTTCTTAATTTAAAGACAATATAGCCAATTAAAAACATTAAAATAAAGCAAGTACCAGATGTTTAATTACAGAAAAAAAAGTGGAATTGAAAGGGCAGATTGAAAAAAAAATTAGTTATCCTTATTAGTGTTATGTGCCTACAATATATAAGATGAACCATAAAAAATACATCTGCCTCATGAGTGTGCATACAGTACAAGCTCATTACCAAAATGCACATAGCATTACAAATTACATCCACTGACATCACTGATCCTATCACCACATTATCAAAACATTCAATAGCACTGTCTTTCATAATAAATATAGTATTTTCAAAATACATTATCTTTAAAGATGAATAATATTACAGTAAAATGTATTATTTTACATTGGGAAATATCATACTCATTAATTTAATACTATCAGTTTCACAGAAAAAGTGCTATCATTCAACTGCATCAAATGTCTACTTTCTCTAGAACAATACCAAACTTACACACTTCAAACTTCATTAAACTGAAAGCCCAACTATTGACATGTTTATGACTACAATCATCGGCAGGATGCTTACTCTTCTGTCATGGTTCTGTGGCACATATGAGGAAGGAGCAGCTGAGAACAGACTAATTCTCAGAGTGTGGTAGAATATGGTCCCTCTGGACGTGAAAGTGAATTCTTTTTAAACACTACTTTAACCACTGGTCTAAATCCCCAAAACTTTTCAGCATTAAACAATAGCATTCTGATGTTATTTGTCCCCCGCAGACTCATTTTATATGCTGTGCTTTCCGCTTCCTTGCTGCCAACATGTCATAAAATGGGTTGTGACTTATGCTTTGCCTGCAAATGAAATTAAACAATAAGATATATGCTTCACTCAATTATCAACTTGTTACTTTAACAATGAAAAAAATTATGCTTTAAACACTATTCATAGCTTTGTTAGTAACATGGCTGAACCAAACAGTCTCTCTCTCTGTGCACAAGAAGCTGTTGAAAGATGGTTGCAGACATCATCTAATCTCAATATTACTTACGTGATCAAACCACCTATCCTCAAGATACTACTTAAATATCTAGACTCAAAGGCACAAACTAGACTTATGAAGTTTTTTTTTTTACAACACACACCAGACATTTTCTGTTTTGCTGATTATCTTTGGGTTGGTTGGGGTTTTATGACCCATTAACAACTAAGGATTATCTTTGGGAATATTTTTAGCAAACTGGCACAAGTTAGATGCACCAAAGCTAAAAAATTCAATATTCCTCAGTGTCACAGCCAAGACTGAGTGTGTGTGTGTTGGGGGGTGGGGGGGGGGGTGGGGGGGGGGAAGAACTTAATTCATTATGGATCACTTAATGACTATTGTATTTTTGCAAACTATACAACACCAAAGTGTCAATAATATAAACAATTTCACTGTCATAGATTTTAAATGCCCTATATCAGTGCAGGGAATTACCACTAGTCTATAGTAGTGTATTTGCACACATTGCCATGGCCACACTATCATGACAGTATGGGTTGAACATCACAATAATGTTTTGAATTAAAGGGTTAACTCTGTTTACATTACTGAAATGAAGAGATATGTATTACTTGGTTTAATGTTGATCTTATATCACTTTCCAAATTTACTTTGGCTCTCTTAAAATCAGCAGGTCTAGATTAAATTACTGCTAAAATATGTTGTCCCAGATAAGAGATATAAATCTATCCACCAAGCTACAGTAACTGAGATCTACCAATATTCTGAAAGATAACTCTATTTCATGTAAAAAAATTGATTATTAATCATTCCCCTATGACCTAACAGATGAAACCCTTAAAACTAAGTTATCCATAAAACCTTTGTTCACAGAACTGTGGCATTCCATCTAAGTAATAAACTTACACTTAGTCTAAATCATCATTGCAAATTGAAAACAAAACTCTAATAGTTAGCTTTCTTTATGTGAACTTCACCAATCAATTAGTCTTGTGCAGTCCTGAAATATCTAATTTATGCCTCTGGAATTTTGTTAGAAAATTAAAAGAATGTTCTTGATTGATTTAATGTTCTCATATTGTTGGTATCTGTGGAAACATTTGTTAGTATATCTAAAAAACTGATGGCTTGCAAGACGTAGTGCCCAGAAATACCCTATTTACGGTTAAATGAAATGCTGAATATTTTCTACAATAAAGATATTGGTTCTTACTTTATTGGAAATCTAATCATTCCTGTTTCCAATTTTTATGATAGCTAAAGCAGTTTCAGTCTACTTTCTGTTCTTGGTATAGTTTGAATAAATCATAATAATTATTATTTGCATAATTGAACTTAATAAAATTAAACATTTGGCTGGCTGTTTTTGATATGAACAGTTTAAGCTCTGAACTAGTACATATGAAATTTTTGCACTCAGCCATATTCTCAAAATCCTATATTTAAAGCTTCTGAATTCAATAAGCACATTGTGGATATAAGCATCTTTGCTCATAATTTCAGCTATAAATAATATTTAAAATTTTTATCTCACTTAATCAGTACAGTGTATTAAATAAAGTTCTGGCCCACATGACAATTGTTGCACAAGCCTAATATCTGAAAATCTAATTGCACAGTCCCAAATGTACCTAAATAAACTTTGATTGGAGGTTCTTCATGAGTATAATGCATTTATATAACATCTATAATTGTGTATGACATTAAATTAAATCATTAATTATGAGAGAATATTGCAAATTTTATTATTCACATAGTTAATGCAAAAAGGCATAATAATTGTAATCAACATAAAAGTTAAATTTATCAATGGTACCAGGAATAAAATCTGTTGGGAGGAATAGCTCGCTATTTCAAGTCCTATGGTTCATGAACAGCTAAGATTGTTGTGCACGTATAGAAAATACACTGCATTTTCTGTTTCAATCTTTAAACTCTAAAACATACTTTTAAGGATTCTTGCATTAATAGGCTTATTATTAGGTAGGCATTATTAGTATACTATATTGTTGTTGATGATGATGATGCACAATTTTTTTTTTTTACAAGAACATCCCCCTGATAACAAAAAATTAACTTAAGCTACGTTAGGTTTAGTTTGGTTTCAGGACAGGTGAATTCTATGCGATCAGATTTGGTCAGCTGTAATTTTTCACTCTGGTTAAATAATTCAATAAATATTTTTTGCTTTAATTGCACCTTTTTTGAACAATACACACTTAAAAATGTATAATTTATTAACATATTTTTCAAAATAAGAAAAAATTTTAACCTCTAATTTCTAATTTAGCATTAACCACCACTTAAAACATCTTAATTTGCTACCTTAAATGTACCTAATATGTATTAAAGCTTTACTCTGAGCAAGTTGAAGTGCATTAATTCTTATGGTTAGTTGATTCATTTGCTTGTTTCAATGACACTTCCAAATACAGGTAATGTGTGGAAAGGTTACTGAAATGTGTATGCTTTAATTTCTAAGAGTATCTTTGTTCTACAGATGCAGAATTACTGATAGATTATCATATATTAAAGTTAAGTCTTTTGAAAGTTCATTTGGGAAAGAGCAAAAAGTTTTTTAGTGTTCATAATTTATTCATAATTTTTAAGTTTATGGATAACTGACTGGTTAGAACTAACAATGCTGTAACCTATTACCAAAATTAATATTGCATTTATGTCAGTACTTTTATGTACCTGATACACTTAATCCATTCATCCTTTTCCTCCGGAGTGGCTGCTGACATTCTATACACTGTGTGCTTTCCTTCCACTACTTTCCCCTCTGAATCAGTTTTGCATGCCTTAATAACATCATTTCCAATAGAAAACAACTCAAAACAATTTGGCTTATTACGATCTTGAACTTCTCGAACTTGAACATTTTCTAAAGGAATAATTCCTCTGGGCTCCTTATCCTGTGAATTAAAAAAAAAATGGTCAAAATGTATTGGAATAAAAGAAAAATGTACCAGAACTTTTTTTTTTTTTTTTTTTACAATAATATAATAATAAAGGTGCTAACAATTCCAATCATATAATCATATTAAATATTTGTATCTCTAATAATCTATAAAAGTCAACAATGATATTAAAATAGAAGTATAGAATAGAGCTTTGTTAAAAAATACCTTTTAAAAAAAAAAAAGATAAAACACTGCAAAAAAAGTAAAAACTATATATAAATTAACAACATTCTGCAAAATATCTCAGAGCTCGCTACTTAATCAAATTATTGCCCTAAGTATACTCTCACCTGAAGGAGTCCAGGATAATCTAATTGACCTTTTTTCTCTTGGTATATAATATTTATAGCACACAAGCACACATCATAATTTTGTTTCATGGCAGATATTTGTGAGAAGTAATAGTTGTGACTGTCGATAAACCCATGCACTGATTTTGAGAAGAAATTTCCTCTTCAACAACTTCTATTCAACACTTTCATGGGATATTTCACTAATGATTAAATGTATTATAGACAGTGCTCCCTCAGTTGTCATTTTTACACTCTGTGTAAAACATTCTTTGAATATATTAATAAATTATTTCTAACAATTTGATGGGAAGGGGGGGGGGGGTTACAGCACATTATAATAAATCTGCATTAGCCACAAGCCTATTTAATGGGAATTACCTGCTTATGTTAACTTACCTAGGTACATTAAAAAACTTTTATCTCTAATAATTTTTTTCTTCACATTTTGGTTAACTTTTTTTTTTATGAACAGTGTATATTGATTTGAGTATATGCATATTTTTCCTTAATATGCACATTCTGTTTTAGAGTTATTCAAAATATCACAAACCATTTCTCCTCTGCACTAAATTTTTATGCTTTTTTATGTAATGATACTTATGAGAAATATTAATCTAACCACAAATCCAAAATTAAATTTCATTCATTTTATTGCCACCTGATGTAAAGGCTTAAATTAATCAAACAGCAAAAGGGTTAGTAGTTCCCACTAGGAAGGAAAATGGCCTTATTATGAAAGAAAAATTAGAGAAATAAAAACTCTAGGTATGGTGTATGTACAGTATTATATGCTGAAAGTACATTATAAGTAATTAAAATGCAAGTGGTTTAACCTTTTACAAGCAGAATATGAATATTTTTACTGAAAAAAAAGAGTATAAAATTCCATACTTAAAATTTATTGTGGCAAAATATAGGTCAAAGAACCATAAGAAAGTGAAACTAATCATGTGTCATTATCACACACACACACAAAAAAAAACATAACAGTGATCTGAATTATTAATACTTACAGTTGTATATTCAAAGTAGTATAAGCAATTATCATTTAAGATGAACCATCTTCGCTTCCAGCTCTTGTATCTACCACCTAAATATTAAGTTTTCATTACAAAGTATCTAAATTCTAACATAAATATTGAATAATTACGTATAAATATTAAAAACAAAGCAAAAAAAAAACTAATTTTTACATTCTTTGAAATAATATGCAAAGAGTTGTTAAAAATAATGCTAAAAGCATTCCAAAATTTCTCTATACACATAACATACAAGTTTTGATACAAATCAAAAGCCATTACGTTCAAGATTTCATTTTAATATAAACAAATTTTAGCGCATATTTCAAAGATGTAACAACACTACAAATATGTTACAAACAAACATTACAGATAAACATAGAAAGCAAATTCATGATACTGAGAAACTGAAGTTTTAAAAGGGTGTAATCACATCAATTCCATAACCAAGGAAAAACACCTGGCATTACCTTATGCATAGCAGTATAAACCAAACAGTGGACCATGCGTTGCAGTACATCAATTTTGTGTGACGTAGAGTGCAATATAACATAAATGTAGCAAAAAGATGCAAAACTATTTTCAAAATCAAGAAAAAAAAGCAGCAGAATTATACATAGCAGCAATGAACATTTGCAACGCGAACATAAACAGCTCCTGTTTTCAACTTACTGATTTTGGAGCTTCCTGCATTTGAGATGCATACAGGGGCAAGAAAACGTTGTATAGTTCAGAAGAGATGATTCAATAAAAAGAAGATCACAAATTTAGTGTAATAACATTATACCTTAAGTGAATATTTAAATATAGCACATAATAAAAAATTTAATTACCATCCCTACTGCATATTATGAAATACATAAAATGTTTATTTGGAACAAAAATAAACATTATCACATACTGTTTTGAAAAAAATATAAACATACCAATAAATCAATTAAAGTTAAAAACTTAACATCTCAGAAGTAAAAATAAAGAGTCAACTAGTTAAAAAAAAAACACCTATAACAATAGGTGGTCCTACATTAGAAATGCTACAGTACTGCTATATAAATAAGCAGGATAAAATTAAGTTTTATCTCCATATTCCAAGGTTTTTTCCTTAAATGTTTTTACTGAACTTAGCAATTCAAGTGTTTTAAATTTCCACACTGAAAGTAATTCAAATTTAATAAATATCAACAAATTGTTAAGATTATCATGATTATTGAGGTTGCAATATAGTCAGGATATAGTATCATTGGCAGCAAGTTCAGATAGTGTCTGGACTTTTTATTTCTTGTTAATAATACTTACTGGCAATAATACCTGCTCTGCTGATAGCATTGGGCAGCAAATTTTCACAAAAGTCATGCCTCTAAGATAAAAGTAGCCATTTCTTAAAGAAAGATTAAGGTGCTGAACACGAACATGACAATGAAAATGCAAAATTGGCTACGATTTCTTCTAAGAAATACGCAATAGTTTTTATATAACAGAATAACACATACATATGACATGTATCAGTAAAACTCTGCTTCTACTTCCAATGTCGTTTTGCCCATTGATTGTACAGCTGCTCAGAATTATCTCTGGTGAGCGTCCAACAGTAGTCAGCCAACATTGAAATGGACCAGTTTCCCTAGTATTGTTTCTCCATCGTAATGTCCTGGTGAAAACGGTCACCGTGCTCATCACTAACCATGCTGCAGTTGTTGGGGAAGAAATCTAAGTGGGAATGGAGAAAGTGGATCTTTAAGGACATATTGCAGCCAAGTTTGTGATACAGAGACATGTCCCTAACCGGTTTCTTGTAGTTGTCTGCCCTGATATTCTTGAAGAATTTAGTTGACATCAGATGAAACATGTCCCAAGCCTTTTTCTCGTCACCTTGAAGCAGGTTGTCGAACATCTGGTCTCTGTCTCTGAACAGCTCGCAGATCTGAGGACCCACAGAAATTCATTCTTTAATTTTTGCTGAGTAGAGGGAATTTGTCAGCCAAGTACTTAAAAGCTGATGCAGTTTGGTCCATGGCTTTTAAGAAGTTTTTCATCACACAGAGTTTGATGTGTAGGGATGGTAGCAGGATTTTTTGCATTTCTGCTAATGCTGGGTGTTCCACATTCTTCTCACCGACCTTCAGAGATATCCTCTGAGGCCAGTTTCTCTTCACATAGTGCAAAGTCTTTGCTCGGCTGTCCCATTCACATAAGAAACAGCAGTACTTCATATATCCCAGCTGCAGACCCATCAACAGAGCCACTACTTTCAAGTCACAGAGATGCCACCCATACTTGCTATATTGAAGACAGTTCAACAGCTGTTCTAGGTTGTCATAGGTTTCTTTCTTGTAGAAGAAGTCTATTTCCATTATGCAGCAACACCGCCTTGAGACTCAATTTCGATGTGTCTATGAATAGTCGCCATTCTTGAGGGTGATGTTTGATTCTGAGGGCATTCATCAGGCCATCTATATCAGAGCAGAACACAAGGTCATCTTCCTTTCTGAAGTAAGATGCAGACTGCTCATGAAGAATTCGAAACAAAGTCATTTGAACATTTTCCTTGAGAAGATTCTATTGTTTAAGTCTTGATTCAAGTAACTCTGCTTTGGTCTTGGGCAGCTCCAGATTGTGAACAAGATTGTTCATTTCTACTTTGGTGAGAATGTGTGGTGCAGAATAGGCACTGTGGCAGACATGGATCATCATTAGACACCAAAGGCTGCGGAGAACCCAACGCTGGCTTGCCTCCCTTCCCATCGTCTGAATCGATGGAAAATTCTTTTAGAGGTTTGGGAATGGGAAGGCTTTCACCATGTGGAACTGTTCAGAGAGCAGATTGTAAATTCGGGTACAATATTGTCCACTTCTTCCTTGTGATACCTCAAGAAACAGTGGAACTACACAGAAGTAGCAGTCATTTGTGTCATTGCTTGGCTTTCTCCAAACCATAGGAACAGCATCGCCACTTTTTCACCTTTCAGCCACTTCAGAAGATTTCTTGCACGAGTACTGCAGCATGTGTGTGGGACCCAGGCCTTGTCCTGGTCCCCAATCTTGCATTCAAAATAAAAATCCTATGCCGCTTTCACTATTAAAGTGATGGCCCTTTTCTGGCTTGCAAATGTCACTTCCCCGCAAATGTTCAAAATGTATCTTCACTATTAACACAGTTACGAGGCACCCTACTGCTAGATTAAAACTGCAAGGATCACTTGTGATGTACTTATGACTCAGGGGTATATGGCAGTCTCTCAAAAGACTTGCTCACCCTACGAGATGTTGCCTACAACCAACGGTTGCATCATCTTTTGTATGCGATTGTAAAACCGCGATGTCATGACTCAACTACATTGCATCAGACAATGATGCAATACCTCCAGGGGTTGTGTATATGGCAGGCTGATGAAATACATTGCAATATGTTGCAATCTGGAGTTTAGAAAACAGCATTGTGAAATGGTTACCTATGAGTATCTTTGTCTCTTCTAAACATGAGCCAATTGACAAATTCTATTGTCATTTTCGTGTTCAGCACCTCAAAATTAGTAAAAATTGGCTATTTTTCACTTCAAAGCTTTTTGTGTGTTGCTCAGTGTAACCTTAACAACTCAATTCAAGTAGTCAATACCAAATTGGACTGATTCTACTATGATGAATATCACTGTTCAACCCATGTCACATCTTTCAATGATATCTGCAGTTGGTACCACCCCAAATTAGATGTTCATAACCATATGAAAACATGCTACTTCCTTTAGAAAATAGATACAATTGATGCACTTTATGGATAGTGCTAGCCTTTTCTATATTACTGATATAGATTGATTACTGATAACAGTTATTGAAAATGAAATGGCAAAATTGTTAGGCAAGAAATTGTCTAAAATGGTGTGAAGACTGATAAAAGAGGAAAAAGATGTTGGCTATGCATGGGCCTTATCTTGTCTGTGCCAAGGTGCAGTCACACCCTTTGCATCATTATAGTTACACTACTGTCACTGCTTTTGTCATACTCTACATTATGTCATCTTTCAGAAAAGTGCAAGTTGATGAAGTCCAATTAGTAGTAGGTCAGGCTGCGAAAATACATCATGGCATTGAGTAGATAGTAACTATGAATGCCTGCTTCAAAATTATAACCTACTGTTAGAGGTATACACAGTTGTATCAATAATATGACCGCCTACTAGGTATTATCTATTGTAGGTGGTCATATTATTCTGATACGACTGTGTATATGGGTGCAGCTTTGTTTGTCTAATAATCAAAGTTTTACAGGAATTTTCTCATTATGCATATTCATTAAATGATACAAATCACTTATGTCAAAGAAAGGTTTATACCATTTTATGTAACTTATTCTTAATTATTTTGCTTTAACTTTTACTTCTGTAATAGAACTTGAGGGGGTATTTATTTATTTATTTATTAATAGAAGCAATATTATAGATTACTGTATACCCAAGAGACACTGCTGAATTGATGGCAGTGTTTTTCAACAATGTAATCTAAGATGATTAAAATCCTCAGTACATTTCACATACATTTTATCAGGAGGGAAGTTGATATCAGCACCTGCAATGTTTATGTAGGAAACAGTTCAATTTTCATATATTCATCTTTTTTATATATTTATAATTTTCTATGTATGATTTTCCCTCCATTCAGATCCTGATCTCCACAAATGGGGGTGGGGTGGGGTGGAATGCCTTCTGGTGGAGAGAAATAAGTTTTTATTGCTAAGGTGGTTTTCGTTATATTAAAGTGTTACTTTTTTGGAAATATCTGATTGCCAAAAAATTAACACTTTAATGCAAGGGGTAAAAATGATACCACTATGGGCTCAGATGATATTATCTTCAAAAATAGGCTTCTTCAAACTGAATGCAAATTCCCAATAGCAAAATATTAATACCCACCTTTATTCATTTGGGGAGCTATATGCTGCACATTCCTGTGCGAAACTAATCACTACAGCCTTAAGAAGTCTCATACAACTTAAAATATTATAAAGAGCTATCATTGTTAACTTTTCAGGTATTCTGGAAAGCCTCATAACAAATTATGTCAATCCAAAGCTTCTTGCAATAGTACTTAAAGCTACTACCAGCTGTAAGTTTTGAAACTTGGAACATTTTGGAAGACTGTGACCAAGTAAAAAATATCTAATTTAACAGCTCCTACCACTTCTAAACTCGCAATATTCATCGCAAAGCTATTCATCAATCAAATCTAAGTCTAAAGAATAAGTATGTAAATCACTTTAACAGAAAAAGAAGTTATATTGATATTTCTGAAATTATTACAAAAGTGCAAGTATCTTTATTGAAAATGGGTACAATTTCAAAATAATTATCTTACAAACACCGTAAAGGGGTAAATTTAATAAAAGATGAAAATATTTAGCAAGGTGTTAAAACTATATTTGAAGTTCAGTAAATTTCCTAATCATGTCCTTTAAAATAAAAAATTCCCACATCACAAAGACATGCTGCAGATGTTCATAAAAGGAAATGCTTTACTAGATGAAGTTGGTAAGGTCTGCAGTGCAATGCTGAAGCAAGAAATGTCCAAATTATTAGCCTGAGAACAGATGTGAAAGCATAAAAGTTTGTTTCTTCCCACTGTACTGTGTTGCATTGCAGCTTATCAGTGTATATAGCATTATGTTCATGTAACACAAATGATTACCAATATAGAATGGTTGTTCACATATGGACAGATATTCACAGGAGGTATTAATCCTAGAAGAGTAGGTGATTCAAACTAGCATCTACTGATAAGGCCCAGGAGTAGGAGACTGTTGACCAACTTGATCAGTTATAAAAGTCTGCAAATGGTAGAACTTTAAAATGTAAACACTGTTCCTATACTGTTGACTATAAAAAGCTTGTGAAACATTAAGGAGTACAGAACACACTGCAAGAATTTTTTTTTTTAAGTTATTTGCTTACACCTACATTATTACACATTTCTGGCTAATACTAATGGCTTTATTCAGGAATCTGGGGGAGCCCTAAGATGATGAATATGAACACACATAGGAGTGGCAGACTGACATTCTGGGCTGGGTTTCCAGTAGGTAGTTCTACAGACCTACAAGTGTTTTAGAGTACTATTCAATGCTCATATATATTGGGATGAGATACTAGACTGCTAGGTTAAACCTTTGTGCAGTTGCAGTGGGTCAGTGATTTATCCTAATATATAATACTTATTGCACTGAATTTTAACCCACCAACTGCATCTTCAGGATTAAGATGTCTAATGCATGAACTGGTCATAATGTTCTCCTGAGCTCAACCCCATAAACATCTATAGTGCCTTTTGGAGAACAGTAGCTACCCTCAATCCTACTTAAAATAACTGATGAGCTTCAAGAATACTTTAATCAACATCTGGAAACGCTTCCTTCTGAGCATTTTAATACCCGTATTGAGGGCATGAATTGATGTTGTCAGGCTTGAACTGCAGTTTGGGAACAAGTCTTCTACTGACGATCCATTTTGCATCCATTTCCATCACCCTTTTCAGATACCTTCCACTTTCACTTTCTTTTTTCCCCTCTGTAAAATTGCATTCTTCACCTAGATTGTGATGTTATATGGAACCCTCACAACTACACCTTCTTGCCAAATTTCATTACCCAACTCCCATTAGTGATTTTGTTACACTGCTCTTTAATGCTCCACGTTTTAATTTCAACAACTAATGTATTCTTAATGCAATCAAATCTGGTTGAAACAAGATAGTACATGGTGAATCATCAACTAAAGCATATTTAAATGTTTGGTGATTCTAGTACATGATCTCTGTGTTCATTTTATTTTCCCTAGGTTAAAGCAAGCACTTGCTGTCATTAGAAATAAGTACTCAAAATCACTCACTGACCTGACAATTTCTCTTTTGAACCACTGAGATCAAAATTCAAGGTACTCTCATTCTTGATATTCTAGATTTTAGATTTGGGAACAGCATTTCATAATTTATTTTCTTTGATATTTCTGTAATGTTTATAGTTTGACTTACAAGATCAACAAAATTGTACTTAGAAAAATTAAGAAAGGAACAGGTTTGACACACATGAACTGAATGTATACTCCAATACTGGACTTTGAGGATAGAAGATATACTGTAAATGCAAAATGTGAATATTTGCTCATTTCTAATGTTTGCAGTGTGACAAAGGTTGTTTTTACTTTTTATTCTGTGAGAAAATAGTGCACAAATCAGAATTTCAAGCAAAACTCTTAACATTGAAGAAAATGTAAGCAATATTTAAAAATTCTGAAGGAGCAATCGGGCTGAAATTTCCTGCAAATACTCATTACACAAATCTACTATGGGCACAAAATGAAGAACTATATATTTCATTGTTTGCAACATTTTCATAAATGCTTTTGATACTGAATGAAAAATTTATGAATTCTTATCAAAAATGAATTGCTTTTACCAGTGCCATCAGGTTTACTCTACTTGGATGGTTACATGAAAACAAGTCTAACTGATAAGTGACCATTGAATGTGACTGACAGTGAATGCATATTGAATGACAAGTATCTGTATCCTATACCCAACTGTTTAAAGGCTATTTTGATTAATGCGATTTTAAGTTTGCTAATCTTCTGCTTTTTGAAACTCCATTATTGCATTTCAGTGTGTTGTAATTTTTGGAATCATTGTGGTTTCTTAATTTCTAATTTTAAAAAGTAATTCTAAAACATAGGAAAGAAACCATGGTAATTACAAAAATTACAGCACATCAAAATACAATACTAGATTTTCAAAAAGTTGAAATATTAGCAAACTAAATATCAACTTAATTTCTCTGAAATATATACCATAAACCAGTACAGAAATAATTGCTGCAGTGTTGAAATAATATTTCTCCCACACCCTACAGATTATTAGACAAAAATAAAATTAAAATAATTCTCAGAAACACTGACTCATCCATGACTCAACATTATCCAGAGACACCTGCACACACGAGCCCTTTAAATAAAATTGGTAGGGAATTCTCCACCTTTCATTCAAGACAAATGTCTCAAAAAAGGTGTCATTTATGCTGAAACATGTTGAAATTTTTTTTAATGAATATTAATATTTTAATATTATATATAAATATTAATATTTAATGAATATAAATGCTAATTGTTGAAACTAAAGCAGATCAACTTAAGCTATATATATAAATGATTATCCATTTTCATGTTGATAGCTATACTATCAAATTTTATTTGGTTTTAAAGGTTTTTATAAATTTTAGAAGATCATTTTTACAGCACATATTAACTCTTTAATGTTCATAATGGCCCAAAATGGCTGAAATTAACTCATCCAAATAATGTTATTCCTTTGTGTTTAATACCCTTCACCCTTTTCTGCAATTTCCTAGGTGTTAAAGAGCTAAGTGTGCAAGTACTACTACTACTAGATGGACATTACAAAATCGAATGAAATGTGAAGGATAATATGCCCATAGAAAGCAACACTTCAACAAGATCTTGTAACAGAACTGCCAGTGCAATCTACTATCCAATGCAAAGGTTTGACTATTCACCATTGCAAATTTTGAAAATTTTTATACTAAGATGATTTACATTTTAAACAGATTTTAAACAGTACATTAGATATAGAGTATACTTTCTGTAACTAGGATTAGTAAAAACTGATTTAAATATGAATGATCTCTAAAAACTATGCTACAATATCAGTATGATTTGTCTATACCTTTAAGTTAATTTTATAGTTTTAGAGTAATCATTAAACTATATAATCTAGTAAGTAGGTAAGTAATTAAAACAGAAAAAAAAAACCTTCATTCTTTTGACACTCAAATACATCTAGTGATTTTCAACCCAATGAAATATTTCAAAATTGTTGCTGGTTTTACTTTCTATTAAATACATAATTTAAAATTGGGTAAAGATATTTGCTGAAGTCAATTTCTTTTAAATTTTACTTAAAAATTAATATTGTAGTTATGAAGTATGTAGCATTATCTTGAATACTCATACAATGTGATGTTAATTCCTAAACAGTAAGCATGGAAATTTCATGGAGATGTGCATTTTCAACTATAAATAAAAATTAACCTACAAATAGAACAAAGCAACATTCCTGCAGTTAAACCAACTAGGGCTGATATATAAATGGCTCATACAACCTCATTGAAGCAAGTTGTTAGCTGCACTGTGGAAACCAGACTAATGCAATGGAATCAACAAGAATTAAGCAGAAGCGAATGGGGGAGAAGATGACAGTCGCTGCCCTAAGAGCCAGACTAGGATCAAATTTAATTTCACGATTACGCTGTTATTAAAAAACCATGAAGCATCTGAATATATCATTTTGCCCTAAGAGACATGAATAAATCCGTTAAGAGAGCGTCAGAATTTAAATTTCTGAAACCTATCTAATTGTTATGCTCCTTTTTTACTTAATTACCTTTCTAGCCTATAAAGGTGAAAAATGTCGACTGCTTTGCAGTACTTTAAATTGTATAGATGTTAAATACCTGCTGGCACACTAGTCATTCCTACAGCTGTTCTGTTTCTGATGGATACTAGTTGTGACAATCTCACATTAAATCTTAAAATGATGAGGAAACAAATATGATAAATCTTTTCAAATATCTCATAAATCGTCATCAAATAAACCTCATACAAATCCTCCATAAATCTCTTCATAAATCCTTCTTATAAATTCCTCCAAATCTCCAGCTAATCATCTGTAAGGACACTGTATTTTCATCATCACTGACATAAGGTGTCCATAAGAAAGTTGCAGATCATTTTCTGCTGAAGCTGATATTTCTTTAATCATTTCTGATATGTTTGAACTGAAACAGCAACCTTTCCATATGCATCACAAATATTTTCAATCAATTCACCTGTGGTACATCATTTGCTATATTCATATGTTACATGTTGCAAATGCACCTTTTCTTACCTATTTTTCCCTTAGAAAGTTTGATAATAAAAAGGTTTTCACTTGATACACAAAATGTGTGCATCCAATGCAATGTCTACTTAGCAACTGACACTAAGGGACTCAGAAATTCCTTGTCAGTGGCAAGATAGATGGTGACCTCTATGATGAAGCACATGAACTTCAGACAAAAAAAAAAACCACACTAGGAATAAAAAATGAGACCTTAAAACTTAATTAACAGCCTATTTTCTGTGTACAATAACACCTTGGCCAGAATGACTAAACTTAAGGTGACTAGATTTCTGAAAAGTCAATGCAGTACATTGATGCATGAGAACAGTACATCGAGCAATTTGACAGATTTATCATAAAAAAACTTATCTTTTTATAATTATTGCTTGAAAATAAAATTATCATGGATGACATATTATAATAAAAATCTGTTTCAATAAAGTTCAGCCAATTAATTGTTGGTTCATCACACACCTGCAGATTTGTCAGTCAAACCCATCTCCTGATAAATCATCCAAATGGTATAAATATTGCAAAGTATTGCAAGGAATAAAATACTTATTCCATGAGAATGATCTCTTGTGTTCCCTCCTTTTGTTGTTTTGCACTGTGGTAGCAGGGCAAAAATAGCACCCAGCATGTTTCTGGTATAAAATTATATAATTCAAAGTTTGCTCAGCAATCTCCACAGAAACACATAAACAGTACTATAATATCTACAACTACAAAGAAACCTCAGGGTTAGATGCCTTTTTGGTGGAATTGCTTGATGCATTTTTGCACCCTCTTTTCAGCTTGTCATTTACTGAACTCAAGAAATGTTTGACACTTGCTTCAACCATTCCCAAGTAAATTTTAAAGTCATCTGGAAAAAAAAGTATGTCAAAATATGCACTAGATTGACTCCATTTAGTGCTGGAAACACATTTTTTACCAATGAGAAATAGCAAAAATAATGTATTAATTTGTTGTACTTTGTCCCAAGTACAACATATGGAAAGTAGTACAAAAGTAGTACATGTAAATTGGACAGTACAAATAATCTCAAAGAAGTACAGATGGTCACTAAACTATTTTACTTAAAAATTAATATTGTAGTTATGAAGTATGTAGCACTACTTACTTACTATATGTATGGTTTTAGGTTAATAGCTAATATGCATTATTTTGCTCGGGGAAAGAATATCTGAAAATTCCTATGGGACTAGTCTTATATTTTGCATTACCTCCCAATACCATGCATACGTATTTTCTTTCTATTATTTAGTGTTCACCTGGTTTTCCTACTTTACGTTACTGAAATTAAGATTTTTATAATTATACTTTGTTAATTTAGAAAACATTAATGACATCCATGTATTCAAAGGTGTGTGTATCTTGCCATATATTAAAACAAAATCTTGTAGACAGCACCTGATCAACAAGATTACTGAATATATTTTTGCCAACATAGAACAAATTTTAGTTTTTATTGAAGTGAAAACTTATAGGAATTGCATAATCTTTAATGCTTAACAATGGAATAAATACATTCCACCAAAAACAACTTCATTCTCTGTCCTTGAGGTGTTGACATGAATATTATCTATAGCATCTTGGGAGCAAAAAAGGACTGGTGCTATCTTTGATTAACCTGGATGTTTATATTGGATTGCCAGAAATGAATTCTTCAGTTTCCATGTGTCCACTCATCTACTGAACTTAAATATTCTCATTATAGACTGGGCTACTCCTATTTGGGAAACTCATTTCACAGTGTAATTTTGGGAAAAAAAATCATTCCTTTGGAATATAATGCACCTACTGATATTAAGACATTTATTATATTTTTCTTTGCTTCTTTTATTGCAGTTCAAATTTTTGTGAATCATTATTCAGGGTTATTTTATAAAATTTGGAAGCAAAAGACATTAAAAATTACAAATGCATATCAAGTTTTAAACAAATTTAAAAAAAGTTAATTTCTTAATATTTTTTCTTTAAACATCAGCAAAAATATAAAGCATATATTACATTTTGGTCATTCTTTCAAAATTTAAAAGTGTAAAATTGAGAAAAAAGTGAAAAAACATTATTTAGAGTTATTAATATTTTAAAGAGCATTAATTTTTGGTCAAAAATAATTATAAGAGCAAATGCACCCACTAAAATGAAAAAAAAAAAAGTATTACTCCTGGGATAAAGATAACATCTATTCTTAAAAAAAAAATTTTTTTTATTAAATAAATTTTTTTTTAAACAAAATATTTTTATTGACCCATTTTTCTGTTGCTCACTGTATATAGTTTGAAATCATTAAGTTTTGTGTGAACAATAAAAAAAAAAGCCAAAGCTTAATATAAAGTTTTACCTTGTTTCCATAACCAGCCTTCTCGGTCAGGATTGAAAAATGTGTGCATTAAATCATTTCCATCATCCTCAGGTATCTTAAATGGTTCTTGCTTTATGCTTTCATATAAACCCTGTGCAAAATGATAATTTTAAATATGAAATTATTGAAAAAACCATATCCAAATGCTGTCACTGCATAATCCACATCTGAATAGTATTACATAATCCATATATAACAGCAAAGAGAACAGAGTTAATGCAAATATGTTTGTATCATTTGCACCTAATCAGTGTAAAGTTGAATCAGTTACAACAGTACACATAAGTAACTGAATACCAAATTTTATTTTTGCATTACATTTAGAACTGTACTAATGAGTTGAAACTTATAAAAATAACTTGCTTAGGTAGATAATATGGGCTAATTAAGGGATTTTTCTTTAAACACCTAATAGAAGGTGAGGATTCTGTCATGGCTAGGTGGGCTGAGCATTTCAGTGATGTTCTAAACAATGTGGTTAGTTCTACTCTCATTGTTTGCAATGACGATAGATGCATTGGTGGCTTTAATGTTGGCCCTATAACACAAATGGTCTGTAAATGGCAGCTAGGTAGTCACTGGAAGGAGAGCTATGCACCAATCCCCTGTGATGATGCATAGAACCGGCCAGGCCTAGCACCTAATGTCCGACCCCGCCTTCTCGTGGTGCGGACCGTTAGTAACTTTCAAAAGAGATACTCTCTTGTGGAAGTGAACGGAAGGGGAGGGCTGCCAGATTAGTGTGGCCTACTGATCTGGACAACTACGGCTACTTTTCTTTTTTTTCTACCCTGCTGAGGAGTGGTCAACCACACACAGGGTCCTGGTGCTGACCATATAAATCTACTGGACAGATATATGGCTCTGAGCTTGATTATGGATCCTGATTTTGCTGCACTGGTGGGCTTCTGTGGAGGGAAAATCTTCCGCAGTGTTTTCTGTTTGTTTGTAGGTTGACAGCCCCAAGTGAATAGATTCACAGGATATGTTTATCAGCTGGTGGATAATCCTGAGCAGAAGTCATCACAGGCACCTGAACTCTTTGCTTCTATTGGCATCGTCAAATTCTATGTTGGAGGAAATCTTCCAGTGTAGATGGCTTCAGCCTTTAGTAGTGGGGGAACGGGTCTTTGCCCCATGTCTGCGATTAGGGGGCTGTTTGATATTGTCGGCATTCCCTCTCTCCATAAACATAGTTTCTTTAAACATCCCACTAACCATTTTCTCTCCATAGGTAGTTGGAATGTGAGGACTCTGCACAGAGCTTTTTCTCTTGATGTCCTCACACAAGAATTCCACCATTATAATTTAGATATTCTTGGCTGCAAGAGACCAGATGGACAGATAAAGGTCAGATTCTTAAAAATAATCTTAAATTTCTCTTTTCAGGGAGGGACGACAATAAGCATCACCAAGGTATGGGTCTGCTTCTCAGCAGACACGCTAGTGATGCTCTTCTAGGATATGAGTGCATTAATGAAAGGTTTCTTACAGCAAAATTTCAGACAAGTGTTAAAGACTTGAATGTTATCTGCTGTTATGCCCCCACTGAGGATGCCGATGAGGATGAGAAGGATAGGTTTTATGAACAACTTCAGGATATTTTGAATTCTGTCAAGAAAGGAGATATTACCCTTGTTCTTGGTGACTTCAATGCCAAAGTTGGTACTGACTCTGACCTGTGGGGAGGAGTAACAGGCCCTTTTGGTATTGGTAGCTGCAATGGCAATGAGCAACGTCTCCTACAGGTAAGTAAACTCAATGGATTCAGAATAACTAACACTTATTACAAACACCGCGACAAACATAAGTACACATGGGTTTCACCTGATGGGCTGCATAAGAATATGATTGATTACATATTAATTAACAGCAAATGGGCTAGTTCTGTTAGGAATACCAGGGCATATAGGGGAGCTGAAATTGGATCTGACCATTACCTTGTTAAAAGTGTCTTGCAACTTAAACTTAAAAAGTGTTGTGCTAGGGTTAAAAAATTTACTTTTAATACTGAAGCTCTGAAAGATCCAGTTATAGCCAAAGCTTACCATGATAGGTTACTTAGTCATTATGACAGTCATGGTTTGCTTACTACTGAAGTTGAGGAAGAATGGGATCATTTTAAACAGGCTTTTTTGGACACTAACAGTACTCTTTTAGGAAAAAAGGAGCAGAAGAGGCAGAATTATCTGAGTGATAAGGCACTTGAACTTATTTTGGAAAGAAAGAACTGCAGGAATGTCTTTAATCAATACCCTACTAGTCCTAATAGAAAGCATTACAGAGAACTTAATAAACGTGTAAAAGATCAGTTAGCTGCTGATAAGAATCTTTGGCTTGATGGTTTGGCTGACAAAGCCAAGGAAGCAGTTAGACAGCACAACAGCAGAGATCTGTACCAGATAGTTAATGTTTTATGTGGTAGAAAACGGACAGGCATACAAGGATTGAAGGATAAACAAGGTAAGGTTATAGAAGGGGAGGATTCTGTCATGGCTAGGTGGGCTGAGCATTTCAGCGATGTTCTAAACAATGTAGTTGGTTCTGCTCCCATTGTTTGCAGTGATGATGGATGCATTGGTGACTTTAATGTTGGCCCTATAACACAATCTGAAGTTATTTTGGCTGTTTCTAAACTTAAACTACATAAATCCCCAGGGGTAGATGAAATTACTACCGAAATGCTTAGAGCTGGGAATGTTTCGGTTACCACTTGGATGACTGAAATTCTGAATACCCTTTATGATAAAGGCATGGTTCCTAAGGATTTTACCAGAGCTATTGTTATTCCTATTTTCAAAAAAGGTGATCGCAGTTCTTGTGATAACTATAGGGGTATCAGCCTACTCTCTGTTCCAGGTAAAGTTCTTTCCATGATTGTGCTTAATAGAATTAAGAATCTGGTTGACAGTCAATTGCGTGATGAGCAATGTGGATTCAGAAGTGGTAGGGGATGTGTGGATCAGATATTTTCACTTAGGCATATTCTTGAGAAATGTTTAGAGTTTCAGAAACCTTTGGTTGCTAGCTTTGTTGATTTCAAAAAGGCTTTCGACTCTGTTGATCGTCATAATTTGTGGTTGATTGTGAAATCATATGGTATACCTGACAAGTTAGTTAACATAATGAAAGCTCTCTATAATAACACTGAGTCATGTGTGAGAGTTGGTAAGGCTTGTAGCAATTGGTTTAGCATTACTTCTGGTGTTTGACAAGGGTGCATTTTGTCTCCTTTTCTCTTTAGCTTGGTTATTGATTATGTTATGCGAAATTCACTTCCAGGGAAAGATTTTGGCCTTAAATGGGCTGGAGATACGAAAATTTCTGATTTAGATTATGCTGATGATTTAGCCCTTTTGGCAAATGATGTTGATGATATGAACTCTTTCATTCGTGCCGTTGATGAGACTGATAGTAGAGTAGGTTTGGTTATAAACAGAGAGAAAACTAAAGTGATGAAAATTGGTCAGGCAAAATGTGATTCAGTTAATATGAATGGTTGCAGTCTTGAGCAGATGTCACAGTTTAATTATCTTGGGAGCTATGTAACAGATACTAGTGATGTGTGGCATGAGATTAACAGACGAATAGGGATTGCTGCCGGGACTTTTAAGAATCTATGGAGAGTGTGGAGAAATAGGCGTATACCCTAAAGTTCAAAATTAGACTATATAATAATTTGGTTCTTTCTAAGGTTAGTTATTGAAGTGAAACTTGGACGCCTTGTAAACAAGATAACAGGAAACTACATGCTTTTGATTTTAGATGCTTATGCAGTATCTTGGGCATTAGGTGGTTCAACTTTGTTTAACCTCCTTTAAGCAACATATTATGGAGAGACTCTGTTGGTTTGGCCATGTTGAATGTATGGATAATTATAGATTAGCAAATAGGGTTATGAACAGTGTGCCTAAAGGCCTCAGAAAGAGGGGGAGACCTAGGATGCAGTGGGCTGACAATGTCAAACAGGACCTTGTTAGAATTGGTGTGCAGTGGCCAGATGCAGTAGACGTAGCTCAGGACAGACTTGCTTGGAAAACTAAATTGCACGGTCTGGTTGGACCTCTGTAGCCCATGGCTGCTTGAGAATGATGATGATGATGACACAAAAGACAGATACTTAGAAGCTTTATCTAGTTTGTATTGGTTTATTATACAACACAAACATTTGGACAAGGACATGCCCTTAGATTAGATTAGTCAGATACACTAACCACTAGACTAGATAGGGCTCAGTATTGTTACCATGGAAGCTTATAAGCTTTTTGGGGACACCTGACTGGTAAATGGTAACTAAGTACACATTGAAAAAAGAAATGTGTACCAATCATCAATGATGTACCTAGAGTCCAACTGTGCTTTCTCATGGGACAGATTATTAGTGCCTTTCAAAGGAGATTTTCTCTCTTCTAATGGGGAATGGAAGGGAGAGCTACTAGGCAAGTGTGAAATATCCATCTTTTCATCTATGGCTAGTTGAACCTAAAACACTGTCTATTGAATTTAAGGATGATTATGGATGAGACTTGTAGCACTGGTGGGCCTCTGCTGAGAGATATCTATTTCAGTATTTTTGATTTGTGAGTTTTCAGTTTCCAAATGAACAGATGAACAGGATACCTTGTGATGCCCCATCGTTCACTTTTGCTTTACCTTAACCAGTTTTGTTTAATTTACGTTATATTTATCATTTTGGGGATTTTTATTTCCTTTTTGGCATCACAGCACTCGTTTTCAAGATTCTAGGAGTTCTTAGTAGATTATTTTTCGAAATGGGTCGAAATATTTCCTGTTAGAAATGCAACAGCAACAATCATAGCAAAGAAATTTGTAAATGAATTTATATGCAGATATGGGGTACCCAAGAGTATAGTTTCGGACAATGGGCCCCAATTCATTTCCAATGTGCTTGCTGAAGTATGTGAAATGTTCCAAATAAAACACATATATACAACTCCATATCATCCACAATCAAATTTGACAGAAAGAATTAATCGAAATATTGGCAGAATGATAGCTGCTTACGTTGAAAATAGACATAGTACATGGGATAAATATTTGCAACAGTTTTCCTTTGCTTTACGCACTTCATTACATGAAACCACCAAATTCACGCCTTCAAGGATATTTCTTGGAAGAGAACTAACATTACCCTGGGACAGACTCATTGGCCAACGCGCATCTCCACAATCCATTGAGTTTAGAACGCAACAGCACATTAGAGCCATGTCAAAGGCACAAGATAATTCCCTACGAGCACAACAAAAGCAACGAGAGGATTATAATAAAAGACGACGACATATGGAATTTAAAGTAGGTGATAAGGTCTTGATTAAAACACATCATAAGAGTGATAAAGAAAGAGGATTCATCAAGAAATTTGCACCATTATATGCTGGACCATATGTTATAAGGAAGAAACTTTCTCCACTTCTGTATGAATTGGCCAATATGACCACTAATGCCTCAGTAGGATACTTTAATGTTGTGAATATAAAGTTATATAAAACGTCTATAGAATTTTCTAGAACAGAAGTAGATGCTCCACAACAAACCCAGGAGAAAGATGGCTCTGATGATGATGATGAACCTTTACCAAGCAGAAGAGAAAAGAACAGATTAGATTATCACCTACTGCACACAACAGGACAAAGACTGACAAAGCCAGATTCAGCTGTTCCATCAACGTCAAGAGCGTGACGAAAGGCCGACGAAACGCAAATCCTGCAGAGCGACAACTGGCAGCAAAGCAGCGAACATCGGGAAGATGATGTCACGAGAGAGATCTACAGCGTTGACTTGAACGAGATCTTCAGTAACAACTTTACGTGAAGCCACCCAACGACGACGGAAGGATGTTATCGGAAACGGACTAGATGATTTATCGCCACAGAGTGCCAACAATGAAATTTAAGTATATTATTTTTCTTTCACTTGGCACTTGATTGGGTTATAAAATGTTCTTTTTTTCTGGAATAGATGAAGAAGAAGCCTTATTGTGAATTATATAGTTAGCGATATTTAATTTCTTGTTGAAACTTTGGAGTTCGATATTTATTTTTGGAAAGTGAAATTATTGTAGTTCGAGTTTATACTGTGTGAATAGAATATTTTTTTGCATTCTCGTTCATCGAAGTTCTAGTTATTGTATTTACGTGAGTTAAAATGTATTTTTGTAGATTTTTTCGTTTCAGCTGACTGATAGCTGAAAATTTTGTAAGTCGATATTGGAAAGTTTAGAAATTGTAAAATGTTTATGGATATGAATGAGAAGAGTGAAAGAGAATTAGTGATTTAATATTTTTTATGTTTAAGAATTTGTATTGTAAAATAACGTGCATTCCAAAGTGAATTTATTCATGTAAAAGTTATTGGATGAAATGTTATCATCGTATATTATAAATTATTTACACTCTTTTTTTCTTTATTCTTAGATACGATTTATGTATGTGTTTAAATCTGTTCAGTGTCATCAGTGATATTTATGTGTCAATGATACGTAATTTTTGGGATGACATTGGCAGTATTTATTGGTATATATAGATGATGACCATGATGATGCCTGCAGAAATTTGTTTTTTTTTTTTGTGTACCTTTTTGGAGCTGTCCCCAAATGGCCTAGTCTGGTGACCGAGTTGTTACCAGCATAACTCCTTTGGGAGGGGGACGTTAGCTCTGAAGGGGGAGGTAACTAATGATTTTTCATTTCAGCTAGATCGCAATTTCTGTGAATAGGAGAAGAATTAGCGGATGAGTACATTCCCGCTTGTTTGTAAATTTTGAATTTTTTTAGCTTTGCGTATTTGAATGTAATTAGGAGGAGATAACGGTGTTCGAATACCCGTTTTTTTATGTGATTTAGGAGAAGACTTAGATTTCACATATTTTTTATTGTGGTTAGGGGATAAGCGGAAGTTATCACCCCGCTAACAACATATGTAAAACCATTTTTTCTTTTCATCTATTAAACTATAGACTTAGTAAGATTAGGAGTTTATTAACCTATTTTTTCTGTACAGTTCAAGATATGCCAATTTCGAGTTTGTATCAGAATGTGATACTAGATAGACCGATGATGCTAGTATACAGTTAACTGTCACAGCCACTGGTATATATTGACACTAGGTTAGCTGTTAATTACATACTTTTGTTAGGAGGAAAATGGAGGAGGTACCTTTGGTTGTGCTGGAAAATTGTGTCAAAGTGAGAATAGTTCGTCATATCAAAATTTGCGCTAGCATACTTTTATTTATGTTCAGCCATGTGTAAATGACGTAAGATGTGTCCTTTATTCAAAATTGCTCGTCAAAATTTGTTAGGTCAAATCTTTTGACTCCCTTTGGAAGGGGGAGTTGTGATGCCCCATCGTTCACTTTTGCTTTACCTTAACCAGTTTTGTTTAATTTACGTTATATTTATCATTTTGGGGATTTTTATTTCCTTTTTGGCATCACAGCACTCGTTTTCAAGATTCTAGGAGTTGCGCATGCGCCGCAACTCCGATCTTCCGACTGTACCGCTAAAGCGCGTGCCAAGGACACGCCCCCCTCTTGAGTCATAGCTTTTGCGTCGTTCGTCATAGTATGTTAATGTCTTTCCCGGAATGCGCTGGCTCATGTCAAAAACCGGTGACCTGCGAGTCATAAGTAGACTAAACAGTAGCACAAGTGAGTGCACGAGCACAAGGTGCGTAGCACCAAGCACAGTGCACGTAGCACAGGAGTTGGAGTTGTGTTTTCTTCATTGATGTCTTGGTGAGTTGAATTATTTTGGAAATAAATCCGTTTTGTTATATTTAAAACCTTTTGAGTCTGTACAGTTTTTTTCTCTTGAGCAACGCGAATTAAGGATTAAATTATATTTAAAATTACTTGACAATCATTTTGATTCTTACTCATTAACGCTCGCTGGTATTTGAACCCTAAATCAACTTATTATCAACTTATTCTACTTTTGGCAATTTGTTAAGTATTGCCTGGTGCCCGTCTAAGCTATCCGGATCATAAAAACTTCAAGTATTTTGCATTTGTTTGGAGTGTTATAACCTAATATCATTTGGTGGATAATCCCAACCAGAGACCATCACAGGTACTTGCATTCTTGCTTCTAGGCAGTGTTGCCAGAAATGTTTTTTAATCCCACCAATAGATCATTCGGAATCTGACAAAAGTTGCTAAAAGTTTAAAAAATGCCACAAAAAATCTGCTTTTTGACCTTTAGATCCAAATTTATTCATATTCCGGATAGCTTTATCAGGCATCAGGCAATAATAACTTACCATATAAAGTTGAAATAGTATTCGTTAAGTATTTGTCAAGTGTTACTTATCAAGTAAGAATTCAAAAAGGATTGTCAAGTTTAAAATTTAAATCTAATCAAAAAATCAATTTACGTTGCTCAAGAGAAAAATAGCAAAAATTCAAAAATTTGTAAAACAAAGTTTATTTCCAAAAAATTTACCCAATTCAATACAAAAGTTGGAGTAATAACTCCTATCTACACTACATACTTCTCACTCCTACATCTCTACTCCACTTCTCACAATAACTCTGTGACCTAATGTCACTTAGTCATAACACGCATACAAGTCTGGCATGTGTCTAGTGCAAGTCAGGAAACACATTTGCATAATATGACGATCACACTAGCTATGACACAAGAGGGGTCATGTCCTACACACATGCTTTAGAGGTTGATAATCAAAAGTTGCGCATGTGCAATTCCTACGGCTCGGAAACAAGAATTGTGATCAGTCCAAAAAATTGAAATAATCCCCAAAATGATAAATATAACTTACATAAAGTAAAACTGGTTAAGGTAAAGTGAATGGGTTACAAGTTCACATCACAAGTTCAAAGTCCAAAAGGCTGAATCACACTAAGCGTTCACACACAACCCAGATTTGTGCACAATTTAAATGAGTTAGTCAACTTTACCTGACCAATTACCTTATCAAGGTTGATGCAGACAACCAAAAGGTCTTTTCACCTGACCTGTTAGCACGCTTGGCTACTTGATCTAAAGGACCTGGGTTCGAGCCCCGGGTAAGGCATAGATGTATGTGTCATTTTTCTGCTGAGGTCCTGCCATCCTCACAGACCTTCTACTATGGCATATAAACTGACAGGCTCCTGTCAGACCTCTTTGGCAAGCAGCTGCTTGAGGGGGTATTTATTTTATTTTTTATTTATTACCTTATCTTACCGATGGTTTGGTTGTCTGTATCAACCTCAGTAAGGTAATTGGTCAGGTAAAGCTGACCAACTCATTTAAATTGTGCACAAATCTGGGTTGTGCTTGTGAACTCTTAGTGTGATTCAGCCTTTTGGACT
The DNA here is from genome assembly GCA_038380435.1 of Ryuthela nishihirai. Lineage (NCBI taxonomy): Eukaryota > Metazoa > Arthropoda > Arachnida > Araneae > Heptathelidae > Ryuthela > Ryuthela nishihirai. The sequence continues at coordinate 9,637,830 of JAWZYU010000002.1, forward strand.
TTGAACTGAATGTAATCAAAGCAAAATTCGCCTTGCACGGCAAAATTGCCTCCTACATCCACTTATGAAATGATATTTTACTGTACAATCTTTGGATAATATAGTTTAAAGTACAGAAAAAAATTTATAATCTTCTGCCTTGCACAGCAAATACTTACCTACCATAATTATTGATGTTAAATTGTACTACAAATGATCTAATATTAAGTTTTAGATAAATCTTTTGACCTTCATTTAAGACAATATTGCATCTGATACATAAAATGGTAAGCTTTATGGCACCTAGGCATCCATGTTACCTCAAAATGTATACTTGAAAGACTATATTTAAGTGTTATCATATCTGTTTGATTTGACTGTTGTGTTCTGCTGTGTTTTTTACATGTTAGATATTATACAATGTTAGAGATTTTAATAAAGTACATTACCACTTTAGTAGTCTACAACAAAAAAATTCATTAAGCATTCATATGCTGCTTTGTACCAAATGTTCTCCAGCATTTTTGATATCAAATCCAGGATAAAAAAAAAGAATAAAAGATAATTAATGGGAAAAAATATTTCTTCCCATTGTGGCCTTTTATTAAGTAGAAGATTGTGGCCTTTTACTTAAACAGGATTCTGAAAAGTGGTCTTTTATTAAAATCATGTATCAAAACTTTTTTCCTTAATTACATAATTAGCACATGTATTTAAATATATGGGATTTCATTATTTTCATGAATCGTTAAGGAGTATGTATAATTGAAATCCTTTGAAGCTGATAATAAGTTTAAACACAGCTAAAATTTTACAATAATTTAATAACATGATAATGCTGTGGTACAAAAGTTAAAACATTCTTCCAGGGGAGTAGTTTTTCAAGCCCAGGGAAGTGCTGTACATTACCATTAACTATAATGGAATATACTTAAAACACCTTAAACTTCTTTTGAAGCAATTTATGATTCAGGATCATTGCAATAAAAAAAAGACATTAAATTAAAACGTTCTCTTGAAAGATATTCTGTCATTATTGCATCCTAAATTGTTCAAGTAATATTATTACATCATTTTCAAATCTGCTATAAACAATTTTTTGTACAATACAATATTTGATAAAATTTAGATTACATAAGCAATATTTTTTAGAGTGCAATAGCCATCTTATAAGAATATGTTTTCTTAGCATATTTAATCATTGTTTGCCTTAAAGAAATGTGGGAACTATTTCCTTAGATCTGTACTGCAATGTTAATCCTTAACTTTAAGATTCAATAATACTCTATTTAGCTGCTGTATTTACCTATCACATTATGCATATATTACAATAGAAGAGTGGAATTAATTTAAAATGGATTAAGATTTTATATTGTAGTAAAATTGTATTTTTATTCACAGAGTAACAAGGTGTATTATGCAATCATCAGCTATAAAATTCAAAAATTAATTTAGCAATAAATGGAATTACTTAAGTAAAAGTCAACAACCATTATCATATATTTATCCTTTTCTACAGCATTTAAATTTTAATTATGCAAATGATCTAAAATAGCTTTAAAGGTTTTATTAAAAGTTGAATTGTTTTAGTAATGTATATTACATATGCATGAGATCCTCCTATTTAATCTGAATGGGAAACCCCACACAACCTAAAACGTTTTATGCCACTGTGACACAAAACATGTCAGTAATTGACATCTTTGCCTTGTCATAATTAGACTGCTTATTCCCCTTAATTAAATTTAAGTTTTTAGTAACACTTATCAAATTACGCTAAAAAAAAAACTATTCATATTTCAATCGCATTTAATGGCACATACATTCTCACTGTAGGTATTAATGAAATGCCAGCTTGGATGAAATTATTTTACATTCAAAATGCAATGACATATCAGTTCAAATGTAATGACCATAAAGTCTAATTACTTTACCTCTGAAATATCAGTGAAATGTGAACTATAAACCAAATAATTTTATCACTAAAACATCAGAGAAATGTCAACTATAAAAAAATATACCCCTTCAAGCAGCTGCTTGTTGCTACAGAGGTCTGACAGGAGCATGTTAGTTTATATGCCACAATAGAAGGTCCGAGATGATGGCAGGACCTCAGCAGAAAACAGACACATACATCCATGCCTTATCCAGGGGTCGAACTCAGGTCTCAAATTAGTAATGAAGTGCACTAAAAAAATCATTTTACCATTAAAATATCAGCAGAATATAAACCAAACCATTTTACCACTTAAATATCAGCTACAAACCAAATCAATTTAGTACTAAAATCTCAGCAAATGTCAATTTTAAACTAAATCACTTTACCACATAAATATCAGCGAAAGGTCAACTATAAACCAAATAATTTTACCACTAAAATATCAGTGAATGCCAACTATAAACCAAATAATTTTATCATTCAGCTATCACTGAGATTTCAACTGTAAAACCAAATCACCTATTAAAATTTTCAAAATTCCATTTACCTTGTGAGTTCTTGAAAGCGTCGATTAAATTCTGATCGAAATGATTTTCACAAAACATCACTTCGCACAAAAGAATACTTTCGATAACCAAGCATTGACAGTTGCTGTTGAAATCAAGCACACATTACAGAGTCTAGTCATGGTGGTTAGGCCTACCAAAGAACTATCAAAGTGGCTCACACAAAAATTATATGCACAAACTGTCTACATATCACTTTACTGATTACACCTGAGAATGTTAAACACTCTAATAAATAACAATTCACGTATTCATTTCAAAAACCTGCAATATATATCTACTACAAAAGTAAAAAAATTAAAAAATGCTGCCACAGCACTATATCATGGCCAGCAAGAACAAGCAAGATGAAAGGCTCACAGGACTGCTGAGCTGTTTTAGAACATCACAGTCAGGTGACATCTGGCCTTCTCCATAGAGGGGGCTTTAGCCAAGGTCACAGTCTCTTGCACCATCTCCAGTGTAGGATCAGTTATGCAAATGTGTCAGTGCCAGCTTTAAGATGCAGTTAGTAGCCAGTATTAAGCTAGTTGAGTTGGGGGAGTTGAGTTGGAGGTGAAGAGTAGCAGATGCCTGAAGGAGAGGCCTGTTGTTTTTTTTTGCAATGCACAGTGCACATTTTCTGTTTCACTGCTGTACTACAGGGATCTTCCTGACAGATTTTAAAAAAAAATAATAATTGCAACAAGTGCACTAAAGTTAAAATATTTTGAGGACTTTGATAATGACTTCATTACCTGATGAAGGGCAATGAAGCACTTAAGTATACTATAAAATGACTTATTTGCAGCACCAAATTTTTATTTAACATTTTAGTTTACTGATTTTAACTTGAATTGTTGTCTTTGATGTCTGCATCCAGAGTGCAGTATAATGTCACTGGTTCTTTGAGTAACCTCTCTAAGAATTATATTCTATAGTAGTTGTTTAAGTCTGCAGTAAGAATACTTACCAGACTCTGCAGTCAATGGCTGCTCTACTATGCTCCTCTGCTTGATATATATTGGGCTATCCAGCAAGTACATAGCTTGTTAGTATATATTATCTGTAGTGTTGAAAAGCTTATTCAACACCAACTTACAAGGTCCAGGACCAACTCAACAAGATCAACTTCCAGCAAAAGTGTCTTTCATAGAAAGGTATTTTATTGTGCACTCCATTTCAACCAGTCAAGGTACCTCAATTGTCTTGATGCAATAGCCCATTATATCCTACTATATACTGGTAAGTATGACTTTCAATGCATAACAACTCTTGTAGTATTATAGTGTGAAATTAAATCCATTGCACTTGTTCTTAATTTCTGAAAATGTTATTTTATATAAAATTTTATCTTTCTTCAAAATGGTGATACAGTTGCAACTCAAAACCTACAATTTAAGTATTATAAATAATTGAGAGTTACTAATATTATGAAGTGTGACTTATAGTCCATTAACACAATTTAACAGAATAAGAAGCCAAGTTACCTTGAGAAATAACCTAAAATATCTAACAACATGAGGACTTTCAGATACTACAAAAATATGCTTATATAAGTGCATAATTTGAGAATTATATCTGCACATCAAATGTAACAAAAAATAATTATTTCAAGCATTGTTTATTATTATTCATACATAAATATATAATAAATAACTATTGAAAATTACCTCTAAAAGTTCTCTAGGCAAATCACCACCATTGTTTATTCCTCTATTCATGGTGATGAACTGTTCTACTGTTGGCTTCTCTTTAACACTTGGATTGTGCAGAGATGTATTTAGCATGATGATGGCAAAAGATAACACATAGCATGTATCTATTAAAGGATAATGAAAATTACCATTGCAAAAATATTTAATTTACAGAGAGCGTGAATTTATATACTGTGAAACTTTTAACCTTTTTCAGGGGCCATAGTAAAATTTCACATTAAATGTTGCAAAAACTCGGAAGAGTAAAAAAATAATCCATAGTAACAATAGCCAGTAAAGTTACATTTACTAAAATAATCCTTAATATAAATTCTAAATAACACATTTTAATGCTATATTTGCATCAACCAGAATAAAAAAAAAAAAACATTTTACTGCCACTTTAAATATGTGATTCCCAATATTTATGAACATGAACAACCTTTTCTAACAACATTTTATTGATACTTATAAAAATTTTATTACCTATAAGTTAATAATTTTTGTAAATTTCACTACCACGCTAAGATCCTAAAATAAAATCTTCATCTTCCACTTTTACACTAATGCACACATATTCATCCTCAGATACATCATTAGAGGTATAGGTTTCTATAATTAACTAGAAGAAAACATATTGCCTGTGGCATGTATGGGAATTCATTTTGAGTTATGGATTTTATCTACTTTTTCACTCCTTAAAACTTTAATTCGGATTAATAGATGGGGAAAATAAAAATAGTATTTTATTAGTAATTATATAACATGAAATATATTTCTCTTTTATTCCTATAATTAAAAAAAGTTGCTTTATCCACACCCCTCTGAGAAAAGGGGGCAGATCACTACTGTCAGTGGAATATCTGTTGACACTCTGCCACTGAAATTTTTACCATAAACAGATCATTTGCACATTAATTAAAATTTTTGCCATTTCCATATTAGTGATCTCTAATGATACACATTAAAACTACCTAAGATTTCAAAAATGCCAATTATATTTCATTAGTACCAATCAACTAAAAACGAGTTTTCCGAATATCTCTTAGAACAACTGCATTTCCCACCCATGCTGGGGGTAAGGGGTCAGCTCAATGTTACCAAGTAAATCTGCAAGACCTTCCACCATCAAAATGTTTAGCATAAATATATCATTTTCAATATTCATTAAATATTTTGGAATTTTCGATTTTTTTTCCTGATGTCAGAGAGCAAATTATAGTTTGGGAGATCAAAAGATTATAATATTTCATCAATACCTATCCGACCAAAAATAAATTTTTAATTTATTTCTAAAAACAGAAAAGTTGCCTTTTGCCCCCCTTCCCCTTAGTCTAAGAGGTCAACTCATTGTTGTCAATCAAAACTTTCCAACTTTCACATTCCATCACCAAAATTTCATATTTCTAGCATAAAGACATTGCTTGCAATATATATTTAAAATTTTTGTACTTTCACTTTTTGCAATGTTAGAAGGTATAGTATTATTTTTGGGAGATTCAGAAAGTGTGAATTGTATCTATTCAACACAAAAAGAATTTTCAATTAATTTCTATAAAACAAAAAAGTTTGATGTGTACAGACAGAGACAGACAGATGACAGAGTGAATACATTATCTCTGTTTTTTTTAACTAGATAAAAATTATTATTTAAATACCTTAAAAGATATGTTTTCTGAGTCCAAATGCAAAAAAAAATGCTCAGTAAAGTTCTTCTATAACACATGTCATAGGTGAGTTATGTGTTTAATTTGCTACATTGAAATTATAAGAATTTGTTGAACAAAACTTTCTGGATGCTATTCCATAATATTCAATTAAACCAATATGCTTTTATCCAATGATAACTTTGAAAATCTCAAATATTAATTAATGGACTTTGAATCAAATCTATGTAAATTGGGAGCAACATTTTTTGGAATTCTGCAGTCACTGTTATTACACTATTTAATTTTTTTTTTGGAATAAAGGAGTTTAAATCCAGAAATTTTAAAAGAAAATGAAAGTCTTTTCAATGTTGTTCCTTCCAATTTATGATCAAACACAAAACAACTAGCTTATCTGCACACAACTAGCTTATCTGACAAAACAAATGACCATGCTATCCTGGGACTCACACCCAAACCCCAGTGGTTGCAATGTCACCAGGAACCAACATGATACCACTACATCAACAAGGCAGTGACAGTTTCTTATGTTGCCTCACTGGTGACATTAGGAAAAAGGAAAGTATTAAACTTAAACAGCAACCTTCTAATTTGGCCTAACAAGTGCCAATAGATGAGAAGGTATCTACACTTTTCCTTAATTGGTCACTTGATCCAGATGACAACTAATCCTCTAGCTGTCACCTCCCTCGAATTCCACCACAAACAGCAATTTAGAGGAAGCATTGTGCATTAAAAAATCAACATATTATATATTTTCATAAATAATTATTATATTCTTATTGTAGTTATGCAGTTTTTTTTAATTAAGCTGTCTTTTTTGCTTTTAGTATTATTGGCTTTATTATCGTGTCAAATAAACACTTTATGAAAAATAAAACAGTAGAGGCAATAGATGTATGCATTTCAAGGCAGCATTTCCTCTCTTCCCTACCAAATGCTTTATTTCTTATGGGAAAATTATGCTTGATTTATGCATTTTTGATTTAAGTGCCCATTTTTATGAATGCAACCCCCATATAAATTGAGAATTGACAGTACTCTGAATCTTATCAATATCAGAATCTACTTTCCTGGTGAATAAGTAGAAAGAGAAAAAATAAGCAATATTTTAAGCACTGAGAAATTTTTTCATTCCTTAAAAACTTTATTTACCAGCAAAATATTTTTGATTTTTATGTGTAGCTTATGTTTAAACTAATATTAGTTACCAGACTATCACCTTGAACATTTATAAAATATTATATCAAATGGTACTTTGTTAGAATAGTTTCTGATACTTTAAAGGGAGAAACTTATTTCATGTTAATAAGAAAATGTGTATAATACTGCCGAGTTTTCAGCAGGAACTGTTAATATTGACTTGAGGCAGAAAAAAAGGTAAAACATCAGATTGTAGATTGATTCTCACTACCACTGGTAAGACATTTGCAGTTTATTCTGTATCTACTTAGAAATGTTTTCATGGTACTGAATTAGTCCTTCAAAATCAATGCTAATAAAGGTTGAGAATTCTAAAAATTTTCTCTTTTAAACTCAAGCTTGTTCTGTCATACACATTTGTATCAATATCTTTACCTAAAGCATTCACTACATAAATTTTAAGCAAACTTCTAAATTTAAGCAACACTTGATATCAATACCTGTATTGCTGAATACTCCAGGATTTAATTGGCAGTAGCGCTGAGCAAATTTTTCCATCATGCGATCTATTTTCTGAGCTTCACCAGGGAGTCTAAAGCTCCAGAGGAACTGCCTATAATTAATTTTGAGTGAATAAATCATGGTATCTGATACTGAAAAATAAAGTAGTTAGTAATCATTATTTGTTCAATTTTCACTCCCCCTTACTTTTTGTAACTTTGGTATCTGAAAAGTAATTATATCTGTTCAATAATGTCAGTATAGTATATTTAAACAGGTGTATTTCCATAATGGATATTAATAAATCAAACCTACTGAAACTATTGATACTGATAAAATTCTTCAAACGCTGAAGCAAAAATTATTACATATAATACTATACATAGTAATTCTTTTTTACTATAATAAAACTAAATAGTATACTTTAATATCTTACTGTCAATTAGAAGGGGCAAAAGCAGCTTAGTTGGCAGCTAGCCTGGCTCGTAATCTGCAGTTCCCAGGTTCGAGTCCCAGCTGGGCCAGCATTGAGATTTATCTTTACAAAACTCCTCCCCTGACCATGGTCAGTAGGGGACATCAATGGGCTTGGAAATGCTGCCATCCATTGAATGGGATGTTAAGCCATGACCCCATGTGCAGGAGAGCCATACCATGTGAACATTAAAGAACAAGCTTGATGGCCTTGACGGGAGGCTGTCTCAACAGCTGTACAATGGATCCCCTCCCTCAACCTTTTCTGAGCCTTCATGGTCCTTGTGACCTGGTCATTTAGCCCATTGTATGCAAAAAAGTGTTGCTCAGAGGTAAAACAACCCAACTTGTCAATTAGCATATTTAACTGTCATTGTTCAGGTCTTAAATTTGCTAAAATTTATAGTAGGCGACATTCCTCAGGTTGCAAGCTTTCATTTGACGTACAACTCATTATAATCAATTCCAGTTGTTTGATTGGATTGCTTTACCTCTGAACAGTACCTCTTTACACACAATAGGCTAAATGGCCAGGCCACAAAGACCTCAGAAAATATTGGGGAAAGGAACCCACTGGGCAGCTATTGTTCGGTTGTTTTACTTCTGAATAGCATTTTTTTACACAATGGGCTAAATGCCCATTGTTGACCTCAAAGTCGGCGAATAGCCCACTTTGAGGTCACAAGGACCCCAAAGACTCAGAGAAGTTTAGGAGAGGGGACCCACTGGACAGCTGTTGGGAGATAGAGGTGGCTCCCATCAAGACCATCCAGCATGTTCTTTAGTGTACACAAGGTATGGCTTTTCCTGCACACAGGCCTAGTTAACATCCCATCTAACAGATGATGGCCTTTCTAAACCCATTAAGTATCCCTTTTCTGATCAAGGCATGGTGAGGGTTTAGCAGAGATAAATCTTATTGCCAGCACAGTTGGAACTGGAATCTAGGAACTACAGATTAGGAGACTGGTGCACTAGTGATTCAGCCATCCCCATCCCACAATCAATTTTGCAGAACCCCATCCCTTTTCTGGGAGGAGGCAGAGATGATATAAATTGGGGTAGCCCATGATACTCCTTACCAGTGCTTTCACTTGAGAGTAACTTGTAATGCCCAGTAATCACTCAAGTATATCATTCTTTTTTGGAGGGGGGAGAACTTTTAGATATAGTGAAAACCATAATGTTGCTTTAAGTCATGGTGAGCTGAAGCTATATACTGAATTCAGTGATCCTAGCTCCTACAGTTTAGACAAATCTTTCTCCCAGATTTTATGTGGGATATATTTTTGGGGACCACATCATTATGATTCTTTAGTTATGATGAGAAAGCTATATATTGAATTTATTGATCCAAGCTTTTATCCTTGAAGAGAAAAAATGGTTGTCAAAAAAAAGTTATCAAACCTACTGCGCTCTGTTAAACAATAATACAGTTAAAGATAATTAGCTTCCATGAAGTTTGGTTAAGAAAAAAAGTGAAAGGCTGCATATCAATGATAAAATACCACATTAAAAAATACAATGCATTATATATTGCTTTAGTTATCAATAGCTATTATAATTCAGATGTAGCAATATTGTACTGTTAAATTATGTATCCTTTGCAAGATACAAAATTCGGATACTGACCAGATCATGATGCAGAGTACAAGGAACAATATTGTACAATCAGAAGATCTACAAGTTGCAAATTAAAATAACAGGATGTTGCTGAACATGAATTATAATCACTATAGCTAACTAGAGCAATGGATAATGTACTATTTTTAAATGTGGTAAGTGTATGTTAGTTATATGCAGCCTTTCATTTTCTGATATTTTTAGGCTCTGTGGCAAGCAACTGCTTGAGAGGGTATTTATTTTTTATTTCATTTTATGTGAATTACATTGTCATTACCTTTTAACATTGCTAATGTCAAATGTTACTGTTCAATAACTATAAAAAAATAAATAAATACCCCCTCAAGCAGCTGCTTGCCACAGAGGTCTGACAGGAGCCTGTCAGTTTATATGCCATAGTAGAAGATCTGAGAGGATGGCAGGACCTCAGCAGAAAAACAACACACACAGCCATGCCTTACCCGGGGCTTGAACCCAGATCCCTTAGATCATTAGCTAAGCGCGCTTACCACTTGGCCATGGGACAGCAATAACTACCCTGGTTCAATTCTCACGTAAGTAACAGAAATTTTTAACTGTGCTGGTGACCTAGTCATTAGTGTGTCTGGTTGCAAAGTAAAGGGATCTGGATTCAGGCCACAATAAAAGACTGATTTTCCTTTATGTATGTTGTGTTTCTGTATAGGTTTCACCTTCCTCCTAATTTCTTCTATATCATATTTATAATGTTAGGCCTCTGAGACAAATTGGCATGCCCGAGAGGTCTAGAAATATATGTAATGGTCAATAGCAAAGAGGCACAGAAGTTACCTGTAAACTTAGAAATCAAGAACTATTTTGCTGAAATAATTGAGTCTCAAATGAAAAATGGACAAGTCAGAAATAAAGCATAAAGGATTTTCTATAGATACTGCCCATGCTTGTTGTGACATCTGTTTGAAGAGGAAGTTAGCAACACAACCACACCCATCTATTACACATGTTGATCAAAGTCCATGGCCTATCGCTGGGGCAATTAGAGCACTCCTACTCACCAATGGTTTAGTAAAATGATTCCACTTCAAAACTTCAATCATGTTTTCCCTAGGAATAGTCCTACAGTGATACTACAGTGACAAGATATCATTCATGAAAGAACATTCCAAGGGCTTCATACAGAGGTAGTAATAAAAGGCCTCCAAATGAGAATAGTTCTCTTTATTACATCAGAATGACATAAATTTACAGAAGTGTTACAGATGTGATGTAATGACTTTGGCTGTTGTTTGAGGAATTAACTGATCATTTACAGCACCTTTTCATCTGATCTGGCTTCCTTTAAACCCCCCCCCCCCCTCCCCTTTAAGAGCATAGAGGTTTGACAGGAGCCAGTCAGTTTAATACTGTTGAGAAGATCTGTCAGATAGGTTGACCTCAGTAGAATGACAGGACACATAAAGAAATATCCATGCCATACAAGTGGCCCAAACCCAGGCCCCTTTGATTGTAGCAAAGCAGGCTAACCACCTGGATATGAAAATCACATGAGGAGAGGTCAGGTCTGCAGAGAGGGTGTTCCAGGCACTCCAACTATGCCTGTTGAAGTTTTTATTAATTGGGCATTATGGGGATGGGCACAGAGGTCAGAAACAAGTGTTCCTGCTCAAATGTCTTGGACACTTAGACTTCATTGTCTGTCTTAAAACTCCTAAAGTTTCATAATATCATTGCCAGCTGGTGTCATCACAATACAAAAACTCAATCAATAGCAGACCCTGAAAATCAAATTAAAATTTCAGCATATCTCAGATTGACTTTGTATGTTCTCATGCAAGGTTTGTCTGTAATCCACACATCTATCACATTCAGGCTGATACTTGCCACTTAATCTGATGTTGATGAATTGGGGTGGGCAGATTTGAATTTCTCAAAATCCCCATAGACTTCACATTAACAGTTTGAAGTTATTCAAAATAACTGTTATTCTTTCATCATTTATTCTTTTATAGTTAAATAATAAATGAAAACACGGTATTTGATGACTAAATATTAATATATACATGATTATACTGTTAAAATTATTGAACGCTTCAGTTTAGCATAATACTTAACTCAACTGGGTTATATATGTTAATGCTAATACTGCTCTAATATATTCTGTAGCTATAACATTACATTTTTGTCTAGCAAAAACTAATGTAGTCTTGTTATATAGTAGAAGATTTCAAATTATTACATTATCCTTTAGATGTTATTCTTAACTGGTGCAGTTGTTAAAAGTCCTCTCGATGTTATTAGTTGACAATGATGTAAAGTTCAACTTAGGAACCACAAATCATGCACTCAGCTGGCTGTTAAAAAAAGGAGGTATGTATGTGCTTTCTTTATGTTACGAGACTGGTGCGCTTGTTGGTGTAAATGGACTACCAGTCCTTCTCAACTCTATGCAGTGAGTCTGTAACACATTGTAGTTGGCATAGATGATTATATTCTTCTCTTTCAAAGCTGCCACCTTTTATTTCAGATTTGATATGCTTTTGGGTAATACTTATTAACATTGATCTTAAACTCTTCAAAAACTTAAGTTAAAAGGAATACTCTAACTATTGAATCACTCAACATAATAGACTAACTTAGTATTTAAATTAAATGATAAATCATTGATTAAAAGAATGGCAATGCGTTTTGCCCTCACATGCAAGAAGCATCCATCTGGCAGTGTTGTGAGGTATTAGAGCTCGGCTCATGTAAGTTCTATGCAGATAGTAGGGGTATGACATCAGCATCATAAATAGTATCTTTATGTAAATTGATAAGTAGGCTTTCTAGATAATTATGTTCAAATTTAGTTGCAGGAGAGTCCAAAATTTTAACTGGTAGAGGTTATTGTTAAATTATCTATTATACTTGAGCTCAGGCAGTAGAAGGTTTTTGGTCATTTATATCTCAGTGCTATTCTTTTACACATCCTATTCCATGATATGTTCTCCCTATGCATCTATTTTTGGCTTCTATTATGCTAACTTGGATCCTAGTAATCACTATACATTACATTGTATCCTATATGTGTATTTAATCTCCAGTGCAAAATAAACATGATTTCTTATGCCAACAGAGAAACATGTATAAAAATATGATTGTAAAATAATAATAAATACTATAATATTGATCTTGTTGACTTGTATTTCCAAGAAATACATAACATTAGAAATAATTCCATGGATTTTCATTATCTAGCAAAACCTCAAAATATTAAAATTGTGGATAACACTTGGGATTTTACAACAGATTTTACCACACATTTTTATGTACTACACACCCCTCGGTAAAACACACCCTATTTTTAGAGCCTATTTTTTGGGTAAATTTTTTTTTGGAGTTGAAAATAATGTACATTACCTGGGAATACATAATATAAAATCCAACTTTATTGTGTCATCGTAATCATTGTCACACATCACTTCCCAAAACAGTGATACTGCCATTTTTGCATTTTTTTTATCAAGAGAGGTTGTTGCTATGGCAAGCAGTGTTGTTTCGCTATGGATAAATGCTTATCCTCATATAAGGTACATGGATACTAAATTTGGGTGAAAATATGCACATTTTTGCCTTTTATAGTATTCTGAAACTTAAAAACAGTGAAATAATGGTATATATATTCTACTGTTTTCAATGTCACAAAATTTCAGTTATTAATGTTGCAGTAAAAATTGTCTTCAGTTGGTTTATGTGAGTTGGGTTACTTTATTTTTGATATGCACATTTGTACACATAACAGGCTAAATAGCCAAGTGAAAAACACCCCAAGAAATCAGAAGGTTGAGGAAGAGGATCCATTGGACCTTTTGATTGGACCATATCTCATCACCTATGACTTCTGATTTTATTTCATGACTTCTGATTGCATTTCATGTGATCTGCTGAGTTAAAAACTAGTGATCAGGATTTACTCCAATTGCTACTATGAATATTTTAACAGCAGGAACAGTCTTTTTACCATGAATATATTACCTGCAGCAACAGTCATCTTGTTACCATGAATATATTTTACCTGCAGCAACAGCCATCTTGTTACCACGAATAATACTGCTTAACACAGCCAACCATGGTCTTTCATCAAGCTGAATATGCTAATGCAAAATATATTGATAATGATGGGAAAATTATTTAGAACTTTTACATAATAAGGTGAACATTTAACTTACCGCAAAGCTTGGACTAATATTAAGTCTGTAAAGTCATGAAGTTCTACAAAGGCATCCAAAACTTTTATGTTAAATTCATTTCTAAACAAAACAAAAAAACTTTTCTATTACATTTTTAATTCAACACATTAATTTACATATCAGCATAATATCACCAAATGCAAATAAAGTTTAAATCCATGAAAAATTCAGCATATATATATATATCTATAGGGTGCTTACTAATTTAGCCAAATAGAGTTAATGTTTAACATATCAACCAGTAATGCTGTGGGATAATGAATTTAGTAGTATTCTCCTATCAGCATTTAAGTTGCTGGTGCATATTTGGAGGACTTTCAAAAAGTTCTTGACACGTGTGTGTAGATTTGCACTCATTTCTCCAAAATTAACAAGCTATGACTTATTTGAAAGCTTTTCTAAACTTGTCATTACAAGTTAAAATAAGAGGCTGTATCATCATTTCTCTCTTCATTGATAGCACATAAAGTTCGATCTGCAAAAGCTGTGCTGTTGTTGCTATGGAGCCTGCTAAAGACAGGGACAGATTTTACATTTTTTACAAAGATGTAGCTTGGATCATGCTGATTTATCACAAGCATATGGGGACTGTGCCTGTTCATATGGCACTGTTATGGGATGGATGCAAAAATTCAGAGACGGACGGCAGAGCTTCAAATACCTCCCTCATGCAGGAAGAGAAGGAGGCCATGAATGACAGAATTATCACTGCTGTTTGTGAACACATTAAGGAAAAATCAACATATCACTATTCAGGTAATAAGTTTAGATGTCAGGTGTATTGATTGGTAGTGTGGAAACAATTATTCATCAACATTTAAAGTTAGAAGGATCTGTGCAAAATGGGTATCCTACAAAACAGAACAGCAAAAAAGGGCAAGAATTGACTCATGCAAGGAGATGCTGGCAATGTTTGAACCTAGTGGCTCCAAACTGTTAAAGGACATAGTCACAGGTGATGAGATATGGTTTTATTACTATTTAACTCCCAGAAAGATCGACAATTACGTTTCAATTGTGAAAAATTAACCACGTCCCAAATTCTCCAACAAGACTTTCACTCAAGGAAGAGGATATTCACAATTTTTTTCAATTCCTAAGGAGTAGTATCTGTAGACACCTTACCTGAAAAAATTATTATAAATGGCCAATACTACATCGACATTGTCTTGCCCATAAATGGTTAAGGAGATGAAGGAGCATCATCCACCAACATGTGTGTCAAGGGTTCTTTTTCATGACAATGCCAATACTCACAAAACCCAGCAAGCTATGACCTATCTGGAGCAGGAAAAAATAAACCAGCTACCCCATCCTGCATATCCACTTGACCTTGCACCATGTGATTTTTGCTTATTTCCAAATATTAAAAGAAATGTGCTGGGAAGCCTTTTTCAATAGTGCAAGACCTTGTAAAATGTGTTCATTCAGAGTTGTGGAGCATTCCCCAACAGGAGTACCACCAAGTGTTCCAGAATTGGCATACGCATCTGCAATTTTGCATGGATGCTGGAGGGGAGTACTTTGATCGACAGTAAAAGTTTTGTTGAGGTAAGTGCAATGGTTTTTGTTCTGCAGATGCATGTCAAGAACTCTTGAATGCCCCTCATACTTCATAACATTTATTTTATGGATTTCATGTTAAACTTCAGGATTGCAATTTGAAATGATTTTTATCTTAGAGCTTTCCACAGTCATATTTTTTTCTTCTTCAGTAAGACACCTACTTCATTTTTGTGTGCCAGTTTACTGATACCAAACTATGTAATCATTTCATTGTTATTTCTGTGTATTTTACTGCTGCAATTCTCATATTTGATTTAGTTCATTTTTTTTCATCATGTTTGAAAAATTTGCTACCTGATATATATTAAAAGTACCATTTTTGGTTTTCTACAGAATCTTAGGGCATTTTGACCATCTAAAGCCTAATGAAGAGGTTGGGCCATTGAGTTTTGTTGGTTCACAGTACTTGATGGCATTCTTGGGAAATAACCTAGACCACTTTACCTTCTGAATTATGGTAATTCAACTGTTTATTGGATTATTTCTGGATTGGAGTCATCTAAACCAGCATTTATCAACATTTTTTGCTCATGGCCCCCTTCTGAGTTTCTTCATTTACCTCTGTGCCCCCCCCCCCCCCCCCTTCCCATAGTTGCTGTTAGTTGGAAAAAACATTCCTTGTGGCCCTTTGGGTGGGACATATGCCTACATTGAGAATTACCCATCTAGCTTTCCTAACCACTCACGTGAAAGCTCGAGAGATTTGGAAAAAAAAATTTTTTTTCAATCATTTACTTCGAACCTCTATGAGATGCAGGCTGAGGTGACAGATGCAGAATGCTCAACCAATAAGGCATTAATTCACCAGTAACCCTGGTAAAAAAAATTAACAGTAAAAACTGCATTAGAATTTTTCAAATTTTTATTTCTGATGAAAATATAGAGGAGATAGCAGAGACAAATCTATATAGCCAAACCTAGTTGCTCAGCAAGAAACTGCCTACAACATCTCTCAGAACAGCAAAAGTTTCCAAGAAAAAACAACCACAGCAGAAAAAATAAAAAAAATTTGCTCCAGTAATCACAACTGGACAAGTAAGAAACCAATCTTTAGCTGAGTACTAGTCCAGAGATTTAGTTGTGCATACTCCATTTTCATCAAAGGTAATATCCATAAACAGATTACAATTGTTGCTAGTGTTTACAATGGAGTGATAAAAGCACTGTGAGGCCAAAGATAGGTGTCCTAACTATAACTCTTTAGCTAAATAAGGTAGGATTTTTACAGATATCATTCAGCAGTTCAAAACAGCTTACATTCCAAGTAGGGAAATATGTACTGTTGAAGCAATAGTTGGCTATAAACGCAAAATATATTTTAGAGTATACAACTCACTAAAGCCAGAAATACTTGGCATAAAATTGTATGTTCTGTGTAATAGCAAAACCATATTTGCTTGTAATATTGTGCATACTGGGAAAACTTCCATTAACATGCACTCCCCCCCCCCTCCAGAAGGTACAATATAAATTATGTTGTAGACTATATAATTCCAAAATGGCAGATGCTGATTGCTCTGATCAATATTTACAGTATTACCCATTTTAATGCAGAATGAAATGATGGAAAAAATTATTTTTACAAAGAGTTATACCATGGCTATTGTCAATCTATATACAGGGTGAATCTGAAAAAGTGGGCAAAACTTTACAGGGTGGTAGAACGCAGCTATACGAGCAATATTCGTCATAGAAAGTATGGGCGGAACGCAAACGGCGAGCCACTAGGTGGCTTTGGAAATGGTATAAAAGGGTCGGTCCTCGCACCCAACGGCATTTCCACCGTGGATTGCCGAGAGGATGGCTGGTTATACTTACCACGAAATGGCGGATATGCACTTTGTGTATGGTAAGGCGGACGGGAATGCAAGTGAGGCACAGAGACGTTACCGTGACCGGTTTCCGATGAGATGCACTCCAGATCGGAAAACCTTCGAGCGTTTGCGTCGGTCCCTATCCCGCAGGTGTGAAGCCTGCATTACAGCTGGCGGCAGCTCTTTTGAGCAATTTCTTTGAGCATGTATCTCAATTACATTCCTGTTAATAAAATGTTTTCTGAAGTATCTCCTCTCCTTCTTGTGTTCATTCTTTAAATGTGACAGTGGAAACCTACCTTTTAACTTCTCACAGCTTGCGTTCCGACCATACATTCTATGACGAATATTGCTCGTATAGCTGCGTTCTACCACCCCGTAAAGTTTTGCCCACTTTTTCAGATTCACCCTGTATATTGTTCAGAGAATTCAGTTCAAGAACAAGTCCCTATCAATTTAGTGTCACTTTAGCCAAGGAGCTGTTGAAAGAAGGGTAAGCTATTCATGAAAATGTCTGACCCAACACTCAGAGCAACAACTCCCTAGTTTCGAGTTAAAAGGTCGACATTTCTCAAGAAAAATAAAATCGGACCAAAAACATTAGCCCAGAAGGTAGGGTTGTTTTTACCTCTGAGCAGCATTTTTTTTGCACACAATGGGCTAAATGGCCAGATCACAAGGAGCCCGAAGACTCAGAGGAGGTTGGGGGAGAGGACCCACTGGAACAACTGTTGGGAGACAGATGGTAGCCTCCTGTCAAGGTCATCCAGAGTGTTCTTTAATGTACACAGTGTATGGTTCTCCCACTTTTCCTCATCCAAGGCTACTAAAGGAGTTATGTATGCACAACTCAGTCTTTTGGTTAACATCCGCTAATATGCACTAAGGACATGCCGACTCTTGTGCCACAGCTACTGCAAGCACACAATCTTAAGTTTATGCAAATGTGCTTCCCAGCATGCAACATGCACATCAGTTCCATGCCATATGTAAGTGACATCAGGTCATGGAGTTAGTAGTTGAGTAAGAGAGTTAGTTGAGATGCTAGTTGTCAGAAAATTAGTTTGGAGTGGTAATTTGAGAATGAAGGTAGTTGAGACAATGTTAATTGAGAAGTTTGTCAGTTTTGGAGATGTTGTTTGGAGTGAGCTTTAGTTGCTCAGAATATTTTGTATAGAAGTTTATTTGGTGAGTCTTGATTTTTTGGAAATAAACTTAGTTTTATAAAATATTGACTTTTTTTCTTTTGAGCAGGATAAATTGATTTTGATTATATTTAAACTTTAATAATTTGCCAATCTTTTGAATTCTCTGTGACTAAGTAATGCATAATATACTTAATGAACCCTTATTTTAACTTTATTTGGCAAGATTAATTGCCTAGTGAGTGAAGCTGCCTGGAAAATTAGTTTAATTTGGATCAATTAAAAGGTCCAAAGTGAAAAAGTTTAACATACATTTGGAGCATTACACTACACATGGAGTTGCAGTAATGGCCCATCTGATGGATGGCGGCCTTTCCAATCCCATTGGTGTTCCCTACTGACTATGAGCAAGGCAGGGAGTTTTGTGGAGATAAATCTCAATGCTGACCCAGCTGGGACTCGAACCTGGGAACTGCAGATTATGAGCCTGGCATGCTTTCAACTGAGCCAGCCCTACCCTCCAGCCTAGAAGAAAGTGTGTTGTGTGCTCCACTGTTAGAAGTATAACTGATTATAAGATATAAAATTTATGTTTCAGGTAAATATTTTATTATTCAGAAAGAAATTTACTATATAACTTTGTGGAAAAACTTAGTTTTGACAATGCGCTGGATTTGAATCCATGTCTCTCCAGATTCATGCTGAGTGTTTGAATCACTACATGAGGGGCAGTTCCATTGTTCATTCACTAATATGATTTATAAATCTACTCAAACTTGTCACCCATGGCACCATCTAGTTTCCTTTTCACTTATATATAATTTAGCTGTTGTTATTCACCAGTTTTTTAACAATTTAGTCTTAATTTCCTAGTCAAATCTATTTTTTAAACTATATCATTGCAATTTATTTTCATTAAATTTGGAATTAAATTATTCTTAATTTGGAATCCAGTTGATTTGTTATTCTTTTTAATTCTAAGTTGACTTGTTTATTCGACTCTGCACAGTTAGCAGAGCCTTAACTTTTCTTACAGTACTGATAAAAAAAATTGCAAAAAGAGGGTAATTTTCTTATTTTATGTTAAAATTTATCTTCCTCTTATTCCTAAATAAATAGCCGTTATGTATTATAATTATTACTGTCTATTAGCTTGTTTTAAAATAAATTTTTATTTGTATTCCAAGAGGAATTTTTTTACTATCAGACTCTAAAAAAGCCCTATCAGAATTAATGTTTTTCCTTTTTTTGTTGGTAAAAAAGTTCTAATTTCTTTTTTTCTGCGAGGGGCGACACTACTGATCACAATGGAAAAATTGTTTGCTCTGTGGTTACAAACTCAATTTTCAGGCTAGGTACTGGTTTAACTTTTGTTGATGATTCATGCTGCCATTATATAAAAAGTGACTTTTCAAAGTGGTTAAAAAGTGCTTTAGCTAGGTATAAGTGGAATGACCCTTGTGACTTGAATGACCTTCCCAGAATGCACTTCCAACAATTTATTCATTGTCATCTGCTAACTGCAGAGAGCATTTTGAGGACTTCACAAGAGGCAAAATTCGGTAAAATAAAATTCAGTTATTCTTGAGCTATCAACATATTCATAAACTAAAAAACTGATTCTTCACATATACAATCTAGCAACAATTACTCACAAAGAAGAAGTCCTGCAATAAAGATTGTCAGGGCTAAAGACAACATAAAAAAATATTCATGAGTTCTATGCTGCAACATGGCAGTAGCTCAGAAGAAGACAGCAAAATGTGACTTGAAAATAAAAAAGAGCCAATAAAACCCTACTATTAAAAAACAAACTAGCTTAATTCTTAAGATGCAGGGTTTATAAGAGCAGAACTCTCTCTGGTAGCTGGTTAATTTTGAAATACTTCCAGTAGAAAAAATGAACAACTTTAATATTTTATATTAAAGTAACTAATAGACAGAAGTGGTCATGTCATATAGCAAAATAAAGAAAATTGCGAATTTTTAGAAAATATTTGAGAAAAACAGCAAGCATATTAATTTTAGTAATGCTTATTTAAAACAATACAGTAAAAAAAAGTAATTTAATTGGATTTAATCTCATTCTCAAATAACTAATGAACTGGATATGGAATGTTATATCTTAAAAGAAAGAGCATTTAATTCTACATAATATATAAACAATTTACCTAAAACAGTATAATTATATAGTTCCATATTTTTTTTTTCTTGTACAGTAATGCTGGAAGTTTCATCAGAGTCATAATATTGTGTACTATCACTGTTGGTATCAACATTTACTACTAACTCATTATACAAGTTTTTTTTAAGAGAATTTCAAAAGATAAAAAAAAAAGTTTAATGGCAGGAGCTCAAAGAACACTCTCCATGAAAGTTTAGTTTTGGAATGTTAAAAGAAGGAAGGAAACAACAGACTTTCAGGTGTGCAAAAAAGTCATATACTGGCTGCCAAAGCAGCATAATGATTCCTCTTTTTCATTTTTGGCAACTTCATTGAATACATAAATCATCAGATTTATATTAATTATCAAATTTAGTTAATGAACTTTCAGGATTTATTAAAAAAAAAACATTCAAAATGACTAATTTTTATGGGGGGAGGGGGGCATCTTACAGCAAGTTATCTTAGGAACTATAGTTTCCAATGGATATGAGAATGCATTTGGCTCTGGGAACTACAGTGTCTTCCAGCACTTGAACGGTAAAGATGATATTTTTAATAAATTCATTATAACACTGTTTATAAGAAGATTTAATGTTATGCAATTTCAGAAAAATAATTACAATCAAAAGCTACAGCTGCAAACATTTTGATTTTTATAAATACAATTGCTTGAAATTGTACAAGGTTGATACACTGCTCTATCAAAATATCAGACAATTTTTGTATTATGTCAATGAGAATCTAACTTCAAACTCTCAAACTTTTAAAACATAAATTCAATGGAAAAATTGTGAGAAGATAAATTAAAGATCATCTTCAAATCTATTTAAAACTCGATTTTCAACAATATTCATTCAATATTTGAAGTGTTATGGAAGCTGGAATATGTCAGAAGAGTAATGCATCATAGGAATACAGAAATTAATTAAAACTTAAATATTGTTTCAAACCATTTAATAAAATATATATACATTTTACAAGCTTATGTAATGATTATTCAATATTATTAAAATCATTCATAAATGTCTAAACAAAAAAAATATTGTTAAATATTCCAGCTTCCTTAACTCTTTACATACTGAATTGAATCAAGATTCAGATAGATTTTTATTATGACTTTATTTTCAGTCACATTTTTTCCATTAAATGCATATTTTGGAAGTTGTAGAGTTTTCAAATTAGCTTCTCTTTAGTTGTTTGGGATTTTATTGTGCATGAACAACATAGGACAAGCTTCCCATTGAAATAACAAATATTCTCTAATATTCTGGAGGGGTAGTGTATATAATCAATTATAAGAACAGAATTAAAAAACATAAAACTCTACAGAGAAATATTTCAGATATAGTCACTGAATTTAAACTATTACACCTCACCTTTCACCCAGGTAATCACCAATAGCAGTTTTGTTGAGGCCTTCTCCTTTGTACAGAAACTGTGCTACATCTTCAGGAGTATCTTTCAGTAGCCCATGTTCTATCAAGTACTCAATACCCTATAAAATAATCAGTTCTCGTGTATGATATGTCATATATTAATGAATTAATTTTAAAGAGACAGTAAAATAAGGATCAACGTACTTCTATTTCAACTAATTTAAATTCTTAAAACTTTTAGTGTGTAAATAAAATATAAATGCCTCCTCAAGCAGTTGCTTGCCACAGAGGTCTGGCAGGAGCCTGTCAGTTTATATGCCATAGTGGAAGGTCTGTGAGGCTGGGGGGACTTCAGCAGAAAGACAACACAAACATCCATGCTTTACCCAGGGCACGACCCAGGTCCCTTTGATCATTAACCAAGGGCGTTAACCACTTGGCCACACTACTTTAAAATTTCAATCTCATTGTTTATACTTATATGAGGGGCATTCAAAAAGTTCTTGACTTGTATCTGCAGAACAAAATTCTCTTACCTCCACAAAACTTTTACTGTCTTCAAAGTACTCCCCTCTAGTATCTATGCAAAGTTGCAGACATCTACATCTATTCTGAAATCCTTGATGGTACTCCTATTGGGTATGTTTCGCAACTCTAAATGAAAGCATTTTGCAAGGTCTTGCACTCTTGAAAAAGGCTTCCCTGCAAGTTCCTTTTTAATTTTTGGGAACAACCAAAAATTACATGGTGCAAAATTGGGTGAATATGCAAGATGGAGTAGCTGTAATAGGCAATACTTGCCAGGTTTTGTACGCACTGCAATTGTCATGAAGGAAAATCTTTGATATACCTGTTGTTGGATGCTGTTACTTCATCTCTTTAATCATTAAGGGCTAAATAATGTTGATGTAGTATTGCCCATTCAATATTGGCCATGATGAGTACAAATATAGATTAACTGTTGAGTTGACAGACTTCTCTAAGTGTACTCTGGGATCATTGTAACTTGGACCCAATTGTGGAACAAAAATACTATTAAGGTGTTAAACAACACATTCTTTTCTGATTGTTTAAGTGATGGCTAAAAAACAAATTGTCCATTGTAGTGTAAATGATGAGGGGGATGAATCTGACTCTTTCCACCTCTTAAAATATACTAATTCAATGATGAAACATAACTGCCATATACACTGGTTTCAATAAATTAAGGAACAACCTGAAAATTCTGTTTTTCTAAAAAAACATTAGATCTTCTTCATGTGAATCGAAAATAGGGGTAACACTGTGTGTAAGAGAAACAGTTGAAAAAATGGAATAACACTTTTAAATTCACAATATTATATATAAATAAGCTCACCGGACAAAAAATTAGTCACCCCTGGCTAAATGTCACCTAATAGCGCATAATGTCTCCGTGATATCAAAGAACAGCCAAAATCCGGTCTGGCATGGATGCCACCAGTATGCGGATGTAGTGCACATCAATATTCATCCACTCTTCCAGCAGCAAATGCTGCAGTTCAGCCAGATTAGCCAAATGGTTGGGATGGCAATTCACTTGTTGCCCCAAATAGTCTCACAAGTTTTCTATGGGATTCAAATCCGGGAATTTGGCAGGCCAGTCGAGATGTTTGAAAGCTTCAGAATGCTCGTCATGCCAATCCAACACACTTTGAGCCCTGTGCATGCAACAATTGTCATCTTGGAAGAATGGGGTATCCTTCTGGTGTTCACTGTGGAAATGCTGCACAAAAGACAACATGTGATCGTCCAATAGCTCCATATAGCCCTTCTCATTCAAGTGTGACGTCACCGCAACCAAAGGACCCATTTCCTCAAACGTGAAACACCGAGATACAGAGCCTCCTCCAGTTTGAATAGAACCTTGCACACAGTCCACATGGAAGGCTTCATGAGGTTTACGATGACCCATCGCCTCACATCATTCGAGTACAAGCAAAAACAAGACTCATCCGACCAGATCACACACTTCAGAGTCGACAGTCCAGTCTTTGTGATGCTGTGCCCACTGTAGCCGTGCAGTCTTGTGCAGAGATGTTAACATGGGTCTCTTCTTCAGTACTCTGCTTCAGATATCCAAGGCATGCAATTCCCTTCGAAATGTTCATTCATAAACAGCTCGTTGTAGGTCTGTATTGACTGACTGGAGCAATTCCTGCTTCGTTGCAAAGTGGTTTGCCCTAACAGTGCGTGACACACTGCAGCAGTCCCTATTGGTGAGCACAGTCTTTCTGAAGAAGTTCTGGTGATGATTAGCGGTGGACTGAGATGTATGCCACTGCTGGATGACCCTTTGGACAGTACATTTCGACACACCTGCAAAGGCAGCAACTTCTTGTACACTATGCCCTTTGGCTGGGCCAAACGCAATAACACCTTTTTGCCACTCAATCACATCTTTGGCATGACCCATGTTTCACAGAATGTCTAACATACACATGGCACACAACCACTTCTTGTCATTGTATGAACCCCGTAGCGCATGGCACAACTATTTGTAGGACGTGTTTATAACTGGTGCGCCCTCTGTTGCTATATCTCTGCACCTCTGTCTTGGACTCTGCCCTAACATACCAAATGCATCTGTCATTGCAGAGGCTGATGACATGCCTTTCCGCCTGCACTGGAAGAGAAATACACTGTGTCATCTCTTGAGGTTTCATTCCCTCCACTTTAACCACGAGCTTCTCAGGATACAATACAGGCCATACTCTGCCATCGTCTTGTCTGCCACTGACTTCTATGACCAAGTTGTGCCTGCTACTGCTGGAAATACACTCTTCCCTGACCTTCCACCTTGGAGAAACAGTGACCTTATGATCAATGTCACTGTCACTTCTCTAGGTCGAAAGAGCGATTCAGATCCAATGGCCATCAGACTTCTCTCCACCTCATATGTCACTGCACGATATGAGAGATGTTCTGAGGTCTACACTGACAGATCTGTGGACCGGGAGAGGCTTCGTGATGCCTGTGCCTTTGCCATCCTCGATACGGGCATTGCCAGAGGTTTCCATCTCCTGCATCTTGTTTCCTCCACCTGCGTAGAACTTCATGCTATCCTTGAAACTGTACTCTTCATCCTCAGCCTCGAGAGTGGCAATTTTGTCATCCTCTGTGACTTGAAGTCAGCCTTGGAAGCTCTCCAGAAGTTAGACAGCAAGAGTTGCAACCCCTTCCTCATCCAGAAGATCAGGGAGACTTGCTCCAAGGTCACTTCTGCCGGAATCACGGTTCATTTCCAATGGATGCCTTCACATATAGGGATACCTGGCAATGAGCTCACTGATCACACCATGAAGTAGGCGCTGGAGAGTCAGAGGTATGTAACTAATTACCCTCTCTCTCTCTCTCAGCGACTGCAAGAGTTCTGTCTCACAACTGATGAGCCAGTATCGTCTTGCCCAGTGGCAGAAGGACAATAGCTGTTCTTCATTCAGGTACCTGGTTGACCCTTCCCTCACTGTTCCTAACCTCGGTAATCTCCGCAGATCTGAGGAGACTGTAACGGGACAAAAGAAATGAAACACTTTTCAAGTTTATTTAGTTTTGGACCCTTCGTCTGATCCAATTATTTTCATGCTCCAGATAGCTGAGTTGGGCGCCAGACAATAATTAACAAATTGCCAAAAAATAAAGTTTAATTAGGGTTCGATATACCAGCAAGCGTTAATGAGTAAGAATTCAAAAATATTAAATGATTGTCAAAATTTAAAAGGTTAATTCTAATCAAAATAATTAACGTTGCTCAAGAGAAAAACATTAGTAAAGATTCAAAAAGGTTTAAATAACAAAACAATTATTTCCAAAAATCACTCACCAAAACTTCAATGAAGAAGATACTACATCATTTCAAAACTCTGTTCAAAAACTCTGACTACACACACTGCACTAACTGTGCTACTCTGTGCTTACTACCACATTCTAACTGTGACTAAATTTCTTCTGTGCTACTGTGACAACATGCCACCAGGTTATAACAAGAGGCTACAGAGGCCGCACGTGTCATGTTGCACGCCGGGAAAGGCATTTTTCATAAATTGACAAACGGTGAAAGTTATGACGCAAGAGGGGGCGTATCCTTGTATACGCGCTTTAGCGGGTGACAATTGAAAGTTCGGAGTTGCACATGCGTAACTCCTAACTCTTGGACACGAGCGCTGTGATGCCAAAAAGGAAATAAAAATCCCCAAAATGATAAATATAATGTAAATTAAGCAAAACTGGTTAAGGTAAAGTAAAAGTGAATGAGGGGGCATCACAAGACCCTCCTTCATTGTCTCTGAGTTGGTGTCATCTACAGCAACTCTACCCTTCACACTCTCAGCAGAGCTTACAGTCCTAACTGTGCCACTTGCAGCACAACTAAGACTGTATCCCATGTTCTGCTCAACTGCTTCTGCTACAATGGCGAAAGAGAAGCTTTGTTCTGGGAGCTTCATGCTATTGGAACCACTGACTACTCCATCACCTCCCTTCTTGGTAATCACCATAATGTGAGCGAACACACTTCTGAATGGTCACTGATTTCTTTCAGAACATTGGCCTCTTCTGCAAGGTCTAATGTTTTCTTTTTTTCTTTCTCCTGATTAGTACTCTTATTAGCTTCAAGAGATAGCTGAGAGGCAGTTTCTTCTGCATCCGCTATCTTGCCCTTCTGTTGTGACTGGTGTAGGGGGCCCCTTATTGGAGGCTAATTTCACCAAAACTTACAACACCTTGAATCTTGCAGATATTTTTCTTAATATTTTGCAGGTATTCATTACACATTAACCACATTTTTCCTAAATTTTACCTAAGAGTAGTTTTACTAACTCCACCAGTGCTTATATTAAGGATTTTTTTTTATTTTAGTGTAAAAAAAAACTGCCTCACACTTGCACAAAAATGGCAAGAACATTAAACATTATACCTAATTTGCTTATAAAGTAAACTCGTTTAACATATGATATGGGTTCTAGGAAAATCCAAATTAAACAGGTTTTTTTTTAAATTATTATTTGCTTGTTTTTTGTTTATCTTTTAATCTTTTCTGATATTTTTTCTTTATATTACAATGGATGTTTCATTTCAACAAAAAATTATAATTGACAGTTTTGATTAAAAACTTAAGTACATAAATAATTATATAAATGTCTATCGTTAATAGTTAATTTTACAATTTATTTCTTAAAATACAGAAAGGATCTAGCATTCTCTCACATAAGCAATTAGATTGTTTTTGTGGTTTTCACATCGAGAAAAGATATTTACCAATGGAATCACATGAAACAATCTTCAACGTTTCAACGTGGTTCCTGTGTTGTTTGTGAACAATCTTGAATGTATGATTTCACAGTTGACTGATTCACTTCTTCTGTGACTTTATATGTTTGGTGGCTTTATTATAACATAGCTGATCGATTCACATGAAACAAGAATTCATCACTCTATTAATGTCACAACAATTAGGAGGACCGATACATGACATATTTATGGGTATTTATCTATGTGTATATGATTTTAAGATTTTTTCAAAGATGTTTTATTAAAAAGGTAAAAGGGAACCACATAGGGAATCCTTGATAAAGAGGGGTTATCTGTAATGTTATATCTGATGTTTCAGAATAAAATTCACATTTAATGCTATGGAAACACAAGATTAATTCTCTTTATGCACAGAAAGATTAGGAAGAAACAATAAATTAACTGAAAGGCACCTTTTTCGGATCCATGTTGAATTTCTTCTTTCCAGTAGACAGTTGCTTGGCTTTAGTATTACTTTTGCTATAAAACAAATGCATCAGCAGAAAAATTTTATTCACATTACAGAAAATAGCATTAAACGTTTTTTCTGCAATTTTAAAATGTAGCTACAATAATAAATTTTCCATACAATTCTACTTAAAATACAGTGGAACATTTTCTCAGTCACAAATTTTTGTCAGTTATATATAAATTTATATTATTCTCAGAAATTATCCATAACTTTCAATGTTTTATTCAATGATACATATATGCAAATTTTCACATTTATATATAACTAGCTAAACATACTATTACCCTGGGCTGCCTGGGTATAACTTTTAATCTGCATATTATTATTTTCGCTGCAGTAAAGGTAAATTTTGTAAGCCCCCCCCCTCCCCCGACACTTTAGCACAGATTTTCAACAGGAAGAAATTTGCCCGGTGTTGGCTTGGATTGTTGTTGACGTCAGTGAGCTCTCTCGTAGCCCGTGGCTTAGTTTCTGTTTAAGCTATCAAAATTTTTATTTCCGTTATCACAAAATTTGCCACCCTATGGCTCCCATGATATTCATCCAAAAGGTTGAAATTTCTTGCACAGCACACGTCCCCTGTGTGCCCCAGTGATTGGTTTAAAAATCAGGTTCCCATTTGGCCCGTGGTTTTGTTTCTACACAAATTGTGACAGCTCATGTCTCACTTTTAATCTTCATATTCTGTAGTTTCCTGCACTAAAGGCTATTTACCCCCCCCCCCCCCCCTGTCATTTCATCACAGTTTGAACACAAAGATTGCTGACTCGGTGAGTGGTCTCAGAGCCCATCACAAACGATTTGAGATATTTTTTCATCAGTTTTTGGCATTCTGTAATTCCCAATGCACTTCGCCGAAAGGTCCCATATTTCGTAGGCGGGTTCCCCTGCCCGACCCCAAGTTTGGTTAGAAAATCAGGGTCCTAGCTGCAATGCAATGCTTTAATAATGCCTTTGGAAACGTGGGGAATCTGGCAATGGAAGCAGATTTGCAGCAGAAGATTTAAATGCTATTTGAACTCTTTACATTCACAGTTAGGGAGAAGTAAATGGCAACAATAAATTTGACAGTGATTCTCGTTTCCCATAGGAATAGCATGGTAAATATTTTTGCTTCTAGCAAGCCCCCCTTTTGGACTTTCTACCTGAAATTTGGTACTGCAATCCGGACCAGAAACATTCTCTGAAAATTTGGAGTGTGTACGTTGATTTTCTGATGAGTTATGGCTGTCACAGACAAGAGTTTGATTGTTTTACCTCTGTGGCACTTTTTTGCACACCATGGGCTAAATGGTCAGGTCACATGGACTCCGAAGGCTCAGAGAAGGTTGGGGGAGGGGACCCACTGGAACAGCTGTTGGGAGACAGTTGGTAGCCTCCCGTCAAGGCCATCCAGCGTGTTCTTTAACGTGCACAGGGTATGGCTCTCCCGCACACGGGGCCACAGCTTAGCGTCCCATCCGACGGACGGCGGCCTTTCCAAGCCCATCAGTATCCCCTACTGACTGTGGTCAGGGCGGGGAATTTTGCGGAGATAATCTCAACGCTGACCCAGCTGGGACTCGAACCTGGGAACTGCAGATTACGAGCCTGGAGCGCTACTGACTAAGCCATCCCCGCCCCCACTGGAAGGAGAGCTATTTTCCAATCCCCTATGATAATGCACAGAACCAGACAGGCCTAGCACCTAATGTCTGACCCCACCTTCTCTTGGGGCAGGCCGTTAGTACCTTTCAAAAGAGATATTCTCTTGTGGAAGTGAATGGAAGGGGAGGGCTGCCAGATTTGTGTGGCCTACTGAACTGGACAACTATGAATACTTTAAAGAATATTCTGGTTTGCCTTGATGGCTTCTATTTCTCTTGTAACAGCTGTTTCAATGGGTCCCCTTCCACAACCTTCTCTAAGCCTTTGGTGTCCTTGAGGTCTGGCCATTTATCCTATTGTGTGCAAAACAGTGCCACTCAGAGGGAAATCAACCCCAACCCATCTGACCAATGGTCAAATTTTGCAATTATTGTATATAGTTTTCACATGGGAACTACAGAAAATCATAAGGTTGAAAATTTTGACACCAGTACTATTAGAACGCAAAAATTGTTATTTTGACTTGTTTATAAATTTCATGATAGTCATTCAGAGTGTTTTCAATATTGTACAACACTCTGTAATCACTGTCTAGGGCACCACACTCTTCGAATAACTTTTTGTGTTTCTTGCTTAGTGATAGGAACTATCAAGTTTCTTCTTACCTTCTTTATTGCCCTTGGTTTAATTTTCTTTGCACAAATACATGCATGCATGCAGATATACAAATTATTTTCTATTAAAAATCATTAAACCTGAGGATTTGATTAAAATTAGAAAGATTTAGCTTCATTCTCTCATACTGTTAACATGTTTTAATTTCGAGATAGCAATGAACATAAAACAGGCCAGGAGTTTTTCTTTTTCTGAAATCAGATGCATTTAGTTCTTACTCTAGTACTATGAAAATGAGGCACACATCTGACAACACTGATTAATGTTACATTAGTACACAATAAAAAATTTCTTGTTAGATTTTTTGAAATAATTAAGTATTTTTACATTCCTTCAAAACTTATAATCTTGGATATCTATTGTGGATGGTCACTCCACATTGCACGGAACAGGACAACTACTCTAGTTGTAAAAATATCTAAGATTTTTGCATTTTTTCTGTGAAAGATGAAAAATCCTCTTTGCTAAAAATATTCTCAAGGGAAAAAGGTTTATTTTGAGTGATTTCTTGAGGTGTCAAAATGCCTTGCCAATGAGAAAATATTATCAGCAATTGATGAGAGACATTGCTAATAATATTTATTACTGACTATGATTAAAGTATGTATCCTTCCCAAGGAAATATTTCAGGGAAACCTAAGTTACACAATATGCCCAAGGTGTGAAAATGTTAAAGCTGCTTTTGAGATGTTCTTATACCTGAAGGTAAAAAATATTTTTCACTAAATGCCAATTTAGCCCATTCCTGGACTAATGGTAAGCATACCTATTAAACTAGTTGGCATGTCCTGTCTATGTATCTGTATGTTGTATGAGAAACCAGGATAAGCCCAACAGAGCTTTTAGGTTATCTCCATGCTTTGTGTAGGGGAGTAATTTCTTCCCCTTTAAAAAAAGGGGGCAAAAGGATATTGCTTGGCATGATATCAGTTGTTTCCAGGGCAACAATTCCCTCAGGTGGTTATTGATAATGTGGTTATTTGAGTGCAACAGAACTTCGATTAATCAGCCTGTATATGGGTAATTAATCATCGACATGTCGGATATTTGAGAGTAAATTGAATTTTGAAGGCTGGGAAAAAGTGAAAATACAACTTAATTATGAACTATAAAAGAATTGGAAACCAAAAACCATGTTAATAAGGCACAACAACATAAAATATTTCTCGAAAGCATTACTCCACACAGTGAATAGCTGTCGAAACAATTATCAGCTTAACATTGTACAGAAACTGCTACAAAGAAAAGTAATACAACAAGATTTACTTAAATGCTCATCTTTTATAAAACATAATTTCCACTGTAAATATTCTGAATAATTTTTCTGTCCATTGTTAAAGCTTCTTAAAAACATTTTTGGTTACATTAATCAGGAAAAAAGGAGGAGTACCACTGCTCACGCAAATATATTACTTTAACTTTTACTGAAAATATTAATGTTAAATTTTAGTAACTATAATCTATGCTTTTCCCCTAAGAAGTTTTTAACACTATCTTGAAGGAGTGTGTGTAGGGAGGGAATGCTAGGAAGCATAGCTCTATCACTGAATGGTACCTGTACAAAATTCAATACTCAACAGGCTTTGATCAGTTAAAACGATATTTGGATAATTGAAGTTCAGTTACTGAAGGTCGCATTGTTTGTCAACAACCTGTTCATAACCAAAGTTTTTACTTCGCTCCTTGTCTCAGACTGGTCACGTGAGCCTTTTCCACACAGAAACGGCCAATAGTGAGACATATGCCAATTCTTGTTACCTGTCAATGTATAATTGATGGCCCTTGATCACTTCTCACACCTTATGTACACAGGCTCTTCAACCTTCATTTGAGGTGAGGGTAAGAGATGCTGCAGCTGACTATTACATAACATTATACAATGATTAGTCTGCTTATACTCACCATTCATCCTGTGCCTCCAGCCTTTCCATTTCTGCAGTAACTTCAGTAATTTCATCTTTAAGTTGCTATATAAACAAAAGTGAAAACTAATAAGCAATAATATACAACATGCAATTTAACATATGATGATTTATCAATAAATTAACATACCTTATAAAAGTATGTTTGATTTTAAATTTATCAACTAACATACATCGAAGAGCCAAAATATTATGACCAGTGTATCTTTATGCAAATTGAAGCAACTACAGGTAACAACAGCACGTGGGAAGGTCATGAAATGGTAAAAATAATAACTGATACTAAGCTCTCTTAATCAGTTATTCTTGTTCTTCAGATGGGAAAGGCAGCAGACTTAAGTGAGTTTGACAAAGGCCAAATTGTAATGGCTAGGCGACTGGGTGAGGGCATTTCCGAGATGGCTAGGCTTGTGGGGTGCTCACAGTCAGGAGTGGTTGGTACCTTCAAAAAGTGGTCCGAGAGAGAAAAAAACAACGAACTGTCAGCAAGGTATGGGCCGACCATGGCTCATCAATGCCAGAAGTGAGCGAAGGCTATCCTGTATGATAAGAGCCAACAGAAGGGATACTGTAGTGCTACTCACCTGTAATTTAAATGCTGATGATGGGAGTAATGTGTCACAACACACAGTACATTGAACCCTGCTAAAAATGGGGTTGTACAGCCCAATGCTAACCTCGTTTCACCATTGAAATGCCTACAAGGGCACGTGAGCATCAAAAGTGGGCCTTGAATGATTGAAAGAATGTCATCTGGTTTGATGAATCTCATTTCCTGTTGCACCATGTGGACAGCCGGGTAAGTGTGTACCATTTACCTGGGGAAATGTTGGCACCAGGATGTACTGTGGGATAAAAACAAGCCGGTGGAGGAAGTGTAATGCTTTGGGCAATGTTCTCCTAGGAAACCCTGGGCCCAGTCATTCATATGCAGGAAACTATGACATCTACCACCTACCTAAACATCACTGCAGACCAGGTACATCCTTTCAAGGCAACAGTATGCCCCTCTAGTATTGCCTTCTTTCTGCATGATAACGAGCCATGCCACACTGTCTGGATTCTTCGAGAAGGTTCGCAGAACAAGAGGAAGACTTCCAGGTATTGCCCTGGCCTCCAAATTCCCCAGACATCAAGCCAATCGAGCATCTGTGGTTTGTGTTGGAACAGCATATCTAATCTGCGGTGGCTCAACCACGTAACTTACAAGATTTAAAGGATCTGCTGGTAACGTGTTGGTGTCAGATACCACAAGCTCTGTAACAGATATTGGTGATGTGGCTCAACCACGTTAGATTTCTAAGCATGAAGAGCATAGAAATCTTGTAGCATTCATGCCTCACCCGGTAACAGCTGTTTTGGCGGCACATGGAGGACCAACATCATATTAGGCAGGTGGTCATAATGTTTTGGCTCTTCAGAGTATACATACTTTGGATGTCAATAGTATACATCTGTAATAATTGGCTATCAGTCATTTCAAGTTTATGATAGATGATGATGATGGAATAAAATAACACTGAATATCAACAACACCTATTGCATTTCAGATTTTTTTTTTTTTTTTTTTCTTATGGTGTTTTATTATAGGATTAATATGCAACATGGCGAACAGAGAAACATTATTAACAATTCTTTATCACCATAAATATGACCTTAAAAATCTAAAAACACATTATCAGTGATTTACTCTTTTATATTTGTTAGCATTCGTAACTTCATTTCATCTGTAGTTCTGGATGCAGGAAAACTCAACAAAACTAATACAACCTCTTTAAACATAAGATGAATCTTAATCCTTAACATGCCAGGTTTATAAAGCATAATTCACTATGGTGGCCAGGTTAATTTTGAAATTCTTCCAGCAGAAAAAAAAAAGGAATTATTTTGAAATTTCATATTGAAATAACTAATAAACAGAAATGGGTCATATCATACCAAGAAAAAGGGAATTATACCAAAAAAATAATTTTTTCAAGAACAAAATTTTAGAAAATATTTGAGAAAAACAACAAGCATATTAATTTTAATAGTGAAATAATAAGCTGAAAAAAATTGGTACAGTACTGCTGGAAGTTTCCTCCGAGTCACTGTAATGTGTGATTTTACTTTTTGATATTGATCTTTATTAGTAACTCATTATACAGGTTATTTTTGAGGGAATTTCTAAAGATTAAAACACAGTTTAATGGCTAGAGTTCAAAAGGATATTCTCAATGAAAGATTAGTTTGCAAACATTTTCACATCTAACCGCTTAGGTGAGAAAAAACATCACAGTAATGGCTACAAGAGCAGAATATTGATTTCCTTTTTTTCCTTTTCTTCCAACTTTATTGAGTATACAAATCATCATCCTAAAGCAGCCATGCCTATGGAGGTCCAACTACACCTTGCAATTTAGTTCTCCAAGCACATCTGTCCTGAGCTACATTTGCTTCATCTGGCCACTGCACACCAATTCTAATAACCTCCTGTTTAACACTGCCTGCCACTGCACCTAGGTCTCCCTCTCTTTCTGAGATCTTTAGACACCTGTTCATAACCCTATATGCTAATCTACAATTATCCATAGAGGAAACATGGCCAAACCAACAGTCTCTCTCTCTCTCTGCACAATATACTGCTCAAAGGAGGTTGCCAACTCCTTTGCCTAACCTCATTATTACTTACAAATTTGAACCATCTAATGCCCAAGGTACTGCTTAAGCATCTATAATCAAAGGTGTAAGTTTCCTGTTATCTTGTTTACAAAGTGCCCAAGTCTCACTACCATAACTAACCCTAGAAAGAACCAAATAATTATACAGTCCAATTTTAGTCTTTAGGTGTATACGCCTATTTCTCCACACTCTCCATAGATTCCTAAAAGTCCTGGCAGCAATCCCTATTCATCTGTTAATCTCATGCCAGTATCTGTTATCTCATCACCAGTATCTGTTACATAGCTCCCAAGATAATTAAACTGTGACACCTGTTCAAGATTGCAACCATTCAGATGAACTGAATCAGAGCCTGCCTGACCAATTTTCATCACTTTAGTTTTCTCTCTGTTTATAACCAAACCTACTCTACTACCAGTTTCATCAACAGCTCGAATGAAAGAGTTGATCTCATCAACATCATCTGCCAAAAGGGCTAAATCATCAGCATAATCTAAACCAGAAATTTTCACATCTCCAGCCCATTTAAGGCCAAATTCTTTCCCTTGAAGTGAATTTCGCATAACATAATCAATAACCAAAATAAAGAGAAAAGGAGACAAAATGCACCCTTGTCGAACACCAGAAGTAATGCTAAACCAATTGCTACAAGACTTACCAACTCTCACACACGACTCAGTGTTATTATAGAGAGCTTTCATTATGTTAAATAACTTGTCTAGTATACCATATGATTTCACAATCAACCACAAATTATGACGATCAACAGAGTCGAAAGCCTTTTTGAAATCAACAAAGCTAGCAACCAAAGGTTTCTGAAACTCTAAACATTTCTCAAGAATCTGCCTGAGTGAAAATATCTGATCCACACATCCCCTACCACTTCTGAATCCACATTGCTCATCAGGTAATTATCCATCAACCAGGGTCTTAATTCTCTTAAGCACAATCATGCAAGGAACTTTACCTGGAACGGAAAGTAGGCTGATACCCCTATAGTTATCAAAAGAACTGCGATCACCTTTTTTGAAAATAGGGATAACAATAGCTCTGGTAAAATCCTTAGGAACCATGCCTTTATCATAAAAGATATTCAGAATTTCAGTCATCCAAGTGGTAACCGAAACATTCCCAGCTCTAAGCATTTCTGTAGTAATTTCATCTACCCCTGGGGATTTATGAAGTTTAAGTTTAGAAATAGCCAAAATAACTTCAGATTGTGTTATAGGGCCAACATTAAAGCCACCAATGCATCTATCATCATTGCAAGCAATGGGAGTAGAACTAACCATATTGTTTAGAACATCACTGAAATGCTCAGCCCACCCAGCCATGACAGAATCCTCACCTTCTATAACCTTACCTTGTTTATCCTTCAATCCATGTATACCTGTTCGTTTTCTACCACACAAAACATTAACTATCTGGTACAGCTCTCTGCTGTTGTGCTGTCTAACTGCTTCCTCGGTTTTGTCAGCCAAGCCATCAAGCCAAAGTTTCTTATCAGCAACTAACTGATCCTTTACACGTTTATTAAGCTCAGTGTAATGCTTTCTTTTAGGACTAGTAAGGTATTGATTAAGGACCTTCCTGCAGTTCTTTCTTTTTGAAATAAGCTGACATGCTTTATTGCTCAAATAATTCTGCCTCCTCTGCTTCTTTTTTCCTAAAAGAATACTGTCAGTTTCCAAAAAAGCTTGTTTAAAATGGCCTCATTCTTCCTCAACTTCAGTAGTAAGCATACCATGACTGTCATAATGACTAAGTAACCTATCATGGTATGCTTTGACTATAACTGGGTCTTTCAGAGCTTCAGTATTAAAAGTAAATTTTTTAACCCTAGCACAACACTTTTTAAGTTGCAAGACACTTTTTACAAGGTAATGGTCAGATCCAATTTCAGCTCCCCTATATGCCGTGGTATTCCTAATAGAACTAGCCCATTTGCTGTTAATTAATATATAATCAATCATATTCTTATGCAGCCCATCAGTTGAAACCCATGTGTACTGATGTATGTTGCGGTGTTTATAATAAGTGTTAGTTATTCTGAAACCATTAAATTTACTTACCTGTAGGAGACATTGCCCATTGCCATTGCAACTACCAATACCAAAAGGGCCTATCACCCCTCCCTACAGGTCAGAGTCAGTACCAACTTTGGCACTGAAGGCAACAAATAAGGGAAACAAGGGAAATACAAGGGTAATATCTCCTTTCTTGACAGAATTCAAAATATGCTGAAGTTGTCTGTAAAACTTATCCTTCTCATCCTCATTATACCTCAGTGGGGGTATAACAGCAGATAACATTCAAATCTTTAATGCTTGTCTGAAATTTTGCTGCAAGAAACCTTTCATCAATGCACTCATATCCTAGAAGAGCATCACTAGCATGTCTGCTGAGTAGCAGACCTACACATTAGAGATGTTTATTATCTTCCCTCCCTGAAAAGAAAAATTTACAATTAGTTTTAAGGATATTACCTTTATCTGTCCATCTGGTCTCTTGCAAGCTGAGAATATCTAAATTATAATGATGGAATTCTTGTGTGAGGACATCAAGAGAATAATCTCTGTGCGAAGTCCTCACATTCCAACTACCTATGGAGAAAAATCAGTTAGTAGAATGTTGAAAGGAACTATGTTTATTGAGAGAGGGAATGACAACAATATCAAACAGACCCCTAATTGCAGGCTTGGGGCAAAGAGCTGTTGCCCCACTACTAAAGGTTGAAGTCATCTACACTGGAAGACTTCTTCCAATGTAGAATTTGATGATGCCAGTAGAAGCAAGAGTTCAGATACCTGCGATGACCTCAGATCATGATTATCCATCATCTGATAAAACATCCTGTGAATCTATTCATTTGGGGCTTTCTACACACAAACAGAAAACACAGTGGAAGATTATTCCTCCACAGAAGCTCTACAGTGCAGTAAAATCAGGATCAAGCTCAGAATCTTATTCTAGTCCAATCCACTAAGTTTATATGGTCAGCACCAGCGCCGTGTTGTTGACCACTTCCCATAAAGGTAGAAAAAAAAAGTAGACATAGTTGTCCAGATCAGTAGACCACACTAACCTGACAGCCCTCCCCTTTCATTCACTTCCACAAGAGAATATCTCTTTTGAAAGGTCCTAATGGCCTGCACCATGAGAAGGCAGGGCCAGACATTAGGTGCTAGGCCTGGCCAGGCCACTTCTATGCACCATCGAATATAGTTCTTAATTAACTAATAGATTGGCCTCAAACCTTCTACATTGATTAAAAAACTGTTTAAAATGACAATTATTTCTTTTTTTTTTGGGGGGGGGGATAAATTCCCAGAGCATATTATCTTCAGAACTATAATTCCCAACAGATATGACTATATTGGGATCTGGAAACTACGATGTCTTCCAGCACTCTAAGGGTTAAAGGTGTTAAATGACTGCTTTGTCTAATCAAATTAACATTTA
This sequence comes from Ryuthela nishihirai, assembly GCA_038380435.1. NCBI lineage: Eukaryota > Metazoa > Arthropoda > Arachnida > Araneae > Heptathelidae > Ryuthela > Ryuthela nishihirai. The sequence continues at coordinate 9,675,760 of JAWZYU010000002.1, forward strand.
CAGAATCAAACCACCTAATATCCAAGATGCTATAATAACCCTTCATGCAAAGAATTTTGTATCCAACAGTTTTAAGCCAAAAAGTTCAAACAGCTGAACACTTATCAGGCACAGCAGATGTAATTCAAAATATTGCAGTTTCCCTTGTAACTGAAATAAAAATAAAGACAACAGTACATGTGTTCAACATTGTTGTCAGAACAATCAACTATTTTACAATTCTTTGTATTATAAGCTATTATAAATTTTAAAATAATTATTTGATGAAAAAATTTAAATTTTAATGTTACTTGGAACAAAAACTACAAATAATTCATAAAAAACAGAATTTTTTTTGAGTAATATCATTTTAAAGCTAAAAGAAATTCATTATGAGAAGAGATAACACCTAAAAATAATCAAAGTCTGAATGATGCTCATTTTTAATCACTATATAATCATTAAAAGTTTGGAACTACAATCAAAAGAATTTTTTTTCAACTAATTTTTTTGATATGACTGTTAGCTTGGATGTTTGAATTAGAACATGGTGATAAAAATCACCCCAGAATGAATAATTATTTGAATTGCATTAAAAAGAAAAACTTTTTTTTGGCAACTAAAAGAAAAAGTAGCAATTTAAAGTTTAACAAGTAGCAATTTTAATTTGAGCTTGATCATAAGCCCAAACTCATCTCTAATTTTTACATTAAGGAAATGGATAAATTTATTTATATTCATGTAAGTAAATGCTTTCTGCTGTGTGATATACAAATCAAATTTATATAGTGTAATTTCTCATTATTTACTTAACACCAAACTACTTATATTACAACTTTTACATTTGTAAAACTTGCAATAGCCTTCAATATTTTATAGATTTACCTCTCTCTCTTTTATCCATACCTCTGATAAAAGATTTAAATCCAGGATATCACCACACAAACTAAACAAGTACTCGTAGATTATTAATATGTTTTTTAACACTTATGTTGAAATCAGGGGTGGTTTTTAGGGGTTCAAACCTCCCCTTTTTAAATAAAAGGTGCAATATTTTGTTTTTTGAACAGTAGAAATTTGAAGTGACACACCCACTTCTGTGCAGCTCATTTTTACACTTGTTAAGGCAAACTCTCCCCTGTTCCAAAATCATGGATACCTACTGTTTGAAGTGTATAAATCTACATGGCATTTTGTATGATGTTCTTTGAAAGTTTCCAATTTTCTGATGAACACTGTCTTTCCTCAGTCTCATCTTCAACAAAACTTCATTTGCCATTATGATTCTATCAAAACCTTCATTTCTAATTCTGGAAATTTAACTCGTTTGCTTTTCTGAAGTATATTTTCCAATTTTTATTCATGCATGTTTTTAAAGTCATTTCCTTACTTAAACTGTTCAATTTGGAAGAACACAATTGTTTTATGTGCTTTGTCAAATGTTTAGTTGCAAAAGTTAGATGTCCATAAATTTACTATTTATCACATCTCCTTTTAAAATTTTCATGTCCCTAACTTTTCTGATATACTTGTCCCTAACTGAATTATCTTTGAACTTTACTATTAGTGGTCTGATCTTTTTTTAATGAGAAATCAGGAATTCCTAATAGAGCTTCTAGGTAGCTCCCATCCTTTGTGTGGGGGAGTATTCTGTCATCCCTTTAAAAAAAAAAGTTATAAATTTATTGTTCTTACTATCAAACTCTGTGAACCACAATTTGTCATCTGTATCTTCTGAAATTTATCTATGAAATATGCTACTCAGAATTAAATTATTTCTTATTTATTACATACATTATCATTCTTTAGATTATATAACAAAGAATTTGTTTTCCAGGTTGCCTTCTAATTTTTACTAAATATCCCTATAAAAATAGAACTTAGTAAATTAAAGCACTTTCAAATAAATCTCATAAAATAATCCCAAAAATTATTTATAAACACATATATGCTCTTGCAAATCAATGATCCAGCTACAGTTTAGATTTGTGCCTTTAAAGTCTTTCAAATTATGGAGGATAACTCCCTCAGGATGGGGTCATGTCCAACAGCTAATAAAAAATAAAATAAATACCCCCTCAAGCAGCTGCTTGCCACAGAGGTCTGACAGGAGCCTGTCAGTTTATATGCCACAGTAGGAGATCTGAGAGAATGGCAGGACCTCAGCAGAAAAACGACACACACATCCATGCCTAATCTGGGGCTCGAACCCAGGTCCCTTAGATCAGTAGTCAAGCGTGCTAACCATGGGACGGCGTCGGCCACCAAGAACCCAAAAATACTTTCTCTTTAAATTTCTGCTATAAAAGTGAACAAGACTGGTATAACAAATGTGATATTTATATAAATCCAAGTTATTCACTAAAAATATTGGTCCTTTAAATTTATCCTTTTCCTTAATAAGGGTAAAGAAGATCCTCAAGCTCAGGAGAGAGAAGGATATTACTTAAAAATATTGGACACCACTTTTTAAGCTGTCATGTTTGATTTTAAAAATAACCAATATTTGCATTTTGTTGACTTAGTTACTTCTTATTACTTTTTATTTAGTTATTTCTTTATATCATTCAATAAACTTTATATATATATATCCTTCAATTAAACAAAAACTAGAAGTTTTTGTCAGTACAAAATTATGAATCATGAAGTGGGAAAAAAAAAACAAATCTTGAATAATCATTTGTTCTTGATTATCAATGAATTATGCTAAGAAACGTACGAAGTATCTTATGAAATCTATCATCTATAAAATATTTTCACTCATTATGCCAAAACCCAAGACGTCCACAAAACTAAAGGTTATAAAATATATTAGATGGCTGGCAAGTGGTTATTAATTTAAGAAATACTGAACTATTACATTACAAAATTAGGTCAAGGCCATACACAGTATTTCTACTTATGTAATTTTTACTGTTTTCATTTTCCTATTTATGTAATAATGGCACTGCGCTATTTCATCAACACCAAATATATGGAGAGGATCTATGCAATCGGGTATGCAAACATTAATCTCACCTCTTCATCATCATAGTCCAAGGCTCTTCTCTCCAAACCCGGCATTAAGCAGCACATGTGCATATTGAAGGATGATCAGTTTAGTAAGGGGACAGATTGCCCCTATCTCCTGTACATGTAAGATGTAAATACAGTAGTCTCAGGAGATACAGAATAGGAAACCATGAATGCCACTTTTACTCTATTCGATACCTATAAATCTTTAAGGTTGTTCCTCACAGCTGGCTTCAATTTAAAAGAAATCACTCATTTTCCTAACCAGTCGTTTTGGGATGAAATTATCTAAACTGAGCTTCCGTGTGATCCTTAGTGCCAGCAGAGACGGTATCCAAGCAACGGCTTACACTCCCGAACATCTTTGCGTGACAGCCGCCATTGCTGCCGGCTGCAGTGCGCCATTCAAGCTGGATTTCTCACGTTGCCAGTCGGTCATCGAAGGCAGAGCGGCGGCTTGCCGTTCCAACTTCCGGACATCCTCCCTACCGCCTTCCAACACATGGGATGGTGGGAGCAGTCACGTGCACAGACCAATCTCACTTAACAGTGCAGGGGAGATAAGAAGCAGGGTTGCCTATTTTGGATATGAATTTTAAAGTGAAAAGTGTATTTCTTAAACAGGCCTTATCAAATATGAGTCGCTCCTAAATTAATATTTCTTCTTGCTTTCAAATGATGCCAAAAGATATTAGCTGACTTCTCATATTTATTTTCCATTTCACTTCTGTAGTATAACCGTGAAATTACAGACGAAAGGGTATGTAACATACCTTTAAGAGCAGTCTTTTTTGCAGTTTTTCACAGTGAGCATATAATACAAACTACGCACTCGAATTGTAATCTTGATCTAAAGTACTACAAGTGATTATGATACAAATGGCTATACCAAGCTAATGACTGAATATTTTGCCGAGACATTTTTGGTTTCTACCTATAAGTATATCACTGCAATCAAAAAGAGAACGCTTTACAAACTCTTGTAATTATGTTTTGTCAAACTAAAAGATGTAGTGTTTCTGATTTTTGTTTTTCATCGTAAGCTAAGGTTAGAATAAGAGCTGCAGTTAATGGCAAATTCAACTTCTTCTTAGGCTTACATTGGATACAATTCTGCTCAGTTTGTTCGAGAGATTTCTTAATATCGAAAAAGCTGTATGAAGCAGTTCATTCATCTGCATCCTAATATAGTAAACAGGAAACCACAAGAGCACATGATTTGTTGAAAACAACGAAAAATCCCAAAACATGCTTAGGTACTCAGCGAAACGACTGCATATCTGCTGGACATTTCGAACAAATTAGTTCTCCCGAGTCGAAAACTACAATTCACACACGAACATCAATGCACGGAAAATTCATCGACGAACAGAGCACCCCTTACTCTAAGACACGGAAAAAATCCTAATAACATATTTTTGTTATTAATGACATTTTTCCTCTATCATTTAAAAAAGGCAGGTTCCCACTGAATTCGTGTATTATGAATAAATTGAACAGTAATATTTTCAGCATGTACAGTATAAAGTCACCCACCACAGAACAAGTAACTACGTGGCGGCGGGGAAGCTGTAGTTCGCAAGTGTAGAAAGGAAACTGGAGAAGTTACATCACACGTTGACTTCATTTCCTGTTTCAAATTACTGTATAAAAAATAAAACTCTCAATTAAGTAGCTGAAAAACACGTCACCGTCTTGCATTCGGGCAAATGCAGTGTTTGCTTCGGATTCCTAATTAAGCATTACAATGTTACACTCGAAATAAATCAGGATTTTTTTATTTTCGATTCTTTTTTTTATTCCAGAAAATTAACATTCAAATTTCAGCTGTTTAAGAAATTTGCTGATTTTATAATTTATTTCTTTGTTTCCCAGCTATCAGTATCTGGTAAAAGAAAACTTAAGATTCAGAATATCACATATATTACCCATAGAGGGAGTTACTCGCAAATAATGCCTAGAGAAACTGAAAAAGTTATAAGCAGTGCAGCAATAAATTCCTCGTTGAACATTCAAGATGCGTCTTGGAGGTTTGGTTTCTTTCACCTCTGAGTGATTCACTTTTGCACAAAACAGGCTATTTTATGTCATTACTTAAATTCGTGCAATTTTACGTCATTACTGGAAAAAAGGATTAAAGCTACGGAAGCAGCCCGAGAAATATGCAAAGTGGAAGGTGAATGGGCAATCTCCATTCATGCTGCTTAAGTTTGGTTCAATAAATTCAAAGGTAGTGACATCAGCCTCGAAGGTAAGCCGCGATAGGGAAGCCAATATCGGTAAATCGCAACATTCTGTGCCATGCTGCTGAAGCTGATCCATCGACAAACACTCGCCAGGCTCTCGTTCGAACTTGGTTGCTCACATGCAACTACAGTTCGGCATATGCAGGAATATGCTACGAGTCCCCGAAGTGTACCACATGAACTGACTACTGAATAAGAAAACCATCGTATCGAAGTCTGCAGGAAACTCCTCACTAATCCATGCGACCACCGCGTTTCACGAAGCGAATCATTAAGCGCGATGAAAAATGGATCTCTTTCAACAATCCAACCCCCAACCAAAAGCAGTAGCTTTAACCAGGACAGCCCACACTTCCCGTCCCAAAGAGGGGACGATTCGAAATTAAGGCAAAGTTTCGTGCAGTTTTGAGAATGTAGTGCCCTTCGAACTGGTTCCCGATGGACGAGCCATCAATGCTGACTTCTACTTTGCACAAACTGATCGCTTGCACTGTGAAGATTCAACGCTACCAGAATTGGTAAACAGACACCATGTACACTCCTCTAACAAGATAGCACATCGCATCAAAGAAAACTTCGAGAACTGGTATTTCAGCTTCTTCACCCATCGTATAGTCTAGAACTAGCTCCTTTTAAGTACCATCCTTTTGCTCTATAGATCATTTTCTTCAAGGTAGGCGGTTTCAAACATTTCAGACACTACATAATTAAAATGTCATTTCGATTAGATTTTTTCATTTGACGAAGTAGAAAACGAATGTTGGGTGTTTTTTCACCTCAAAGGGCCAAAAGCATGGCATCAAAAGGAATTGACAACTTGCCACTGAATTCAAGACTGAATTTGAAAAACCCTCAGATGTATAAAACTTTCACATTTTTTGTACATAACATACAGTATACATATACTAGTTTACTGCTATTTTTTGGAATTTTTCACCTTACGAAGTTGTAATTATTTTTTAGTAAAGGTAGAACAGAACTGACTTCTACTTTGCACAAACTGATCGCTTGCACTGTGAAGATTCAACGCTACCAGAATTGGTAAACAGACACCATGTACTCCTCTAACAAGATAGCACATCGCATCAAAGAAAACTTCGAGAACATTTTCATTAGATGAAATTCTTTCATGAATCCATCTCCATATCAAACACATTGATTTCAATAATAATCTTGTCGTGGTTAAGGTCTCGTTGTTTTTGGTTCCCAACTTCGGAGTTTGTCACCCCTTATCAGGGGCGTAGGCAGGTACGCTCACTCTCCCAAGAATCTGTTAATGCAAATACGTATAATTCTTTTACGTAGATAAGTGCAATTGTTGAAAAGTAACCCGAAATATCACAGAAGAGACAGGATTGCGTTACAGAAATGTTGCCAGATTAGGGGATTTAGGTAAAAAAGTGTTTTTCTTTTTTTGTCCCTGTGAGAATCTAAATGGCATTTAGTTTATGTAGTGCCTTTTTCAGTACTTACTGTAAAGTAAAATGAGTCAAATTGCGGCAAAGAACTGAACTAAGGACCAACTGCCATCCGATTCGATTAGATCAAAACTTTAACAAATCAAATAATTGGATACCATTTCGTTTTGTGGGTATTTTAGGAATCGGACGTACGATAAAACTGCTCGAGTTTAATATCTTCTCAGATATAACTAGAAGGACGCATCCCTCCTCTGGCGCATATGAGAATCTCGTTTTCAAAGAGACACGACGTTTTTCCTTTACCTACCGTTTCATTCCTTAAAAGTTTAATTTGAGCTAGCGGATGATGGGAAAAATGCAAATAGTATTTAATTTAGTATTTATACAACATAAAAGTATTCGTCTTTTAATTCTTAAATCTAAAGTTGCATTTCCCACATCTCTCTCAGAAAAGTGGAAACATTATTGCTCTCATTGGAATATCTGATAAAACTACTACTAATTTTTCAAATTTCCATTCTATATATATATCATTTATAAAACATGAAACTAGCTTTCCCGTTTCATCATTTCAGTGACATTTCATCATTTCAAATACTTATATATCATACATAAGTATTTATATACATATATAAGTATTTGAAAAATGCGAATTATATTTTTTCATTAGTACCAATCAAACTGAAAAAAGAGCTATTATCATTTTCATTTGTTTCCAATCCAAACTTTATGACGTTCACATTACACAATCAAAATTTAATATTTCTGTCATTAATACATCGTTGCAATATTCGCTTGAAATTTTAAATCTTTTTCATCGTTAGAGGGCGCAATTACAGATTTCGAAAGTGTGAATCATATTTTATCAATTCCTATCTAACCATAAAAAGAATTTTTCATTTATCTCTAAATACAAACAATTATCTGCTAAAATAAAAAAAAAATGTTTTCCCACCACACCTAGGTCTAACAGATCGATTCGTTGTTGCTAATGGATGGCGTTCACATTCCACCACCAAAATTTAAAATTTCTAACTTAAATGTCGTTTGCAATATTCGTTTAAAATTTTGAAATTTGCAAATTTTTCCACCGTTAAACGGCGCAATTATAGTTTTCGGATGATTTAAAAAGTGTGAATCATAATATTTCAACAATTCCTATATAACCCAAAAAGAAGTTTTCCTTTATCTCTAAAAACAATTATCAGCTATAACTAAAAAAGTGTGGTTTCCCAGCCCCTCTTGAGTCTAAGGGGTCAACTCATTGTTAGTAATGGAAACTTCGTGACCTTCAGATATTCCACCATCAAAATTTCAAATTTCTAGCATAAATACATCATTTGCAATATTCGTTTGAAATTTTGGAAATTTCAACTTTTTCCGCTGCTAGAGGGCGTAATTATAGCTTTACAGAGATTCGGAAAGTGCATATCGTAATATTTCATCAATACCTATCCAACACAAAAAGAATTTTTAATTTATCTCTGTAAAAAAAAAGTTCTATGTCTATAGTCGGACAGACGACAAAGCGAAACTAACTCGTTTTCTTTGAAAACGAGTTTTTCGCATCCTTATACTCGTTCCGGACCCATCTGAGGGTTACCAATTCTGTCAACAAAGCCAGTAAAATATTTCTTGGGAACACGAAATGAATCTGAAAAGATTTGGGGGGGGGGGGGGAAGATTAATAGGAAGTGACCAGGTGGTTCTTGAAAGTCTTGAGGTAGGAGTAGTATTCTCTATTAAGTGGATTTTACAGTGGTGCATCTCTATAAGAACGGGAGTGTAAAAGGCTGAGGCCATCTAGCATTCTTTTCCTTTAATATTTTTAGTTGATGTTCTTAGTTATTTTTGTTCATAGGTCTTAAAAACTTGATTTCGATGCTCGTGCTAGACAGCAGGGGCGTATCCAAGTGCGGGCACATCGGGCCAGGGCTCCTCAAGAAACCCTTGGTGCAAATACATAAGAAAAATTATATAGATAAGTGCAACGTTTTTTAATAGACTGGTGGGTAACCCTAAATATCACAAAACAATAACAGGACTTGTTAGAAAAGTGTTGCCAGAGTAGGGATTTTACCCATTAATCGGTTTTTTCACTCTCGTGGAATTTAAGGTGACATTTCATTTAAGGGGCGTTTTGTTCAGTTCTTGCAGCAAAAGGAAATAAAATGTGGTGCCAAAATCAGCTAAGAAGATCACTTGCGATTCTAAAACACTATATAATTTCAACTGTCTTTCGATTAAATCAGTTCAAAATAAATCATTTTGTGTCTGTGGTTCTTGGGAATTGGACATACGGTTGGAACTGCTCAATGCGACGAAGATCTCATCAGAAACCTAAGAGTGGTAGAACAATTTTTTTCTCTAACACTCGTTCCAGGCACGTTTGATAGTAAGGACTTAGAAGAGAAGGGACCAGAAGGGTCATTTTGTTTGGCCTCAGACTTAATAGAAATCCTTAAATTTAAACACTGTGTTTTCTTCTTTTTTTTTTTAAATATTAAAATTAGGTTGGGTTGTTTTATCGCTGAGCTGCACTATTTTTTGCACACAATGGGCTAAACAGCACAAGAAACCAAAAACTAAGAGAACGTTGGGGAAGGGACCCACTGTACAGCTATTAGGATACAGATTGAAACCTCCCATCAAAGCCATCAAGCATGTTCTTCAACGTGCATAGGGTATGGCTCTCCTGCTTACAGGACCACGTCATACGTTTCATTAAACAGACGTTTTTTCAGAGCCCATCAGTGTTCACTTTCAGAGAAGCATGAGAGTTTCGAGGAGATAAATCTCAACTCTTGCCCAGATGGGACTCGAACCTGGGAACTACATATTACGAGTCTTGAGCACTACCGACTTAGGCAACGACCCTTTGATATTAGATTCAACAACAAAAGATTAAATTTAGTAAAAAAGATATAATTTTTAATGACGATCATCGGATATCTAAGGGGTAAATTTTTTTTATACAGATTTTGTAAAATTGGAATAAAAATATTTGGTAAGAATTAACGACAATCAGTTTTTACATTGGCTAGGAGCCTCAAAATTTTTAATTGTCTTGAGACTCTGGATCTGTGAGGGCTTAATGGAAGTTAACGATTCTGCAAAAGAAAGAGAGAAATTTTTTGGGACCACGAACTGAATTTGTAAACATTTGGGAGTAAACTATTAGAAGGAAAGTGAGAGAAAAGTAGAAAGAGAATTAGGAAAGTGAAAGAGATATTGAAGTACAAGTAATCTTCTCCCCAGGTGAGCTTTGCAGTGGTACATCTTTACAGACGTAGGCGTATAAAGGATTCATTTGTCTTCTCTCTGAAATTCCTTTAGCATGATTTTAATTTACTTATTTTTGTTCAGAGTTAAAAAAAATTAACCTCTGACCAAGTGGCTAGCGTGCTTGGTTGCGGATGAAATGGACTTGGATTCGAGTCCCGGGATAATTGATGTTTCTTTTCAAATGTTGCTTTTCTGTTGTCTTGCTTTCTTCACAGACCTTCTCTATGACGTATTATACTGACAGATACTTATAGCACCTACGGCTTAATTCAAAATACTAAGCTTAGTTTCCAAACAAGTTGTTTGTTGAATTAATTCTTTTCATTTAAAGACAGATAGAAAAAATTCTCTATTCAAAATCATCAAATCTGAGGATTTTGATTAAATTTAGAGAGATTTAGCTTCATTTTTATATTGTTAACGCGTTTTTATTTCTGAAAATCAAAGGAGCATAAAACAGGAGTTTTGCTTTTCCTGAAATAAGATGCATTTAGTTCTTAACCTACTACTAGGAAAATTAAGCACATATCTCACAACACTGGTTAACGTTTCATTGGTACAAAATAAAAAATGTCTTGTTAGGTTTTTTTTAAATAATTATTTTTACATTCTTTCCAAACTTTTATAAATATTTTTGGATATCTACTCTGCGGGGTTGCTCCAGACTGCCTGGCACAGGGCAGCTGTTCTGGTTGCGAAAAGGATATTTTCCCATTTTTTTCTCTAAAACATAAAACACCCTTTGCTAAAAATATTCTTAAGGGAAAAGGGCTTATTTTGAGTGATTTCTCGAGGAGTCAAAATGCCTTACCTATGAGAAAATATTATCAGCAATGGATGTGTCATTGCTAATAATATTTGTTACTGAGTATGATGAAAATGTGCATCCTTCCCAAGGAAATACTTTGCGGAAATCTATGTTACACAATACGCCCAAGACGCGAAAATGTTACGCCACTTTTGAGATGTTCTTATACATGAAGGTTAAAAATGTTCAATACTAAATGCCCATTTAGCCCATTCCTGGACTAAAGGTTAGCGTACCTAACTATTAAACCAGCCGACATGTCCGTGTGTATGTGTTTATATGTTGTATGAAAACCAGGTTAAGTCCAACAGAGCAGCTTCTTCCGTTTTAAGAAAAAGGGTATTACTTGGTTCATTACCAGGACGACAATATCCCTTATGTGTTTATTGATAATATGGGTATCCTAGTAGAGTAGAACTTCGATTAATCGGCCTGTATATGGGTGATCAATGGTCGAAATGTCGGATATTTGAGAGGAAATGTTAATTATTAAGAAAGGCTGAGGAAAACAGCTTAATTATGAACTATAAAAGAATTGGAAACCAAAACCATGTTAATAAGGCATAATAATATATATAAAATTATATCGAGAGCATTACTCCACACCACAGTGAATAGCTGCCAAAGAAAGTTATCATCTTAGCACTGTACAGAAACTGCTACAAAGAAGAGTAATACAACAAGATTTATTTAAATAAAATGCTCATCTTTTTAAATATTCTGAATAATTTTTCCGTCCATGGAAAAACTTTTTTTTTTTGGAAAACCAAAAAAGTTTTTAAAAAACATTTTTGGTTACTTTAATCAGGGGAAAAGGTGGGAGTACCATTGCTCACGCAAATATATTACTTTAAATTTTACTGAAAATATTAATGCTAAAATTGAGTAACTATAATCTATGCTTTTCCCCTAAAAAGTTTTAACATTATCTTGAAGGAGTGTGTGTAGGGAGGGAATGCTAGGAAGCATAGCTCTATCACTGAATGGTACCTGTACAAAATTCAATGCTCAACAGGCTTTGATCGGTTAAAACAATATTCAGATAATCGAAGTTCAGTTAATCGAGGTCGCATCGCCCCCTAAAAAAACTTTTCTGGCTACACCCCTTATCCCCCTATTCCTACAGTTATTGTTCTATTATTAGAATGAATGAAGAGAGGTACTAGGCATAGTTTAAAGTTTTCCGAGTACTGTTCAACATAATAGTGTTTACCTATGTACTGAACACTAACGAACAGTGAACATAAAGAATATTTATAAAAATAAAAATAAATAAATACCCCCTCAAGCAGCTGCTTGCCACAGAGGTCTGACAGGTGCCTGTTAGTTTATATGCCATAGTAGAAGGATATTTAGTGATAATAAAATGACATCAACGAAGATTACGTTGGTTTAGCCATGGTGCATGGTATGCATAGCTGCAGATCGGGGAATAGGATTATGAACAGTGCATCCTAAAGGCCTCAGCAAAAGGGGAGACCTAGGATGCGATGGAAAGGTAGTATCAAACAGAACCTTGCTAGAATTGGTCTACAGTGGTCAAATGCAGTAGCTCAGGATAGAAATGTATGAAGAACAAAATTGCAATCTGGTTAGGCCTCTGTAGCACATGGCTGCATAAGGATTATATACGTTGTAGTTAAATATTTTACTTTTAAGGGCGATGAAAACCAATTTTTTCACTTTTCTTCTGAACCGCCGCTATTGTGCAACGTACTTTGACATAGGACTGGTAAAGATCTAACTCCGTTCTTCCACTTTTTTTGTGTGCGAGTGTGTGTGGGGTATTTCAAGAAGGCCACGATATTCAGAACGTGCAATCCCGTTTCGACTGATTTCCGTAATATTTCCATCCTTTTCGAGGGAACAGTATGGGGTATAACTTGTTGTACCCCTACGTCACAAGATTTGATTTAACAACTCGTAACTCTGGATAAATAATATATAGCTACAGAAGTAGCTATATATTATTGGGTTAAATTTTAAAGCCTCATTTTTAAGCACATGTTAAAATACGTGGAAAAATAAATATAGTACAAGAAACTTAGGTTATTTGCAGATATATAACGTACTGTTATCTCGAAAAATAAAGTGTTACTGAATTGGCTCCTATGAAAATGCCAAAACGTCAAAAGTTCAATTCTTTATACAAAAAAAGTTGCTAATACAAGGAATAGCGATAAAAACATCTGAAAAGATTCCAGTTTACAATGAAATAGCTATTCCAGTTCACGTGTGTTTAGAAATCGCTCTTCGATATATTGTTTACAATATCACCAATGCTGCTACGTTGATCAACAACTTGTTCACTTATTACATCAACTTTCCACAAATTCACTCCAGTTGCCATATATAAAATTTTGAGTTTCCAACTAAACATATCTGATAACTTTTCAAAAGTAATAACCACACTTTTCAGTTTGTTTTGGTATTTTCGACGACATAACCTTTTGATTACAAACCATTTCGACTGGCTTCAATTGGTATTGATATGCTGTCAAGAAGAGCATATTGTGCTTCAGCTAAAAGTTTATGTGTAAACAGATTGTCGTTAGTGTTTTCCCACTATTTGAAAAAAAGTTTTATTTTTAACATGCCACCAACTATTAGATAAAATTTTTCTCTTTTACTTGCGCGATTTTTTTAATTTATCATAAGCAATTTCGCCTCAGATATTGCATCGTTTCGCTCAGTTAAAGCAGCTTTGCATTTGCAAAAAATTTAAATACTCAATCATTCAGAAAACGTTATGGTGCTATTCGCCTGAAATAAGGTAAAGATTTTAAAGTTACCGATATTAAAACTTAGGTCAAGTTCATTTCCGAACAATTCGCGAGCTTTTTTTCCTTACAGCTATCAAAATAAATTGATAAAAATTATTTTATTTTTAATTCATTATTTTTATGAAAATGTATACTCGTGTTCTTAACGAGAGCTATTTCTACGACTAAAGCTTCACATAGCAAAGTGGTTCAACAATACAAGAGGAGCGTGCTACAGTGTCCATATGTACATGTTCTCCGGGATCTGTCGCGGTTTTCAAAGAACTGTTCCGGTGTCCCGTCCAAATGTCCCCGTTGTTTCTGACGATATACAGTAGATTTTCGATTCACGTGAATTTAATCAACAAGTTTTTGGAATAAACCGCCCACTGTATTTGCACCTTTTCTTAATTTACATCAGTTTTTTGTGTGAAATAACGCGGTTTGCATTGAGTACAAAACAGTCTGTGCATGCTGACAACGTAATTGAATGTTATCGGCAAAGTACGAAATTTACAGCAAGTATCGCACATGGGGGCTTCGAATTAGCCATGCCAAGAGAAAACTCCCGCCTCTCCAACAAGCTTCCAGTAACAATAAAAGTCCCCACCTATGCGAGATATAAGCTTAGAGTCAATTTATGCAGAATAACTACAATATGCACTCGACGTGTTAATCAGTGGGTGAATTTTTGCTCCTGCCGCCTATTGTGAATTGTTCATTGTACACCCTAATGCCATGTTGTACAACTGCCTTACCTCAATTCAATTTTTTTCCGTGGAGTCACACTTCCGAACAGAAATATCCCACTTTCAGTAAACAGAAATCGGAACCATAATCAAACTGTCCCGGTTTCAGGAAGCTGATGAAACCGGGGCATCAACTGAAATATCCCGGTTTTTGTCAATCGAAATCTGGACAACCTAAGCGTTGCCGACTCGCGTATCGACGTTAGACAACATACTTTGCGCATAACAAGTAATGAATTAATACTTATGACGCTAATGTTTTAAATTCTTAATTATTTTGTAGCTCTCAATTCATTATAAACTAGACTTCCTACTATATTACACCTTGAATTCTATCGATTTTGCTCTCATTTTCTCGTGAAATAATAATGTTAATAAGCATTTATTTAACTGAAATAAACACACTGCACATTACAAATACAATACATAGCTCTCGCAATATTATGTGGCGGGGGAGCATCTACTAATTCTTTGATACAGAATTTCGAAACGTACACTTGTCCACAGCTGTTACATGATGACGGCAGAGATCACCAGAAGGGCGTAGACCTCCAGTCGACAGAGAGTGTCACGCAACCTCATAGTATTCATTGCTATGAATAGTTAAACAGCAGCACTAAAAGGGAAAGAAAACAATGCTGCATAGAAAATATTCCATTCTAATTCTCACATTTAAACAAGTCGATATTATTAATACCTAGTTATCTGAAGAACAATTCACAATCAGTACGCTAAACAATCTGAACTAACCAAAGGTTACTTTTATCAACGTCAAATGAACTGTTATTGAATATCTCGCATTTTCAAGATTACAATAAAATGCAATAGCTTAAATGACAAAGCCGTCCCATGGCCGAGTGGTTAGCGCGCTTGGCTACTGATCTAAGGGACCTGGGTTCGAGCCCCGGATAAGGCATGGTTGTATGTGTTGTTTTTCTGCTGAGGTCCTGCCATCCTCTCAGATCTTCTACTTTGGCATACAAACTGACAGGCTCCTGTCAGACCTCTGTGGCAAGCAGCTGCTTGAGGGGGTATTTATTTTTTATTTAAATGACAACTAAAAATTTCATTATCAAAAACGCAAAGCGACATGGGCACAGGTTGTACAAATACTCCCCCTGATTTATACTGCAATAAAGTTATAACCACATCAGTAGTCATACTCCACTTTGCGTATCAGTGATTTGATATATATCGATATAACTTTTAATCGTTTAACATAGTTTCTCCGCTATCGCGCTTTCGACCACGCCCCCTTTAAAAAGTTACCGATTTTTGTTGATAATGTTACGCACTCTTTTAATGACTTTCTGGTTGTGTCATCCCTCCCTCTCTAAAGACGCCCTGGTTGACAAACCCATCCGAAGGCCCCAAATAATTCTTAGTCCCATGCCCGCCATCTTGGATTCTGACGTCATCGTCCAAACTATAATGAATTGTTTGAGTTATAGGAAAGTGTGGTCACATGAACAAGCCAACACGTTTAGCACAGTCAGGCCTGAACAATGAATAGACATGTTCCCATATTTATACATTAGAAAGCTATGTGCATGAACTTGTGAAAAATCCTGTATAAATTTGCAAACCAACAAATCATGTATTCATCGCACAGCCAATTATGAAAATTATAACCTTTTTTTACATAAAATCTTAACAGTCATGGTATTTTGAACCAAATATAAGAAAAAAAAATAGCAGGTCTGGAGGGGCCCTAAAATTCTTAACATTGCAGCAGTCAATGTGTTAACAGTAAGAAATCATTCATTAATGCAATCATATCACCGATGGGCATCACTGACATTTCTCCTGAGAAGCTCCCACACCATGCAGATGCTTTCCATCCTCCATTCTGAAGTTTTTTTTTTTGAATTAGTATTGACAAATCAGTTATTTTTTTCCCCAATTTTAAATTGAATGAAAAATACTGAATAATATAAACTACAGTTATTAACATTGTATAGGAAGAAAACTTATTGTTGCTTCTCAGTTTACTAACTCTTAAACAGGTGATTCCCTTAAATGTATTGCTTGCCATTGTACTTTCAAAATATAAAATAAAAATTACAATTGAAGGGAATATATTGTTAATAAATTGGGATAGCTTTGCTACACATAACAGTTTTATATGAAGAATGCTCATCGGCATATGAGAAATAAGTCAGGACCAAGCACTTAACCTTTAAAATATATGAGGTTTATTTTTCATAGTCAGCAACTTAACTTCAGAAATTTATTTTGATGTTTTTGGAAAACAGAAATAGGTCATGCTACATATAAAAAATAATTTAATTCTGAATAATATATAAGTGATGAAAAGATGAAAAAAGGGGTAAATAAGCATGAAAAATAAGTTATAGGCTCAGTTGTAAGGGTTTCGAAATTTACAATCATATTTTAATGTACTTGATTCACTTTAAAAAACAATTTTTATCAAATACCTGAATTTCTCTGAGTAATTCTTCCTTTCTTTTACGAATGTCAGCAAGTAGCTGCTGCTCCTCTGGTGTTAAATCTGTAAAATAATTATAAAAAAAGATTAAACATTGCATTTAAAATAATTAAAAAAATTTAATCCTATTTTTTTTTCACTCTTAAGATCAATTTCTTTTACAGGAAATTCTCATCAGAAAATAAAAATCTAGTAATCAGAATTTTTTTCAATTATAATATATTAATAAATATGTAACCAATTCTGATCACAAAATTTAAATATCAAAATGAAAAAAATTTACCTTTAAAACAAAATGATCTACGTATTTGAATACCAGTTTTTTTCTTAATTCTTCATATTTCTTGATTAACCCTTACACAATGTAGGGGTTTTTTTTTTTCACTAAAAATGCGACTCAACTTTTGAGCCTCATTATGAAACAACCAATGAACAAAATGTTTATGTTACATACTAAAAGAGCATTTAATTCTGAGCAAAAAATGTAAAAGGGTGAAAAATGGTAGATAAGCATAAAAATAAGCACGTTTCTAGTTCACTTGCAGTGATTTGATTAAATAACTCACTTGCATATAATTTGATTCACTTGAATATAATTTGATTAAACTTTGCATATAATTGATTAAGTTCACTTGCATATAATTTGATTAATCAGTTCACTTGCAGTGAACTGATTAATCAAGTTTCCAACACTTAAAGGATTAAGAAATTCTTTAAAAATTATTAACCCTTTAACTTCTACCCCTGGATAATAACCGGGCAACTATCGCAAAGCCTCGCACTGCTATAATTGGTTATAATAGCTTGAAATTCACAGATAATGTTTACATTTTTGAAGGCCTGCTGGCTTTTATCAATTGTAACTCACTTTGCTGATATATTTTGGTTTTGCTTCATAGAAGGTAGGAGAAAACAGATTAAACAAGCTCCAAAAACTTAGCAGTTAAAAAGTTAATATAGACTAGAAAACTTTGAAATTGGATTCTATTGGCAGTATAAAAAAATTATTCCTCAACCATCTGTTGTCATAAGGACCTGTCTGCCAATGTAATTCAACAGACTTAAGATCTCTGCAGAAAGACAATATTAGGGAAAAAAAATATTCGTACATTATCCATCATTTTAACTATGGTTCCTTTGCTCTTGCCGTCCGGTGGTCGAGTGGTTAGCACGCTTGGCTACTGATCTACGGGACCTGGGTTCGAGCCCCGTGTAAGGCATGGATGTATGTGTCGTTTTTCTGCTGAGTTCCTGCCATCCTCTCAGACCTTCTACTATGGCATATAAACTGGCAGGCTCCTGTCAGACCTCTGTGGCAAGCAGCTGCTTGAGGTGGTATTTTTTTTTTCCTTTGCTCCACAGCCAACACATCAACCACTAAAAGGATAAAATCACTTTTAAACTCTTACCATGCCAGGCCTGAAAAACTGAATTGTAACCTGTGACAAGGCTTTTTTTCAACTGTGTTCAGGCAAAACATCATCATCCTCAAGCAGCCATGGACTACGGAGGTCCAACCAGACCGCGCAGTTTAATTCTCCAAGCATATCTGTCCTGAGCTACATCTGCTGCATCCGGCCACTGTACACCAATTCTAACAAGGTCCTGTTTGACATTGTCTGCCCACCGCATCCTAGGTCTCCCCCTCCTTCTGAGGCTTCTAGGCACACTGTTCATAACCTTATTCGCCAATCTATAATTATCTTAGCCGTCCCGTGGCCGATTGGTTAGCACGCTTGGCAACTGATCTAAGGGACCTGGGTTCGAGCCCCGGATTTAGGCTATGGATGTGTGTGTCGTTTTTCTGCTGAGGTCCTGCCATCCTCTCAGATCTCCTACTGTGGCATATAAACTGACAGGCTCCTGTCAGACCTCTGTGGCAAGCAGCTGCTTGAGGGGGTATTTTTTTTTTTTTTTTTTTTTTATAATTATCCATACGGACAACATGGCCAAACCAGCGGAGTCTCTCTCTGCACAATATGCTGCTTAAAGGAGGTTGCAGACTCCTTTGCCTAACCTCATCATTAGTTACAAAGTTAAACCACCTAATACCCAAGATACTGCGTAAGCATCTATAATCAAAAGCATCTAGTTTCCTGTTATCTTGCTTACACAGCGTCCAAGTTTCACTACCATAACTAACCCTAGAAAGAACCAAATTATTATACAGTCTAATTTTAGTCTTTAGGTGTATACGTCTATTTCTCCACAATCTCCATAGATTCTTAAAAGTCCCGGCAGCAATACCTATTCGTCTGTTAATCTCATGCCGCACCAGTATCAGTTACGCAGCTCCCAAGGTAATTAAACTGTGACACCTGCTCAAGACTGCAACCATTCAGATTAACTGAATCACAACCTGCCTGACCAATTTTCATCACTTTAGTTTTCTCTCTGTTTATAACCAAACCTACTGTACTACCAGTCTCATCAACAGTTCGAATGAAAGAGTTCATCTCATCAACATCATTTGCCAAAAGGGCTAAATCATCAGCATATTCTAAATCAGAAATTTTCGTATCTCCAGCCCATTTAAGGCCAAAATCTTTCCCTTGAAGTGAATTTCGCATAACATAATCAACAACCAAAGTAAAGAGAAAAGGAGACAAAATGCACCCTTGTCGAACACCAGAAGTAATGCTAAACCAATTGCTACAAGACTTACCAACCCTCACACATACCTCAGTGTTATTATAGAGAGCTTTCATTATGTTAACTAACTTGTCTAGTATACCATATGATCTCACTATCAACCACAAATTACGACGATCAACAGAGTCGAAAGCCTTTCTGAAATCAACAAAGCTAGCAACCAAAGGTTTCTGAAACTCTAAACATTTCTCAAGAATCTGCCTAAGTGAAAATATCTGATCTGCACATCCCCTACCACTTCTTAATCCACATTGCTCATCACGCAATTGCCTGCCAACCAGATTCTTGGGGCGGGGGTGGCTCTGTCGGTAGCGCGCCAGGCTCGTAATCTGAAGTTCCCAGGTTCGAGTCCCAGCTGGGTCAGCGTTGAGATTTATCTCCGCAAAATTCTCCGCCCTGCCCACGGTCAGTAGGGGACACCGATGGGCTTGGAAAAGCCACCGTCCGTCGGATGGGACGTTAAGCTGTGGCACCGTGTATGGGAGAGCCATACCCTGTGCACGTTAAATAACACGTTGGATGGCCTTGACGGGAGGTACCATCTGTTTCCCAACAGCGGTTCCAGTGGGTCCCCTCCCCCAACCTTCTCTGAGCCTTCGGGGTCCTTGTGACCTGGCCATTTAGCCCATGGTGTGCAAAAAAGTGGCGCTCAGAGGTAAAACAACCCAACCAGATTCTTAATTCTATTAAACACAATCATGCAAAGAACTTTCCCTGGGGCAGGGAGCAGGCTGATACCCCTATAGTTATCACAAGAACTCTGATCACCTTTTTTGAAAATAAGGATAATAATAGCTCTGGTAAAATCCTTAGGAACCATGCCTTTATCATAAAAGATATTCAGAATTTCAGTAATCCAAGCGGTAACCGAAACATTCCCAGCTCTAAGCATTTCCATAGTAATTTCATCTACACCTGGGGATTTATGAAGTTTAAGTTTAGAAATAGCCAAAATAACTTCAGATTGTGTTATAGGGCCAACATTAAAGCCACCAATGCATCCATCATCATTGCAAACGATGCGTAGAACTACCCACATTGTTTAGAACATCACTGAAATGCACAGCCCACCTAGCCATGACAGAATCCTCACCTTCTATAACCGTACCTTGTTTATCCTTCAATCCCTGTACATCTGTTCGTTTTCTACCACACAAAACATTAACTATCTGGTACAGCTCTCTGCTGTTGTGCTGCCTAACTGCTTCCTCAGCTCTGTCAGCCAGGCCATCAAAGATTCTTATTAGTAGCTAACTGATCCCTTACACGTTTATTAAGCTCTCTGTAATCCTTTCTATTAGGATTAGTAGAGTATTGATTAAGAACATTCCTGCAGTTCCTTCTTTCAGAAACAAGCTCAGGTGCCTTATCACTCAAATAATTCTGTCTCCTCTGCTCCTTTTTTCCTAAAGGAGTACTGTTAGTGTCCAAAAAAGCCTGTTTAAAATGGTCCCATTCTTCCTCAACTTCAGTAGTAAGCATACCATGACTGTCATAATGACTAAGTAACCTATCATGGTAAGATTTAGCTAAAACTGGGTCTTTCAGAGGTTCAGTATTAAAAGTAAATTTTTTAACCTTAGCGCAACTCTTCTTAATGCAAGACACTTTTAACAAGGTAATGGTCAGATCCAATTTCAGCTCCCCTATATACCTGGTATTCTTAACAGAACTATCCCATTTGCTGTTAATTAATATATAATCAATCATATTCTTATGCAGCCCATCGGGTGAAACCCATGTGTACCTATGTATGTCGCAGTGTTTGTAATAAGTGTTGGTTATTCTGAAACCATTGAGTTTACTTACCCGTAGGAGACGTTGCCCATTGCAGCTACCAATACCAAAAGGGCCTATTACTCCTCCCCAAAGGTCAGAGTCAGTACCAACTTTGGCATTGAAGTCACCAAGAACAAGGGTAATATCTCCTTTCTTGACAGTATTCAAAATATCCAAAAGTTGTCCGTAAATCCTATCCTTCTCATCCTCATCGGCATCCTCAGTGGGGGCACAACAGCAGATAACATTCAAGTCTTTAACGCTTGTCTGAAATTTTACTGTAGAAACCTTTCATTAATGCACTCGTATCCTAGAAGAGCATCTCTAGCGTGTCTGCTGAGAAGCAGACCCACGCCTTAGTGATGCTTATTGTCGTCCCTCGCTGAAAAGAGAAATTTAAGATTATTTTTAAGAATCTGACCTTTATCTGTCCATCTGATCTCTTGCAAGCCGAGAATATCTAAATTATAACGGTGGAAATCTTGTTTGAGGCCTGAGCTCTCATGAATGGTGCATGAACCTTAACCCTTTAGACATCAAGCACAAAAAAAGGTTTATTTTGAAAACAGTTCTTTCGTTGTCTACGGTTAAGTTTCAGACATCATTCATGAGAGCCCTGGACCCTGCCCCCTCACAAACACCCCAAGTTTCATGATATTTAGTGTTTCCGAGGCAAGAGTTCGTGTTTGACGATGTATCACCCGTCGTTATCCCAGCAAACCCGATAAAAAATATCTTTCACACCTGCATAGCTGCTCTTGGGAAGAGACGAAACAGAGAGGGGATCGAAAGAGGGCAGCGCTTCTCTATTGGTTTCTGATGCTTCATAGAAATTTCTCCTGCACTACATGTTTAAAAGGTAAAGTTGACATTTCTGGATGTTATCGACGAAAGTTTAGTTGGAATTGGTAAATTTTAGGAATCTTAAGGATTGTGACATCCCAGGTGGCTGTGAAGAGAGATTGAAAATTGGAATACACTAATACATAGGATTGTGATCCCCTTTATAGGGATCAACAACATTGTTGGTTTGGGCAACGGTTTTCTTCCCCGCATTGTCACAATAGGTGTTGACATCGAAAGTTTAGTTGGGCATGGCAAATTTTTAAAGATTGTGACATCCAACATTGAATAGTAAAACCAAAAAGTTCGAGTATTTTCAGGATAACATTTCTTTCATCCAAGTTAGTTGGCCCATTTCAACAGTGTTATGTATTGATAAAGATTATTTTGAAATGTTTGCTTTCTTACCTATATCAATGCATTTTTATGAAATTTTGTGTGTTTTTTCAGCTATTGCAATGTATTTTGAAACTATCCGCTCCACCATATTTGCAGATATTTTGTCATCCATTCATCAAATAATTTTAGCTCTTGAAAAGAAATGGTTTGAAAATGGATTTCCCTTGTTACCACTTCTGGTAAAGACGAATTTTTGTGATAGATTTCAGGATTACTTTTACCCACTAGACGGCGCGAGTTAAATGTCGTAACCGAGAAAATTCTCTATTTACCGCTTTTTAACTGCTGCATGTATCATCTTCCTTCGAAATTTCTATCTTTTAGCATTTGTGCTCCAAAGAACTGCTAAGCAAATCGCAATTAAGAAGCAAACACGATATATGTTTGAAAGAGTTTGCGGTGATGCTTTTAAACACTCGAAAATATTTTACTGTGTATACCTGTATATTCTCATTTCTGCATATTTAGAAGATAATCCGTCATCCACTCCACTAGTACTTTGTACATTTTCTGGCCATTCTTCTATGCCTTTTTTTGTCTTGTGTGAGGTTTTTCAGTTATTAAGTAGTCGATTTCACTATAGTTCACTCCATTGCTGCGATTTTGCACTTGTTTTCTCTCCCATCACAGTATGTTTTCAAGAAATTGTGTCATCCATTCCATATATTTCAAGATATTTTCTGATCCTCTCCCATGTACGTTGCTGATTTTTCCGTTATTTCTGGCATCCATTCCAGCATATTTTGAAGGTATTCTATAATCTCCAATACACTTTGTTTGATTATGCATGCTGTAATGTCTCCCACTTCAAAGAATTTTGAAAATATTCTCCCATCCATTGCAATGTGTGTGTATTTACTGTTATTCCAAATTCACTGCATATAGTGTCTTTCAAACGATTCTACCAACGATTTCGCTGGTTTTTACATTTGTTTTCTCTGACAATGTAATGTATTTTGAATGTATTCTGTCATCCGTATATAATAATGAATGTAATGGATCATGAATTTCTACGGTGTGACCCTAGTATACTAATATTTCATGGTTTTCTCGTGTTACTCCTTCTGCTAAAGAGGGACTTTTATCACTTAGTCTTTAAGATCATTTTTCCTCCACGAGATGGCACGAGTTAAAAGTCATAGCTTAGAAAATTCCTGATTTACTCCGTTTTTGTTTGTTGCATTTCTCACTTCCTTTGAAATTTCTATTTTGTAGTATTTTTGCTCGAAAGAATAGTAAATAGATATTAAGAAGCAGATACGTTATATGTTTCAGATAGATCTAAAATATTCTATTGTCTAATCCTGTATATTTTGAAGAGAATCGGTGTCCATTCCTGTGTTCCTGTGTTCCTGTGTATGTTGTTCATTTTCCGGTTTTCCTTCTATGCTTTCTTTTGTCTTGTGTAAGGTTTCTCAGTAATTTGCTGTTTTGAAGTGATTTTTACAACCATTCGGAGATATTCTCTGATCCATTTCCATATATTCGAAGATATTTTCTGATCCATTCCCGTGTACTTTGTTGATATTTTCCGTTATTTCTGACATCTATTCCAGTATATTTTGAAGGTATTCAATCAACTCCAGTGTACTTTGTTTGATTTTGCAATTATTGTGCCATTCATTGTAATGTGTGCGAATTTGCAGTTATTCAGCCGTCCATTTCACTGTATTTTAGTGATTCTCATTTAATTTTACCAACCATCTCGTTGTTTTTCTAATTTGGAGGGGGTTCGTTAATGCATGTAATTTGATTAAACGGCGTAGTCACAGAACGAAATAGCTCATTGTGAGATAAAGGGTACTAGACTGATGTTAGTAGAGGAAACTTCCTGTCAAGGCAATTAAGAGTGTTTTTCGACGCTAAGCATGGTTCTTCTGCACACTTCTCCACACGTAAAGTCCCATTCGACAAACAGTTGTATTTTTCAAAGCAGTGTCACCTTTATCACGGAGGATAGAGATTAGAAATAAGTCTCAAAGGCAACACACATTTGATGGGTGGAACCTGGGAATAACAGCTTATGAACCAAGCGTGCTACGGTCATGGCCGTCCCGCGTCTCTGTATTATATGCGATTTTACAGTTAATCTGTCTATATTATCACACTATGTTGTCAACCCTCAAGTTCATTACGTTTCACATATTTTTTTTATCAATCAGATCAGTCCATTCACGGTTTTACCGCCATTCCCGATTCTTATTCAAAGTTTTTTGCCAACACCTGTTTTTCTGTTCCAAGTTTTATCACTGAACCACTTTTTTGTTTAAAGTTTTAGTACCTTAACAATTTCTTGTTTGAAATATTTTAGTACCAGACACAAAGTTTGCCACACGATTGTCATTTTTCCCATGTCATCCTAAGGAAAGTCTACATAACTTACTATTTGTACCCTTTGATATTCATTTCTGTATTTTATCAACTAAACCTAAATTTAAAAAAAATAAGAACACGTTTTCAGTTTTGTGTTTCATCACCAAACCAATTTTATGTTGAAAATCTTTTTGTATCCGACACAAAATTTGTACACTAAAACACATGTTATCCCTATGAGAAGTAAAATTTCACCTTACACCATTTTGTGATCTTTTATATTTCTATCTCGCATAAATTTTGTCTTTATTTTTTTTAGCGAAAAATGTGTATAAGAACACGCGTCTTGTTTTATCACAAAATATGTTTAAAAAAATTTCCTCTCGAACGCGTGTTTTGCACGGTAAAACGTGAATTCTATGTTATCTCTAGGGAAGTGAAATTCGTTCCTTATAGTAATTTTTGTTCGTTTTAATTTCGCATCTTACTCAAATTTTTTTCACCATATTTTTAGGTAAATAAAATTTGGTATGAAATAAGAACACGTTTTCTTGTTTAAAATTTGTCCACTAAACTATTTGTCTGATCGTAATATATGCAATTGAATGAATTTTTCATTGAAACATATTTCTCCCCGACACTGCGCCATAATAGTATATTCTTATGGAAAATGAGTGATTCCATCTGTCAAGTCACTAGCTCACATAAATTTTTAACATTAGTTTTCTAAGTCAGCTGAAATCTGGTGTGAAATAAGATGTTTTAGCATGAAATCAGTTTGTGCTCTTAATGAATGCAACTGAAAGTATTTTCCGTAGCACAGTTTCAAGTCACTATCTCGCAAAAATTCTATAGTTATTTTTCAAGTAACATGTGGTATGTGCATGTTTTTAAACCTTTTCCACCGTTTTCTGAAATACGTATGGATGTATTTCCCCAAATATCGTTTCATCCCCCGTCAAGGCGACATTAAATTTCTTCACACGACATTAAATTTCTTTCCCCGTCAAAGCGACAGTAAAATTTCTTCACAGCATGTAAAAGTCTGGCTCAAATTATGTCCGAATCACATAGTCCTTCTCAATAGGGAAGTGTGTTCGGTTCTTTCTTTCATAGGTTTAAGATTACGTCTTTTCTAAGAGAGAGATCTTAGTTTTTGTGGATTGAGCTTCAACTGATACAATCATGCATTTCGGATACTTTACCCCTTTACAAAATATCACATGGCTGAACTGTGTTGGAATAAATGATAATATTAATCAGATGCCATGGCATTCTGGTTTGTAGTATGGAAATGTTTATTCCCAAGAAATAGTTTTCCCTAAATAAATTCCGATGATAATTACTAATCAGACCTAAGAGTGTAAATCCCATTTTGGAAAAAATAATGTTTCCAATTTCTGGTTCGTAGAATGAAAATGTTTATTCCTAAGAAATGTTTTTTCCCAAAATAAATTCCGATAATAATTACTATTCAGAGTGTATTCGTCTCACCCTCCACAACCCTATTGGCAATCTCTTTAATAACCTTTCGAGTGAGTTATCTATTACTGTCGCTAATGAAGGGAATAGCTCATCAGACCTTATCAGCAACAAATATAGCAGAGATCATCTAGCGTCCTTCCGTAATTCAATCTGTGAACCCTCGTGTCACCCTCAAGACAACATACTGATAAGAACAGATCATGAACTTTGTCAACAAGAAAGCACGACGATAAAACATTGCGCGTTAAAACTTGCAGGAGATGCTTAAAATAAGTGTTTCAAAACGTGAAGTAATTTTTTTCTTGGATCCATATTTTTAACAAATATATATTTCGAACACGATTCCTGCACCCATTTTTATTGATTTTTTTAATCTCCCGGGAATAAATGATGGTATGGTGTAAACAAGCTGGCCAGCTTGTTTTAATGACAATAGCCAACAAGCTGGCCAGCTTGTTGCCGTGATGTGTCATTTCAGCAGATCACGTGAACAGATTCGAAGCGGGAGTGAAGGGTTTTTTTTTTCACGCTCTTAAGTTTGCAAAGACACGTCGCTTCTTGTACGCTCTACGTGAGAACAACAGCCTAAGTAAAGAGGCCCGATCAGAACATATATGTCAAAGCATAGTTAGGTGGATTTTTATGTTGCGTCGAAGCTTTCTCATTTCGCTGGATTAATCCAGGTACGTTGAGAGGGTACGTTCGAGTGAGACTTATGTATTATATTTTATAGTAGGTTATTGTATTTGACTATTGTCCTCTATTAACACGCTTTCGTGTTGGAACTAGTTTTTTTACGTAAGCTGATACGTATGAGCAAGCATAATCAAACAAAATGTACTGGAGATGACAAAATACCTTCAAAATATGCTGGAATGCCTTCCACTTAGAAGAATTTTGAAAATATTCTTCCATCCACTGCAGTGTGTGCGTATTTACTGTTATTCAAATTCACTGCATATAGTGTCTTTCTACCAACAATTGCAATGTGTGCGTATTTACAAATATTCTGCCATTCATTTTACTGTTTTTCAAAGCAATTTTACCAACCATTTCGTTAGTTTTTCAATTCTGATGGGTCTTTTATGCATTCAATTTAATTAAATTGCCTAATACATGTAGCAAAGGGCTCATAGTTCGATAGAGAAAGGGTACTAGACCGCTGTTAGGAGAGAAATCCTCCTGTCAAGGTCATTCAGAGCGTTTTTTTTTTGACGCTAAGAATGGTATTAGACAGATATGCGAAGAATGTGATTCACAGATATGAGAAATAATGTATATTACTAGTATATTTTTGCGATCTGCATTATACAGAGTTAAGAGTGTAAATTCCATTATGGAAAATTAGAATTACTAGGTTACTTTCACGGTACCATCTGTCATTAAAACATGGTTCCTAGCGAGACATGAAGGAAGCGTGAGATACAATGTAAACGTTTCATACAGCCCGGCGAGTATAAATATTTTTAAACACAGCACGAGTGAATTCAGCCACCGATAAAAGAAAGGAATTCCCAATACGGAGTAATATTACAGACATTTTCACGGTCACCTACGTGGTGTCATCCGTCAATGAAACGTGGTCCCTCATGATGAGTGAGATAAGCAGTAAAAAAAAAGTCCTCCTTCAGAGCAAGGAGTGTAATGCCCTATTCGGAACTTAAAACATTTATTACTGTCTATGAAACGTGGTAAAACTGGGAAGAGGTTAAAAATATATTGCGTGGACTGTTTTCACAGAGGGGAAGTATTTCCAAATAAACAACGCTGATAATTATTATACAGAGCACTCAGATTATTGACAACCGTCAATAAAACGTGGTCCGCAGGAGGGGTATGTGATGAATTAAAAAAAATCATTCTTAATGAAATATACCACTAATAATTATACAGAGGGAATAAGTAAACTTGAAAAAAAATGTTTATTTTATGTTGCGTAAATGGTAGGACTGTTCTCAGATTGTTGAAATAATGCTTATGATACCGACGACTCGAAATAAATCGTGGTTCTGTGAAAATGCAGAATGATAGGGAAAACATCAACCACCGGCAGAATACGGGCTCGATAAATGGGACTTTTTTTTGAAAACAGTTATTTTTTCAAGCAATGATTACTGTGATGTCTTCCTATGAAACGTGCTTGAGAATAAAAATGTGAGAGATATAAATTTATTGCTTGGTCTGTTGATGCAGAATGGGAAAAGTATATCCATATACGCAGATAATAATTATTCAGAGTATGGAATACTCCCCCCCCCCCCCCCACACACAAACACTCTTTACACAGGGCTATGTTAAAAACCGTTTACGATGTTTATTTTGAAATGGTTTAGTATGAAAGTTAATGATTTTTAGGAGAAAATAAAAAAAAAACGACAGTGGCACCATTTGGTTCAAAGAATTATTTACTCAAACTCTTGCATTAAATGAAGGAAATTATTAATCAGTAGCAAATAGCGTTCATCCGAGTTCAATCTCCACTCACCCTTTAGCAATGAACTGATAAGACCACTGGGACGAGCATGCAAGATTAAAATATGTAGATATTTAAAAAGTACGAATTATTATACAGAGATGTGTGATTCCTCCGTTTGGAATAATATATATTTTTTTTAAATACGTAAGGCCTTTAAGTTTGTAAAACCATCCGAGAGTAAAACGTGGTCCCCTGTAGGTGTGAGGTACCAAACGTTTGTTGCGAAATACACGTTGCAGGACTCAGGATTATATGAATATGGGACTTTGCAATTATTTGGAGGATTGCATCAGCCGTTCTGAGAAGGGTTGCCACCGAAAGTTTGGTTGGACTTGAATATTTTGAGGGTGGAAATTACGAGGTTAGCCGTGCGATGGGGATGGAACTTTTTATAAGTGTTTAATAAAGAGGTTGCATATTAATAAAGGGGGTATCAGTTATGGATAAATGTTTAATTAATAAGGAATAAATACATGAAATATACAACTACTACATTAAAGTACAGAAATATATGTGGGGTTGATTTACGAGGATAATCACGAATTAAAAAGAAAAAAAAATTCGCTGGTTATAAAAATAAAAAAAATATACGTTAATATAAATAAAAAAAAAATGTTAATAAAAATACATCAATATAAAACTCGTGAAGGAAATAGAACCAACCGAGATTGTTTAATAAAGAACGCATATCCCCACTTCAGATACATCTAAGCAACCCGCGTAGGTAACAAGCTGTAGTCGGGTGCGTTAGCGCGCAGATTAAGTTTCTGACTCATAAGATAACGCGATCAAAGCTCGCCTGGGAAAACGTTTTTTTTTTCAAATATGGGTACGTTCGTTAAACATTAGATGGCTCCATAATTAGGATGGAGAATTCTGAGACCATGAGAGTTGTTAACTACGAGATGAGTCACACGGCCCGTGTGACGTCAGGATTCAAAATGGGGCTCTGGACTTAGAAAAAATTCGATGAAGGTACCAAGATAGTTTTCTCTGGAAATTATGACCGAGTTGTTATCCAATACCATCTGTTATATATTATTACCTCCAATTTAACTGAATAATGCGGAGTCTGGACTTAGTAATTTCGGATGAGGTTAGAAACCAAGATGGATGTCAGTGGAAATTACGAGTGGATTATCTGCAATTTAACTGAATAATTTCAGATTATTACATCACTGGAGGGAGGTATTTTATTCACCAATGTCCGACTTCAGTCTTAAAAAACAACGAGAATTCTGACCAATGTGCTCCGCCTCCAGCTTGAAACACACGGGAGGCGGAGCCCATAGGATTAACATAGCTCCGCCTCTGGCTCAGAACTCTCCTTTTCCCCCTACTCGCGTTCTTGTGCTAACTATAGGGGTATCAGCCTACTTTCTGTTCCAGGTAAAGTTCTTTGTATGATTGTGCTTAATAGAATTAAGACCCTGGTTGATGGATAATTGCGTGATGAGCAAATGTAGATTCAGAAGTGGTAGGGACGTGCAGATCAGATATTTTCACTCAGGCAGATTCTTGAGAAATGTTTAGTTTCAGAAACCTATGGTTACTAGCTTTGTTGATTTCATAAAGGCTTTTGACTCTGTTGATCGCCATAATTTGTAGCTGATCATGAGATTGCATGGCACACTAGACAAGTTAATTAATATAATGAAAGCTCTCTATGGCAACACTGAGTAGTGTGCGAGTTGTTAAGGGTTATAGCAATTGGTTTAGCATTGCTTCTGGTGTTCGACAACAATGCATTTTGTCTCCTTTTCCCTTTAGTTTGGTTATTATGTTATGCGAAATTCACTGCAAAGGAAATATTTTGGCCTTAAATGGTCTGGAGATACGAAAATTTCTGGTTTAGGTTTTGCTGATGATTTGGCCTTGTTGGCAAATGATATTGATGAGATGAATTCTTTCTTTGGGGCTGTTGATGAGGGTGATAATAGCGTCAGTTTGTTGATAAACAGAGAGAAAACTAAAGTGATGAAAATTGGTCAGGCAGGTTGTGATTCAGTTAATCTGAATGGTTGCAGTCTTGAGCAGGTGTCACAGTTTAATTATCTTGGGAGCTATGTAACTGATACTGGTGATGTGCGGCACGAGATTAACAGACGAATAGGGATTGCTGCCGGGACTTTTAAGAATTTATGGAGATTGTGGAGAAATAGGCGTATACACCTAAAGACTAAAATTAGACTGTATAACAGTTTGGTTCTTTCTAGGGTTAGTTATGGTAGTGAAACTTGGACGCTGTGTAAACAAGATAACAGGAAACTAGATGCTTTTGATTCTAGATGCTTACGCAGTATCTTGGGCATTAGGTGGTTCAACTTTGTAACTAATGATGAGGTTAGGCAAAGGAGTCTGCAACCTCCTTTAAGCAGCATATTGTGCAGAGAGAGACTCCATTGGTTTGGCTATGTTGCCCGTATTGACAATTATAGATTGGCGAATAGGGTTATGAACGGTGTGCCTAAAGGCCTCAGAAAGAGGGAGAGACTTAGGATATGATGGGCAGACAATGTCTAACAGGACCTTATTAGAATTGGAGTGCTGTGACCAGATGCAGATATTGCTCAAGACTTGGTTTTTTACCTCTGAGCGCCACTTTTTTGCACACCATGGGCTAAATGAACAGGTCACATGGACCCCGAAAGCTCAGAGAAGGTTGGGGGAGGAAACCCACTGGAACAGCTGTTGGGAGACAGATGGTAGCCTCCCATCAAGGCCATCCAGCGTGTTCTTTAACGTGCACAGGGTATGGCTCTCCCGCACACGGGGCCACGGCTTAACGTCGCATCCGACGGACGAATGCCTTTCCAAGTCCAGCGGTGTCTCCTACTGGCATGGCGGGGAGTTTTGCGGAGATAAATCTCAACGCTGACCCAGCTTGCACTCGAACCTGGGAACTACAGATTAGTAGTTCTAATCCTGAATCCTGATCGATGATGAGTCGGTAGCGCGCCAGGACTAGGCGCGCTACCGACTGAGCCACCCCCGCCCCATTGCTCAAGGCAGATATGCTTGGGGAACTAAATTGCATAGTCTGATTGGACCTCCGTAGCCCATGGCAGCTTGAGGATGATGTCCTAGTCATATATCTCCTAAAGTAGATACCATTATAAGTCGTAACGTATGCCTAACGATTTAATTTTTGGTCAAGCTTCAGGTAATTAGTTTAGATAATAATTAATTCTAGAAATAATTGAAATTGATATACCTGTTGAGAATCTGAGAAGTCAGAATTCATCTGAATCACTCTGAATCAATGAAATACAGTATTGTAGTTTAGAAAAAAATACCCCGATTTTCCTGTTAACAAATAGCCATATGATTAATATCCATGAGACAAAGTTATTGTCCATCACTATTTTTTATACTATATTTCATCAGCAAAAGAAAATGCTTTCCGAAATATCCGATCTGTACAGCTCAACATTCGCACTAAGTTTGAAATCAAAACCAGATGTTTGTCAATCGATATCACGCTCTTAAGACGTTGATCATGATGATCACATGATGGAAAAAAAATATATCGATTTTTCTCTTCGTAAACAATTCGTAAAAGATATCCGATAATAGATAAAAATAATTTAGAAAGCGAAAATAGTTTTTAATTGCAAAATATACTAATGTGATGCAAAAGCAGTATTTTTGTACAATTCACTGAAAATCCCAATAAAAAATCTTTTGGCATCTGACTTCATTTTATTGAGAAACAGATGGTGGGATGGTTACAAAATAATTCAATTAACTCGCTGAAGCTCTCTACCATCTAGTGGAGGACTGTTCTAAAGATAGAACAGCATCTACGGTAAAGGTGTCATTTGGGATGTGCCAATAGCAGTTTGAGTAAGAGAATGGGCTTTTTATTTTCTGAAACACCTAGTTAAGGAATAAATTGAAAAAATTAGCACCTTTTAGCAGCTCTGAAATGTCTTTTTTACATATATAAATAAAAAAACTATTCAAACTTTAGTACTATAAAAAAATAAAAAAATATTAGAGACTGATTTTTATGGTTCATGGCCATATTCTGTATGAAAACTTCGTAAACCTGATTTTATAGGTCGTAACATGTTAAGGGTTAAACAATGGTATAAAAACTTGTACGATATAAATTAATATCTTGCTAGTAAAATGCGACACAAAGTCAAGATGAAGTTCAATCAGCAAAATTCCAATTTTTTGGGTTGTGTTGTTTTATCTGAGCGGCACTTTTTTGCACACCACGGGCTAAATGGCCAGGTCACAAGGACCCCGAAGGCTCAGAGAAGGTTGGGGGAGGGGACCCACTGGAACAGCTGTTGGGAGACAGATGGTAGCCTCCCGTCAAGGCCCTCCAGCGTGTTCTTTAACGTGCACAGGGTATGGCTCTCCCGCACACGGGGCCACGGCTTAACGTCCCATCCGACGGACGGCGGCCTTTCCAAGCCCATCGGTGTCCCCTACTGACCGTGGGCAGGGCGGGGAATTTTTAGGAGATAAATCTCAACGCTGACCCAGTTAAAAATTCCAATTTAATGTCGTTGGAGATCCAGTTTATGGTAGTAGGAATGAAGATAAATCCTAGGCAAACAGACTTGATGCTACTATTCTGAAGCGCTGAAGAACAATTCTGTGATAACATCGTGCACAATATTTACAAGAATGGATATCGAAAACCATGGTATAAACATATCGTTTACAAACGAAGTATCTAGATTTCCAAGTATACATTACATTCTTCATCAGCAGAAATTGTGGTTAGTTCTATATCAAATTCTATTATGAGAAGATTTATTTGAAAAGCATTGATATGAGATATATATATATCATTTTTCTTATCGTCGTCGAACTTTTTTTGTTTACAGAGACAACTCAAATTCTTTTTGTGTTGTTGGATAGATATTAAATATATTGCTCACAAAAATTAGGGTATATTTTATCGCTTCATATTCATTTTGAAATATCCCCTAATTTTTGTGAGCAGTATATTACGATATGCACTTTCAGAATCTCTCTAAAGCTATAATTACGCCCTCCAGCGGTGAAAAAAGTTGAAATTTCCAAACATTCAAACGGATATTGCAAACGATGTATTTATGATAGAAATTTTGGTGGTGGAATGTGTAAGTCACTAAGTTTCCATTGCTAACAATGAATTAACCCTTAGACCCAGAGGGAGTGGAAAAACACCTTTTTAATTTTAGCAGTGAATTCTTTGTTTTTAGAGATAAATGAAAAATTCTTTTTGGGTTTGATAGGAATTAATAAAATATTATGATTCACACTTCTTAAAACTTCCGAAAACCATAATTTCGTCCTCTAACGGTGAAAAATTTGCAAATTCCAAAATTTTAAACAAATATTGCAAACGACGTATTAAGTTAGAAATTTTTAATTTTGGTGGTGGAATGTGAACGCTATCCATTAGCAACAACGAATTGACCTGTTAGACCTAGGTGTAGTGGGTACACACATTTTCTTTGTTTTAGCAGATAAACAAATAGCTGTTTGTATTTAAAGATTAATGAAAAATTCTTTTTACAGTTAGACAGGAATTGATAAAATACTACGATTCACACTTTCGAAATCTGTAATTGCGCCCTCTATCTGTGGGTGTCATTTCATCTGATTTGTCTGAGAGAGATGTGGGAAATGCAACTTTTTAGATTTAAGAATTAAAAGACGAATAATTTGTATATTTGTTGTAATAATACTAATACTTTGGAATACTTTGTAATGTTGAATAATTACTAAATAAAATACTATTTGCATTTTCCCCCCATCATCCGCTAGCTCAAATTAAAACTTTTAAGGAAACAGTAGACAAAGAAAAAACTTTCTCTTTGAAAATGAGATTCTCATATGCGCCAGAGGTGATATGCGTCCTTCTAGCTTGTATTTAATTTGTTTTGAATATACATACACCTTTTCATACGATATTAGTTTTGCTATCATCATATGTCTCCTAATACCATCAAGTCAACTTTTATTGTTGGATTATGAATAAATTTGCTTGTTTTTATGAACTACAACTTGAAAATACATAACTATGTTATATAATTGGGTGGTTTTGGTTTGTTTTTCCTCTGAACGGCACTTTAAAACGCATATGAACTGGAATCTCTTTTTGGAGTTTCTTTATATGCCGTACAGGCATAATCTTTCATACTTCCATAAATGGCCTCCTGCAGACTTAACACCGCACCTTACTGAGAGGCTATTGTCATATCTGTGGCAAGCAGCTGCTTGAAAGAAAATTTATCTTTTATGCGCTACTTATATATATTATATATTGTTATAAATTTAATAGATGAAAACTGAGGTTGAGTTCAAAAGAATATTTATAATTTTCTTGGTAAACAAACTAATTTAATTACTTAGGCAATCGTTCACAAATGTAATAATTTTAAACCAATCACAAATGCATTTCATGAAATTAAACCTGAAAAAATGCTAGCAATTCTCTACA